>OY977942.1:29935603-31318103 GCA_963854355.1 Epinotia brunnichana | reverse complement strand
AGTATTGAATAAACATTTTTGCGAAAAAAGATCACGATTATAGTGATTTTTCAACAACGTACTTAAAACGAACCATTACTGACCTCTATTGTTTATATTTGTTTGTATAGTTGTTTATAATTTCATTAGTGACTCATTGATAATGGGTAAAATTAAAAGAGACTAAAAGCTGTGCGCTTATTTAAAGTATTGAAACCAGTGAACTGTTTCTTAAGTTTCTTTAATCTTCTCAACATTTCATACGTGAATAGCTCTTTCACAAACTAAGAAAGTGAAAGCGATGAACAAAAACCATTCATTCACTTTAAAGAAAACACCTGCTCTTACCGAGTAAATAATTCAACGCGAGGTAATGATAATACTATTCATTGTCGACTACACAAAAGACTGAAAGCATTTTGAAGACCTCACCTGGGCTGTTATTCGGAACGCACTAATGCGCCTCACCTCACGTCATGCCTAACGAAACTAGACCTCGACCTACGCTTAGTTACTACGAATCGTGGCGTCAAGATAATATTTGTGGGTGAACGGAGAGGTAAGGTTAAAGTGTTAAAACACGTTACGGAATAGCGGGGCTGGAGTTATCCTTTGTTGATTAATAAAGGGATTACCAAGATTAGAGTTTAATCCAAGATTAGTCTGAATAGTTTTGACATTCAATTTGATTTAGGATAAATGATATACCTATGTATAATATTGTAATTTTAATTTGTGGCTAAGGATTTGTTGAGGTTCAAAAGACCTTATAATATAACAAACGGCAGTATTTGGCCCGTTTAAAAAAAATACTACTAAGGGAACTTTCTAATGTGTTTTTTATATTATTTCTTTTGTTTCTCTATTTTTTTTTGTCACAAATAAATATTTGAATATGTTTTTTTTTTAATTTTCAATTAAAGCTTTCGAGAAAGTTACCAAAGATTTCTGAGAATGTGTCTATATTTTCCCTAAACTGCGGCAGGAGGAGGAGGTCATGGTTTTCGAGTGCATTAAGTCTATTTCTTTGGCGCGTTCAGCAACATAAAGGGCTTGGTGGATTTTAATAAACGAGATTCCTCTTAGTCGTGGGAGTAACACACGTGGAAGTACCGTCAAACATGCCTACTTTGCCACCAGGGGGAACTTTGCCCAAAAGGAAAATTTTAAAATTTGCTTCTTGCCCTGGTGGCAAAGTAGGCATGTTTGACGGTACAACACTAACATGGTTTAAAAAAAAAGTAAATTTTATGTTCGCGAATTTTCTCTACAACTTGTGCATTGCTACGTATAATTATCGCCAAATTGTCTTGTAACCGTGATTGATAGGTACGTCATGATTCTTGAGCATGCGGACATCAATAATTCAAATATTGTAATTACCAAATGAAATAAATCAATTACCAATTCAAATAAACAATTATCAATTCGAAATTAAGTCTAAGTTAAGTAACATTTTAAAAATCTGTATTGCCTCAGAGGTATGCAAAACGCGCTGAAAAGGCCTTCACTTAAAATTAGACAGTCCGTCGAATAGCAGCTGTCAAATTAACAAAAGATAATGACAGGTTTATTAATGGAGCATTTTGCAATAGGATACTTAAGTCATTCAACTATAGATAACCGTGATTAACTTTTAAGTTGAATAGTTTTCTTAAAATGTATTATTAATATTATTGCAATGTGACAACCCTGTGGCACAATAATGTTTTTTGTAGGTAATCCTAGCGAGTTTAAGACTATTTCTTTTTATGTCATAATTGATGATAACTTATTCAATATACCTACAGGTCGAAATTTAATTTAAGTCGTGATACAAAAAAGCAAATTGTGAAAAAGTTGAATTATAGTATTGCTGCAATGTGACAACCCTGTGGCACAATAAAATTGTCTTCTAAATCCTGTAGTTGATGTTAACTTATTCGATATACTTACAGGATGAAATATAATTCGTTTACAAAAAAGCAAATGGTGAATCTATCCGTGATACTGAACATCTTTTTCCACGGGATCAACATTGTGTTAATGACAAAAAAATCCAGCTATTTCATATAATTTGTCCGTAAAAGTGTCTCAGAGTCATGGATTTTGCTATTTTGTATCATGATTTAAAGTTCACCCCGTATAATAGATAGGTAGGTAGGTAGGTATTGTCTGTTTTTGGTAACTGAAACAATAAGATTCTGCATTATATTTTTGTATGAAAACGATTCCATAATCTTTTGAACCATTATTATTACAGTTCAATGGACAACATAACGTAATCGCGCATTCGTGAGCGATATATCACAATTACGATACTCAAACCACCATGAATTCATGAACGAAAACTAATTATTACGACAAGATCATATCTGCCACAGCGAACCGTACAAAGTTAAGGCGCTGCCAACACCAAAAACGCGCACACTGTCTATTTGTATCGGAGTAAACGAGAGCGAGTGTTACTTGAGCGGCCAGGTTTTAGACGAAAATAATGAATTAAAATTAAAATAAAAAAAAGTGTGGATTTTTTGCGAAATATGGCTCGTCTACGGTTTAGGTATGAATATGTGGACTTCATGTTTTTAATTGCAGACCCATACGTCAAAAAAATAAGGACATAGAACCGTTTAAGATGATTTTAAGACCAATCTTTGCAATTATTTTCTATCAAGCCGATTTCATCCAATTATGTTTCGAGCCCGTCTACGGTGTTGGAAATATGATGAATATTAACATATATTTATTTTGATGTGCTAGAACAAATAGTTTTTCTTAAACAACTGCTTAAATAATATCAATTTCAACAAATTTGGTCTTGTCAGCCTCTTAAGACGTTTAGTTAGAGGCGTGTGCGCAGTTTCGCGTCCTCACCGGCCGGCCTTGCGCGCGCGTGCGGCTTTCAACACGCGCTTGCGACACAAGTCTGCTGGACCGCCAGCCGAACTTGATCTATTCACCTATCAAGCCTTATCAAGAGCGTTTTCACATTATCCAATAAAAATAAAAAATTAAAATTTAAACTGTTTATTGCATTAATTTAATTGTTACAAGTATGTCTACTAATTGCTTAGCGCAATCTCAATTTTTTGAGATTATTTGCTAAGCTTAGCTAATATCTATCACATTTCTAAGTTTAATCTATATAACTTAACTTATTTATATAATATAAGTGTTCGTATAACAATATTTATTTATTTATTTTCTATTATTTTACTTATCACACATGATCTTCTTCAGGGTACATTTGATCATCTGTGGTTTATTCTCTATAATACCTATAACCTCACTGGGTAAACTATTAAGGATATGCGGTAAGTGACTGGACCATACTCTTTGTCCATATATGTTAGTACTTTTTGGTACAGTGAAGTTCTTACTTTTTTCTAGTACACGAAATGTAGCGGGTCTTTTATACCTAATTAGTTTATCCAGGTTATGGCTATATTCTTTTATAACGGCCATTTTGGCTTTATCAAATACATTTAATACTTTACAGTGCTGGAATAATTTATCATAATTACTTTTAAACTGGTATTCAATTTTGAGCGATATCGGTGAAGGATTCGGCAACTGTAGCTAACATAATTTAACGAGCGAGCGAAGCGAATCCGTTCCAGCTTGTCCTAAAATTATTTTGTATGTCCTGCTGTCCGGCTGTTCTCCTTTACTGCAGGTCGATCACGTAACGCATTGTACGCGCGTCAGGTAAGTCTAATTGTAACTTTTTATATGGAAAATTGACAGTTCAATTGTACCGACGCTCGCGTCGCGTCGCATTTCTCAACCTAGTCGAGTGAAATTTTGTGAGCAGGTTTAATAATTTATAGTTTTTTTTTGTGGACAGTTTAAGCGGGTAATTCAAAAAAAAACTAGGGTCTCTTGACCCGTAGAATTCACGAGACTGTCGTTAAAAAAAACCGGCTAAGTGCGAGTTGGACTCGCGCACGAAGGGTTCCGATCATTATCTATAAAAACGGCAAAAAAATCACGTTTGTTGTATGGGAGCCCCCTTAAATGTTTATTTTATTTGTTGTTATAGCGGCAACAGAAATACATCATCTGTGAAAATTTCAACTGTCTAACTATCACGGTTCATGAAGTACAGCCTGGTGACAGACGGACAGAAATACAGACAGACAGACATTAGTAATAGGGTCCCGTTTTACTATTTAAGTACGCAACCCTAAAAATTAAAATTTAGAAAAAGTGACTCACAAAATTTCACGTGAATCGGTTGAGAAATGCGACCTGCAGAGTAGAACAGCCAGACAGCGAGCAAGCTTGACAGCGTGGCAGCGGGACAGACATCGGACATACGAACGATTTTCGGCCCAAGCCGAAGCATAGAGCTGCCTATTTAGAATAGGTAAAACAGTTGAAATGGACGGAGGTCTGTTCAAGTCGGTGGCATGGAAACCGCAACACGAACTTCATTCGTTTGTAGTGTTAACGTTTTGTTACGAAAACTGATTTCAGCTCATTATGGGAGTTCAACATATTCTGGCCACGTAATGTTGCATATTGGAGTGTTGCTCACAGTTTAACGTGTACAAAACAAAGTGTCGTGTGACTTTTAAGAGCTCGTATCTAACCTCGTTTAATAGGGGTGTAGACTCAAAATTTATTATTACTTCAAAAGAAAGAAGGTAAAAAAATATGCCTAATGACGAAAATCACATTCAAATATCTCAAAAAATTACGAAGCTACAACCGTTTCAATGTTGCTTGTTAGAGAGAGAAAACACCCCGGGATCGTGACGTCACGGTCGTCTAGCGTTATAGTAAATGACAATCGTCTCATATTATGAAGGTGCGTTTTGCGGAAAAGGGACAGAACATACCCCCTCTTACAACTTTGGCCGCTTATAACTTTGTGATTATTTAACCTCTTGCGTTGCTTTTTTCTCCATTTGACTACATTTTTAATACTTTTTCGAGAAAATGCAACATTATTGATTATTTTATTTAGTGTCAACACCCCTATTGACAACATTTCAAACTATGTGGTAATGATGCTTAATTCGAAAACCATTGCGGTAATTATGTTACCTGAACGTAATAAAGTGGTTTTCAGATTTCATTTCTCACCCGTTTTCAAGAAAATCGCGAAATTGTATAAATGTGGTTAAGGTGGTTCGATTGCCATACAAAGCGTTATTTGACATTCGCAGGCTAACGGCGTGATATTTTAAGAAACTTATGTAATAAACTTTCTTCAATTGGCTTCCCATTTGCGCCAAATTCCCCCTTTCCTAGAATAAACTTGTATAAACTAGATTAATTTGAGAAAAATAGTTTTCGCAAAATATCACGTGACAAACCAATTTCTCAAATTAATCTAGTTTATACAAGTTTATTCTAGGAAAAGGGGAATTTGGCGCATATGGGAAGCCAATTTATGAAAGTTTGTTACATAAGTTTCTTAAAATATCACGCCGTTAGCCTGCGAATGTCAAATAACGTTTTGTATGGCAATCGAACCACCTTAAAGCCGTGTGTGACGTGACGTCCATACTACGACTGTCATATGAAAGGTGTGCAAGCTGCCATACATAGCCGTAACGTTGACCTCATAATTTAGTTACGACCTTCTGGAATTCGCTACGTTTAATATTTCTGAACGAAAATATCGCGAACTAGTTGAAGCTTGGCGCGCGTCTATTGAAACAACGCAGGCAAACTCGTGGGATAAAATATCAAGATCCAGAAAGCCAGGTTAATTTGAAATCGGAAGGGATTTCGAAGATTAACCTCTACATACAAACATACAAAGCTCCATATTTCACATACTTTGCATTATTCGTATTATTCATTATCCCCCGCAAGTAGAATCGCCATCGCCGGCCACGGCGTGGATATAGGTATATGTATATTTATATATTTGTTGGCCGGACATGATGCACGCCTTCAAGATCAGAGGTGGACAAAAAGTGTGACAGTATGGAGGGGGCCAGTAGGTAAAAGAAATAATACTCCAGGCAAAATACGGTTTTGACAAACATTAATTCATAATAGCGTTTTTTTTCTTTATATAATTTTAAAACATTAATCTATGATGCTTTATTCAAGAATCCAACAAACTTTCAATCCGGAAGTATTTATATAGAATTAAAAAAAAACGAATTGTTTTTTTTTTAATTATTTATCTTGAATATTATAGAGCAAATGTAAATGAACCAAAATAAAGATAAAACCATTTATTAATATTTTTTCTGACTTTTCAGAAGTTAGTTAAGTTATCATTTTTTTGATGTCTGAAATTTTGTTGGATTTTGACACTAAGTAACTATTTAATTGATAATATATCCATTACATAAAAGAAATCTGCTATTATAAATTATTTCCAAATTTGACATATTTTCCATACAAGCTGTCAGTTCATTGCCTGGACTATAAAGGGAGACCTTGCAACAGATGGGAGGATGAAATCAAACACACAGCGGGTCCAAACTGGTTACAAACAGCAAAGTCCAGGGAAGACTGGCTCACTTTGGAGGAGGCCTTTACCTGCAGAGGGGTTCTTGCAGAATAATGAGTGCAACAAAAATAATTATATTATTTTAAACTACCTAATATTCTTTATAAAACTTAACTTATTAACATTAAAAATAACTAACTACTCAACTTTTGATATTAACATAACTACTTTGTACACATGATTCTGAAAGAAATAAAAGGCTTTATTATTTTTATTATTATTTTTATTTATTTATTTTATTATTATTCGTATAGAAGATTACATTGATGACACTGTTCAGTGCTGTGAACACATTCACGGCCACGCTAATCTCGTAGCGCTACGCCGTAGTCCGTAGCAGGTTAAACCTCGTATGTAGCGAAAAGCGCTCGTAGCGCTCTGACGCATATGTGTCGTCATGAGCACTGAATGGGTTAAGGTTAAACATACAAATGAATAAAAAAAAAATACAACTTTTACAAGATTATTAGGTACAGTCGCCATCACATACATAGGTACACTATAGGTGTTCAAAAATATCGGCACATGCACCCTAATGCCTTGAAAAATAGAGGTGTGTTCCGATGTTTGTGACGTGCTTGTTTGCTCCGATGTATGTGATGGCAACTGCACATCGAATTAGCCTAAACAAATTAAACCGAATCCTTACCGTGTAGTAACGTCTCTTAACTTGTATGTTCCTTTTTTATATTTTTATGTTACAGGCGTCAGAGTGCATCTGAGAGCATATCGCCAATAACTGGCCAACGTTCAATAACTGGCCACCTCTAATAAAAATTAACTCTATTCACATACAATAAAATACATTTTTAGTAGGTACCTAAGTATACGGTGTTAATTACTGGCCACCGCCGTTCAATAACTGGCCACGTTATACTAAATTAAATTGTGGTTGTAGGCGAACAGAGTTAATTTTTAGTATGAACAGGCCAGTTATTGGCAATTTACCCTACACAGTAGGTAATTTATTAATAAACATTCGTAAAATGGACTGTATATGAATGGTTGGTTTATACAATGGCATTATTAATTCGTATTTGGCAATGAAATAACTATTAACATTCAAAGGAAACTACTTACAATGCTCAAGTGTTTGTTAATACGTTGATAAGGATTTGCATCTTGGAAATAATTGTTGATGACTTCGTCTGAAGTTCAACCAAGTTTAATTAAATACAGAATATTTAATCAGATGTTAAATTAAAACAAGCTTGCCTTAACGATTATTGTATTCATTGAATTCATAGATGGATGGACTTAATGAATGAGAAAAAAAAAATTGCGAAATCAAGACGAATTGGATACTTACCTCACCATCATATCAGCCGAAATACGTCCACTGCTGGACATAGGCCTCCCCCAAAGAGTGCCAAAATGACCGGTCCTGCGCCACCCGCATCCAGCGGACTCCCGCGACCTTTACCAGGTCATCAGTCCGCCTTGTGGGGGTCTACCCACGCCGCGCCTTCCGGTACGTGGTCGCCACTCGAGAACCTTTCCGCCCCAACGGCCATCGGTTCTACGTGCAATGGATACTTACCTACTTATATAGAATTTATACGGTATTTTGAAAAGAAAAAATACGAATAAACTTACTTCATGGCACCGATTTTCATCAGACTGCCGTAAGGGTTCGCAATCACTGCATTTTATTTTTTGCCCGACTACGGCAGAGTCGAAAGGAAAGGTATATCCTTTTTATATAGGTATATTATTATTTTTAGCAGTCTATGTTTGTATTTACGAGTGTTCCACGGTAGCGTTTAAGATACTGAACCGATTTTGATGAATGAGGTAACAATCGATTCGAAATTATGCTCCAGGCTGCTGACAATAGATCTTTTGTATGAAAAAAAAGAGTTTTTTTATAGTAGTTTTCCGTAGTTGGTATACAGTGTTTTGCTTGTTAACACGTGTTTTTGTACGCAAAATGTTAATACTAACATTTGAACCATCTATTAGACGCTTCTACCTACTAGTGTTTAAAGATGACGCTTTTGTGTTAAGTAGCGATCTAATTGTTTTACGAAATAATTTAGTTAAAAAAAAGTTTTAACCGTCTTCAATTCAGTACTTCACCTTATTTGAAAAGTTCCCTCGATTTCTCCAGGATCCCATCATTAGATCCTGACCTGATGATCAGGGGACCACCTAGGACGGATACCCTCTCAAATAAAAAAAGAATTTTCCATATCGTTCCAGGCGTCTTCGAGTGATCAGGGAACATAAATATGTACCTACATAAACATAAAAGATTCCGATACATAAGAATTGAGAAACTCCTATTTTAAAGTCGTTTAATGACTGGTATTATTGAGACCGCTCTATCGTGAAACTAGCAAGGTATTTTTTAAAAAGGAACGTGACAATGTATAAACATTGGCTGTCTTTATAATTTTTTTATTTTATTTATTTATTCTCAAAAAAACAACAATGGCAAATACATTCCTTTCTGCTTCGCCAAATTGAGGACAGTTTGCCGGCGAATGTGCGCTCCCTTGCAAAAGTCAAACATTGTTGTGTTTACCTACTTACTAAATTACCTACTTGTGCTTATAGCTTTAAACATAAGTTGCACACGCAACTTTCGCCGGACACTTTCTAGCAGGGTTAAGTTAGGTTCACTACACAGTTCACATAGCCTGTAACGGGTTAAGTAATGTGATGGCTACATTAAAACGCAAACTGTCTCTGGCAGTAAACTAAAACGCAGACTAAACACGTAAACGCAGAGTAAATTTTTTGAATTTAAAAGTTAACAAAACACTTAATGGGTACAAACTACATAATATTATACTCGAAGTGCTCAAGTATTATTCTAAAACCGGTGCCACTATTTGCACACTATGTATAAAGACATTTCATCATTCATCTTAGTCTCCACTTTCTGATTAAAATACAGACCTAAGCCATGTCGGGGCGGTTCACTCTGTGATTCCGTCGCGCCGCTACAAGTAGATGCCGGCGGCCGCCAAATTGGCGGCTGATTAGTTGTTGCCGCGCGTTGGTACGAGACGCTCGCACGGGTCGCAGCGCGTTGCATGCGATAGAAAGGGATGGCCACATTTAGGCACGTTTGGCGTACCTAAACAGGGAATTTGTTAACAGAGAACCTTCTGTACGTAGTACTATTACTTATTCTGTGGCCATGTCACGTAACAGTAAGTAAACCAAATAGGCGTTACAGGAAGAATTGCATCACGGCTTCTGCGGCTCTTAACCCGTCACCGTTTGTCGTACGATACGATGTAATGGAAGATGAATTGAGATAATATATGTACCTATCAATAATACTGTTAAATTGATACAGAGAACAAAGCACAAAGTTACAGATGTAACTACTATCGAGAAAATTGAATTCTGACCTAGCATGGAACCTTGTTACAATTAACTGACGTATTAACGTCATATGATCGTGCGTATGTTCGTTAATTGTAACAAGGTTCCATTGTGGGTCATGCATGATTCATGGTTCAGTTGGTACGATTGTACTCATAGTTTTAAGATGATATTACTTGCCAAATTTCATAGTTCTAGATACACGAAAAGTACCCTATAAATGTTGATTCCCTTGAGTGTCAAAATATACCTACGTTTATTGCGGCATAAACGGCCGTATCTTTTTTTACGGTAACTTAGAAGTTTGATTTTTTCACAGCTTCAAGAGACTGTAGACAATGAGTAAATGATTTGAATTTCAACTCTGTCACAAATGTGGGACTCTCAAAGTACCTACAAGTATACTCAAATTTAAACTTTTGTGAGACATGTTTACAAAAGATAATACTATCAATTACACAGTTAATATCGCCCGTAGTGACATTTAAAATACGCGAGTTCAAACGTGTATCGTATCTAATTGTGAGTATTAGATAGATGGATATATTCATTTATTTCACAATATAAAACTGCTCTTAAAATTACATTAAAGTAAATTTTAGGAGTCTACGTTGTAATATTTTATAATCATACCTACTGTTTTTAAACTTAATCAAATATTAAGTAATACTATTATAATGTTTTTGAGCGAAGATCGGAACTCCATCAGTAGGTAAAAGTAAAAAAAAAAATATATATAAATATATATAATGTCACTATTGTAATGTCGACTGCAAAAATATTGTATCATAATATTTATTTTCAATTATGGATGAAAGAAAACTCTTTGTTACCAACAGTACAAATACTTTCTGTTACTTTTTTACCGTACTTCTTGCATACCAACTACCAACCTAACCACCGTTTCGAAATGTATCCATATTTTTTAGTCCTTTCATAAAATACCAGGGTATTAAGCACGACAAATAAATAAGATACCCATCCACTAAGTGGGCTCCATTGTTGCGGTCCGAGAGAAATCTGCCTGCGGTCGGGTTACGGCAATTGTGTCGTGTTGCCAATAAATTAGGCACTAGGGAAATAAATTAATTTCCATAATAATTTTATCGTGTTTCATCATCAACCGTTTACTGAAAATTGTCGTCGGTTTTGTAAAATATATTTGGAGTGAGAGTACCGACTGCAGTTTTATTCTATACTAGCTGCCCGTACGGCTTCGCTTGCGTATAGCCAAGATTGCAAACCCGCGAAATAAAATATAGCCTATGACCATTCGGAAAGTCTATTCTACACACGGGTGAAATAATTTTTCAAATCGGTCTAGTGGTTCCAGACATTACCTATTTACATACAAACCTACAAACAGGGACCTGAACCGGTTATCCTTCTTGGGGTTTTCCATAGGGTTATTTTAGAAGTTGTTTTTAAAACCCTATCCATAATGGTTACCTTACTGATACGGTAACCCTTAATTGTTATGGTAAGCATATCGGATGTGGTAACCATAAGACAACCCTAACAATCTAATCTCGATAGGGGGACTCTTTGTGGGAGACATGTGTCCTACAGTGGATGTCTTTAGACTGATATGATGATTGTAACGATGTAGCATAGAGTATATAACTTGTACAGTCGTCGGTGTCATATGTTGCTGAACACCGAAGTACCTTGTCGTTTTCACTCGCATAAATGGCAATTTAATATGACGTTTAATGGGACACGAAACAAATGTGTGGCTGACCGTACTAAAACATACTTTTTCTACTCGTCGACTTTAATCTTTGAATTAATATTTCGTACACGAAACTAAGATCACATACCTACTTTTTAATCCTGGAGCTCCACGAGCTCGTCACGGAGCTCGTATAGTTTCATAAGATAACCGCCAGCAGTCATCTTATGAATCCAGGAGCTGTATAAGATAACTGTGAAGACATCAACGCGCAAAATTACTAAGCTGCTGCGCTTCATTTCAGCAGGGCGATTTTCAATAGATACCAAGTTTGTTAAATAAATTATTATTTCCGTTGACTCGTAGAAAAAGTATTGTATACAATAGTTATATAATTAGCTTTTTAAGTCTCGTACCTTAATTCGGCTTCGTGGCCTAAACGTGGTGCCTACTCGACTTAAAAAGCATACATTATATAACGTTCATACAGGAAATTATCCTACAAAGGAATGAAACTGGGGTGAATATGAGTACAGTCGCCATCACATACATCGGAGCAAACAAGCACGTCACAAACATCGGAATCGGAACACATGTTCCGATGTGCATGTGCCGATATTTTTGAACACCTATAGTGTACCGATGTATCTGATGGCGACTGTACAGTGAAGTGCAAAAAAATGTATCGAATGAATCCCGTCATAAATAGTCTGTAGGTACAGATGTAGTAAATAATCATTACCCATCGTATTTTCTCGGAAATGTTCGTATTTTTCATGCTACATCAGTCAACCTCAGTACTTTTTGTACCGTGGCCGACTGAAATAGACACGTTCGTACGTTTCCGTGAAAAAACGATGGGAAACCATTATGCACGACATCTGTATACTGCAATCTTGATTCGCCAACATCAGAGCAATGGGACATATTTTTGTGTAAGTTATATGCACCGATATTAGGACTTGACTGTACAAGATACAAGAGTTCAAGGAGAAATGCTTAGTAATCATACACAAATAGATTCACGCCTTCATTCCCAATAGGGGTAAGCAGAGCACATGATACTTATGTTCCAGTCAAGTGTCACTTGTAGCATTTTGGGAACAAAAGATCGACAAAATGAGATATCGCAGTGATGGGTTGCTAGCCCATCGCCCTCAACACACTTCAACCCTGTTCCCTTAGTACGGCTATTACGACACCCACAGGAAGAAAGGGTGCTATGTTAACCCGACACCACACGGGTATTTGTAATCAATAATTTATATAATAATAATATAATATTTTACAGACAATCTTACACAAATCAACCTAGTCCCAAACTAAGCAAAGCTTGTACTATGGGTACTAGACGACGATATAGATACTTATATAGAGAAATAAGTACTCAAATACCTAGAAAACATCCATGACTCAGGAACAAATATTCGTGCTCATCACACAAATAAATACCCTAATATTTTCCGGCATCTTATTGTATAACTTAATGTATATACGTTGCATAAATAACAATAAATCCATCCACTGACTCTTCTGGTCACTTTGCATATACTATGTGTTTACAACCTCGTTCGACTAGCGCGGCATTGCCGATATGATTTTGTCAACTCACCCGCATTCCTTCCTTACTTATTGTTAGTGTCCTTAAACTTGTCAATTAAATCTCATGTTTAGTATGTAGTTATTTAAGTTAAACAACATTTAAACAGCGATGATGGCGAATCCTGTTCCACCGTGATACAGTATAATTACTAGTACGGGGAACAGAGGAAGCTTACTCGTAGTATTACAAAAAAATGTATTTACATACGTAATTGATTACCTACACTATCAGCAGTCAATACTTGCGTATGCTTAACTTAGTGTTTACAGTGTAAGTAGTAGTAAGTCTTGTTCCTTACCAATAAAGTTATTTTTATTTTTTTTTTATTTTTTTTTACCGGGATTCGAACCCAGGACCTCTGATTTCGTAGGCAGGGTCACTACCAACTAGGCTAAAGCGGTTGTTGCTTTGAATATGCCTTTATACAGCTTGAAAAGTCAAAGGACCATTCCTATACAAGTATACATTGTATACACAAGCGAGAAGGTAAGGTTGTCACCAAAATAAAAAAAACCGGTTGAACCTCTATGTCACACCATAAAAATCACAAAGCCCTGCGCAACAATTTGCAACCTCAATTTTACAATATTTCACCTAAACGCATCAAATTACAAACCTTATAGGTATTGCATTAAGATTTAATTTTCAATGCAATATCATTGAGTTAAAACGTTTTATAATGAACAGCTAGGTTTATTGCCTAAAATTTAACATAAAACGAGATAAGTGAATAATTAAAATTATAATCACATAGAAAAGCACTTCATTTACGATACGGCGACTATGGGCGTCTACATAAAAAATAATTCAAGATAAATATCGCGATATGAGGACGTGTTATAGGTTTAATTCTGGCTTTTAAAGATGGCTTTTGCATATTTCTAACAAAAACGTGATAAAATAAATTATTAGTAGGTTAAACCAGCACGGTTGTCACAAGACGGCGCGCGTCTCTCTCGAACTCGCGATATCTTTGAAACACTTTGAAGGCCTCCACACACCGGTCGCGTGCGCGGGTCGGGCGCGGGCCCGCGCAAGTTGTAAAACATTGAAACTACACTTCAAACACACATCGAAAGCGGGCCCGCCGCGGGCCCGCCGCGGGCCCGCGGTCTCGCGTTCGATGTGTGTTTGAAGTGTAGTTTCAATGTTTTACAACTTGCGCGGAGTTGCGCGGGCCCGCGCCCGACCCGCGCCCGACCCGCGCACGCGACCGGTGTGTGGAAGCCTTGAAAGAGACAGATATATTGTATTATATCTCGGCCGCGACATAGCTCGCAGGCCGTTCTTTGATAGGCGCGTGTGTGTGTCGCGTTGGGGGCTTAGGGGTTGCTTATTAACGAGATACTCTAAAACTAACCTAGCATGGAGTCCACGAAGACGGCATCCTATTACTGTCATTCTAGTTGAAGTAATGCGTCAAAGTTTAAATCATGCCTAGACACAAGCAATCTAACAAATGAATGAATGTTTATTTTATTTATTTCAGGCAATAAACCCGTTACATTACATTACAATACATATGATATTTTTATTTTTTTATTTTTTCTTAGCCTGTTTGGGTGTCCCACTGCTGGGCAAAGGCCTCCCCCATTTTCCTCATATAATATAAAGAAATAAAATAAAATACTTAACTGAATGAATTCATTCATCTGTTAGAAAGATACCTTACCTTATTTAAAGTCGTATTTAAAACACCTACAGGGGTGCAATTTTTGACTTTTGAGCGCTTGACTCTTTCACTCGAAAACTGTCTAAAACAATGAAATGCTATTTTGAAATAGCAATAGTAACATGAAAAACGAGTAGAATTGACCACTCCTATTCAATTATATGGGTAGAAAGTAAGTTCCTACAATGTTGACACTATCGAATAACTACTCCTATTTAATTTTCGAGCGTTTGAAAGTCAAAAATCGACCCCTGACTCCACCACACTCCATATATCCATATCGCGTCGTCACGCCGCAAAGCGCACTCTAAGCGCCCCAAAGCTAATCAACTTATGTAATGAAGTTTCGACATATATGCGACAATTAACGTCACACAAGGAAGCATTAAAACCGTGTTAGTGACAAAACACAAGCTAATGTAGTTGATTTCAAAAATATATATACAATTTTCAACTCTACCACAGGCGAATAAGGTGTCAACGTATATCTTTGACGTCGATCGACAATAAGTACTGTCTGTTGTAGCTGGTCGGAGTGGTCGGACTAGTTGTAGCTGGCAGAGATCTGATTTCATTCCGAGATTGGATGCCATTGTGTGTTGGTTAGTGTATGGCTGGCTTTAGAATAATTAACTGCACTCGGCAAAGTGAAGGCAAAATTGCCGGTGTTTGTACTAAAAACAGGTACCTAAATCTTATCCTGTCGGTGAGTGAAACAATTCTCATCTGATACATGGTGAACGTGTATTTTTGTCAATTTTTAAAAGCTTTTATTTAACTTAGGTTCTTACTGAAGAAGAACTCCTAAAGGGTTCGAAAGCGGTCGTCCGTAGTAGCAATTAGTATGGGAGTTTTACCGTACCGTTATTTATACCTAGGTACCTATATAACATTCTATTAGTACATGTTTGGATTGGACTATCCTCCAAGCTCAAACCAAATTAATAATGAATTATTCAAAAAACGTATGACACTTTATTAAAGCAAAAGCTAACTTGGAGCTTCATTTAAAAATGTAAATTTACCTTTTTCGGGTGAGATTCACGGCAATGTTTGAGGTTCGGTGGGTTTGTCTGAATGAGTATTGAATTTGAATTACATTTTTGTCACATGCTCTTTTTCCAAGCGCACCAAGCTCAATGTGTCAAAATAAGAGCGATCAACAAATGTAAATTAGATTACAATGCAATACTATAAGTTAGATGCCCTCTTGTAATCAATTTACTTAATGCCTGTGGGGTACAATATTTTATGATGTGATTATTATTATGTATTATAATCATACGATACGATATTTAGTATTAATACTGCAAAAGTAACTCTGTCTGCCTGTCTGTTACATTTTCATTTTTAAACCACTTAACCAATTTGGATAAACTTAGGTATGCAGATAGTTTGTAACTTTGGGTTGTTGCTGTTGTTGTCCCAGGGCACCCCAGAGGTGCATAGAGCCTTCATAAGGTCGCGCCACGCCTTCCTATCCTTTTTTTTTACGGAGTGAAAATGCTCTTACGCATCCCCCTAGCCTAGGGTAAGCTGTAATAGGGGGTATGTGGGACTCTCACCCTCCAGCCAACTCTATTTAAAGAGAGGAGGGAGGAAGTCTATCCACTAAAACCACTCCGGCGTTTCCGTCCATGCCATTAATGTGGGCGCAGTGGGATCGCGAGCATTCTACCACGAAACGCCTTCCTGTCCTAGCGACGTCCCTGGCCTCGCTCCAGCTCAGTCCAACTGCTTGCAGCTCACTCTCGACCGATCGCCGCCATGTGTGCGCGTACGCAAGACGTCCACGTATTCGCCTTCCGTCCGGCGGCTTACACTCAAAAGCGATGCTTGCATTATTAAGTTCCCCTCTTCGAATCGTATGCTATCCATCTCCGTATCTTTGGTTAGGACATATCCCAAAAATCATCCCTTAACAGGGTGAACGGGGTAGTGAAATTTTATGGGAGTGCGATATTTGATGCTGCGCTTGTGTGCGTATTTGCTATTAGATTTTTACAGGCGTAAAATAAATTCCTTATGCGTAGTAGTCACTGACGAAGTCGCAGGCAAAAGCTAGTTAAATAGAAAACCAAATGGTGATGCAGTATAGAACCACTTATTTTGAAACATCCGTATATTCAAACGTGTTTATAATTTAACACACTAATTAAATAAACTAATATTAATCATGATGCATCTGAAATACTAGTGTTTATTCATATGACCTTAAGCTTAAAATAATGTGGCACCTAATTAATGTTTCATCTACGATTTAACTCAAATGACCACTATATTGAAATGTCATGGAAAACCAGTCGTATATCATACCTACATTTTTTGCGTCGGAAAACTTCGTTGGTACGATTCATAATAGTCAGCACGGGTATCACACGGCACGCGAGCCTTGTCGCGGCGACATAGATTATCCGTCTCTTTCTAGGCGTTCCAATTAGAAAGAGATGGATAGTCTCGACACAGTTCGCGGGTTCCAGTGATAACCGTGCTGAACGTATCCTCAAAAAACTCTATAGGATCGATACCGCGCAAAAATGCCAGTTCGAGTTTCAAGGGTCCATAATATATATGCCAATCTATCCATTCATTTCAAGCTAACGAGTTTCTGGCCATAAGGTCATTATTAAAACAGATGTTTATAACTTTCGCATACGCACTAATCCTGTCCAAACATATACAAGCCTAATTTGATTTCATTGAATAACTTCGTGACAAACACTGCCGGTGACTAACTCGTGACTCGATTTACAATAAAGCGAGTAAGCCGGTGATAGGTAATCCTATTACATACGTACGCCACGCTCCCAATCAATTGATTTGATCATACATTATCACGTTTCACTACGTAAAAAGAAGTACAGTCACGTGCAAAAGTATGTATTGATTTAATCCTCTCATAAATATGTCTTCTTCTGCCTTGTTGTATCCTCATGCATGAATGAGCAACGTGACGGCTGTGGGCGCTCTTCGCCATCACTCTCCAAGCTGCTCAGTCCTGGGCTGTTTCGCTACGCGTTAATGCGGCTCACCCCGCCGGTCACCCGCTACGAAACTAGACCTCTACCTTCGCTTCATCATATCAGCCGAAAGACGTCCACTGCTGGACATAGGCCTCCCCCAAAGAGTGCCACAATGGCCGGTCCTACGCCACCCGCATCCAGCGGACTCCCGCGACCTTTACCAGGTCATCAGTCCTTGTGGGGGCCTACCCACGCCGCGCCTTCCGGTACGTGGTCGCCACTCGAAAACCTTTCCGCCCCAACGGCCATAGGTTCTACGTGCAATGTGCCCCACCCACTGCCACTTGAGTTTAGCGATTCGTAGGGCTATATCGGTTACCTTGGTTCTGCTGCGGATAGCTTCATTTCTGGCCTTCGCTTAATTACTACGTATCGCAGTGTCAAGGTGTAATTGTGGGTGAGCGTTGAGGTGAGCTTAAAACAAGTTACAGCCCCCCTATTCTGTAACTTGTTTTAAGCTCACCTCAACGCTCACCCACAATTATATTTTGACACCGCGATGCGTAGTAATTAAGCGTAGGTAGAGGTCTAGTTTCGTAACGGGTGACCGGCGGGGTGAGCCGCATTAACGCGTAACGAATAACAGCCCAGAATAGGGGGGTGGGGTTGATGCATGCTGGCCTGTAGTGTGGCTCTAGCCACTATGTTACCGTGTCCGCTAAACGCATTAGGCATCCGTCCTCTGCTCTCCTCCCTGCCATGCGGCCAGTAATTAAATGTGTACCGAAATCCTAATCTGCTGACATAAAAGCGATGGGGCATATTTATGAATAAGTTGTATGCATGTCTATTTTTACAAGCTTTATATTAACTTGCACTGTTCGTATGTATGTATGTAAATTATGTAAGTTGTCTGTCAAAATTTTCAATCCATTTTTCAGTCACTTCCCATTATCCAATTGAGCTGAAATTTTGCAAGCATATGTATATCGCATGACAATGCAATATTATGATGACTTGGAGCTGATCTGATGCTGGAGCTGGAAGGTGGCCATATGAACTCCGCAATAAAACGATCAACCCCATCGAGTTTGGGCTCGTTAGAATCGTCTCAATGAGTACAGTAAAAGCTTGTACCAAAAATGAAATTTTTGACAGAAATTTATTACACTTGACTCTACTGTCACCAGTTTTAATATCGCCTATTACAAAGCAGGGTAAAATATCTAAGAGACGTCTTAACGGCCCTAGAAATGGAGACGTGTCAGATATTTATGCAGGCTTTGTTGTAGCCGATATTAATGATGGTAACTGTAGCTACAATTGGTTGCTATTCTCATGAAAACATGTACTACGTGGTGTCTTTTAGTGAAAAGTTAACCATCATAGCCGCCTTTGTTTTTCTTTTTTTAAATTTATTTCTTACTCAACAAAAATTACGATAAACCTGATCTAAATCTTCGCCAAACTGCATAACAGTTTGTTGGCGAATATACACTCTTTATAATTATACATGTGTTATCTGTTCTTGTAATAATTTTTATGTTATTGTTTATAATAAAGAATTTACATACATACAAAGTAATCACAACAATGTACAAGTTATAGTTTCACCGTTGCCACCCACCCGCCACCGAAGTCATACAAAGTCCAATAACAATAGACTTAAGACTTGCGTGGCTTAGTGGTGCCACCTCGCATTTTTTTTCTGTGGCAGCGAATGGGCTAAAATGGCACACATTTCTAACATTTCTATTTCTAAATTTCACATTTCTAAACTGGAAACACTGAGGCTGACCAATTACGATTAGCCATTTGACTCTTGAAACAGGTCACTGGTTATTCCACTCCGCTGCCCCAAATATTGAATGTTGTCAGGTTCATTCATCAGGTCTTAATTAACCAATATAATATTACTGCCAGTTTGAGTAGCTATAGATTTATCGACACGTCACTATACATGTCGCAACTGTGTTGCGCAGCGGAGCGGAACAGTGAAACGGACCGAACAAGCGGCTCGTTGCGCAGTGGGTGTGGACTTTCTACGGTAATGCCGGGTGTGGATTCAACAGCTTAGAACTGTGGATCAAGCTATCTGTTGTGGGTAGTTAAGAATTGCATGGTGTACCCACATTGGTATTGAATAAATCAGCTGTTGTTTGCATCTGGGTGTTTCACTTGATATACTACATGGTGGCAGCGGTGGGATACGAATTACGAACCCACGTCTCCGAAGAGACTAGTGCCTCAAACCACAAAGTTTTGTATCGGAACTATCGTGGAGCACCTGGGAATTTCTGAGATGGTGCTTGACTGAGTTTTGAAACCTCCTCACAATCTTATTTGGTTAAACAGTTTGTACCTTGTTATTACAAGCTTTATATTAACTTGCACCGTTCGTATATATGTAAACTAGCTGTTGCCCGCGACTTCGTCCGCGTAGAACATGTTATCGTCTAAATGTTTGTTTAAGGAATGAATTTAAAAAAAAAACATTGAAATTAGTTTTGTAGTCTTTTAGTAAACAGTCTAAAACCGAAGTTACAAATCTATTACCTTCACTTAGAACCCTCTTTGAACCCTCATAGTATAAGTCTGAAACCGTAGTTACAATTTTTTTTCAGTCACTTTCCGTTATCCAATTGAGCTGACATTTTGAATGCATATGCATATCGCATGACAATGCAATATTATGATGACATGGAGCTGATCTGATGCTGGAGCTGGGAGGTGGCCATAGGAACTCCGCAATAAAACGACACAACCCCATCGAGTTTGGGTTCGTTAGAATCGTCTCAATGACTAGTTGATGATGGTATGCAGAAAAGTACAGTCGGCAATTTTTTTGACAGAGACTTATTTCATAATATAATTGAGATTATTTAATGTGGCTGACTTTTATAAAACTGTAATTTGAATTTGAATCTTCTACGTTGGAAGGTAGAGTTGCTCTTTGAATGAACGACTTTGATGCAATTCGGCCAAATGAAATAATTTCAAGTAAACCGACAAATGTTACATCGAATGTGCGTTTTGGAGAGTTTTCAGTTCATAGTTTTTTTTTCACGAGCAGTAAACTGTTGAGGATTGATATATAAGACAAACCTAACTTGACTTAATGGGTTTTACACAATGAGCTGGTGGTCGATGAAATAGGGGACACCGGTCAAACGGCGTCCGTCCATTTTACCTATTTATGTATTAAATAATTTATAAATTGCTATTTTCCGAGTATGTTCGTGAGTTGTATTCCAATAGGAATGTACGTAATAATAATAAGTACTTGTTTATTTTTACTGTTGTCCGATACGATGTTCCGCCACATCCGCCCACAAGGTGGACTGATGACCTGGTATAGGTCGCGGGTGTCCGCTGGATGCGGGTGGCGCAGGACCGGTCATTGTGGCACTTTTTGGGGGAGGCCTATGTCCAGCAGTGGACATCTTTCGTGATATGGTGCTATACTATATTGACTGGTTATAGTTTATCAGCACTGTAGCCGTGAAACTGTCTAAAATTACGTCGCATTTCTCTTTCTTCTAAGACAAAAGTTGCAATATTCTTATCATCGATTTAACTCGAGTTATCGCAGTCGTGAGGTCGCTTACCCAAGCGCCCGGCGCGACTCGTTACGCCGTCGTTACGTAACCCTGTCGAAATGTTTACAATACTACCGGGTCTACTATACCACGATATTTGTAAAAACAGCTTAGGTCACAGATATACATTGAACTATGAGTAGACACCGATTACAGAAGTCAGGCGGAGCCGTGAAATAAAATATAGCCATTATTTATTCATCCTGAAATCTATTCTCAATGCATACGTAAAAGAGCTTTTAAAATCGGATAAGGGGTTCCGGATATAACCATTCATACAAATATATTATACCTATAAATTATCATATTTCGGGTGATTCATTTTATTCCTTTAGCGAATGTGCATTAAAGTGTTTTAACATAAGTAAATAGTTTACTGTAAAATTTACTGCAAATGTGACCTGTTGCATTCAACATCATTAGTCATGTTTTGAAACAGATCAAAGTGCAATCGTGGGTGTGAAAATAAATTACCTAAATAAAATTTGTACAGATATTCGATTTAACATTTTCACCAAAATTCGCTGTTTGCGTTAGATTGGATACATCGAATTATCACTTAAAATTAGCAACATTTGAAATGCTGGTTTGTTAATGACGCTCATACATAAACAGCTTTAACAATTTATATGAAATTTACAATTAGGGGGACGAAACATCGATTTCAATCTCATTTCCGAGAAAAGTTCTTTTCTCCGTGTTTTCAGAGAGCAAAGGTCCTAAAAGTATCTACGTATTGTCGAAATTATATTATTGAGCGTAATCCCTTTTGTTCAACGTAATGTACGAGTATCATCACATTTATAACGCTCCAACAAGGCTAAACCTGTGGTCAAATATAAAACAATATGAACCCGCTTACCTACCTACATATATATACCTACAATGTTCTCTATATCAGTCCTAAAACTCAGAGCCTCACAGTCACAGACCCACATCAAACGATCACACCGTTACACTACAGAACGTGCCGTCACTGACACTCAAAAAAACCAGTCGATTGCATTTTAATCACATTTGGAATGCATCAATTACAAAGATGCACCAATGTTTGATCAAACTATCGTCAACGCTTGTCCCTACTTTCCCTAGTATATCTTAACCCCAACATTCTTACCAACTATGCGTGATCATAGGTCAGACTTAAACTGGTGGTTGTCAAGTCGTCGTGAGCGTAGACCAGCCCAGCTGAGCTACCGTTATAAAGGGCCCTAAGGCAATGGATTCTGGGTTGTACCAACAGTTAACTGATCAGTTCTGAACCTTATTGCAACGGTATAAGGTCTTTTAGTGGTCAGTAGCGTTTGTATCAGTAACGGGAGACCGGTTGTAACTCTGGTTAAGTGCATATGGTTAGCTTAAAGGTCGAAATATCGTTACGTAATGTGATTTAAAGGGACAGGAACAGTTTTGAATACAGTTATATTGTGATCACGTATGTGTATGTATGTCATTTTCCCATCCAAAAAGTGACAGTTGGAGCTATCTGACGCGCGTACAATGCGTTTGAGTGATCGACATGCTGGTTATATCAATAGAAAAATACCTTTACCTACTTGTCGCATGCGATTGTCAATATCATCAAAATATGACCTTGAGATTTAAGATTATAGGCTCAACTGGTTAGCGTGGACAGCAAGTGACACTGCATGTCAAACAAAACAAAAGGTGACTCGAATGCTATAGCATTCGCACCCGCGAACGTGTTAAGCATACGATGGGTTAAGGGTTAGTATACAACAGAGATGTGGGAAGCTGTGCGTTTATTTGCAAGCTGTCAAGCATGCAAGGTGTCAAATAGATCCTGTAGTTCCCTTTTGTTGGGGCGGAAAGGTGCTCGAGTGGCGATCACGTACCGGAAGGCGGGCAAGGTGGACTGATGACCTGGTAAAGGTCGCGGGAGTCCGCTGGATGCGGGTGGCGCAGGACCGGCCATTGTGGCACTCTTTGAGGGAGGCCTATGTCCAGCAGTAGACGTCTTTCGGCTGATATAATGATGATGATGAGTCCCCTTTTGTTGCTATCCCGTTTCTCCTTTCCGGGATATCGTGTTGCGTATTCAACCTATATATAATCTCATAATTCTTGATGGTTGGTAAACAGTCTGAAATTGACGTAATAGGAAATATCGAACAACGCTCTGCCGCATTGGGCAAGCATGTTTATGGTGAAATTCACTTGCATTATTCTAGTTATCATTTCGAATCTTAATGCATATCAAGAGCCAGTGCAGAATGATGAATGTAAAAACAGATTTTTGGTGTGCAAGAGCTAAATATAGTCAAAAAGAGAGTCATGTTGTATTATTATTATTATTATTCTGGTAGTGGCTTTCGGGCTGTCAAAACCCTTATATCACTGCGACCATCGCTGATCTATTGTGATCGCCACTTACTAAAATTCTTGGTCAAGTCCTGCAAACTCGAAGAATTGCAGGATTTTGTTGAACTCAAGACATTTGATCTCCTCCGGGCACATGATGTGTTTGCCCAGGAAGGAGTTACGGCTGCGCCCGAGGCAAGGGCAATTGGTTAGGATGTGTGTAGGCGTCTCCTCTGCTTCAAAGCAGAATCTGCACTGCCTTGTGTCACACAGTCCTATCGTTTGCATGTACTTATTTAGGCAGCAGTGCCCAGTAAGCACCCTGACCAGCATGCGTAGGCGGTTCCTACTTAGCGCCAAGGCGTCAGAAGACGCCTTTTTGCTAAAGGCTCTAATAAGTGCCTTGGAATGTTTCAGTCCTGGGTTAGCTCTCCAGGCTTGAATGGTCTTGTAGAAACAATAGGCTTTTAGAGTGAGCTTGGTTAGACTTTTAGGGATACCACAGAACGGCTCTGGTCCGCAGTGTGTTCCCTTCGCCCCCGCTCGTGCAAGTTCATCAGCCTTTTCATTTCCCTCGATACCTGCATGCCCTGGGACTGAGTCATGTTGTAAGTTATATCTACAATTGCTAGTCAAATCAAGTTATCAAACAAAGGTATTTTACACCTTATTCATAAGTAATACTTAACAAACCTCTGTTAACTAAAATATGTTTTGTCCCTTTTCACAAACACAAATTTCCAATCGACATATACCTAAATACAAGAATTTTACCGGCATTGTAGGTAAAATAAGTTGATGTTTTTTTTTATAATTGTCGTCGGTGTCAAATAAGCTTACGGCCCTGATGAGAGGCAGTCACCGTACCGTATGGATTCTTGCAATTTAAAATGTACCTACCTACTATACCTACTACGGAAGAAGACGGCGTCTGTGGTGATGCAGACGAGGGGGAGCTCAAATATAGCATCCTGAAAATGATAGCAGAGAGGTGGGACTCGGACATACTCCGCCGATACACCGACCTACATGTCTTGCGTCCTAAAAAATAAGTATATTTTATGTGGCCATTTAATATTAATTTACTAATGTTGGTTCATTTACATTTACCCATTAATATTCAAGATAAATAATAAAAAAAAACTATTCATGCTTAATTCCAATGTACAAGTAAACATTGAAAATTAAATCTTAATAAATAAAATTAAGCTAGCCTAAAATAGTAGTGAGTAAAAAATTAACTACAAACATAATACCTACACAAAAGTAAAATAAAATAAAACAAAAAAAGATAACATCACAAATAGAAAACTTGGCCCAGATCGGCGCCAGGCGGCAGGGTGCCCAGAAGGCTGGCGGCATTGCCACGTTGTATGGCAATACTAATACGCTGGGTATGCGCCAGCCTTCTGGTCACCAGAAGCGTCGACAAGGCGCTGCGAAAGTGTTTTGAAGATTTTTAAAGCGCTGGTGCCACATGGCCCTAATGTCGATCTTTGTCTCAAATTTTTGGGTATTTATGTTCCTTAGGTAATTGTATTTGCCCCCATACAAACATTTGTTTGTCTCCAAAAACTGGTACGAATGGTATCGAAAAAAAATCTTAATCATCCTCCTTATTCCTCTAAAACCATACGGTACGTTTATGAATACAACCATTCAAATCCATCTTATTGGCGAAGCATTACTCGAAGAGCCTCTAATTTATTTCCCAGCAAACTCGTAATTACCATACTTGGAAAGTTCATCTGACAGATGTCCGAACTCGAAGTAACTGACCTCCAACTTTGGATAACTTGACCCCTTCAAAACAAAACGTCTAAACTCTGGACGGGCAATGCCAGACGTGTTTACAATTTTGCACCCTATTACTTTGGCAATAAGATTAAAATTATATAGATATCTTTGACTGACGGTATGGGAGTGAAGCTCTTTTGTGAATCCGTTGATTTGCCTGTTTATATTCATGGAAAACTTGAAGTTGGCGGAATTGGAAGAGTTTATGAGGTTTGCTTTGTTATGGTTACGGTGGTAATTTTAGGGGAGGTAGGCAGGGTTTTATTAAAAATGAGGTTGTTATGTGACGCGTGTACCTACGGCGGTAAATAGGTCGATATATATTATTATATGAATGTAAATAAAGGTATAACTATCCTTTTGTAAACTGAAATTTGAATATAGTAAGTACGAGTATAATGTTTTTTTTTAACCCCTGACGCAAAAAGAGGGGTGTTATAAGTTTGACGTCTGTTTGTCTGTCCATGCGTCTATTTTAATGCGGTTTTTTTGTCCGGTAGCGGACGTGATTGAAATGGTTCTAAACTAAGTTGCAACAAAATTGGTTTAGCCAGTTTTGAGATATTGAACTTTGGAATTAAAATGTCGGGAATTTTTCAATTTTCCTAATTTGTTAATACCCCGATGAAAACGAAGCGCCTCTGTCTGAGGCATCGTAGTTCCCAGACGGATGAATCGATTTCAATATAGTTCATAGCAATGTTTGATACACAGATACTTAGGTTCAAATTATAACTAACAACTCTCGTTTTCGCCGGAGGTTTAAAAACCGGCCAAGAGCGAGTTGGACTCGCGCACGAAGGGTTCCGTACTATTATCTATAAAAACGGCAAAAAATCACGTTTGTTGTATGAGAGCCCCCCTTAAAAAAATTATTTATTTTGTTATTAGTATTTGTTGTTATAGCGGCAACAGAAATACATAATCTGTGAAAATTTCAACTCTCTAGCTATCACGGTTCTTGAGATACAGTCTGGTGACGGACGGACGGACGGACGGCGTAGTCTTAGTAATAGGGTCCCGTTTTACTCTTTGAGTACGGAACCCTAAAAAGGGGACTCAGAAAGATCAATTGGTCACACACTTACGATCTGATCGAAATCATTAGAGCCGTTTTCGGGGACACGTTTGTAAACAAACAAATAAATAAATATGCAAATATTGCTCGTTTGATACTACAGGATAATACTCATTAATGATAATACGTATTTGCCGCAGCATTAAAATAAGAAGTAGCCAAGACCTTATATATACTAGTTTATCTATACTAAATACACTACCATAATGAAGAGGAAAGTCTGCGATGTATTAATTTTGTAGAGGTTATCCCCGGAACCACTTATCCAATTTCAAAAATATTTCACTAACACTTAGAATAGTCCTATAGGATCAACAAAGGCTATATTTTACCCCGTGACTCCATTTGGAATGTCTATAAAACGGACAGCGCCGCACGGGCAGCTAGTGATTTTTTTTTTCTAAAAAAAAAAACAACAATGGCAATTACATTCCTTTCTGCTTCGCCAAACTGAGGACAGTTTGTCGGCGAATGTGCGCTCCCTTCCAAAAGTCAAACATTGTTGTGTTTACCTACTTACTAAATTACCTACTTAATTTACTAACACTAAACTTAGTGTACCATCGACGACGCACTCGTTAAGAGTTAAGAGGCTGACAAAATCAAAAAAATATGAGTTAATATTGATCATATTTCCAAGACCGTAGACGGACTCGAAACATTATTGGACGATTTCGTCCAATTATGTTTCCATAGAAAATAATTGCAGAGATTGGTCTTAAAATCATCTTAAACGGTTCTAAGTCCTTATTTTTTTGACGTATGGTCTGCAATTAAAACATGAAGTCCACATATTCATACTTAAACCGCTAACTAGCCATATTTTACAAATAATCCACACTTTTATTTTATTTTATATACAGTGTGCGCGTTTTTGGTTTTCACAGCGCCTTAAGTGTAAAAGGCGAATAAGAGCGAACGCGTTGATGTCTAATAGAAACTTCGCATTCGTAGCTTCGTAGCAGTTGTCAAGGAAAACTTGTGTTCACAACTAACTGCCCGGCTTTGCCCAAGAATTACAAAGAACCCAGGCGAAACCGTTGGAATAAAATAAAGCGTTCCTTAACAGACGAACATTGCAGACGAGGGGTAGCTCAAATAGCATCCTGAAAGTGATAGCAGAGAGGTGGGACTCGGACATTCTCCGCCGATACACCGACCTACATGTCGTACGTCCTAAAAAATAAGTAGTTTATGTGGCTATTTAATATTAATTTAACTACTAATATAGTTGTATAATAGTGTTTTGTAACTAAATAACAATGCTATGGATCTGAGGAACCTGAAAATAAACAATTTTTATTTTATGTTTTACCGCTAATAATTGGTCGCGTTGTTAATAATTGGAGTATTGTCTGCCAATATCCCGCACTGTGGTTTGGCAGAAGTTTGTAATTAATTTGAGATTTTTAAGAACCAATAATTAATATTTATCATTATCATTATGTATACCTATGTCTATCCTGCCTAGCTAGCACACTAGGTTTTATATCGGCGAAAATGTACTAAAACGTCACGTATAACGCGACATACTCGTAAAGCCTAGTAGCAAGCAAGAGGTCCTGGGTTCGAATCCCGGTAAGGGCATTTATTTGTGTGATGAGCACGAATATATGTTCCTAAGTCATGGATGTTTTCTATGTATTTAAGTATTTAGTTCTCTATATCGTCGTCTAGTACCCATAGTACAAGCTTTGCTTAGTTTGGGACTAGGTTGATTTGTGTAAGATTGTCCGCAAATATTTATTTATTTAGTGTGCTAGCCCCCCTGGAGGTCCATATTATGTATGGTTGAGATTATTTAATGTCGCCGACTTTTTTTTAAACTGTCATTGGAACTGGTATTCTGCCACCTTAGGTTTAGAGTTGCTTTTTGACTGGAATACTTTTTGACTGGAATAGTTACTTTGATGTAATAGGGAACATTACGCAAAACTCTTCGTAGATGGCGACACTAGCAGCGTTGACATTGTATCTCGTTCCCACTTGCGGTATTGTCTATGCAAGCATCCTTGTCACTCATTTGACAATCAATTGTGCATGTGTGTGTGAATCCCTATATTTCTATACTGGTTTACTATTAGTGGTAGTGCTGCCTCTGGCGGCAGAACATTGCAGTAATGTTCCCTATTCGTCCAACTCTAATAATATTTTATATAAACTTTTTAAAATCGGATCACTTAGTAGGTACAGTTGCCATCACATACATAGGTACACCATAGGTGTTCAAAACTATCGGCACATGCACCCTAATGCCTTGAAAATAGAGGTGTTGTTCCGATGTTTGTGACGTGCTTGTTTGCTCCGATGTATGTGATGGCGACTGTGCCTAGTTGTGGAGATTATCAATAACACAAAACGCAAGCCTGTGTTCCTTGAAAGGGTAGGCAGAGCCAGTGCAATTTTAATTTAGTGCTACTTCTGGCAACTATGGATTTAAATAGGAAGACAGTATCATATTGCATAGTGTCGCCCTATTTCACAGAGACAAACGTTTCGCCGAATTTTCATGTTATCGAATTTTCGTTACTCAAAAATCGAGGCTCTAGAATAAGTTTTATCGATACAATAAGTTTCAATTTGTATGGCAACGCGAACAGCGCCTCTGGTGGTAACTATTTGGAACTATACGCGTTGCCATACACATTGAAACCAAACGCAAACGCGTTCGAATACATATATGTATCGATAAAACTTATATTAGAGCTACTGTTAACTTTTATGTAGGTACACGCTAAAAGGTCATTCCGTAGAACCTATTAGGTTACGTTACGTTTGTTTTGAAACAATCCTGAACTGTTTACTGATTCTGAAAAATATGATTTTCAATGAAATGAAAATTCTGGGAAACACCGAATTCGATGGAACATTTGTCGGTAAAACAAGGTACAACTGATATTGCAGTGACAGGTTGCTAGCCAATCGTACACAACATACTTCTAGTCGGCCGTAGTCCACTTTTACGACAAAGACGGGTAGAAAGGGGGTGAACATATGCAAAAAATATTAAGCTTTTCTGTCTAACCCTGCGGTTGACTGGTGGAAAATGCCTTAAGGCATTTCGCCTTTTGTACATTTTCTTTGAGCAATAAAGATCAAATAAATAAATAAATGTAATAAGAAATACTGTGTATATTCCTAATGAAAACAATACAGATTTATGTACTAAGTTAATGAAAGATGGCTATCTAAAAACCTAATAAAAAAATACACCATCTAAAACTAAATTAAATAAACAAATAAATGTATTTAAATTAAAACAAGATTGAATAAAAAAAATACAAAATATAAAAAAATAACGTAAATTACGTACTAAATCCAATATTAAACAATCGTTTTTCTTATTTTTTAGCAATCACATCGATTAGCAGACATATTTAATACCCGTTTCTGCAGCAATAACGAACGACAGCGCGAGCGCCGATTTCTACGCGATTGTTCGCCACTTTCTCCCAGTGAAACTGTGTGTTTTTACCCATTGTGCGCACACGACGCCGGTTTCCAATTTAGAACGGCGCTAAGCCAGACATTCAATCAAAAACATTTTTTTTTATAAAAAACAAAAAAGTTGCGAAAACTTAGTGCAATTTTTTTGTTTAAAATTTTTGTTCGGAATTGTGGATCAACACTCTTACTTATGCATATTTATAGTTAGTATGATTCATTCAAACTTTCCTTTCTTTTTTATTTACCCACGCAAACATTTTACTACCGCCTGCATAATTCATTTTATCGCTTGTTTTTTTTTTATTCAATATTACGACCAATATAGTGCTTTAAAGCTTAAGCAATCGCTTTTAGTCAACCAAGTTTACCTTGATAATAACATTACTTTCCCTAAAAAAAAATACTCACCATTTTCTCCGTTATAATGCACACACAAAAAAATATTCACTACACAAGAGTACCACACACTTCACTCACAACACAATATAAACTATTGTCAATAATTTATTAAAAAGTATAAAGTCAAGTCGTCCGTTTCGTCCGCCCTGCGCAAGAGACAGTCGTGGACTAAATCCCGCCGAAAGTACGTAACTATTCACGCTGCGTACGCGCAGCGGACCTAACTGTCTTGATACTTTGACATGAATTTTGATTGGTTTAAAAATGAAAGTGTACATCCGCGCATTTCAAGGTCGTTGGCACTTTAATTTTGCTTTCTTCCGTTGTCTTGATTGGGTTGTGATAACGAAAAGTACGTTTCACATTTTGGTGTAATTATTTTGTCATTACCATTTTAAATGTACGAATGTATGTTATTCTTTATTGGTTTGTTAGTTTCTGCACCAGAATGGAGTTAATGATTCGAATTGCCGTGAATTCGATTTAATAATTTCCAATCAAAAACCAACTTTGCATAATTTGCGTAAAATTGTATGAATGAATAATGGAAAATTACGAAACTCATCCTATACTATTAAACGAGCAATATTTGTATATATATTTGCAATCACGTTCTCGGAAACGGCTCTAACGATTTCGATGAAATTTGGAATATAGGTGGTTACGGATGCGAGAAATCAATCTAGATAGGTCTCGTTTCCGAGAAAATTCGTTTTCTCGAGATTTTCTCGCATAAAGATTTGTTAATGCAATATAGTTCGTAATTTCACGACAACTGTCACCGCGTGATTAGACTAATGGTTATAACATCGGCTTATAACGCCGTCGGCCGGGGTTCAAATCCCAGCCAGGGGATGTTTAGTTTTTGTTTTCGTTTTTTATAGACAATGATGATGATTTTTCGTAGTATTAAAACCAGGAAAAGCATGTTCTGACGTTTTTTTCTATTATTGTTTACATGTCTTTTTTGTTTTTCGATTTGTTTTCCAACTGGGAAAAATTACTAATAAATTACATATTTGGTTAAGGAAGTGACGGAAATATTCAGTAGAGTATTTTATGGTACTATACCATCTTTTTAACCGACTTCAAAAAAGGAGGAGATTCTCAATTCGTCTGTATGTTTTTTTTATGTGTGTTTGTTACGCGATAACTCGGTAATTTATAAACCGATTTGAAAAAAAAATCTTAGTTTGTAAACATATACTTCCAGATTCGTCCCGTTGTCACCAAAATCCAGTTCAGATAATGGAATCCTGGAGAAATCGAGGAAACTCTTCAAATTTTATAGGCAAACTTGAAGAAATTTCGCTACTGATTTGAAGTCAGTTAAAATTTTGTTTTGAATAGTAAATTATTATTCATAAGGTTATTTAGGTTGAAAAAGTCGGTTTAGTGATTCGGTAATAATTTTAGAATTAAATGAAACGTTTTTAACGCTTTTTGTAAGATTTTTATTTTCATTGGGCTAAGATAGCTCAAAAATAACATCAGTGACATCTATCGAACTGAACTTGAACCAAAACTATGCTCGCTAGATGGTGCTTATCATTATCTGAGACCTAATTCTGGCATTACTAAATGCCTTTCTTTGAATTTGTGATTCTAAATGCTGAGTTATGCATATTATTGTCACTTTTATTTTTTATTTAATCGTATGGCATACATTATTTATTTTGGCCTTTGAGTTTTGTCACTTTTTAGTACCACCCAGGGGACACGTGCAGGGTTGTGGTAGGTAGCTCCTGCGGACGCAAGTGACAGTTGTCCCCCCTTTGTCAAGTGAGTGGGCAACTCGACTGTTAGAGGTTTTTAAGCCGCCCGAAGGCCTCTAACTCGGCTTAACGACTAATGCATAAATTGACATTGTTTATTTGTTTAATAGTATGTGTCTATTAGTTTTTAAATGACAATCCGTAATTGGAGCAACGATTTCCACTTTGTGTATTTACATTTTGAATATTTTTAAATTTTATTTCTTATTATTGACGATCGTGATAAGGATTCTTATAATTTTGACATTGTATGCAAACCTATATTGTAATTTTTATCTCGAAATAAATAAATCTAAATCTAAATCTAAATCTGTCATAGACAGCAGCCGGGATCAACTGCTTAGCGTGCCTTCCAAAGAACGGAAGCGCTCATTTATAGTAACCACTCAAACAAGCGGTCACCCATCCAAAGACTGACCGCTGCCATCGTTGCTTAACCTGCGTTATCGTTTCCGACTCGTAGGCGCCGCTGGGCTATCACTAATATCGGCCGTGAAAAAGGTCCAAAGTTGTGAAAGTATCACGTTCAACGCCCACATGTGAGCCTTCTGAGTCTACCCTTTCACGCCGCGACAAAAACACGATAACTGTCAAGTATCACTGAGGCTTTATGTAACTAAACAACTAGAAATATGACAGTACGTATTCCTATTTATAATTTCTGGTTGTAAATTTTCACTTTGTGGGTATAAAAATATGGTTTCTAGAACCTGTATTTTATTATTCAAAAATTTTTACAGTAGAAACGTTTTTCAAAAATATTATTTTTGCTTTATGTATAATTATTGTTTAAAGAGCATTGTGTAAAGCAAAAGTTACTCACCTAACTCTATCTAGAGGGCTTTGCTCCATTATTGGACCCTGAGCAGTTCATATATACCTTTTTTTTTTCTTGAAGAAAACCTGCGAGCCTGGTGCCTAATCATCGGGGGATGACTGGGTTCTGTGGTATTTCTATCCACTACAAACTCCAAGGCGGCCGGCATTTGCGCTCTCAAAGAATCATTTCTGCTGATCCAGAAAACTTTTATAGAAATCCAAATCTTAATTGGTCAAGTCGTTTCGGAGATAATTGAGAATAGAAAACAACCAAGACTCAGAAACAAATATTCATGCCCATCACACAAACATTTGCCCTTTTCCGGGATTCGAACCCAGCGACCCTCCAGCTTCGTATGCAGCGTCACTAGGTACTCACTAGGCTAACCGGTCGTAAAAACCAATTAATAACCGACTTCCAAAAAGGAGGATTTTTATGTTTAATGTTTGTTACCTCAGAACTTCGTATTTTTTATATTTATTTAAAAGTATGAGTATTTGCTTCCAGATTGTTCCCATTGTTTTCAAAAAGCCAGTTATATGATGGAATCTACGAGGAATTGATGGAAGCCCTCAAATGGTATTAAAAATAATAAATAAAATAAAAATAAAAATAGTTTATTTTCAGATTTCTTAGATCCATAGCATAGCATTGTTAGTCACAATACACTACACTTATACAACTATATTAGTAAAATTAATATTAAATGGCCACATGAATTATAATTTTTTTTTTTTTTTATAGGACTTGTAGGTCGGTGTATCGGCGGAGTATGTCCGAGTCCCACCTCTCTGCTAATATTTTCAGGATGCTATTTGAGCATTAAGCACCAAGATTAAGCACCCGTGTAGAGATTTTGGTATTTTCTATTATAACTCGTGTAGGTTCCGTTTAAGTAGCAACTAATGAAGTGCCAAATGTGATTTTAAGATCTTTGAGGAATCGACGGAACTCCTCAAATATTATTGGCCTACTTATAGCGACTTGGGTGTTTTCTGTAATAGGTAATCAACGCTCACGGAAAGCAGTTCATTTGTTTCCCACTATACCGGTAAGGAAATGTGTATGATCCTTGGCGAAGTACTGATTTGAAGTCTCTGAGAAGAAGAATTTTTAAAGTAAATTATAAATACTATTTTTGTGTAACTTTTTGTATTAGTTGTTTCCTTTATAGTGGGGGGTTTATATTTAATTATATTTAATTCCAAGGCGAGTTTTTTTTTATTTTATTTTGCTTGAATTTTTTTTTCATTTTTAATAAATTAAAAATAAATAGAAAATAGAAAATTTATTCTCACCCGAGCAGAGCTCGGTCGCCCAGATTATATATATATATATTTGCAATCACGTTCTCGGAAACGGCTCTAACGATTTCGATGAAATTTGGAATATAGGTGGTTATGGGGGCGAGAAATCGATCTAGATAGGTCTCGTTTCCGAGAAAATTCGTTATCTCGAGATTTTCTCGCATAAAGATTTGTTAATGCAATATATTACGTAATTTCACCCCAACTGTCACCGCTTGATTAGACTAATGGTTATAACATTGGCTTACAACGCCGGTGGCCGGGTGTTCAAAACCCAGCGAGGAAATGTTTCTTTTTGCTTTCTTTTTTTATAGAGAATGATTTTTCGTAGTATTAAAGACGGGAAAAGCATGGTCATACGTTTTTTTTATTGTTTATATATCTTTTTGTTCTAAAATTATAAAAGATATTAAAACATCTTTTTTTATAGCACTGTGCCTTCTTTTTATCCATAAGGTTATTTAGGTTGAAAAAAGTTCGATTAGTCAAGTGAGTGGGCAACTCGACTGTTAGAGATTCTTAAGCCGCCCGAAGGCCTCTAACTCGGCTTAACGACTACTGTGAACAGCAGCCGGGATCAACTGCTTAGCGTGCCTTCCAAAGCACGGAAGCGCTCATTTTAGTAACCACTCAAACAGGCGGTCACCCATCCAAGGACTGACCGCTGCCATATTTGCTTAACCTGCGTTATTGTTTCCGATTCGCAGGCGCCACTGTTAATTATTTTTTAAAGAGCATTGTGTAATGCAATAGCTACTCACTTAACTCTATCTAGAGAGTTCTGCTCCATCAGTTTTATTATTGTTGGACCCTGAGCAATTCATACCTATACCTTTTTTTTCTTGGGGAAAACCTGCGAACCAGCCTGGTACCCAATCATCGGGGGATGACTGGGTTCTGTGGTATTTCTATTCACTAAAAACCCCTTACAGAAATCCAAATCTTAATATAATAGGTCAAGTCGTTTTGGAGATAATTGAGAATAGAAAACATCCAAAACTCAGAAACAAATATTCATGTCCATCACACAAACATTTGCCCTTTTCCGGGATTCGAACCCGGCCACCCTCCAGCTTCGTAAGCAGTGTCACTACTCCTTAATAACTCTATTAATAACTTCCAAAAAAGGGGGATTCTTATGTTTAATGTTTGATTACCTCAGAACTCCGTCATATTTAATTTATGAACCTATTCGTATTTTTTTATTTTAGTGAAAGTACGAGTATTTACTTCCACATTGGTCCCATTGTTTTCAAAAAGCCAGTTAGATGATGGAATCCATGAGGAATTGAGGAAGGTCCTCAATTGTATTAAGCACGCGTCACAGAATAAGTAAACGCGTGTAGGTATAGATTTTGGTATTTTCTATTATAACTCGTGTATGTATAAATTTAGCCTCGGAAACAACAAATTTGGTGAAATGGAACTGATTATGAAGACTCTCGTAGGGAACCATAATATCAGCCTTTAAAGCCTACGCCAAAACCAAACACCAACACGAGTGGAGGAACGAGGCTGGCTAAATACACTCTAAGCTCTTCATAGAAGGAGTGGACTCGGGCTGGACCAGAAAACTCTGGAAATCCAGTAGGAAGCAACTCAGAATTATATCTGGGGTGTTCACAGGTCACTTCAGGGTCAAGGATCTCTTGGCCAAGATGGGACTATCGGATAGTTTAGACTGTAGAATGTGTGGCGAGGAGGATGAGACTATGGAACACTTATTGTGTTAATGTCATGCCCTTGCCAGACAAAGAATTAACTACTTTGGTAACGGCTACCCGCAACCAAAGGAATTCAAGGTGCTCTTGGTGAACTGCATCATCCGTTTTGTGGAAATGATGGAGCAAGCCTGGGAGCAGGTTCAAAGGACAGGGCAAATGCACAAAAGATCCCACTGGGTCGAAGTGCATCCGAAAGGGCCCTCACCTAGATAAGATTATGAAAACTACAGACGTCACATATTCTGTGATTCCGTTTAAGTAGCAAACTAATGAAGTGCCAAAGCTAATTCTGAGATCCTTGAGGAATCGACGGAACTCCTCAAATATTATCGGCCTACTTATAGCGAATGGGTGTTTTCTGTAATAATCAACGCATTTGCTCTCGGAAACCAGTTCATGCAGTAGGTATAGTGGAAAGGAAATATTAATGTATGTTCCTTGGCGAAGTAATGAATTGAATTCGGTTTAAACTTTGTTTTTAAAGTAAATTGTGAATACCATTTGTTGGTATAACTTTTTGTATTAGTTGTTTCCTTTATAGTCAGGGGTTTATATTTAATAATTTTCAATTCCAAGGCGAGTTTTTTAAGACCAATGAAAATAAGCATCTTTTAAAAATAAAATAAAAAAATATTTAGGAAGTAAACTTACTCGTATTTTCACCCGAGCAGAGCTCGGTCGCCCAGATATTTAGTCACTAACGCTCTGCACCGTATTTACTTTATGTTAGCTACGTCCAACTTCGGGGGGGGTGCAGCAGTGGACGTCTTTCGGCTGATGTGATGATGAATGCTCAAGAGTAAAGTGATACGTAAAATTAAATACAAAATACATTTTGTACCTTCTGCAATTATTGTTCACAGTTGACTAACCTTTTCAGAGTGTATGTAATTATTGCTAGCATTAAAGAGTTAAACTTTTGCTTTAACAAATATTTTTTTTCATTTTGTTTTCACACTTGAACGCGGGATCACACATATTGACGTAAGGGTGCCTAATCAAGGTAACGTATGACGTATCACACCATACCTTACTTACCCCCAAGTTCATACCAAAATGTGTTTATCCCATTCGCATACATACAAATACGAAAATCACAGACAACAATCAAAGATACATTTATTTAACTGCATTTTAGCTACAGGCCGTTAGTGTGTGCTTTTATTTTCTAATTCTGAAGGTGTCTTGATGAAATTGTTGTTAATTAGCGGTATTGGTACTTTTTGTTTTGTTTGTATATTTTTTTTCCTATTTGTCATTATGCAGCAGAATTAACCCTTTACCTACGGGGCCTTGAATCACTCCGTCATCGCTCAATACGGGCATGTTTTGGCGAAAGTCAGTGGTTAGGCATAACTTCACTTACTTGTAACTTTTGAAGTATTACAGCTACACAGTTGAAATTTCACACACACAATAAGTATAATGTGTTTAATCAATAAATAATCACTTGGAGTAATAATATTCACTATTTTTTCTGATATCAAGCAATACATCAGTCACTAAGAAATTGCAGATTTTTAAGTTACTACTCGCGGATTTCACATGTTTAAGTTTAAGAACATTAATTTATAGTATATTAAACACAAATAAACACGTAAATAACGATAATTATAAAAATAATGCATAAATATCAATCACTAAAATTAACACTCCAAACAACCCCCCGCCGTACTCTAACAAAAACACTAATGTCCGCCATATTGAGTTCAATTATTTGCACGTCTGCAGTACGGGTGTCAACCGCAGTTGCCACCAAAAAAGCGGTCATTTTTATAAATATGTTTATTTCAGAGCCATCTACCGAAACATTTTAATATTTTTTTCTTTGAATCTGTACTAATCCCAATGCATAATGTGACCGCTATTACCAAGACACAAGGTTTCGTTTTGATTAAAAAAAAGATTGAATATGACCATTACTTCGATCAACTATAGTTGACACCCGTACTGCAGCGGTGTTGCCGTACTGGCAACTCTGGTTGACACCCGTAGGTAAAGGGTTAAATAATTCTCATTATTTTTCAGAGGATCAAGATGTGTTTCTTAGTATCTTGCAGTATTAAGTATAAAGTCGGTATGTACGCATGTTCCTTTCTCCTGCAAATGTCACCAAAAGCGAGACCACGATTTGTTGCCTTTATTTCCTTATTATAAAACATAATATTATGAGACACAGTGCTCAAACTACTGTTGTTTGACCCTTTTTATGATTTTTTATCTACACCCATATCATAAATCCTCTAGAATGTGTTCGGAAACCATATATTACGACCACCATAATTGCAACATCAGCGTTTTATCTGTGCCAGTGTTATTATAATATTATAATGTATGTACTAAAAATCATAATAGCATCGACAATCGATGTTATTATGGAAATCAGGTCCGGTGTTGGGGTCGTGCAGCATGATGTAGTTGGTCATGATTTGAAATTTAGTCGGCCATGGCCGGTGCAATGGTTATTCGAATGGTTCCCGAACACATCATTGAGGATTTATAACATGTGGGTAGATAAAATAGTGTATGTACATAATTAGGCATTAAAACATTTGCGTGATGTTATTATGAAACGAGCCGAAGGCCCACACTCGTGTTTAATGCCCCTCATTATGTACAGTCACATAAACTATTTACTGGGAATTTTCCGCAATTTGAAGTCAATTAAGGTCACAAAAAACAACTCGAGGAAAAAATATTTTGGCTTCTATGGACCTACGTTGATATAAAGCACAATACAAAATACATTTTGTTTTTAGTGTGTGTGTGTATGCATGGCTGAAATCTGTCTAGTTATTCGAACCCACTACGGTGTATATAGAAGATTACTGATTACTTGATTAGACTTTCATTAACCTACCCAACGCTTTTCTCTACTATGTGAAATCCAAAACATGACTCATATTTTAATGACTACCTTGCTTTAAACCCATCAATACGACAATGGACTCATCAAAACTGCGCTACTTATTTTATACAATCGATTTGAACCTTACACACACAATATTAGAACGGCTTATAGAACACAGCAGTTGTACTATGATAGTTTAGAAGTACTACTGATATAATTATTTCGTTTCGCTACTTGTGCTACTGGTATTCTTGATTAGTTTTGTGAAAGGTGGAGTTCTTTAATTAGTTTATTAAATTTAATTGCATTTCATCGAGTTTGTTTTTTTATCCACGTCCATACTATAAACTTACTTAACATTAATACGAAAGTGTGTCTCGATATTTTATGATAATGATAATAATGATTTATTGGTTCTTAAAAAACTAAAATTCATTACAAACTTCTGCCATACAACAGTGCGGACGGGTTGTCAGACGAGGTTGGCACCTAATCTAATATTTGCTGTGGATAAGGCACGATCGACATCAAACATATAAAATGAAATGAAATTAAAATAATTTAATCCAGGACAAGTCCATATTATCGAGTACATTAGAATACACAAAAGAAATTAAATGATACACGAATACATTTATTATTATTACAAATTACAAATTATAAACTATGCAAATTTACATATTATGCATGCATACCTACACTTTTGAACCTTAATCCTTACGTACGTTATGCCATGTATATTATAGACTATAGCAACTATAGTTACTACGATATAATCTGAATATGCCAAGATAGAATTCTCACGTACTTTGGGTACCTCTCACAACGTTCTTCGGACAGCTAGAAAAGGATTATTATGATGGGCAAAGTTGAGGGCCGGAGAGCACACAAATAGGCGTCTTTCAACAAAAGTGTACAATACTTGTTTTTTTTTCAGAATGAGCTTTATTTTTGGTTTTCCTTACTCAGAATCTTTGATTCTATCGACCCTCATACAAGAAAAAAAGTGTCCTAAATATTGCAATCCAGATCGTCACATTTTTGTACGCAGACGCACTGGAAGAAAAAACTTACATAATTAAATCTGGGAAACTTTTTTTCTTATATGAGGACCGATAGTATCAACGATATTCTGGAAAGAGAAACCAAAAAAAAGGAATTCTGAAAAACAAAGTTTTTTGAAAAACGCTTAATTCACTGAACTCTTGCAACTACATCTGCACGAGGTCAAGTCTGGTCATCTCATCAAGAATAGGGCATGATGTCACGAGCCTCAGAAACGACTGATGATGATACTACGAAGGTGACAACAAGCAGATAGTCTACCTGATACTAAGCAGACGTCACAGCTTATAGACGCTCACTACTACATTGTAGGCGACGGGTGCAGGCACAGGTCGAGAGGAGTGAAATTAAAACAATAGGGGTTGCTTTTTGAGGTAAAGTGCTTGAGTGCATGGACATGCGTGTATCGCCCGGAGGCTGTAAGGTAACTGAATCGGAATTGGCCGATGCCGATAGCCGATGCACACATATGCATGCGCTCGCGCACACGTTTCTTCAACACATAGGAAACAGCGGCGGTGAGTACCTCCATATGTTATATTATCAAATGTTATACTAATTAATAAGTTTGTTTTTATGTTTCAGGTTTACTTTTCAGGTGCGGTTGTATAGCGTCGTCTACATACATAAAAATCATAAGCGCGAAACCCTTTTTTTTAATACATTTTGTGGATTCGTTGTTTAGACAGTTACATAAAAAGCGGCCAAGTGCGAGTCGGACTCGCCCATGAATGGTTCCGTAAAATAAATTACAGTTTACGATTTATGACGTATTAAAAAAAAAACTACTTACTAGATCTCGTTCAAACCGATTTTCGGTGGAAGTTTGCATCGTAGGACATCACATGTTTTTTTAGTTATATCATTTTCTTATTTTAGAAGTTACAGGGGGGAGGGCACAAATTTTACCACATTGGAAGTGTCTCTCGCGCAAAGTATTCAGTTTAGAAAAAAAAAATTAGAAACCTCAATATAATTTAAAAGACCTACTTATCCATAGATGTATCGATTTGAAGAAAAAAAATATTTTGTTTTTTTGTTCTAAGTATGGGGGGGAACCCCCAACAAAAAAATTTTTTTTTTCTATTTTTGTATGAAAATCTTTATGCGGTTTACAGAATACATCTACTTACCAAGTTTCCACAGTATAGTTCTTATAGTTTCGGAAAATAAGTGGCTGTGACATACGGACGGACAGACACGACGAATCCATAAGGGTTCCGTTTTTTGCCATTTGGCTACGGAACCCTAAAAATGCAGGAGCCTCACCTCACTCACACAGCTTATCCGCGGCACAGAATAAGTAATAGTACAAGTACGGTATCAGAAATCATGAACAAGGCACTGAGGGAAGTGGAGAGATGGTGCGACAGTCACCAATTATCCATTAATCCGGGCAAAACTGTAGTAATACCCTTTACTAGGAAAAGGACCCTTCGCGGAATACAGCAGTTAAAGCTGTACGGAAGGGTACTAGAACTGTCCAATGACGTGAAATATCTAGGTGTCGCACTGGATAAGGAACTGAACTGGAAGAAGCATACAGATCTCACCATTACAAAGGCCCTGAGGGTATTTGGAATGTGTAGATCAGCGTATGGCAAAACATGGGGACTGAACCCCAAGGTACTGAAGTGGTTCTACACCATGATGGTGAGACCCATAATACTGTACGGTAGCCTGGTATGGTGGCCAAGGACTTTAATGAGCACATGCAGAGAGGCCCTGAGAAAGGTGCAGAGAACGGCATGCATGGCTATAACAGGGGCGTTTCGTACCACGCCTACAGCGGCGCTAGAAGTCCTACTGGACCTACCGCCACTTCACATGGTGATTAAGTCAGAGGCGCGCAAATCGCTCTACAGATTAAGAACTCTTGGACTGTGGAGCGATAGCAAGCCGAAAACTAAGCACACAAACATGGAGACTGATGGTTTCTTAGACAGAATAACAAACATGGGAAGCGACAAAATGCTACCCAAGTATGTATTCCACAGGAACTACACAACAAAAGTTCCAACCAGGGCTGAGTGGGCCGAAGGTCTAGAAACACCAAAGTCTGGTATCGAAGACAGTATATGGTACACGGACGGATCAAAAATGGGATCCGGTACGGGAGCAGGCATCTATGCAAATGACTATAGTAGTAGTGTAAGCATGGGTAGTTTGGCAACTGTCTTCCAAGCGGAGACATACGCCATAATTGCTTGTGTACAGGAGAATATAGACAGGCGAACCAAAGGGCGGACTATCTATATACTCAGTGACAGTCAAGCGGCCCTTAAAGCGCTCACGGCGCCGAAAGTGGACTCTAGACTAATTTATAATGGCGTCTGTTGCGATTGTTAAGTTGGTAGCGGTGTTGCCTTACTCCCGTCACAAGGATTTTTGACAGATGAGCGCCCTGTGCTAAAATGTAACAACAAAACCTCGAAATAAACAGTGCAAAGTTAACGTCGTGTATTAATTCATTACCGGTTAGCTAATCCCAAAATATAGGGATATAACAACTGGCGACGAGGATCGTAAAAATTTACGAAGAAAAGAACCCGCAGTGCAAGTACAAACAAAGAGGTTAACTCGGCCCATGCCGACCGGCGGTGACCGCCATATTGTTGCATCGGAATGAATATTACCTGGAATTTGTAAGTCGTGGCGTGTGTAAACCAAAACCTGTGTACTCATGGACAAATATGTCGAAGCAATCAACCAAGGATTAACTGGCTGGATCAACACCGTACCTAAAGAACAATTGTTACAAATCGCAGAGTACTTAACCATAGCAGTAAATCCGACGACCATAACACTTGACGAATTGCGAAAAATTGTCCGAGAACACATAAAAAGCCGAGAAAAGCCGGTGAAATCAGCGATGGGTACAGTCGGCGAATTGGAACCGTTCAGCGGAGGAAACTGGCAAGCTTATAAACAACAGTTAGACTATTACATTAACCTAAACGATGTCAGTGACAATAAAAAACTGCCACTTCTTATAACCAAGCTGAAGCCACATGTGTACGATATTTTGAGTTCGCTTTGTGCCCCGAAAGTGCCTGTAGATGCCACGTACGACGAAATATGCAATAAGCTTAAAGCCCATTATAATCCTATTGAACATAGTTCGCTTCATAAAGCACAGTTCCGACTACGGAAGCAGAACGCCGGTGAAACTATAGCTGAATACATCCTATCACTAAGAGAATTGGAAAAAAAATGTAATTTCACAGACGTGGATGAACAAATAAAAGAAAGACTAATAGATGGTGTGGCTGACAACTTCCTGAGATTTGAGCTATTAAAAATTAGTGACAAAAGTTTGAGTGACATGATAAATGTCGCTAAATTAATGGAAATAGCATATAAAAATAGTTCACCAACATATGAAACCAAAGTCTTAAAACATAATGAAACACCCATGAAGAAGACATACCCATCAACCAGTAAGGACAAGACACCGGCAAAACCCACAAGGAAGGCGGGAGTATCCATTTGTTTCTGTTGTGGAAAGGAAGGGCACCTGCGTAGTGAGTGTAGATTAATAAATAAGTTTTGCAGTGAATGTGGTCAGCGTGGTCACCTATTTAAGATGTGTAAAAACAAACAAGCATTTGCAGCAACTAAAAATGTGCAACTACTAGAATCAGACAAATCGGAGTTCAGTGATTTAGTGGGAAATTCTTCAGATCAGGACCACGAGGACCAGTACAAACTGTATGTATTGTCACATAATCATAAAATTGAGCCTATGTACTTAGAGGTAAAAATAAAAGATAATAATTACAACTTTGAAATTGACACGGGTGCTGATGTATCAACTTTAAGTTATGACAAAGCCTTACAATTGTTCAAAGAAGAAGATATAAAACCCTGTAAATTACTCTTTAAGAATTTTGATCAGACTGTCTCATCTCCTATCGGTGTGTTGGATCCGGTAACAGTGAAATTTAAAAATGAGGTTTATTCTAACCTAAGATTATATGTTGTAAAAGAAAACTTGCCAAATGTAGTGGGAAAGGATTGGTTAATGGCTTTAAATCTATGGCCCCTAAAACTTGAATCAGGTTTAAAACAAATGTCATCAGTTCATACTAATGACACAAATTCAAACATTGTTCAACAATTCAAAAATCAATATACCAACATATTTAGCCCAGGTTGGGGCAGTTTTAAGGGAGGGGAGATATAATTAAAGTTAAAAGAGGAAGCAAAACCAAAGTTTCTACCAGCTCGAACAGTACCATTTGCATTAAAAAGCAAAGTGAAAGATGAAATTAACCGCCTGCTAAAAAACGGTCGTATTGCCCCAGTAGAATATAGCTCTTGGGGGACACCAGTAGTACCCATTATAAAAAAGGATGGCTCTGTTCGCCTATGTGGAGACTTTAAAGTAACTCTAAACAAATACTTAGAAGTTGACCATTTCCCACTGCCTACAATTCAACAAATATTTGTCAAATTGCAAGAAGGGAACTGTTATTGTGAATTAGACCTTAAAGAAGCCTACTTGCAAGCACCATTGTCTAGAGCTTCACAGGAAATGACAACAATTACAACAGAAGTAGGTATATATAAATACCTTTATCTACCTTATGGGGTAAATACTGGTGTAGGCTCCTTTCAAAGGTTAATTGTTCAATGTTTGGCCAATATTGAGGGGGTAATAGTGTACATAGATAATATCTACATAGTTGGGAGAGACAAAGAAGAGACAATGTCTAGGCTTAAACAAGTGCTGAACAAGCTAAATGAGCTTGAATTAAAAATTAACATTGAAAAGTGTAATTTTTTTGTGGAAAGTTTGAAAGTATTTGGGTTTGTTATAAACAATTCAGGAATCCAAATTATGAAGGATAAAATTGAACCTGTCCTATCTTTGCCTGCCCCAAACAACTTCAAAATGTTACGTTCCTTTTTAGGCAAAGTTAACTATTATAATAGATTTTTAAAAAATATGTCCATTATATTACAACCATTATATAACTGCTTGAAAGAAAAAAAATTCAAATGGACACAGGAATGTGAAAAATGTTTCATTGAGATAAAATCAGCTTTATCACAGGCAGATGTTTGTGCAAATTTTAACCCAGCATCACCTGTCATTCTTACATGTGATGCATCAGACATTGGGGTAGCCGCGATAATATCACATAGAGATCAAGATGGTATGCTGTAACCAATTGCGTTTGCTAGCAAATTGTTAAATGACACTCAAAAAAAATACCCAATTATTGAAAAAGAAGGTCTAGCAATTATATTTGGAATAAATAAACTTTACGAGTACCTGTATGGTAGGCGTTTTCAATTGGAAACTGATAATGAGGCTCTTTCAAAGATATTTGGGCCGAAAAAAAGCATACCAAAGATGGCTGCTAAAAGGCTACAGCACTGGGCCATATTCTTATCAGCATTTGATTATAGCATCCATCATATAAGCTCTAATAAAAATCCTGCAGATATTTTGTCCCGGTTCCCATCTGACACTACACCAATGTCTGGAGGCCACCCAATATGTGAAAGCGGTAACTATAGTTACATGAACTATGTTGAGACATCCAATATAAACACACTCAACTGGAAATTAATCCAAACATAATCAAAGAAAGACACCATAATAAGCACTGTAATTAGGTTTTGCTTGGACGGATGGCCCAATAATAATAACATAGGTGATGAATTTGTTCCTTATGTTAAGAGAAAAAATGAATTGACAATAGATAGAGGCTGCTTATTATGGGGTTTTCGCGTAGTGATTCCAAGTGCGCTCAGGCCAGCTGTGCTTAAAGAAATACATGCAAGTCATTTTGGTATCACAAGAACAAAAGAAATAATTAGATCTTATTGTTGGTGGCCACAGATCGACAATAATGTTGAAGAATTTGTAAACAAATGTATAATTTGTTTACAAAATCGGAAAAATCCACCTCAAGTACCTCTACGCACCTGGAATCAACCATCTAGTGTATGGGAAAGACTTCATGCTGACTTCCTCGGGCCATTTTGTGGTAAAATGTTCATAGTAATTGTAGATGCTTATTCAAAATGGCCAGAGGCATATATGATGCCTAATATCACGTCAAGTAAAACTATGTCAATTTTTGATAGCATCTTTATACGTTTTGGGTACCCATTGCATCTGGTGACAGATAATGGCACAGCATTTACCAGTTATGCCTTTAAAGAATTTTGTAGACGATCTGGTGTAAACCAAAGCTTCACTCCACCGCATTACCCGGCTACGAACGGAGCCGCAGAACGCTTTGTAGACACCTTTAAGAGGCAGGTAAAAAAAAATATGCAGGACGGTGCAAACATAGAAACCGCTATTGACCTATTCCTGTTCGACTACAGGAATACTCCACACAAAACGACAGGAGTAGCACCTGCAAAATTATTATTAGGCAGAGACCTAATATATCGCTTTACTTTACTAAGACCACAGCCAGTATCCGGTAAAATCACTTGTGAGCAAGAGAATTAAGTAAAATACCATAAAGGATCGCGTTTAATATCTTTTGCAGCAGGAGATAAAGTAATGGCTAAAGACTTTAGAAATAACAGAACTAATTTGACGACCGCTTTAGTCTAGTTGGTAGTGACCCTGCCTACGAAGCAAGAGGTCCTGGGTTCGAATCCCGGTAAGGGCATTTATTTGTGTGATGAGCACGAATATTTGTTCCTGAGTCATGGATGTTTTCTATGTATTTAAGTATTTATTTCTCTATATAAGTATCTATATCGTCGTCTAGTACCCATAGTACAAGCTTTGCTTAGTTCGGGACTAGGTTGATTTGTGTAAGATTGTCCGCAAATATTTATTATTATTATGTATGTCTTTCCCGCTCACGGGACAAAGATGTCCCGGACCTTTGGGAGGCGTGCGTGGGGCTAGGTACCTACAAAGTACCAACTGAGCCAACACGTAGAGGCCCTTTTGACAATTTAATGAAATGCAAGGAGTACACCGAGCGGATGCTGTCCCTGCCCGTGTCATGGGACGCACACAGAGACAGCACCCGCTGGGGTGTATAGGGACTATTGCTGTTGATGGAATCTAAAGAAAATTTGGTTATTGGGTGAAAATGATGGACTAGTGGCTGGGCTATTGGGTGAAACATCGGACGCCTGCCTAATAAACTGTCTCATTTTTTATCTCTGGCAGACGGTGACTCGCCAACTACTAGATGGGCCCCTATTAATAGCGACATTAAAAAATGGCCTTAGGGCAACACCAGTCAGAGAGGCTGGGGGGTAGAGAGGTGGCACTGGACTTTAAACATATAGCCAACTCGCCACTTAGGTGTCCACATCTACCCTCGAGCAACAGCTCTTGCGACTCCACTCTGAACAGCCAGTTAAGGCAAGCTAGAGGTGGGGGGCCTGTCCAACCAACCACCCGATCGGCTCAGCCTGACCACAGGACACCCCCAGGAGCACTCAGGTACGTAGGGTCGCTACTCCCTAACAGCCCGCCACAAGCTGCCTTACGTTGACTGATTGCACCAGAAATCTGGTGGGCGATGGGGCCGTCACATCCCTACGCCTTATTATTATTATTATTATTATTAATTGGTCAGTGGGAGTAATCGTTGGAGTGCTGGTGGAGGGTACAACCTATAATGTTGATGTTGGTGGTCTGGTATGGAAAAGACATGCAAACCAATTATTAAGAATTACTTAAAGTAAATGTATGTAAAGTTAATCGTGTATTAATTAATTACCGGCTAGCTAATCCCAAAATATAGGGATATAACAGCGTCCAAGCACTAAACAGACTTGGAAGGCACAATAAGGTGCAACTAGTTTGGATACCAGGGCACAAGGGCTTCATCGGCAACGAAAGAGCAGATGAGCTTGCAAGAGGGGGCTCTACAAATCACTTTGTAGGTCCAGAACCATTTGTGGGACTCTCGCAGGGGACCATAATATCGGCCTTTAAAGCCTACGCCAAAACCAAACACCAACACGAGTGGAGGAATGAGGCTGGCTTAAGGCACTCTAAGCTCTTCATAGAAGGAGTGGACTCGGGCTGGACCAGAAAACTCTGGAAATCCAGTAGGAAGCAACTCAGAATTATATCTGGGGTGTTCACAGGTCACTTCGGGGTCAAGGATCTCTTGGCCAATCTGATAGTTTAGACTGTAGAATGTGTGGCGAGGAGGATGAGACTATGGAACACTTATTGTGTGAATGTCATGCCCTTGCCAGACAAAGAATGAACTACTTTGGTAACGGTTACCCGCAACCAAAGGAATTCAAGGTGCTCCCGGCGAACTGCATCATCCGCTTTGTGGAAATGATGGAGCAAGCCTGGGAGCAGGTATAAAGGAGAGGGCAAATGCACAAAAGATCCCACTGGGTCGAAGTGCATCCGAAAGGGCCCTCCGCGGGAGCTCTACCGACCTCACTCACCACCACGAACACAACACCACATACGGTACGTAAATCGCCAGTAGCTGGCCGCCCTTCAATAGCTGGCCCCCTCGTACTAAAAATGAACTCTGTTCCCCTACAAACAGAATTACCTTATACTCAAATGAATTCTATTTATTAATTAAATCTTTATAGTACAAAAGGCGAACTTAATGATATGAAGCATTCTCTGCAGTCAACCTACAGTTAATGTATATTTATTCCTATTAATTCCGATTCAATTCCTAGGCCGTCATAGAACCTTGCCGTGTTGTAAATGCTATGTCAATACGGGTTACTAGGATTATTGCGTCGCTACGTAGCAGTTAAAATGACAGGGTTCTACGGTGGCCTAGGAATCAATTTCGCTGACTGTACCTAATTGCTGCTCCAAATTATAAGCGAAATGACGTTCCGCTGTGCCATACCTGTCTGGTCATTAACAGTTTCCTCATATAAAAGCTACATAACTTCATAAAAACAAATTATACAATAAGTGACATTTAAATATGCAATAAATAAACCAGTTTTGGTAATGTTCTTACTAAATATGGGTCGTTATTTTAATGTCCTATTAAGAAATAAGCCAAGTCACAGAAACTCGTATTGTGAATGTCATATTTTAATCAATCATGTTTAGATTGCACTTTGTTATGACCCGACTGCCTCACGGAGGGGTTATGTTTTTCGAGTGTATGTATGTATATATGTATCATCATCATCATCATCATATCAGCCGAAAGATGTCCTCCATTGCTGGACAAAGGCCTCCCCCAAAGAGTGCCAAAGTGCATATAAAATTCTTTCACTGAAAATTATTTTGAACGAGATTCAAAGGTTTTCAACATATTGCTGAAGACCTACCTTCCCTATTGAAAAGGATGTACATAAGTGCCGTAAGTGATACATGTCACGCTATGGCGAGGTATAGTATGGTAGTTGTTTGCAGCATGCCTCAACCAACTACCATACCTGCCTCGTTTTTAGGGTTCCGTACCTAAAGAGTAAAACGGAACCCTATTACTAAGACTCTGCTGTGCGTCTGTCTGTCTGTCTGTCTGTCCGTCTGTCACCACGCTGTATCTCATGAACCGTGATAGTTAGACAGTTGAAATGTTCACAGATGATGTATTTCTGTTGCCGCTATAACAACAAATACTAAAAAAAACTGTTTGTATAGACTTTCCTGGTTTTTCTCTTTACTATTGTTTCTTTTTAGGGTTCCGTTGTCGACTAGGAACCCTTATAGTTTCGCTTTGTCTGTCCGTCCGTCCGCGGATAATCTCAGTAACCGTAAGCACTAGAAAGCTGAAATTTGGTACTAATATGTATATCAATCACGCCAACAAAGTGGTAAAATAAAAAGTGAACATTTTTTTTTTATTAGAGTACCTCCCCTATACGTAACGTGGGGAGTGTTTTTTAAAATGAATAGGGGTTTGCTTAAATCATTTTTTGATAATGTTAATATTTTCGGAGATAATCGCCCCAGAAGTAAAAAAAAATGTGTCCCCCCCCTCTAACTTTTGAACCATAAGTTTTTTAAATCTCAAAAGTAGAACTTTGTAAAAAATTTTTAGGAAAATTATTTCGAACTTGATAGGTTAAATAGTCTTTGAAAAAAATTACAAAATAATTTCACACACTTCCTGTGACGGACGAAAAACTACGGAACCCCACACTGAGCGTGGCCCGATACGCTCTTGGCCGGTTTTTTATATTAAACTGCGGTGGGTTGACGTTCGTAACGTCATTCGTTTAGGTAGATACCTAAGTACTAGTTTTAACTAAATATATTATAGTAGTAGTTTTTAGCCAGGGCCCAATTGAAAATCAGCGCCATGGCAAGCCGCCACTTAGCATATTGCCATGACAAGTCGTGGCAATATGCTGAGTGGGGCCTTATTTTAGCGTCGTTTATTGTAATTTTAAAATGTTTTTTTTTTGTAATCGTGTATAGTGGCGTTAATAAATAATTATCTTATGATTTCTGTGACGACCCGACCTTTTTAATAGACACGGAACCCTTCGTTGTTTGTGGTCCGGCTCGCACTTGACCGGTTTTTCTACGTTTTCTACGTAGGTACTAAAATTTACAATATATTTAATGCAGGATGGTTCTAGCACATGCAATGATCAACATCTACATAAAAAAGGAGTTATATTACTATATTTGATTTTTAATAATATTTACATATAAATATTAGCTGAAATGTCAACCTTTAAACAAGTTTTCATCTAGATTATGTTCTAGACGTTTACACGTTTTAATGAGTCAGAACGCTTTCTACGAAAATTTCAAGTATCTATCTATTACGGTTCTAGAGATAGACCGTTTGTACTTAATGGGCGAGAAAAAAGAACGCCTTAAAATACTACTACTACTACACAGACAGGGAAACACCTGTGTACGCGTGTTTCCTTGATTTGTCGAAAGCCTTCGACTTGGTGCGTTATGATAAACTGTGGCAGAAACTGTACGAGGATACCAGCTTGCCCAGTGAGTTGACTAAATTGTTCAGGTACTGGTACGGTCACCAGAAAAATGTTGTCAGATGGTCCGACTCGCTTTCTGATTCGTACAGGCTGGAGTGCGGGGTAAGACAGGGGGGTTTGTCATCGCCCAAACTCTTCAGTCTGTATGTGAATCGGTTGATTGATGAGCTCAACAACACTATGACTGGATGCTCAGTGGATGGCACATTTGTGAATAACATTAGTTATGCAGGTGACATGGTGTTGTTGGGCCCATCGGTCAATGCCCTTAACAAGCTGCTCAGGGTCTGCGAAGAGTATGCGGTGTCCCATGGGCTCAGGTATAATACTTCCATGAGTGTGTTGCTGGTATTTAAGGCGGGGTGCAAATGCTATCCACGCGTTCCACCGGCTTATCTATACGGCACACCTCTGGAAATGGTAAAGGAGTTCAAGTACCTGGGTCACTGGGTCACGGAGACCCAGAGTGACAACAAGGACGTGGAGAGGGAGCGTAGGGCACTCTCAGTCAGGAGCAACATGTTGATTCGTAGGTTTGCAAGGTGTACCACCGACGTAAAGATTACCCTTTTTAAGGCGTTCTGCCAATCATTTTACACCTGCAGCCTATGGATCAACTATACGCAAAAGGCTTACAGTGCCCTACGCGTCCACTATAATAATGGGTTTAGGATGTTGTTGGGGCTGCCGCGCCATTGCAGTGCATCAGGGATGTTTTGCGAAGCGCACACGGATGGGTTTCACGCCATAATGCGTAAGCGGGTCGCGTCCCTGATGAGGCGCCTGCGCGGCAGCCCGAACAGCCTCCTGCAGACGGTGGCGGCGCGCTTGGATGGTCCCTTCCTGTTCCATTGGGATAGGTTGCATAGGCCATCCAACTGCTAATTGTAAGTGTGATAAAATACCTACTAACATAGTTTTAAGATCACTGTTACTAACAAATTATGGAAATAATATTTCTGATGTAAATTATTAAAAAAAAAAAAAAAAAATAATAATGACTTTCAATGTATGGGAGCACTGTTTAATTTTTAATATATTTTTATTAATTTTAGTTATAACAGCAATAAAAATACAAACTCTGTGAAAATTTAAATAGTCTAGCTATTACTGACATTACTATTATTTAACGCAATAAACTATTAGTCAGTTTTTTTCTAAAAAAAATTACTGACACGCAGATAGACGGACCCACAGCAGAGGCTTAGTAACAGGGTTCCGTTTGGTATCCGTTGGAAATTCAACCTTAAAAAATATCTAGTTGAATTCCTTGACCCCAAATATGTATATTTAGTCACCAAGTTTGTGATTCTAAGTGATTTAGAACCCGAGATATTAATATTATACCTATAATTCAAAATGACCCCCACAAAAAAACCATGGCCGTCGGAGGAGTAGGTTCCAATCAAAAACTTAAAGCTATCTACCTAACTAGTACCTGCACGGGTATCACAAGACGGCCGCGACATACTCTCGAGCTCTCTCGCACTATCAGTCTCTCTCTAATTAGGCCACTTGGAAAGATACGGATAGTGCGAGAGAGCTCGAGAGTATGTCGCGGCCGTCTTGTGATAGCCATGCTGAAAAGAATTTGGTGCTTTTGTCCGGCGTGTCCGCATTTACGACAATTTGTTCCGGCAGTCTGCCCTACTATTATTGATATAATTAATGCTAGTATAACTAAATATACAGCGATACAGTTACGCCTTTCAAAAAAATTACTTTCAAAGAAAGTTATAGTGAGAAAAACCTTTTATATTTATTTATTAAATCTTTACTGCACAAAAGAAGAACTCAAAGTAGGTACAAATGGCAGACTTAATGCCGACATATCCACTGGTCAGATGTAAATAAATCTGAACTACCACACCGACTTTGACATGGTAAAGCTTTTGTCTCTATCTGCATACCCAGATTTGGAAAACGGGTGTGAGTTAATATTTGTATGGAAGAAACTGCTCTGTTGCGCCAGTGCCTCCGATTTTTCACCTAATTACTCATTATGTTATCTACTTAGTTATCAATCTTTAAAATCTTTTTTTTTCACCTAATTAGGTACTTATGTGTTTTTTAGGTCGTTATCAATCCATCTAATCAAAATCAAATGCGATAACTAGAAACGAACGCACGCGCACCCCGCATGGAAGCTTTCACGGCAAACTGGCGCACTTCCTGCATAAAGCCGACCCATATCCGCCCACGGAACTGGTATTTTGTTAGTTGAATAGTAAGGTCTTGTTGAAGGCTTTCCAGATAGTTTAATATCGATTTGTCTAACGAAGCAAGCCCCTTTTCCATGTTGTGAAAGGGATTTACACTAGTGGCTCTGTGAATAGTAACTAGACCTGGCGATTGTTTGATTATCATCATCATAATCATATCAGCTGAAAGACGTCCGCTGCAGGACATAGGCTTCCCCCACAGAGTGTCAAAGTGACCGGTCCTTTTTTTTTATTATTATTTTTTTTTTTTTTTTTACTTTGGGAAATGCCTTTACGCATCCCACCTAGCCGAGGAACTAGGATGGGTATGACGGGCTCCCGGGAACCCCCCGGACTACCGTCTAAAACCACCAAGGTATGCCCTCTCTGCCGTGTAGTAGGAGCGTCATGGGATCGCGAACATTTCACCACAGACGCCCCTCGGCAACAGCCGCAGCTGCCCTCACTACTGAGGCAAAAGCCCCTCCTCCCGTCGTAAGCGTGCGGCACCACACGCTTCCCGACCCGACCAATGGACCTCTACGCCAGGAGAGGTTGATAGACCTCGGATTCACCCTCTCAGGTCCCGTTGTAACTTTTTATAGAGGTTTTCTCCCTCGCAGCCACAACTCGGCCCCGGCCTGACGGTCGCAGCCCCCGCGCCTAACATGAATCTTCTGATAGCAGAGGATTTGTCAGGGTTTCGGGTCCGTTATTTATTATAGAGGCAAACGGCAATGGCCTCTCCCTCAAGCCGCACCTGGGGAATCTTGCGATTCCCTGGGCGGAACCCCCCGACCCCCCCGTGTCGGGTTATTGGTAACACCAGCAAGCGATAACTTAGGGTTCACTAAATTATCACTTGCCGTTGTCTCCAGGGCGCACCGGCCAAGACACTTCCCATTCCTGCGGATCAACCGAATCAAGAGGAATCGGTAGAGTCCAGACACTCGAGGAGGTTACCCGACCTAGCACCCCAAAAGTGACCGGTCCTGCGTCACTCGCATCCAGCGGACTCCCACGACCTTTGCCAAGTCATCAGTCCAACTTGACCTCGAGTCTGTTCAATAAAATAAAAATTATATGACATATTTCCTGAACTGAATCGAGTAAAATCCATATTATTGCCTGCTCACAAAATTTCACGAGCATCGGTTGAGAAATGAAACCTGTAGAGGAGACCATCCGGGAACACATGCATACGAACGCATTTTTGTTCAAGCTGAAACGGAAAACTGCGTTCGCTTCGCTCGCTCGTTTAACAATGGGACGACAGGTCTAGCCTAGTGTTAGCACAAATATTTTCCCGGTTAGGGTAAATATTTGTGCGACCATGAATATTTGTTTCTGAGTCTTGGATGATGTCGTCTAGTACCCATAAACACAAGCCATATTGAGCTTGCTATGGGACTACCGATTTGGATGAGATTCTCCCGAAATATTCCCTAGGATGCGCTGTGTTCGGAGTGAGGGACCTGCATGTCTCTATCTGCCAACACAGCGAATCCTCAAGTAAATAAAGGGTCGGCAACGCGCTTGTGATTCTCCTGGAGTCACAAGTGTCCATAGGCGACGGTACCTGCATAACATCAGGCAGGCCGTAAGCTTGTTTGCTACCGTAGTTGTATAAAAAAAATTATTACTAAGTAGTTGACCCTGCGAATTTCGTATCGCCATATTCGCCATACAAAATCTATGAGAAAGTTTTTTTTTCTCACTTTTTATTTGTTATTCTGCTATTCTGTGCGGAGGCAAATCCATCAAATCAAACATCCTAGAAATCGGTTCAGCCGTTTTCGAGTTATAAATAGTGTAACTAACACGAATTTATTTCGTATACAGTGTGTGTCTACGACCCGGGCTTTTATTGAGACTGATGATAATATGATTCGTTAACAATCGTTTGCACATATTAGTAAATCATAACTATGTAAATTAACTGCACAATTAAATTCCCAAAATCCGAACCTTCAATGTACTAGGACATCTAGAGGTAACATACGTGAAACTGATTTCGCTACGGCTAATCAAAATCCTCGTTACCTCATCAATGGCTCGTTAGTCTGATACTTCCGATTGTAAAGCGGAAATGTTATAATAGGCTGCTAAACGTACGTAATGATTTATTGTTGGCCTGCAGCGTACAAACACTCCTTTGGTGGAATTTAAGTAGATCATTACACTACTATGGAGTGGCTAGCTTGGGTTTCTCATTCCATTAATGTTATTAGGTAACAAACAGTCTGCTTTTTTGCATTTCAATAGGGAACATTACTGCAATGTTCTGCCGCCAGAGTGCAGCACTATCACAATTAGTAAACAGTTTTTTTGACAACTTTGACAAGTCCTTCAAAGCACAGGATCAAATATTTCAATAAATAAAATGCATTAGTGCTGCGTAATTGGATTCAAGAATGTAGGGCATCATTCATTTCCTAAGGAAACGATGATACGAAAACTAAGGGAAGTGGCAATACGTCGTAAAGCAAAAAAAGCCCTCATCCACCTTTAAATAGCTATTGGATGCCATTTTAATATCACAGTACAGGTATTTAATGTACACACGAATGATAATAAAACGATTGTAGTTTAACGCGTTTTCATCGATTATTTGTTATTGTTTGTTAGGTAAATAAATATGACATTGTACGTCATGGCGGTTTGTTTACGGGTTGTGTTAGTGTCGCCCCCTACGCAGAGCTTTGCGTAATGTTCCCTATTAACTAAATTTTCAAATTGACACGATATTAATCGTTCATCTCCTAACGTTTCCCGGTTATACCCTAAAGGAGCCCAGGGTCCGTTTTGGTCCTTAATTTAAAGATTTGGTGTAGGCATTAGTTTTACGAAAGCGACTGCCTCTGACCGTCATTCCAGAGAGAGAAGTAGACATTGTTTGGGATTAAGTAGTTCGGTTTTTTCACGATGTTTTCGCCCTAAAAAAAGCTACCGTGAAATATGGTTTTCATTAGGTATTCTTTTATAACATCAATTTATTACTTTACTTTGGACATAATAATGAGATGAGATAAAAGAAATGAGGTTGAAAATTAGATTTGGTATGTTTGCCAACTTGCTACAAATTGTCTTAGACACGACATTAATCATACCCGCATTTTATCTTGAATATCTACTCAATCATTTTGTTTTCTAATATTTTCTTCTAAATTAACTGTCTAAATATTGCTTCAAAACATTCATTTTGAGGTAAGTCTCGTGGGATTAAGTCTAATCGAATGGATGGTGTATCTACCTAAACAGATGATGAAAAAGTTTATAGGAAAGCTAGGAGTCATATTGCTACCCCTCCCCGCTGGTAGCATCTATATGTATGTATGAATGGGAGGCTTCCGTAAGAATATGAATGTTTCAGCATGTATCGTAATATATAGATATAGCTATTGGACGAATGAGCCAGACTTTCCCCTACTCACCACTAGGAAACAATGAGCTGCAGTATTTAGCTGTGTTGTAGAGGGGCCTACAGAGCAAATACATACAAACATTCGCACCCCTATTCCCAAGAGGGGTCAAGGCAGAGCATACTTAATTTAATTTTCAGTGCCACTTCTAGTAATTGTGTTATCTGTTTCAATTTGGGCGAAAATTCTTTCATATGTCCGTCTATTCTCCTCTACAAGTCGCCTTTCTCAACAGATTCTCGTGATCTTTTGTGAGCAGGTTCCATAATTATATATAATTTTTTATTCGATTTTTTTATTTTCTATACACCAAAAAATTTTTTTTTTAATCCAGGCTCGCTTGTTCTATCTTCCTCTCAGTCATCTGTACCCATCAGTAGAGCGTTTTTCAAAAAAAGTGTACAAAACTATTTTTTTTCAGAATTATTATTTTTTTTGGTTTTTCTTAATCAGAATCTTTGCTTTTTTATCGATCCTCATACAAGACAAAAAGTGTCCTAAATATTCCATTCTAGATCGTCACATTTTTGTATGCAGTCTTATTTTATTTATATGGTCGTGACGCACTGGAAGAAAAAACTTACATAGTAAAGTCTGGGACACTTTTTTTCTTGTGTAAGGATCGATAGTATCAACGATTCTGAGTAAGATAATCCAAAAAAAGGAAATCTGTAAAAAAAAGCTTTGTACACTTTTTTTGAAAAACGCCCAGTAGTCATTTTGTTTCTTTTTTTTTCCAGCAAAGTGTACTTCCTCAGTTGCATACTCTAAATATGAGTTAGACGATATTCCCCTGCCTGAATTAACCTAAAAGTATTATCATGATTGTCCACATCTACAGTGCAAGTTTAACACTACACAATGCAATTGCAGTGCCAGTCGACGTGTCCATATTAAGGTCAATTGCAAAACTCGGGGTGAAAGTAGTCGCGGCGAATGTTCTGAATAAAGATCGTTGCCGGCTAAATTATCTACCGAACGAGATTGTTTAATTAAAATAAATAATATGGTGGTATTTAAAAATACTTACTTTTATTAGAGAAATACGGCAAATACTTAATATTATGGATCGAAGAAATGGGAAGCTTTGGAAACTTTTTTAGAAATATACATTATATATTAGCACGGGTGCATATAGCATAGTATCTAAATTCACAATTCTTATGAACAAATTTCTAAAGACAGCACTTCGACTTCAAGATTTCTAATAAGGTAACTTAGAACAAACCTTTAATCTTTATTTCATACTTTATGATAAGACAAAGTGCCTAATCGAATCCAATTCAAGCCGTTATTAGGCTTACCTAGTGGGGAATGGATGAAAATTTTAGAAGTGCCTGATTAGTTTTTTGGTGATAGGAATAACCTTCCTTAGCACCAGAAAAAAGTTGCAGAATTTTTTCAGCTTCGTAAATTATTTTTGAAAAATGTAGACAGTTTCCTCACTTACATTTTGGGTTAAGGACGGCAAATAGGAAGGACACTTTCCTTGATCCGTCTTATATTACAAAAAAATATCTTAAAAATCCGTTGTAAACTGACACTGCCAATGATATTGACAGCTGCAGCAGCAATTTTTGTCATTATCAGGGTCAGATATTTAAAGCAAAGTTTCTTATTCGCTGTCCTAAACCCAAACCGTAAGTAAGAAAAAAAAATACTTGAGTTGTATATTTCTTTTTTTTGAGGAATCTGTTTATATTTTTCAAAAATTATTGACGGAGCTGAAAAGTCTGCAACATTTTTCTTGTGCTAAGGAAGGTTATTCCTATCAACAAAAAAAGAATCAGGTACTTCTAACATTTTCATCCATTCCCAATTGTATCTTCATTCTTACTTTTGTCTTAAAGATAAAAAAAAATATCGGTAAAACGGTGAAAATCTGGGATTTCATTTATGCTAGTACTAGCCAAAGCTTGTACTGGCCTTAACTCTACCATTTGCCTCGAAGCACCCTAGCCTACCTAATTGTAATATTGCCAGGCACAATAAATCTAGCTAAGGCCGTGGAGGGCTGCCAAGTGTGGCCACTTATTCAGGTCTTGAACAATGTAACGAATGTGTCATAATATGACGTAGAATTTATGGACGCAATCTCCTAGAATGAGCCATGAGGAATGGAAGAGTGGAGATCGCTTGTCATTTGTTATTAATAGACCGGGCTTGACTCTCTCCATCGCTGTTCAATCGATGCTCGCTACGTGGATGTGCTTCGGGAGCTGTACAGCTCGGCAACAATGCAAGTTCGGCTCCATAAACTGAGCGCCCCAATTTCAATCCAGAGGGGAGTGCGACAAGGGGATACCATTTCACCCAAGCTTTTTACGGCTGTTCTAGAGGACATCATAAAAACGCTTGCATGGGACAGGACCGGTATTAATATCAATGGTGTGTTCTTGTCGCACCTGAGATTCGCCGACGACATTGTTTTGTTTGCCGAGACCCTGGATGAGCTCCAAAATATGATCCAAGACCTTTACCATGCTTCCTTGCAGGTAGGTCTCAGGATGAATATGTCCAAGACTAAGGTTATGGCGAGCATTTCCAGTGACTCGAATTCAGCAATAACAGTTGGGAACGAGTCACTGGAGATGGTTGAGCGGTACGTTTACCTTGGTCATACTCTATCCTTTGACAAGGAACATCAAAACAAAGAGATCTCCAGGAGAATTCATCTGGGTTGGGCGGCATTCAACAAGTTAGATGACATCCTCAAATCCGTTGACGTTCCACAATGCCTGAAGACTCGTCTCTATAATCAGTGTGTCCTGCCCACAATGACGTATGGTGCTGAGACATGGACGCTCACAAAGGAGACTGTGCATAAAGTACGGGTAGCACAGAGAGCCATGGAGCGCGCCATGCTCGGCATTAAGCTACAAGACCGAGTGAGGAATATTGAGATCCGACGTCGCACTAAGGTGCGTGACGTCAGCGAAGTCATAACCAAACTCAAATGGAGTTGGGCAGGACATATTGCCAGGCAGCGTGATGGTAGGTGGACCAAAACGTTAACGGATTGGTGGCCAATTGCAGGAAAAAGAAGCGTTGGTCGTCCACCAGCTCGATGGGTTGATGACATAAAAAAGACCGCGGGTCATTTCTGGATGAGACTAGCACGGGACCGGGATAAGTGGCGTACGCGAAGAGAGGCTTATGCTCAGCAGTGGGCGATTACAGGCTGAAAATGATGATGATGAGACCGGGCTCTCAGTGGAGTTTCGTTTGCAAAAATAGAATCCCAGACATCCAATAAATGGATGTTGCCAACCAGTTTTGTAGTCCAGTCTGCCTCCCCCCCCCACTCCCAAATATTATTAGTTAATTACAAAAGATTTAGGGTTTTAATTATGGAATTTCATTAGAAAATAAGTACTTACGGGTGCCTATATCCATAATTAATATTATAAATGCGAAAGTGTGTCTGAATGTCTGTCATAATTTTTTGTGAAGTCTGCCAATAGCCACTCACTTTCCCGTGGTAGCCCCAGTTACTAATTTCGTGCACCCCTAAATTGCTTCTGGTAGCTGTGGCTACCAAGCGAAGTATGAGCTGCCTTACTAAGAAAAAATTGAAAGCAATATAGGCTACCTGTTTTAAAATCCGAAAGCAAGTGATAAATGTGATAATAAAAACTTCATGACAAGACGGATTATTTTCTTTGCTAGATCTAGGCATTCCGGGCTTGCTTCATCAGTCCATCCCTTTTGTGGTGTTTAAGTGGGTCACTATCAAATTTACCTTATCGCTAAAGGACAATATAGCTGAAATGTCTGGATTGTGTTATGTCTTTGTAACTACATAGATATGAATGCTAAATGACTCTTTGGCAAAACGTCTGGATTTTAGAACGTACCTAACAATTTAAAATGATCTAGCAGCAAAACATCTTTATCTTCGAATGTCTTTTGTTCTTAATAGAGACAAATGCTAAATGGTCCGGTAGCAACACGTTTGTATCATAGAACGTCTTAATTACTAAACAGACATGAACGCTAAACAGTCAAGAAGCAAAAAGTCTGGATTGTGTAATGTTTTTATTGCTAAATGGAATAAACGCCAAGCGACCCATTAGCAAAACGTCTGGATTTCAAGTATTATAAGTATAATATGACACTTAAGAATTAAAACCTTGTCGCACAATCTAAGATTTTTAAGTGTGATGGGATAAACCAATGTTTTTAGGGGGTATGCGTTATAACAAATAAAAACCGGCCAAGTGCGAGTCGGACTCGCGCACGAAGGGTTCCGTACCATTATCTATAAAAAACTATTTAATTCTGTGTTTTAGTAGGTATTTGTTGTTATAGCGGCAACAGAAATACATCATCTGTGAAAATTTCAGCCGGAACTATCACGGTATCAGTGAGATACAGCCTGGTGACAGACAGACGGACGGACGGACGGACGGACGGACGGATGGAAGGACGGACGTACGGACGGACGAACGGACGGACGGACGGACGGAGGGACGAAAAGCGGAGTCTTAGTAATAGGGTCCCGTTTTACTCTTTGAGTAAGGAACCCTAAAATGACAGAATATCCATATTAATATTATAACTTATATTATAATAAAATACAAAGCTACCTAGCTTAAAATGTTACATATTTATAAATTATGACACATTAAATTTCCAGACGTTTTGCTACTTACTCGTTCTGTGTTCATGTCAATCAAATAATGTTACTTTCGACGAATTGGGAATTCTAATTACCCGACTGCCGAAGGAGAGGAGGGTTATTTATATAGACTATTTACATTGCATGACGTTTTGCTATTAACTCGTTCTTTGTTTATGTCAATTAAGTAATTTCTCTTTCGGCTCATTAGATATTGTAATCATATGGACTTTTTATATTTTCAGACGTTTGGCTACTTATTCATTTTAATTCTTAGCCATCCAGCTAAACTGTATTTTTGCTGACTGAGTATTCTACTTTCATGTCGTCGCAGCTGAATTGACTATATGCTGACTGTGTATTTAAATTTTATGTCACCTAGCTGAAATGGTCGTTTAACAATAAGGTAAATTTGATAGTGACCCGTTTAAGTCTGTAAAACATTAGGGAAATACTGATTATTATATTCCGATTAGATGTCTTTTTTGTGGGGTATTCAGCAAATGAGGTAACCAGTCATCAGGAGAGAACTGGATTATGTGGTATTTATATCAACTAAAACTTCACGCCGACTGTGTAAGCACCTAGGAAAACCTACCTACTGCCGGCAATAGGCGTTTTTACGCCACCAGGACCTTACCTACTACATTTCCTGTTGTCCATGAGAAAGAGCCAGTGTTCTGCAGTCGCACCTCTCTAGCAGCCAGGCCGATGATCATAATAGGGAACATTACGCAAAGCTCTTCGTAGGTGGCGACACTAGCAGCGTTGACATTGTATCTCGTTCCCACTTGCGGTATTGTCTATGCAAGCATCCTTGTCACTCATTTGACAAACAATGGTGCATGTGTGTGTGAATCCCTATATTCCTATACTGGTTTACTATTAGTGGTAGTGCTGCCTCTGGCAGCAGAACATTGCAGTAATGTTCCCTATTCAATGGGTGTTTGTCAAGTTTTAGAGCCGTTACACACGGCGACTTTTTGCATCCAAATCCAAACGCGCGAGTGTATTGCTATACTAGCTATATTATATATACATCTGCATCGATAGGTACTGTTTCAAGTTTTTGTTGTGTAGCCCTTCAAAAAGTTACAGTATGTAACCGCTCTTGGACTCAAGTGTTTTGGCATGATGCTTCAAAATTCACCTCCACTGGTTTCTCTCTGCGCGGCGCTGTACATTGATCCTAAATGAATCAGACTCAGTAACCTGATACGCACTTTCGTTTTAGTGAGTTATGTTTCCGCTTCGCGATAACTTTTTCGTACCCTGATTTCGGCATGCAATAATTACCGAAATAAAGTGTGTCAGAATCAATCTTGACAGATAATGAATGGCATGAGGTACGTCAAATTAATAAAAAGTAAGATACGTTCATAAAAATCACAATGAGCGGATAGGATATTATCTTTCTACGGTTTACGAAGCTGACGACTAAAAGAATATAACCACTACGTTCTAGCTGAAGAGGCGAAGACAATATTTAAAGCCACTTTGCCCAGATATATTCAGAGAAGAGTTTAGTTAGTCTGTGCCACTACGCTACTTTTGTCCACATTTTTGCACTGCCAATGGGGAACATTACTGCATTGTTCTGCCGCCAAAGTGCAGCACTATCACAATTAGTAAACAGTTTTTTTGACAACTTTGACAAGTCCTTCAAAGCTCTGGATCAAATAGGGAAGAGAATATTTCAATAAATAAAATGCATCAGTGCTGCGTAATTGGATGCAAGAATGAAGGGCATCATTCATTTCCGAAGGAAACGATGATACGAAAACTATGGGAAGCGGCAATACGTCGTAAAGCAAAAAAAGCCCTCATCCACCTTTAAATGGCTATAGGATGCCATTTTAATATCACAGTACAGGCATTTTACACACGAATGATAATAAAACTATTGTAGTTTAACGCGTTTTCATCAATTATTTGTTATTGTTTGTTAGGTTAATAAATATGACATTGTATGTCATGGCGGTTTGTTTACGGTTTGTGTTAGTGTCGCCCCCTACGCAGAGCTTTGCGTAATGTTCCCGCCGCTCATTTGATCTAGTTACACCAACTTTCGCGAATTCGTTTAGGTGCTGTGGAACGGCAGTAAGCCTGCAGGGTGCAGCTATATGTACTTATAGTAGAATGGGGAAGAAAATATTGTGCTACTTTTATAATATACGTTACCTCCATCGTGCATATTTGCCATCATCATCATCATTCCCAGCCCGTAATCGCGCACTGCTGAGCTTAAAGCCCACGGGAAGTTGGGGGTGATGATTAAAAGGTTTCTATTCTAACCCACGCACGGGGAATAAAACTTGAATGTCTCTAATAAAAAAAATATTGAAACTGTTTATTTCAGTTTATTTCAATAAAAAAAACTACTAATTACCTAGCACAATCTAATTTTTTTAAGATTATTTGCTAAGCTTAGCTAATTTCTAGGGTTAAGTAATCAAGATGAATGCTTAAAACGTAATTTATTTATTTTTCTATTATTTTATTACACATGATTTTCTTGAGGCTACATTTGATCTTTTGGGGTTTATTCTCTTTTACCTCCCTGAGCAAACTATTTAGGATATGCAGTAAGTGAAAGGACCATACTCTTTGTCCATACATATATGTTGGTACAATTAAACGGATGATATGTCCAACTTTGAATCCAACTACACCTACTCCAATACCAACTGTATTAAACAGTCGTCTATCGTCTTATACAGCCGCAAATTAAAACTAAATCAGGTTTAAGGATGTGCGGCAAGGTCCATTCGTTGGCCGGTAAAAATGTCCATTCGACATTTAAGCGGTTCACCTTGAGCGTTGGTGTTGTGAATAGACCCCGGTCTAGAGCACTATGCTGCCAGTGCTATTTTAAAACGATTGTGACACATTCTTGTACGTTTTATGTGCCATGCGATTTAAATTTTGAAATTGGAACCTTCTGGCTGATAGATGTCTTATTTGACGAATGACCGTCTTTGAATACGAGGGGTGTCCTCCTCACTGAGGGCTCAGGTGGGGGGTAAGCCTCATGCAGAGGTCTGCGATGGCGATCAATAGTAATTTTGACAGCTAATTGTCAAATATACTATTGACCACCACCACAGGCCGCACTAGTGTGATTCAGGCCTTACAAGTATAACATGTGTAAGTAGATATCTGTGTGTCTGTCTGTGGCATCGTAACTCCCGAACTCTGCTCTCCACTTGGCCCTAATGAAGTAGTTTGGCATTACGCATATGAGCTGGCATTATAGCGCCATTTATTATGCGATAGTCGCTTGTCCAATTTTAGAGCGACATGTGACTTTCACTTTTCGACACTTATGTGATAATTCGCACTTAACCAACTAATTAATTGCTTTTACTAAATAAAGGACTTGGGTCAATAAGAAACGGTTGAAGCTTAAGTCCTTTTAACATATAGAGAAAATGTATAGACCAAGATGAATGAAAAAGGAACTACGTGCAATAGAAAACCAGAGGTTTTTATGCCTTTGTAAAACTGCCTAGAATTGAGAAGAGCTAATGCTTAATGTAGTGGTGGTGAAGACAGGTACTATTTAATGTTAATTATGTCTAGCTGTCAATTTTAATGTGGGTGGTAAGTAAGATTAGCAAAGTAAAATGTTAATTAGTCTACTTGTCTGAATCATGTCTTTAGGCAAGTGCGTGGGGTGGAGGGAGATAGTTTCATGAAGAATTGAAAGAGATTTAAAATTGAATAGTGTCAAACACTGGTCAGTCTTTAATACAAGGATTAAATGATAGAGACGGAGAAACTTAGAATTTAGACTGCTCTCAAAGTCGAAAAAGTGTACCAGTCAACAGTGGCTGTTTAAATAATAATAATAATAATAATAATTCTCCGTTTAAGTCTCCGATCGTTCGTATTTTTTTGAAAATAAATATTAACTTACGAACTCTAGTGCACAACGCTTCCACATGAAGTCGAAAAGAGAGAGAGTCATCAATTATGATTCCTAAATACTTTATTTTGTTTGTGGTAGCTATGCCCGGACATGCACACCGGTTATTTGTGGAATGTTTACAATTGTGAGCATAGATTTTAAGGTTAGTCGGAGCTAGTTTCGATTTGCGCATGGAAAACTTTATAACATTTGTTTTCTCCGAGTTCAGGGTTAGTAGGTGATGTAGAAGCCAGTTACTTACGATATTAAAGCCTCGCTGTGCATATTCATAGACTTGCTCTACTGAGTTTGCAGAAAAAAGTAGGACAGTGTCGTCAGCGTATGAAATGATTTTACCACAGTCGATTTTAAGATTACAAAGGTCATTTATATAAATTAAAAACAGCGTAGGACCTAAAATACTTCCCTGTGGGACCCCAAAAGAGAAGAAAATAATTCTTAATGTACCTAAATAACTCTTGAATTTTATAATTTCAAAATGCAGGTTCGTGGAAGGTTTTCTGCGGTGTTTAAATACGTACACACGATGCCACGAGAGGGTTTCAAATAATTTTATCAGCGTCAGGGTTGTCTTTACCTATATAACTATGTATGTTTGTTCGGGTGGAATATTGCAACTCTATTTTGAAGCAGATATCTTCAACGGATTGAGCTAAAATTTTGGGAATAAGGTAAAGTGTATTATGGTACCATCGAGCTGATCTGATGATGGAGACAGAAGGTGGTCATGCGGGTATTCAGGACTTAACACGCAACCGCGTTGAGTCTGGGCTCGTTAGAATCTTTGCAACGAGTAGTTGATGACAGTGTACAGAAAAATACTTAAAATCTTGTACCAAAAATGATTATTTTGACAGAAACTTATTAATTTGTAGAACAGATTAAAGCACAGTGCTAAGCATACAGCCAAACATCGCTACGAACATTTTCACGATCATTCTAGCGAATGCTCTAGTAAATAAATGGTCGACAAAAAATGTTTTCTTCACGAAGCTGTCAGACTTCATGGTCGCTTAACAAAATTGCTTGGCTCGGCAAAACGCTCGAAACAAAATTATTGTCGTTTTGCTAGAATGCTCGTTAACATGCTCCTGTTTATAAACCGACTTCAAAAAAGGAGGAGGTTCTCAATTCATCTGTATTTTTTTTTGTGGTGTTGTTACGGTAACTCGGTAGTATTTATAAACCGATTTGATATTTTTTTTCTTTGTTTGAAAGCATTTACTTTTAGAGTGATCCCGTTGTCACCAAAAACCAATTCTGATGATGGGATCCTAGAGAAATCAAGGGAACTCTTCAAATTTTATAAGTAAACTTGAAGCAATTTGGCCACTGATTTGAAGTCGGTTAAAACTTTGTTTTAAAAGTAAATTATTTTGTGAGGTTTCACCTGGAGATTCACTAGAATGCAGCAGCAGTCAGCTCCTTCAGAATTCACCTGGGGCACCGTGTATAAATTATATCACGTGCGAAACAGTTCGCGCTCAGTCTTATGCTAGCCGTGCAGATACATATAACAGTGCTAGGTACATCACTATATATGTAACATTGATTATAACCTTAATACTTTGGCAATATAAATTATTAACAATTAAAAAAAAAAACTAAAATGTCAGTATGACTTTCCGTCATTATGAATGTCAGACAGAATATGTTTAAGTTTCACGTTGTGCGAAAAACTTAAATGATACAGTAAAACAGTTCGAAATACTTCATAAAAGCCTCATGAAATAAAATCTGTCGCTGCGCTCTCCAAGTCTAAAATGCATGAAAAGAAACCAGAGCCGGTGAAGAGTGCTACTGTTCCTAATGTAGAACTTGACCCCACAGAATGCCCGTTCAGAGAATTCAGGGATAATGAGCTGTCAATTGATTACTGGGGAATGGTAAGTTAATTACCCCAATTTAATAACCTGTAGTCTTAAATAAAACGTTTATATGTAAACGGAGTTTTTCGGGATTGGGCGAAATCGGGTTGGATGCCACCCTTAATAGCACACAGTCACGTCAAGTGGTCAACGCCGTTTAGTCGAGCCTTTATATTTATGAGGATAGGCTGTGCTAGCAGAGAGACAGATACCTGTCCTTCATCATCTCCGCCACAGAGCGTTTTGGCGACCTTATCGCCAAGAATCCAGCACTAAGAAATAGCAGTGTTATTGGGGCAATCAAATATTTCTTGTTATTATTCTGTCTCGTTACTCAGAAGATGACATGACAGTCTTTTAGAAAAAAAATACAACGAAGATTTCTAACATGCTTACAGCAGCACTTGACCAAGAATTGTAGTAAGTGGCGATCACAATAGATCAGCGTTGGTCGCAGTGATATAAGGGCTTTGACAGCCCGAAAGCCACTACCAGAATAATAATAATAACATGCTTACAAGACGGTCCATGGAAAATAGAAAAAGGGATATAATTTTATTCTTTTCGTTTCTGGAATATAATAGCATATCAGGAGCCAAATAAAAATTAAATCACTGTACAAAAACAACGTGTTTCAGAATGCAGCAACATTCAAAACCGTCATCGCCACAAAGATGATAATAAAACAGGCAGCCGACTACATCTGGGTAGACGATCAGACGCAGCCACTGCCCCGTTCCGTGAGGCAGTACCTCCATGGCTGGGTCAGAGCTGAAGAGCTGGCTCTCAGTCGGTGGCAGGAAGCGGAAACTGTGGTATTTGAGGTAGTGTATTGATATATCTCCTTTATCGTTCCCCCGTTGCAGAAAACTCCTTCTTAGACGATCAGTGGTCTGCCTTCAAGCGATCGCTGGCAGAAATCCAGCTGATTGGAGATTTAGTCCAATCGGGTCTCCCTTGTTAGACTTAACGACTTGAGCCCTAATGTTTCATTAGACCCAATGTTTCACTAGACCTAATACATTTTCCTTCGAAACAACGAATTTTTCGGGTTTTCTTTGAATATCATCAAATATATGTCATTAGGTTATGGTTTGTTTTGCAATATAATCCTATAAAGTTTACTATTTAGTGAAACATTAGGTCTAATAAATCATTAGGGCTCAAGTCGTTAAGTCTAACAAGGGAGACCCGATTGGACCAAATCTCCAATCAGCTGGATTTTAACAAGGGAGAACCGGTCCGATCATCTCTTTGAGCTTCGACCTCTGGGACTCTGGGTCTTTTACGTACCAAGGAGGGAGGACCTTGGAGGTCGTTGTTGTTCTGCGTCCGTAGGAATAACCCTAGAAACCCTGCACGTGACCTCCGGGTGGTGCTAAAAGAACAACAAACTCGGAAGCTGCACTGTCCCTGCTGAATCTCGCAGCGCACACTGGAAGTTTATCAACGAAATCGATACAAATATATATGTACCAGTGTGTAACCGCCATACGATAAATAAATACTTACCTTCGAGTTTTCTCGTCACTAAATGCTTTTCTAGTTATTATCCTCTGTACAGCCGATCCAGTATATAGTCTACTGTTAAATACATTCCCTTCTGTGGTCACTTGGCATCTATCTGAATATTATATGTTAGTGAAACACATCTGTCCCTCTTGCAACTTCGGCTAAACTCGACTCTCGCTCACCTTCGAGTTGCTAATTCACCCGAACGCTGATACCGTCGACAGTAACAGTTTCGTTCGCACATAATCGCGCAACCAGCGTTGTAATTGTGACTGTCAAAGGGATGGCACAATTCTCACATGTATGGTTCATTCCTTGCTTCTAACGTTGAAGTTTTGACTGACCTTGGTAGTTAAGTGATCACTGATAGTATTTTGCAGGAAGACGGCCCCGACAAAATGGCGATAATAGACATGCAACTGAGCCACACGCAAGTGTTGCAACGCTCCTCGTTCTGCCGGCGAGTGCTGTCCACTTGCTTCATTTTGGAACATTTGGACACATTGATTGTAAGTCCATCCATACCTATTTTATTTGTTTTATTTATTTGTATCAGGCAACAAAAACCCATATTATATTATCTTACATATCAAAATCACACTGTAACCGCGATGTGTTACGCAAATTCGCTGTGTCAGGCCACCGACCGCGACAACGCCTTCCTTTGCTCCCTTGACTCCCTTTGACCAAAATGATTTTGTGTTGTGAGTTAGCTCAGTTGAGCCTTAAAGCCTCGAGCCGTCAGGGCTAATGCGAGGCTTTTTAGTACTGCATATTGCATAACGCTAGTCTTCACTTTAATGGCTCGAGTCTTCGACGCTCGGCCTAGCGTTAACTCACAACACACACAGAAAAATGAGAAAGTAACTCTGTCCGTCTGTCTATCCGTAACCTTTTTTGGACTTAAATAACTGAACCAATTCAGATGCAATGTGAGACCTTGGGATGGATATATTGAAATATATTAGTAGTAGGACATTTATTTTAGAAGTGGAAGTTTAAGGTGCTGATAGTTTAGTATTCACGTTTAATGAGCGTTCTAGAGACTATTAGGTACATTACAGGTAAAAGCTTACAAAATAAACAGGAACGTTTAGCGAGCATTCTAGTGAAATGACAGGTTCATATGTAACTAGGGAACAGTAACCCTCGCTTTTGTGAATTTATTAATAAGGACTTACGTAGAATTATGGTGACAGAACGCTAAAAAAACGTATCCCTTATCTTCTGACCAGAAATTATCAGCCGTGAAAGGATAAATAACGACTTTAAAATGAAAATTAAAACGACATTACATTACATTAGTATGCATTCTATGTAACATGTATTTAAACCTAAACCTATTTACAAATTAGTTAACTCTGTACTATAATGTTTATGTTCACACAGACAAACTGTTCCGACAGTTTTGTGAGACCCAGTTAATTATTAAGACCAATGCCTAGCTGAGCAACTTTACAAATCTCAAATTTTTGACGCAATGTTTCTGTCGCGCTGTTGTGGGCGGCGGGGGCTGTCTATGTGTGAGCGCACGCACACAGGTGCGAGACACGATCACTCTCTCGCTGCGCGCCGTTCCGTTGACATCGCCCGCGAGCCGGACGGAATTTATTTACTTAGTTCATTCCTGCGCGCCTCAAGCCTCTGGGTTGTTATTCGGAACACGCTAATGCGCCTCACCTCACCCGTCAAGCCTAACGAAACTAGACCTCTGCCTACGTTTAGTTACTACGAACCGCGGCGTCAAGATTTATTTGTGGGTGAACGGTGAGGTGAGGTTAAAACAAGTTACAGAATAGCGGACCTGCTGTATTTGTTTTTGGTGTTATTGCGAATTTTACTTACTGACCCAGCTTACGTCTAATGGACTCGATATCCCGCTAACTTTTTTGAGTCAGCTTTTGTTTACTGGACTTTTTATGTAATCGTCTGACCAGCGAGTCGTGACAATAGCATTTTTATCGAATTCTTTATATGGCAACAATTTTACCTATGAAATAAATTGTCAGTTATAAGTACCTATGACGGCTCCATACATTTCGTGTTACCAGCATGCGTTTTTTTTTAAATGTGCCGCCATTTTTCACTGTCACGACTCGCTGGTCAGACTCTAGTACGGCTACCATTACATAAAAAGTGCTAATAGGCTACGTACAGATTAGAAAAAATATTTCCCACAAGAAACGCAGAATTAAACTCTGTTATCGGTGTCCTAAACACTTTCACAAGTACAAAGATTAACCTATCGTTAGGTATATGTAGGTAAAACCTCTCTTATTATAGTAGAAGCAACTATAAGCTCAAAATTTGCCAAAAATATTGTAGTTCTGAAACATATTGGGATGTCGACATGTAGGACAGAGTATTAAAAAATATATATTCACGCATCCCTCGGGGGGGGGAGCTTCACCTCCTCTCACCCCCAAAAGTGTCCCGAAACGTGGATTTTTATCATTAAAAAGAAAACCGTTAACAATCCACGAAAAATCACAAAAAGTGTCTATGACCGAAATGATCCTTGATAAATTAATCATCAACTTCTCATAAATACCAAAGCAATATCTCTTATGATTGTTACGCATTCTGCCACGAAAAGTCAATTTTATTATGATTTCTAGGTTTTTTTTTTTAAAAAAAAGTTAGTGTAATTTTCTCAAAAATATGAATATTTAATGCCAAGGTATGAATGACAAAAGTAAAGGATAGAATTTTCTCTTTAAAATTAAATATAGTTTATTTATTTATAAACGTCTGCGAATCATATTGCTGCGCCATTTTGAAAATTCATTGTCATCTGTTGGAGGCAATCTTGATCGCAATGTATCAAAATTAGGAAAAATATTGTAGTTCTGAAACCTATTCGGATGTGTAGGCAGGATATTTCGCTAAATGGCTGAATAGGTACATACAATTTTCAAAATAGCATAGAAACGTTAAATGAAGGAGTATATAAATAAATTATACCTCATTTTAAAGAAGCAGAAAGCGGTTAAGTAAGAAATCTTGAGAAAACTAACCTTTAAGCAAAAAAAAATGCATAAGTCATAAAACATGTAGACGTTTCGTGGCAGACTGCGAAAAAACCACATGTGATAGCGCTTTGGTATGTATGAGACATTGATGATGAATTTATCAAGGATCAGTTTGGTCATGGACACCTTTTGTGTATCTTTTATGGTTTTTCTTAAAATTTTTAATAACCGCGTCTTGAGACACTTGTTTGGGTCAGGGGGGTGAAGGTATCCCCGGAAGGTTGCGGAGAGCGAATTCAATTTAAAACTCTGTCCCTCCCTCAGAACATAAAAATAGCATATAGGTAATATTCCTTTTTATGATCTGAGGTCCCTCCCTACACATCCCAAAAGGTTTCAGAACTACAATATTTTTCAACATTTTCCATACATTGCGATCTAGCTTGCCTGTATTATGTTATCATCATCATCATCCTGGCCGATTTCTACCACGGCGACTGGAAATATGGCTAATTGGAGCGTCGTTCGTGAGCTCTCAGGTGACTGATGTAGCCTATCTTTGCAGAGAATGTGCGACCACATTCCCTACAGGTCATCTATAATTTTTCACCACTAGCGTATCGATAAAATATGTCAACGAATGTTGCATTACTTTTCCTTCTGTGTACGTATATTTAGAAACTGCCTCCGCCTCCAGTTCGTGCGAAAAGGACACCTGCAGCTCAGACTAAAATTCCCACAAAAAAAACACAAAAATCGAGGTTTCGCTCTCGAATGTTTCCTCCAAAACGCAACCAATCATTATAAAATTGTGGAAACTGCAAGAAGAAGAAATAATCTACGCCGCTACGTTTTGATTTTTTGGATATTTGTTGTCATATTTGTATACTGTGCCTTTTTTGGCAGCGAATTCAATGAAGACGTTTTTGCGATTTTCGTGGCGCTGTAAGATTCGTTAAAATAAAAATATCCAAAAAAGCAAAACGTAGCGGCACAGATATTGATGATATTGATCTTATTTGAAAAAATAATTGTTCAAGGTTCAAAAACCAGGGTGGAAACAGTCGAGAGCGTTTGTATGGGAAAATCGCAGATAGGCATTCCTCTTAAGCCTGCATTACACTGGCGCGGCCTGCGGTGGCGGGCCATAGTAAATTTGACAGCTAATGTCAAGTTTTCTATTGTCCGCCGCGGCCAGGCCGCGCCAGTCTGTGAGAGGCCTTAAGTGCATAACTATATCGTCGGGTGACAAGCAAAAGTCACTACCAAAATTGTCACTGCTCTTCTAAACGTCGTATCTCGGGCCGTAGTCGATATCGAGAAACGACCTTTTTTTTTTTTTTTTTTTTTTTTTCGTGGGGAAAATGCATTTACACATCCCGCCTGGCTGGGGAAACAGGACGGGTATGACGGACTCCCGGGAACGGCCCGGACTACCGTCTAAAACCCCACGGTGCTCTGCGCACTGCTTTATGGCGGAGCCACGGGAACGCTCACGCACACTTCCGCGACTCCGCCAGCAGCTGTCCCCATGTGAGACCCGTCGCGAGAGGGGAGAAGATAGATACATGTCCCCAGAATAACATTTTAAGGGGCGTGCCCGAACACCCGACACGCCCTTCAGCTCGAGGACCTCTTCTCTATGGGTGGCAGTCGCCCCCGTGACTGCCACCCGGAGGTCTTCGTTAAGGCGGCAATCGCTGGTTGTCCACGGCGCGCCTGCGTCCGATCCTGCGGCGGCGCATTGGGTCAGCCTCAGCCCGGGCTTCCCGCTCGCGCTCTGCCGCCTCCTTCTCGGCCATAACGTGCTCGCTAAAGTCCAGCATCGCCTTCCAGGCTGCTTTGCTGGACACCATAGCCCGCACTACGGCTGGCAGCGACAGATCTTGCCCTATTCGGGCGACCAACTCCTGTCTTTCTGTACTCCAAACCAGACACTCGGCCAACGTGTGTTGCACCGAGTCTATGCCGGCTCCGCACTGGTGGCATTCCGGGGTCGGCTCTCTCTGTGCGATTTTGTGCAGGAAGGTGCCGAAACAACCGTGTCCCGACAGCACCTGCGTCAGCCGGAAGGTGAGAACCCCGAAATGCCTTTCAACCCAGTCATGGAGGACTGGGTGAACCGCGTCTATGGTGCGGGAGCCGGCGCTCGGCTGTTCCAGCCACTGCTCCCATACGTCCATCGCCTCCTGCAGCAGCTCGGTTCGCCGCTTCCTTATTTCCTGTGGAGCTAGCAGGTCCCCCCGGTCTCGCGCCTCCTCGCGCCACAGATACAGGTCCGCGAGGGCCCTCGCGTCCAGGTCCCAGGGCATGGTTCCGGCTAGCGCACACGCGGCTTCCGCGCTTACGGTGCGATACCCTCTGATTGCCCTGAGCCATCACTCTCTGCGGTCGGCGCAGCTGAGCGATGTTTTGGCTGCTGAGCGCGTCTGCCCATACTGGGGCACCATAGAGCGCCATAGAGCGCACAACCCCCGTGTACAGGCGGCGACATGAGGCCTTGGGCCCTCTCAGATTTGGTAGTATCCGCCCAAAGGCTGACGCCGCACGCAGCAACTTGGGCGCCAGGCGCTCAAAATGTGCTTTGAAGTTCCATTTACTGTCAAGCATGACGCCAAGGTAGAGCAGCGTCGGCTTGACAGCAATTGGAACTCCTCCCACCACAATCGCTGTGCCGGCTGCGGGCGCTCTCCGTGGACCATAGAAATATATGGCCTCGGACTTCGTCAGAGCCACCTCCAGGCCCAGCCGACGGATTTTCCCCACGCAGTGGGCAACTGCTGCCGTCGCCAACACGGCTGCGTCGCGATAGCTGGGTCCCTGGGCCGTTACGAGCGTATCATCTGCGTAGCAGATGACGTTGACTCCAGGCAAGTTTTCCCCCCGCAGGACCCAGTTGTAACCTATATTCCACAGGAGTGGCCCTAAGACCGACCCCTGTGGAACTCCACAGCGCATTTCCCTCCTGCCCCATTCCCGTTGCCCGGGCCAGGTTATGAACCTCTCACTAAGGTACGCCTTGATGATGCGAAACAGATGGAGGGGTACTTGGTGATACCGCAACGCTTCCTTTATTGTGTCCCAAGGTAGAGTGTTAAAGGCGTTGGCAATGTCTAACGATACCGCCAAGACGACCTCACCCCGGGACACGGCCTCGTTCGCCACTGTCTTCACCCGCTGTATTGCATCGACCGTTGAACGGCCCCTGCGGAAGCCAAACTGGCAGTCGGCTAGATCCGGCCCCTCGCACTCCAAGTGCCTGATGAGGCGAGCAGCAATTATTCGCTCGAAGAGCTTACCCACTTCATCGAGCAGGATTATCGGCCGGTATCCGGACGCAGAGACTGCCGGTCGTCCCTCCTTCCGGAGCAACACCAGCTTCCCTGACTTCCATTCCTTCGGGAAGCAACCTTGCTCCAGACACGCGGTCAAGAGACGCAGCAAATTCGGTTCTAACGCGTCCATGGCCAGGACCCAAGCACGGCCCGGAATGCCGTCAGGCCCTGGGGCCGTGTTCCTAGCACGAAGCCGGTTGATCGCCACGCTCAGCTCGGCAGGACGAATTGGTGGGACGGTGTCCTCCTCTCTTGGCCTTGCCACTGGCGGTGCCATTTTAGGCGGCTGGTGGGGTCCCCTTTCCGGGAAAAGCCCTGTGACCACGCGAACCACAAATTCTGGCTGGAGTGTTTGGGTCAGCGGAGGCGCCCAGGGGCGCAACTTATTTCGGACCAGTTTATATGGCCTTCCCCACGGGTCGGCGTTTAGGGTCTCAAGGAATTCGGCACGACTCGCCTCAATTGCCTGTCCTATGGCCACCGAGAACCCCAGTTTGGAGGCCTTATAGGCCTCATATAGGCGGCGCTCCTCGCCCTCGTCGGTTTGCCTGCGCCTTCTTTGTCGCATGTACTGGCGCCGCGCGGCTACACACTCATCGCGCATTTGCGCGAGCTCGGCGGTCCACCAATACACGCATCGTTTAGGCGGCAGAGGCTTGGCCCGGGGCATTGCCGCGTCACAAATTCGCGACGATCGAGGCGATCCGGCCAGTCTTGTGGCAGTGGCTGGAGCGGACACACGGAGCTCTAACCTTCCGGCTCGTGCAGGTTCTCTCGGGACACGGATGTTTCGGGAGATACCTGCACAAAGTTGCCGGCAGAGAGCCGACGGAGGAGTGTCACGATTGCGGCGCAGCGGTCGACACGGCGCAGCACACGCTGGAGGAGTGTCCAGTGTGGGGGCCAGTGTGCAGCGACCTGATGGCCATAGTGGGGCCGGACCTGTCGCTCCCAGCCGTGATCAAGTCCATGGTTGACAGTGACAGGTCTTGGCAAGCAGTTAAGGCCTTCTGCGAAACTATAGTTCAGCAGAAGGAAATGGCGGAACGGGCCAGGGAGGACGACCCATTGGCCGACCCACGGCGCTGCAGGCGTGCTAGACGAAGGCGAGCAGCACAGGATCGCCGCCTGCCTCCATAGAGTGACCGGGGGGTGACAGGCATGGGGACGCCTGCCATCCCTCACGCACCAGGTCACTGAATGGGTGCCTGTAGTGTCATAAAACTAACGAGGTCAACAAGGACCTCCGGAGGCGGTGTTCCGAAAATAGGAGCGGTGCTGGTGGTGCTGAAGAAGTAAAGCGCAAGCGTTCCTTCAGCCCACCGCTAAGGCACAAAGACGGCAGACGGAGAGGTTTTTAGTGGGTAGACTCGGGGCCTCATTAGCCCACAACGAGGAGTCCCACATATCCACCCGGGTCCGTCCCCACACCCGGGAGGAATGCGTAAAGCATTTTCCTATCCAAAAAAAAAAAAAAAAGGACATTCAACGCGGCTTCAAGGAAATTCAGAAAATTGTAGGCAAAATAGTCATGAACATTTTCGATAAAAGAAAGTACGTAGTTACATCGCCAACACAGTTAACTGACAATTCGTGCACTTTATATGCATTGTAATAAGGGTCACGAATGGTCAGTTAATTGTGTTGGCGTTTGAATAAAGTCCTAGAAAAACCGTAAAAGCTGTATGTAACATGTGCTACTTCATACGAACATAGGACATACATTACATACCCTATACTGTTTACTTTAGGATTCAATAAAAAAAACAGTTTTATGCAGTTTTCACGAAACGTATAGACCGAATCGGTTGTAGGTGGAACATCAGTGGGAGAACTTTTCCTTCAGCTTGCCTGAAGGATGGCGGCCGAGGCTCCACATTTACTCGCCAGGCCTCAAGCCCGGAGGAGGCACGCAACATCGACCAACACTGTCTAGAAATGGTATGGCATTTTTTTCTATATTTGGTTGGTTTAGAAAAGTTTAATGTAGAGTACCTACTCCTTTCACTTAATCCTAATCTTTAAGGGACTTCTCTAAGGGATTTTACATCCTGAGCAGAATACTTTTCATCAACCAAATTAGAAAGGTAAAAACTTATTTTTCTCAAACATGCAATGAAATATTCTCTTTACGTTCCTTATAATCGAACTCGGAAGTATCCTTTTTCGGGCGCAGCATCTCGGGGCGACCTGAAATGGGATTTCACACTACTTTTCAGGACTAGGCCTGCAAAGTAACTTTTTAATTTTCATTCCACTATTTGTGGCACAGCATCACGGCATTCAGCCATGAAAATAAGTTTGATTTGAGGATTTTTATTTATTTATTTCATTGCATGTTTGAGAAAAGCACTATGCATGCCTCGGCGTGAAAACGGATTCCCGGCCTCGTATCTCTATCCTATACCTACTTGGCCGGAAATCCGTGTATTCCCGGCCTCTGATGTAATGTACTATTCTTTGAATCCATTTTGGTTAGGTTTGTTTCACAACTACCCAAAAATATTACAGCAACTGAAACGAAAGATACGAGTAGGTTTCGCAAAGATAAAATGGGATGAAAAATGCTCTACGAAGAGTACGAACTATTCCACGAAATAGATAAAAGAAAATCAATGTAATGTGGTTGGAAGAAACTTACCTACATATACTGAGCCGTTACAACTGTGTGACGCGACAGGATGATATCGGTTTCAGTCGTTTGGAACGGTTAGATTCACATTCATCTGACGCGTTCTGACGCATCAGATGATCCTTTTGTATCAGTCATCAGAGAGCATTACGATATCAGCTTAAACTATGGGTTCTCCAATAGGTTGCTACCTCGTCCGCCTATACTATCTCGGCGCCTGGCGCTGCGTGTGGGTGAGCGACCAGGTGCCAGTAGACGCGTCAGGCGCCCCCCTCCTGCCGTTCTCCCCCCTGCTGAGCCCGGTGCCCACCAAGCCGGTGCCAGGGCGCCAGCAGGCGCCTGTTGCTGCGGTCACGTCGTCGGTGGTGCATCTCTGGCCGCTGTTGTTGTGTAAGGTGAGACGTTAAGGAAAATGTTTCTCGCTTCATAGAGAAAAACAGGCGAAAAGAACAGACAGAAAGAGAGGAGAACAAGAGCTACTAATGTTAAAAAGCTTAAGCTCTGTTTCAAAAACAACAACACTTCTGCCCTCTCCATCTATACTATCTCGGCGCCTGGCGCTGCGTGTGGGTGAGCGACCAGGTGCCAGTAGACGCGTCAGGCGCCCCCCTCCTGCCATTCTCCCCCCTGCTGAGCCCGGTGCCCACCAAGAAAGTGCCAGGGCGCCAGCAGGCACCTGTTGCTGCGGTCACGTCGTCGGTGGTGCATCTCTGGCCGCTGTTGTTGTGCAAGGTGAGACTTTAAAAGGAAAATATTTCTCGCTTCAAAGAGAAACAGGCAAACAGAACAGCCAGAAAGAGAGTCTCCTGGGGAGAGGAGCTACTAATATAAAAAAAGCTTAAGCTGTGCTGGTTTCAAAAACAAAAGGACTTCTGCCCACTCCGTATATACTATCTCGGCGCGTGATGGCCGCTGCGTGTGGGTGAGCGATCAGTGGACGGAGCTGGCCCCCCGCTCCTGCCATTCTCCTGCTGAGCCCGGTGCCCTCCAACCTCCAAGGCAATGTCAGGGCGCCAGTAGGCCCAAGTGGTGCGGTCACGTCGTCGGTGGTGCATCTGTTACCGCTGTTGTTATGTAAGGTGAGACTTTAGGGAAAATGTTTCTCGCTTCAGAGAGAGATTGAGATACAGAATTAGAGGGAGGCAGAGTTTATTTATAAAGTGTTTTTTTATTGGTGGTAAGTAATATCGAAAGTCCTTTTAAGGATTCGCTGTATTATGTTGAAGTAGCCGCCAACCAGACAAGACAAAATTGTAATGAAATTAGAATCAAACTTAACCCTTTTCTAGCCCCGCAATTGGAAAAAAAATTACAATGAAATTTCAGTCTATTTTATTGAGGTTAAGATACATGTTTGACAGTATGTATGTAGTCGATATAACGCCTCTGCCTAGAAAAGGTATAATCGGAATTGGAAACGATTATATCGTTTTAAAAGCGAATTAAACAAAACAAAAAAAAGCGGCCAAGTGCGAGTCGAACTCGCACATGAAGGGTTCCGTGAAATAAATTGCGGTTTACGATTTATGACGTATTAAAAAAAAACTACTTACTAGATCTCGTTCAAACCAATTTTCGGTGGAAGTTGACATGGTAATGTACATCATTTATTTTTTTTTGTTTTATCATTCTCTTATTTTAGAAGTTACAGGGGGGGGGGGGACACATTTTACCACTTTGGAAGTGTCTCTCGCGCAAACTATTCAGTTTAGAAAAAAATTATATTAAAACCTCAATATAATTTTTGAAGACCTATCCATAGATACCCACCCCACACGTATGGGTTTGATGAAAAAAAAATTTTTGAGTTTCAGTTCTGAGTATGGACCCCTAAAACTTTATGTTTTTTTCGATTTTTGTGTGAAAATCTTAATGCGGTTTACAGAATACATCTACTTACCAAGTTTCAACAGTATAGCTCTTATAGTTTCGGAAAAAAGTGGCTGTGACATACGGACGGACAGACAGACAGACAGACAGACGGACAGACATGACGAATCTATAAGGGTTCCGTTTTTTGCCATTTGGCTACGGAACCCTAAAAAGCTCTGTTACAATTTAGAATAATATAGGGATACATACACAAATGCGGCACAGGCGCGGCGTGGGTAGGCTCCCCACAAGGTGGACTGATGACCTGGTAAAGGTCGCTGGAGTCCGCTGGATGCGGGTGGCGCAGGACCGGTCATTATAGCACTCTTTGGGGGAGGCCTTTGTCCAACAGTGGACGTCTTTCGGCTGATATGATGACATACACAAAGCGAACCCCGGGCTCCTTTAGGGGCACAACCGGGAATAACGCTTGGAGGATGATGCGGGATACATTTTATTGATGAAGAGTATACCGTTCAAAGGCCTTGTAAAAGTTTAAAAGGCTTTTGGGCAGGTAGAGTGTATGTATGCATGACTTGTTATCAGACGTTTAAAAGTACAATTAGATGAAAATTTATTTTAATATTAATGAATAAATGTTGGTAACGTCGATAACTAAATTTAGATATTATCTTCTTATCTGCTTCCCAAGGGTTCCAAGGAGAATTTTACCGCTACATTTTGCACAATATCCTCGAAATTGTGGTAAAATATAATTGTTATTGCACCATTGCGTTGGTATTCATGTAGCCGGCACACATAAAATGTTATGCAAGTGTGAAATTAAGTGTAACAATTATATTAGAATACTGTAGTTACCGCCATACCCCTTTTGAGTGCTACCATTATAATATTATCTACACACATACACCGATAAACTCCTGGATGGACCAAAAGGGGTAGACAGGGCTTATGGAATTTACCAGTGCCACTACACACGACTCTCATCATCATCATATAAGCCGAAAGACGTCCACTGCAGGATAACGATCTCCCCCCAAAGAGAAGTCCAGCGCCACCCGCATCCAGCGGACTCCTGCGACCTTTACCGGGTCATCAGTCCACTACAGAATACATAATTTATTGGTAAAATAAGCATTTTACAAGTCACAATTTACTTAAATACAATATAAACCCAATATTTTATGGTTTTTACCAAGCAACATATTAGTATTGTTAAAGTCATTTCTTAATTTGGTTTCTGTTTATTACGGCGCTGGGTCAATGATCCATCCGGTTATTTGTAAACTCATCGATTGAGTAATGAGCCTTCTCAGTAACTAAGCAATAATGTGAGTTTGTTTTTGAACATTATGTCACTTTCCCAGTCTTTTATATCATACATAGGTAATTGGTGACTCACGCTGCACTTGCCGTGGTGCCACCCGAGAACCTCTCCGGCCCAACGGCCATCGGTTCTACGTGCAATGTGCCCCCACCCACTGCCACTTAAGTTTAGCGATTCGGAGGGCCATATCGGTTACATTGGTTCTGCTACGACTCTAATGTCGAGAGAATATGGACTGTGTAGATCATTTCAAGCGTGTTATTCAGCTGCCGATGTACAATTTTATTTCTCCTACTACTAACAATAGTATAGTACATATACATACACATACTACCATCCTACTACTAGTTATAGTCTACCTACATACTACTATTGAAATTGGCCTGGATTTGGAAACGATTATCCGCACAACGACTAGGTAATAGAAACTAGGAATTTGCTAGGTAGTCGCTTAGCAATTTCGGTGTGTATTTTTGAAGGCGGCTACAGGTAATAGCAGCAGGGTAACTATTATGCTAACTGGTGGTTTAACGCGGCAATTTGCGTTTCCCAAGCGACGAAGTTGCGATAGGCGGGCCAATGTTGTGCCGCTCACTTTACCGATTATTTCGTATCTAAATCACTATTTTTAAACAACTTCAAAAAAGGAGAATGTTCTCAATTCGTCGGAATCTTTAATTTTTTATGTATGTTCCCCGATTACTCAAAGACGCCTGATTAGCCTGACCTGATTTAGAAAAAAAAAATTGGAAGAGTATCCTTCCTGGCTGGTCCCATGGTCATCAGAGCAGGGTCTGATGATGAGATCATTAAGAAAACTAGGGAACTCTTCAAATAAGACGAAGTTCTGAATAGCAGTCGCTTAAAACTAAGTTTTTAAAGAGAATTCAAACAAAGAGAAAAAAAAGGCAGTTCGTCCAACGACTTGAGGGAAATGTTCGTGCTCATCACACATCAAATAAATACTTACCCTTACTTAAAATTCCAACCCGACACCGCCGGCTACGTAGGCAGGGTCTTACCAGAATAAGTTTTATTAAGCCCGTCGACTTCTAATTTTATAGTCATGATAAGACTACGCTTACAATAATATCCAAATTAATTAATTCAAGAAGGGCCTTAGTTATAACCTACCTGTCTATGCCTTTCAAATAATATCTCCTTGCCCACCATACAAGACAAATTGGGAATGAAACTGGAATCACCATAAAGCCGTTTGGAGATAAATGGGAACATACGTGTCCAAAAACAGCCTCTCTCCCTAAACGCATCCTTCTCCGTTCCGTCGTGGGTAAAAATAGGGTGTTTTGCTTTAAAGTCGATGGAAACAAAACAAATGCAACTCTGATCTATTTTAGAATTATGTAACTCCATTGAGGATGCCTTTACGAGTAAAAGGCCCTTTGGGTGACTAGAGGATAACTATCGGTAAAAAACAAAATTCACGTCACCAGAAACACTGTCCTATTCTAAATTCCGAGGCCCACCTCTCTATTACAACAGATTCCGCAGTCATTACTAAACAACGACGCTGACAAGTTAGTAATAAACAAAATTATTATTCCGCTGCAGTACTGAGTTAACAACTTTAAGAATGGGGTCTTAGCTTCACATTTATACTGGCTTAGGTCATAATTGAGATCGGTCGTCGAAGCGTATTAGAAACTTTCGTGTAAGTAATGCTAATGGTCGAATATTAGGGTGTTACGAGTTCAAGATAACGAACAATTGTTAATAATAAGAACAATTATTTTCACGTCATACCTGGCCATAAAGTAGGAATTACCGCACGCTATGCGTGCGGAAAACCCCACTTCCTGGCCAGATAGAGACGTAAAATTTTGTACTCACGACGGGCGGTAATAAAGAAAGCCTCAGAGCGCATATTTATCGCCCTTGCCTTCGGCTCGGGCGTCAAATACCTGCGATCTGAGACATTCTTTGTTTAACCGCCCTAGGTAAGCAATGTACTATTATTGACTTTAAGTTTTTAACTATATTAATCATAATAATCCTCAAGACAATTAAAATAATGTAAAAAAATGATTTTCAAATAATAAGGACTCCTGGTAGAAAATAATAGCACTTAATTATTTTTATTCTTTGGTATTTGCTATTCAAACTATTCCAGGCGCTACTGAAGCTGGCGGCTCCAGATATGAACTCCGATGAAGAATCGGAGAGCATTGAAGATGAACTATTGTCGGAGTTTAAAATAATGCATTCTTTGACTGGAGCAATGGAACTAGATATTTACCCTACTGGTAAGCATGTCCACAATTTTATACACCTAGGTGCTTGGGAGGAACACGAATTAATTTACCAACAACGTTTTCTTACCGTGTGTAATAAAATGTCACTAAGTATATGAACATGTGTATATCTTGTTTCTTGTCTCTTCGTATTAAAATATTATATAAGTATCAATAACATTTTTTCAAGGCGATCAGCAAGAGAAATGAGCAACCCACTCACCTTGTGCACCTCAATAGCAGCAGCTCGTGATGTGGTGAAAGCCCAGCTCCTTTCTCCTTCTGCTATGCCTAGGTCTTATAAGCCTCGATCTTGGTTCAGCACAGGTTAGAGTAAAAGCACAACATAGAAAGCGGTAAAAGTATATAGCCACGAAAGCACCGTGGTATATATGTCTCAGCGGCTGTAAGGGATGCGCGCGCGACGACAGCTAATTGCATACTACTCAAACGTTCTGGAAGGAGCCAGTCCGAAAGGGCGAGATTCGCTTGGCATTGAAGGAGCCTTCGGTGATGGACTACTCCTAGCTCTTGACAATAGCCTAGTTACTTAATCCTAAACATACTCCCCCCCGCTGCGAAATCATAATTTCCAGAAATGAAAGGGAATAAACAGAAACGCCTGATGGCACAGTGACAGACGGCCGAATAGCATTCTTGTTATTGAGGTTTAGTATAAATAGTATATCTAACTTACGATTAAGTTAAGATTAGTAAAGAATAAAACAATGCGACAGAATTATAACAGACGTAAAACGAACCCTAGTGGCAAAAGAGCACACTAAGTAAAGTAAAAGTATAAAGAAAGTGTGTATTTGATGTATTAGTTATCGCTAATAGGAAGTACGCAGAGCTTGACGACGGGCCGTTTAAAGTCTCTATTACGCGAATCAGCATCTGCGGTACAAACAGTTGCCACTCGTACGATCCCGTCCTGACCAGGATGCACGTTGACGACGCGTGCCACCGACCACAGCAACGGTCGAAGGTTGTCGTCCTTAATGAAGACTAAGTCACCAACTCTCACAGCACGAGAATTGTCTGTCCATTTGTTTCTCTGATTTAAAGTATTTAAATAGTCACGATGCCAACGCTTCCAAAAATCAGCATGTAAGCGCTGTAACAATTGCCATCGTTTCAGCAAAGAAATCTTTGTGATCTCATTATTATCGTCCGGGACAGACGTTAAAGGAGAAAGCGTTAAAAAATGGCCTGGCGTAAGGACAGAAAAATAATTTGGGTCATTACTGATAGCACACAAAGGACGTGAGTTCAGTACTGCCTCTATCTGCACGAGAACGGTATGAAACTCTTCTAAAGTCAACAGATGACCTCCCACTACCTTGGCAAGGTGTCCCTTAACTGAGCGTACCCCGGCCTCCCAAACTCCACCGAAGTGGGGGGAAGAGGGCGGAATAGTCTTAAATTCAATGCTCTGTGATGCGGCGGCATCCTTCATAAGCCCCGCTAACTGATTTCTGGCACCGACAAAGTTGGTACCACAATCGCTCATTATCAGGGAGCACCGGCCCCGGCGAGCGACGAAGCGACGTAAGGCAGCGATAAAAGATTCAGCCGAAAGATCATTGGCAATCTCCAAATGCAGGGCCTTGCTCGACAGACAGACAAAGAGACAAAGATATACTTTGTCAGAGCGTGCTCCTCGGCGACGGCGACCAAGGATGACATGGAAAGGACCAGCGTAGTCACAGCCCACACGTTGAAAGGCTTTGACAGCAGTAACCCTGACGCGGGGAAGGTCCCCCATCATGGGTTGTGACGTCGTTGGTTTAGCCCGAAAGCACGGGATACATCGAGAAAGACGTTTCGCAATAGCACGTCGAGCAGAAAGTATCCAAAAGTTCTGAGACAAAAGGAAATGCACCATTTGTGCACCACCATGCAACGACTTTGCATGTACATCATCGATAATTAAAGACGAAAGTCGATGATTTGAAGGCAAAATAGCGGGATGCTTTGCATCGTATTCTAAATCTGAGTTTCGAAGTCTCCCTCCGACACGCAACACGTTGTCCTGTGAGAGAAAAGGACTCAATTTCTTCATAGGCTTTGGCAAAGGCTTGTTATCTTTGAGATTATTGATCTCATTAGCGAAACAATCTTGCTGACATGACTTAACGAGAGTTTCAAGAGCTTGATTCAGCTCTTGTTCACATATTGGACCAGAATATGTTCTCTGCTTCCGCAAAAGACTCAGGAACCTAAGCACAGTCGCAGTTACTCGCAGGATTTTCTTCAAGGAAGAGAACCGGAGTAAAAGCTGATGTATCGAGTCAGTCTCGTTGGTGACAACGAAGGCTGACTTCTTCTCTTCTTGACGTAATTCCGTTGTTACGTCGATTGGTGGGGGAAGAGTTTTTAAACGAGGCCAATGATCAGACGAGAGGGACAGAAAACTCGGACCATTCCACCAAAGTGAATGTTCCAGCATTGCATTTGGAAGCATGCCTCTCGAGGCTGCATCGGCCGGGTTATCGTGGGTGCTTACGTAGTTCCAGTGTGCTGAGGGCAATTTTCGTTGAATCTTAGCGACTCGATTGCCAACGAAAATTTTCCATTTGGATGGGTGAGATGCGATCCAAGAAAGAGTAATCGTCGAATCAGACCAAGCAAAGATATTCTTGATTTCGATAAAAGTGTTTGCCAAAAAAGTGACAAGACAGAGTAGCCCTAAAGGCTCAAACACACGAACCGGCTCTGACAGTATCTGCCGCTTCGTGCATTGATTTTGAGACGCATTAACAATTAATTGCTTTTGTAGCTCAAGAGCCTCACTAACAGAAGACGCACCTGTGGGTATCTCGTCTACGTACGTGTCTGTAGACAATACAGAGGAAGGCACCTCTGACATGTGACCATGCATTTCCAATTTATTGAAGCAGCGCACAGCGATAGAACGACTGTTACGGACAGACGGCTTAACAGATTTGAACGGTAGCTCAACAACGAATTTGCCAGAGCCATCACGCTTGTGAGTAGAAAGAAAATTCTCTTCGCAAGCCGCATCTTGCGGCGGCAGCATTTCTTCGGGGGTACGCACATCCTCTATCTCCCACAACAGTTTCAAATCATTTTTCAAGTCAGCATTTGACGCGTGAAGCGTTTGGACTGACGAAAGGTTTGAGTATAACGAGGGTATACTCTCAAGGCAGCGAGAGCGCCCTAAAAAGACCCAGCCAAAAATAGTATTTAACCCTACAGGGGAGTCGTTCCCACCCGGAATCATACCCTGAAGAAAGATCTCATTCCAAAGTTCGTAACCAAGAAGGAGGTCGATTGGTCCTGGAACATGAAAGGATGGGTCCGCGAGTTTAATGAAACCCAAATTCTTTAAAAAGCTGGTTTCGACCGTGACTGACGGCATGTCATGACAAATGCGGGGTATCACAATTGCCTCGAAAGATATTTCTTTGTCCTGATGGTTCTCGGGACGGACAGTGCATTGGACGGTACCCAATACAGGCGTGGAAGCGTTACCTATGCCAAAAACTGAAGGTGCGTTACTTGAGACAGGTAAACCTAGGCGATTTGCTAGACCTTGGGAGATATAATTGGCTTGACTGCCAGAGTCAATTAACACGCGCACGGCGTGAAAGGAGCGCCATCTATCCAAGATATCTACTTGAGCGGTTGACAGTAAGACAGTTTTATTTGACGACGTATTTGTAGAAAGCCCCTGAACACCTAAAGCATTAGAGGTGGCGTTGGGGTTGGATGGGCTTGGCTTGCGATCCACATAAGTGTCCTGAAAGTGTAATAACGAATGATGACGGCGACCACAAGTTCGACACGAACCTTGTGAAGGACAGTTTGACACTACATGACCTATGCGCAAACAATTGAAACAAAGCTGTTTCTCACCAACGACTTGCGATCGATGCGCAACAGTTAAGTTTTGAAAGTCCGGACAATGTGCGAGAAAGTGCTTTTTCGAGCAGAATTGACAAGGCGGAGGTGGAGGCAGTGCAGGAGAAGTAGTCTGGTTACCCACCAAAGTCGTTTGCCTAAAGCGTCGTGGCGGTGACGTGACGTGATCGGATCGCATGGTGTTAACGACAGGTGGCCGCGTGTATCCGCCGTGAGCTGAACTTGTACTAGCTCCGGCATGCTCCACCGCCTTGCAGTAGTTCTCCACGAAGGTCTCCAAAGATTGATAGGTCGGAATGTCGTCCGACGTGACGGTCATCTCAAATTCTTTACGAATGGATGGTTCCAATTTCGATAAAAGCGTATAGAACATTATAAAGTCCCATTTATCGATGGGCAAGTTTAATGACTTCAAAATTGCTAAGTTTTCTTGGAATGTGTCCAAAAGAAACCGAAATGCTTGCGCCGTGTTATTCTGTAACTTAACAGTTAAAATAGACTGCCACGCTAGAAAGGCTAGCTGGCGTTTATTCTGATAGCGCTTCACCAAAGTTTCATACGCCATATCGTAATTGTCACACGAGATAGGAAATGCTTTTATTAGGTTTAACGGTTCACCTTTCAATGACGAGACTAAATATTGAAACTTTTCAATTTTAGAGATCTCGTGTTTGTCATGTACCAAGGTTCGGTACAGATCATAGAAAGTAATCCACGTTTTATAGCCACCCTCGAACGTAGGTATATGGATGGGCGGCATGCGAATATGACCCGTATTGCTGCTCGAGCTACCTGCGGGTACGGGCAAAGCGACGCTAGGCACTTGAGGTGCTTCCTCAGCAAACAATTGCGATTTAATGGACAAAATGTCTATCACGGTCTCGTCAAACCCCTGTCGTATCTCCTCATTATCCGCGATCTCCTGAGGATCCTTTAACGAAGCTACTATTTTCGCATGATTCTCGTCAAATAACACTTCTAAACCTTCCAATCTCGTTAAATGCACCTTAAAGCGTGGTTCCATTTCCGGGTCCGTTATACATCTTTTTGCACAAATATAAGCGTCATTCAAACGCTTAAGAGCCATAGAACGGCGGCATTTTTCCATTTTGTTCATAGTCTAATTTATGAAAACGAGCGCAAGCGATAGGTATTAAGGTGGTTCGATTGCCATACAAAACGTTATTTGACATTCGTAGACTAACGGCGTGCTATTTTAAGAAACTTATGTAACAAACTTTCATAAATTGGCTTCCCATTTGCGCCAAATTCCCCCTTTCCTATAATAAACTTGTATAAACTAGATTAATTTGAGAAATTGGTTTGTCACGTGATATTTTGGGAAAACAATTTTTCTCAAATTAATCTAGTTTATACAAGTTTATTCTAGGAAAGGAGGAATTTGGCGCAAATGGGAAGCCAATTGATGAGAGTTTGTTACATAAGTTTCTTAAAATATCACGCCGTTAGCCTGCGAATGTCAAATAACGCTTTGTATGGCAATCGAACCACCTTAACGTGATCGAACAATTACTTAGCTTACTACGAGTAAGTATAAATAATTCGACAAAAGGCGAGAAAGAATTTTAAACCTTGCGTCTACGGCGTAAGGTCGAAAGTCAATAAAATTAATTCGTATGGTTACGTACTGCATTAACTAACAAGACTTACCAATGAAAGAAGTTCCCCTACATACAAATTTTAACTGATATCGCTTATGCTTCAATGTACGTAATGCATAAACATAAAAGTTATAACTTAATCATAATAATCATATTGAACTCGGTACGTCAACTTCAAGATGCAGCAACGCGTTGGGTGCGCGCTAAGGAATTTGAAACACGGAATAACTACCCTGTTTCGCACAGAATATATAAATTTAGTGAAATTTACTATTAAAACAACCAATTTTACACTCAAATAAATAGTTAAACGTGTAATTAGAACATACAACTATAATGTTATAATTTACGACGGCGAAATAAGCCTCTTTACTCGTAAACAACTCGCTGCTCGGACAAAAGGTCGTAAGTTCATACGAAAATTACAGCGGGTACGTCTTTTTTAGTAATCGACCAAATTAGTTTGAAATACATCAAATATTTTAATCTAGTATACTATTACTAGTATGCTAATAAAGAATGCTATTCGTATGGTTTGCCCTGTAATCCATAGGTATACAACATTTAGTTCGAATTAATATATCCGATATAGAAGGAACACAAATATGTTACAGATTCTTCGATAGCTCAGCGAAAGGGGGGTTGGAAAGCATGAATTCCCCAGAGAAAGTAACCAAGGCGATCAGCAAGAGAAATGAGCAACCCACTCACCTTGTGCACCTCAATAGCAGCAGCTCGTGATGTGGTGAAAGCCCAGCTCCTTTCTCCTTCTGCTATGCCTAGGTCTTATAAGCCTCGATCTTGGTTCAGCACAGGTTAGAGTAAAAGCACAACATAGAAAGCGGTAAAAGTATATAGCCACGAAAGCACCGTGGTATATATGTCTCAGCGGCTGTAAGGGATGCGCGCGCGACGACAGCTAATTGCATACTACTCAAACGTTCTGGAAGGAGCCAGTCCGAAAGGGCGAGATTCGCTTGGCATTGAAGGAGCCTTCGGTGATGGACTACTCCTAGCTCTTGACAATAGCCTAGTTACTTAATCCTAAACATTGCATTTCGATATAAGTTGTTACTTACCGTCCCAATTAGCACGTTAATAGAAATGCGTATTCTGTGCCAGAACGACGCTGTTCTATTTCTAATAATGGCATATAAATCGGGTACCCTGGCTTCAGCAAACATTGCCGATGCACTACTGAATCGAGGCTGTTGGTGATAATACGTAAGGCATCATGTGGTGTTGTAAGCTTTCCGTGTATATTTTGCCCACAGTTGACAGGTATTAAAACTTTGACAATATGCTCAAAACAGGACAAGCTTAGCATCGCTAGAGCGAATCTGCGTGCCAGCATATTGCTGCGTACAGTCACTAGCTTTTTTTAGGACCCATTTCCTTCAAATGTTTGTTAGAAGTGTTAGAACATTCACAATGCAATAACGTCGAAAATTTTAGTTCAATATTAGCGGTGAAGTGTCAAGATAAGACAATTAAATGTCGTATCGTATGGGCTCTTGAATTGATAACCTCTTTGCAAAAAGCTCTCATTACGGTTTTCTGATTACGAACATGTGTCAGTGTTAGACATGAAAATTGAGAAAACTGACATTTTCATGAAATATGTTTTGCAAATAACAAATATGGCCGTAGAGGGCAGGGCCAAAAAGACGAGTGACAATTAGTCGGAAAAAATCGGAAACGATCGTTTGACTCGTTGCGCCCGGTTGACGTCACTGAGCGGTTGCCCCTAGACACGTGAAAACGTAAATTGTCCGTGGCAAACTGTATGACATATTAGCTCTAAATGGCTTCAGTTTGCTATACGATATTCAACCTTAGGTGGGTCCCAAATTAAAACTCGTGACTGTACCTAGAGCCAGGGCCCTTCGTTCACGCTCGATGTCCAAGTCGTCTTGCATGCTCTGACCTAAATAAGTACTTAAATTGCTTTACAACCCGAACTGACTCACCGTTTAGAAACACCGGCGGCACCCTCTCCGGCCCTCCTCCATTCCTTAACTACATTACTCGGCCATTACTATACTTCAAAATAACCATATCAGTCTTGCCATGCCATTTTTTTGGGCGAATGTCTCACAAACCGCCAAAAGTTCACTAATCGATGGACTGAAGAGGACCATGTCATCCGCATAACTTAAGTTATTTTATTATACACGACGCCATCAATATGGCAGCCGACACGAGGTTCTCCTCAATTCATCGATCAGATCGTTGACATAGATTTTGAATAGGTCTGGAGAGGTGAGCCCTCCTTGACGCACTCCACTCTCTAATATTCACTAGACTGTGAGTCGCCCCATCTTACGCTGTTTGTTTGGCCCCCGTACCAAAATTTGAGCAACTCGACCATACTATGTGGCACGCACGCATTCTGTAATTTGCCCCAAATCAACCTGTAGTTAACAAGGTCAAAGCCCGGCTCAAACTAAGATAATTTACTTTCATTACAAAGTTTTAACCGACTTCAATTCAGTATTCCGCCAAGCCACATTAACATTTCCACATTTTTTTTCCAATTTACCACATGAACTGATTTTCGAGAACAAAAGCGTTGATTTTAGACCAATAAACCAAATCGCTGTATGTGGGCCGATAATATTTGAGGACTTCCGTCGATTCCTCAAGGATCTCAGAATTACCTTTGGCACTTCATTGTTTGCTATTTCAACGGAATAATATCAGAATCTGTGACGTACTTATATAGTTTGAACTACATCATTGAGGAGTTTCACAAGCCATCTGTGGTCTTCATCATCACTTCCACTTCACCAAATTTATGATTTCCGGGTGTAAATACACGAGTTATAATAGAAAATACCGAAATTACTACACGCGTGCCTAATATATTTGAGGAGTTCCCTCAATTCCTCATGGTTCCCATCATCCAACTGGGGTTTTGGAAACAATGTGACCAATCTGGAAGCATATACTTTCAGTTAAAAAAAGAATTTTACGAATCGGTTCATAAATGACGGAGTTCTGGGGTAACAAACATTAAAAAAAATAAAAAAATAAAAATACATCCGAATTGAGAACCTCATCATTTTTTTGAAGTCGGCTTAAAACAGGCGTAATTGTAAGTTTCTCACTGCAGTCTGCACTAATGAACACGCTGGTAATTTTTTTTGGATTCCTCCCGAGCAATATTTTATAGTGTACCTAAGTATAGTTGTTATTTTCTAAGCCGTCCGTTCCGCACTAAAGAACGCCGCACTGCAGAACGGACGGCTTAGAAAATAACAACTATACTATGCACTCAGATACCCCAAAAAAATTTAGTAATAAATAATAATAAAAAATAAAAAAACGAATTATTTGAAGTAGCCTAGTTGGTAGTGACACTGCCTACGAAGCCGGAGGTCCCGGATTCGAATCCCGGTAAGGGCATTTATTTGTGTGATTGACAAATTATTTGTTCTCGAGTCATGGTTGTTTTCTATGTATTTAAGTATTTATTTATCTATATATTATACGTATATATATAGGACAGTATGCATATCGTCGTCTAGTATCCATAGTACAGTCGGCCAAAGTTGCTGAACACCTAAGTACCTTGTCGTTTTCACTCGTTTGACAACTTCATATATAATTATTCATGACAGTTTTAACATTATATTTAATGCGACACGGTACAAAAAGGTGTTAAGCCCCTTGTGAGGCTGATGACCGTACAATATTTACTTCGTTTGGGACTAAGTCGATTTGTGTAAGGTTGTCCCCAAATATTGGATAACTTATTTTTTAAAAAGCGGCCAATTGCGAGTCTGACTCGCACATGAAGGGTTCCGTAAAATAAATTGCTGTTTACGATTTATGACGTATAAAAAAAAAAATTTGGTGGATGTTTGCATGGTAATGTACATCATATATTTTTTTTAGTTTTTATCATTCTCTTATTTTAGAAGTTACAGAGGGGGGGGGGGGACGACACACATTTTACCACTTTGGAAGTGTCTCTCGCGCAAAATATTCAGTTTAGAAAAAAAATATATTAGAAATCTCAATATCATTTTTGAAGACCTGTCCATAGATACCCCACACCAATTCTTTGGATGGGTTTGATGAAAAATACATTTTTGAGTTTCAGTTCTGAGTATGGGGAACCCAAAACTTACTGTTTTTTTTCGATTTCAGTGTAAAAATCTTAATGCGGTTAACAGAATACATCTACTTACCAAGTTTCAACAGTATAGCTCTTATAGTTTCGGAAAAAAGTGGCTGTGACATACGGACGGACAGACAGACAGACAGACAGGCAGACAGACAGACAGGCAGACAGACATGACGAATCTATAAGGGTTCCGTTTTTTGCCATTTGGCTACGGAACCCTAAAATTCACCGGTAGTGTAACGCGTAAGGATAGCTCATTGTGGGAGGTATTTTCAGGGTTAGAAGACTTGTGGGATCAGCTTGTAGCCGAGGTGTCAGTGTTTTCGTGGGACGCCGAAGACGACGAGCTCGTCACCAAATCCAAAGCTGTCAAGAAAGAAAAGAATCCGAAGGAGACGACAGCTGTCAAGGTTGGTAAATTGATATAATCATAATCAAACATCTGTTACACAATAAAAAACCGGCCAAGTGCGAGTCGGACTCATGCACGTAGGGTTCCGTACTACCTATAAACACTATTTTATTCTGTGTTTTTGTTTTTATAGCGGCAACAGAAATACATCATCTGTGAAAATTTCAGCTGGAACTATCACGGTATCAGTGAGATACAGCCTGGTGACAGACAGACGGACGGACGGACGGACGGACGGACACCGGAGTCTTAGTAATAGGGTCCCGTTTTACTCTTTGAGTACGGAACCCTAAGAAACAAAGTTTTAACCGACTTCAAATCAGTAGCCAAATTGCTTCAAGTTTGCCTAAACAATTTGAAAAGTTCCCTCGATTTCTCCAGGATCCTATCATCAGAACTGGATTTTGGTGACAACGGGACCAATCTGGAAGTTTACAGGGTGGGCCCTGTAACTGGAGCAAAAAATTAAACGGTAGATTATTAAGCTCGTGAACAATTATTTCGAAGTGGTTTTATGCAAAAAAAAAATATTTTTTTTGAAAAAAAAAAATCTTTAAAATAAGTTTACTTGTATTTTTTTACTCTTCTGGAGTGCTATGAGAAACTTTTTATTTTAAAAACACAAAAAAAAGAAAAAAAAAATTAAAAAATCACAAAACTATCTGTTGAACACAAAAATGCAAAAACTATTATGACTCATCACATGATGTTACCTCAAAATCTGCATTGACTGCCGTGATATGATCTCGTGGTGCCAAGATACATTACTTGGAGGTCATAACTTTAGATCAAAATTTCTCCGTAACCAAAAATTTTGAAAGTGAATACACAAGGGGTTACTGCAAATGCTCTAAGGAAGCCTCCTTTTGAATATTTGCTCGTGTTACAGGGCCCACCCTGTATGCTTTCAAACAAAAAAATATTTTTTCAAATCGTTTCATAAATTACCGAGTTATTGCGAAACAAACAGACAAAACACACATCAGGCAGACCGTGAACTTGCTTGCCACCGTCGATGTAAAAAAAAAAACAAAAAAAAATACAGTTGAATTGAGAACCTCCTCTTTTTTGGAAGTCTGTTAAAAATACGTCGTGTTACGAAATGGACTTACGTCAGCATGATGCTGGCTTTACATCCACTGAGAACGAAAACCGCTTTCAAATCTGTTCATCCCTTTGGGTGGTACAAACGCCAACACAGTTGACTGACTACCTGTATTTATATTGAACCTTATTTGGGCGTACTTTTCATGCCGATGACATCAATTTGACGTCACGCTGCATACAGGATGATCCCAAATAGTTTTTTTGTAATTAAGTATTAATCATTAGTCGTCAATCATTTTAATCATCCTTGATGTTAGGTACCTACTTGATACGTGAAACGTAAATGAAACTATTTGTATTGTTTTTATATATGCATTTTATTAAGGTGGTTCGATTGCCATACAAAACGTTATTTGACATTCGCAGGCTAACGGCGTGATATTTTAAGAAACTTATGTAAAAAACTTTCATCAATTGGCTTCCCATTTGCGCCAAATTCCCCCTTTCCTAGAATAAACTTGTTTAAACTAGATTAATTTCAGAAAAATGGTTTTCCCAAAATATCACGTCCCAAACCAATTTCTCAAATTAATCTATTTTATACAAGTTTATTCTAGGAAAGAAGAAATTTGGCGCAAATGGGAAGCCAATTTATGAAAGTTTGTAACATAAGTTTCTTAAATGGATGGATGTAAAAGACGAGGTAGGCCAAGAAAAAGGTGGATGGACTGTGTGAGAGACGATATGAAGAGAAAAGAAGTGAATGATGATATGACGGCTGACAGAGAAGTATGGAAGAAAAAGACATGCTGCGCCGACCCCAAGTAAATGGGATAAGGGCAAGGAAATGATGATGTTACATAAGTTTCTTTAAATATCACGCCGGTAGCTTGCGAATGTCAAATAACGTTTTGTATGGCAATCGAACCACCTTAAATGGTATTGTTACCACCAGGGACCCGTACTTATCATGCCGTTGACGCAAAAATAATTTCACGCTGCATAGCGTTTTGCACCTCCCTCTATACCTGCAATCTGTGGGAGCAGTATACGCAACGGGCATATGGGGCCCTTAGGGTCCAGTATAATAATGCGTTCCGGGTGTTGATGGGACTGCCTCGTTTCTGTAGCGCATCAGGGATGTTCGCGGCGGCGCGTGTGGACTGTTTTTATACGAGCATGCGTACGCGCGCAGCATCCCTGGTGCGCAGGGTGCGCCGCAGTCCCAACAGCATTCTGCGCATGATAGCGGACAGGGTTGACTGTCCCTACATGTCGCACTGCGAGGGACTACACTCCCCTGTCAGTGTTGTTTTGTTTTAAATGTAAGTTTAGCTGTAACTACTAACCCCCTAGTTTTGTAAATTCTACTAACAACATGTGTCCATGGTTACACGAAATAAAAATTTCATTTCATTTCATTTCATAGAGTTTGATTGCAATTGTATGTATGTATAAAAACAAAACAAATAGTATAATTTACGTTTCACGTATCTAGTAAGTACCTATTCATTATTCCACGTGTGAATAGATTACTTTTGAAGTAATTTGTACATGATTGAAATTATTGACGACTAATGAATAATAAATTACAATAAAACTATTTGGGATCATCCTATATGTAGCGTGACGTCAAATTGATGTCATCGGCATGAAAAGTACGCCCCCTGCTTATAACAATGCACATAAAGTGCACGGTTGGTCAGTTAACTGTGTTGGCGATGGTACAGTCAGCCAAGAAAGTGGTCTACCACTTTTCGACTTTATTGCATACAAAATAAGGTCCAAAAGTGGTAGACCGCTTTTTTGGCTGATGGCATGTGGCCATAGGCAGACCCACAGACACACATGAAAAACTTATAACACCTTTTGTTTTCGTTTTCTTCTGCTTCTATCATGACGACCACTTTAGCCTAGTTGGTAGTGACCCTGCCTACGAAGCAAGAGGTCCTGGGTTCGAATCCCGGTAAGGGCATTTATTTGTGTTATGAGCACGAATATTTGTTCCTGAGTCATGGATGTTTTCTATGTATTTAGGTATTTATTTCTCTATATAAGTACCTATATCGTCGTCTAGTACCCATATTACAAGCTTTACTTAGTTTGGGACAGGGTAGATTTGTGTAAGATTGTCCGCAAATGTTTATATTTATATCAGCAAAAAAGTTTTGATGCAGTCTCGTTTTAGTGTAGCTAAGTTTGATATTTAATTTTCACTGCGCACCCTATCATAATGATTGATGTTTTCAGCGAGGCTCGCTAGCTATACTGACCATACAGGACACTAAAGACTTGCCACCATATACGCTCCCCGGGATATCGCCGGGCCACGAGATGGGTCTATACGTGTCTATGATCAGAGACCTGCCGTTGAAGAAGCCTCTCCCAGAACCAGGTTCGTACGGTGATTTGATCGGCAGCATCAATTAATAGTACTTCCGTGAGGCTTGTCCAGTCGAGTTCACAAACATCTTTACAAGCCAACCTCCCAAAAGTATGTTTAATCGACCTTATTGTCAGACAGATAAGGTCGAGTAAACATATTTTTCCCTCTCGCCGATTTACCTAAACTCGGCTTTTACTCACCTCCGAAGTGCACCGGAACGCGGTTAACACTGTTGACAGGGACACTCAAACGACGACGATAAGGGTCCATCCACCAGAAATGTGCGAGGTTGCTAGGTGGTGAGCGAAAAAGAGTCCACCGATAGGAATGCATCATTTTCTTATCCTCGTTTAGCACAGCACTGTTGTATATGGGCTTAACGGAGTGACGACGAACGACACATCCTCGCACTGGTCATCTGCACACATTTCACAGCTTCACTACGCATCCTCGTTCAGCTTATTTGCCCTACATTGGTGGGCAGGGCAGATTTTCTCGACTTGCGTCGCGTCCACTTTTGTGCTGATGAACCTTTTAATTCCAGATGTGGCATTGTGGAAGTACTACCGCTGGGTGGACTGGGCCCGTGGTCATGGGCTGTATGAAGCCTATGAGTGTCCTAGAACTCGCTTTCTCAAGTTGACTGGTTTCCTGAAGTTGTCATACGCTCCGCATCTGTTGGATGTACAAAGCACAGAAACGGTATGATAGTTTATAAATAATAGAAAACTGCCTTTTAATCTCAGATATTTGATTATAAAAAACGGATATGAAACAGCGGAAGGTAATCTCACTCATATTTAATCATCATAATCATATCAGCCGAACGACGTCCACTGTTGGCCATATACCTCCCCCAAAGAGTGCCAAAATGACCGGTCCTGCGCTAGGATTCAGCGGACTCCCACTTTATTTACCAGGTCATCAGTCCACCTTGGTCTATCCATGAAACGGGACCTATCTACTTGTTTTTCATTTTACATCATTCCAGATACAACCGGCATTATATGTTTTTATCAAAAAAAAAATTGACAGTAGCATATAATATTAATTAGCTTCTAGAAGCCCGCGACTTCGTCTGCGTGGAACTCTCGCCCCCCATTTCACCCCCTTAGGATCCCCTAACTTTTCTTTATCCTTTGTCCTTGACAAAAGATATCCTATGTCTTTCCCCAGGATGAAAAGTATCTCTATACCAAATTTCATCACAATCAGCTCAGCGGTTTAAGCGTGAAAAGGTAGATAGACAGACAAACAGACAGATAGACAGAGTAAGGTACTTTCGCATTTATAATACTAGTAAAAAACATTGTTACAGATTACCTTGGAATTCCGGAAAGTCCATGAGCATAGTGCACCGCCAGCGGTAAGTTACTTTTATTCGGTTTTTGAACGAGCGAGCGAAGCGAACGCAGTTCTCCGTATAATCATCATCATCATATCAGCCGAAAGACGTCCACTGCTGGACATAGGCCTCCCCCAATAAGTTCCAAAGTGACCGGTCCTGCGCCACCCGCATCCAGCGGACTCCCGCGACCTTTACCAGGTCATCAGTCCGCCTTGTGGGAGGCCTACCAACGCCGCACCTTCCGGTACGTGGTCGCCACTCGAGAACCTTTCCACCCGAACGGCCATCAGTTCTACGTGCAATGTGCCCCACCCACTGCCACTTAAGTTTAGCGATGCGGAGGTACTCCGTATAAGCTTGGTCAAAAATTGTTTCGTATGTCCAGCGTCTAGCCGGCTGTTCTCATCTACAGGTCACATTTCTCAACAGATTCTCTTGAAATTTTGTGAGCAGGTTCAATTATTATTATAGGTTTTTTTTTGTCGACTATAATGTTTTTCGAAATAAAAAAATAGGTGTACATATTTATGTTCAAAAAAAACCGGCCAAGTGCGAGTTGGACTCGCGCACGAAGGTTTCCGTAGCATTATCTATAAAAACGGCAAAAAAATCACGTTTGTTGCATGGGAGCCCCCTTAAAAAAATTTTTATTTTGTTTTTAGTATTTGTTGTTATAGCGGCAACAGAAAAACATAATCTGTGAAAATTTCAACTCTCTAGCTATCACGGTTCTTGAGATACAGCCTGGTGACGGAAGGACAGACGGACGGACGGACAGCGAAGTCTTAGTAATAGGGTCCCGTTTTACTCTTTGAGTACGGAACCCTTAAAAGAAAGGCTCGTGAGTTTCACAGCTCACAAAGTCACTAGTAATACTCATTTATTTATAATGTTGTAAAGATATAATATTATCATCATGTTTCTATTTTACTTTATTTATAAAAATTTAATTGTATTGCATTTTTTTCTAAATATATGGGAGACACTCCTGAGACTACCAGTTATTTTCAGGAGAAAAAGGGTGCTAAGGAAAATCCTCTGCCTCCACTAGTATCTAGGGAGGAACTTCGTGATTGGGTCTTATACGATAACGTGAGTTACAAATTGCTTTCTATACAAATTATCCATGCTTTATCGTTCTTAGGAGGATGCTTTTCAATATGGAAACACTGTATGATATATGAGTAGGTTTTGAAATAATGTAAATCATATGATTGACAATCAATTATTTATTTATTAAATATGAGGGTGACCCACTGCTGGGCAAAGGCCCCCCCCTCCCCTTTTTCCAATCCTCTAGATTATTTTAAAAAGGAGTCTACCTAGTTTATCGTGCTATCGCTGACGAGGTCTGCCGCGTCTACGTTACGAGCCGCCGCGTACCTAGAGACAATAAATTAAAAAAAAACCGGCCAAGTGCGAGTCGGACTCGCGCACGAAGCGTTCCGTACCATTATCTATAAAAAAACTATTTTATTCTGTGTTTTTAGTATTTGTTGTTATAGCGGCAACAGAAATACATCATCTGTAAAAATTTCAGCTGGAACTATCACGGTATCAGTGAGATACAGCCTGGTGACAGACAGACGGACGGACGGACGGACGAACGGACAGCAGAGTCTTAGTAATAGGGTCCCGTTTTACTCTTTGAGTACGGAACCCTAAAAACAATTTAATTTTCTACAGATCTCAGATATAGTAAAAAAGCTGACCGCCATCTACTTCCCATCCATGTACAACTTCACAACAGCTGGAAGCGCGCCTCCACTAAAGATCACCAAAGTCCCAATGAACAGAGCATTAGACATTATAGCTCCCAAGTCAAGCCCCATGTATCTCCAGATAGATAGTCCGGAGATAAACCATCTGAAGATATCCATAAGCATGCTGCACCCAAGGGTGATAATGAACTCTGGAATACCAGTGCTTGCCTACATCGAACCAGCGTACCTGATATTGGAGTGCTTTGAGTGGTTTGTGGACGCGGAGCTGCCGAGGGCAAAAGCATATGTCAGTACGAGGGGGTATGATACGGTGAAGGTGGATTTCTTGCCTGGGAGACACTATTGCAGGTTCAAACAGTTATTCATAAATTATTCAAAAAGTTAATGTTTTCTGCGGTAGATTTTTGTACCTTACTCAAGGTTTCTGCATTTTTTAGCTGTAAAGTAAAAGTGGTAAGTTTTTCTACCGGTTTAAAAATATAGCCATCACGCTTGCACCTTTCAAAAATGAAACACTGACGTGCGTGACAGCAACTACCTACTCCTGATTTTTATATGATTTCTGTCCCTTTTATGTTAATTGTAAGGAATAAATGCCTATTGTAAACTGGGTCCTGTTACACTGGGTTTCCTAAACTGGGTTCTGAAACACAGGGCTTCCTAAACTGGGTCCTGTAACACAGGAATTTCTAGCTAAAGATATGCATAATGTAATGTTTATTTTGTCTAACAATTTTTTTGCATTTTTTTTTTAATTTTTCGATTAATATATATTTGTATACAAAATGTATCCGAACCGTTCACAGCTGTGTTTCGCCCTCTGTTGTTTCTTGAGATCAAAATATTTTTTAATGAAGTAGCTTAGATTTTCTATTTTTTCTTAGGTTTTGTACTGCTCAATATAATAAGCACAATTTCTTAATTTTCAGACTCTGGATTCACTCCCGGATGAACTGGCACATAGCCCTTCTGAGCGAGTCAACGTTGCTGCTGGGTACCCAAGACCTGATTCAGGGCGCCTCTGTTCGAGAATGCCCTTGGGCTGTGCAGTTCCTGTCGAACTTGGGAACAGCTTTCACCAATTTGCTTCGATGTACAAAGTCCGCTACAAACATTACGACGGATACAGAGTTTTATAGGTAGGTAACGAAATATGTGGAGTATTTTTTTTGTATTGTTTTTAATATTTTACTGATGAGCAAACTTGCTAAGTAATTGATAGTGCTTGAATAAGTACACTTTTTTTAAGGTATTCCACGCCATTTGGTACATTATAGTGAAAAAGAAGGTCTTATTCCTTTGCAAAGAGGCACGCCGTTCTCAATAGGGGTGTAGGCTCAAAATGTTTTATTACTCCAAAAGAAAGAAGGCAAAAAAATATGTCGAGTGTCGAAAATCCCATTCAGATATCTCAAAAAATTACGAAGCAATACAACCGTTTTAATATTGCTTGAAAGAGAGATAGAAAACGCTAGGGGATCGTCATAGTAAATAACAATCGTTTCATATGAAGGTGCGGAAAAGGGACAGAATATACCCCCTCTTAAAACTTTGGACACTTATAACGTGATTTTTAAATCCCCTGCTTCACTTTTTTCTCCATTCGACATTATTTTAAATCTTTATTTGGTGTTTACACCCCTATTTTGGGCCCTGAATATCGCATATAACACGGTTCAGTGAATTATCTACCTGGCGCTCGTGTGTTTGCATGGGCTCCAGTTTTGAACTTAATTTTAACGGGTTTTAGTACAATATATCCGTACCGGAGTAATGTTTGAATCAGGCAGAACAATAAAGTTAATTGAGCCTCGTAAGTTCCGGATTAATTTATGTAATTTTGAATTTGGAACCCTTGTTCGAAACTCGATTCTCTTAATATGTACCTGGGTACTTATATGAATACTGGACTTGTGAGGTTACAATCCCTTCAGTTCTTCTTTTTTTTCTCCCCCTAGCGTTATTCCCGGCCCGGGGTCCACTTTGACATGATTGATAAGATTTGGCATAGGCACTAGTTATTAATTACGAAAGCGACTGATCTTTCAACCCAGAGGGAAAACTAGACCTTATTGGGATTAGACCGGTTTCCTCATGATGTTTTCCTTCACCGAAAAGCTAACGGTACCTACATATTCCGTACGTACATTCTGAAAAACTTATTGGTACGAGCTGGGATTCGAAGCCACGACCGCCGCTTAACAGCCGCGTGCCTGAACCACTAGGCTACCGTAGCTTTAATCCCTCCTGTACTTCACCTGTGCTTATCCTAATTAAAGGTTGTCTGTCTGTCTGTCAAGACCCTTTATCTCGGGAACGCGTGGAGGTATCGAGTTGAAATTACAATCGACAATCCCTTGCTGTGAAAAAATAAAACTTCTAAGTTAACGAAAAAAAAAGATGCGGCCATTTATGCTGCAAAACACGTATATTTCGACACTCTCAAAGGAATCCAAATTTGTAGGGCACTTCCCGTTGACCTATAACTCTGAAATTTAGCAAGTAATATCATCTTTAACTACAGGTACATGGAAAAATCTGAAACTATACTTTGTAATTTTGTATGGAACCCTCGGTGGGCGAGTCCGACACGCACTTCGGTTTGGTTTTAATACTTGGCCACGTTCGTACACAGGTCTTATCAGCCCGATCTCATTTGGGACGACGAGGTGGTGGGCCACAAGAAGCATTTGTTGCACTGGATGTTCCGACGCGCCCTGCAGTCCCTTCTTACAAAGCGATTAACCCCTTTGGAGTTTCGGGAAGCTTGCGTCGTGCTAAGGTTAGTACCTATAGTTATTTGTGAACCGTCTTTCAAAAATGTCTAGGAATCTTGACTATACGAAATAAACCGCTCGTGTTTGGGCACGCTACAATCATCTCGATGAAGTAGTTGATGGATGGCGTTGTAAATGGAAATGTTGAACAGTAAGCTATTTAGACAATCCAGAGTTGTTACTCATTTTAAGTCACACCTGACCTTTTTTTCTTGTTTGCATCCTCATGACCGAGGGTCGTGACTACACGAGGTCGTCGCTTTGCGAACTAATGCTCTCCAGGCCAATCGGTTTTCGGCCACCTAGATAGACGTCTGCAAGTTTCCTTTGCATTTCCTTCACTGCGTCGATCCAACGGATTGGTGATCTTCCAGCTCTTTTTTTCATTCCAGACCTGTGGCAATTACTGCCCTAGCCTCAAAGTGGCAATTACTGTCCACCAAGCATGTGGAAAGTTCCACATCTCACTAGCTCGAAGCGTCGTCGTCGTAAAAAAATTTTAGCCCTAATGTTTCACTAGACTAATGCATTTTTTTCTTAAATAACTTTATAGGATTATTGCAAAACAAACTACCTAATGAAATCTAACCTAATGACTTCTTTTTAATTATATTCGAAGAAAACTCGAAAAGTTCACTGTTTCGAAGGAAAATGCATTAGGTCTAGTGAAACATTAAGTCTAATGAAATATTAGGGCTAAAGTTGTTACAAGCTTTTTAGGGTTCTGTAGCCAAATGGCAAAAAACGGAACCCTTATAGATTCGTCATGTCCGTCCGTCTGTCTGTCTGTCTGTCTGTCTGTCTGTCCGTCCGTATGTCACAGCCACTTTTTTCCGAAACTATAAGAGCTATACTGTTGAAACTTGGTAAGTAGATGTATTATGTGAACCGCATTAAGATTTTTACACAAAAATTGAAAAAAAAACATTAAATTTTAGGGGTACCCATACTCAGAACTGAAACTCAAAAAATTTTTTTTCATCAAACCCATACGTGTGGGATAGGTCTTTAAAAATGATATGGAGGTTTCTAACATTATTTTTTTCTAAACTGAATAGTTTGCGCGAGAGACACTTCCAAAGTGGTAAAATGTGTGTCACCCCCCCCCCTGTAACTTCTAAAATAAGAGAATGATATAACTGAAAAAAATATATGATGTACATTACCATGCAAACTACCAACAAAAATTGGTTTGAACGAAATCTATGAAGTAGTTTTTTTTTAATACGTCATATATCGTAAAAAGCAATTTATGTAACGGAACCCTTCATGTGCGAGTCCGACTCGCACTTGGCCGCTTTTATTAACTTGCAATGTATGTAAGTATGTAATTTGTTCGGGTGGAATCTTGAAACTCAATTTTGAAGTAGATATCTTTAACCGATTGAGCTGTAATTTTAGGTAAATGTATAGTTTGGGTGACAATTCAATATTATGGTACCATCGAGCTGATCTGATGATGGAGACAGAAGGTGGTCATGGGAATTCAGTACTTAACCGACGTAGCCCCGTTGAGTTTGGGCTCGTTAGAATCGTCTCGATGAGTAGTTGATGACGGTTTACAGACAAGTACAGTCGGCAATAAAAGCTTGTACCAAAAATATAATTTTTGACAGAAACTTATTAGGTCTAACAAGGGAGACCACAACCCACGCAACACCGCGGGATTCCGATAAGAAATATTAATATGGACATGACATGCATGATTATAATCCCGTGATCTATTTCGTAAAATAACTCTACTGACAGTTAATAAATGTATTTTTAAATAGAAGTCTGAATATTTATTAATAAACTCATAAATTGTATCATTTTTCATTGAAGAAAATATTGATAGACATTAATTTTATTTTACATTGCGTACCTAAAATATTAAGTGCACTCATATAAAATATGTAAGTGTTAAAATGTAACCATTTGAAGTGAAAAAAAACCCTTTCCCGACTACCTGGCATGTCGAAGGTCACTTTCGGATTTTCAATTGTTTGCGTTTATGACCAAACGCATAGTTTAAACTGGTGCGAAAATAACAACTAATAGTAATATTAACAGAGTTCATGTCATCCTTTTCTAATTTACTGATAAGGAATGCAACCAATTTCTAACAACAAATATGTTTACTTTTACTTATGTTCTTCGGGTCATTAAGTTCGAACGTGGTGATTTAAGGTTATTTGTGTAAGGATTGTACACATAGGTTTCATATATAAACTGGGTATTAATACTGGCACATTATAAGATGAGAAAATATTGTCTTCCTTTACCGACTCGAATTCCGGAATCCTGGGTAATATCCATATTAACATAATGATTGAGGTCAATGACACCGTGTTGCACGGGTCGTGCCGATCACTGTTTATCGCCCTTGCCTTCAGTCCTGGCGCCAAATACCTGCGACCTAAGATATTCTTGATTTTACCGCCCTAGGTATGTAATGTTATATTAGAGTTACGTAGTGCACGTCACACAAACAATAACTCCTGTTATGACACATGTGTATAATCTTTTGCGTGTTTTTAAACAGGCGGTATCTCCTTGCTCCTGAATTTGGTCTTCCAGAGCAGAAGCTGGATCTCAAAAACTACAGGGAAATGATAAACTTGGATCCGTGTGACTGCACCATTCCAGAACCAGAGGCCATTGAAGAGAGTACAGCATCTGAAGAAAATCAGGTAAATAGAGAACGTCAAGAGTCACCGGCAAGATCGGTTCGCCATACATAAACTCTCATTTTAAAACGACTAGCTAGTTTGCTCTGATACTTTGTACTTAGAATAAGTTAAGTACCATCCAGGTCTGTAGTTAATGTAGATTCAGATACCATAGTAAAAAAATACAGCGAATTTAAGTTTTTCATACAAAACTTGTTTTTGCTGTATTTCGTTTGTTTTATAAACTGGAGCCATATAAAGTAATTACAGACCTAGATATACCTCATATCATTGTATATAAATGAATTTGTTACAATCCAACACGAAGTTGATAATGAGAACGAGACTCCGTTTGTATAGGAAGGTGAAATACGGCCAAGCTTGCCAGGGACTCTTAAAGCAAATAGAGCTTGTTAAATGTAGCACGGTCAATCAACAATTCCTTGTTGTACAGTGGCGGAATGAAAAGGTTGATCAGTTTTCAAATCAAATCATTTACGCGTTGCAAGCACATGTTACCTTTTTTAACTGTGTATCAGACGAGAGTGATGTATTGAAAATTATGTTCAACTGTTTGACAACAAAGTTCAAATTTACTTAGACGAATTTTCCTTGACTATTAATTGTTGAACTAACACCTTTTTATTAGTTTGATCTTGCCATTACGTTGTGTCAAGTTTGATAAATCTAATGATAACCTCTTCGCTTAAAATTATTAAAACTATAAATGTGAGTAACAGGTCCTGTCATGTCATCATTTCTATTTCTTGTATACGTTTTTTTTTTTTTTTTTTTACTCGTTTTCCAAAATTCAAAGAGGTGTAGTGAAATGACATTCATTATGACGGAATGTGTCTGACACTCGGTCGATAAAGCAGGTACTGATAACTTATACTGAGCAAGCAAAAACAGATCTTAAGGTGATCAACCTTTTCATTCCCCGACTGTACCTAATTCTATCCCTGTACAGCAGAGTTTCACCGAAAAAAATGTACAACTTGGATTTCTGGAATCCAATGCCGCTAAAAAAGGGTTTGAACATGTTAAGAAACGGTGGGCTTTGGTGTATGCCAACATTGTCAACCCATGATTTCAGTTTTAAAATGTGCCCCGGGAGAAGTAACTATCGCAACTCCTCAGTCAGTCGTCTCGCACATGGGACACTCTGTCCTGGATGACCGATTTACAGGCCTTTCGATCAGGATAAACTATGGAAACTAGTGACAAATAATATGCACTCGCGGTCAAAGAAACCGGGTCAGTGACGAAAACCTCAATATTTTGTAAATCGTTGGTCGTATCTGCATGAAACTAACTCTGTTTTATCCTCCTAAGGCCCACCATACGACACAAAATGACACTGAAATTTGAATCAACTATCGTAAGAAAAAGAGTTGAATATCGTTCGTTTCAAAAAAAGACCAAAACAAAACAAATGCAACTCTATACCAACCCAAAGTGGTTAAAATTATTTTAAGAGAATAAGTCCTTCCAGTAGGCCCATGGGCCATAGGAGGTTATAGAGAATTTAATATCCTACTAAATCCAACCTTCAATGTTCTACGTAGTAACTGGAAAAAGGTTTAATTGAAAAAAAAGACCAATTAGGTACTTATTTGAAATTGCGTTCGTGTTACTTTTACTTGTTTTAAGCAATTGTTTTCAATCTGTCAAAGAACTATGATAAAAGGCTGTCATTGTTTTATTTTGTGGTCATTCTTGAATGTCTATCATGCCGCTAACACGAGATGAATATACTCGTATCATCACTATGTTAGAAGAAGTCAGAGGTATACAGCGAGAATAACAGGTGTGTCACTCTCTACACTGCAGCGAGTCCTCCAACGTTACCTACAAACTAGGCAGAACCTTAGAAGACCAGGAACTGGCAAAACAAGATGTACTACAGCTAGAGAAGATCGATTTATTGTTACAACCATGCTCCGAATTCGGCACCTCACAGCAGTTGAAGTGAAAAATCAGCTTTTAGAGACCCGAAGGGACGGCATCAGCGAGCGGACTGTCAGGCGGCGGCTCAAAGAAGCCAATTTGACCCCACATAGGCCGGCCAATGGCCTAAAACTTGAAAGAATACATCGAACAGCAATACGACTTTATGCCCGCGATCACAGATACTGGGGTGACGAAGATTGGGCAAGAATTTTGTTTTCCGATGAATCCAGATTTATGCTCTATGCAAATGACGGGCGGCAAAGAGTTTACAAATGGCCTGGTGAACGTTTTATTCCAGCATGTTTTGAGGAAAAAGTGGCGTTCGGCGGTGGGTCAGTTATGGTTTGGGCTGGAATCTCTTCAGAGAGTCGCACGGAGTTAGTTTTAATAGAAAATGGATCATTAATGAGTGCAAGATATGTAGAAGAGATTCTTAATGAGCATGTCGGCCCTAACTTAGTTAATATGGGTGGAAGTTCTATGTTTATGCATGACAACGCCAGACCACACACAGCTCAAATTGTCAAAGATTATTTTTTGGAGGTTGGTATCAACTGTATGAACTGGCCCTCGAGGAGTCCGGACTTAAATCCGATTGAGCATGTATGGGACGAGTTTGGGAGGCGTGTAAGAGCTCGAAACCCCGCCCCAGCTACACTTAGAAACCTGAAACAGGCGTTAGTGGAAGAATGGGACAATATCCCGCAATACCCCGCAGCTTCGTTCTACAGGGCGGCTGAGAACGGTTCCTCGTCGCATGGCGCTTTCAACAAAGAACCCCCGCGTCATCGGCCCCACATACTATGAACGATTACCCGCCGATATCAGAAATGAACAATCTGACGAAACATTTCGGCGCAAGCTGAGAAATCTTTTGTTGATCAACCATCTGTACTCCGTGAACGAGTACATGGAACTTACTTTTTAAATGATGTACCTAATAAATTGACATTGCCGCCTGATGATTGATTTTAATTGTATCAAATGTTATTAAGTGTTATTAAGTATTATAATATTCTGTTTCAAGTTTAAGTGATAGTATTTATTGAGAGAATTATGTTTTGATATTTTTTTTATATATTTGGTTTTTATTATGTTGACATGAATATTTTTTAAATTTTATTATTATACCTACTGTATAACAAATGACGATCCTTTTTGGGAGATAGAATTATATTTTATTTTTACATTTCAATTATATTGACGATCATGGTAGAAATTCTTGTAATTTTGACATTTCTGCAAATTTATATTGTAATTTTTATCCTGAAATAAATGAAATAAAATAAATAATAAAATAACGCATACAGAATTTAATAAACAGCATGCCGAATCGTCTAGAAGCTGTAAGAAGAGTCCGAGTAATATAATAATTAATTTTTATTTTTTGTGTTGTATATGAAGTACCTACTGCTTATTTTTGTACGTAATATTGGTTGATTTTTTGTTTCCTATGTAATTTTATTAAACAAAAGAATTACGATTCCACCATTTGATGTTATTTAATTCAGTATAAAATTATCTACAATATGCAGTTTAATTCACGTTCCTAGCTTTATTGTTTAAGGAGATATTACAGATTTTCGTACTGACCCGGTTTCTTTGACCGCGAGTGTAATTCACCCACCATATTTTTTATTGATTAGTTTGGCGAAGAACCTCGCAATGCCATCTCCCAGTCATTACTGGACAAACTCCTCAAAACCCCCACTCCACCAGCCGTCTCTCAAGTTTGTGAACTGGCCACCCCAGAACATCTTTGTGGAGTGCTGAAGGAGGAAAGAGAAAAATTGGTCCGCAAACATGAGGCAGCCACCTTGCTGCAGGCCCACTGGAGGGGCGCTAGGGCCAGAAAATGTTTGACGGAGAAAATTATCGTTACTCAGGAGGTGTTGAAATCTGTAAGTCTTGGTCATTCACTTATTGTTGCATATGTTGGTTTTCCATTCGAATCATCTAATATTTCGTTTGATTCCCATCTTCCAACCTATCCAACCCAGTTTTCATATGAAACCTGGGTTGGATAGGTTGGAAGATGGGAATCACCCAATATTTTAGGTTTTTAAAATACCGAATAAATATCGCGAATTGAGTTTTGTTTATTAATAAGTGCCAACTATTTCTAAAAATACAAGTTTGTCGCGAAATATGCCAATTTTTTCATCAGGAATCGAACCCTGGCTGCTACAGCCGGTTTTAGTCACTGCTTATTTGTGACAATCTGATTTAAATTGAAAGAGAAAGAAGAAAGAGAAAGAGAAAGAGAACATTTATTGTTTACCATGTACACTTAGGTCTTAATGATAAATGTGTGAGTTACAATGGCAACCCTTTCGGGCATACAATATTAACTATAAAAGTTACATAGGTATATAATTATTCAGTTTAAAAACTCAAAGTATTCTTTTAAATCATAAAATACATTTTCTGTCAACCATCGTTTTAATTGGCGCTTAAATTGATTTCCGCTCAACATTTTTAGGCTAATGGGTAGATGGTTGAAGACTTTGATAGCGGTGATAAAGGTGCTCCAATAATAGGTTGCGTTTTTGATCGCTGGCAGTGAAATGTTGTACATATACTGTGATCGTAAATTGTTACGCTGTTCTGAGCAGAAGTTAAAATTATATTTATGATTTATTACATAGGAACACAGCTCTAAAATATATAATCCAGTTAAGGTACGAAATTTCTTTTCCCTAAAAATATTTCTAACGGACTCAGTATTGTACAAGCGGTATATAATGCGGAGACATTTTTTTTGGAGAATGAAAGTAGTTTTGACATTAACAGAATTACCCCAATAAATTACACCATAAATCAACAAAGGATAAATATTTCCATAATATGCATTTCTTACAATATCTTCTGAGCAAGTACTTGATTTTATTTTATTTATCGTAAAGCATAGCACTGACTGGATATTTTTTTATTTAACTTTTCTATATGAGATTTCCAATTTAAATGTGAATCTACATAGACGCCTAAAAAGTTGGTACTGTTTATGTTTTGTATAATAGCTCCCCCGTGTTCTACATTCAAGTTTATTGGGTTTGTTTTGTAATTTCTAAATTGTATCGTTTTTGTTTTATCTACGTTTACTTTTAAGTTAATTGATTTAAGCCAGTTGACAACCGTTTTAAGAGTATTGTTAATTTTTTCTTGAAAATTGGATCCTGAGTTTTTTCCAGAGAATAATATGGTTGCGTCATCAGCAAACATTACGCAAAGTTCATCTATGATGTTTGGCATATCATTAACATACAGTAAAATATTATGAATATTATCGCCAAACAAAAAAATAATTTTCCAAATCGGTGGTCCAGCCAGGCGTCTTTGATTACCTAATCGGGGAACATAGGTAGATGCCTACATACAAAATAAAAGATTCCGACGAATTAAGAACATCTTCCCTTTTCGAAGTCGGTTAAATATTATATTATGCGTCTAATAACTGCTCAATGCAGATAAAGTTAATATTACGTTGATAGTATTTATTTGAAATTAAATCGAATTATTTGCTAAATAAAGTGTAACTTTATTATTTACTTCGCTTTCATTCACATATATTATCCCATTTATTTGGGATCGACGCAGCATGTACTCGTATTGTACAAGCTTTCTATTAACTTGCAACGTATATGCATATAACTATGTTTGTTCGGGTGGAATACTGGAAGCAGATTGAGCTGAAATTTTGGGTATAGGAATAGTTTGGATGACAATTCAATATTATGGTACCATCAAGCTGATCTGATGATGGAGATAAAAGGTGGCCATGGAAATTCAGTACTTTGCCGACGTAACCGTCTCAATTAGTACTTGATGACGGTATACAGAAAAGTACAGTCAGCAATAAAAGCTTGTACCAAAAATGAAATTTTTGACAGAAACTTATTCCTTCAGTTTATTATATTCTATTATGATATTTAAATAAAAACACTAAAATATAGATTCCCTTTCAGCTGATGGACTCCGTCTTCGGAAATCCCGAAGCGCTGTCTGCGTTTATGAACGAGTTTTTCACTATGTATCCCGGAGCAAAACATGCTTACTCAGTAGCTTCAGCTCTCAGTGGTACCACAGGCCTTCAGAACTTTACTGGCATATCTCCAATCTCACCTCAGAGCAAGTGGATCCCCTACTTCCAAGGAGTGTTTTACTGCCACGAACATGTGAAAGTCCATTTTGCACTCCAAGGCACTCTACAGTTTAACACCATGGCTGTGTATGATAATGATACTGGGTTGCAGCTGCCGCAAGTTTTCCGTGCGGCGACCACATTTGATATAAAGCCAAATACTTTTGGGTGAGTGGCTATTGATTTTAAAATGGATCAATAAGAGTTAAAATAAAAATGTTTACGTCCATTTTGCAGCCAGATAGCGCTGATCGACGAAAGCACAGCGGCTGCGTTCAGTTTAATTTTTAAGGCAGTGTCGGGCCATATAACGTGGTCTACATGGTCTCGCCGGAAGACCAGAGCTGACTCGTGAGTCAGCATTATGCTAAGGCGAGACCGTCTTTGGACACATAGTTTTACTTTTATATATTGTTTTTAGTTTGTGTTTGTCTCGAATAAAATATTTCATTTTCTAAATGCAGTCACTAGTTGGCGGTCTTTCTTTAACATCAGTGAACGAATATACATAGAAGTCTAACTAGCGCCGAAAAGTGGCCCCACAAAAAGGATGCACTTATAGGCGGGGATTAAAAAGGATGCCTGGCAGCCGTTGAGTTCGAACATGGCCACCGTGTCAAACTGTTAAATAAACCAAACGTTCGGTTTTAATAAATATGCCTTGTTGTGCCGTAAAATGGTGTGTGTGTCGTTCGGACAAGCACAACAAAAAAGATGGAATCACTTTTCACAGGTTAATACAGCGATAAATTTATCATTATGATTTTATTGTTATGATCACATTTTGTATATGGATGGTATTATGCCAACCAGACATCATAACTTTTTTTAATAAGTTGGTTTATATTTTAACCATTGATTATTTAATCAATATTTTGTAGTTTTTATCGATGTCTTTCTATCTATAAAATTAAAAAAAAAATGTTTTTAGATTTCCAACACATCCAATTAGAAACGAAATATGGAATGAAGCAGTTCGTTTGTAACGAGACGATTCGAAATGGCATGCCAAAAAAAGGAATGTTCTTTGTTCTTTACAGTTCATCTTGCATTCATTGCAAATAAATGTTTTGGTTATATTTCCTCTTTCAAAGATGTGACTGATGCATTTAAAAACGATTCTAGCAGCCATCAAATTCTATTAATTAAAAGCGCAATAGAACAGTTTCTAATTGTACTTTAGAATATTGATATACTCGGATACTGGGGCTGTGCTTAGTGACTCCCAGATAGATAAATGTGACAAAGTATCGAAAGCCTTCTGGTAATCTATAAAGGCAATGTAGAGCGGCCTCTGAAATTCCTGATATGTTTTTATAAGGAGCTCTACATTACTTATACTTGTATTAAAATAAAAATAAATAATTAATAATTTGGTCTTTTCCCTGGCGACTTAGCCCTAATCACGCAAACGTTATCATAACTAAGTTGCTTCTTGTTGCATGAAACCATTCAACCATTATCCGTTTTCGATGTCACTGTGACATGGCTGTCGTCCGACGTGACACACGACAGCTAATCACAGCAATGCATTTCTAAATTGACCTATCGCATCCGTTTGTGTTGGGTAATTGAAAATAGGCTGACATTTTGGGTAGCTGTGATTGGATACGCAGTTGACTATGCGCATACCGGGTTTTGGGCCCAAGTTTGGGTGGAAATTTGTATGGAGCTCGTGTTCTATGTATATTTGTTCACTGGTTAACATTAACATAAATAACATTAATTAATGATTTCGATTGAAATTGTCTTCACTAATTTCAGTTAACGCCACTACGCCGAAACAAAAATGCTACCGAATTACTGATCACTATAGATTATCTTATACAGAATAGGGTTTCATTTGTCCGTTAGATTTCCGATGTCTTATAAAATGACATGAGTTTCTTGAGTCATTATTAGGACGGAACGTGCTTTCACCCAGTTTTCAGTTGGAGAAAGACTCCTTCTATTCACACAGCACTCGGGGATCATTTAATTACACTCCTGGGTCATTGTCAGATTTAGGTTCGCGTCTCTTCGGTGGACATTGCCAAAGTTAAGGGCTATAAAGCCTAATTTTTGGTTGATCTCTGAATCCGCATAAACGGCGTTGCCCCTTCTATAATTCTATGTGATAAAAACATATTATATGTGAGCGTAAAGCCCTTAACTATTGACCACCGGAAAGATGATTTTTGTTTTTGTGACTGACAATGACCCTCCTACTTATTGCATCATAAAGTACCTTTTGCAAAAAATAAAAGTGCTAAGCGCGCCGGCATCGTGAGCGCTCATGATTAAGAACCATATCAAGCGATATATTTTACAAGCTTTTATTTAGTTTCACCTGTCCCGTTGACTGTCTGTCTGTAATCAAATCTTGCAAGTTAAATTTGACCCAATTCCCGGTTTCCGATTGAGCTGAAATTTTGCATGCATATGTATATCGCATGACAATGCAATATTATGATGACATGCAGCTGATCTGATGCTGGAGCTGGAAGGTGGCCATAGGAACTCCGCAATAAAACGACACAACCCAATCGAATTTGGGCTCGTTAGAATCGTCTCAATGAGTAGTTGATGATGGTATGCAGAACAGTCTACAATAAAAGCTTGTACCAAAAATGAAATTTTTAACAGAAACTTTTTACGTTAAAGAAAGATACCCTTTTTATTAGTTTGTAATAATTCATATTTTCTTTTTTAGCTACATGGTGATGGGCCATGGAACACTTACGACTCCTTTAGGCGTCTATTCTGAAGCTCATTGGCAACTCACAATTCTGAGCTCCATCAAAGATGTATTTCACGTCTGCGACAACAACCAGAGAGAGTTCTGTCACGAGATGTCACTGCCAACTGCATCGAAGCTGCACATAGACTCACTGTTTGTTCCTAACAGGAGGAATATCTTGGGGGGGATAAAGTTGTCTGTGATGCAGCATGCAGCGGTTTGCTTTAGAGCTGCTGCAAGTTCTCCTGAAGTAAGTTTGGTAGCTGCACTATTTTACAGTCATACATACAGTTACTGCTTTAAGAGTGACGCTTACTTATCGCCCCGGTTACCGTCAGCGCCTCAGCTCGCGCCGGTTAGTATTCTCTGTATGAAACTCTATAATTCAACACTTATCAACTCCGTAATGGTATTGCCCCAGCTCGGGACAAGCTAGCGGCGGGTGGGCAGTGCGCTGATGTAAGATGTTCTTAATGAATCTCGACAATCGTCGAGTTTACACTCCTGCTATGTTGCAGGAGTGTAAAGTTATCTTTGTGCGTTGATTAAATTTTTTTTGTATAAAAACTTTTTATTTCAGCTCGATATGATAGCAATTCTTCGCACCCAAACTGAAGACGGTAGCACAGAAGTGGTGGGTAAATGTGCTGGAAAAGGAGAGTTGTTCTGGCCGTATATTAAGGTTGATGCAAATCAACCGCCGCTGCTGAAAAGCAAGAGTTTGATGGGTTCCCAATCTCATTCGTGTATTAGTGGGGTAAGTACTATTGGTACCAAATGCAATGGTCGCGTCGATGCCACTTATTTAGGGCCTTTCTAGGCTACGTCTTTTAGTACATGATGCAATATATACCGCTTGGGAGTTTCAAGAATTGTATTGTTTTTTTTTTTTTTTTTATCTTTATTGAGAAAAATAAAACAAGGCCTTCATCGCAGAGCGATGACGCCGGCCTCATAGGCATCACATTTGTTTCATTGTCTACACTTGAGCAATTCAATAATTTGCTAATAATTTGATGAGAGTGGTTGATTCTCCAAATTGCACGATTTGTGGTGTGAGAGAAGATGTCTACCACGCATTGGTGGAATGTGCTCGAATCGGAGCAGACCGGAGGGCATATGAAACACAAGCCAAACTTAAATTGGCCGACATTGGCGTATGTAATATAATATTGTCTAACCCTACATCTGAATTGGCAATTAAGCTGTATTGGAATTTTACGAGTAGATAGAAGATTTCAATTCCGATTACAAGTTTTATAAAGAATCACCCACATTTCAATCTCAACATTCTCAACCACACCGCCATAGCATAGACGGCCATAAAAATACAAGCCACAAACAATAAATTTACAAGGCCCATGATGATGATAATGATATATTATGTTTCAAAGCCAAAAAAAATTAATTTTAAAAATATTAATTTACGTCACACCTGGCCACATATATTATTAGCAATTACCGCACGCTGCGCGTACGGAAAATCCCACTTCCTGGCCAGGGTCTGAGGCCACGTAAAATTTTGTACTCACCACGGGCGTCAAATACCTGCGATCTGAGACATTCTTTGTTTTACCACCTTTTTTTGTTTTAAGTAATGTACTATTGTAGATCTAATTGTTATCAATGTTATCTTCTAGACTCTACTATCAAAAAAACAAAGAGCGACCAGTGCAGGTATAAAAAAGAACATAAGTTCTACTGTAAAGGTAAATACATATTTTTACTACCTACTTAAAAATATATCGATCTGGTTTTTTTTGGATTTATTGCCATGTTGACTTATATGTTGTTCTTAGCTCAAGGATTCTAAAGGTGCGCCCAGTCTACAGGCAAAAGTTTATACCATCGAGTAAGATATCCCTATTATGTACTTTATTATGTATAAATGTTGGTTGTACTTTGTTTAACCGACAAATGTTCCATCGAAACCCGTTTTTTTCAGAATCAGTAAACTGTTATTAAAACAAATCTAACCTAACCTAATTGGTTCTACAGAATGACCTTTTAGCTGTACCTAAATAGTTAACGGTTTCTGAGTAACAAAAATTCGATGACATGAAAATTTGGTGTAGGTAACGTTTGTCGGTGAAATAAGGGGACACCATAAATTTTAGTTACTTACCTATATTCGATTTGTGTAAGATTGTACGCAAATATTTATTTATTTTTATTTGTTTCATTATTTCTGTCCAGTGTCCTTAGCATCATCATCATATCAGTCCACGAACATTGGGGGGTAAATTCCATAATCGCCACACTTGACATGCGGGTTCGTGATCGCAGTATTGCCACCGCACTAATGCTACTACCCATCCTCCGGTGGGTTTGGTCGTAGTTTAAAGCGCTGTCAACACCAAAAACGCGCACACTGTATATTTGTATCGGAGTAAACGAGAGCGAGTGTTACTTGGGCAGCCAGGGTATAGACGAAAATAATGAATATAATATTAAAATAAAAAAAAGTGTGGATTTTTTAGGAAATATGGCTCGTCAGCGGTTTAGGTATGAATATGTGGACTTCATGTTTTTAATTGCAGACCCATACGTCAAAAAATAAGGACATAGAACCGTTTAAGATGATTTTAAGACCAATCTTTGCAATTATTTTGTATCGAGCCGATTTCATCCAATTATGTTTCGAGGCCGTCTACGGTCTTGGAAATATGATGAAAGACCGTTTCGAAAATTATGGAAACAAGTATTATGGTGTAATGTGCGTAATAACATTTTTTACAAAAAAAAAAAACTAAAATAATGCGTTTCTTAAATCTTCAAACAATATAATAATAGTGTCTATTTTTTTATTTATTGCCTCCCTTTGCTAGTTTTCTGACCTTACTTTTAATATTCTTTATTAACTTCTGGATAGCAACTATACTGAAGGATTTTTGGGTACGAATCCAGTCTTTTTTGAATTGCTCGATGTTATCAGTTGGTTTGGCAAATCTCTCGATTGGTCTAATTTCAGGGCAATTCGGGGGATTAGGCATTTTCGCAACAAATTCAACATTATTCTCTCTATACCAGTCCAGTACATGGCGAGCATAGTGGCACGCAGCTAAATCAGGCCAGAACAATGCACGGCCACTGTGCTTGCGAATGAGTGGCAGCACTCGCTTTTGAAGGCATTCCTTCTTGTAAATATCGGAATTAAAATTGCCCTTTCCGAAGAACGGAGACGTTTTCATGCCACAAATAGCTTGCCAAACCATCACTTTTGGCCAAATTTTTCGCAAAAAATTGCTTTGTCTTCTTTAGGGACCTTTGTTCCTCTCTTTACTGTATAAAACTGCGGCCCAGGCAATGTTTTGTAGTCAAGTTTGACATAAGTTTCATCGTCCATGATGATGCATTGGTCATTTTTATTTAAATTTTGGTCGTATAACTTCCGAGCCCTAGTTTTGACGTAAGACTCTTGGGTTTTGCTGCGTTTCGGTTGTTTTTGCTTTTTATATGTTACCAACAAGTTCCGCTCCTTGGCTTGCTGGACCGTGCCTATAGTAGTATGGCATTTTTTCGCACAATCCCGAATGGAAATGTCTTTTTTCCGGGAAAACTGCTCGCATATCTTCTTGTCCAAATTAGGACGCAAAGGGCCACGTTTTCTGCCACGAGCAGGCAAATCTTTTAAAGTATGATTAATGCCGAATCGTTTGATGGTATTATAAACCGCTTTCAGGCTAACTGCTTCCTCTGCAGCTATCTTTCTCATAGACATACCCGATCCCTTGCAGTATTTGGTCACAATTGAAAGTCGTTTTTTATCTGATAAACCCTTCACCTTGGATATTAGAAGAATTGTGTTATTTTTTATATTAAATTCCATTAATTGAATATAATATATACCTGTCACATTGAAATATGAAAGAAAATTCTAAATATTGCAACCTCTTTTTTTACCCTTACAAACTTGTTTCCATAATTTTCGATACGGTCCTTATTAACATATTTTTTTTTTGATGTGCTAGAACAAATAGTTTTTCTTAAACAACTGCTTAAATAATATCAACTTCAACAAATTTGGTCTTGGCAGCCTCTTAAGGATATACCCGGGTCTTTTTTTAGGACAAACCTCTCAACCTTCACGAGTAGGTCCTCAACATATTATAATATTTATAATATACAATTTATCAACCTAAAGCGTAATTAACGAGACAGCGCACGTAAACCATAAGACTACCATTTATCTATCTCTAACTAGGTACATGTTTTTATTTTCTTTTCTCTTTGTAACTGCTGCATTTGTATATTTTTCTGACTCTGATACCTGGAGCCCGTTTCTCAAAAGCTTGTAACTTGTAACATAGGGTAAGCCTCTTTTCAACTCCTTTTATAAAAAAGAGACTTCCGTTTGTATTAAAAGTTTCATGCTTTTGAGAGACGGGCGTCAGGTCATGTGTCTGCCTGATCTTTTGGTTAACAGCTTTTGTATTAGAAATAAAGAAATAAAGAAGACATTTATTTACTACACAAAAGACACAGAGACAAAGGGAGTAGGCATTACAATTATAATTGTTATTGTTCATCGTGCAGGTTAATCTGCCCAGATGGTTGGCCGCTTTCTTTGGACCAGTGGAAAAGAGTGGAAGAGGTCCGCAACACTTTGGAGCCACTGAAAGTGGAGACGGCCGCGAAAAAGCCGCCGCCGGCAAGCAAAGTACGCTCAAATTTGCAACTAAACTATCAAAAACACATTCGTGTTTCAGTCGCGCAAGGATAAAATAATGTGCTAATGTACAGTCGCCATCACACACATCGGAGCAAACAAACACGTCACAAACATCTGAACACAACTCTATTTTCAAGGCATAAGGGTGCATGTTCAGATATTTTGACACCCTGCAGTGTTCAGATGTATGTGATGGCGACTGTACTATCGACAAAATTGAATCCTGACGCAGCATGGAACCTTGTTACAATTAACGGACGTTTTAACGTCATATATGATCTTGCGTATCTTCATTAACTGTAACAAGGTTCTATGGTGGGTCATGATTCAGTTGGTTAGATTGTACATCATCTATCAATTTATATGAATATCCATACTAATATTATAAATGCAAATGTTTCTGTTACCTCTTCACGCTTACACCGCTAAACCGATTTAAATGAAAGGTATAGAGATAGTTTGAGTCCCGGGGAAGGACATAATAATATAATCGTTTATATCCAAGAAATCATCCTTTAAGGGGGTGAAATGGGGGGTAAAAGTTTGTATGGAGCTACGATAGAAAGACAAATTCTGAGAGAATGTAGCTTTGTAAGTTTCTATATAGGGGGTTATCTTCTACCCAACTGATTTCGAAGATACCTTCACCAGTATATAATACTATATAATACAATAGTAATATTACTATTGGCTGCCCGCAGGGTCCGCTGTATCAAAATATTCTGTAGGTCCATTCTATAATGGACCTACAGAATATACAGTCAAGGCAACCAATATGTATACACCGCAAAGTTACAGAAATATGTATACAGACCTTATTACTAGGGAAGTAAGGTTGTTGTATACATATTATTGCAACTTTGGGTATATACATATTGGTGACCTTGACCTTGCGGGCAGCCAATAGTAATATTATAAAATGATAATGTTTGTGCGTGTGCAGCTCCGTGAGGATAGATATAAGTTTGCATGTACAGTCGGCCTCATTAGTTGCTGAACACCTAAGTACCTTACCGTTTAACTCGTTTGACAACTTCAAATGGCAGTTTCACGTGACGTTTAATGCGACGCGGTGCAAAGGTGTTAAGCCCCTTGTGAGGCATACGTAAGGGTAAGAGAATGGACCTCCGCAATGTTCAAAGGCTATATTTTATCTCGCGGCTTCGCCTGAAATCTGTGCGGATAGCTGTAATGTTGAAACATGTAAACAGACCCCGTCTGCCAGAGGAGATAAAGCTGCTCCGCCACCTCCCCCCTCTCGCATGCAGCCACAACCTGGTGACGCTTATGCAGGTACTGTCTAAAATATGTACCTACTTACTTCATTATAAAATAAGTTTCTGTCAAAAATTTCATTTTTGGTACAAGCTTTTATTGCTGACTGTACTTTTATTGCGGAGTTCCTATGGCCACCTTCCAGCTCCAGCGTCGGATCAGCTCCAAGTCATCATAATATGCTTATTGTCATGCGATACACATATGCATGCAAAATTTCAGCTCGATCGGATAACGGGAAATGACTGTAAAATGGATTGCATTTTTTTACGGACAACTTACTTAAGTACATACTTACATTAGTCCCTGGGCGACCGAGCTCTGCTCGGGTGAAAATGGAGAAAATAAGGAGAAAACGAATTTTCCCAGACATGAGACCTATCTAGATCGATTTCTCGCCCCCGTAAACGCCTGTAGTCCAAAGTTCATCGAAATCGTTAGAGCCGTTTCCGAGAACGTGATTGCAAATATATATATACCTATGTATATACAAATATTGCTCGTTTAATAGTATAGGATTTACATACGTACGAACATCGCAAGTTAATATAAAGCTTGTAATAATAATAATAATGGATTGGCAAACGAGAACTGGCGCAGACTTAAAGTAATGAGCGCCGATGACCGCAGGGCGGTGTGGAGGAGCAAGGAGCTTCACGGGCGGTTCTGCAAGGCCCTCACAGGGCCCGATGTGGATCTGCTTGCGTCGGTGAACTGGCTACGTTTCGGGGATCTCTTCGGGGAAACCGAAGGTTTTGTCTGTGCAATTAAATAAATAAATAAATAAAATAAATATTATGGGACAATCTTACACAAATCAACCTAGGCCCACGGTAAGCTCAGTAAGGCTTGTGTTGTGGGTACTAGGCGATGATATATATAATAGATAAATACATATAGATACTTATATACATATATAACATCCAAAACTCAGGAACAAATATTCGTGATAAACACACAAATAAATGCCCTGACCGGGATTCGAACCCGGGACCTCCAGCTTCGTAGGCAGAGTGGGTAGTGGGCTACGGAGGCCGTTAATTGCGGACGAAGTTATCATGACGAACAATTACCGGAGGTATATCCAGAAGGACGGTACGGTCGACATTTGTCGGGCATGCCGCCGTCCCGGGGAGTCACTCAGGCATATTATCTCCGGTTGTGGTCATCTTGTTAACGGCGAGTATTTGCACAGACATAACCTTGTAGCCAGAATTATTCACCAGCAACTTGCTCTGCTATACGGTCTTGTGGTCTCTGAGGTGCCTTACTATAAGTAAACACCTGCGCCAGTTCTCGAAAATGGTCGTGCCATGCTCTATTGTGATCGATCTGTCATCACGGACAGGACTATTCGTGCCAATAGGCCTGATATCGTGCTGACAGATCGATCGAAACGCCAGGCAGTGCTCGTCGACATCACCATCCCCCATGACGGGAACCTCGTGAAGGCCGAGAAGGACAAAGCCAGCAAGTACCTAGACCTGGCACACGAGGTAACTGCTATGTGGGATGTTGATTCGACGATCATCGTCCCGATAGTCGTTTCGGCGAACGGTTTAAGTAATAGCGAAGAGTCTCGACCATCACCTCAAGAGACTCTCGCTAGATGGCTGGATCAAGGGCCAGATACAGAAGGCGGTACTCCTGGATACTGCGCGGATAGTCAGGAGGTTCCTGTCTCTGTCGCCCTGACCACCGGTAGCTTAGGCCCCGCCTCGCTGCCGGCGGCACCCTAGGTTAGGTTTTTATAATGATTTTATGTTTTGTATGTATAGTTTTATATTTTACTTTTTATATAGTTATTGTAAAAACCTAATCTAAGATAGAAAGGAAATAAAGATAATAATGGATTATCAATCTTATATAGGTACATTTGTTGTAATTTGATTTGTAATTTTTTTTAAGTAAGCCCCAACCCACGAGTCATTGCATAAAGGGCAGGTTGCACCAACTTATGATTACAGACCGGTCTTAGAGACTGATCAACGTTAAGTATGGCGCAGGTAGCTGTCATCCAATATAAACTTGTCAAACTTTCCATACATTCAGATTATAACGAACACTGCTTAAGGTTACAGACTGTTTGGTGTAACCCACTCTTAATCATGCCCTTGAAGTTCTAGGCGTGAACGTGTCAAACTGCTCTCAGAAGGCATACGAAAGGTTAAGTACCAAATTTAACATCGGCATCCCAAGGGTTAAGGTCCAAAAGCCTTAGTGGCGGTGGTCAGCGGCGCTTGCGAGTCGGAAACGATAGCAACGATGGCAGCGGTCAGTCTTTGTATGGGTGACAGCCTGCTTGAGTGGTTACTATAAATGAGCGCTTCTGTGCTTTGGAAGGTACGCTAAGCAGTTGATCCAGGCTGCTGTCTATGACAGTAGTCGTCAAGCCGAGTTAGAGGCCTTCGGGCGGCTTAAGAACCTCTTAACAGTCGAGTTGCCCACTCACTTGACAAAGGGGGGACAACTGTCACTTGCGTCCGCAGGAGCTATACCTACCACAACCCTGCACGTGTCCCCTGGGTGTTACTAAAAGGTGACAAACTCAAAGGCCAAATAATGTATGCCATATGATTAAATTAAAAATAAATTACGCTAAACCAAATATTGATTTCCAAATTCTGTTTGTACGTAGAACTGGAGTGCTCATTGGCCACAGGAGGGGGTATAATCGCAATGCAGGATGACGACCGAGACCTGGAGTTTGAAGCTGCTCGCCGCTTGTGGGACGCTAAAGAGCCGGGTCGGAACCAGAGAGGAGCACAGATCAGGTTTATATAATTATTATGTATCTTCGATTTAAATTCATGGGCTAAAGCCCGGTCATTAGGAACGCGTGCGTAAGGATATATGTAAATCCAACACGTAGAGGCTCTTTAGAGACGGTTTTTAATATTGTAATGTAATACACCTGCTAGAACCCATTCACGGGTAGGTACATCGGTAGATACCGTGAACCGGTTCCAACAGGTGTTGGGGCTATTTAATTGTGGGTGAAATGGATAGAGACCTGAGTCTTTGGTGATGATATATGGGTGGATTATGAAACTGGGCTATTGTAAAGAAGTCCGGACACCTGCTATAACATTGTTGTTCACAAAATTATCTAGGCAGGCGGTGACTAGCCACTCATAAGATGCCCCCCTTTTATATGTCGCTTACACCAGAGCTTTTTAACAAACCTTTGGTGTCAGATTGGTTGCCACTTTTAGGTAAAAGGAACGTCACCCGGCCACCAGCTCGATGGGTTAGCTGTATTTCTTATGTGCATACGAGGCACACGTCACAAATTCAAACCTGCAGCGAAACTGTTGGGGTTTGACGACGGAGCAGCCATTCCCAGCTCTAACTAAACTTCACCTGACTGTGCATTGCAGAGATGTGAATTATCATTATAATTTGTATGCTCTTTTCTGTCAGAGTATACTTATCATGTCTTGGTTGGCTTACAAGAGCACGCACGCATATGGCATTATGAGATTTTGTACAGAGTTCACGTAAGTACATTCGGGTCAACATTTCTCTCACGCTTGCTTCTACAGGTTCTTATGCCAAAATAAACGATGACACGCGAACACGAATACTGCTCTAAGAACTTACGGACTGTATAGCTTAGTCCACACCAATGCACTTTCCGTTTAACAAGGACATGCGTCATATCACTGTCACACTTTTTCTTACTTAGACTAAGTGTGACAGGCTATATGACGCATGCGCATGCCGTTTGCCTTTTTGAACGGAAAGCGCACTTGTGTGGACTCAGCTAATAGGAGTTAAAATATACCAGTTCGGTTCTAGTCAATTTATCGTTAACTTGTATAATTTTGTTGCAGGAAAGACTTCCGCGATGAATTCCTGGAAGTACCGGTAGTACAAATCGCCAAATCAGTGGAAGAAGTAAGATGATGTTTACTTTACTTTATAATCAGGGCCTTATTACAACAAATGATGTCTCAGGGCTGCGACTCTGATCTCTCGCACCTAAATATGGCGCACCGCTTCTGCTTCTGCCTCCGCTCAAAGTCGTGGTCCAGCTGTTAGATTGCAGGAGTTAAATACGATCTGAGGCTTTCTTAACGAATGTGTACCAGATGTAGGTATGTCTTCCTCCCTTTCGATGGCTGGAGGTGACGAAAAACGTTATAACCATGCAAGGAATGAATGAAACAATTTATTTCAAGTAACAGCGGACTCATACAGGATCTATAAGCTTAAGCACCTATTAAAAATATACAGAACCAGTTTATGTATAAAAATTAAATTCAATTCCTACACAAAATATTATGCACTTACGGACGTCTCATGTATACTTACGGACAATCTAAGCTGTCCGCTCTCGACCGCAGGATGGGGTTGGGGCTGGCCCGCGCCCGGCGTACCAAGGATGTGCAGCGCTTGCGCATCATCTTATTTTTTTAAACTTTATTGCACAAAATCCAAAAAAAAATTACAAATGGTGCTTAGTGCTGCATTTATAATCCAAATATAGCCGTTTTAATAATTCTTTGGAAAACGTACTTATTTTGATTTTTCACAGGAAGTTTTGTTCGGAGAGTATATGGGGGAAGAAGTGCCTGAAACGAAAAAAGGTTAGTAAAGTAGTTTTTTTGCTTTTGAATTAAATTTGAGTCATGTTTAAAATTATACTAATAATAATGGTTAACCCTTTAGTGGATAACGGCAAGATATTTGCCGTCATACGACTCAGATATTTTATTTTTTTCTCAATGAAACGCGTTGTTAGTTAATATAACTTTTGGTTCGCATAAGAGAACATACTCGTACCAATTTACGAAAAAAAGAATAGCAGATAAACGTTATTCCAACCCATGTTAAATGATGATTCTTAGGCCTGAACTTAGATTTTTAACTATTCCTTACAATTGAACAAAAATGTTTGTAAATAAAATTTTGTTTGCTGGATTTATCCGATAGTCACAATTCTCTACTTTCAGAGACAAGATTGGTGATATAAAGTTTAAAGAAAAAAATCTGTTATTTGATAATTTTAAAAAATGAAGACGGCAATATATTTGCCACTATCCGTTAAGTGTCTGGTGTTTATTAAAGGAAAGGGTGGGTTAGGCTACAATTGTTATTGATTTATATATGGAGCAATAGCTTAATTCAATACTTCAAATTTGCCTTTTACCTTTATTGCTGAATTAGCCGTGTTAGTTAGAAATGACAACGGAAGTAAAAAAATCTCGCAAAATAAGTGTTGATTGTTCGTGCGTGCAATCTTATAATATAATATATTGTTGTTGCTTAACTCGCAGGTTAGGTAATTATTTATTATCATCTATTGGTTTTTAATTTATTTATTTTAGATACGTCGTGCCACCCGTAGTTCCCCCGGCAAACTGACATGACGGTCTTGTCACTTAATGCCCTTGGCTGATAGCGGCAAACATATTGCCGTCTCGTAATTCGGAAACCCTGCAATAATATATACATTTCTCTTTCTCAAAAATCATAAAAAAAATCATTCATGCTGTGCGTATCGTTAAAGTTCTCGATTCATTGCTTTAAAAAAATAATGGTCAAAGGGTTAAACTTATTTATGAATTGTCACTACGGGCGACATGTTCGAACCCTTTCTGGAGTTCTTCTTTAGGATGACTGTTCTCACCCCCTAATTCATAAATATACTTCAAGCTCTTTGCCGCTTACTGATTGTGCCCGCTCCGCCCGCCACACGGCCCGTGACCCAAGCGCAGACAGAGCGGGGGGAGGGGGGCAGTCTTGCGCTGGAGTCGTTGAGTGAGGTTGCGGCAAAAGATCGCGTCCATCGATCGGCACCAAGAACTCACTGTGTCCATGCGATTATCACATCCAGAGTCAAATCTTTCCCTTCAAAAACAACTTTATCCTGAATTGGAAGTGTTTGAGTGTGCGTGGTTAACGATTTCTTTATACGCGAGCGAAACCGCAGGCAAAAGCTAGTTCAACTCCATCATTGGATGTCTGCTATTTAGAAGAAATTTGTAATTTTAGACTTTCGAAAAGTACCTAATTCTGTACGAATTTATCTCGAATAATGTTATTTTACTTTTGAGTTTGACATTCATAATTATTTTTTTGGTAAGCTGGAATTCTTACGATGTTGAATAGGTATTGTTGTAATCGGAGTTATTTTTTGCAACAGAGGAAGAAGTGCCGATACGACCTAGTCCGGTAACTGAAAGTGGACGTAAGTATGAAGCATGGAACTGTATCAGAGACTAGTAAAGCATATAGACTGCCAATGTATATACAATGTGGCATTCTTTTAAAATTATGAGCCACATTAATTTTGTATGACACTTGGACTTCTGCTTATCACATCGGCGCCATTTATTAAGAGCTCATTTGTTAAGTTCATAGCTCTTGTGTTAGACGTCAATCGGACAATACGAAATTAATGGTGCCGACAGTGAAACTAGTACTCTAGGAAAAATACGGTTTTGAAAAACGTTAGTTTATAATACCGTTTTTTTGATTATTTAAAACGTTATTCTAAGATGCTTTATTCAAGAATCCAACAAACTTTCCACCCGGTAGTAGTTATTAGATGTAAATGAAGCATGAATTATCTTTTTTGTATGATTTATCTTGAATATTATAGAACAAATGTAAATGCTCCAAAATAAAGATAAAAACATTTAGACATAGACATAGACATCCTTTATTGGTAATAAGGTATTACAAGTCATTGTTTACAATAAAAATAGAACATTCATTTGTAAATTAAATTAACAAGATTATTAGTTTATTATATTATATATTATTATTACATTTTTTATATTCTAAAAATTCCTTAATAGTATAGATTAATATGTTTTCTGACTTTTCAGAAGCAAGTAAGTAAAGTTAATTTTCATCTCTCCTGCTCTGAAAGTTGATTTTTCATGGGCATATAGCCGGGTGGAAAATAGCTTTTTCTCCCCTAGGGTGGAAAGTATTTTTTTATTGTTACGGTCAGCCACGGAGTCGAAGATACGATACGAGTTACGTCAAATCATTAAAATAAAAACTTTTCACAAATCGACACTCAGCTATATGTACCTGCATTAACGAGTTGTTTATTACGATTATAGGTTGATATTAAATTATTTTTCCTCACAGTCGAAATGAAAAGTAGAGTGTTTAACTCGGGTGAAATTACCCATTTAACCCTCGAACAATTGGCGCTCTCACTTCGTTCGAGCGCCAGAAATATCTCGGGTTAAATAGGTCACTTTCAACCCTTGGTTAACAATCTACTATTTCACCTCGCCGGCTCGAAAAGGCTTGCTTTGTTGGTCAAAATTTGCGTGCAAAAGTCCATTATATCCGCTAGCGTGGAAAGAGTTTTTGAATTTCGAACGTGACGCTCTATCGCGAGATCCAACTTTTTTCTATAGGATTGAGAGCTCATTATCCTGCGTTCAGAAACTTATGGTGTAATGCTAATAATTCATTATTATTATTTTCATAAAATAATTTAATAATACTTAGCCTTTCTTAATTAAGTACATATTAAATATTATTAATTAGACTGACTTATAAAAATACAATACAAATAACTAATTTTAAAATATAGTTTTACATTTCACTGATGTGCATAAAACGTTCATACTGCAAAAAAGATGCCTAAGGACTGTTTACCGAATGTACATTGTGGAATCACTTCGAAACATTTTCCGAGAAAAGCGTTTCCTGACTCCTACCGGTATTTACATACTAGAATTATGCCTACTTGTTAAAAACTACCCTGAATGCTTTCAGTGGAGATCGTGCAAACCTAGCGTACGGTCTCAATACAAATATGATATTACTGTCCCAAAAGTAAGTACATCCATATACAATAAAAGTACATTCATATCAGCCATACGCATTTTTAACAATCTTCCTGTAGAAATAAAAAGCCTGGAAGGAAATAACTTCAAAAGGTGTTTAAAAAACTTGCTTATAGATAAGGTTTTCTACAACCTAAACGAATATTATAGTTATGTGTAATATTATAATGTAGTAATTTTTATAAATAAAATTGTAACTAGGTTAAGATTTACAATATTGTATGCCCGAAAAGGGTAAAACTGTTGGAACCCATAATATCATGCTTCTACCTTTGTACTTACACGGTTTTATACAAGAACATTTTCTATTTCTATTTCTATTTCAAAATTTTACGCTTCGTGCAAATTAGGAACGCACCGTTTAAAAAGTTAATTTAAAAAAAAACTCGTGTACCTACATTTCATTGTTTTGTTCTAAAGCCACAGTAATATCAAAATATACATATAATGAATTTTAATGCCTGCTGAGTTAGTGGAAAAAGTAAAATATTCGTATTTGAGCCTTAATTTACCCGTGAGTACCTAGTACCTACCCAAAAATACTTTGACTTTTTTAATACAAGCGTGGAGTCTATTTTCAAGATGCGAAAATGTTTGTGTTATATTTAATAATTATAAAATGCTTTGATTTTGATGAGATGTAAACAAACGTTAATTGAAAATGAGTACCTATATGGTCCAAATTACTTTCATTACATTCATAATTTTCCTCGCGGTGGTGAGATGAAAAGTTGTGTGTTTCGCTCGGCAGCAAAGTTGTTTGTCGTCTCGTGCCTTGAAAGCCTCGCTATGCTCAGGATTGTACTTTTGAACCATTTGCTTCGCTCATGGTTCAATCTGACAATCCTTCGCTAGCTCTGCTTTCAATACAAGCACTTGCGCCAAACAACAAATTTGCAGCCTTGCATAACAAATAAGTAACTATTTTTTGTATGCCCGATATTTTGTAGGGTTTTGTGTAATAATATATCCGATTTTTTCCACACAAGTTGTAAGTTCATAGCTTGTTAGCTACAGCAGGATCATCCTTAAGATGCTGACAAGACCAAATTTGTTGAAATTGATATTATTTGTGCAGTTGTATAAGAAAAACTGTTTGTTCTAGCACATCAAAAAAAATATATGTTAATATTCATCATATTTCCAAGACCGTAGACGGACTCGAAACATAATTGGAGGAAATCGGCTCGATAGAAAATAATTGCAAAGATTGGTCTTAAAATCATCTTAAACGGTTCTATGTCCTTATTTTTTTGACGTATGGGTCTGCAATTAAAAACACGAAGTCCACATATTCATACCTAAACCGTAGACGAGCCATATTTCACTAATAATCCACAGTTTTTTTTATTTTAATATTTATTCATTATTTTCGTCTAAAACCTGGCCGCTCAAGTAACACTCGCTCTCGCTTACTCCGATACAAATAGACAGTGTGCGAGTTTTTGGTGTTGACAGCGCCTTAACCCTTTGAACGCCAAGAACACCTAAAGGTGTCGGTTGTCGTCGTACCCGCAGCGACAAGAACCCTTTATGACGTCCACTGTCAAAGCAACCATCAGTCTTTCATATAAAGTTTGTGTTTGCTCTCTTGCAATGGTCGCACTACACTTGGGGTTCGTGTTCGCGTTGCGTCGTTGTCTCTCTTTCGTTTGCCGTAGGAAGGAAAAAGATGCAACACGAATATTTGGGCAAACACCGCCAAGTGTGCCGACCATAACAGTGATGTTGGCATCACAATATCTCTTTTGGTCTTTTATCTTGGCGGCGAAATGGTTTATTTATTTATACTAAAGGAGTACCAACAGATGCAAAAACATGATAATATAAGTATTACATAGTAATATAAAGCCAATTATATAGGAACTCACAGATATAAATGAAATAAAAGATGTTTGACAAACTTAGCACACATTATCGCACAACATGTACAGTGTTAAAACAGAATAGTGCACCAGAAAAAAAAAGAAAAGAAATAAGCAATAAAACAACGTTACACCAACTAAGCCTAATAACAAATTGCATGTTTGAGCAAATTCACACACACCCGATCAAATCACTACCTGCAATTTATGGAAATTAAATTTACTTAATTTTAATTTCATTTAACCTTTTCGACGCCTACGACGCATATATCCGCACCACAGGTTCAACGTCAACGATTGATAAATCCGTCAAGGAGCCCAGTGCGAAAGCAACCTTGTAGCATGGACATAAGGTTTAATTCCGCACTAAATGTCTTGTTATTTGGCGTGTGGTTGACAACTTTTCTCTTTGACAGAGTGTTGACAAATAGTTAATAATATACTTTTCAACACACCTGCTCGTAAAGTAGGTCTTATTACAGCGTATTTACACTGATAATGCAGAATATTACCCATGCCGTGCCTTTTACATTACATTATCGCACTAGTGCCTTTTCATTACATATCTTTTTAAATATTAGCAAAATAATGCAGAATATTACCCATGCCGTGACTTTTACATTACATTATCGCACTAGTGCCTTTTCATTACATATCTTTTAACATTTTCATTTTTTATTTTTTTTTTTCCTCGCAAATGTGTTGAAAAACGTCGTATGAAACACGTGAGCATTGGTCATTACACTTCTCGTCTCCATTAAGCCTTCGCCTTCGGCTCAGGCTTAAAAACCGACTCAAGTGTATTGACCAACATAGCACACTTGTATCATAATGTACTATTATTTCTGCTATTGTAATTTCCTCTATTTTAGTTTGTTTGATGTAAGTATTTTATAAGGATCGATTGATATTTTGTATATTATTATTTGTATATTAAAATGAACTGTAAGTACTTTGACGATCCTGATTGGGTGGATACCAAATATTTTTATTTGTGATCATGGTATTAATAATCTTGAATATTGTTATTTTGAGACGATCGTGATACGTGATACGAAGTGCTTATAATTTTAACCACGGCAACTTTGTATTGTAATTTATCTAGTCTATCAGTCTTAAAATTTAGATTGGATTGTGAAGGAATGCGCCATTGTTTAGAAATTGGCAGTCATTATAATTTAGGGACTAGTCTCTGATTGTAACTTCACAAGTCCTGCTGTCTTTTGATCTTCTAAGGCGTGTGTATTTGCTAGTGTTTATAATTATTACATTTCCTTTATAGTGATAGAAATGTCAATAGAGAGTGAAGAAGAGGCTAAATATTTGAATCTGCCAGAGGCGCTTAAGGACAAATTCATTCCTCTTCCTTTCTTACCTTTCTGCTTGAACGAATCATTTGAAGAAGAAAGGTTAGTGTCACCGTCATTACATGAGTACCTATACCTGTTTCAACCCGGTTTCACCCTTTTCTTAGAAACTTATAAAAACAACTTTAGTTCAATCAAACCTAATTTGGATCAATCAACTATTCCTTGTTATTATGTCCCGTTATCAGGAGACAATATGACAGTTTTTTTGATTTTTTTAAAAATAGGGTTGACATGTGAAGATATATCCACTTTTAGTGAGTTTAAACACATACGCTCGCAGTTTTTAAAAAGTGACCCAGGAGACAAAACCATGGTAACTAGTGACAGAAAATAGTTTATTCACTTTGAAATTAGATTGACACTAAAAGCATAAAATAGTTCATGATCAGCATACTGGCTTCGTGCCTGAACTCAGAGTTAAGGTAGTATGATTCTTACTTCCTTAACTCTGAGTTCAGGCTTCTTAAAAGCCGAATATTTTTACAGGACATTAGACTGCGCTATACCGAATTCAGCACTTACTAGATTGTTACCCCTTATACCACCAGTAATGTATGTATATTCCCTTACAAGTTGCAAAATAATAATAATGATACTTCGTAAAAAATAACAGTTCTATGTAAAATGCCGTCACGTTACGCAGTTCATAATAGTGCGTTGCAGAGTTTCATACAAGTAATACTGACGGGCGCGAGCTGGCGCGGTGATGGTCGGACGATAAGATTGTGCTACCTTGGGCGTTAGGCGTTATTGGTAATGCGATGAATATCTCTTCCAGGGTGCTGATAACCCCAGAAATGTCTGAAGCTGGCAAATCCGAGAGACACCTAAGGTTCGAGGGAGCCATGAATCGCATGAGAGATCTACAGGAACACAACATGATGCATGTCCTTGGTCAACACAAAACCAGATGCAATCTACTGACCAAACTGTTTGTGGGTGAGTGCCTTTATTAAATTAAGATTAAAGGGATATTTAAGGCGAGTGGCGACCACGCACTGGAAGATGCAGCGTGGGTAGACCCCCGAAAAGGTGGACTGGTAAATGTTGCGGGAGTCCGCTAAACGCGGGTGGCGCAGGACCGGTCACTTTAGCACTCTTTGGGGGAGCCTTTCAGCTGATATGATGTTGATGATAGGGATATTTTAAAGGGCAACAATTTTAAGGCAAAAATGACCACCTGTTAATGTCATCTTTTTGTATTTTTTTATGATGCAGAATTTTTAGTTCCATACAATAGCAAGAGACTTGAATTAATCTTGCCCGTTAAAGGGTTTAACCGTCGATAGTAGTAAGTTCTCTGTTAAATCAGGGGCGGGTCACTCTGTGATTCCGTCACGCCGCTACAAGTACATGCCGGCCGGCCGCCATTTGGCGGTCCATTAGTAGTTGCCGCGCGTTGGTACGGGACGCACGCACGGGTCGCAGCGCATTGCATGCGATAGAAAGGAATGGCCACATTTAGGCACGTTTGGCGTACCTAAACAGGGCATTTGAATTAATTAATTGAAATTTGTTAACAGAGAACCTTCTGTACGTAGCAGGGACTGCATAACCGAAAAATACCGGTATTCTATTTTAACGGTATGACGTCATATCGGTTGTCAAATAGCGGTTTCGGTAGCGGAACCTTTATTTTTTCCGGTACCGTAGCCGCTATTTAAAGGTATATATCGACTTTGGCCTGGAGTTGTTGCCAAACCGCCGGCAAAGGCTCTGCTGCTTTGTCTTTTAGTCTTTAAATGTTTAGTAGCCAATGCTTCCTCTGTAGAGTGCCAGCTCGCTCACTTTTCTCGATAACCTTTATAATACCGGTATTATAACGGTTACGGTATCGTTTTAAACTGGTACCGCTAACCGTTATTTCAAAACGGTTACGGTACCGTTATGTTCGTGCGGCGCGCATAACCTTTACGACATAACGGTACCGTAATGGAATACCGGTTTCATACCGGTATAACCGTAACCGAAATCAGTCCCTGGATAAATGCTTGTTAATTACCCAACTGCCAAAGGAGAGGAGGGTTATGTTTATCGAGCGTATATGTATGTATGTATGTTATGTGTTTATATCTTATTCTTTGACACGCCCTGCAGCCTAAATCGTTTGACGGATTTCGACATATTACAGTCCCCCGCGGCTATGAAGTCAATCCTGACCTGACCTTAATAATGACAATGTCAACCATATAAAAAAATTACATATATATATATTAGTAGTAATAGTCAACCCTAGAGGCATGTCTCAGGATTTACTTCATAGCCTCGGGGGACTATAGGTGTCATTGGATTCCTCATAATCGTGGGACTGACATAGGCTATATGGTTTGTAAAAAAGCAATTAGGTTTTTCGAAAAATCTTTTGATTTCACTTGTTTAAGTATTTAGGAATACTCAAACGTTAATGGTCATCTAATCTAATTATAGGTAACCGCTACTTACACATTTTTGTATGGGAAGTTTGACAGTTCTCTATTTGACGATAGTTGCCAGTGTCGTATTTAACGTTCACCTGTCAGTTAAATGTGGTCAATGCAACCCCAAATAAGTAAATAAGTGACGAGTTTTACGCAGACGAATCGTATTCGTGGGAAAAAGCTAGTTAATTACTTATTAATTTTTCTTGTTAATTTTCTGTCCCAGTAATCCACGAGACAACATTGAAATTTCTTAGACAAATAGTAAAAATTGGACTTCTCTCATGCGAAGATACCCCACCCCCACCATGGAATGGGTTTACCAATATAACAAAAACACGTGTTTACATTTAAACACCATACAATCATAGTTTTGAAGAGTGACCCAGATAGAAGACGTAAAGGTGCTCATTACAGCCACCCGGCACCCGACCCGCACCGACTCGTCGTTCGGCGTCCACTCGTTGTCGACAGGTGGTCCACCATGGGTGGACGCCGCGTTGTCACCAGTGAACCTCGCGTGGTCATCGAGTGGACGTCGCGTGGTCAACGAGACCAACGCAAGGCAAGCATGCCAACAGCGAGCTGTCATCGAGTGGCCCACCGCAGTCTGCCCGTGGACACCTCGCGAGCGAGGCGATCCGGTGATGCTACGGAGTTGATGTAGTGAGCGCATGCCCATACGAAATCCATATGAAGAATACTAACCGGTCGAGGCGAGGCGGTGCGGGTCGGGTGCCGTGCCGGGTGGCTGTAATGAGCTGTGACCTGTAACCTCAGAGCATAGAATACTAGAGAGAGGACAAGCCGCCGGCGGCCGTGTCGCAGCTGTATGCTCAATGGGCATACACTGCCATACTGTGCACGCGTGCTGATCGCAGAGAATATTACGTTTTTTCCCAAAATGCCTGATATGATGCGCGTTTATTGTCAAATAAGCTTAATACTTGCGACAGGCTCACTCTGTACAAATCGGCCGCCATGTCCGATCTCCTTATATTCATACATCTGTGCCTGTAACCATGGCAACGAGTAGCGAAAAAATGTTAATTGGCCCATTCAGTCGACGTGAAGTATATGTTTACGCTTTTGCAATAAGGCGAAAAATGTATGACGAAACTTGTTAACAGATGGAAATTGGACTCCAGACTTACATCAAGTTCTGGAAGGGAGAGACGACGCTATCGCTCAAGAGGCTCTCGCTCAGACTGTAGAGGCAAACAAAAAGAAGCTGGATCAAAAGAAAAAATAATTTTGTGTCGTAAATACATTGAATTAAGTTTGAAATCTCCTTGTAGTGTCTGAAGTAAAAGTGTGGTATTGCAAATAAAGATTTAGTTTTATATGTTTAATATTTAGGTTGCTGATGTTAAGTTTGAAGGGACTAAAGTTTGGTTATAAGCAAAGGGCGTAATATTTAAGTTTTTAATAAAGTTGCTTGTGTTTTGACAAAATTTTGCTTTGTTAATAAATTATTTATCCTAATACTTCTTAATAATGGATTGAGGCAAAGTTGTCGTGTCTGAAAATTACTTTGACCCGACGTAACTTTTGACGTCTAATTTTGGAATAACCCTTCCGGCGTAGAGTACAAAGTCGTGTCCGATGTGTAAAATATATTCAAGGCCAGAGACTGGTAAATTATAAAGACGATGTATACAGGGTGACTGGTAATTCGACCTATTCCTTGAAAGGGGTTATACTAGAGCTAATTTGCAACAATTTATGTCCAGTCAACCAGGGGTCGAAACTCGCTGGTTTCCGAGATATTCAAGTTTTTAGTTTGTGTGAAAAAAAATCTCCTTGCAGCCTTAAGCTGGTGATTGTGACAAAAGTACTTCCATTTGGATGGCAAAAAAACATTTTTGTCCTGATTGTGACTTTAAGGCTGCACGGCGATTTTTTTTCAAACAAACTAAAAACTCGAAAATTTAAAAAAAATCGTGTTTTGACCCCTGGTTCACTGGACATAAATTGTTGCAAATTAGCTCTAGTATAACCCCTTTCAAGGAATAGGTCGAATTACCAGTCACCCTGTATACAAAATGTCGGGTTCCTTTAATTTAAACGTTTAAGTCGGTATGGTATGATGTACAATTCCTTATTTCGTTTTTGAGTTCGTAAACAGCGACGTGGATACGCAAATGGTTAACGTGTGCCCTGTCACCTAGATCTGTTAGACCTGTCTAATCAGAGGTATTGAAGCACAACCATGACTCGATCGGCAGCACACAATCGATTATTTGAAATTCGTGATCAATAAAAATTATGTGTCCATTAGTTACGTGAGCTGCTATGAAGAGGGAGGGGACGAGTTGAATAAAAATAAAAATAAAATAAAAAAAGATTTATTGTCGCAAAAAAACACAAAAAAAAACACAAAATCACAAAATCGAACACTGATATATATGATGAAAAGGTACCTAATCTGAAGTATCTCGGCAAATGTCAGGTTTTTTCCCGCAAGAAACTGGGTTAAATTTAAAACACGATTCTCCACTAACATATGGAGAATTCATATAGGTACCTATGGCATTATAAATAGATAGATAAATCATTTATTTGTTTCTACATACACCCAAGTTACAACATGATAAAAATACTACAAACACAAAGCTTAGAACATAAAAATAAATAAAACATAATGGCGATTATATCAGCGAGTTTGTGTTTGTGTGTGTTTATGTTTATAATAAATAATAAAATTCTTTATTTCTGACCTAAATAGCTTGTTAGTAAATGCTTATTAACTAGGTTAGCCACAAAAGGTATAACCTAACTCTCCGCTCCTTTTTTTTAGGGTTCCGTACCCAAAGAGTAAAACGGGACCCTATTACTAAGACCCCGCTGTCCGTCCGTCCGTCCGTCTGTCCGTCTGTCTGTCACCAGGCTGTATCTCACTGATACCGTGATAGTTCCAGTTGAAATTTTCACAGATGATGTATTTCTGTTGCCGCTATAACAACAAATACTAAAAACAAAATAAAATAAATATTTATTTGAAAATGGTACGGAACCGTTCGTGCGCGAGTCTGACTCGCTCTTGGCCGGTTTTTTAAACCTTTAATACGTAATATTAATTTCTCAACCACATTATTGTATTCTCTAAGAAATAGTGAACTGCAGCCACTAAAGATATTTAACTAAGTCCATAAACTTTGCAAGTAATACAATATTTTTTCACGATAAACGTCGAAAATTTCATAAAAAACGCAAATCCGCTTAGGTAGTAGTGCACTTTACTCAATCAGAAAAATAAATTAGAAATAAAAATATTTTTGATAATCTTTTTGATTTGACATTATTAAATAATAGTTACCTAGCCGCCTTTTAAATATCGTTTCATGTTTTCTAAGAAGGTTATAATCTTCATACATTAAAAAAAACACACAAAACCATTCTTCTGCGCTACTTTGACTGCGAAACTAACGTCTCCCCATTTTGTGGAATGGCAACACCAAAGCTACCTTCACTATGGTCAATGGTGCGGTAGTGGCGTTATTATTGTCGATGGGCTATCAACTTTAGTTTAAAGTGGAAGCTGAAGGTAACCAGTTTGTCGCGGAGTTTTTAAAGATTTCAAGGTAAGTTTTGAATGAATATTTGTTATTGTTATTGTGCCCTATTAAGTAAAGTGTGTTTAATGTTTTAAGGCTAAAAAAACCTGGAAAAAACAGTGTATTTATCGAGTTATGATTGATTCTATCTGCGTCAAGTTACGCACAATGGCTGTATGCTACTCTGCGCTACTTAGTAAAGGTGTATGTGCACATACTTGCTTAGATTTGCGGTTTTTCCAATGTGTTTTTTTTTGCCCACAACCTACTAATATTACATCTTGATTCCAAATATTTTATGTAAAAATCACACATGTTGCGCGCACCTTAACTATTTTGCGCTTCCGTTTTGCGTAACTCTGCGCACCTGCGTTACTGTGTTGCGTCACTCTGCGCATCCGATTCGTAAAAAAATCTGCTGCGCTTTTTGTGGCAAAATCTACGACCTGACCCTTATCATATACTAGGTAAGTAGTTTAGTTACTACAGCTCGTGAGCATTTATAATGGCGTTTTGGTCTTGGTCGACATTTCTCTGTCGCTTATCTCTTACACGTTCTTATGCCAAAATAAACGATTTTACTCGAACCCTTAAGGCCTCCACATACCGGTCGCCTGCGCGGGCCCGCGCACGCGACCGGGTGTGTGGAGGCCTTAATACTTTTATAAGAGCTTTCGGACTGTACTTAATTGGCTTTGTCGTACGAGCGAGCGAAGCGAACAAAGTTCTATGCTTCAACTTGGACCGAAGATCGTTTGTCTGTCCGGCGTCCAGTGTCCGGTGTCCGGTATCTAACCCGCTTTTTAAGTAAGAATAAGAATAATATTAGACAAGCACATGATTACAGATATACATACATTATCCGTTGGGCTCCAAACTAGGCTGAGCCTGTATCTTGGGACCCACTGAGTCTGTTAACAAATCTCTTCAGACACACGTCACAAGAAGCACGACATGAAAGTAACAAACAAAGTGAAAATTAAACATTAGATATAATATGAGCGCTGCTAACATATCAAAGGGAACACATGATTAATAAAAACAATATTTATGCTGTTTTTTTTTAGTACAAAGAGTGTTTGTGTATGATAGTGTGTGAGTGTGTGCGCGACTGCGCGTGTGTACGAGTAAGTGTGCGTGAGAGGGAGTGATTACGTGTGTTAAGTGTTTGATACGAGTGTATGTTAAATTGTTAGGTACCTTTTGGAAAAAGCAACCTTAGATGCAGGGACGTAAAATCTCTTCCGTATCACTATACGAGAGTTCAGCAAACCATTTCCTTAGAGTGGACTTAACTTTGCGTATGGTGCATTTTTTTATGTCACAGACTTTACAGACAGCATTATAAACAAATGGGTGGATGAAGAATGAGGAGCGTTGGGCATGTACCGAGTTGACTGAGGGAACCGCTTGTCGTGAAATTTTGTGAGCCGGTTCGTTGATTATATAGTTTTTTTTTGTCGAGTCACTTTTCGAAATACTATTTGTTTTTTTAAATGATCACAGAGCCACTAGTTAATAATAAATCATGTTTTTGCAGTCGTTGGCACTACGTTGGTAATAAATCGTTCGTGTGCGCCAGGCCTATCCTAATCAGAGCATGCCCGCTGCAGCCTGCCGTTCAAACGTTCACGCTTCACTCGTCCGCACACATACGACTCGTATTGATCTTTGAATGACAAAATATGGCTGCTTAGAACGCAGGACTAAAACATTTCTATTTATCCCCTGTTTTTTTTTTATATACAACCACTTTGACAAACTAGCATACGGTCTTCCTGCCTTTTATCATCATCATCATCATATCAGCTGACAGACGTCCACTGCTGGACATGCTTGCGTGTTTTCTATGACTAAATTAATTAAACCAAATAAAATATTAGGTGAATTATTATTTAATCATCGAAACATGAAATTACTTGACGGTATGATTATAAAGTACCTAAGTCTATTATCACGTGTCGAAAACTGAAAATGAAAACTTTCAAAAGTTAAGAGGAATGAGCTTTTATTTTATTCAATTATGCAACATTATGTTATTTCGTCGCAATCGAAATGAAAAGCAGTGTGTATTCGGACATAAATGTACCCCTCGACCTAACTACGATCGAACGATCTCTGGTTACCGCTACGTGCTCACTCAAGTGCTCAATCAAGCTATGTACTCCGTAATTGTCGCATATATCAGCTGTAAGTACCTTTTGAGATATTTTTTATGTCAATGATGTACATATTATGTGATGTAGAAATACTTGTATAAAAAAAAAATAACTAACCACCCTCGCCGGTTGTTCGGGCGGATAGAAACGTCTATGGTAAAATGGCTCGTTTTATTCACTCTACTATTGATTCACTTGTCTTTAGCAGATTGACACTCCTTGAATGCAAATAATCGTGTGACCAGCGTTGCAGCTGAGCGACCGCCGTTGCAATAACTCCAATATTGCCAGCTGGAGGCCACAGAGTGTACACTTGGGGTCAGAGGCGACATGAGAGCGAAGGCGGTTTTTTTTATGCCAATGGGCTTGTGACCTTAAATTTGTTTACGATGCCATTCGAAGCAGTTTTTGTTTCACAAATGCTATTAACAAAAAAAGACAAATGTTTTTATGGAAGCAACTACATTTAAAGACCATTAATACCCAAAAAATCGAGTTAAAGAAGGACCTCGCTGACTGCAGCCGAAACGCTTCATACTGATTGGCGTTAAAGTATGACGTCACACGTTGCAATTTGTACTAACCGTTGCATGGAAAATGAAGTAAATTGCTGTTTCGGTCGCGAAAAAATTTGTTTTTATAAACGCGTAAGGATTCTATTGGTACCTTTACATTTACTCTTGGACAAAAAATAAAAATCACAGGGACACGACGTTATCAATTTTAACGATTCACAAAACCACAAGTGGATTCCTCAACGAAAAATAAAAAAATGTGTTTTTGGTTCAGTGTCTTTTAGTACTAAAATATTGAGACACAGCAGCTGAAAGATATCCTTAAAACCTGCCAAGTGCGAGTCGGACTCGCGCACGAAGAGTTCCGTACCATTATCTATAAAAACGGCAAAAAAATCACGTTTGTTGTATGGGAGCCCCCTGTAGCCTAGTTGGTGGACTCGTGAAGCCGGAGGTCCCGGGTTCGAATCCCGGTAAGGGCATTTATTTGTGTGATGAGCACAAATATTTGTTCCTGAGTCATGGATGTTTTCTATGTATTTAGGTATTCATTTATGTATACAAGTAATAAGTATGTTTATCGTCGTCTAGTACCCGTACAAGCTTTGCTTAGTTTGGGACTAGGTCGATTTGTGTAAACTAAGCCAGTTTTTAGTATTTGTTGTTATAGTGGCAACAGAAATACATCATCTGTGAAAATTTCAACTGTCTAACTATCACGGTTCATGACATACAGCCTGGTGACAGACGGACAGACAGACATACAGACAGACAGACGGACAGCGGAGTCTTAGTAATAGGGTCCCGTTTTACTCTTTGAGTACGGAACCCTAAAAAAGTCTACACAACATTAGATCACAACACAACCAGCTCCATGGCTTCTTCAGGAAGCCGGTTTGACCTAATCCGAAAAATTATGTATGCTCCTTGACATCCCAACTTCTTGTTCTGGTATTTTTAACTCCCGAAGTAAAAGGAGGGGTGTGTCTGTGTGTCTATGTATCTATCTGTCTCTGTGTCTATCTGTGGTATCGTAACTCCTAAACGAATAAACCGATTTGGATGCGGTTTTTAAATCCAAACGCTGACGTGATCGAGTTGGTTTTTAGCTACATTTCAACAAAATATCGGGGGTTTTCAACTTTTCTAAGTTGTTAACTGAGTAAGTAAGTGAATTAATTGCAGAAATACCAAAACAGAGAGTGGGATTGCCGGGGATCTGGAATATCGTCAATAGGTATGAAGAAATAAGGTGGTAGGTACACAAAACAGCATGCGTAAAACTTAATATACGCTTAGTTGTATTGTTTCTTCATCTTTACTAATATTATAAAGAGTGCGTGTAAAATTGACTTTCTGGATGGTAATGTTATAGGCAATATGTTAATTCGGCGGGTTTGCCTGCGTTCTTTGCAGTACGCGGGCGAAGCGTAGCTTTTGTTTTTCCAAGCAAAGAAAAAATATACACCAAATAATGCGTTGCGCAAACGTGCACATGTGCAAAACCAACAGTCGCCTCTGCCCCAAATATTATCAGTTAATCTGTGACGCATCGAAATCTGCACGGCTCACTTGTTATTGGATTCTGTTTGGAGCCCTCTGGGTGGACCTTTATTATTATTTGCCTTTGGGCTATCCGTGGAATTAAAGCACCCATTCATTGCGGGTTAAGTTCCGGGCCCGGATGTCATAAATGCTGTGAAAGGAAAAATTGGACAAATAATCATATAAACTGCCTATAGGGAGGGTCACATTTCTCTGCAGTTGACTGTACGTCTCAGGCTGGACACACGGTAGATCATTGATGAGAGGCCAGGGAATGGGCTGTCTCCACACTGGTCCACCAGTCCCACGAGCTGTTCAATGATTAGTTTTCAAAACAAACTTTTAACCGACTTTAAATCAGTAACCAAACCGCTTCAAGTTTGCCTATAAAATTTTAAGAGTTCCTCGATTTCTCCAGGATCCCATCATCAGAACTGTATTTTGATGACAACGGGATCAATCTGGAAGTACATGCTCCAAAACAAAGACAAAAAATATCAAATCGGTTCATAAATACCGACTTATTGCGTAACAAAAACACAAAAAAAACAACATACATACGACTTGAGAAACTCCTCCTTTTTTCAAGTCGGTTAAAAATGATATCATACTTATTATCAAAAGTTAAAGAAGTCGCTTAACTGAATATTTAGGCAGAATGAAACACACTATAGGTAACCTTACTGATAGGGTAAACTTATGGTTACCACATCCGATATGCTTACCATAACAATAGGGTTACCATAACAGTAAGGTTACCTTATCATAAGGGATCCTTATGGATGGGGTTTTAAAAACAACTTCCAAAATATTAACCCTATGGAAAATTAGGGAAGCCGGTTTTGGTCTCTGCAAATCCCTGATTTGTCGTTACCTGGAATATTTTCGATTTGCCTTACGGTAATGTGTGACTGGCAACTATTTATGGGCGTCTTGTGCTAGCATGGAAGTAAAAGCAAGACGCCCATAGTTGCCAGCCACACATTTCCGTAAAAATATAGCCCTTTTAGAAGCCTCATTACACATGAGCTTATAACACCCCGCATTCATTCATCAGGGTAAAAACGAGAACCATAATCGATTGATCTTGCATTCATTGTCCGTCGCAATCAATTAATAATTGACAGATCAGTTCACAATATCAGAGATGACATCGATCGCCATCAGAGATAACAATTGAAATGGAGCCCGATTTATCTGTCGCTCCCAAAGGCCTGCAGGCCTATAAAAAAACACTGTATCTGAAAAAGCTGAAAAACAGCCGTTTTACAAAAACTATTGAATAAGGTTTTTTACAAGCCTATATGTAAATTGCTCTGTTTTTTTGTAAGTCTATAAGTTTATTCAAAATTTGTAAACCATATTTCGGACACTGTATCCAATTGAGCTGAAATTTGGCATGCGGAGGCATGTAGCCCATGTAGGTGACAATGAAATTTTATGGTAGGTATTAGGTACGTATCATCATCATCATCATATCAGCCGAAAGACGTCCACTGCTGGACATAGGCCTCCCCCAAAGAGTGCCACAAAAAGTAAAGTCTGCAAAAAAACTTTTACCAAAAATTCACTTATAGACAGAATCAAATTAGTAAATAAAACTTTAGAACTTTGGTTTACCTAGTTCATTTATTTTACTAGTATATAATGTCAAAATTACAAGAATTTCTACCATGATCGTCAATATACTTGAAATGTAAAAATAATATATGGTAAGTACCTACATATTCGCCTCTCAACGAAACAAATCATTTTATCACTGTATCATATTTTACCTACATTATTATTATTATTAAACATATATTTAGGGCAAACCTTGGCTAATCTGTGATATGAAGTTATTCGGTGATAGTTACTTTAAGGTCTAATAGCGGAGTTATTCGATATCTTTACGGCTTGTAATAATTTCCAGTAGGTGGCGGCACTGTCATTCAACTTACTTACGTGCAGCAAGTATCCGAATGCATCCGTCAAAATTAAGAAAAAAAAAACTAAAAAAATACTCAAAAAACCTAACTATCACCGATTAGCCAAGGTTTGCCCTACATCATACAACTAACTACACTTACAAGCATGTCATTTAAAACTATTTAAAAAATAAAATTACGTAAACGTATGTATGTTGTGAAATAAATATCTTGATCTTATATTTAGGTACATTAATTATTGTTAATAAAACTAAACACATGAAGCTCCAAAGTAGTGACCTCGTTCAGGCAATACAGAGTTTCATTACAGTAGACTACTTTTTAAATAATAAAATTGCCATGTGATATTGCAATGCTTTTGATACAAAATAACTCAGCTCTGACAGCGACAAGCGAAATTTATGTTAGCAGAAAACATGAAACTTTGAGATAGTCTGTTTTGCCACGACACGACAGGCCATCGATCAGCTTTGTATTGAAATTTTGAAACCCGTTCGGAAGCTCAAATAGAGTGAACTCTAAAAGCTTCACAATCCATTGTTTGTGAGCTTACAATGTTACCTATTTCCGATAAGCGATTGGAGATAATTTATTCATTTTCAACACATTTGCTCGTAACGTGCCTCTTATTGTGCCGCTTTTAGGCTCATAATCCGGGGTATTAAAAACGCGTGTTTTATAACATTACGACACTCGTGTAGTTATGTTTATATCCTGATTAAGACACGTTGGCACCTTGCAGCAAGGTGTATGAATGGAGTCGGCGCATTCTTAAATTGACCGGGTTATACAGGTTTGTTTTTAATTCTCGGCAAATGGATACTTACTCGACTAAACAAATTAAATCCTTCTTGTGAATTAATTGATTATTTCTTCTTGGATATGATATAGAAACGTTTCATTTAGTAAAAGTATTTACTTTTGATAACATTTTACATGAATTTATATTGAATAAGAAAATATTTATTTTATGTTGTATTGGCTGTTTAGAGATTTCATCTAAGCCTCGCTGCGGACGCACTGCGCGAACTTCAGGAAAAAAAAAATAGTTGCGCGCCATTATAAGTAATTTCACAAATATTTGTGAACATTGATGATGCGTGTTTGGTTATTATTAAAAATGGTGACTCGTGGTGAATAGAAAAGTGATAAATAGAATTGACGCCACTGTACATTCTTGGAGATGTACAAATGTATGTGAGTAAAAACCTGTTGTCATCAATAACTAAAGGAAACAACTCAGGAGCCTGTAACATTTTCATTATATGAAAAATATTTTTTCCTCGCAAATGTGTTGAAAAACGTCGTATGACTCGCGTGAGCTTTGATAATTACATCCTCGGCTCTATTATCACGCTCACCTGCGGTTCGCGTGACAATTCCGCCTCTGATGTATTGATCAACATAGCTCACTTGTATCACAATGTACTATTGTGAGCCATCCGGCCGATTGATCAGTGAGCAGAGAACAGAAGAGCCACTCGTGGAATCTTTACGAGGAACTACCGTTTGATCGGGTAAGTCGTTCCGGAGATTACACCCTATATACAAAACTTCTAAGAGACAAACGTACCTACGTTTCACAGACGCACATGAGCACAGAGTTTTTGTGTCCTGTAAGTATGTGATTCATGTTTTTTGGTGTGCAATAAAGAGTATTTGTATTGTATTGTATTTTATAGATTAGATTAGATTCATTTATTTTATAGTAAGATTACATTGTAAATTAAATTAGTATGTAACATGAATCATAATTTTTATGATCGTCAAAAACCAAATAGATACATCATCCTCCTAGCGTTATTCCTGGTTGTGCCCCTAAAGGAGCCCGGGGTCCCTTTGACACCTAATCCCAAGATTTAGCGTAGGCACTAGTTTTACGAAAGCGACTGCCATTTGACCTTCCAACCCAGAGGGAAAACTAGACCTTTCCTTCACCGAAAAGCTAACAGTAAATATTCCGTACATAAGTTCCGAAAAACTCATTGGTACGAGCCGGGATTCGAACCCACGACCGCCGCTTGACAGCCGCATGCCTGAACCACTCGGCTACGTAGCTTCAACCAAATAGATACATATGTTAATAAAATTATTTGAATTATCAAGAACAGGTACATTTCAAATTTAAGAAATATTATCTCTGGCAGTGGATCGTCAAATAGGTACTAATGTCACAAAGTTTTAACAACTAAATTCCAGGTTTGTGGTCCATAAATTCGCTTACAGAGTAGAATGGCTTATTCGACAAAAAGTTTCTCAATCGGCGTTTGAATGTTTGGTCTCATAGATCATTTTGTATTTCGGCAGGAAGACGTTCATAAAACGTGGGGCCTATGACGCGTGGGTTTTTCTGCTATATAGGGCCATTCGACGGGGAACTGTTATAGTAGCCTTATAAGTTCCTTATTATTAGTGGCATGATGATGACTAGCCTATGTACGCCCACTGCTGGGCACAGCCTCTCATGAAAGAGTGGGAACGGTATAGATAGAAAAACAATTTTTTTCTGCTGTTTTTTTTTGTCATCATAAAGTAGGTACAGACAGGGTCATGGCAAATAGTGAAAATGCCCTCCAAGGTTTTTTTGAGGCACCCGCACTCTTTTATCGAAATTTTCCGCGACCTTTTGTATTCAAGTTTTTGAATTGGGTTGTAGCAGGGTTGAAAGTCCTCCGCAGAGCGGACGCGCGAGGACGACGTCAACTCAGCCCCGCAGCGCCGCAGGAGGCCAGGCAGGCGGCGAAGGGCCTTCGCAGGCCGTATGCTGCCGCCATAACCGGGACCTGCGGGTGATGGGTCGGGAGTTCCATCACCCGCCTAGAAAAGGTCCCGAGATGGAGGCCCCCATGGTGTTCTGGGGTGCCAACAGCGGAGTGGGTAGGGCACTATACCCTGCCACCTACGTGGGCCCGCAAGGGCAACGCTGACAGAGTTCCGGATGTGTGCAATAGCGTTCCCGGGGCTCTGTCTACAAGCGAGCAGTGGAACACCCCAGGGGTTTTAGTCCGTGAGAGTCGGACATACCCACTTGGTTTCTCCCGAGCCGAGTGGGATCCATAAAGGATTTCCCCTGGGAAAACTCTCTTCTTCCTGCCCTTGTCCCAGTTCAGCTGGGGTCGGGCCTCCTTGTGCAGCGGCGCCAGGAAATTCTATCCTGGGTTGTCATAGGTGAAAGGTTCTGTGCTTTTAGGTCCCTCTCGATGTTTGACCACCACGTAGCTGGTGGTCTGCCTCTCCCTCTGGGTTGGGTGTTGATATTAAGCACTGTCTTTACGGAGTAGTCATCTTCTCGGCGCATTACATGACCATACCAACGGAGCCTACATTCTTTGAGCTTTGCTGGTATTGGAGTTACTTTGAACGATCCCCTGATATACTCGTTGCGAACCTTGTCTAGTCGCGTTACGCCACCCGCCCATCTCAGCATTTTCATCTCTGCTGTGTGCAGTTTTTGTTCGTGCTTCTTTAGGGCAGTCCAGCATTCCGCACCATATAACATAGCAGGCCTCACTGCGGTTTTGTATATTTTGCCTTTCGTTTTTACTGGCATCCTAGTATCGCACAGTACCCCTGATAAGGTTCTCCACTTCATCCAGGCTGTATTAATTCTGTGGTTCACATCTTCGTCTACGCGCGCATCAGTCGTCAGCATGGACCCGAGATATTTAAAGCGTTCGGCTTTGGGCAGTGATGCGTCGCCGATCTGTATTTTGTAGTTTAACTCCTCAGTACCGCCCAGATCGCACTCCATGTACTCAGTTTTAGTGCGACTGATACGCAATCCGTGTTTTTCGAGTTCCATTAACCACGTGTTAAAAGTTTGTTGTAGCTCCGATGCTGTTTTTGCTATCAGTACAATGTCGTCTGCGTACAGCATGCACCATGGGATTCGAGACTGCAGGGCTTTAGTGATGTAGTCCATACTCAAATTGAAGAGTAGAGGGCTCAGAGCCGAACCCTGGTGAACGCCAACTTTGACCTGAAATGGTTCGGTGATACCAGCGGGCGTCTTAATTTGGGTGCAAACATTTTCGTACATATCTTGCACCAGAGAAACATACGATTCCGGTATATTCTGTGCACGCATTGCTTGCCACACTAGTTTCCTCGGCACTCTATCGAATGCCTTTTCCAGGTCAATGAAAGCAAAATAGAGATTTTCCTTGTTCAGTCGATATTTCTCCATCAGAATTCGGATAGTTTGGATAGCCTCTGTTGTAGATCTACCGGCCGTAAAACCAAATTGATTTGCAGTTGTGCAAGATATGGACGATAGACGTGCACCAATTACACGTTCCCATAATTTAAGAGTGTGTGATGTAAGTTTAATCCCTCTATAGTTGTTACAATTGGAAACATCGCCTTTGCTTTTGTATAATGGACACAGAAAACTTGCGCGCCATGAAGTGGGTATTTTGGCTTGGTCAACTATTTTGTTAAATAGCTCGGTTAGCCAAGGTAATGCGTCTTCACGTAGGAGCTTCCAGATATCCGCAGGCACGTTATCAGGGCCGAGTGCTTTATGGAACCCCATTTTTTGCAAAGCACTTTTAATTTCTTGTACCTGAATGTAGCCTATCGGTCCTTGTGTAGGTGGTAACTTCAGCAACTCTTGACTTGGAAACTCTTCATTTAACAAATTCTCATAATACCTCTTCCATCTTCTATTTATAGCATCATTTGATGTAAGAAGTTGGCCATGCTCATCCTTGATGTATTTGTTAAACTTTATATCCAGAGTGGATCTGTATCGCTGCTTGGCTATTTTAAAAATTGCGTTTTCTGTTGGTGCTTTGTCAATTTTTTCATAAAAAGCCTGCCTCGACGAAGCTCTTGCTTGCGCTACGGCTGATTTTGTAACTGCTTTCATAGACTTATAGTTCTCATGGTCTTCTTCGAGGTGGGATTTCTGCCAGATTTTAAATACTTCTCGTTTTGTTTTGATAATCTGCTTCACATCACTATTCCACCATGTGGTGTCTTTACTTGTTGACAGGCCACCCTTAGAAACTCCCAGATATAGTCTCGCTTTGCTCTGAGTAAAGGTTTCAAAATCGGACCACATTTTATCAACTGATTTGCTAGTATTTAGATCTTTTTGCAAGTATAAGCTAATACTATCCAGTAACTGGGATCCTTTATGGCTATGAAGCTCTTTCCATTTTATGCGCTCGGTCCGGTCTATGTACACTTTAATGGGTTTCGGCAGATCCATTACTGCCAATAGTAACCTATGCTGTGAGGTTATAGCCTCCCCCGGTATCACCTTACAGTCTTTATAGTACTTCTTCATAGGTCCCGTCGAGATGATGTAGTCTATTTGGGTCTTACATTTTGAAGTTTTATACGTAATAATATGTTCTTCTTTTTTCCGGAAAAATGTATTGATAACTTTAAAGTTGTATTTTGTAGCGAAATTTAGAATATCTATACCTTCCTGGTTTTGTGACCCGTATCCAAATCCCCCGTGAACATCAGTGTACGCATCATTCTTCGCACCGACATGTCCATTTAGATCAGCTCCTATATGAATCAGTTCCTCGCGCGGTATGTTCTGTAGCAATTCATCAAATTCCTCCCAAAAATTTTCTTTTTCCAACGCAGGGCAGCCAACTTGGGGTGCATATGCAGAGATGATGTTCAAGACGGGTTGGTTATCCAAGGCCAATTTAACTGAAATTAGCCTATCGCTCTTTCTTTCGATATTAATAATTCTCTGTTTTAGGTCACTATCTAATATGATTGCTACACCATTGCGTTTCGTGTCCACTCCGTGGTATATCAGCTGGTACCCATGGCCAATGTCTCGGGATTTAGAACCCTTCCACCTAGTTTCCTGAATGCAGCATATGTTAATGCTTCTGTTATAAAGTATTTCACTTAACTCTGTACTGCGTCCAGTCATGGACCCGAGATTCCACGTACCCAGACGCAGTCTATTAGTGGTCTTAGTCTGCGAATGTTTGTTCTTGTCATTAACGTCGCTTTGGGGGTACGCCCTAGCATTATAATCGCATTTCCTCTGGCTCGCACTCAGATCATTGCCGTCGCTTGCGGGGGACGCCCTAACTGTTATCGCTCTCTCTTTATTTTTCACTGTCATATTTGCACAAGGAGAAGAATTTTGACTTCAATTTTACGGCCGGTTGTCACCTGACGCCAAGACCTTCATCTTCACAAGATGTGGATGCCACCGTTGGCCCATGTGGGCTCATCCGCTGCCAATCCTTCTGTGCACTCCAGCCCAAGCACACTGCATAGCTGCAGCCTCTGCTCCGAATATGTCGAAGAAGCCCGCAGCCAGGGTTTGATGACGGAGTTTCCTTCTCCGGCCTTTGTGGTCCGCGGGAGGTATTTTATTTCCCTCCTACCCTTCAGGTATACTATATCTGACGAGCATCCCCCTATCCGCCACCTGGGGACGCGTCCTCTAGGGTGACAGGCTCCCCCGAGGAAAACAAAAAAAAAAAAAAAAAGGGTTGAGAGTCCTCCCCCCGAGGGAGCTCGCCTTGTCGGGGCGGGGGGGCTTAGTAACCGTGGACTGGTCACCCACGGCGAAGCTAAGGTGGCGGGGCGGAACCACAGACCTGATGCGCCACCGGGTGCTGGATCTTCCGCACCCATGATCTCCTCGTAGCGGACTCAGGGGGGTCCGCTACTGAACAGGTGGAGATCGAGGAGGCAGGCGCGCCAAAACATCTGGCGTGCCTCACGTGGAGGGCCCCCGGGCATCCGCGAAGGAGCCGCTTGTGGGCGGCTGCCGCCGGCGGGATCGCGGATGTGTGCGCAAGCGTTCCCGTGACCTCGCCACGAGGCGGCGAGGTGGCAAGTGGGGGGGGGGTTTAGTGAGTACACCGTGGGTCTCATTAGCCCATACGGGAGTCCCACATAACCACTCGGGTCACCCCCTGCACCCGGGTGGTATGCGTAACGCATTTCCCCCCCTAAACAAAAAAAAAAAAAAGGGTTGAAAATCGTCTTTTAATACACGGTGGTGTTAAGCCCCACTGGATTGTTGCATGGGGTTATTTGAAGTTACGGGTCTGCAAGCCTACAACAACCCGCGTGTTGAAGGAGGGCATTCAAAGTTACTTCAACGAAATTCAGAAATTGGAATGAAAAGGTGAAATACTTGTATCTTTTGTGTCGTACAGTCGCCATCACATGCATAGGTACACTATAGGTGTTCAAAAATATCGGCACATGCACCCTAATGCCTTGAAAATAGAGGTGTGTTCCGATGTTTGTGACGTGCTTGTTTGCTCCGATGTATGTGATGGCGACTGTACATAATGTTCGTGTATAGGTAGAGTCGCCATCACATACATCGGAGCAAACAAGCACGTCACAAACATCGGAACACAACTCTATTTTCAAGGCGGTAGGGTGGATGTGCCGATATTTTTGAACACCTATAAAAAAATAAAAATAAAAATAAAATTTGTTTAATTCAGACAACCACGGGTCCATACATGTTAAAGTTATTATCTAGGTTTACCTACTTAATTACTAGTGTTAGTTATTTCAAAGTAAAAGAACCAGGACACTCACGTGTACGAGGTGACTATAGAGTGTACTCTGGTCCAATGTATGACAAGCTGACTGTCCATCCTGTCAGCTTTAACGGCCAGGAGGCTGTTGCGGCTGTCCCGCAGGCGCCGGAGCGCGGCTGCGCATCGCGCACGCATTATGGCCGGGAAACCATCCACGCGCGCGCGCGCGAACATACCGGACGCGCTACACCAGCGTGGCAGCCGCAACAGCGCCCTAAACGCGTTATTATACTGGACGCGGAGAGCACTCAGCGCCCTTTGCGAACAGCTGGTCCATAGGGCACATGTATACAATGTTGTGCAAAAAGCTCGAAATAAACTTCATTTAACAGGTAGTGTACATCGCCTAAACCTATGTGCCAGCATGTTGGCTCTGGTTGCCAGGGCCCTCCGCTCCCTTTTTATATCATCATCATCCTTGAGATCATCACATATAATATGTCCAAGATACTTAAAAACAGACACCCTTTTCAAGGGCACCCCATTTAATAATATTGCAGGAAAACTCAAAGGACATTTATTACCAGCCTTAAAAATCATAGTTTCACTTTTAATACAATTATATTTAAGGCCATGCTCATTAGCATACTGCTCACACACATGCAACAGTTTTCTAAGTCCTCCTACTGAGGGGCTCAGCAGCACCATGTCATCCGCATAACTTAGGTTATTAAAACTGGTATCTTGTATGCGGCATCCGACATGCATGCTGCTGAGCCTCCCAATAAGTGGATCAATGTAAATGTTAAACAATTAAGGAGAACTCACGCCCTCCCTGCCTGACTCCACAGTCAAGTCCATATTCATCAGACACAGCATCTCCCCATTTGACAACATTAATTTGACTCGAGTACCATGTCTAAAAATATGTACTATTTCTTAAGGCACCCCCGCATCATAAAGCTTTTTCCACAGAAGTTCATAGTGCACCATATCAAAAGCTTTAGATAAATCTAAAAAGCAAGCAAATACAGGTGTGCTCCTACTAGTGTAGTATCTGACAGTTTCCTTCATGCATATTATGGCACTCTCTGTAGATAGGCCCGGCCTAAATCCAAACTGTGCATCATGTAGTAACGACTACTTATCAAGTTCAATGTTTCCTTAACCGAAAAGGTACTGTTAAGTATCAAGTGATATTTAGAAGTAACTTATTAATCACTAATCGTACAATATGAAAAAAAACTTTCATCCCTTGATAAACAAGGGTTTATCAAGGGATGCAAGTTACCCATTCCACACGAGATGTTTTTGCCTAGTTCGAGCGTGAAATAATGCACACGAGTTGAAACTTTCATTTAGTCCGTACTTATATTAACTTACTTACTGACGCTGGTGGCTCAACGACCCAAAACAAATCTTGACCTCCGACACGAGAGTGCGCTTTTCTCGGTTCTTTGCTAACCCTTGCCAATTGCAGATTTGGAGCTCGCGCATATATCCGCCTGGATCACGTCGCTCCAGCGGTACCTTATATTTCTGACAGGGCGGCCTCGATATGCTCTCTTGACTCTGATCATCCTCCATTCTCTCCAGGTGATCCAGTCAAGAGAGTCTGTGAGCTTTCAGCCACTCGATCTTCTATTTGCAGGTTCTTTAGGACTCTCCAGCTTCCGCCTGGTCGTTGCTTTGGGCTGGGCACAAAATTCAAATTTAACTTAAAATTACTTATTTATTGATGTCAAAGCTGCTAAAGGAACATTGATTAGTTGGATTCACGTATTATATTATATTACAAATGCTACTGACTACTAAAATCTTGCAGAAATATGACTAATTGACTACCTAAGTATTATTTTTCTTGCTTGAACAGTAGGTAACCATCAAGTCACAATGCTACAGTAATCAATTTTCTCCGAACTTCCAGAGTTTGCGACAAATATCAACCACGTAAAATTGCACCTTTTGGGTCTACACTCAAGATTCAAATTAGTTTGGTCTACAACTGTGACTACAAACGTTGCTGATTAACTATAGCAACAGCGCATAATGCCGATGCATTTTATCGAAATTGAATCTTACTGTGCTTGATTTACGGTTGATTTCAAGGATACTGCTTTGTAGTACAGGAGTTAGTGAGGGTTACAGTCAATGCCATTAGCGGAGGTGCTATCAAACTACACTTAGCGGAATGACGGTGATGTAAAGTGTTTTTAAACTATCAATTTGTGTACCGTTTTCTTGATTCAGGGTTGATTCGAGGCAACTGTTTGACAGAATGTTTAACCAGTAGGTACATGTTATGTATTACAGGCTACACCATTATGCCGCCAAAACCAGTTCGTATACATACATACATATAATCACGCCTCTTTCCCAGAGGGGTAGGCAGAGATCACGGATCTTCATTTGCTACGATCCTGACAAACCACTTTCGCTTCACTCACTTTCATAACATTTCTCATACATGTTCGTCGGTTTAGGGTACTTTTGACCTCGCCTTTTTGTAAGATTTCTCCAATTTGATCGGAGAAAGTTCGCCTAGGTCTTCCCCTTCCCGCTTGCCCTTCCACACTTTTTATATACACCCTCTTCGTATAATTATACTAAATACTCGTAGCTGCCTGCGCAGTTCCGCTCGAGTATTACATAGAAGATAGAACGCAAGTAAAACTAGAGTTAATACATAAATATAGTCAATTTTGTATTAAGTAACGTCTGCTAGAAAAATGTATGAATTTCAAATTTAAGGAATAATTAAAAAAAATTGTGGCCGAGATGGATGGATTCGATAGCTCAGTTGGTTAGTAGCGACAGGCTGCGTATGTCTGTGGTCGCCGGTTCGAATCCAGCTTGAAACATGTATGTTTAATATACTAGTATAGTCTATTTCCATTTCCAAGAATACTTACATTATCAGGCAAGTTATTGATAACAGCACCTCAATTGTTACTGTTTTTGAACTCTAAACTTTTAAAAATGTAACTGTATCTTTAACTATTTCGAGGCCAAGCTACGCAACGTGTGCTACGCCGTAGCACGTAGCAGCATTTTCCGCTTTGTTGCAGAAACCGCCCGTAAAAGCACGACTCATTATATGTGAAGCAGCCTTGAATGGATAAAAAAATCTTGGTTTTACAATAGGTACAATACAATACAAATGTCCTGCCAGACCTGGCAGGATTGCCATGAACTGAAGTATGTTCTAGGTAAATGATAGTCAGGAGCAGGAGTCAGGGATAGAATGAACACTTTATTTAGGTGAACACTGGCTTATATACACTCTCTGTTACGCTGCGTGGTGGGAACGCTAACAATGGTACATTTACGATAATGGGTTTAGTTTAATGATGATGTGATTACTTGTGCGTAAACCATCAAGATAGGAATCGAAGGTTATCTCCCCACCACAATTGCTCACCAGAAATAGTACATAATAGACTAAGTTTCTGTCAAAAATTACCCACAACCTTTTACTGCCGACTGTACTTTTCTGCATACCATCATCAACTATTCATTAAGACGATTCTAACTAGCCCAAACTCGATGGGGTTGTGTCGTTTTATTGCGGAGTTCATATGGCCAACTTCCTTCTCCAGCAGCAGATCAGCTCCAAGTCATCATTATATTGCAATGTCATGCTATATTTACGCATGCAAAATTTCAGCTCAATTGGATAACGGGAGGTGACTGAAATAGTTATTTGTCCAACAAGAGAGCAAAGTTATTATTTGCTGCGAGTGCTGATTTTGAGTCCCGAGAAAGTGAAAGATTCTGAAATTGAATCACGAGCGTAGCGAGTGATTCAAAGTTAGAATCTTGAGCGCAGCGAGGGAGTCAAAAGCACGAGATGCAAATACTTTGCTCTCGAGTAACACATATAACTTTTCACCTCAGCAGTGAGTACATCGTCACGTTAAAAAATACATCGATAGGCTTTTACGTACCTATTCGTCTCTTGGATATTCAGGAAGAAAACTTGATTCGGGATTCGTTACTGCTTGTTTAAACTCCTTAGCGCGGCTAGTTAGTTACTAGAAGCACGCGAGAGCGCGGGCGAGACAAGGCGCGATACAACAGACTAAAGCACATTTTAGTAATCTATATGAGTCTCGCGTGACAGTAGCACTAAAAACTAACCGTATCTATTATTGTTAAAAAAATACTGTCACTCATGTTCGTACATTTCACTCATGCTTTCGAGCTATTTTTGAAATATTCAATCTAATATCTGGTACGCTTACGCGCGTCGCGCGTGCGCTCCGAAAACTAAGCGTAGGTATTGTTGTTAAATACTGCCTTCTTCAATGAATTCACTATATTTCTTAGTTAGATAGATTATTAATTAATCCTAGTCGTTTTTATATATCCAAAACTAATATCAATAGCAGCACAAGCATGAAGAATAATATACCCAATAAAACGTAAACAATTTAACAGCGCCATTTTTTTAAAGGGGCGGGTCGCCGGGTGTACGTTCGGAAACTGCATCTGTGGTATATGTTCCTAAAAATGAAGATTGTTCAAAATAGAATCATTGATTGTTCAGCGTATGAAAATTCATGTTTTGACCTATTTAAGCAAAACTGACTTCATTTGAGATGTTCCATGTTTTTTTCTCTTCAATTTATAACATTCCTTTGTACTAATATTTTTGGTAATTTAAACTCATAAGTATGTTAAGTGTGTTTTCGAACGTGTAACTTGCTTCGCGCTGTTTTGGGGGTCTACTTTTAAATTCGAATATCGAACTATGAATCGACTTATTCGTGTCGTATTCTTTTTTCGTAATGAAAATGAAAGGGACAGTGCTCATAAAGTTGAAAAATTCTGAATTTGTAATAGACCCCACACTATGAAATGTCAGTGCTCAATATAAAAATCAAAAAGCTACTTTGACTCACGGAGTGAGCAAAATCGCATTTTGCTCACTGTTTTCACGCAGCAAAATATGCTTGTTCGAGCTGCTGAGGTGAAAAATGGATTACAAATTTTGACGAACAACTTACATACTTACATATTTACATACATACGAACAGTGCAAGTTAATATAAAGCTTGTAAAAAACCGGCCAAGAGCGTGTCGGGCCACGCTCAGTGTAGGGTTCCGTAGTTTATCGTCCGTCACAGTAAGTGTGTGAAATTATTTTGTAATTTTTTTCAAAAATAATTCAACCCATCAAGTTCAAAATAATTTTCCTATTTTTTTATATATTTTTTTCATATTTTTAAAACTTATGGTTCTAAAGTTAGAGGGGGGGACACATTTTTTTGCGATTATCTCCGAAAATATTAACATTATCAAAAAATGATTCTAGCAAACCACTATTCATTTTTAAATACCTATCCAACAATACATCACACGTTAGGGTTGAAATGAAAAATAAAACACTCCCCACGTTACGTATAGGGGACGTACCCTAATAAAAATAAAAAACACTTTTTATTTTACCACTTTGTCGGCGTGATTGATATACATATTAGTACTAAATTTCAGTTTTCTAGTGCTAACGGTTACTGAGATTATCTGCGGATGGACGGACAGACAAAGCGAAACTATAAGGGTCGACTACGGAACCCTAAAAACAAAGGTAAATTAAACATAAACAATGGAAGACAAGGCGGTCTTATCGCTAAAAAGCGATATCTTCCAGAAAAGCTTAGGGTGTAGAGACGTTCAGGGGGCGTCGTGGTAGAATGCCCGCGATCCCACTGCGCCCCCATTAATGGCAGGGACGGAAACGCCGGAGTGGTTTTAGTGGGTAGACTCCCTCCTCCTTCTCTTCAAATAGAGTTGGCTGGAGGATGAGAGTCCCACATACCCCCCATCATAGCTTACCCCAGGCTGGGAGATGCATAAGAGCATTTCCACTCCGTAAAGAAAAAAAAAAAAAGGGTGTACAGACGTTTTTTTTTGTAATACGTAATTTGAGTAGGTGAAACAGAAAACAGAATATAAACAACCTAACCATATGAAAGACACTTTACACTTACATAAATAAATGACATATATAAACCTACATATACATAAAATAACTAAAATATCAAAGAAACCGTATCATTTAAAATCTAAAACAAAAAGCACACACAAAGTAGAAGTAGTTTTAAACTCATTTCTAAAAATCCTCATTGTGTCCATGATCAGCCCATTACGTCACAACTCCATTAAAATCACTACCTTTACTATAACACACCCTGTCAGTATCTATTGGAGTAATAACTTCCATTAAATATCGCTCAACGAACGTCAACCGGTAAATTACTGAGGTCATTTAAAAGCCTTTTGAGTGCTTACGAGCTTGTAATTTAAGCTTTTGGAAGTTCGACAGGCAAATGTGGGTGGACTTGTCGGCGAAGGGCTTTAAACTTACTTTAAGCGAACTGTTCTAGGATAAAGGTTTGGTTGTATGGATACAGTTGAGTTCTAAGAATATGAATAAACAGTTCAAAAAACCGGCCAAGTGCGAGTCGGACTCGCGCACGAAGGGTTCCGTACCATTATCTATAAAACAGCAAAAAATCACGTTTGTTGTATGGGAGCCTCCTGTAGCTTAGTTGGTAGTGACCCTGCCTACGAAGCCGGAGGTCCCGGGTTTGAATCCTGGTAAGGGCATTTATTTGAGTGATGAGCACAAATATTTGTTCCTGAGTCATGGCCCCGTAGCATGGATGGCGTTATCACGCGATAAGTGATAGGATAAGCGCGTCGTCTCGTTCTATCGAACGGTGTCAGCCAGGGACGAATGCTCTATTCTGTCACTTGTCGCGTGATAACGCCATCCATGCTACGGGGCATGGATGATTTATATGTATTTAAGTATTATTTATTTATCTATATCCTCGTAAGTATATTTATCGTCGTCTAGTACCCATAGTACAAGGTTTGCTTCGTTTGGGACTAAGCCGATTTGTGTAAGATTGTATTTTAAAGAAAAAAAATGTAGAAAAAATATTTATATATTCTGGATTTTAGTATTTGTTGTTATAGCGGCAACAGAAATACATCATCTGTGAAAATTTCAGCTGTCAAACTACTAAACTGTTGTTGAGATATAGCCTAGTGACAGACATACAGACGGACTTAGTAATAGGGTCCCTTTACTTTTTGAGTACGGAACCCTAAAAACTTACTCGACAACAGAAAAGTAAAAAATAAGTGTACGTTAGTTAAACTTATTCTTCTATTTTTATTGAATGTTCTTGACGATCACAATAGGGATTCTTGTACCTAAATTGACATGTTATTTATAATGTAATCTTAATTATCATCATCATCATCCTCCTAGCGTTATTCCCGGTTGTGCCCCTAAAGGAGCCCGGGGTCCGCATTAACACTTAATCCCAAGATTTGGCATAGGCACGAGTTTTTATGAAAGCGACTGCCGTCTGACCTTACAACCTAGAGGGAAAACTAGACCGGTATCCTCACGATGTTTTCCTTCACCAAAACATTATAATGTAATCTTATATTGTGATTAAATGAATCTTAATCTGAATCTGTAATTAAAAAAAAACGTTTTTGTACTCGACGATTAAAATATGTGTATTAAGATTTCATAGAGAATACTGCAACGTCACTCTTTTCATAGTTGTAGTCCATGTTACTGTCGAAACAATCGAAATAACTACTTTTCGATACGCTCCAGACAACTAAAATAAATTCGACCAATCACGTGGCTGCTTTACTGAACTGTAATGAATTGGACCAATAGAATCGCTTTGATGTCGTACGCTCGTTGATGTCTTTTAAGATATCAACAAGCGTACGAGCGATGAGCTGCACTTCGTTTCAACAGTATCGAGTTTGTTTAATTAGTTCAGTTGACTCGTAGAAAATTAATTTTAATGAACTCGTACAAAAAGTATTGTTCACAATAGTGTTATAATCAAGCTTTTTAATCTCGTACCTTACTTAGGCCACTCAGCAAGCTTCGTGGCCTAAACACGGTACTCGTAAAAAGCTCTCTATTATAACACGATTGTGAAAAATACTATTTGCTATGTCACCCGAAGCATAGTTTCGAATCGATTGACGCTACGGTGGAACACACGTAAATACAAACATAGGCTGCTAAAAATATAGCCCTTCCTCTCGGCTTTGCCGTAGTCGACCAAAAATAAGTATTTCTTGGTAGTTATAAGTGATAAAAATTCGTGAAAACGACTTTGTTGGGGCTTGAGGTTGTTCAGATTCAGATATGTTGAACATTTGGGAACGTACATATATTTATGAATGTGACTGTAGGTACATACAAGCATACATTAAGGCAGTACATAAAAACTAAGTACCTATACTGGTGATTTTGCTGCGAAAAACAAGTATAAACCTAGTTGGCTAAGTTGGATAAATAAATGCGCCTAATGAAAACATCTTAGCAACATCGTCATAGTAGCAAGACCTTAGAATTTTTGTACCTCTAATCTAACAAAACATGAGCAGTTGAGCACATCATTAATTAATGGCGTTTAAGTTAATTCTAATTAGCGGCCCCCTCGGGTCCAACTGCGTATTGCAAAACATTGGTTGTTTACAGCGTGTATATTTAAAATAACCGCATACTAGCCAGACGTAGCTAGATTTTAGTGTTATAATCTGCAAACTTTTTATTAACTGCCATGGCGTAATTATTTTTTGAAATTTTTTTGAGCAGCAATGTACGGCGTACACTCATTTAACACATGGAAGGAGCTGGTTACTTGTGTGACAGTTGTGATGTCACATCAGTAAGACAAATTAGTGATCCATTGCGTGCTGAATTATTTTAGATGGAAAAAAAAAGTTAGTTTCTTAAATAATTTATCGATAAATATATTAATAAGTGCCTATTCTATAACCCCCTAAAGTTTGCGGTTATGTCAAATATACACGTTGTATAAAGTCGGTTTACGGACGATAATTATACGTGATAACGTCATAAAGCCTAACGCTCGGCTCAGGCGGAACGGGACAATGAGTCATACTTTTTCGTGCGTGCTGCCGGTGTTCATCGATTTATAAGACGTTAGCACGTAAAAACGCATTCAAACCCGCAGGATAAAATAAGTGGTTCCTCAGATTACCCCCTAAATACTTACAAAACTGCAATCTCACAGACTGTTCTTCTTTATAAAATTAGTACAAGCAGCAGTGTTCTTACCCTTTTTAACCCCGACGCCGAAAATTTGACGCTAACTACCCCGTAATTTAAGGCGACAAGGTTATATATATAAGTTATAGGTAGCATTTTTTTTAGTATGGACGTGTAACTTAAGGCGCTATAGGTTCAGCGAAGTGAAGCGAACACAGTTTTTGAAACAATATAATGTGTCTATTTATAATAATATGGTTTCAAAAAAATACGAAGAGTAATCTTGAGGCTTTTCTGCAGGGAAATCAGTGATTCGAAACACGACTAAGCAATTTTCGCACGAAAGAAAAAATTCACGAACATAGGTCTAAAACATATTAAAATTCACTTAAAACATTCGTAGCAAATTATGCACAATAGCTAAACATATTAACATTAGTTTTAAAAATCGGCAATATCATGTTTGAGGGAACTTAGTGATTACTTTTTTATTCATTTAAACGCACAAAAAATTAAAATTTAAAAACATGATACCCGCGCTTCCAAACACGCACTTCCATCTCGCTCACGCTTATGCTCAGCGAGAGGGAGAGAAGACCATGATACTATAGCGCCTTAATTTCATTTTATAGTTTTGATCAAATTTTGGAACACAAATAAGGTCAATTTGAGTAGGGATTTTGACGATTTTGTACGCTTACGGTTAGTCTTGGTATTGATACATACGATAATTCGATATTATGATACGATCAAGCTTTTTTCATGATGATAAGGGAGACAGACGTAGTAGGTACTTGTATATTGCACTTTTCTAAAAGAAGTACCTAAAGTCGGCAAATAAATAAGCTCATTTTTTTCAAGATCTACTTACTATTAAAACGTTAAATTTGTCATACTTTGATGAATTGATAAATTTAACTGTGTTCGTGGTATGATATTCAATAAGTACCTACTATTATTATTTTAGATAAAAAATGACACAATAGAAAAATAAATCCGATTTGGCAATTTTTAGAGAAGATCACAGCTGATATATCGAAAGCCACCTATCTGTAAAGTCTGTAACAAGCCGTTTTCACTCGGTAGCCATGAACCTAATAAAATCGTGCATGGTATAAAACCACATTTATCAAATCGACATGAAGCCGAGCATAGGCAAGTTTTAAAACGAGATGTTTCATTAATCATTTATCTGGAAGGAACGGCCCATTGTCATTTTATTCAACGTTTTAATCACGTTTATAAAAGGTTCGATTTCAGCCGAAACTTCGGTTTCGGTTTCGGCAAAAAACATGTTTCGATCAGATACTTACACCATTATTCATTATTATTATTTATTCATGTTAATTTATTTCATATTAATCATACATTGTTACTCATTTCATTAAAATATCATAATAAGACTCACTCACAAAGATCACTGCCAAAGATTTCGTAGCGCTACGATTGTATCCGCCCACAAGCAATCCATCTAGCGGGTTTCTTCCTGGCACTCAACGTGTTAAAGGAATTGGCAACACGAGTCTCATGGACGTCCAAAAGTTACGGTAACGGCCATAGGTTGACCGTTTAACTCAGTCCTCGCCTCAGAGCATAGAATACTAGTAGTCTAGGCAATGAACTGACAACTTGTATGGAAAAAATGTCAAATTTGGAAATAATTTATAATAGCTGATTTTTTCTTTGTAATGGATATATTATCAATTAAATAGTTACCTAGCGACAAAATCCAACAAAATTTCAGACATCAAAAAAATGATAACTTAACTAGCTTTTGAAAAGTCAGAAAAAATATTAATAGATGGTTTTATCTTTATTTTGGTACATTGACGATTGCTCTATAATATTCAAAATAAATAATAAAAAAAAAACAATTCATGATTTATTTAAATCCATTTAAAGACTTCCGGATGGAAAGTTTGTTGGATTCTTGAATAAAGCATCTTAGAATAATGTTTTAAAATGATATAAAGAAAAAAAACGCTATTATAAATTAATGTTTTTCAAAACCGTATTTTACCTGGAGTATAGAGAGAGGACAAGCCGCCGGCGGCCGTGGCGCAGCTGTATGCTCAATGGGCATACTCTGCCATACTGTGCGCGCGTGCTGATCGCAGAGAATATTACGTTTTTTCCCAAAATTACTCATATGATGCGCGTGTGTTGTCCGATAAGCGCGTAGGTATACAAGTGTGTGTGTTTTAGATGTGTGCGTGCTTTGTCTTGTCAATTACTTGGGCGTTGTGTGGGTTAATGAACTTGTGACAGGCTGGCATGTCCGATCTCCTTATATTCATACATCTGTGGTCCTCGCCCACGCGGCGGGTGGGTGCAGGGGTATGACGGACGATAGCGGGGTGCGCGTGGCGTGCGGCAGGGACTGATTTCGGTTACAGTTATACCGGTATGAAACCGGTATTCCGTTACGGTACCGTTATGTCGTAAAAGTTATGCACGCCGCTCGAACATAACGGTACCGTAACCGTTTTGAAATAACGGTTAGCGGTACCAGTTTAAAACGATACCGTAACCTTTATAATACCGGTATTATAAAGGTTATCGAGAAAAGTAAGCGAGCTGGCACTCTACAGAGGAAGCATTGGCTACTAAACATTTAAAGACTAAAAGACAAAGCAGCAGAGCCTTTGCCGGCGGTTTGGCAACAACGCCAGGCCAAAGTCGATATATCGGTACCTTAAAATAGCGGTTACGGTACCGGAAAAAATAAAGGTACCTTTATATTTCGGTAGTAGTAGTAGCGAAATATAAAGGTTCCGTTACCGAAACCGCTATTTGACAACCGATATGAAGTCATACCGTTAAAAAAGAATACCGGTATTTTTCGGTTATGCAGTCCCTGGCGTGCGGGCGCCGGGCTTTGCATTCCGCACGTCGCCCGCGTCGCACGCTGCCCGCCCCTGATGCCTTAAAAACAGAGGTGTGTTCCGATGTTTGTGAGCTGTTTGTTTCCTCCGATGTATGTGATGGCGTCTGTACCTACCTATAGCCATCATACATGCCTTACGCGTGTGTGCTACTGACGTGATATACAAAAAGTTTTTTCTAACTTTTTCAGCTAAACCAAATATCGTTAAAATTTCATCGCTATTTTGCTGGACTTATTTTACATCTAAAGTGAGCTAGGCAAAGTTCAAAATTTAATTGGAACCTCGCTTTGAGTGCAAAAACTAATAAAGGTGTTACAATAGTCAATCCTTGCGAGGGCTTGATTAAAAATACAACCAACTAAAACGATGTTCGTGCCGCAATGGCCCCAAAAGTTTTTTTTTCTTGTTTTGAAATGCACCTACATCTAACTTATTAAGATTGAGTGATGTTATCAATACTTGCCTATGGCTTTTATTCCGGGCACACTCCGTCAATATGTGTTGAACATCTTCTAATATGTTACTTTCACAATTCGGTGATGGTACTTTTTTCATTAAATAAGCAAATTTATTATGCGGAATGTGTCCGGAACGTAAAAGTTTAAATTTCTACTAGGTACAGTCGCCATCACATACATCGGAGCAAACAAGCACGTCACAAACATCGGAACACACCTCTATTTTCAAAGCATTAGCAAGGCATATTATGTATGTGATGGCGACTGTACTTTGCCAAAGCAAATAGAGAGAAAGACGACCACTTTAGCCTAGTTGCATGTGACTCTGAAGCTGGCTGCACTGTGCTCAAATCCCGGTAATGACAGTTTTTCGTGTGATGAGCTGATGAGCACAAAGTTTCTGAGTCTTTGATGTTTTCTATGTAAGTACTAAGGTTTTCTATGTATACCTAATACCGTGCGTGGCACGTAAAAAGAGCGCCCCGGATGCTATACATATAACGTGTATGGCCACCAGCGTTCCCTTTACGTGCATTGATGTTTAAATACGTATTTGTTTTGTGTTATTGTAGACTGCTATTAAAGTCACCTACTCACTCCACCTGCAAGTGCAAAAGGAGGCGAAGCAGTGCATCTACAGGATATGCACACTAACAAGGCCAAAATGGCGCTCTCAAGCGCTAAGCAAACTTGAGGCCCTTGTTTTTGATAACAAAAACCTAAGCATGCCCACTGACGACACATACGTGGAATGCAAATTCACTAGACTGTATACAGTGGAAATACCTCCGAGAGACAAATGGACAAATGACCAAATGGACTTCAAGGAGGGAAGCCACATTTGGTATACAGATGGATCAAAAAAAAGTGATGATGTTGGATGTGGTATCTACGGTGAGAGGCCAAAGTTCAAAGCTAGCGTCAGCATGGGGAAGGAGGCCTCAATCTTTCAGGCTGAACTCTTCGCATTAAATAAATGCGTGGAGATCAATCTTGAAAGAAACCTAAGGAACCAACATATCTACATCAACTCGGACAGCCAAGCTGCTCTGCTGGCACTAGAATCACTAGAGTCCTACTCTAAACTAGTCCAGAATTGTAAAAATAATCTAAACACCCTGGCGAACTCCAACAAAGTCATACTTAGATGGGTACCAGGGCTCTCCGACATTGTAGGAAACGAAAGAGCAGATGAACTTGCAAGGCAGGGCGCAGACATGGCCCTAGTCGGCCCGGAACCGTTCTGTGGCATCACAAAACGGAAAGCATATTCTCTGCTAAACAACGCGGAAAAATCAGAGGCAATCAAGCTGTGGAAGTTCACCAAAGGACAAAAACAAGCTAAAACCCTGATCGAAGGGTTCAATAGTAAGCTGTCTAAAGAGTTATTACAATTCAAAAGGCACAAAACCTGCGCAGTGACAAGAATCCTGACAGGACATTGCAAATTGAACAAACACCTGTTTCAAATGGGTATGAAGCAGGACACAACTTGCAGGTTCTGCCAGGAGACAGAGGAGACTGCAATGCACATTCTCTGCTCCTGCGGACCACTCATGCATAAAAGAAGTACCTACCTAGGGCGGCACATAATGCACCCACAAGAAGTACAACATATCACCGCCCAAAGAATCTGGAATTTCCTGGAGGCAACGGGACTTAACGGTGAACTCTAAAACAAGGGCTGCCACAATAGATCACTTGCTGGTCGAAGCGGCATATTAAGGCCCACAAACAAAATAATAATAATAAAAAAAAGTCACCTAACAGTATTAACCTTTCGTTGTCCTTGCATAGCCCTAACACGTCCCTCAATTCATCCCAAAACATCTGTCTTTCATCTTTTGTACGCTGTGAGCTTCCCGCACCCTGGTCTACAGGTGCGTAAACCCCAACGACAAAAATCCGCACTAGGCCCACTTTCATTCTTACCCATATCAGTCTGGGACTCACGCAGTCAAATTCGTTCACGCACTTAGCCATCCTAGCGGAGAGTATAATACCAACTCCCTTACAGGCCCGTTCTGAGCTTGGCATCCCTGACCAATAAGCTGTGTAGGGTCCATGTGTGGTGGTGTCACATCCCTTCCGCTTTGTCTCATTCACGCATAGCACATCAATCTTCCTTTCATCCATCATCTGTAATACCTCATCAACTTTCTCACTCATACCTCCTTGAACATTCAACGTAGCAAAACGGCTTTCCGTGAGCCGCTTCTCGCCCCCGTGAGAAACGAGACGTGACGGGTGGCGTACCGCGTCGCCGCCATTCGGATGATTTTTATTTATAGTCTCAATTGCGTTCCCACGAGTAATAGGGATTTACGAGTCCACCCCAGCAGAGCCCTGATACTGAGGTAAGACGGGTGAGAGTAGTGCCCTGTGACCGCCAACACAGACACCCTCCGTTATCAACCAGACTCCCTCTGGCCATGCATCCCTTAGCACGGGTCGGTTAACACCTTGGATTGAGTGTTTAGATTCGAAGTTTTCCGTCTCCTAGACAGGTTGCAGCACAATGCTAACGAGGCATATCTCCCCGGGTTATATTCTGGAATTTTCCGTCTCCTAGACAGGTTGCAGCACAATGCTAACGAGGCCTATCTCCCCGGGATGTTTTTTACCTTTTCACGCCCAAACCGCTGAACCGATTTCATTGAAATCCATACTTACTTAATATTTTAAATGCGAAAGTGTGTCTGTTTGTATGTCTGTCTGTCTGTCTGTTACCTCTTCACGCCTAAGCCGCTGAACCGATTTGGGAAAGGACATGGGATAGTTTTTATCCCGGATATCAATCCCTAAAGGGGAAATAGAGGGTGAAAGTTTGTATCGAGCTACCGTAGTTTTACCTAATATGATAATCCTATTAATCATATATTCGCAACCACTGTAGCAGCACCTCGTTCACACACGAGCACAGACACACACACTTATGACTACAGAAGACTACTTAATTCTCGCCCCGCCGGATATTGGAGAACCTACAGATAAAATGAATAATTTTGGGGCATGTTTGAACGGGGGTTAGTTGGGAAGGTTTAAGCCTGATTAAATTCGTATCGAAAATTATTCACTCGGTTTTGATTTTGCCTCGGGCGAAAGTACCATTATAGGTACATCGGTATTGATTGAATATTATAAAACGTGTTACGTATGAATTGAGTTCTTAATGGCTAGTATTTACAGGCACATCAAAAAACCGAACTAATCGTTCGCCAAAATTAGGTTTTGATGTGCAATTGTTAAATTCTTGGCGCAGTCAGTATTTTTTTTTGGGGGCAATCAGTATTTTGTTGGTGAATACAATTTTCCCGTTTTTGAAAGGTAAAAAAAAATGGTACAATTGCCAATATTGTCACCAACTACTCGTTGAGAGGGTTTCAATAGGTTACCTACTGGTTTACTTGTGTAGTTAATAACTTGTTATGACTACCTTCTGTCTCTATTACCAGATCAGACCCTTATCATTGCAGTACCTAAGTATACCTAATTTCAAAAATGGGCATTTGGCTTGCAAACTTTGAAGGACAACTGACTTACATCTGAACAATGCCAGCAGTAACTAAAAGCTTGTAGTATTTTTACAACGTAAAGTTTCAACAATTTTATAAACCACTTGAAAATTCTTGGAGTAAATTTAAACAAAAAAAATATGCCTAACCCAAAGAAAACCTTACATTCGCAACAAACATTGTACCTATTCAGTTGCCAAGTCGATACTTGTGATACAACACAGTTCTATGTGAAGCGGCGTACTATTGTGTAACACCCTTGTCGTACTGACACTTGACAGCTGAACAATTATTCTCTGTCCAATTGTGTTCAAAATGTACGCTTTAAATTATATTTTGTTGTCGTTCGAAGATGGCCTTAGAATACAAATATGTACCTACTGTGTAAAAGAGTTTTGACGTCACCATTCCGTAAACAAGTAAAAATTTGGCTCCCACTGCAGTGGCAGAAAATTCCACTTTCACACCTGCTATTTAGAAAAGAGTCATTGTCGGCCTCTAATGAGGGATCAAAGTTGTACTTTCCTGCACTGATCTTGCTGTTCAGAAAAGAGTCATTGTTGCCCTCAAATGGGGATTAAAATTTTCCTCGTAGAAGGTGTGATAAGTAAGTACCTACCTGTCTATGTGTCACTCGGTGCCAACATTATTTCCTTCGACTCGTGGGCGTAGGATACAATATAGAGTGAGGCACTGGTGCGTTGCGTTGCGTTCCGTCGCGTTATTTCGATTGCCGGCCTTTAAGTTTAATCTACTATACGTTTGACAAGGACGGCAATCGAAATAACGTGACGCAACGCAACGCAACGCACCAGAGTGGAGCCTCACTCACACCGCCTTCGCCGTAGATTATTGCCTCCGTGAGACACAAAATACAATTCCAGGCCAAGGGACAATGTTTAAATTGGTGGTAATGATTTTTTTTCCGATTATAATCGTAGCGTTTAATACCTAGTTTAGGTTTCTGTAACCAAAATGGGACACGTAGTGTCGAGTTTCAACATGTCTCTCTGTCAGTCTGTCCGTCAGCCTGTCTTGCCATCTTTTGGTCCATATGCCACAGGCATTTTATTCATAATAGTAATTCCCAAAGAGAGTAACATCTCTTTTTCTTGCGCACGAAATATAAACTGCCCCCGTTACGAAGAAGGGCGCTTGTCACATGATGTCAAAAACGAGAAAATAAATGTTAAAGTCGATCAAATGGTTAAAAATCTGCTGTGTCCAAATGAAAGGAGATAGAGACGTTCTGTAAACGGCGCTAGTTAGGCAAATACTTTGCGCACATTTACGTTTTTTTTATTTATCTATAATTTATTCTTATTTATTTTATTTTACGTGTTTTTCCTTTTCATCTTGGTAAAAAAATGATTGGAAAATACTAGTATACTTAGTAGAAAAGGCGCTAGTTACCATTTACGTCCTTTTAACTAAGCCCAATTAGAATGCTGCCATTAATTTAAGTCTATAACAGATATATAACCTCTGTTTCTCCGAAAATAAAGAACGCATTTAAGGCGCTATAGTATCATGGTCTTCTCTCCCTCTCGCTGAGCATAGGCGTGAGCGAGATGGAAGTGCGTGTTTGAAGGCGCGGATATCATGTTTTTTAATTGTTATTTTTTGTGCGTTTAAGTAAATAAAAAAGTAATTACTAAGTTCCCTCAAACATGATATTGCCGATTTTTAGAACCAATGTTAATATGTTTAGCTATTGTGCATAATTTGCTACGAATGTTTTAAGTGAATTTTAATATGTTTTAGACCTATGTTCGTGATTCTATCGAGCGAAAATTGCTTAATCGTGTTTTGAATCACTGATTTCCCTGCAGGAAAGCCTCAAGATTACTAATTCGCATTTTTTTAACCATATTATTATAAACAAACGCATTATATTGTTTCAAAAACTATGTTCGCTTCACTTCGCTGAACCTATAGCGCCTTAACCAGAACCGTCTTTTCAATGATATATTTATTTGATATTTGACTGATTTGACTTTACTCACATAAAAAGTCACTTCTACGTGTTTTTTACTTTAATTAAACATCAGATTGCAACATTGCAGCTGCAACGCTCCGCCTGGGTATACAGAAGACTAAGGATTATAACCTGTCCCTCTGTTTAGCGTTCATGGAGAAAGCCTTCGGTTCGGTCAAAACCTAGGCCGTATTAGGTACAATCTCTCCAGCGGTGCCAAGCTGACTACCGCTATATCGAAGTACTGAAGTGTTTGTACGAGAACGCCACTATATCAGTCCGACTCCAGGACCGGAACTCGAAACCTATTCTGCTGCAGCGGGGAGTCAGGCAAGGAGATGTTATTGTGTTATTTCTCCAAAACTGTACACCGCTACACTGGAGGTTGCTTTCAAGACTCTGGACTGGAGAAGGCTAGGCATCAACAGCAACGGCGAGTATATCACTCACATTCGGTTAGCGGACGATATAGTCTTGGCTGAGACCATGAAGGACTTAAGTACGATGCTCGATGACCCCAGTAAAGCTTCCGAGCGAGTTGGTCTAAGAATGAACATGGATAAGACGAAGATCATGTCAAATGCCCATGTAGTACCAACTCCCATTACAATCGGACACTTAACGCTCGAAGTTGTAGACGATTTTGTATACCTAGAGTAGAATGTCTAGTTAGGTAGGTCGAACTTCGAAAAAGAGGTCAATCGTCGAATCCGACTAGGCTGGGCAGCGTTCGGGAAGCTACGGCACATATTTTCGTCCAATATTCCGCAGTGTCTTAAGACGAGTCTTTGACCGGTGTGTGTTGCGATATGGCACTCAAACGTGGTATCTTATGGCCTTATAAGAAGGCTCAAAGTCACCCAAAGGGCAATGGAGAAGGCTATGTTGGGAGTTTCTGTGCGTGATCGCATCAGAAATGAGGCAATCCGCAGCAGAACCAAGGTAAACGATAAAGCCCTCCGAATTGCTAAACTAAAGTGGCAGTGGGTGCGGCACATTGCACGTAGAACCAATGGCCGTTGGGGCGGAAAGTTTCGCGATTGGTGACCACGTAACGGAAGGCGTGGCGTGGGTAGGCCCCCTCAAGGTGGACTGATGACCTGGCCCCGTAGCATGGATGGCCTTACACGCGACAAGTGACATGATAGAACATCCGTCCCTGGCTGACACCGTTCGATAGAACGAGACGACGCGCTTATCCTATCACTTATCGCGTGACAACGCCATCCATGCTACGGGGCCAGGTAAAGGTCGCGGGAGTAATATAAGTATCTGATCTCAAAACGCGCAAAGAATATCATTCCCTTGTCAATTGTATCATGCCCTTGTAGTTTTTAGCATTCCCCTGACATTTTGTCTCATTCCTCTGTATTTTTTCTCATTTCCGTGGCAGCTAAACTTTGAATTGGCATATTTCCGTACCTAATTGACCCAAAGTGATGCCTACTCGATAAATATGTTTGTTAGTAAATATTTTATTTTATTTAATTCTAACTTAGTAGAATTTTTTTTAAATAAAAAATGCCAAAGGAATGAGATGAATAATGCAAATCTCAAGAATAATCCTTAAAAAATAAAAATTAAGCCTGGAACAAAATGTAGACGCAAGTACCACAAGCGCACTGCACTGGTTCTTAATTGAAAGGGCGCTATTGGTGACTTACGCCTTTTCTATCTTGCTGTAGCGTCAATTTGAACGAATGAACCAGGAACCAGGATGAACTTAAATGAAAAGGCACAAGAAGTCACTAGCGCCTTTTTATTTTGTTTCGGTTGCAGATGTGTCAAGTCATATGCGAAGTTGAAAAGGCGCTAGCGCCTTTCTAATGTTGAGGTAATGTTCAAGTCCAAAGCTGAGACGCAGGTGACTACTTGCGTCTTTTCCACTTTTTATAAAACAGCAGATCATAAGTCGCGTCTTTTATTTTATGGAAATGTTGAAAAAGTGACAAAACAGATGGGCGCATATACGCACGTACGTCCATACATTTAAGATCTTCAATGTTTTTCGGAGAACCGACTTTTCAATTTAGTGGTTTAAGTGAGAAAATGCGTGTAAAAGTGCACTTTTTTTCTTATGGTAACTCTGTTTCTAAGCTTCCTAGGATAAAATAAAAATATTGTCAGACGCGCCTTTTTTTGCTCATCATGGTATATCAGTATATACTCGTATAACTTAATTTTGACAAAAATGTGACATGCGCCCTTCTTCGTAACGGGGGCAGTACAAACATGTCTCTTAGACGTGAAAAATTGTCAAACAGACAGTGTTACCTTCATATTTATAATATTAGTATGCACGATGCTGCATTATTAATATTCAGGTCTCAGAAAACCCCCAGAGAGAGTTTCTAGAAAGTAAACAATGTCACCGGCTTATGGATTTCCAATACATTACTACCACGATATTCTATAAGGACTACTTTATCAGTTTATCACGTTTGCGGACAAATATTTATTTTTTGCCCGCTAAAATATGTATATACCTACCTAGTATACCAAGCATATCTGTTTTATGACTAGAGAATAGTACATTATTGCCGTGGCCGGGAAGGAGGCAATTGCAGGCTGAGTATTCTGTTTAACTTAAACGGACGAGCTTGCAAGTCCGTTTAATTATAATACGAAGCCTGCAATTGCCATTCCGGATGAGGCTAATATAGTGATTTTCTCAAAAATGGGGGAATAAAAAAGACTAAATTTAAATCAAGCGTTATTATTAAATACAAATTGAGGATACTGCAAATAACATAAAATAAAACGTCATATTTTTTTTAAACAGAATCGCAAGTGTATTTTTCCACCGAAAAACGCAATATTTTTATGACACATACAAAAATGTCGCGTTTGCAACAGAAAAATACGACTTGATTTGGCTGAATACGACCTGTGCCGTCTTTTATATGCCAGTTTCTACTTTTTTAAAAGTTTGGTACTCGACAAATAAAGGAATTCATATGTAACATTCCAGGCGGCCTGCAATGTTTTTTATTTTTTAATTTTGATCTGGCCTTCAACTATACACTTTACCTTCCAATATGTATAGCGAGTTATGTTCACTTTGCGGGCCATTTTTGAGAAAATACATGTACCTACCTACTTAACTAGTGGCTCCGTCTCTGTGAGTTGAAAAAGTCGCGAGATGGACTTAAAAAAACTCTGTTTAATTTCGGAAAACTGAATTGACAAAAATAATACATCATTATTGAATGAACCGCTGGGGCGGAAAGGTTCTCGAGTGGCGACCACGTACCGTAAGGCGCGGCGTGGGTAGGCCCCCCACAAGGTGGACTGATGATCTGGTAAAGGTCGCGGGAGTCCGCTGGATGCGGGTGGCGCAGGACCGGTCATTTTGGCACTCTTTGGGGGAGGCCTATGACCAGCAGTGGACGTCTTTCGGCTGATATGATGATGATGATGATGATGATGATTATTGAATCTGCTCACAAAATTTCACGAGAATCTGTTGAGTAATGCGGACCTGTAGAGGAGAAAAACCAGCCAGACGCCGTTCATACGAAATAAGTTTTGCCCGAGCTTAAACGGAGAACACGCTTCGCTCGCTCAAAGGTTCATGTTTGAGAACTCAAGACAATACCCCATTGTATTATCCATATCCATATTAGGTGCATGTTTACTAGACAAGGTAAAATCGATTAGTATAACTCTAAACACCTGATTTGCAGGCATTATGTTTTTTCACGTATCATACAACGCCAAAAATATGTACACACTATGGTTCTTATTACAATACGAATAAGGTTCAAACTTCAAATGTGTATACATTGACGTTACGTACGGTTATAGGTATGCTGGGTTGCTATGTCAGACTCAGCCACCATCGGATTGTGCGTGTTTCCAATGGACGTCATGTTTGATTTATTGAACCCTTAACCTCCTGATACATTAAACTTAAAATGCATCCTATTATCAGACACTCTTTGGGGGAGGACTGTGTCCAGCTGTGGACGTCTTTCGGCTGATATGATGATGGTGATGAAACAATATGTGTTTTGTACTTTTCTTACAAAAACAAATGTCAAAGTAACAGATTAAAGATGGATAAATTTTAACTGCACACCAACTTTTATGTACGGGGGTCAAGTATCTCTGAATCTGACTGTACCTACATGCTATGCATGATTGCATGTGTCGTGTCACCACGCCACACAACACAACGCTAGAGAGCAGGTAAACAGCCAACAATACCAATAAATAAAATAAATAAATAAAATCCCTATGTACAGTCGCCATCACATACATCGGAGCAAACAAGCTCGTCACAAACATCGGAACACACCTCTATTTTCAACGCATTAGGGTGCATGTGCCAATATTTTTGAACACCTATAGTGTACCGATGTATGTGATGGCGACTGTACTATAATTTTATGCCGATTATAGGTCGTATATTGATATAATTTCCATGAGATAATTTTAATAAAAACTACGTAAATTATGTTAATTTTATAACATTATGCAAATGTGCTTTGGTGGAAAGTAGACAGGATCTTTAATATAACTGAGCCACGTATTGTTTGCTGTTACAAGTGGCAGAATTAAAGGATAAACTTTACTGGTTTAGGATAATTCCGTTAATGTTGTAAATCTTTGTATATTTATTTCCAAGGAATCACGGCAGACGCCGCGTGGGTAAACTCCCCACAAGGTGGACTGACGATCAGAGGGGTAATCACGTAACGTTTCGAACGCGCGTTAGGACAATTTAACTGTCATTTTCCCCATATACAAAGTGACACTTATCTACCTGACGCGCGTACAATGAGTTACGTGATCGACCTGCTGGTAAAGTACGCCAATTCGTAGATGCGGGTGTCATAGAACCAGTCATCATATGATGATAATGATGATGATCGATCGACCATGTGTAGGGAAGGAACAAACCAAGAAATAAATTAATCTTATTCTGAATTCCTTTCGTCACACCCCTTTTACAAGTCAATAACGAAGCTTAACAAACTCAACAGGTTGGTAGTAATTTTTCGCCAAAATAACTATGGTTGACACGTCATCTAAATCTGAACAAAGAGGCACTGCCGTACCATCCTTTTCTCGAAACCATTCATACCTTTTTTAACATCCTGTAATTTCGTGTTGGCTAAAGATAGAACCCTGAATTTTCAGTAACATGTAGGGCAGGGCCTAGATATATTCTCAATAGCATTCAATTTGAACTATAAAAACGTCAATTTCTGTAAGTGCTTAGGCTCGGGTACATGTCTTCGGTGGCGGCAGACATGTGGCCGGGCCCTAACCCTCCTAGAAAAACCGTGCCGTGTGACAACGGGCACGTGCCAAGCTCACCCAGCTCATAGCATTAAACGGTCAATATGCATCTACCCACACAAACACGCTCACCTGTGTGCGGTATTAGCTACCCGTCGATACAACGGCACAACGTGGTAAGTGAAAATTTTCAATTAATGCAAATTGAAGTTGAGGGCGAAGAGTCCTTTTCTGATCATTTTATTTTCTGAATGAAGTAAAAGTTTGATATACTTAGATACTTACACGTTATTAATTTTACATAAGGAAAAGGTTGATAATCAAATAATGCAGACGTTTAACAAATTTTTTTTAAACATGGCTGTGAATACTTAATTGTATAAGTTGGTGTCTATTTGTCAACAAAACAAAAAAGTATTTTAATGCAATGTCAAGATTTCAAAGTGAATAAATGAAAACAAGATACTAAAGTAACTTTTGATGTTGAGCGTACTCATAAAACATTTATTTTATTTTTATGACCGTTCTTGATGAATCTATGTTCAATTAAACGACTGAAGTGCCTTTATTTATAGCTTATACCTACATTAACGAGTTAAATAAGAACCACACCAGTCCATAAATATCAACTCTTTGCTTCAAGTGACGATACTAAAATGTTTTCTACGAAAAAAAACTTAATAAACGGACTCCTGACTTAAGGCTCCGCACGTTCATGGTCTTCTCTCCCTCTCACTGAGCATATGCGTGAGCGAGATGGATGTGCGTTTTCGAAAGCGCGTATACCATGTTTTTTCGGAATATTTCAGAAAAGGAGAAGAAATTTAAATAAGTAAGACAATAAAGTTATTGTTCATTACTTTATGAAGAAGATTATAACATTTCATCTTTTTCTGATAAAAAATGGAGCAGTACAAAAGTTACAAATGAAATAATAGGGTTCATTTTAGCCTTTTTTTTCCACTTTCTTTTGTTAAAATGTATTTTTACGAAAACTATGTTACTTCTCATATCTTGCAGATTATGATATATTATTTCCGACCTGAAAATTGTTACGTTAATGTATAAAATGGTTACTAAACAACTCATTTTCACAAAAAATTCAAAGTGGAGCCTTAAGGCGGATTGCAACAACTTACGTTTACAGCGATCAACATTAAAGATGGCGCCGGCAGCTGTCATTCCATAGAAACTTGTCAAACTTTCGATACATTTAGATTTTAACGAACACCGCTTACAATAGGGAAGATGCAGCTTTAATATTTACCATTATTTCGTGATGGAAATGTTGAAAAAACATAAAATCATTGCTACTGAAACGTTTTAACTTTAGTTTATACTAATTTCAAACAATAATCACGATTTGAAATTACGTGAAACGGAACGTTTTTTTATCCACCGATCAGCGACTGGTGACGTTTCTCCTGTTATGACAACTACTAAAAGGTTATAATTGGACGGGGAAAGACTGTTTCATTTAAAAAATTGAATAATTTTGAATAAAAATGGAAGTAGGCTTTAATTAAAGCAGACTCTAGACGCCTTACAAAAGATAGTGTCGACATGGTTGTACATTATGGCGAGTGACAAACACGAGGGACGACACAGGAACTATCCGTTTAGGCGCGAAAGTTTAAATTGTCAGTTTGTAACGGAAATTTTTGACTAAAAATTATAGTAAGTATTTTATTTTTTTTATACAGCCGTGGTCTATTCTAATACATGCAATTTTATCAAATGAAAGCAAAAATTAAAATATCGTAAAACGGGGAAAATAGGAATCGCGGGGTAAATTGGAATAAAAGTCTGCTTTTCTAAACTGGTCTGTTAGTTCCATTACAACCAGACAGGAGGTCAACTTATTAATTTCTGAACGAACATGGTATTTTTTGCTACTGGCTACACTGATCATTTAAATCAGCCAATGGCGTTTCAGTAAGAAAAACACATTTAAAGTCAGGGTAGTCGTCAACACTGTTAGATACTTGTGCATGGTGCGTTTTAACTTCAAGTTTTAGGTAAGTAATATTGTGAAAAGTGTTGAAATTTGTGTAATATCGATCATAATAGTGTATTGTGGTTTATATAAATCAAAAAGTAACTAAATAATTGTAATATTTCATTACAAATCTTAGTTTTTCGAAATAATAGTTTTTTGAGATAATAGGAACGGTGAAGGGGGAAATTGGCACGTCAACAGGTCTAATTGGAACAACGTGGGGGTTATTTGGTTTGTTAATGGGGAAAATTGGCATTGCCTAATAGGGTTGTCAAAAATTAAAATCTTAGTAAATTTAAGGAAATTTTATTTAGGTACCTACTAGATCTCACAAAGAATTTTTAATTTAGTGCCTATTGTAAAGATTTTCCGAGACTAGTTTTGAAAGTATCTGATGATGATGATGATGATGATGATGATGATGATGATGATGGTAGGTACCTATCTAGCTTTGAATAAATTGAGTGACAACCCTAGTGAATTCCAATTAACCTCACTTTCGAACCTATTAACCCCGTCAGGGGTAAATTGGAATCCGATAGGGTTTTTGTAAAATATATCAAAATATGGCAATAATTCGGGAATTTAAGGCTACTCAGCATCTAAAAGAGCTTACCATACATGTTTATGTAGTACTATGAAATACTCTATGACTTACGGAAGATGGTTAAAATTCCAGTTGAATGTGAATATTGGACCTATTTACCCCGTTTTACGGTATTGCATCTTGCCTATTACAGACGGTTCGGTGCAACCCACCCTTATTCAATTAAGCAGATACATGCTGTCTGGAAGATATCGCTTTTAGGTATAAGACAGTCAATTAATTCTTAGGGTGTGTGATTATAGAAAAGCGAAGTGATTGATTTACTTGCACATTAATAGATGCAAAATAGAAAACAAACCGTAAATAACTATGCAAATGTGCAACCCAATTTACCGAAACGATTTAAATGGGCTCATTAACTATTGTCAGCCAGTTTACACGCAAATAGGTAACAATTAATGCTGAATCCGTTATTCACAGCAAAAGATATTTTAATTCCCGGCTGTTGCATGATACATGCTTTCCCAATCAGAGCGTGGAGCGAACGAGTCCATACTAGGTTTGTATTACAGTCCCACTGGCACTCAAGATAGACGGTTGTTTTTCATTACCATTAGGAAAATACACGCGATCTATAAACGGTACGAATTTAAATTAAGAACGCCAATTTAATGTTTAATTTTTGTTATGTTTTTGAGGTTTACGTATGTGGCCAGTGACGTGCGAGTTAAACAAAAGTCGATCGATTTATATTTACAATTGTATTCGACGATATATCGTACGGTATTTTTTTTTGTTTTTTATTATTTTATTAAAGTGACGTGTTTTGAGGTAAGTTGGTTGCCAGTGTCGTGTCAAGCGGGGATTATTGAAGTAATCAAATTACGTCTAATTGAGTTAGTGTGTCGTCGGACGTGGCCGTTAGAGTAGGCTAATGTTTTTGTTGAAATAACTACGTTTGCGTTGTTTTTGGTGTTGTGGTGTTATTGGATTGTCAAAAGTTTGTATTATTTGGTATTCTGCAAAATATTGCTTGTTCTAATCATTGGTCAAGACTTGGTAAACGTAAGTACCTACCTCCCTAAGTGCACGATTAATTGATATGGATCGTAAAAACAGGTTAATTGATTATTTAGTCTAGGTAGCTATTATGAGGATACGATGTTTTTCCACTTTTTGCTAATGTGAAAAGGCTAATTTGACCAGGTCCAGTAAATGATTGATCGCATTGCCAGTACTTAACGAATGAATGATTATTTTTATTCACATGTGTTTCTTATCTTTCACCAGTTATATTAGTAACACACTTGCTTGGGCTGTGTCATTCATGTAGACGACGCAACAAACAAGTCAAAGTTTATAAACAATGCCCCTTGCAGTAATCTACCTACACTGTTTATTTTATGAGGAGCCTAACTGAGTACTACTTCTACATAATATTATGGGAGTGTAATATTGTTGTTTACTCAACCCATATTTATGTGTAGAAATGTTTAGACGACCGCTTTAGCCTAGTTGGTTACCCTGCCTACGAAGCAAGAGGTCCTGGTTTCGAATCCCGGTAAGGGCATTTATTTGTGTGATGAGCACGAATATTTGTTCCTGAGTCATGGATGTTTTCTATGTATTTAAGTATTTATTTCTCTATAAAGCGTGTATTTATAATATTACCTCAAATTGTAGGTGTTAGGGATATGAACCGATTTTGCAAGAAAATATTCTTAACCTACCATTTTTTTTTCCTTATAAAATAATTCAGCACGCAATGTATCACTACTTTGTCGTACTGACATGACGTCACAAATGTCACACTCACAAAGTGATCCGCTTCTTCCGTGTGTCAAAGGAGTGTACGCAATACATTGCTGCTCAATAAATTTTCTAAAATTAGTTTTACTTTGTTAGTTAAGACTAACTTAATTTTTTTTTGCAATATCGGTTCATAGCCCTAATACCTATATCTGGTTACAATTTGAGTTAAGTAATATTAAAAATACAGGCTGTATAAGTATCTATATCATCGTCTACATAGTACCCATAGTAGGTGCAAGCTTTGCTTAGTTTGGGACTAGGTTGATTTCTGTAAGATTGTCCGCAAATATTTATTATACCACGTCGGCGGTAAACTAGCGTAGGTATATGGCCCACCTGATACCTGATGGACCGTAGCCTAACATATGTACATTTGCAACACTACGTACAGTCAGCATCAAAACTAGCTACGCAAACGGAGACGTCAAACGGCTTTATTAAAAGGGAATAAGAACTTTTGACGTTTTCGATTGCGTAGCTACTTTTGATGCTGACTAACGGGTGTCACAATGCGCACTGTCGACCCGTTATAGACAAAAATGTGTCACCGTAAAATTTTAAACTTTGTCTAGATTATAAACCAACCTAACCTACCAGTCAGTTTATAATCTCACTAGGTAAATTATAAACTAACAGTTCTTTTAATTTTACGGCGACGTAGGTATTCACTCCTTGAAAAACCCCTATTATGATATGAAGCATTTTGGTATCTTGGAATCCATACATGTAGTGACATATCTTTTATTTGTTTGTTTGTCTGTAATTTAAGGGTCAATCAACTATGTCTTCTTGTTAGGCAGGAGACAATATGACAGAGTTTCTAAAAATTAATTAAAACATGAAATAGAAGAAACACCCTAGGTACATTTAAAGATTTTCAACTCGTAAAATCACAGTTTCAAATAGTGACCCCATGATACATAACCATGGCAACGAGCCACAATTTATAAACCCATAATAACGTAATAAACAATATTACCGTATCGTTTTAAGGTAAAACTGTCCAACAATTTCTTTTCCTCGCCCTCTTTGGTCACGATGCGGTAAATTAATCCAATTGTCCTGTTGTCAGGCGCTCACCGAGTACTGCCATCTTACGGGAGTTCCTGGCAACTCATTATAATTTAAACTTATTTGACGACTGACGAGTTGACGACCGCATAGTGGCATAAAGTACTTTTTCTCTAATCTGCAATGAAATTTTGACGTTCTCTTCTTTGTGGCTTCGATTATCACGTTTCGGGCGCGGCGAGTCGAGAGATACGTAATGGAATTTCATACAAAATCGGAGTCCTGCAAAGCGACCTTCTTTTGTTTCAATATCAATTCGTGAGACTAAGTCACGTTCAGACATCAAAATAGTTTGGAGTTCTTTTATAATTTCATTGCATGTTTGAGAAAAGCACTGTTCATACCTCGACGTGATAAGGGATTGCCAGCCTCGCAACTACTTGTCTGGCAATCCTTATCTTCCCGGTCTCTGCAGTAATGTACTATTGTTATTATTGTACTGCCTAGTGGGCAGTGATCCTGCCTATAAAGCTGATGGTCCTTGGTTTAAATCCTGGTAAGCACAAAATGTGTCCTGACCATTAATGGTTTATTATATTTAAATACATAGATATATGGTCCTCAAGTACCTACCCATAACACAAGCCTTAGAGAGCTTATTATGGGCCCAGTGCGATTTGTATGAGATTTTCCCCTAATATTGGTACATATTATAATCTTATATTCGCTCGATATAGCCCTCCGAATCGCTAAACTTAAGTGAGAGTGGGCACATTGCACGTAGAACCGATGGCCGTTGGGGCGGAAAGGTTCTCGAATGGCGACCACGTACCGGAAGTCGCGGCGTGGGTAGACTGGATGACCTGGTAAAGGTCGCGGGAGTCCGCTGGATGCGGGTGGCGTAGGACCGGTCACTTTGGCACTCCTTGGGGGAGGCCTATGTCCAGCAGTGGACGTCTTTGGGCTGATATGATGATGATGATGATTATCTTGAGTTGAACGAGCTGACTGTTCTGGAGACGCAAGCGTCAACAGGCTTCGGTGTTTGTTTACAATCAGGCCATATGCGTATTGCCACCGTTGTAGTAGAAAAAAATGAATAATGGTACAATTAAAAGTAATTGTTGTATCGTTGTCAGACAATCGATTCAGTCGTGATTACGATTGTAACCAGTAATCAGTTGCGCGGTGAAGTGATTGAGTTCACACATCATTAACTTTGACGCTTATTTATTAAATATTACGAACCGCTGTCACAAGATACTTATCAAAAAGCTAAATACAACTTTTGGTGTATTTTCGAAACCAATATAATTATACAACAGCGAATAGACGACCTAAGGCCACATACATAACAGTATAATAGTTTTACATATTAAGGTGTACTTACTGTCAACGCGCTGTGCCGCGTAAGTCTGTGTCATATAAACCCGCTATAATATAAACTACGTATCATACGTATGTATCGTAATCATTATAAAAAGGCCCACTTTTGACCCCCAAGAAACAAAACACGGCCGTGTTTTTTTTTAACTTAGCGGCCGTGCCGCGAACGTTTTGCCGTGTTACAGGTGTTCGAGGTGTTACAAGTTAAACATGAGTATCTCTCTGTCTGTCTGTGGTATCATAGGTCTCCAACGGATGACCCGAATTGAGTGCAATTTTAAATCGAAAATATTGCGTGTCAAAATTGTTCTTAGCTAGATTTGTTGCCCTGCGCCACCCGCATCCAGCGGACCCCCGCGACCTTTACCAGGACATCTCTCCACCTTGTGGAGGGTCTACCCACGCTACGCCAGCCGATACGTGGTCGCCACTCGAACTGGTGGTTCGTGGTCGGTCACTGTGGCACTCTTTGGGATAGGCCTATGTCCGGAAGTGGACGTCTTTCGGCTGATATGATGATGATGATATTTGTTGTACCGAGGGTATTCTAAAGTTTAAATTTTATTCCTAAAAAAAAAACGACGCTGTTGGAGTTATTTACGAGAAGAAAATTAATTCTCATTAACACTCGAAACGCATGCCATTCAAATTCTTAATTGAAGGTGCGATCGAAGCGAACGAGGCTCTACGTTTCAGCTTGGGCCTAAATTCTTTCGTATGTCCGGATGTCTGGAATCTGGATGAACGGCTGTTCTCCTCAACAGTCGTATTGCTGTGAGCTGGTCTATAATAATCCAGTACGTGGGGAACGGCCTCCATACATTGTCTTGCAAAAGGTGGGGTGGAAAATGTTTTGACTTCTGTTCTTTGGTCGGGTTTCCGACCTCGGGACATGTGTGCGTTTGCAACCATCCTCATTTAAATAGGCAATTTTTTGATATTTTTGAAATAGCACTTTAATTGTTGCTTCTATGACAAAAGTGTCATAGAAGCAACAATTACTTAACTTACATGTTTGGTATTAAACATTTATCTGAAAGTCTTACAGAAAAAAATTGCGAGTGGCGGAAAAAGTTGTATTGTTCCAAAATCTCTCAAACTAGCAATTTTCGCGCCAAAATTGTACGCTTAGTATTAAAAGTATCAAATTTATAGAGTGGTAAAAGTTATCTATAATGAGTATTTTTATGTGCTGAAACAAGTCGGATTCACCCCATGAGCGCGGGAAAATGGGAGTGAATGTGGAAAAAGTAGGCGTCGCCTGCGTTATGGCCTCCCCGATAAACTATTGTTGCTAGAGCTTGTGGGGTATCGGTACCGCCTAATACAGACACGAGGAATTCATTAATGACAAAAAAGGTACAGTTTCATACAAATCAACAAATGGCCCATTCAAATGAGGATGGTTGCAAACGCACACATAGCCCGAGGTCGGAAACTTAATTTTTTTTTCATTTTTTTCATACCCGACCAATATAAGTCAAAACTTTTATCTCCACCTTTTGCAAGGCAAATCCCCCATTGTCTGAATTACAATGATATTTTATATAATTTATTTGTCGATGACTTTTTTCGACATTAAAAATATAAATGTTTTAAAAGTCACGCTCACGAGCTCTACAGTATCTCTTCTATAAGTTTTATCGATACAAACCGTTTTCGAAGGCGTTTGCGTTTAGTTTCAATGTGTATGGCACCGGGAACAGCGCCTCTGGTGGAACTGCGCGTTGCCGTACAAATTGAAACTAAACGCAAACGCGACCGAAAACGTATCCATATGTATCGATAAAACATATACTAGTGCTACTTACAGCTCACAGAGCGAAAAGTGTGTCATCCTTTCCTAGACTTTGGTTCAAATAACAATAGACCTAGCTAGTTGGCATATAAGGTCAGACGTTAACGCAATGGTCTAATTAGACACACTCATGACACTCATCCTCCTAAATGGCAAGACGTGTGCAAAGCATGACGACGCTATTTGACTGAGCGTATTGAGTTTGATTTGGTATGGTATTTTTCGCGTGAGTCCTTTTTAATAATAACATTTTATTTATTTATTGATAAACCATTACATATCGTTTAATCAATAAGTGAGTTCATCGCACTACTAAGTGTTCATTTGACATAATCAACCTTTCAAAGGTTCCATATTGCCCCATTTGACATAATCAACCTTTGAACGGTTCCATATTGCCCCATAATTGCCGCGCTGATCCGAATCGTCTCGTTGAGCGTGCCCTACGGAAGCTAGGCGTAATTATACGATGCTAAAATCGCTACCCATCGATCTGAACGCTTGAGCACGTTTCCACTGTAGGTACGTAATTTTTATTTATTCACTTATTTGGAATCATCAGTTAGTGGTTAGTTGCGAATATATCGAATAAGCCTTAACGCTTTGAGGCAGCGGTCGGCAACCTTTAACCAGCCAGGGGCCAAATAGTAGCCAACAAAATAAACGCTGGCCGCACTTCTTTATTGTTTGTGACTTCATCATGCAATTCCAAAAAACAAACCGCTGCCTTAAGGCATTAAGTTCACCTTTTGTGCTTTTTATATTGTGTTATTAAGTTTAACACATTCATTGCCATGAATCACTACGCGCTACGCCAATCCCGTGGTTTTTCTAGTATGTAGCGGAAAGCGACTTCGGCGTAGGCGCCCGCTAAGCTGCTAGGAAGCAGTGAAAGTGTTAAATAAATAAGCAGTAAGTACCCGAGTGACAGCAGCAGGGTTATCACTTATCAGGATGTAGTATAGGAAGTCTTCTAGGAAAGACTTCTCTATAAGAAGCTGAAATATCCGGTGACGGTTTTATAGGCAGGGCGAGTAATTCCGCAACCGCAATTAAACTAGTGTCTCTGAGAGCTGTAGAACGAGCGAGCGAAACGAAAAAAGTACTTAAAAAAAAACGAAAAACTGAATCGGTCCATTTCGTGACAATGTGTTTTACATATATAATATTATTTCTTTTGTATGTTTTTTTTATTGTCACGAATAAATATTTGAATTTAAATTTGAATTTTGAATCGACGAAAATTTTTATATAATTATTGGACCTGCTCACAGAATTTCACGAGAATCGATTGAGAAATGTGACCTGTAGAGCAGAACAGCGGGACTGCCGCACATCCGGACATACGAAATAAACAAAAATTTTTTTTAGAACTTTTTTGTTTCGCTTGCTCGTTCAGTAAAATTGAATTAACTTTTTCAGTCGCTATTGTTTGCCTTGGTTATGGTTGATTTTATGGGTTTAAATCTACTAAATTTAGCGTTTTGATGAAAATCTGGAGCCCATTTTTATGAGTCATGTTCTAAGTATGTTAAAAGTCCATGTTTTTATTTATTTATTTACTAAGGCAAGTTAACAAAATGAAAATACAGAGTTGCTTATGTAACATAATTCAAATATAGAGAATACTACATTTACATTTTAATAGTAACTAAGCACAACATTCATTCATTCGCTTTTAAAATTAATATTCATTGATATATCTATTTTTAACAAACCATCCTTTATTTTATAGCTAGTATTAAAGAAAATAACAAAAGAAAGGTTTTTATTATACGGTACGGATATTATAATGAGATCATGTATCTACTAAACACGTGTTAATTTAATTACATTAGGTACTTTGAAATTTATTAAAACTGAATGATATCTACTTAATTACATATTTTATTGTAAGAAGTGCAATGGGAGCCAAGGGAATATGTTGTGAGACATTATTCTTAGCTACTCGTATACATTTTTTTTAATTTAGCTAAGAAATTTTGGTCGTATTGACTCCTGGCTAGCGGGACTAACAAGACATAGTTGTCTGACAAATGCAAACTAGACAAACCACCATTCGCAACTCAACTGGCTAAAACCAATTCAGTAAACAAGCAACGTTCGACGCGCAAACCCCTGCACTGCGAAATCTGCATGACAGTGCCGATAAAGACGACGCTTGGTGGGGCCCGCCGGCGGTAAATATGCTGGTTTGTGTCGTCACTAGATGAGACTTGACTAGGGTATCTTGCTTTTGTCTGGATGTTAAAGTATTTATTTATTTGAATCAGGCAATAAAGGTACATATTTACATACACTTTACAGACTAACATACATAACATATAAACTTAATCACAACATAAACATACTACAACTGCGATGTGTTACGCAACTTCGTGGTGTCAGGCGAAAACGCTGACTTGACTCCCTTCAGCCAAAGTTCTTCTTTAGTGAAGGAGGAATCTAGTCTTCACTACCTCTCCTGCCGTTTTAGAGTAATGCAGCCGATACACGTAAAGCTGCACCGATGGTGTAGCAGGACGCAGCAGGTGATTAGGTCCAGTCGGTGCGTTAGAACACAGATTCCGACAAGTAGGCTCCTTTTCCATCTTGCCGCATCGTGACTTCTTCCGAGTCGTCTGTAACAGATCCTTGCGAATGGCATCACAAAGGGTTCTGCACCCCTTTAAGCTTAAAACACGTCTCAGACCTGTAGGATAGCGGAGGTTGCCTGACACTTTTTAACGGCTCAGGGTACGCGTAGCGCTAATTTTACTTTAATAGTGTTTATCGTCGTATGCGACAGCGTGCGTACTATGATCTTCAAACTGAGATTATCCAGGAATCTAACATGACATGTGCTGTTTTAAAGTATTTATTGTTTTAAATTAAACACACCAAACCTAACTTACCCACAAATATATTATAGCCGTATTCCAAACCGAATAATACCTTTATTTTTGTAGTTGATATAAACGTGTATAGTGCGGATCCCCTTTCTAGACCGGGATAAGATAGCTTAAGACCCATATATCGGTTCTCCAAGAAAACAATTGTTTTATAAATAATTTACTCGAATAGCGATTCTAGTTTTAAATTAGTATATTGTTTAAATACTAAATGGTCAACATGTGGTGTTGATATTTACTACATTTATTTTACAGTTCCAATTAGCTACTACTTAAAATAAAAATCAAAGGCGATCGCTTTGTTTACCACTTTACATCAATGAAACATAATCGCATCGTTTACTAGGCACAAAGGGAAGGGAATTCGGTCTAGAAAATGGATCCGCACTATACCCAAAATTGACAACCACCTCGTTGCAACTTATGCAATGTCGTGGAAACGCGCACGAATTCATTAAATATTTCTAGAACCTTCGATCGTTTCATAACAGCATGCTTTCAGGTGCGCATTCCCGCTCCACGAGGCAAAGGACTAACACCAGTTGACTGGAAGAAATTACACAGCGGGGTGGTACAACAAGTGAGTATAATGTCTGATATTAACGTTGTTCTAATTTGAAATCTATTTAAATGCGTGTTGAAATGAAATTCGTAGCTGTTGGGAATTTTCGATTGAGGGATCTGAAATGATGTGTATTAAGTAGTAAGTATTAACTGGCAGCACTGATACAGCAGTTCTATACACATGGTGTCTGGTAATTCAACGTATTCTTTAAAAGGGGTTATACAAGAGCTAATTTGCAACAATTTACGTTCAGTCAACCAGGGGTCAAAACTCATTTTTTTTTTTTTTTCGAGTTTTTAGTTTGTTTGAAAAAATATCGCCTTGCAGCCTTAAACTGGTGATTGTGACAATCACCAGCTTTCGGAAGTACCTTTGTCACAAAAACGACCCCTGGTTGATTGGGCGTAAATTGTTGCAAATTAGCTCTAGTACATATTTATAACCCCTCTCAAGGAATACGTCGAATCTAACTAGAGAAAAAAATATTTTTTGCGACGAGCTAGTCATGATTTAATTTAAATCAGATAAGATAACAAAGGAAATATATATAGGTAGACATGTTACATTGTAAGATCCCATCTGTGAGCCGAGGTATTTTCGTTAAGTGCTCTCCTCATGCTACCAGACCTCGTATATGCATTTAATTTTGCATCAGCACAATTGGCGCATTAATTAAAGTTATTGATGGCTGTGTATCATCAATTCATCATTAAGTAAGATCGCCTGTTGTTTTAACCCTTGAAAAAGTTGGCGTCATTTCACTCAAATAAATAAGTAGGTATACAAAAATCGTTGAAAAAATCAATTTTTACCGCTTTTGTTTAATACATTTAGAACACGGGTGCACATGATGCGGGCGTGAGTCGGCACTTCCTTAATCGGGTGCAAGTGAAATTGTGCATGCAATTCCGAAACGGGTGCACAGGCATGCACGTGAACGTGGCCTTAAATTTTGTTTAAAAATCGAGTAGGGCTCATGCCACCTAAATTTCGTAATACCTTATTCACTATTACCCCTAATTTTCAAATTATCATGGGCTCAATAGCTAAATGTCAAATTGTCTCATTCTTAAAATGAACGAAATTAATTATGACTTTGACCTAAAACGTCGTATTCTAAATACCTAAAGATTGAAATGCACAAATTCCTTCATATACCGAATGACTTCTCTGTCAATCCTATATGACAAAATATTAAAATAACTAAATTATTTTGAAGTTTGGGCATTATGAGACTAAGTTATTTTGAAATTCGGCTACATTAAGAATAGGAAGATTTGGATGCGAAGACGGCTGCGGAATACCCACCATAGAACACTAGATTCCTCTTCTTTTTTTATGATATTGTATGAGCTAATATTGTATTATTTAACGCAATAAACTATTAGTTCAAGTTAAAAAAAAAAAAAAAAAAAAAAAAAAGAATATGGTGTTATACGTTATGAGAAAATTGTTAGGTATTCTGTGATTTAGGTATTTTGACACTAAGTTATTTTGAGATCTAGGAGTATTGGTAAAAGGGTAAAATGGAAAACAGGTGGCATATATGGCAGGTAGCCCTACTCAAAAAATCTACTGCTGTTAAAGCATAGCATTATGCTGAGATAGATAGAACCGTTTCGTGATAAACTCTGTGGTGTTTCTTTCTTTCTTTCTAAATTGATATAAAGGTAAATGGATGAATCTTATTTTTTGTGGTTACGACTCCGTTACTTTTAAAAACGGTGATTTTACAGTTTTTAAATGATCTATAATTAGAAATCTACCCTTATTTGCAAATTAAGATTGCAAACCAAAAAAAAAACTTTCTATGAGTTTTCATATGACACTCTAACACTTTGTATTATGTAATGAATGTCACAAGCTTAAATAAATAATCTGCTAAGCATGTTAGCAGTTCATGTTGTAACATAATTTCAAAGAATTTTCGTCATGTCGTCTCCTGGCTAACGAAACAGAATAACAACAAATACAATGTTGATTGACCCAAACCCATTTCACTAACGTATTCACGTCCCAAAATATACGACCGTTTTTTTGCAAAACAACTGTATTTTATTTATTGCCTCTATATACTCCGCAGACAAAAATGTGACTCTATTCCAAACAAAAACTTTCACAGTGTATCTTTTAACCCCCCTTTATAATGCAAGCCATCGCCATCGCGCCAAAATTGAAAACAATCAATATTTTAAGTAGTCCACTTGACCCCAGAGATAGGTATACTCCGCAGACAAAAATGTGCCTCTATTCCAAACAAAAACTTCCGCAGTGTATCTCTAACCCCCTACATAATACAACCGATCGCCATCGCGCCAAAATTGAATACAATCAATATTTGAAGTAGGTCCGCTTGACACCAGAGATTATACTCCGCAGACAAAAATGTGACTTTATTCCAAACAAAAACTTCCACAGTGTATCTCTTACCCCACTATATATAATACAAGCCATCGCCATCGCGTCAAAATTTAATACAATCAATATTTGAAGTAGTCCACTTGACACCAGAGATTATACTCCGCAGACAAAAATGTGACTCTATTCCAAACAAAAACATCTACAGTGTATCTTCGAACCCCCCTATATAATACAAGCCATCGCCATCGCGCCAAAATTGAATACAATCAATATTTGAAGTAGTCCGCTTGACACCAGAGATTATACTCCGCAGACAAAAATGTGACTCTATTCCAAACAAAAACATCTACAGTGTATCTTCTAACCCCCCTATATAATACAAGCCATCGCCATCGCGCCAAAATTGAATACAATCAATATTTGAAGTAGTCCGCTTGACACCAGAGATTATACTCCGCAGACAAAAATGTGACTCTATTCCAATCTTATATCTTCTAACCCTCCAATACGAGTGGCTCTGTGACCTGTACAACTCGCAAGGGTGTCTTATTTAAAAAAAAAACTCGAGAAAGTGACACGACCTAAAAATTATATTTAAATAACGAACTTGCTCACAAAATTTCACGAGAATCCGTTGCTAAATGCGACCTGTAGAGCAGAACAGCCGGACAGCGTGACAGCTGGGCAGACACCGGACGTACGAACGACTTTCAGCCCAAGCTGAAGCATAGTACTTCTCTCGTTCGATAATACAAGCCATCGCCATCGCGCTAAAATTGAATACAATCAATATTTTAAGTAGTCCACTTGACCCCATTCGGAGATGGGGCCGAAAGGTCGTCCCGAATTATCCACTTAATGCGATGAATAGCTAATTTAATTGAGCGAATTGGTATCTCATTCTAGTCTGACTAGTCCGCCGTGTCACTAATAAGTAATAAGTTTTTATAAAATGTTCATTCTTTTTTTTCTTTTTTTCTTGGTTAATAGGCGATCAGTCGCGAGACTATAAGCTGATTTGTTGACCACAAGTGATTTAGTGACTTGTAGGCGTAGTGGCCTCTACTGTCCTTTCACAAAACATTCTTTCTCTTTAGTCGCATCTGAGTAAGAACAGGCTGTAGGAGTTGCGTTGCCAGGGGCTTAGGGTGCATAGATGTCATTCTTGGACCGGGTTCTAAAATGAAAGTTGTCAAAAAATCTTGTTAATCCGTGTTTGACGACCTCTGTAGCCTAGTTGGTAGTGACCATGTCTACGAAGCCGGAGGTCCGGGGTTCAAATCCCGGTAGGGGCAATTATTTATGTGATGAGCACGAATATTTGTTCCTTAGTCATGGATGTTTTCTATATATGTAAATATTTAAGTATATATTTATCTATACACCGTGGGCGTTAATAACCCGAAAATGTTTAACCACGCATTCCGGAGGTCATTAGGAGTAAAAAAAAATATATGAACCCCAGTAAAATACTGCTTAGTTTTGATGATATTATCATTTGCATGTAAACTATTTATTGTGATTAATTTATACTTAAGTGGATATGACCTAAGGAATGTGTGGTTAAAATTTTTCGGGGTTATTAACACCCACGGTGTATAAGTAGGTATGTATATCATCATCTAGTACAAGTTTTGCTTAGTTTCAACCTAGTGTTGATTTGTGTAAGACTGTCCGAACATATTTATTTATTTATTTTATAGATGCTGCTATTGTGTATATAACTTGCCCGCGCCGCTTCGCCCGTGTATTGCAAAGAACGCAGATAAACCCGCAGGATGCAATATAGCCTATAACCATCCAGAAAGTCCATTCGACACGCAGGTGAAAGAATTTATGAAATCGGATAAGCGGTTCCGGACTTTACCCGTTATATACATACACACAAACAAACCTATAAACTTACATGGCTACAATCTCACAGACTTTTCCGCTTTATAATATTAATATAACAAATATATAAATATTTGCGGACAATCTTACACATATCGACCTAGTTCCAAACTATGCAAAGCTTGTACTATTAGACGACGATATACATACTTATATAGATAAATAAATACTTAAATACATAGAAAACATCCATGACTCAGGAACAAATATTCGTGCTCATCACACAAATAAACGCCCTGACCGGGATTCGAACCCAGGACCTCTAGATTCGTAGGCAGGGTCACTACCAACTAGGCTAGAGCGGTCGTCGTCATATCTAGACTAACTTAACTACTTTCTGACATAACTACTATAACTTATCCACTAAACGATCCAGTGGCGGCTGAGAGATGACAATATAACTCAATTTGTCACCAGCATCCATACAATTACGCGCAATTACGTAATTTTAGCAGCCTCCGCGAAATAACTGACGTGATCCAATCAAGAGTTGGTCAACTGAACTTTAACCTTATACCGTTGGCAGAAGAGCTATTTTAGCCTGAGTTGTGGATTGAAAGTTGACTTTGTAGTTTTTGGGGCATATGTGACTTAAATAAGTGTCACACTTATCGCCTTTTGTTTTTGTCAGGGGTTAAAATTTGCGCAACTAAACGGCTTGTTGTCTAAAAAACAAATCTGAGTTGGATTTGCAATGATCATTCTCGCTTACGCTTACACCCGTAACCAAATGCGTAACTATAATATACCTAAGAGTAAAACATATTATAATATACAGCTTTGTAGAACTGATAAGCCTGATGGCAAAAAACGGAACCCTTATAGATTCGTCATGTCTGTCTGTCTGTCTGTCTGTCCGTCCGTATGTCACAGCCACTTTTTTCCGAAACTATAAGAGCTATACTGTTGAAACTTGGTAAGTAGATGTATTCTGTGAACCGCATAAGGATTTTTACACAAAACTCGAAAAAAAACAGTAAGTTTTGGGGGTCCCCATACTCAAAACTGAAACTCAAAAAAAAAATTTCGTCAAACCCATACGTGTGGGGTATCTACGGATAGGTCTTCAAAAATGATATTGAGGTTTCTAACATAATTATTTTCTAAACTGAATAGTTTGCGCGAGAGACACTTCCAAAGTGGTAAAATGTGTGTCCCCCCCCCCCCCTGTAACTTCTAAAATAAGAGAATGATAAAACTAAAAAAATATATGATGTACATTACCATGCAAACTTCCACCGAAAATTGGTTTGAACGAGATCTAGTAAGTAGTTTTTTTTTAATACGTCATAAATCGTAAACCCCAATTTATTTTACGGAACCCTTCATGTGCGAGTCCGACTCGCACTTGGCCGCTTTTTTTTACAAGCTTTCTATTAACTTGCGATGTATGTAGCTAACTAACTATGTAGTTAGGTAAGTACATACATCTGCCTAACTACACACGAGTAGTTAGTTAGGAAGATGTTGGAATCTTGCAACTCAATTTAGAAGCAGATATCTTCAAAGGATTGACCTGAAATTTTGGGTAAAGGTATAGTTTGAATGACAATTGAACCATCGAGCTGATCTGATTATGCAAACAGACGGTGGCCATGGGAATTCAGTACTTAACGGACGTGACCCCTTTGAGTTTGGGCTCGTTAGAATCGTCTCAATGAGTAGTTGATGACGGTATACAGAAAAGTACAGTCGGCAATAAATGCTTATACCAAAAATTTAATTTTTGACAGAAGCTTATTAACTTTAAATTGAACCAGCTCACAAAATCTCATGAGAATCGGTTGAGAAATGCTACCTGTAGAGGAGAACAGCTGGACAAACATACATACGGAACCATTTGGGCCCAAGCAGAAGCACTTTCGCTCTCTTCGCTCCCTCGTCCAATTATAGGTGTGACATACGATTAATTGTTCTAGAAAGCACCGTGCTCTTAAGGCACGACCTCCATTCTTATATCATCGATAAATGTAATTAAGAGCACAAAGAGCGGAGTAAAAAGTCGTTTATAGCCCATTGTGGCTCTATCTCGTCTGTTTTTGATGAGAAAAACAATAAAAATTTAATTATGAAGCTGTTATAGGAATTGTTTGGCGTGTTAACCGTTGCGCGCGGTTTTACCTGGGTCTACGTGGTTGGCGTGCTCGCTTAACGAGCTTATAACTTTGCACGGTTTTATGTGGTTTGTGTGGTAGAAAATGGGGTTTAGTGGTTTTTTACAAGTTTTATTAGGTACGTAAGTATCTACTCGTATTGAAGGGAGTTGTCCTGCAGAATCTGCAAACTATTTTTCATTCAATTGTCTATAGGTATACGATTTAGCTGAAATTTGGTGAACGAGCGAGCGAAGCGAACGAAGTTCTCCATTTCAGCTTGGGCAACATCATTATTTACTTCTCTACTCGTACGGTATATACATATACATTTATTATATATTTATACGAGTAGCTACTTGTATATACTAGTAATCATTAATCATTCATACATCGCGCACGTACTAAATATATGGCTTATACTAACACGTTTTAAAATACAATATCTAAACCTACGGTAGCCTAGTGGTTCAGGCATGCGGCTGTCAAGCGGCGGTCTAGGGTTCGAATCCCGGCTTATGTACGGAATATTTACCGTTAGCTTTTCGGTGAAGCAAAAAATAGTGAGGAAACCGGTCTAATCCCAATAAGGTCTAGTTTTCCCTCTGGCTTGGAAGGTCAGATGGCAGTCGCTTTCGTAAAACTAGTGCCTATGCCAAATTTTATCTTGGGATCAGGTGTCAAAGCGGACCCCGGGCTTCTTTAGGGCACAACTGGGAATAAACGCTAGTAGGATGATGATCTAAAGCCGGGTATTCATAAGGCAACATTTGTTAATAAACACGGTTTATAAACAATTTATAAACAGTGTTAGCCGGGTTTTCATTAGCAACACAGTTTATAAACAGCAAGCTACTACAGAATGTGCCTTGTCAGCACAACAACCTCACACCGTATCCTGGGAAGCAAGTAGTGGTGTTATTATGACTGCGCTCTTCAGTACGGTGGACCCTTAAGGCACTACCCTGACCAATAATAAAAAATATTTATTAGCATCGTCGTTATGGTCTATAGTCAACCCACGTATCTGGGTTTGTATGGAGCGATTTGTGTGAATTATGTATTGTTCGTAAGTGGACTATTGTATTAAACCTCTATTGGGATAGTTATCATACATGTTGCCATTTTGAGTGTTAATGTGTGAGTGCTAAGGCCGCATTTATATTGGTCCTACAGAATAATGCTTAAGAGCCCCCATATGCAAATTTGCTAATGTTTATTGACCTAGATCTCAACATCTATAGTGATTAAATATCTGCCCTTACAGTATCTTAAACTGTTTTTCTTCAGTCTGTTAAAAGTGAAAACACGATTGGCAATAGTTTTCTCGAGTAAACTCGGGTTACTTTGACCCAATGGATGATTACTTTTGACCCGCATAAAAACCACACATAGCAATGTCACATAATAAAGTAGCAACGTGAGTTGAGAGCTGAAACTAAAACTAAGCTGATTTGACCCTGTTGAAATTCATAAAAATACGGTGGATAGAATAATTCGCAAAAGCCAAAGTTACCCTCCAGGGTTAAAGTAGTCCGCATTTACGGTTTTTTTTATTTTTCAAACCTAACCCTTCTTTTGAATGTTTTTGGTTGGATATTTAAGACCTTTCCATCTTTAACAATCATTTTTGGTTTAATACAATGATAAGTTCTCAAATCTGGTAAAAGGATGTTGTTTATAAATGTACGCACAAAAAATTATAATAAAAAAACATGATATCCGCGCTATTAGCACGCACTTCCATCTCGCTCACGCTTATGCTCATTGAGAGGGAGAGAAGACCACGCAACGTCCTCTTAAGTAGTGTGGGCGTAATCTATTTGTGTCCAACTACGGCAGAGCTTAGCAGTCTATTGTTGTATACGTGTGTTATGGCAAAATTGAGCCGACTCAGTTGGTCAGAAAGCCAAAAAAAAAAGAGAAGAAGTACGTGTGTTATATAGCGTTAAAGATACTGAACAGATTTTGATGAATGAGGTATCATTGTCATGTCAATCATATTTTGTATGAAATAAACGGGTTTTTCAGTTAGTATTCGGGCGTTTTTCAAAAAAAGTGTACAAAGCTTTTTTTTTCAGAATTCGAAATTTTTTGGTTGTTCTTACTCAGGATCGTTGATATTATCGATCCTCATACAGGAAAAAAAGTGTCCCAGATTTAACTACTTATGTATTTTTTTTCTTCCAGTGCGTCACGATCATATAAATAAAAAAAGACTGCATACAAAAATGTGACGATCTGGGAATGGAATATTTAGGACACTTGTTTTCTTGTATGAGGATCGATAGTATCAAAGATTCTGAGTAAGAAAAACAAAAAAAAATGAATTTTGAAAAAAAAGTTGTTTTGTACACTTTTTTTGAAAAACGCTCATTCCGTACTTCGGATAAAGGTTTTTAAAATATTATGCTTGTCTTAGGCCTTGTTTACTAACCCTACAGGCGGCCATAGAGGCAAACCTCTAGCCAGGGCCGTAGCCAGAGTTAAATTTAAGATAGGGCAGCCGTAATTACAGGTAGAGCGCAAGTCAACATTTAACTTGATCTAATCTGTGTGGAGCAGTTTCTTAAGGTAGGGCAATAGTATTTTAAGGTAGGGCATTGCCCAATAATGCCCGCCCCCTAGCTACGGCCCTGCCTCTAGCTGTCGAGTTTCATCAACGCCATGCTCAACAGCGAAGAGGTATGGAGAGCGATGGCCTTCTTCTGTGACGACGTAATGTCGCAAAAGGAGGCTGCGGAACGGGCGCGCGAGAACGACCCTCTCGCAGACCCGCTCCACCAGCGACGGACTGGAGGCAGAGCCAGGCGCTATGCGCATCTATTGCATCCACCAGCTCTACCATAGTCCCAGCGAACATGCTAGCCCGCAGATTTGCATGGTGTACAGATGAAGTGAAAATTACACTTTTCAAGGCTTTCTGTACATCGCTGTACACGTCAAGTCTGTTAGATATGCTCAACGGGCTTACAATGCCGTGCGCATTCAATATAATGCTTTTAGGGTGTTGTTGAAACTTCCGCGTTTCTGCAGCGCATCGTCAATGTTCGCCAAGGCGCGCATGGACGGCTTTGATGCCGTCTGGCGCAAAAAAACGGCTTCGCTGATAGACAGGGTACGACAACAGTATCCTAAGCATGATAGCCAACAAGCTAGAATGTCCTCTGTTGTGGCAAATGGGTCAGAGGACTAAATCTCTTTTTTTTGTTAATTATTAATTTGATTTTTGATTAAGTAAATACTAATAATGTTTGGACCTAATGATGTCTTTAAATAAAATTATATAATAATGATAAAAATAGTGAAATCTTGCAGGGAGTCGGGGCAAGCCCTGCAAGGGAAGGTTCCACAGGATTGTAGGCGCATTGGCGCCTTGTAATGTCTGCGGCCTGTTACCGTGGGCCGCCCGCCGGGACGTTCGCATTTGAATGATTTGATTTGATTTGATTTATTTATTTCGAGATAAAAATTACAATATAGGTTTGCATACAATGTCAAAATTATAAGAATCCTTATCACGATCGTCAATAATAAGAAATAAAATTTAAAAATATTCAAAATGTAAATACACAAAGTGGAAATCGTAGCTCCAATTACGGATTGTCATTTAAAAACTAATAGACACATACTATTAAACAAATAAACAATGTCAATTTATGCATTAGGTACGATTTAAAAGTTGAATATAGAATATAAATGTTACACAAGAATTCATATCAAATTATAGCTGTCAATAAATCAAACAAACTCTTAAAAAACCATGTCCATGAACTCATGAACAGAGTACAGAGGGTTATCCAACAAAAGATTTCTCAGTCTACGCCTAAATGTTTCGTCACAAGGTTCGTTTCTTATATCGGCGGGTAGGTGCTCGAAATAAGTAGGCCCTATAACCCGGGGATTTTTCTCTGAAAGCGCCATGCGACGAGGAACTGTCCTTAGGCGCCCAGTTGAACGAAGCTGTTTGCCTGGTACATTCACACGTTCAAACTGGGTGATGTTTTTTCTTACAAATAAGAGAAGCTCAAACAGATGTTGTGAGTAGTGTGTCATTATGCGTTGCGTTGAGAATAACTTCCGACAGGGGTGCCGATGCTTGACTCCTACAAGTACCCGAACTGCACGTTTTTGCATGACAAGAACTCTTTGCGCATTGGTGGAGTTACCCCAAAGGAGGGTACCGTAGGACATCAGTGAATGAAAATATGCAAAATAAACTTGTTTCAGTGAATCACCTGAGATTAGCGGCTTTAATTTTCTCAACGCAAAGACAGCACTACTCAACCTGTCACACAGACTGTCAACATGGCGCTTCCAATTCAAATTGGAGTCAATTATAAATCCAAGGAACCTGCTTTCCTCACACAATGGCATTGAACAGCTTGCCATTGACAATGGCGTTGGTACTTTACGGCCAGAAAAAAGCATTATATTGGATTTGGCTACATTCAGTAACAGCCCGTTAGCCGCGAACCATGTTTGGAGTTGCGTGCAAGCCGCGTTTATTTTGACGCTTAGTTGTTCATAGCTGTTTGCACCGACCAACACGGTAGTATCATCCGCAAACAGTACTGATAACCCGGCTACGATATTCGACGGCAGGTCATTAACAAATAATAAAAATAGGGTATTTCCTAAAGCTGACCCTTGAGGAATACCTAAATTGATATAACCTGTATCTGATTGCACCAATTTGCCGTTTGCACGTAGTTTTACGACTTGTTTACGCTTTGACAAAAACGAGGTAAACAATTGGTGAGCTTTGTTTCGAATGCCATACGATTTAAGTTTGTTCAGCAGCAGTTCGTGGCTGATAACGTCAAATGCCTTTGACAAATCGCAAAGCACTCCAGCCATCTTATTCTTGTCATCTAACCCAGTCATTATGCAATCGAATATCCTGTACGCTGCAGTGGTCGTAGACATTCCCTGTCTGTACGCGAATTGATTATCCGTAAGCAGGCTATTCGATTCCAGATGACTCATTAGGTGAGACGACAAGATAGATTCGACCAGCTTAGAAATAGTGGGTACAATCGTAATTGGCCTATAGTTATTGACGTCACACCTGTCGCCCTTTCCTTTGAAAACAGGACAAACTCTGGTATTTTTTAAGACACCAGGAAATGTGCCCGTTTCAAAAATCAGATTGATGAGAACGACAAGTATGTCGCCAATAACGGGCCATACACTAAGAATAATGTTAAGCGAAATGTCAAAAGCATCGACGGTGCCACGTTTTTTCAACATAGGCCGTAAAGTCTTATTTAGGAGATCGATAGTGACAACTGGTAGGGTAAAAGCAGGAGTAGACTCTGGTGTATCTAAGTGTCTGTGGAGATACTGTGTGGATTTTTGTTTGTCACCCTGTATTGCGTATTTTGACCCTATTCCTAGAAAGTGAGTGTTAAATTTGCCTGGTAGGTCACAATCCCTTATTTCCAAATTCGTGGTTGGATCTCGAAGGCTGATATGGTGCGATTTCGCTTTAGTTCCCACTTCTTCATTGACAATTCGCCACATTTCCTTAGGTTTGTTACTACTAGAACATAGCCTATTTTCAATGTGAGCTTGGCGGGCTTGGAGCGCCAAGCTCACATTGAATCACAATGCCAAGAGCGATCCTGCGACGCCCTTCCTGTGGTAGTTTTAGACGGTAGTACACGGCTGTATAGCTTCAGTCAGTCCATCATACCCGTCCCTACAGGACGTGAAGTGTAAATGCATTTCCCCAAAGTTAAAAAAGGGCCTTGTTTAAGTGTGAAGCGGCGCGATAAGCATACTGTGGCGAGTGTGGAAACGCCCTAGCCTGTTTATAAACACGGCCTTATCTGTTCTTGGAAGTAAGGTCATGGCAGCATTAAAACACATAAAAATACAACACAATCAAAAATAAATGGCGCTGCTCAGGAATGTTTATGGTAGGCGAGTCTCCGAGTGTTGCAGGCGTCCATAGGCTACGGTAACTGCTTACCATCAGGCTGACCGTATGCTTGTTTACCACCGACTTAGTATAAAAGTGGCGCGGAAAATTGAATGTGTGCTGCAAGGTTCTCGAGTGGCGACCACGTACAGGCGCAGCGTGGGTTGACCCCTACAAAGTGGACTGATGACCTGGTAAAGGAAGTGGGAGTGCGCTGGATGCGGGTGGCGCAGGACCGGTCATTGTGGCACTCTTTGGGGGAGGTGTATATCTTTTGTGTGTGGATATTTACGACTTTTTGCTGATGATGATGATGATGATGTGCTCTGCTGACTCCTTTTGGGAATACAGACGCGCAGAGCTTACGTTAGGCCCATCCATCTTGACATGCATTACATACATACGATCAAACTTCTTGACATGCATTACATACAACAATCACGCCTCTTTCCCAGAGGGGTAGGCAGAGATCACGGATCTCCATTTGCTACTATCCTGACCAAGCCGCCGGCGGCCGTGTCGCAGCTGTTAGCTCAATGGGCATACTCTGCCATACTGTGCACGCGTGCTGATCGCAGAGAATATTACGTTTTTTCCCAAAATGCCTGATATATCAAATAAGATGATATGGTCAAATAAGCGTGTAGGTATACAAGTGTGTGTGTTTTAGATGTGTGTGTGCTTTGTCTTGCCAATTACTTGGGCGTTGTGTGGATTAATGAACTTGCGACAGGCGTACTCTATACAAATCGGCCGGTATGTCCGATCTCCTTATATTCATACATCTGTGATCCTGACAAACCACTTTCGCTTCACTCACTTTCATTACACTTCTCATGCATGCTCGTCGGTTTAGGGTACTTTTGACCGGGCCTTCTTGGCACTTTAGCTAAATTCGTTCTCACGCTCCTCCGAGGTGAACGATCACCTGAACGTGGCTGACACCGCAGGACAGTGACATAATGGCCAGCGTTCTCAAAGTCACACAAAACTCACTTATTAATCTTACTCAAGTCTTTCGTCGGGGATGCGGTCAGGCGGTGGACGCCTTGCTTCTTAAGCGAACCATCTGACGCTGATTGCATTATTGGCGACTGACAAAACTACCGGACAACGTCGCTTTATAAGCAAACATTGACATTGGCGAAATCATCTCATCATAGATGGAAGCCATTTTTTTAACCGACTTCAAAGAAGGAGGAGGTTCTCAATTCGTCTGTATGTTTTTAGAGTTCCGTAGCCAAATGGCAAAAAACGGAACCCTTATAGATTTGTCATGTCTGTCTGTCTGTCTGTCCGTCCGTATGTCACAGCCACTTTTCCGAAACTATAAGAGCTATATATACTGTTGAAACTTGGTAAGTAGATGTATTCTGTGAACCGCATTAAGATTTTCACACAAAAATCGAAAAAATACATTAAGTTTTAGGGGTCCCCATACACAGAACTGAAACTCAATTTTTTTTTTCGTGTCTATCTATGAATAGGTCATTAAAAAATGATATTAAGGTGTCTAATATATATTTGTCTAAACTGAATAGTTTGCGCGAGAGACACTTCCAAAGTGGTAAAATGTATGTCCTCCCCCCTGCAACTTCTAAAATAAGAGAATGATAAAACTAAAAAAATATATATATGATGTACAGTCGCCATCACATACATCGGAGCAAACAAGCACGTCACAAACATCGGAACACGCCTCTATTTTGAAGGCATTGGGGTGCATGTGCCGATATTTTTGAACACCTATAGTGTACCTACCTATGTATGTGATGGCGACTGTACATTACCATGCAAACTTCCACCGAAAATTGGTTTGAACGAGATCTAGTAAGTAGTTTTTTTTTTAATACGTCATAAATCGTAAACCGCAATTTATCTTACGGAACCCTTCATGTGCGAGTCCGACTGGCACTTGGCCGCTTTTTTTTTTTAATGTGTGTTTGTTAACACGGTAATTTATGAACCGATTTGAAGCATATACTTCCAGATTGGTCCCGTTGTCACCAAAATCCAGTTCTGATGATGGGATCTTGGAGAAATCGAGGGAACTCTTCAAATTTTATGGGCAAACTTGGAGCAATTTGGCTACTGATTTGAAGAAAAGAAGCAGAATCTCACTCATTATTGGTGACATGTTTCGAACCCTTAAGGGTCTGCTAGACGGTCGCCAACACGCCCCTCCGACCGAGCGACCTTGGTCCGCACCGACCGTGTAGACAGCTAGTTGTCTGCAGTAAAATTTCATACTAGAGCGGTCGGTGCCGACCAAGGTCACTCGGTCGGAGGGGCTGGTTGGCGCCCGTCTAGCAGACAACTTATGCAGTTCTTCTTCTGGATAAGTTTTCTCGCGGCCGTATCGCACTGCACACACATAGCCGCGGTGTCATTATCGTCATCATCCACTGCTGGAGATAGGCCTCCTCCTAAGAGTGCCACAATAACCGATCCTGCGCCACCCGCATCCAGCGGACTCCCGCGACCTTTAGTGTACAAACACAAATTATTTATTGTTCGAATGTGAGTGGTTATAAAAATGGTGTTAGGGTTAGTATTTTGGTTACATCACAATCAGCCAGAGTTTGGCGTACAATATTTTGATTCTCAATATGCATGTCATTAAAATTATGTCATTATTATTTATTGTTATATTAATATCGAATTAAATTAGTAAAAAAGTAAAAAAATAAATAAAAATAGAAGTCAAAGTGTAGCAATGTCAATATATGAATAATAAATCAATGTCATGCAAAAAGGAAAGTAGTCAGAGAAAATAATAAAATTCATTAGGCATTTGTGGTTACAAAGTGTTCATTAACAGTATAGAACATTCTTTGTAGACACCACTTAAATAATTTCGTTTTGAAACCTTGACAATCCAAGGATTTCAGGTCATTAGGCAAATGGTTGAAAATTTTTACAGACATGAAAATAATACTTTTTCCGAAATGAGAAGAGACATGATTTGGACACGGCCTGCGGACATATAAAACAAATGCAATTAATTTGGATGCTCCACGCCCCGCTTTTAGCAGTACACTTACACAGTCACAGTACATTGTTCATGAGTTTAACCATTATAAAACCAAAAAAAAAACAAAACCTACAGGACCTATACCGCTTCATGTGCGAGACGCACCTATGACTGGCTCTGGGCTGAGTAGAATTTGAAGGGAAATCCTGCACCTTCGGCGTTGGTCGTTACGGCTTAGCAGGAACTTGGTCGGGTCGGGGTTCTGAATTGAAAGGCTTGTTTACTTTTTCAAGTAATGTCACTTCGCTGCTACTGTAGGTACTGAATTTCATGGGGTCTGGCCGCCCAATTTATACTATTAAGTTACCTCGGCCGGACGCCCCTTCGCCCCGTATATTTGGCGGGAAAGCGATTTGCGCGGGAAATTTTGGCGCGAAATGACATGTTCATTTATTATAGTTCAATCTTACTCTAATACATTATTTACAGTGCTCATACCTATTTCTATGCTATTTATAATACATTATTACACGAGATCCTGCTCGTTCGGCGCAAAAATGCATCTGAAACGCGGGAATTCCGTGTCCGCCCGTATATACGTACCTCGTTCCCCACCTGAGGTATAAATACCGGGTTTCCCCCCTCGCTCGCCCATCAGTCGTTGCCTGACTGGCGCGTGAGTAGGATCTCTAGGTTCCTTTAGTCTGTCTATATTTCTTAGTGGAAACTTAGTGTTATCCACTCGTTATTTAGGAAACCAGCGGTATATTACCCTTTTTTACTATGTAGGAAGGAAATGTGAGGCCTATTACTCTTTATTTCAGGTGCCATTTACATAAGGCAATAGTAGCGCAATGCCTATGTTATAAGAAGGTTTATAAGCTAGATTATTACAAGTTAGGTCGCGACTGACAATTTTATGTTTATAGCGGGTTTATTCTATGCCGTCCTGCACATCTCTCCCGCCGACCATCGTTCGGGTGAACGTTGGATCTTCTTTTGCGTGCAGGTTCTCAGGCTCCGTTGGCAGGATCACCAGCTTCTTGGTCGGTCTTCTGAAGACTCCGCCCTTGGTGGTCACGTCCACTGCTCGTGTCACGCCGTCGGGGCCCGGGTATATAGCTGTAACCCGGCCTCGTGGCCATGTGTTGCGAGGCAGATTCCCGTCGGCCACCAGCACGATGTCGCCGACGTTGATAGGCCGCCCATGACCGTAGGGCTCCCGCCGGTACTGGAGTGAGGGCAGGTACTCCCGGAGCCAGCGGGCCCAGAAGTGCTCGGCCAGGCGTTGGCTCGTCCGCCAAGTCGCGCGGCCGATGAGTGCGGTGTCGTCGAATGTCCCGGGGTTGGGGGCCCGGGCTGAGCCACCGAGGAGGAAGTGGTTCGGCGTGATGGCTTCTGGCTCGTCAGGATCAACCGCCACGTGAGTGAGGGGGCGGCTGTTCACTGTATATTCGGCCTCGGCGAGCAGAGTAGTCAGGGTCTCCTCGCTGGGGCGGCGCTCGTTGAGCACGGCGTGTAGGGCTCTCTTGACGGCTCGTACCATCCTCTCCCATGCCCCGCCCATAAATGGGGCTCCCGCCGGTATGAAGCGCCAGCTGATACCGCGTTGCGCGGCGTCGGTTTCGAGGGCGTCGCCGTAGTAGGGGTAGGCGCGCGGAATCGCGAGGTCTCGCAATGCCCTTAGGTGCAGCGTCCACTCCGTCCATTGGCGCGCTAAGTCTGCATCCAGCTTGTCGTCCCAGCCAGTTCCGCGCCGCCACACCTCTTGTAGGATTTTCTTTGCTATGATGGTTACCGGCGCCGCTAGCCCGAGAGGGTCGAAGATCGACATTGTTATTTTCAATATTTGCCTTTTGGTAGGCTCAATGTCGTCCAGGGCTCCGGGAGGTAGGCGGCTGAGGTCCAAGTTGAAGGCGAGTTCGTCGCTCGCGGGTTTCCATATTTGTCCCAGGATTCGTTCATTTTTCATTTCGCTTTTATTCAGTTCGACGGGCGCGGACGTGGCGTCCTCCGAAGTGAGGGCTCGGAGGACCCGCGTGGAGTTAGAGGTCCATTGGCGTAGTTCGTAATGGGCCTCTCTATGTATATCGCGTACATCACTTGACACTCGAATCGCGTCTTCTTCCGTTTTGAAGCTGTGTAGGTAGTCATCGACGTAGTGATGTCTTATTATTGCTTTGACGGCCTCTGGATGCGTTTCTTCGTGTTTCTGGGCGTTGACGTTCTTCACATATATTGCTATTGACGGTGAACAAGTAGCGCCAAAAATGAGTGAGGTCATGCGATATTCTTGCGGCGCGTCGTCGCCCCGCCGGTCGCCCCGCCATAGATAGCGCAGGGCGTCTCTGTCTTCAGATTTGACTTTCACTTGCATGAACATTTCTTTAATATCCGCCCCCACGGCGACTGGGTGTTGCCGGAAGCGCATAAGGACGCCTGGCAGCGACTGTAGGAGGGCCGGGCCCGTCAGTAGGCGGTCATTGAGCGACACGCCCCTTGTAGGCGCGGCGGCGTCGTGGACGATTCGGACTTTCCCGGGCTTGCTAGGATTCAGCACCGGGAAATGGGGGAGGTACCACACTCTTGATGACTTGGTGGGCGGCGCAAGCTCGGCGTAGCCCTTCGAGACAAGGGCGTCCATTTCTTCACTATATTTGCTTTTAAGCTCTTTATTTTTGTCGAGTTTCTTTTCTATGTTATGAAGTCGTCTCAGTGTATTTTCGTAGTTGTCAGGCAAGCGGCTGTCGGGTTGTTTCCATAATAGCGGTGCTTCATAATGGCCGTCGGCTGTAGTCGTTATTGACTGGGCTAGCATGATACGCGCCCGCTCTTCCGGGCTTGACTGGGGTAACTTCGGCTCGATAAGTAGGTTTTCGAGCGCGAAATATTCACTGAGTTGTAAATTCAAATCTTCATTTTTCTCGGCTTCTTCAATAGTGGTCAAGCGATGCGTCGCATGTACTTGTTTGCCTGTGATGCGTGTGTGTGCACCGTGTAGCACCCAGCCTAGCGGCGTTAGGGATGCCGCTGGCTGATGCCGCTGGCCGCGGCGTGTTTCATTACTGACGAGTAAATGCCAGTTATCTTGTCCGATTAACACTCTAGGTCTCGCTGACTCGTACCGCAGGCTATCTTCTATGTCGCATAAGTGTGCGCACTCGCGGAGATCCTCCTTCTTAACGGACTGTGGTGATAGGCTCAGATCGTCTATGGTATGCGCACCGACCCTATAAGGTTGGTCGGTGCCGCGGATGCTGAGCGTAACACGGCGTGATCTCGATGCGTCGATTTTTTCTTTCGTTATAGCTTCTATTTGTAGCGGCACTGTCGGGCCGTCCAGGCCTAAGTCGTTCGCGAGCCCTTCTTGTACAAGTGTTATCGTGGAGCCGTCGTCGAGGAGGGCGTAGGTCTCGACGGCTCCCGCCGGTCCAGAGACTGTGACCGGGATAATTTTCAGATAGGCTCTCGCTTCTCGGGAGGCGCGCGTCGATGTGACGGCCTCGTTTCTTTCTTCGATTCGTTGATAATGTAGCAAGTTGTGGTGGAAGTATTCGCAGCCGTCTCGCTCGCACTTCGTGCGCTTGCATGAGTGCATCCTGTTCTTGTAGCGCAGGCATCGGAAACATAGCCGTTGATCTTTGGCTAGTTTCCACCGGTCTTCAACGGCTTTTTCGATAAACTTAGTGCATTTATCTATTGGGTGACCGGTGTTGTTGCAGGCGGCGCACTTAGGTGAAGGCTTGTCTGTGGTCGCGAAGGCTCGGTGTGTCCTCTTTGCAGGGTGAGGATTTGCACCGTCGACGTTCTCGGGCTGCGCGTAGAGCGCGCAGTAGTCCGCCTCGCGTTGCAGGAAGGCTGATATCTTTATTAGCTCAGGCTCGTCGTTTTTCTGCGTATTCGCGTAGTCGAACCATCTGTAGCGTAGGGCGGGCGTAAATTTCTCCATCATTGCCCTTGTCGTCTCCGGGCTGTGTAGATAGTGAGCGCGGTCAAGAGCCTTGAGTGTGGCTATGACGTTGGCTACACGGCTGGCGAAGACACAGATGTCGAGCGGCCCGTCGTTAAGGCGCGGTAGGGCGCGTAAACGCTCGAGCTCGGCGAGGGCAATGGCGTCTGGGCGGCCGAAGCGGGCTTCTAGGCTTCTCATTACTTCGTCTGCGCGAGCGTTGTAAATGAGGAGGCTCTCGACGGCTTCTTTGGCCCTCCCTTTGAGGCATCTTCTTAATCTTGCTATATTATCCACTTCACTATAATTTGCGGTGGTTCCGTTGTAGGCGGCTTTGAATGATAGCCATTCTTGATGCGAGCCGCTGAATGGCGGCAACTCGGCGTGGTAGCGTGATGACTCTCTCGGGCCGGCACGCGCGGCGATGGCGATGGCAGAGGCGAGCTCACTCAGGTTCACACTTTGTTGATTCTTCATTACTATGGCGCTATCTTCTTGCGTATTCGCTTGTGAATACATTAACGGCGGCGGATATGCGTCTGTTTCGCGTGGGCGCGGCGGCGTTGGCGCGAAAACGGGAGCGTGGGTTCCCCCGGCGGGGGGAGGGGCGGGGACGGCGGGGCGCACGGCAGCGGCGCCCTGTCCCGCGCCCTCGGCGGGGCTCCTCTTCCGAGCCTGCTCGGTGTACTGTGGGGTTGCAGGCTCGGGTTCTTCGATGTAAGGTGCATTGGAGATGGCGAGGACATGTCTCTGGCTGGTCTCGAGCCATTCATCTATGCGGCGTTCTTGTTGGACTGTAGATATTGTGCCGGTGTCATCGTCGCTGTCTTCGGCTTCTATGGCGGCTATGCGCGCTTGCGCGAGCTCCAATTTGATTCGGAGGGCTTCTTCTCGCGCTTGTGCGAGACGGCGGACGCGATGACTCGACGTTGTTCTCACTGATTTTGACGGCGGCCGTGCGGCAGGATGCTGGCTTGACTGTGGGGTTTCCTGCCGCAGTGTTGCTGCAGGGTGTAGGCTCTCCTGCAGCAGCGGGACTATGGGTGGCAGCGTTGACTGTGGGGTTTCATGAGGCAGTGTTTGTGACTGCGCGGCATCATGATGCTGCCCTATGGGTGACCTCGGCTGTGGGTCTGGACGAGGCGCCGGCGTCGCAGGAGTGCTTGTCTGTGGGGTTTCCTGCGAGGGCCTCGAACCTTCTTGAGTAGTAGCAGTTCCCGACGTGGACGTGGTTGCTTCTTCCAGCATGGCTTCTCTGATGTTCGCTGCGATAAGTTGACCGAACGTGCGTTTTCCTGCTTTCGATCTTGTAAGGGGCATCCTCTATGTAGAATCCGGTTTTCGATGGACCAGCATGTGCGAGACGCACCTATGACTGGCTCTGGGCTGAGTAGAATTTGAAGGGAAATCCTGCACCTTCGGCGTTGGTCGTTACGGCTTAGCAGGAACTTGGTCGGGTCGGGGTTCTGAATTGAAAGGCTTGTTTACTTTTTCAAGTAATGTCACTTCGCTGCTACTGTAGGTACTGAATTTCATGGGGTCTGGCCGCCCAATTTATACTATTAAGTTACCTCGGCCGGACGCCCCTTCGCCCCGTATATTTGGCGGGAAAGCGATTTGCGCGGGAAATTTTGGCGCGAAATGACATGTTCATTTATTATAGTTCAATCTTACTCTAATACATTATTTACAGTGCTCATACCTATTTCTATGCTATTTATAATACATTATTACACGAGATCCTGCTCGTTCGGCGCAAAAATGCATCTGAAACGCGGGAATTCCGTGTCCGCCCGTATATACGTACCTCGTTCCCCACCTGAGGTATAAATACCGGGTTTCCCCCCTCGCTCGCCCATCAGTCGTTGCCTGACTGGCGCGTGAGTAGGATCTCTAGGTTCCTTTAGTCTGTCTATATTTCTTAGTGGAAACTTAGTGTTATCCACTCGTTATTTAGGAAACCAGCGGTATATTACCCTTTTTTACTATGTAGGAAGGAAATGTGAGGCCTATTACTCTTTATTTCAGGTGCCATTTACATAAGGCAATAGTAGCGCAATGCCTATGTTATAAGAAGGTTTATAAGCTAGATTATTACAAGTTAGGTCGCGACTGACAATTTTATGTTTATAGCGGGTTTATTCTATGCCGTCCTGCACACTTCAAGATAACCATCGATGACCTTTGCCCGTGCGAATGGAAGCACCGCACAATCCATCGACCACCTTTTAAAACACTGTCCGAAATTCAAGAACCCGAGATATAACCACGAAATCACCTGTCATAATCTCCAAATAGAACCATACAACCTGGCAGGTAATCATTCTTAAAGAAACTACAATAGCCTCATTTTGCAAACTTGCCTACTCTATAGTTACTAACCTGAAAAAGTTCAATGGCACATAATTCACTCTCCATTTCACCGATCATCCATTACAACCATCACTCATCAAATCATCATTCATACACAAAATCACTAATACCATTAGAAATCGTTTATTATAACGTAAGCGCGGATTCAGTCGCCCGTATCCTTCACGGGTATTGTTTCTGGTCATATCAGAGACCAAAAAAAAACCTAAGCCTTACCTATATAAGTAGGTAAGTATAATTTTAGCCGTATCGCTGTTTATTTCAGAATGTCGTCTTCATATTTCTTATTAAAATGTGGATAACGTCTACCATCTTGTCTGCCCTATTGTCCTTTAACGTTGACGAAACAGCCATTGTTTCACTGAATACAACAATTTACATCCTGACACCATTGTCCTTTTAATTTGGAAGTTTTTGGAGAAAATCTTTTAATTATTTCCTAGCTATGCCCGTTACTTTACGTATAAGTATATTAAGTATAGGTATGCAAGTACTTTATTGTCATCCATACTGATACATAATATATATGCCTACGTAGAATAAAGAGGAGAAGTCGGTGAGACTGTCGCTTTGTTTGTATGTGGTTTATTCATTATCATCGTCAAATCAGCCGAAAGACGTCCAATGCTGGACATAGGCCTCCTCAAAAGAGGGGTTTATGATGTATCTAATTTTATTCCAAAAATCTGTCACCCATCTACAGAATGGACTTTGCTTCGCATTTTTAACCGACTTCAAAAAAGGAGGAGGTTATATAGTTAAGTATGTTCCACTGTATGATTGTTTTATGTTCACCGATTTCTCCGTCAATTGTGGTCATTGTGGACCGATTTCCACAATTATTTTTTTAATCGAACAAGTACCTATACGTACGCCTGAGTCAGTTCCATTGTCACCAACTCAGGATCTGATGATGGGATCCCTGGGAAATTAAGGGCAACCCTCAAATTTTATAGGCACACGTGTAGTAATTTCGATATTTTCAATAGAAAATATCGAAATTACTACACGTGTGCCTAATTTGTAATTGCGATAAATTTACACGAGTTATAATAATAACTCGTGTAAATTTATCGCAATTTTGGTGAATTGGAACCGATGATGAAGACCACAGATGACTTATGGAACTCCTCAAAGATGTAAAGTACGATAAAGATTCTGACATGATTCCGTTGAAGTAGCAACTAATGAAGTGTTAATTCTGAGATCCTTGAGGAATCGACAGAACTCCTCAAATATTATCAGTCCACAAATAGCGACATGGGTTTTTTCTGTAATAATCAACGCATTTGCTCATCTATAAGACCATTGTGAGACCTGTCGTCATGTATGGATCGGAGTGTTGGGCCTTAAAGGTGACGGATGAAAAGAGATTGCATGTAACGGAGATGAGGATGTTAAGATGGATGTGTGGTGTGACGAGGATGGACCGAATAAGAAATGTGTATGTAAGGGGAAGCCTAAAAGTAGCACCTATCGCGGATAAATTGAGGGCCAATCGCCTTGCGTGGTATGGGCACGTAATGCGGAGGGATGAAAGTCATGTGACCAAAAGAGTATTAGGTATGAATGTGGATGGATGTAAAAGACGAGGTAGGCCAAGAAAAAGGTGGATGGACTGTGTGAGAGACGATATGAAGAGAAAAGAAGTGAATGATGATATGACGGCTGACAGAGAAGTATGGAAGAAAAAGACATGCTGCGCCGACCCCAAGTAAATGGGATAAGGGCAAGGAAATGATGAATCAACGCATTTGCTCTCGGAGAGCAGTTCATGTGGTAAATTGGAAAGGAAATGTGGAAATTTACATGTATTTACCTATGTGGCTTAGCGAAGTACTGAATTGAAGTCGGTTTAAACTTTGTTTTTAAAGTAAATTATTCGTGTTATTATTGAAAACAAAGAAGAACGCAATAAAAACAATTCGTGATCAAACGGAACTTGAACCCACATGCCATCTTATTACCTTACCGATTACCTTTATCAATTACGTAAGCTTATGTCTAGTTACTAGGTTTACCGATGATTTTTTTCATACGTGTCTTCCACCGTAGGCACCCTAGCGTTTAAGATCCTGAACCAATTTTGATAAATGAGTTGTCAATTGATTATTAATGCTCCCAGTGGCATAAACTTATTGTAGGTATCTATCTGTTGTAGTTTTCCGTAGTCGGGTAACAGTTTCATTATTTTTATGGTTGATACTTTCCGTAGCGCCCTCTCTGTGCAACATTCGAAGTTTGCTACACCCCATGACAAACCCTATTTCGATTTCGAATAGTCAGTTCTCCCCTTGATCATTCATGGGGGCGCGGGCGGGCAGAAATAGATACAATGCAAAGTGGGTGCCACGTTAGTTAAACAGTGATAGAGGGATCACCACTCATTTGTCAATAGCTGGTTCGAAGCTTAGGCACAAAATAAGTAATAGTACTACGAACAGAAGGTTCTCTGTTAACAAATTCCCTGTTTAGGTACGCCAAACGTGCCTAAATGTGGCCATCCCGTTCTATCGCATGCAACGCGCTGCGACCCGTGCGAGCGTCCTGTACCAACACGTGGCAGCCACTGAATAGAGCCCTTCGAAGGGGCGACCGGCATGTACTTGTAGCGATAAACACAAATCGCGAGTGAGCCGCGCCTGGCTTAGGATGCATTTACTTACACTAGAATAAAAGGTCTTTGTGGATGCTTCGTTCTTTATATCTTAGCTTTTTGAATAATTGGAATGAAATCTCCGAATTTCTGTATGATTATCGCAAAACATATTCACGCCAGGTACACTAATACATAATAGGGTATTTTCCTCATGTTAAAATTGATAACGTTGTGTTGCTAAATGGTTAGTAAACCATTAAATTATTATTATAAAGTAAAAATTACAAAGTATATTTCAAATCATAAAAAGATATGAACCTATAAAGTTTAGAAAAAATATGCATTTTTTTATTGTTCAAGAGTAAATTTAAAGCTACCAATACCTTACGCTTTTATAGAAACAAAATTGTATAACAGCTACATGGACCGAAACGCAGTATTTTGCGAGCGAAACAGCAATTTACTTGATTTTCCATACAGCGCTTACAGATGACAAAATGTGACATCACAAATCTACATATATCAATAAGCATGAAGCGTATCGCCAGTCATCAGCAACGTCCGTCTCTGACTATTTTTTTTTGGTTATTTTTGTTCATTATTTGTAATTGCTCTTGTACAAACATTTGTTCCTCTCAAAAAACTGGTTCGAATAGCATCGTAAAAAGTTTTAGGACACAAGCCTATTCCTCAGAGTCATTTGTTCGAATTTAATTATTCCAAAACTCTAATTCTGCTGAAGGTATTATTGATTTCTCAGGACATGAACTTAACCTAACTTATTAGGGCGTTTTTCAAAAAAAGTGTACAAAACTTTTTTTTTCAGAATTTGAAATTTTTTGGCTTTTCTTACACAAAATCGTTGATACTATCGATCCTCATACAAGAAAAAAAGAGTCCCAGATTTTACTATGTAATTTTTTTCTTCCAGTGCGTCACGATCATATAAATAAAAAAAGACTGCATACAAAAATGTGACGATCTGGAATGGAATATTTAGGACACTTTTTTTCTTGTATGAGGATGGATAGTATCAAAGATTCTGAGTAAGAAAAAAAAAATTTTTTGAAAAAAAAGTGGTTTTGTACACTTTTTTTGAAAAACGCTCATTAACATATTCCATTAAAATGAAATCATCTGCGTCCAAGTTTTCTTTTAGTGGAAAATCGCGTTGAGAATTTTGAAATCTCGGAATAACGATGTTTTCACACAAGACTCTTCGGGATTTGTATGTGTTGCCATTCACGCCAACTTAACCATTATGCCAGTATGCAGCAGCAATTTCCATAAGCTCTCAGCCCTAATTTAATGCATTCGTTTTGTGTTTTTATTTTTTGACATTACATCTCTTAGTAGGCCTATGTTACTTATCATTACATGTCATCATATGAATAAGTACAAGTAGCAATTGACGATATACATAAAGGTACTCTTAGCACTTATGATCATTTTCAGAATAAGTAGTTTTGTACTTTCAAAACTATGAAAATTTACCTAATAAAAGAGGAAAGTGAAAAGTATGCCTTAATAAATGCATTTAACGAGTAAAAATTTTTCTAGAAATGCTCATTAAAAGTTTTACTTTATTATATTTAAAATCAATAATTGGAACCCAACATTCCATGATGGTGATGCCTCGTAATTTGGTATCATTGTTTGTATCCTATAAGAAAAGAAATATGTGTTTCTATTAGTAGAGCAATCATTGTATATATCCCAATAACTATTTATTACATTACTCACAATACATTTGATAAATACACCCGTTTTCCTTAATAGTTGACTTGCTCACGAGCGCTCTGAAATATAGTTCCGCCATATTTTCCAATATGTCGCAGGGAAACCGCCAAAGAATAATGGAACACAAAACATCAACAACTACCGAGCATTTGCCTTAATTCATTAATTTTACACCACATTGCAACGGCAACGACCAACCCTAACTGCATTAAAGTAAAGTTCAAATTTCAGTACATTTACAGCGTCTACCGAATTCGCGCAAGCTAACTTTTGTGTGTATAAAGGGGTTGTCATAGAAACTTAAATGTACTGCGCGCGCATAACTCACACAAATGCGATTGAAGTTCTCCCCTCATTGTGCGAGCAAGATAAAAGATTAAGTACAGTCAAATGCAAACCCTATTCCGATCCATTTAAGTATACCTCGTATCGCCCTTTAATAGTTCAAAGCAGGACTTTATTATTCTTATTTAAACGCTGGCCAAAAATACTGCTTTCGATTTTCAAATTCAAATTTCGAATTGTTTTCGAGCGCCTGGTTCTGTTTCAGGCGTTTATGTGATCGAATGTACGCTCACCCATCTCTGTCTAGCATTACTCATTCACTGTAATACATTACACGTGTTTATGTGTGCGTGCTTTATACCACAGATTCTGCGCGATGGACCCCAGTATTCTCGCAGCCATGGACAAAGAGGCACTGAAAAAGCAGATCGAAAACATGAAATACCAAGCGTCCATGGAGCGTTGGCCGCTATCAAAAAGCATTGCTGCGTGAGTAAAACATTCTATTCCTAATTTAAAAAATCGAACCAGTGACGTAATACGTGAAGTGTAACAATTAGGCCAACATCATTCGCCCGAGAGTGCCATGTGAAATGTGCATACGATTATGGTGCTTTTTTCTATGTAACATGGGATTATTCTTGCGTGCATGGGGCTAAGTGAGACGAAGGCGTGTGTCGTGTACTAGGCAGCTTTTTGTGGTTTTTATGGCAGTATGAAAACAAGAGAGGATTTTTCTGTGAAAATTATGCGCGATTGGAATTTTTAAGGTTATGTTACAATAAGACGGAGAGTTTTCTGTAGTATGTTTCATAATTCAAGAGGTTTGTGTAAGAGCTGTTGATTATTAATATTCCCTGATACATACATATATTATTTTTAAATGGTATGTAAAAGATAATAATAATATAATCTGTATACTAACCGACTGTTTGTGTTGGCAATTCCCATAAACTCTACAAAAAAGGACGTTGCACACTTATACTAATACGAGCTTTATTATAATACTTTAAATCGTACAATGAATTAATAATATTATAGAAGTTATCATGGGTCAATGGGTGGATACAATAAGTATACGCCATACCTACATGGAATAGCAGTTTTCTGCAGATAATATTTTATCCTTATTACTTACATACTTTAATCACGCCCATTACCCGGAGGGGTAGGCAGTGATCACGGATTCCTACTTGCTACGATCTTAACAAACATTTCTTCCTACATTCGCTTTCATGAAATCTTCATACTTGCTCGTCGGTTTAGGGTGTCTAATCTATTAACCTTATCTAACCTAACCTTTGCTTAGGATTTCTCCGATTTGGTCGCAAAAAGTTCGATGAGGTCGTCCCCTTCCAACTGTATCATACACTCAATATTTTTCCTTTGTACACTCAATATTTTTCGTACATTCTTCAATTTTATCTTTTAGCCTTTTAAAAGGCATCCTGCTCTTCAATGGAATTTATACCATTCAAAATTGGAACAGAGTTGCATTTGTTTTGTCTAAATCGATTTTAACATTAAACAAACTCAACTCTATTTCTGATTGAAGTCGATTCATATTTGATGTCCATTCTTTCCTGTATGGTGGATGGAAAGAGGATTTATCGTATGAATTAGCTACTATTCTTCAGTTTTATGTTATCACAACAGAAGGGTGTGTGCCCCAGTTGTTTTATTTTATAGGTCATGGTACATTTGCCTCAAGGCTAGGTTCAGCGAAGTTAAGCGAACAGAGTTTTTGAAACAATATAATGCGTCTGTTTATAATAATATGGTTTCAAAAAAATACTAATAGTAATCTTGAGGCTTTTCTGCAGGGAGATCAGTGATTCGAAACATGATTAAGCAATTTTCGCTCGATAGAAAAACATCACAAACATAGGTCTAAAATACACTTAAAACATTCGTAATTAATTATGCACAAAAACTAAACATATTAAAATTGATTCTAAAAATCGGCAATATCATGTTTGAGGGAAGTTAGTGATTAGATTTTTAATTATTTAAACGCACAAAAAATATTTAAATTAAAAAACATGATATCCGCGCTTCCGAACACGCACTTCCATCTCGCTCACGCTTATGCTCAGTGAGAAGGAGAGAAGACCATGAACCTACGGCGCCCAAGGCAGATGCTTGCGAAAAATCGAAAACATATCCGTTTCAAATTGGTTTACTGTACCTACCTAAATGTTTTTTTAAAGAGTTATAAGAATTTCAATTTTCTAAATATTAGGAACAAAATACTTCCTTCAATTTTTCCGTTAATTTTAAATTTATTAATTCCGTTAGCAGCGATACAAAATTAAACTTCGTATTTTTGTATGAATTTTACAACCTTATAGGTTGTGAGGGCATAATGGATAGGTACTTATTTGCCAACTAATTCATGTAAGGGTGGCGCAGGGACCGGTCATCGTGGCACTCTTTGGGGGAGGTCTTAGTCCAGTAGTGGACGTCTTTCGGCTGATATGATGATGATGATGAATTACTTACCTATTAATGTGCCTTTCAAACACGAAAGTTGGTAAAGTAGTAGTAGTAATTAACTCTTTATTGTACAAAATAAGCATAGCAGACAATTAACAATAAGATAAGTTATGTTTACATAGGTGAACATATCCCTTAAATCCAGGCAAGGCCACATATTTCTTTATATTTTAAAGTACATGCCGGCGTCGCCGCCCGCCCTCGATTTTCACCCCCATTATCTCCATGGGTTTTCAACTTTCCATTTTCTTCGATGAAAACATGTTGACCTTTCTTGGGACTAAAACTAACTTCATATCATAACATTTGTCATCAGCGATGTAATTGTGAAAGTTAACAAACCTATTTATTTATTCGTATGGCATTACAGTCGCTTCAAGGTCAAAAATTACTTAAATTATATTATAACTACATACAAATATCCAGTTTACATTTATACTCTTCTCCATTATTTACTTTGCATATTAGCGACTCGCATATTAGTTATATATTGCTCTGTGTAATCTGTGTACACTACCTACAAAATGAAATAATTTTCAGCAATTTCCAAATGATTCTAGTAGATAACAAAAACTAGATCAAATTAAAATAATAATGTACCGTTTTAGTTAAAATAATAGTAACGTAAGTTCACTGCTAAAAGTAATTTGCCTCTTATTATTGTATTTATGTAGAACAATTTTTAGGCTAGAAAAGCGTTGTGTTTATAGCAATATCGAGCCAGATAGACTGAAGGAATGTGCGTCAGATTATCATTAAATATGACGACCGCTTTGTCCTAGTAGGAAGCGACCCTGCCTACAGAGATGACCGTCTTGGGTTCGAATCCCGGTCAGGACAAATATTTGTGTTATAAGCATGACTATTTGAGTCTTGTATGTTTTCTATGTATTTAAGAGTCCCCGGCAAGCTCGGCCAAATTTCACCTTCGCATACAAACGGAGTATCGTCCTCATTTTAAAACTACGTGTTGGATTGTAAAAAGACTTTGCATATACAATGACATATGGTATATCTACGTCTGTAATTAGTTTATATGGCTCCAGTTTATAAAACAAACGAAATACAGCAAAAACAAATTGTGTATGAAAAACTTAAATTCGCTTTATGTTTTTACTATGGTATCTGAAACTACAAAATCTAATTAATTATTATATACTAGGTAAGTAGTCGTTTTAAAATGAGAGCTCTATAACTACGTTTGTTTGGAGTACCGAGCTTGCCGGGGACTCTTAAGTTGATATCAACTATATATCGTGGGACGTACTCATGACACAAGCCTTATTCAGCATACTACAGGGCTATTGTTCCATTCGTGTGAGCTTGTCCTCTGATGGGCGAATCTCATGTATGTGCTACCGTGGAAGTAAAAAAAAAATGTGGCGAGATAGCCGATCGAAACAGCATTTCATTAAATAGACATCGTAAACATTTTCAGGCAACCGCTGTTTCACGCGGCAGTGTAGTGGATGTAAAAAACACAGTGATTACACACATTACCTACACAGTGGCAGTGTGCAAAAAATTAGAATCGCCCAAATATTTCTGAAACTGTCAACTGTACAGAACAGTATTGTAAGGATTTTTATAAACTAACCTAACCTAAGCTGTAGGGTTCTACACGATGGCCCTAAAATAAATCCTGAAATATTTACAGTTTCACAGTTTGGTAAATGAAAAGTTGCGAAATGAATCAGTTTGCCAAACGTTAGTTGCGAAAAGAAGGTGTTCCAAAATGTCCATTTGCTGTAGGTACATTGCTGAGTCTAGGTACAGTTGCGAAGCGGGATTGTTGTGCCACTTTGCTTAATTTAGCCGTGTAGTGCGAATCGGGCGTGATCGATTATACTCGTAGTAGGTATGGTTAACACATGAATTCAGTGCCGACTAGCGGGCACCTACTCCGTAGTCACATTCCACTACATACGAGGAACACCATGGGATCGGCTACTAGCGTAGCATGTAGCGATTCGGGGCGGTGAATGTGTTAAGATGATTTGAGGTGCTCGACATTTTATAAAACTGGCATTGCAATGTGAACCCTCTTCCTTCGCCGGTAGAGTCGGTTTTATCATGGACTACTTTGATACATTTCGGCCAACTGAAATAATCTCAAGTATACAAGGTGTTTCCGGGAATTTCCTTTAACTTCGGCATATTATTGCAGATAACATTCACAGAAAGAAACTATCATAATTAATTCTTGAAAAAAAAATCTTCGTTTTTTTAGGGTTCCATAGCCAAATGGAGAAAAACGGAACCCTTATAGATTCGTCATGTCTGTCTGTCTGTCTGTCTGTCCGTCCGTATGTCACAGCCACTTTTTTCCGAAACTATAAGAGCTATACTGTTGAAACTTAGTAAGTAGATGTATTCTGTGAACCGCATTAAGAGTTTTACACAAAAATCGAAAAAAAAACATTAAGTTTTAGGGGTCCCCATACTCAGAACTGAAACTAAATTTTTTTCATCAAACCCATACGTGTGGGGTTTCTATCGATAGGTCTTCAAAAATGATATTGAGGTTTCTAACATCATTTTTTTTCTAAACTGAATAGTTTGCGAGAAAATTGGTTTGAACGAGATCTAGTAAGTAGTTTTTATTTTAATACGTCATAAATCGTAAACCGCAATTTATTTTACGGAACCCTTCATGTGCGAGTCCGACTCGCACTTGGCCGCTTTTTTTAATACTACGACGGTGGCAAACAAGCTTACGGCCTGCCTGATGTTAAGCTGGTACCGTCGCCTATAGACACTCGTGACTCCAGAAGAATCATAAGTGCGTTGCCGACCCTTTATTCACTTGAGGATTCGCTGTGTTGGCAGATAGAGACATGCAAGTCCCTCACTCCCAACACAGCGCACCCTAGGGAGCTCTGGCGACCTTACTCACCACCAGGAACACAACACCACATACTTTATAGCATGCAATAATATAGCAACACTACAAAGCAGGCTTATGCTGCTGCATTATGGCTGCGGTCTTCTGTAAAGTGGAGGTACTTCCCCAGTTGGGCTGCTCCACATACGAGCGAGATGACATTCCGCTGTGCCCTACCTCTCTAAAATGGGTGAGCCGTGAGGTGACAGGTGAGGTGAGAGTTGAGGTGATCAGTGAGTTGAAGGCGTAGGTACGACACCGTCACAAAAGATATAATTATTTTAACATAGTGTATCAAGGACCCATAGTGTAGTTGCTGTTATACCGGGTGTTGCCTGTAACAGGAGCAATAAATGTAAAGGATGACTCTATTTAGAACATCCGCGGTTATCCTATAAATATCGGTCACAGTGAATCAAAATTTAATTCAAAAAAAATATTAAGTTGTGATCCAAAAATGCATAAATTTGACATCACGAATAATCACGACATCGTAACATGTACCTAGGTTATTAAATATTTCGGTAGAACACTGGGCACTTATGTCGTACATAGTAATCAATACTGTCTTTGTTTTGCATCAATTTTTGTTTTTTTTTAACAAGTATTTTTTTGTATTTTAAATGTAAAACATTATTGATAGTATTCCAGTTAAGTAAAATAAATCATACATGCGGTTACATAAAAAAAACTAGTTATTTATTGATGAAACACTCCAACTGATTGCTGATTGGCTTAATAATCCACCGTTTCATTTATTGCTCCTGTTACAGGCAACACCCTGTATAACACATAGTCTGAACAAATAACATGATACTTTTTGTACAGTCGCCATCACATACATCGGAGCCACAGATGTATGAATATAAGGAGATCGGACATGCCGGCCGATTTGTATTGAGTGCGCCTGTCGCAAGTTCATTAACCCACACAACGCCCAAGTAATTGACAAGACAAAGCACGCACACATCTAAAACACACACACTTGTATACCTACGCGCTTTTTGGACAATACACGCGCATCATATCAGGCATTTTGGGCAAAAACGTAATATTATCTGCGATCAGCACGCGTGCACAATATGGCAGTGTATGCCCATTGAGCTAACAGCTGCGACACAGCTGCCGGCGGCTTGTCCTCTCTCTAGTATTCTATGCTCTGAGATCGGAGCAAACAAGCACGTCACAAACATCGAAACACACCTCTATTTTCAAGGCATTAGGGTGCATGTCCCGATATTTTTGAACACCTATGGTGTACCTATGTATGTGATGGCGACTGTACATAAAGGGATCCGCCATACGGGGCTGTTATTCGCTACGCGTTAATGCGGCTCACCCCGCCGGTCACCCGTTACGAAACTAGACCTCTACCTTCGCTTAATTACTACGCCTCGCGGTGTCAAAGTATATTTGTGGGTGAGCGTTGAGGTGAGCTTAAAACAAGTTACAGAATAGGGGGGCTGGGACCTACAGGTCGAAAACTAGTTCTGAAAATTGCTACTGTCTAAGTTAAAATATAAAAAAAAAATACTTACACGTAAAAACATTCTAAAATCAATCTGTATCAATGAAAATATTTTTTTAATTTTAAGAAAATGTTAATTTCACAGTTATAATTTTCAACACATTAAGTTCTTCTTTACTCATATTGTAAACATCAAAATTGTAAGAGTCGGTTTTCAGACTACGAAGGAAAATATATACAAAGAATTATAAGAATCTATTTAAAAATTGCTATATTTTACCTAGGTAGGTATATATAACGTACTTAAAACGACTCGGACTATTTTAGTCAAATACAGTCAATATATTTAAAATAAGTTAATTTCCTCGTAACCAATCTGGTCTTTTATGGGTAATTATTTGAGGTGTAAGATAAATGTTACAGAAATGAAAACACACATTTTGATGTGGTCTGTTTTATTTTGAACGTAAGGATATGTACCAATAAGATGCTTTATTATATAAGAGATATATAATATTTTATAATAACCCAAGGGAATTAAGGAAAATTGTACTGAATTGCTTTACGCACAATAACCACAAATGGGGAAACTATTTAATAGTATTATTACTTTAGTAAATATCTTGCATACGGTATTTAGCCGTATGTATGTACGAGTTAGGTAATTAGGTATTTAGTAGGTAACCATTTCGTTACGCAGCATATAACGAAACCCAATACTAAATTACAACTTAAGTCAACCTCTTTTCATAGATTATGAGATAGTCATGATTATGAATAACTCTAGAAGAGCGTATTCGTTTAAAAAAATTACCCTTTTTATCAGAGTTTGGAAAATTTGGTTTTTTGAGAATAAAATTGTCCCAATTTTTTCGCACATTTTGTATCCAGACCGTGTCAGTAACTTTTGTTTTTTAAATTGGGGAAGATATTTTTCTTATTATCCCACTCCGCGTACAGGAAATTTCCAAGTTCTGTGTACACTTTAAAGTGAAAACACCGAAAAATAAGAATGCCGCAGACATCATTTCAATAGCGTATATCGACAACTAACTATATCTATTTATAAGTATTTTACAAAAACTTTACTCTCTCAAAACCCATATTTAACTACCATGTGAAAAAAAAACTTGTTGACAACCCCTTTTTACATTTCCATTTATTTTGATCCACTTTCATATGAATACTCAGTTAGCGTACAAATAGTCCTAACGATCTCGTTAACTTTACTTTTCGCTTTACCATACTCGTACAGTCAGCATCAAAAGTAACTACGCAATCGAAGACGTCAAAAGCTCTTATTCCATTTTAATAAAAACTTTTGACGTATTCTTTTGCGTAACTACTTTTGACACTGACTGTACTACAAGCGATTCTGTGTCGTAAAATTCCCGGATACACGATAAAATTTGCCAAAAAAACTACCTGCTGGGCGATTGTGTAACGTTTTTTACGTACGTCAGAGGCCTTAGCACACTAGGTTTTATCGCCACGTTTTACGGCGAAAATGGACTGAAACGTCACGTAAAACCTATCGTGCTAGGGCCTCAGGTAGATCGAAATTATTTTTTTTGGAAGGGAAGATGGCAATTCAATTGTCTCAAGTGGCCTTTAGACCTGGCAAAATGCAGTGCGCTAACTGCACTCACACTCACTGATTAGAACAAGACGGTTTATCCTTATCCCATCCCCCCGCCCCCCAGTTAGTGCAATTTAGCCGGGTCTAAAGGCCGCTTTAACGCTCGTACGAAAAGTATTTTTTCTACTCCTGTACCGTTATCTGTCATTTATATAGGCTGTAGCTCAAATGCAATGACACCACTAATAAGTCATCGCAAAACTCTATGCTCTATGGCCCAAAAACGCACTGTTTAGCGTACTTTTTTGGTTCATACATTTTTCATAAAAGCACTGTTTAACTTTTTTTTAAATTGGCCGCTAATGCCGATATATTGCAGTGGTGCCAACTTCATAAACAAATATTTCGAAATAAAAGTATTTATTTACGATTTAACATTTGTACATTATAAATTATTTACTACAATAATAATAAATCATCATCTAATGTGTGTTAAATTACATGTTTTATAAATTCTTGGTATTATTTATAAAAATAAACAGTTCGAATTCGGTCCGGGTCCGGATTCGGTTTGGTTCGGATGGCAAGTGCAAACAAATTAAAAACAAAAACAAACCATAAGCAAGAGCTGTCACATTTCCAATTTCCCACCAAAATACAGTTCAAAATGGAAAGACGAAAGATGATAAACTATTAATCCTAAACTATTAAGATTTTATTCGTGTTTGTGAAGACAAAAGTGTGCGTTCCTATTAACATGGTCGAAGAAATGAATAACTGCACTCCTGAAGAAATTGCGTGAGTAGCAAAAGTACGATTAGAAAACTTGCTGCCTGAAAAGTTTAATTATTCTGTAGTCTACTATTTATTTAAAACTTGTCGTAGAAAAAGTATTGTATGCAACGGTGTATAACTGGTCTAAAAACGCTCGTGGCGTCTTTAATTGCGATGCTCGCCAAGGCTCGCATCGCAACCCACGCCACTCGCCTTTCAAGACCCTTCTTATACAACAGTTGCATAAAATACTATTCTGATACAAAACTTGATATTTAAGTAGATCTACATAAAGTATCTCATATGAAACGTTATGCAATTCACCGGCATGCCTAGTGTCAATTCTTTGTAAAAACGCTGTATGTGGTTTGTGTAGCACAAACTCAATTCAGATGTCAAACGTTGTCGGTTCTTGGAATAACTTGGGAACTCTCGTCTCTCTGGATGCCTGAGTTATGTGGAATTTCCGCCAGCGTAATACATAAGTATTTATAAACCTCTAAAACACGGGCAATCTCCGCATAACTTTAAATACACGTCCCTTAAAAAGATTGTGATGTGTGACAAAATTGGGATACCTTAAGAGATTCAACTTGTTAACAGATATGTATGTATGTAGGCTACTTACAGGACTAAATATGATGATGATGTTGTGAGGGGACGCCTGGCTGGAAACAGGCGTGCTGTCGATCGTTTGTCCCGTTCATTCAGCCCAATTCCCCTAGGTTGGAGCCTCAGGTTACTGTCCCGGCGGCGTTCCCACATCAAACTCTTCCATTCTTCTCGTTTTCCTACAGAACAGAAGGACATCTTTGTGGGCACAGTGTGGGCAGGAAGCATCATTGCTGATACCTATTACCTTTAAGTGTCTAACTTACAGTTCTAATTTATACTACCTAGTATTATAAAGAGGAAAAGTCTGTGATTTTGTAAGTTTGTATGTAGGGAGGTAATCTCCGGAAATAATCGTCCGAAATGAAAAGCACCAGTATGTAGAATGGACCTACGCACACATAGCCGCGCTAGCTAGTTTAACGAGTAAACGAAATTCTCCTTTTCAGCTTGCCCAAAAATTATTACAGAGGGGTAATCACGTAACGTTCCCAACACGCCTAAGGATAATTTAACTGTCATTTTTCCATATAAAAGTGACATTTAGATCTATCCGACGCGCGTACAATGCGTTACGTGATCGACCTGCAGGCCACATTTCCCAACCGACTGTCATGTGTAAGCAGGTTCTATTATACCAATAGAATTTTTTGTTGATTCAGTTTTTCGACATTATTTTTTTTAAGGCAGGCTGGCGAATTCTACAGCTCACAGAGCCACTAGTAAATTCGAGGTTTTGGCACCAAATTGTAACACGGTCGAAGTAGTTTCAAGGCGTTTCTAAAATATACATAGCAAATTCTCCCAAGCCTGGTACCTTCATAATCCACCAATGACCTCGGGTGGATTATGTACGGGACATTTGATACGTAGATTAACCCATATCGGTTACCTAACGCTGACCGATTGGTGTTTTTATCATAATTCATAAATTCCGTTTTATACGTTCCATCGCGATATAGCTTGGGGATTATGATATCTGCCAATATTGCTCATCGAATCAAACGCGGTACATTTAACACATTGTAAGTGGTTTTAATGTAGTTCAGATATTAATACTATTTCATAAAATAGTATAGTTTCGTCAGTACTTATAGACTAATTTAATAAGGATATAGGTTAAAATGCAGTATAATACATCTAGTCGGTTTCGCCTTCCGTCGAATACCGGAATAGATTTAAATTTTAGTAAACTATAATAGTTATGAAGACATGTATACATTAAAACAGTCCCGAATGGATACAAACATTAGTACCTAAATGCTTTCAAAAACGGAACCAATCCATTAAAAGCGTGTATTCATTGAGAACTTATAGAAATTCGCTTGAGAAGTACTTTTTCTTACTAAAATGATTACAAAAATAAAAAAAACTTATTCCCCCTTATTCACAAGACTTAACAAATCTTTGTTAACTAAACTGTGGTTTGTTTTATTCCCATAAAAACAAATATCACAGTGGCATATGAAGACAAACAAATTCTAAAGACATTTTAATTAAAACAGGTTTGATGAAGGTTCATGAATAAGGGCATCAAAGTTAATAATTCTATTTGTTCGTTCGGTTACAAGTGCTTTCCAATAATACTCGTATAACAAGATTGTTTGTTATTTCGGCTCTATCTGCTAAATCTCAGTCAACGAGGCAACAGGAAGCTTATAATTAATTATAATGTTTATTATTTTCGAACTGCTGCGGGTCTTGTAGAATAATAACAATAATATGCTGAATATATGTTTTCATAATGATTGGATGGTATAGATGAAGTTTTGGCGTAGACGCTAGTATTACGAAAGCGATTGTTATGACCTTCCAACCCAGAGGGACACCTAGGTACTACTATCATTGTGACTATAACTTTATATACATTTTGTGAGGGTTTCATACTTTCAAGTTACCATAATTTAATACAAAGACTTGTTTGTGTTTCTAATTATTTTGTTCCCGGATCTTTCTAATTACTCCGATATGAAAGGGTTGTTAAACTAATTTCAACGTGGAAATTTAAGTTTATTATCTTAATTACAGCCATAGCGGAGTTAACTTTGCTTCTGTAATTAAATTTGAGGCTAAATGAATCTCACTAAAGCACTTCTGGAGGGTCAATTGGAGGTACATTTTACATTTCAATTTGGTTTCCATGTTTTCAACGTGTTTCGCTCGTTTTTCGAGAGGTATAGCGAAATTTCATCTTGCTCATATTTGGAGCAGTGTTGGAAAGTACCTCCATCTTAAAGAATACCACAGTCACCACTTGCTCTGTAGGTTTGTGATGTTGTTTCTGGTGGTGAGTAAGATCTCTAGAGCATCTGAGGACGCGCTGTGCTGAGATTGAAACCCTGCATTTTGTTTCGAAATGTCAACACAGCAGATGAAAACAATACAATAGGCTTGTGGCCGAAGATTTATTTACGATGCCATTCGAACCAGTTTTTGAATAAGAACAAATGTTTGTAAGGGAGCAACTACAATTATATATAGAACATAAATACCCAAAAATATGAGACAAAGATTGACCTCGCTGACGGCAGCCCAAAACGCTTCATACTAATTGACTTAAAAGTATGACGTCACAATCCGCTATTTGTACTAATCGTTGTATGGAAAATCAAGTAAATTGCTGTTTCGGTCGCGCAATACTACGTTTAGGTTCATAGAAATTGTCATACAAATTTTTTTCTATAAAAGCGTAAGGATTCTATATATTGGAAGCTTTAAATTTACCGTTGGACAATAACAAAAAATACATATCATTTCTTAGCTTTCAAGGTCCATATGATTTTATTTTTTAATTTATAATGTATTACAATCATTTGATGGTTTCTTATCCATTTAGCAACACTACGACATCAATTTTAACATTAGTCTACAACCCTATTTTTTACTTACCGAAATGTTCGACTGTGGAATTTGTTGCCTATTGAAATTAAACGTGGTCTCTTCCCATATTTAGGAGTACTACTTGACCTATTTATCTCTTCCGTGATCTATTTATTCTTCGTGTGCTGTTAGTCCTTTAGACTGGATCAATGAGACTGTTTTTTTGATATTTAGTATTGTATTTGTATGTGTATGTAGGTTTACATAGCTACGCATTTATGTAAGTGGTATTGTTTTTCTTATAGTTTATTGGTTAACTCTGTTCTTTCCGTTTTACTTATGTAATTATTTTGCATCGTCTCCACTACCCAAAGGTTGTTCGCAAGAGATCGCTTTGTAGCGATAAGACCACCTGTTGTGATCTAGTATTGTATAAGTTTAATTAAATTTTATTTTCTATATTGTACTATTTTAGGTGAGCACTAAAGAATATTTGTTATATTGTATCTATCAATTTAATAACCCTTTATTACGAAGACGCGCATGTACTTCTTTAGTTGGAAGCGTTGCCACTGTCGAGTATGAAAAAAAACAACATTTTCAATTCAGTATGAGGATCGGGTTTTAGTAAAGCGCGCGCGTAAAACTCACTAGAACTAAATATTGAATGTATATCTTAAACTAGCTCCTTGTAGCTTCGCTAAGTTACCTGTCGCTCACTCTTATTAGGAAAATGTTACTTGTCTATAATTGTATCCTTATCCCGCTAGCCGCCCAATGGCCTATTAAAAGGCATCCTCCTCTTCGATGGAAATTGTGTCATTCTAAATTGGAAATAAGTTGCATTTGTTTAGTTTTAATCGATTTTAAGGCTTCACAAACTGTACTCTATTTCCTATTAAAATGGGTATTTTCCTAAGCGAAGCGTTGCGCCGCGCATTTCGTCTCTTCGTACTATAGAAGGACGTAATATTCTACTTATTATTATTTTTTTAATTTTACGCAAGTGTCGATTAAAATTTCAAAAAGAAATTATACGTAAAACAGGGGGATAATCACGTAACGTTCCGAACGCGCGTCGGTACAATTTAACTGGTAAGTTTCCATATAAAAAGTGACATTTAGATTTTAGACCCACCCGACGTTCGTACAATGCGTTACGTGATCGACCTGCAGAACCGTACTTGTCAACTATAGTAATAGAGTTCATATTATATTATTTAAATTTACAAAAAAAATGTACCGAAATTGGAAACTTAAAAGTTTACCTTAATTGACGTCCTTAACTTGTACAATCTTTTTTAGAAATAATCATATTTACTTTACTTTTATGTTTGATACACGGCATTTCGTCGAAACAAAGAATTACAAAGCAACTTTCCCTTGACAACGGTAGTACGGAGTTTCTCAAGGCCCATTTATTTTGGTCCTCCGGGATGCTGTTGACATCTTAATTTTGTACCCAAACGTGATCTCTGTTGGGACATTTCCGATAAAGTGCCTTGTCTGTTTAGGCCAGTTTATTCTAAAGATTTTGGGAATCTATTTCGTATGTTGCAATTTAGATTTTATAAATGAGCTTTACGCGATAAATGTGTGTATAGTTACTACGTTAATTAAGTTAGCTTTCATAATTCCTTTTTTATTACTATATTTACTTATAATTTTATATGATTTTATTGCTATTTTTGGTAAATAGGGTTCTGATATCCTTGTACTTAATTGTAAAGACTCTCAAACAATTGTCTTGAAAAAACAAGAAAATCATTACAAAAAAGGAATGATGAAAGCTTACCTAATTAACGTTGTAACCATGTAAAAAGTTTGCGACAAGATGTGAACCACGCAACTTTTTTAGGAACATAATTTAGGGATGGTTGTTTTAGGAATTTCGTGCGTTGTAGTTTTAATATTTAAAATACTTAGCTTCCATCAAAAGACAAGTATGATGCCGAGTTAGCTTGCAAAGCGCCGTTGTTCTGTAGTTTACTCAAAGTCGTCTATAGGTATAATTCAGACAACTGAAGGGGGCCTTCTTGTCGACCCGTTTCGTTAAATGGTAATACGTCAAGTGGAACGTCAATTTCATACTATATTATGTCCATCATATGTCTCTTTCATAAGATTAATCATCTGTCCCTTACATTCAAGTAGAATTAAAAAGAGACCAAATGTTTTATTTTGTCTTTATGACGTTGTAAAGGAGGCCTAGGCTAACATATTTTAGCCAAATAAAAGATAAAGCTGATGTCGAGTCATATGAGGCAGTCAAGAGGCTGGCAATGGACAGAGAAAAGTGGCGGTTACTCCACCGACAAAAGCAAGGCTCTTAACTTAAGTAATGATTTATTTATTTATTTATCGTATGGCGGTTACACACTGGTACATATATGTATTCGTATCGATGTCGCTGATAGAGTTCCAGTGTGCGCTGCGAGGTTCAGAAGGAACAGTGCCGCTGCCGAGTTTGTTGTTCTTTTAGCACCACCCGGAGGTCACATGTAGGGTTTCTACTTTCTAGGGTTATTCCTACGGACGTAGAACAACAACGACCTCCGAGTAATGATGGCGTTGTAAACATTACCATTTTGTACGTCCAAAGCACAAAATATCTTAATTAATCACCCAGGCACATTTACTTAATTCGCGTGCCAAAATATGATGTAATAAGTACTATGTAATAGGTGAAATAAGTACTTACCTGAAAGTCCATTCTACATACTAACCAACAAAACTGCAATCTCACAGACATTTCTATTTTGTAACATTAGTAAAGAATACAATGTTTGAAAATGTTTCAAAATGTAATAAATGGTATAAGCCCCAAACATTGATTGTAGTTGACCGCATGCAAAACCGCTTTATTTTAATTGAACTGAATGCTTGTGAATTCCCGAACAGCATGTTAAACAATAATTTGTCGCTGGGTCACCGCAACTTGCATGTAACGACCATAATCATTACATTTATTACATTGTATTGGGTACTCTTTTAACCTAAGGTCCTTACTTCATCCATGTTAAATTCCACACCAACTTTTACCTCCCTTTTCTTTTAAATCCATGTTATAAACTGTCGTCCAAATTCGTTCAGCTGTTTGTGTGATTGAGTTACATACAAACAAACTTTCACATATTTTGTATTATTAGGTACTGATAGGATATATTTGAGCAAGCGAAGCAAACGAAGTTTCGTATGTCCGGCGTCTGACCGGCTGTTCTCCTCTTCAGGTCACTTTTCTCAACCGAGTCTCTTGAGATTTTGTGAGAAGTTTCAGTCATCATATCAGCCGAAAGACGTCCACTGCTGGACATAGGCCTCCCCCAAAGAGTTCCAAAGTGACCGGTCCTGCGCCACCCGCATCCAGCGGACTCCCGCGACCTTTACCAGTTTCAGTAATTTATATTAAAAACATTGTCGATTCAGTTCTTCGAAAAACAGCTAGATATAGCTTGACATTGGTAAAAAATAATTTTGACCAAAAATTAAGCAGTTATCTTCGTTCGCTTCGCTCGCTCCTTCAATAAACGAATAAAGGCAGACGAATTTGTCCGATAAATATCAAATGTTATCTGGAATGAAAGCAGGTAGGTATAGATAAAATAAAAACCGGCCAAGTGCGAGTCGGACTCGCGCACGAAGGGTTCCGTACCATTATCTAAAAAAAATACGTTTGTTGTATTGGAGCCTCCTGTAGCCTAGTTGGTAGTGACCCTGCCTACGAAGCTGGAGGAAGTTTATCGTCGTCTAGTACCCATAGTACAAGCTCTTAGTTTGGGACTAAGCCGATTTGTGTAAGATTGTAAAAGAAAAAAAAAATATACATATATGTATATAAGTATAGAAATATTTATTTATTCTGTTTTTAGGGTTCCGTACTCAAAAAGTAAAACAGGACCCTATTACTAAGACTTCGCTGTCCATCCGTCCGTCCGTCTGTCTGTCACCAGGCTGTATCTCAAGAACCGTGATAGCTAGAGAGTTGAAATTTTCACAAATTATGTATTTCTGTTGCCGCTATAACAACAAATACTATAAACAAAATAAAAGTTTTTTGTAAGGGGGGCTCCCATACAAAAAACGTAATTTTTTGCCGTTTTTATAGATAATGGTAGGAACCCTTCGTGCGCGAGTCCAACTCGCACTTGGCCGGTTTATTTGGTATTTGTGGTTATAGCGGCAACATAGGTAAATACATCATCTGTGAAAATTTCAGCTGTCTAACTATCACTGTTGTTACAGCCTGGTGACAGACGGAAAGACAGACAGACAGACAGACATACAGACAGACGGCTAGCGGAGTCTTAGTAATAGGGTCCCGTTTTACTCTTTGAGTACGGAACCCTAAAAATTGGGATAGAAGTTTTGTAGTTTACTGTACCTACATACCTCGACGAGGTACTGTTACAAGGTCGTCACAAAACGGATAAATTTCGTCACAAAACTGACATGGTAGACTTGAATAAAAATATCAGGCTTACCTAACTGACTGAAACTTTATTTGTATTTTTCCAAAAGCCAACACTGTATATAAATGATTAAATTACTTAAACCACATTCAATTACACAACAAAGCCCTGAGAAAGTAGGTTAACTTAATATCGTCGAAGAAAAACAGAATTTATGCGTATCCAAGCGCTCGAGCAATAATATAACAATAACATGTCATCGCTCATCGCCATATTGCGAGTAGGTACCTACTTCTGTGGAGCAACTGACCCAAAAACAACCCCCTTACTCAGCCGGGCGGGCTTATTAGTGACGTCAATATGGCACTAATTCTGCTTCTTTTGCTTTTAGGAAATTGGTTAAAGTTAAGAATGTTTGAGTGACGTTTTGTTGATAACATTAACCGCAATATTTGGGTTAATGTTGTTAGTGTACGTAATTAGGAATCTCGATAGCCAGAATGTTATTGACGACGTCTATAACATTCTGTGCTATCGAGATTCCGACTGCCCGTGCGGCTCCACTCGATTTATTTTCTTTATTTCTTTCTTTATTTTTTTGGATGGAAAAGTGACAGTTGAACGTTACGTGATTACCCCTCTGGCCTGGCCCGTTCGGTGGGAATCGTACAGTCAGCGTCGTATAGTTAATTAGTTAGTAGCAGCCAAAGTAGCCAAATATATCGTAACACATCCTTACTCATATATAAGTAGTAATAAAGGCGTGGTGCAATATATTTGGCTACCTTGGCTGCTATTAATTACCTGATGCTGACTGTACATTAGAGCTGTTTCGCGTGGCCGCACAAACTGCGCTTTAATGTAACAAAACAGGGCTTTAATGTATGAAAACCTTAAATAATTCCAGGCATGCTTCCACGGAATAACATTTTAAAGTCCTCAAACTTGCCTAATAAAATGTATGGAATTTGTTTGCGGCAGATCCAAAGCGTTCTCTGGGGTAAAGTTAGAAGTACCTACCAATTTCATTTTTGTGTTATTTGAACCCCGGTCATTGTATTTAATTTTATTAGTAAGCTTGTCCTTGGTATTTTATTATAAGTCGGGTGTTTTTTTATGTGATAATTTGGAGTTGAATGGTAATTGTATTGCTTGTTTTGCTCCTAAGGGATAGCGGAAGGTTTTCTTTAAACTTGCGATTAGCTGGGTAGATAAAGACATATTAATGCGTTCTATATGAAATGAATTATACTTTATAATTAATTCATTTATTTATATTACTGGATGTTTGCGTGGCTTCGCTCACGTTTTGCAAAGAACGCAGGCAAACCAGCGGTGAAAAAAATATACCCTATGCCCATCCAGAAATTTAAAAAGCGTTTCCGTAGATTATTCCCAACATATAAACTTACAATCAGAGATTTCGTCTTTATAATATTACTTAAGATAAACAAAATTTGTGACTGTTGTGATTTGTAGGTACATTTGTGTGCTTGTTTCAAAAATTCTTTCACCAGTAGGTATACAGGGTGGAAATAGATTTTTGGTCAGTGAGGGCAGCTACCAGATCCCGTGTTGCTAGGCGACAATGGTCTTAGGAGACCTTCCTTCGATTTCAAATTAATGAAGATTGGCGTGTACAGATTTTGGAAAAATACATACAGGGTGTGAGAAATAAAAGAACCTTTTCTGCATAGTAAATGTATGAAAAAAGTTTTCTTTAATTTCTGGCTTTTTTGTACATTACCGAAAGTTGACCCCAAGGAAACTATTGATAGTGTATAGAAATGGAATCGATTGACATAAAAACTTACATGTAAAAAAAACTTTTTTCATTTTCATATAAATTGATTTGATAAGATAAGATAATTTATTGATAAAACATAATGTACATCAGTATTTACTTTATACTTGGAGCTTAATATTAGAGGCAAATAACACATGCCTGAACTAGGATACCCTGTAACGGAAAGTAAGGAAAGTTTTTCTCGATTTATGGCTTTTCTAGCCGGGAATTTCTTTTTGGTCTAGTACAAGCTTTTGATCCTAGACAGAAATGGGATCGATTGGCATCAAAAAAAAAGTTTGTCAAAAATTACCATTTTCTCGCAGCCTGTATGTTTTTTCCAAAATCTGTACACGCCAATCTTCATTAATTTGAAATCGTAGGAAGGTCTCCTAAAACCATATTCGCCTAGCAACACGGGATCTGGTAGCTGCCCTCACTGACCCAAAATCTATTTCCACCCTGAATCATCATCGACTTTAAGGATGAATAGGCAAAAACTATACCCTTCGGCCGCCTACGAAAGCAACGCTACGTAACCGTGTTACGTGCAAATAATTATTTTTCTTGCTACGAAACTAGTTACGTACAAATAATTCTTCTTCCTTGTTGGAAACCTGTTACGATCGCAAAACACTAGGTCGGTTAGGTTCCTTAGGTAGCTTCAGATGCCCGAAAGGCAAACAGACCAGATAAAGGAGCCCCGTCGAAACTGTCCAAATACGAAGAAAATGTCGTAACTGGTTTCGTAGGAAGAAAAAAATACTTTGTACTTAACTAGTTTCGTAGCTAGTAATAGTTGTTTGTTATACAAGGGGGGAAAGTTGTATTTTACCTGCGAGTGTTTCAACACACGAGACGTTAAATAACTTTTCACCCGTGTATAACACAAATCTTTTCGCCTCACTACAGCGAGGAAAATAAGAAAAAGGGTAAAAAAAAACAAAAAAGTAAAATAAAGGTTTAAAAAAAGTTAAAAAAAAAGTTGAAAAAAAAAGTAAAAAAAAAAATAAGTAAAAAAAAAGTTAAAAAAAAGTAAAAAAAGTTAAAAAACAAAGTTAAACAAAAATATGTCATGAAATATACCTACAAAAAACAAAAGAAACATTTAACGTTCTACGTCATAGTACTTTTAACGTTCTACGTCTACTTTCTTCACATGTGGATAAAAAGCGATTTTCTCTATAGTTAACAAACATACAAAAAGGCCTTTCCGAGCAAGTGAGGTGAAAAATAATTATTCACACGTACAGTAGACGGCAAACTTCGTGCGCAAATGACCTTGCCTGCGCAAAGGCGAATTGTACGTGCAAGCTGCCCCCCCACTTCCCCTCATTTGCGCACGAAGTTTGCCGTCTACTGTAACTGGTTACGTAGGCGGCCGAAGGGGCAACATTATATCCTGCGGCTTTTCCTGTGTTCTGTGTAATATGCCAGCGGAGTCGCTTCACAGCTAGTATTTAATAAAAGAAAACCGACTTAATAGTTTGTGTACCTACTAAGTTATATCTTATCTAGTTACTACCATATTAAAATTCAAGAGTGCGTGTTGATTACATCAGTTACTATGTTCAATTAGTCGGCTAATTTATAAATGGGCTATGTTAACTTGCCCCAGTCACGCTATTCCATCAGACGTGTGTTTAGGGCAGTTTATGGTTAGTGTCAACCTGGGCCCCGATACCATTTATCTTAAGTGGCAATTTAATTATTATTATTGTAGGCCGTTTTATGTTCAATTATTTAACTGCGGATATTCTATGGAGCCATCTTTTAAATTTTTAAGTATATTTTATTTGTAATTTTATTATGAACTTGATTACCTACTAATTGTGATTGGGAGTCTGTTTTGAATATTCCTATTTTGTTACCATATTGTTTTTGTAATTTCTTATAATAATGTTTTGAGATTCTTAAAATTTATAATCAGTAATTACTCACTTAATTACTAATTTATGAATTATCTCAAAACACAACAGAATTATATTCTTACGTATACTAAAAATGTTGGTAGCAAAATAGGAAAATTAATAGCATTCCCTAATGAATAGACGAACGTAATTGATACAAACTATTCTACAAATGCTCCTTTACCATTTCTGAGACAGTCCAAAGAAAACCAATTTGTTACATTCATTTCTGTATTACTAATAACTAGATTAGACTGAGTATCAGATGACATCCATCAAAGTCAGAACGCGGCCATCAAAACTTTTCACTCACCTTTTTCGGGGAAAATTCGCGGCAGTAACGTGGGAGCGAGATACGCGATCCGATCTCTTGCTCCCACGTATGGTTCTGCCACTGCTGCCCCGCTACTCTGTTTCTTGTTTTAACCTCACCTTCAACCACAAATATATCTTGACGCCGCGATTCGTAGTAACTAAGCGTAGGTAGAGGTCTAGTTTCGTTAGACGTGACGGGTGGGGTGAGCGAGCGCGTTCTGATTAACAGTCGAAGTCGTGGCGAGCCGTTAGAGATAGCCTTGTGCGATATTAATCATTTTCCGAATGGATATTGGGTATAAATATATTGCGGGATAAACTGATAACTTCTTTATTTGAAACGGGTTTTGAGCTTTAGCATAATTTATTTTGTTTGCAAATTACATCGCATTAAGAACCAATAAGAGAATTGAAACGTTCAGAGGTTTTGTAATATAAATCGGCTTAAGGTTTCTCGTTGAAAATATTGGTATTACGGGAAAATAAAAGAAATCGTAAATTTTGTGTTCACTAAGTCCTAAACCCTGTATTCTGACATAAAGATAAACAGGGAGTTATAATACAATAGAAACTAAATATACCTACACGCAGGAAAAATATAAATTATTGAATATGTAAATAAAATAACAATAGTTAATTACTAATTAATTATTACAAGTTTCGCACGTCGCGTCGGCGTCGAGTTTACCGTTAAGAATTAGAAATTAAAACCTTGTAAACAATATGATTTAATAAATAACTTAAGTCGAACTTGAACTAAGTAAATGTTACGCTACTCGTGAACACATTATCATGTAAAGTGTAAACTACTTCAAGCACTGGTGTAAACATTTGTCGGCAAACTTTGATTAAATAAAAAAAATAAAAAATATTGTCTACTAAACTCCAATAACTTAAATGGCAAAGTGAATCACAAAATATATTATTCATTGTCAATCATCAAATAACAACAAAATTGGTTACAAAAGTGAAGAACCAAAAGCTTGCTATAAATAATTGACGTAGGTACTAAATACTTAACAAACTATTCTAGAATACTCACGAAATAACGTGAAAAGCAAGACGAAATTCAACATCCTATTTAATAAATTGTTTACCAATCAATTTAAAAAAATCTAGCCGAAAAAAATCACTATATTTTGGATGATTTTTTCTCAGCTGAACTTTAATTTAAAAAAAATGCAAACTAAAAATACTTAATTCGACATTAAAATATAGCTAAATACAAATCAACCAAGCAATCGCTAGCAATCGTTTTCTTTTGTAAGTTTCTGATGCGCCCCATCATGTGACTGTTTTTCATGTGACTTGTATTATTGCAAATTGTGATGATTTATCCAAGTTTGCATATATAGGAACTTTATTCTTCGGACCGGAACCGGAGATGAATGGTCTAAATTCCAAACTTCCAAAATGGCTGACGATTACACACTGCCAATATGTGGCCACAGAAGCAATAAATTACCTGTGTCAAAAATAATTTCGCCCCGTATCCCAGATTTGTGTATTATTGTTAGGAAAGGTGTTTCGGGATCCTATCCCATGTTGAATAATTTATCAAAGGTTTGCGGGAAATCGAGGGGGTGCGGTCCGAGTTACGGCGGGAACCCGTCGGTAACAATTGGACGCATGTCCAATATGTTACGTAAATATATTCTGCCAGAAGGTACCAAAGAAATCAATTGTTGAATAACGCATTTTGTAAATAAATAATACAGTTTGGATTGTGTTATTGGTTATTTTTGCCAGAATTAAGTTTGTTTTTCTATATTTGGCACAAAACACAAAACAACATCACAAAATAATTAAAATTAAAGCCCAGGTTGTAAATTTCAAGACACCATTTGTTGGTTTAAGAACGCAGCTTGGTAGGTTCAAGTTTTATTATACAGTACCTACATTTGATGAGAGACTGGGTCACTGCTCTGATTATTTTAAGTCAAGAGGTTCGATCAAAAGAAAATTAAGGGGTTTACTTTGTGTTTATTATGTTAACATGGCTGACATTTCACAAACGCAGGACTTTTTTAAAAATATTTTTACTACCTCTAGACTCTTATAATTTTTTTAAATCGTTAAAGTAGTCTTATTCTTATATCATATTGTACCTATCAGTTGAGTTTATGGAATATGAATATGACGAATTTTTATAAAAAAGCCATTTGATTTTGAATCTTTTACTTTGGACCTACAGTTGCTTTTTGGACTACTTTGACAAATAATCTCAAGTATTCAAATTGCTCAACGCTCAACGCTCCCAGTCCCACCCCATATTTCCACTCAAACAAAGGATCCTTGCCCTTTGTTAAACATTATTTGGCATTTAATGTAGATTTGTTTCAACAATTTACAGGGTTTGCTGTTCTTGTATACCGTTACCGAGGTTCGTTATCGGTTGGAAGACATAATCGTAACACTTTCACTGACAGGACCCCCCTAGCGGGAAGCTTTAAAAAAATACATTTCAGGCATCTAAGGCCTATAGTTACAAATACTTTAAAGACTAACATACATACAATTATATAATTAAAAACTAATTATTTAGGCGACATAACAGCGTGGTTCCGTTGTGTCGCCCTTTGCCGTAGTCGCTTTCCGTTTCGTTAGCCGTAGCGTTACTTGGCAGTGAATATTTTGTATGAACATTCATGGATACCTTTAAACATTTTAACTCATTTTACAGCATTTCACTTTTACTGCTACATTAGGTATTGAAAGTTTCAGAAGTTTCATTATTCAAAGTGAAGTCACAAAGGCATATTCTCACCAACTGTTGCGTTTATAGGAACAGGTGCTTGGCAGAGTCCAAATAATTTTACCAGCGTATTTCGGACAATCTTAAGAAAATAATAGTACATTACTTACTACCTAGGGCGGTAAATAAAAGAATGTCTCATAACACAGGTATTTGACGCCTGAGGGTTTCTTTATTAACGTCCGTGGTGAGTACAACATTTTACATCAATCCCTGGCCTGGAACTTGGATTTTACGCACTACTTTATGGCCAGGTATGACGTAGAATCATTTAAAGTAAGCTGGATTTGGCTCACTTTTTTGTATGGGGGTATTTATGTATTGGTGGTATACTCATTGTGTGTGTGTGTGTGTGTAACCGAATATACCTATAGTAATATATCGATTAATTGTACAATGTAATCTTTCACGATGCAAATGTGATTTTAAAATCCTACTTGCATACATGTTTCTTTTTTATCATTTAACTTGTCTCTTTAATTAAAAACAAACTAACGACCTCACGAATACGCTGGTAAGATTATTAGGGTTTCTTCCGAAGACCTTATAACGTTACCTAGTTATTTCCATGCCAAGATACCTAACCGCTTAAAGTCCCACCACACAATAATACACATAATAACCTATAACAAAGAAATCGGGCATCATACAATTTTCTAAACATTACTCATCGCTTTATAAATGTCGTTTGTTTTCACAAGTCATGTGATTTCATTCACGTTTTCGAATTTCTTATGCGTAAATATTTACAAAATCATATCACACTCGCGTCTTCTTCACTTATATGTTTTTTAAAGGTAACAGAGGATTCCCTTAAATCTATTAAATTGAGTCGGTTTTTTCCCGTGCTCGAGTTCTGTTATATTCTATGCATTAATCTATACTAATATAGTATACTAAGAAGTACAACATATCACCGCCCAAAGAATCTGGAATTTCCTGGAGGCAACGGGACTTAACGGTGAATTCTAAAGCAAGGGCTGCCATAATAGATCACTTGCTGGTCGAAGCGGCACATTAAGGCCCACAGACAAACTAATAATAAAAATACTAATATCATAAATACGAAAGTTACTCCATCTATCTGACTGTATTTACCTATGTCTGCCTGTCTGCAAGACATGCTAGGAAAATGACATAGAAATTATTAGAAAAATAACTTTTTTATTCTAGTGTGTCTAATAATAAGTAAATATAAGTTAAGTTCCGTTTAACTTTTATGTAAGTTAATTTTTTACACTTAGGCATATTTTATTTTATTTCTTTCCTTTATTTATATAATTGAAAGGGAAAGTAAATCTTACAAACTGAATACTAATTAGTTATAACCGTCACAAAACTGACACTGAGTTAATTTTGTTTGAGAACTCACGCTAATTAGATAGGTATAACGTTTATTTAAGATAATAATTAAAATGAACTAAATTACGTTATAAAACGAAGTTAAATCTACTTTACAAAATAAATGTGTCGTATAATTAATTTACGACCGGCCATTGTGGCACTCTTTGGGGGAGGCCTATGTCCAGCAGGGGCCGTCTTACGGCTGATATGATGATGATGATGATGATAGTTAATTTAAAAGCTGAAATAAATACAACTTACGATCGTATTTATTGAAAAATTAAAAACAAAATATTACAATTATGAATAAAACATAAATACAAGACTAAAACTATTATTTAATTAAAATAACAAAAACTAAACCTTAAACTTCGAAAAAAAATTTTTTTTTAAGAGGCCTGGGCACCCTCCATCACGAAGGCAGCATTCTCGCGCTGAACTGCGATTGCGATTCTTTAAAAGTAACAATGAACTTATATACGTTGCACCAGGCAGGGCTGGGGCTTATTTGCCACCATTTCGGTGTAAAAGCATGCTGCTGCCATCTTTGTACAGCCAACAACTCCAAATCATCATCATATCAGCCGAAAGTCGTCCATTGCTGGACATATTCCTACCCCAAAGAGTACCACAATGACCGGTCCTGCGCGACCCGCATCCAGCGGACCCCCGCCAGAATACACTAACCAGATACTCAAACTTTATTTACGTTTACATCAAAAATAATTTTATGACCGTTTGGGAATTATCGTCGTATAAAACTGCCGCAAGCACCACTTCATATTTAGAATAAGTTTATAAGCGCTATAAACTGATCATATCAGAGCGTTGATGTTAATTTTAGACTTTAATGTTCTTAATGTCTGAACGCAAACTAACCTTATTCATGAAACTTTACAACTTCTGTTAACGCATGAAAGTATGAGTACTTCAGTAGGTCGATCACGTAACGCATTGTACGCGCGTCGGGTAGGTCTAAATGTCACTTTTTATATGGAAAATTGACAGTTACATTGTGACAAGTTGACAACGCGCGTTCGGAACGTTACGTGATTACCCCTCAGGACAAGCTATGGTACCTAATAATAATACCACGACCGAGCGAGATGGTAGTATACAAATCTCAATAAGTGTGACAGAAAGGAATATATCATTTGTTGTTCTTGTCATAATTCCACTATTTATTTGCCGAAACTCAGTTAGTATGTGGTTGTGACCATTATCCGCCCAAATTAAGTAGGTTGTTTCTGAAATTAAATGAAATGAATGTTTATTTAAAACATATGGTAAGTACCTAGGTAAAGTAGATGTTATAAGTGTAGTTACATTGTTGAAGTGTAGTTACATGGTAAACCATCAGCCATTTTAAGACCAGTTCTTAATTTAGCTGCATAGGAGCCTTTGCATCTTTTTTAGTGCTCCTCTGTAGAAATCTATATTCTAAGGCATGAGCTTAATAGGCACGTGTTTTGTCCCTTCTTCACTGACGAAAATTTCAAAGTGACTGATAAAGATAAATTAATATTAACGGCTTTCTAGCTAAAAATATTTTTTGACTTAGTATTTAATGTTTTATAAGACATTCAAACATTCAGGTTACCTATTCATTTAGTACTTACTTACTGTTTCCTCTACTTACTCAAATCAAAGTCTTTGACGACCGTTTTAGCCTAGTTGGTAGTGACCCTGCCTACGAAGCAAGAGCTCTTGGGTTCGAATCCCGGTATGGGCATTTATTTGTGTTATGAGCACGAATATTTGTTCCTGAGTCATGGATGTTTTCTATGTATTTAAGTAATTATTTATCTATATAAGTATATTTATCTTCGTCTAGTACCCATAGTACAAGCTTTGCTTAGTTTGGGACTAGGTCGATATGTGTAAGATTGTCCACAAATATTTATTAATATTAATTTATTTATAACAATTATTATGCATCGTCTCCACTACCCAAGGGTTATCTGGAAGCGCTTTTTACCGAAGACCGCCTGTTGTCTACCATTGCTTATGTTTAATTTACTTTTGTTTTTCTATTATGCACAAATTAAGTGAGCTATATAGAACATTTGTATTTTATTGTGTTGTACTCATCAAAGTCCTCTGAGATGTATTTATTTGCGATTTATCCACTTGGATACCCTTAGCGTTTCTAAAACGGCGTTCCAACTCAACCTAATTGGATAACATATAACAAAGTACCTACAAAAAAAACATATCATCATCATTATGATTACGAGCCTGTTATCTACCACTGATGAGCAAGCCCTCTTCGAGTACCTACGCCACTTATCCCAAATAAACATAAACATCATACATACTCTACGTACTTAGTTATAGTTCACTTGTGCATGTTACAACTTCTTTTGTTGCTTAATATGAAATCAAAAGATAACAAAAAGTCGTCATAAAACTGACCTAAGTCTGGCGCGTGTACTGGAGCAGCTTCTGTTTGTTCTGTTGTTTATGCGTGTTTGTTTAACGACCCTACCTACTTGAAGATAACAATTAAACAATATATGTCGGTATTGGTTGTTTTAAGCTTTTTTCGTCATCTAAACTAGAACAGATTGAGCAACTCGTCAATTCATAACTAAATATATACCTTCCTCCAAAACTACTGGAAATACCCTATGTACAGTCGACGCCAAAAATATGTTTACACTTTTGTACCTTATTCCATTGTAATAAGGCGAAAACTGTAAACATATTTTTGGCGTCGACTGTACCTACCACTGAAAGCCGCAAAACTATTCTCGCCGCTAGCCAAAAACCGTGTTCATATTCAACCTTCCAAAGAATGAAGAAGTGGAAAATGGAAGTCATACGAAGTAGTAATTTACGATAAGAGTCCAACTTTGCGTATAAACTCGCAGATATTTCGTGAGAAATCGCAGAGGGAAAAGCCCCTTTACTTTCAAATTGTCGATTGCTTTGGCCTAAACTTGTAACAGTAGGGGTAATCTCGTAACGTTCCGAACGCGCGTTAGGACAAATTAACTGTAATTTTTTCATATAAAAAGTGACATTTAGATCAACCTGACGCGCATAAAATGCGTTACGTGATCGACCTGCGTATATAAAAAAAAAAACCGGCCAAGTGCGAGTCGGACTCGCGCACGAAGGGTTCCGAACCATTATCTATAAAAAACTATTTTATTCTGTGTTTTTAGTATTTGTTGTTATAGCGGCAACAGAAATACATCATCTGTGAAAATTTCAGCTGGAACTATCACGGTATCAGTGGGATACAACCTGGTGACAGACAGACGGACAGCGGAGTCTTAGTAATAGGGTCCCGTTTTACTCTTTGAGAACCTCAAAATAATAAATTAAAATAAAACAAACTGAAATCCGCCAATTCTAACCTCTCCAAATGATGGACGTAGCTAAAACTTGCTACGTCCGTCATTCGGAGAGGTTTGAATTTGGCCAGTGTCAGTTTGTTTAATTTTAATTTATTATTTTGAGGTTATTTTTTTGGAATCTATATACAATTTCAAGTTTAGTTATTAGTGACTACGATCAGGAGAATATAGACAGGTGAACTAAAGGGCTATCTATATACTCAGTGACAGTCAAGCAGCCCTCAAAGCGCTTACGGCGCCGAAAGTGGATTCTAGATTAACAATGGCGTCCAAGCACTAAGCAAGCTTGGAAGGCACAATAAGGTGCAATTAGTTTGGATACCAGGGCACGAGGGCTTCATCGGCAACAAAAGAGCGGATGAGCTTGCAAGAGGGGGCTCTACAAATCACTTTGTGGGTCCAGAACCATTTGTGGGTCTCTCGCAGGGAACCATAATATATTTAAAGCCTACGCCAAAACCAAACACCAACACGAGTGGAGGAATTAGGCTGGCTTAAGGCACTCTAAGCTCTTCATAGAAGGAGTGGACTCAGGCTGGACCAGAAAACTCTGGAAATCCAGTAGGAAGCAAATCAGAATTATATCTGGGGTGTTCAAAGGTCACTGCGGGGTCAAGGATCTCTTGGCCAAGATGAGACTATCGGATAGTTTAGACTGTAGAATGTGTGGCGAGGAGGATAGTATGGAACACTTACTGTGTGAATGTCATGCCCTTGCCAGACAAAGAATGAATCACTTTGGTAACGGTTACCCGCAACCAAAGGAATTCAAGGTGCTCCCGGTGAACTGCATCACCCGTTTTGTAGAAATGATGGAACAAGCCTGGGGGCAGGCTTAAAGGAGAGGGCAAATGCACAAAAGATCCCACTGGATCGAAGTGCATCCGAAAGGGCCCTCACCTAGATAAGATAAGTGACTACGATCCCGGGTTTGAATCCCGTCATAGGCATTCATTTGTGTGTAGATATTTATTCGTGTGTCTTGAATGTTGTCTATTTAAGTATTTTCATTTAGGTATACCGACCGATTTGAGTGCAGTTTTTTTTTGTTTGGTTTGTGTTTGGTTGAGATTATTTATAGTGGCCGAATTTTTATAAAACTTTTTTGGAATTGCAATCTTTTACCTTGGACGATAGAATAGTTTTTTGAATGAACTACTTTTATTTGATGCAATTAGGCCAACTTCAAAATTCTCAGGTAACTATATAAAGATAGTGGCCTTTCTGCACTTTAGACACCAAATGTTGTACTAATATACATTTATCGCCTATGTTATTACCACAAAAAATAAGACGCGGAGAGCAGAGCTGGATTAAATGCTCGTGCGAAGATGAATTAATAACATAGTTTAATATCAAAAAGCATAGATAAACGAACAAACTTCCAGGAATTGAAACGACTTGAAAATAAAGGAATCGATAGAAACGCTGGAAGCTTCATCTTATGAATAGGCTGTTTTCTCTAGGATTAAAAACATTTCAGGCGCACCAACTAATTTAATTAAACTTTCGATATAATTGATTTCATTCATACTGCTCGAGTATAAAGCGAGGAAAGTTCAATTAGTAAATTCCATTGTGACTGGTTCACTGCTTTAGTAACCTTTAGAAGGTGTTCGGAGTTAAATGTTTGATATGACTTTAATTTGAAAGAAGTTGAAGGAGCCTTTGAGGATTCGAGTAAAACTAAAGTAAAAGTCAAAACTTTTAGTTTAGTTTTAGTCTTGTTCTTATTAGGATGTTGACTTTTCTCTAGCAGCCCACCATACAAGAAACAAATCGACCATTGAGGATGTTGTAGGTTAAAAGGGCATGAAATTTTTTAATAAATAGTTGAAATTGCATTATGTTATTATGTCATTTGCTTGAAGTTCTAAGGAACTGTATTTCGTCACTATACTTTACATTTAAGTCATAGCCTTTATTTTATTATCTACTAATGTAACCGTTTTCCTGGCAAATTAAACATAATAATTTCAAGCCACTTTTGCGCTCTCGAAAATAATGTATCACTTATCTTACAAGATATATTAGATATATTAAATATATAAATATATTATAAAAATGTATTAGGACGAAAACAATATTGGCTCTCTCCATGTATTTTCGTATGACAGCCGTTAACCCTAAATGAATACAATATTATTTTCGCTTTATGAAATAAAAAATCGCCCTATATTATTCTTCCTTAATGAATGTTTATTCCTTTTGTTCCAGAATGAGGGAGTATGTAGAGGAAAACGAGAAAAACGATCCCCTCATACACGCGCCTGACAAGAAAAACAACCCTTGGGCTGAAAAAGGCAAGTGTGTCATCATGTAAGCGTAAATAGGAACTAAAATATCACCAAGATTCTAAAATAAACAGACATAAAGGATGAGAAGAATAATATCACACGGGAGTTGCTCAAGAGATAAGCAAGGTTTTGGATGACAGTCTGGAGACAATTTGAAGAACTATCAATCCAAGACCTTTTGATGCATTCGATTTCGTTCGTAAATTTATTTATTTCTAGTCTGTTCTGAGGAGTGTACATTTTGACTGCGAAGGATGTACTTATGAATGTTTCTTTGAAATTTAAAATGGTTGTACATACGTTAAATTTTGTATTTCTAGTAATAGAATGTTCGATCGGATCAATCGGTAGAGCTAACGGGATGGCTAATAAATGAAAGTTAAAATGTAATGAGAATATAAAACAAAAATTAAATGTGTTACAGCCGTGTGTTCTGTTTTCGTATTTAAGCTTTAAGAATTTATTTAAATCTAAGGTCGCGGGAATAGCTTCGATTGTTATTTGAGTTGAATATGTTCCACTTTAATGTCAGAACCCAAGCGGTTCCATGCAAAAAAAAGCAACTTCCTCTTCCATTAATTTGTATGGAATTGCTGTGGATTCTAAACTTCACGTATGTTTATGTTCACTTTAAACTGACCCTAAATTTTGCCATCGAAACATAGCGTAAACGAAATTTAAATGTGATAATTCTCTGAGCTCATGAATTTTCGCATTTAAAATATATACTATAATATATAAAGTTAAATCTATAGGGCATCGCATGTCACAACTTAACAAATGTTGGCGAATCACGTGTTAGGAATGTTCCGGTTAAAATTGGCAATAAAAGGTGTGTAGATGGCGAGATCGTGTTTAAATATAGATTAGTGAAAAAAAATTAAATATAAGGTAACTTTGATGAATAAAAGCAACATAATCTTGTTCGAAACCGAAGTATTGTTAAGCTGGATTAGGATACTTTTTTATGAACACGGGTACATTCTGCAGTGCCATTATCTAAACTTAGCAATATATCTTCTATTCTCCTGTCAATATTAACTTCTTTAGACTTCAACCTCTCTGTTCATTCTGCCCTACCATTTATAGTTACGATTATCACCGTTTTGTTTCCCTCATTAGTTTCATATTCTATTTTAACGTAGCACTCGATTAGAATAGCATAATTCAAAATTAAATTGAGAATAATCTACCTAAGTCGTTGAAAGTTAAGTCGATCAATGCAAACTATCGTAGTTTCCAAATAAACTTCTTCTAAATTATCTCTTAAGATTTCGTGGCTGAGGACTCTGAAATGTTTCTAAAGCTAATGCTTCAAGAAAATCTTTGGGTTTATTTAAAGCAATAGTGAAAGAACCGTCTCAGCGTCATCGTCCTAAGTAGCACTAATCTATTCCATTTAAAAGGATTAACTAAATCCTACTTTGATTAAAATAGAAAAAGTTTAAAAACTTATGCACTGTAGATAACTTAGTATAAAAATAAAAATCTAACCTTACACTAAAAATTATCTATAAATTTTAAAATCTCTTACCCCTTTACCATATCTAGACATGAATTACGAGAAATCATTCTGGCTGTGAGTAATTCCAGTTTTTTTAGATGCTTCAATCATCGATCAGTCAGTCAATGATTTTTTTATACGAAGAAAAAGCTAACACCGACAATAATTATTCATGTTCGCGATTCATTTGTCTTAGGCTTCTACAGATCTTTGGGAAGTCCTGTGTTTTTGAGTGTGTGATAAATTACTTACGTCTGACCTGAAAAACAATGAAAGTAAACTCGCTTGGTGTTGAATTCTGCACAAACTGTAGCTACTTTCACTGTTCTTGCTTCTTTGGATTGAAAATAAAACTGCGAAAAACTTGACCTACCTGAAGTTTTAATTCCATCTCTTTTGTATATTGAAGTACAAAAGCATACGATCTCTTAGAAGCTGTATCCTACATAGAAGAATTTAATATCAGGATTGTACAACGTTCTACCATCGTTGTAACCTAAGTCAATTCTTCATACGTATGCACTAGCTTACTCGTACTAGTCACATCTCCCTTCTGTTGTTCTTCTGTTATCCTTCTGTCTCATTACTTAGTTCTCTCTTAGCTACGATAGTGTTAACATAGGCTTAGTAAGTAATTAGTAGTACTAGCTATAAATAAAAAAAAAGAGTTGTTTGTTAATCTAATTATACTAAAAATGCAATTCAGAAAATTAATCTTAGACATAATTAAAATGGAGTGTAATCGTCTATATAAAAATGGCATAGTTAAATTAAGAACTTGGGATTACATTTCGATGGCAAATTTGACAATTATGTATGGTTTGTATAAAATCGGAGCTATTCGCGAAATTTTGATATTCCACTAAGTTGTTATCGTTTTTTTAATTTATTGAGTTAATTCTAAGTTTGAAACCAAAGATTTCCTTGTGTGATTAACTGAGTTTTGTGATCATGAAAATCCAATGGACTTTATTGACATCGTCAGATCTCATTGTAATGCCATTGAATTTCCATTATCACATTTTTTTAAGCTAAGTATAACTTAAACAGTAATTTTTAATGGATCAATCCAAAATTTAATAACTAGATAAGGTGATATTGGAAATGATTTTTTTAGAATCAATAGGTTAAGGTATCGTATGTTATTATTAATATGTAAACAGTAATCACTGAAATAAATGAAAATCTGTATTTATTTGGTTTGATTTTACCCTACCTATATACAAACAGACTATTAAAGTATGGATATATATAAAAAAAACTTTTTTTCTTAAATATTATATTTGACCACTATCTCACCTGGCCCCGTAGCATGGATGGCGTTATCACGCGACAAGTGACAGGATAAGCGCGTCGTCTCGTTTTATCGAACGGTGTCAGCCAGGGACGGAAGCTCTATCCTGTCACTTGTCGCGTGACGATGAGGTCGAGGGGGTTACATAAATAAATAAATAAAAAATAAAAAAGCTTTATTAAATTCCATTACATCATTAATTATTAAAACATTCAAATAAATTAAAAACAATGCTGAATGGACCCCTCGCGGGTAAAAGCCTCCTCCAAGGCTTGCCAAGTCGGTCTGTGGCTATTTCGTCTTGCCATCTATTATTAGGTCTTCCTCGCTTCCTTGAACCACACGGCCCCTTCCATTTCGTGGTGACCCTGAACACCACGAAATGGGGGTTACATGCATACCTAGATAGTGCCTATTTACTCTCGTTTTAAAAATATCCAAGTTATAAGTAGGTGGCAAAAGGTTTGTCGGAAGTAAGTTCCAACTCTATAGCTGTCCTCGCGAGAAAATTGCAAGCAAAGCCATTTGTGCGAATGAGTAATTAAATAAATAAACAAAGTAAACTATTCGATAGTAACAAAGACATGCCAAGGCTTTCATGATGAATGCGAATATATTTCAAACATGCAAAGACAGTCAAAACTGCAGATGCAGACTGGATAATCAAACTCCTAGCGTTTTTTCCTAGTTGTATCCTAAGGGAGCACGAGGTTCATCTTGGCACCTAACCATAATGATGATGCCTGAATATGCCGTACAAATATTCAATTTACTTACTAATTATTGAACCAGATCACAAAATTTCACGAGAATCGGTTGAGAAATACAATAAACACTGTATAAACAATGAGAAATGCGAGCTGTAGTTATTTCATGGAAACGGAGAGTGCAGAGCATACAAACGATATTGTTTATATTACGAAAATAAATAAAATTGCACAAGGAGATTAGCTTAGTTAGCTAGCAGGCGCAGCGTGGTTAGGCCCCATATGGTGGAATTATGACCTGGTAAAGGTCGCGGGAGTCCGCTGGATGCGGGTGGCGCAGGAGCGGTCACTTTGTCACACTTTGAGGGAGGACTATGTCCAGCAGTGGACGTTTTTCAGCTGATATGATGATGAATAAAGCCTTAAAGAAAAAACTGGTTTAAAGATTGCCTCGTGAATTAGGTACAGTCGGTCTCACAAGTTGTTGAACACCTAAGTACCTTGTCGTTTTCACTCGTGTTATCGCTCCGGCTTTACAAGACTCGATGACGTTAGCTGACGTCACATCCGAGCTATGGCGGTGGGGGCCTGCGGGGATCTCATGGAGCGAAGGCGACGAAGGGGGGAGTGAACCTGCAGCCCGCACTTTAGTACTTGACTCCGAGCAAGAACGTTGTCTACTTTTTATATTGACTTGCCCTAACACTTGATTAATATATCTTTAATATACGATTATCTATCCCTGTAGTTGGTCTTTATTTATATCAGAAGTGCTCGAACCGCGTCATGGCACCTAAAAGAACAAGTAAAGATATAAGTCGCAAAAGTAGAAGTAAACGTAAAAGAACACATAAGCGTAGACGTAAAGACAGTTCGTCCTCGGAGTCAGGCACGACCTCTAGAAGCAGCTCGTCGTCAAGTAGCAGCTCCGCTGGCACTAGTAGCAGTTCAGAAGATAAGAAGAGACGTCGGCGGAGGAATAAGCGAGGTCGTAAGCGCAACGAAACCGTGAGTCAAAATGCATTATTATCGGCGGTTATTCCGGAGTTTGACCCGTTGATTGACGATATATCTATGTGGCTAAATGTTGTGGATGCAAATGCTCGGGCGTTCGGATGGTCAGATAAAATTGTTAAATATCAGGCGTTACAAAAGTTACGTAATACTGCAAAAACATGGTATGATTCGTTACAAAAAAATCGAACTTGCTGGACATCTTGGGATTGGACAGATTGGCGCAATGAAATGTTAGACACGTTTCAAATCAATCGGAACATGTATATTTTGTTATCAGACCTAATGAGTGCCAAGCCCACCGAAGGGCAGTCGTTGTACGAGTTTTACTTCCAACAGAAAAGTAAGATTGATCGGTTACGGCTATCGTTTAAAGAAAAAGATGTGATATCGATAATAGTAGGGTCTATCGGAGATAAAAATATATGTACAGCAGCTGACGCTGGTAATTTTCAATATTGCGATGAATTAGCTTCATTTTTACATGGCAAGACATACTCGGCTGTAGAATCTAAAGGAGTACCTAAAAATAATGCTACCAATTTTGTACCCAAGCAGCAGACTTCTCGGTCTAGTGGTGGGTCTGTTTTTAGAAAAACAGATCAAACAATGAATCAAGGCAATGTAAATAACGAATTCCCTCTCGCGAAAATAACATGTTTTTCATGTGGTGAGATTGGCCATAAAAGAATACATTGCAATCAAAAAGATACCCTCAAATGTAATTTTTGTCAAAAAGCTGGACATTTGGAGGCAGCGTGTAGATCTAAACCAAGACCCAAGGCTGAGAAGTCGGCTGAAGTGAAATTTATTAGCACATCAAATGCTAAACAAAAATTCTATAAAGAAGCGTGCCTTAATGACTGTAAACATCAAGCTTTCATTGATATGGGCAGCGATTGCTCATTAATTGTCCCGAGTTTAGTCTCAAAGTTGAATCTAGCTCCGCGGCGCTTAGACACACCTGTTAGGCTCACCGGGTTTACAAGTGGTACTTGCATAGACGTAACTGAAGGCGTGACAGTGACACTCAAATTGGATACGGCACGGCTGGATATAGATCTTTATGTTATTAACGAGCTGTCGGGATGTGATATTTTGATAGGTAGAAATTTTACCGAGCACAAAAATATTATGTATACACGAGTGGGTAATTCCTTGATGTTTCAACCAATTACAAAGGAACAGATATGTTTGATTGAAACATCAATGTTTAATGCGAATAGTGCAGAACATGTCGAAATTTTAAGCGACATTTTTTCGAAATACCCGAGGTGTGTAGCTAATGACTTATCCAATTTAGGTAAAACATCGTGTGTTGAGCTTGAAATCGAAGTAACCTCAAGTAAACCTGTGTGTCAACGACCATATCGTATGTCAGAATCGGAAAAAGTAATTACACGAGAAATTGTTGACGATTTGTTGAAAAATAATATAATACGAGAGAGTAATTCGCCATATGCGAGTCCGGTGTTATTAGTTGATAAACCCAATGGAGAAAAACGATTGTGTGTCGATTACAGACAACTTAATAAAGTCACTGTAAAAGAAAAATACCCGATGCCTATTGTAGAAGATTTGATAGATAGATTGAGCGGGTGTAAATACTTCACATCATTAGATTTAAAATGCGGGTATTACCAAATAAAAATTAAGGAAGATTCTATCCCTAAATCCGCGTTTATAACAAGTGAAGGACATTATGAGTACGTTCGTATGCCTCTAGGAATTTGTAACGGGCCGGCAGTGTTTCAGAGACTAATGGATAAGGTGCTGGGTAAACTTAGATTCGGACGGATTAAGGATGATTCACGCTAGACCGGGCCGGTTCCGGCCCGGGCCGTAAACTTACCGAGCCGTCGCCGAGCTTATTTTGATACACCTTTCACCACCGGGCCGTTTCCGGGCCGTTTCCGGGCCGACGCCGAGCCGACACCGGGCCGGGACATTGTGCAAACGTTATGTCACCGAGCTCGCACCGGGCCGGGGCCGGGCCGACACCGAGGCTCGGTCGCCGTGCCACGTCCGAGCCGATTCCGAGCGTTGGGTGTCAATCACAGCGGGCAGCGACCGGGCCGTTTCCGTCGTTCTAATGTCAAAGAAAGTCTGTCATTGTCACTGAGTCATTGTCATTGTAATTTATTCCAGCACTGCAACATACTTGCATAAGTTCTCTCATTTATACGATAAAATACGATAAACAAAGCTAAATAAAATGTCGAAGAAGAAGATACTATGTTCTTCAAAACAATTTGGCGTGCATCGACTTTGGCGTTCCCGTGAAGCAAGAGGAGAGTTCAAAATGTTGTGTAAAGATCTTTGGACCTATGATGACAAATTTTATGATTATTTTCACGTGACACAAGATTCTATCCATGAAAAAGTTAAACACTGTTTGGAAAAGAAAATTACTAGGTTCCAGAAACCGATATCCTCCGAACATCGACTAGCTCTTTGTTTAAGGTAAGCAAAATGCAAATTCAATAAAATCTAAGTAGATATGCGCTATGAGAGTGTGGGTGAGTTGTGTATTACCTGCATTTTTCTCCAGCCCCGCTATTCTGTAACTTGTTTTAAGCTCAACTTCCTCAACGTTCACCCACAAATATATCTTGACGCCGTGATTCGTAGAAACTACGCGTAATCAGAGGTCTGAATGAAGGGTTGAGAACATGCTTGTTATAGGTACTAGTGAAGTCGCAAGTATCCATACGCTACGGTGACTGTGTTTGTGTACAATCAGGTGGGTAGATCCTATATTTTATGCTGTGCAGCAATGCGTCTATATTTTGTGTAAACATAAATGTGTGCGTTATTGTTACTTGAATGTCTAAATAATATGTATTCTTATAAGTGTTTGGTAACTGTAGGTAACAACAGTCAATCGCTCGGAGTTGACGCTTGAGGAGAAAAACAAATTAAATAAATAATGCTACCCAATCATATCTATAGGTAATGCTAATAATTATAAATTAAAATCCATTTGTAAATTATAAATTAAGGTAAAATTTATTTGCAGATTCCTGACTACAGGGGATTCATTCAAAACACTCTGGCTCAATTTTCGAATTGGTCATTCTACCGTTTGTAAAATTGTTAACGAAACTTGTCGAGCAATATTTTGTTTAATGAAAGAGGTGGTGGCCACAGCCAAATGAAGAGACATGGAGGAAAATTGCAGATGAATTTGAAAGGCTGTGGCGTTTCCCAAATTGCATTGGAGCATTAGATGGCAAGCATTTTTGTATCGAAGCACCAGTAAATAGTGGTTCTGTATACTTTAATCACAAAAAAATCATTTTCCATAGTTTAATTGACCTTGGTTGACGCACATTACAAATTTATCTACGTGGATGTTGGATCTTAAGGCCGGAATAGCGATATGGCAGCTTTTTTGCGAATAGCTCTAAAGAGCTATTCCTAAAGGACAGAAATTAAATAATAATACTTAAAATACCTGGTCGATCTTTGCCGAATTCAATAATTACGGGTACCACCCCGTTTGTCATGGTTGGCGACGAAGCTTTTCCTTTGAAAACATATTTGATGCGACCGTCAGGCCAATGGTAGAGATCCAGAAACAAATTATAATTTCAAATTATCTCTTGCCTGACGGTTAGTGGTAAATGCTAGGAGGATGATGGTGATTCCATGGTATTTTTGGGGCCTTGATTGAACGTAGAACCGATGGCCGTTGGTGCGGAAAGTTTCTCGAGTGGTGACCAAGTACCTCAAGAAGGTGGACTGATGACCTGGTAGGCAAATGCGCTCGCCTGGCGCAGGACCGGTAACTGTGGCATTTTTGGGGTAGGTAGGTAGGTATAGGCATCCCCAGCAACGTACTTTTTTCGGCTGATATGATGATGATGACGACATTTATGACCTTATGACATCCAATAGGGCAATTTAATTTGAACAGAAGTTTTTGAGATTTTGATGTCAGTATATGGTGTCAAATCTCCATCTAAGTACCTTGGCTGAAATTGATCCTAAGGCTCCTGTATGTCCGTCCGTCCATCTGTTACAGGGCTGTATCATTTGAACTCTTGGCACCTGTTTCTTCTGAAGTACGGAACCCTCCGTATGCGTATCATTTTCGTTTATGTGAATGTGTTTCCACACATTCACGTCATTCATTTGTGTGTTCGGGGGTACGTATCCTTAGGTATTCATTTATCGTGTTTACCAATTTTATTTTATTTTTTTTCATGTGGTTTTTGAGCTACCCTACCTACTAACGAAACTTGGTGGACCCTGAAACACGAAAGACGTTTACAATACCCACAACCAACGCCAGCCTAAGATTGACTTCTACAAATAGGTATATATAATATCTACTTCCATTAAGCTCGGGTTTTATAAAGCCCGTTAGAGCTTATTTCGATCAGTAAAGTCAAAAAATGTACCGAATTACTGAAATTTGATATGGGTCAAGTATTTTTATCTGTAGAAATATAATAAAGAGGAAAAGTCTGTGAGATTGTATTAGCTTTGTAAGGTTGTAAGTTTGTATGTAGGGAGCTAGGGAGTATTATGCGGCACCATTTATCCGAGGAGTAAGTTATTATTTTGTCTTTTTCTGGTTCTGTACTCTGTACCTAGGATCCTTCAACTACTCAGGCTCCGTCCGTCTGTTCTGTTACTGGGTTGTATCGTTTGATGATATGCCGAGAGAGATAGCTTTGGAAGTATTCTTTTATACTAAGTGGGTGGAAAACAGGCATACGGTCTGCCTGATGTGATTCCAGAATAATGAAAAGCGTGTGGCCGACCCTTTATTGATTTGAGGATTCGTTGTGGTGATAGCTAGAGATGATCACGGGTCCCTCGCTCTCATCACGACACATCTTCGGGAGTTCTTGCGACCTTACTCACCACCAGGAACACAACACCACATACCTAACCGACAGAGCAAGTAGTGGCGTTATTATGACTACGATCTTCTGTAAGGTGAAGGCACTACTCCAGTTGGGCTGCTCCTGCTTCAAATGTGCTAGTTATAATTATATATATTGTAGGTATTTGTGTATTGTATACATATAGCTGGTTGATTCACTTACTGTTTATTCTTGCAGCATAGTGTATTATTATAGCTTATCGCGTAGTCGAGGTACCTACTTAAGAAAGTAGTTAAACCGTAAAACACGAAAGATGATTTCAAGACCCACAACCCACGCCAGCTTAAGATTGGCTGCTAAAATAGGTACGTACTAATCTATAATATCTTCATATATTAAGCCCCTGTTTTATAAAGCCCGTTTAACCTAATTTTCGTAGACATGGAAAAGCTTAATCATACATCACATTTTATACACGCAGTGTATTAATCAAACTTTAAAAACCGGCCAAGTGCGAGTTGGACTCGCGCATGAAGGGTTCCGTACCATTATCTATAAAAACGGCAAAAAAATCACGTTTGTTGAAATATTTTATTTTATTTTTAGTATTTGTTGTTATAGCGGCAACAGAAATACATAATCTGTGAAAATTTCAACTCTCTAGCTATCACGGTTCTTGAGATACAGCCTGGTGACAGACAGACGGACAGCGAAGTCTTAGTAATAGGGTCCCGTTTTACTATTTAAGTACGGAACCCTAAAAACAACAAGGCATAACAACGTGTGATGCTAAAAAAGGGGTTAGACTCAGCATAATGTTGCAGTGAGTACTGGGTAACTGATGATGTACTGAGAAATATGGTTTAACCTCAGAGCATAGAGCACAAGCCGCCGGCGGCCGCGTCGCAGTTGTTAGCTCAATGGGCATACTCTGCCGCTAGTTCACCGTCCGTTGTTACCGAGTGTGCACGCGTGCTGATCACAGAGAATATTATTTACGTTTCTTCCCAAAATGCCTGATATGATGCGCGTGTATTGTCCAATAAAAGCGTAGGTATACAAGTGTGTGTGCTTTAGAAGTGTGCGTGCTTTGTCTTGTCAATTAATTGTGCTTTGTGTGGGTAAAACTTGCGACAGGCGTACTCAATACAAATAGGGAACATTACGCAAAACTCTTCGTAGGTGGCGACACTAGCAGCGTTGACATTGTATCTCGTTCGCACTTGCGGTATTGTCTATGCAAGCATCCTTGTCACTCATTTGACAATCAATTTTGCATGTGTGTGTGAATCCCTATATTTCTATACTGGTTTACTATTAGTGTTAGTGCTGCCTCTGGCGGCAGAACATTGCAGTAATGTTCCCTATTGGCCGGCATATCCGATCTCCTTATATTAATCTGTGGGTTTAACGCATCTTTATAGAACCGAGTCGAAGTATGTTAGCAGAATGGGAGTAAATATTGCTCTAGCTTAGAAAGTAGTAGGTACCTACTCATAAATTATTATTTTTAATGCTGTTGCCTAGTGGTTAAGGCATGTGGCTGTCAAGCGGCGGTCGTAGGTTCGAATCCCGGCCCGTACCAATCAGTTTCTCGGAACTTATCACGGAGTATTTACCGTTAGCTTTTCGGTGAAGGAAAACATCGTGAGGAAACCGGTCTTATCCCAATAAGGTCTAGATCTCCCTCTGGTTTGAAAGGTCAGTGGCAGTAGCTTTCGTAAAACTAGTGCCTACGCCAAATCTTGGGATTAGATGTCAAAGCGGACCCCGAGCTCCTTTAGGGTTCAACCGGGAATAACGCTAGGATGATGATGCTGTTATGGTCCACTCTCATTTTTGGATTGCAAAGAGATATTAAATACACTTCAGCGTCAAAATTTGGATCAAGTATTTTTATCTGAAGTAATATAATACAGAGGAAAAGTCTGTGAGATTGTGAGGTTGTGGTTGTGCTTTGTAAGTTTGGATGTAGGGGGCAATATCCAGAACCATTTATCCGAGGAAGTTCTCATTTTGTCTTCTTTGGGTTCTGTACGCAAAAGGACCCTTACTGTTACTGGGTTTAATAGTATTGTTTGACGATATGCCGAAAGAGATAGCTTTAGAAATTTTAGTTTGTAGGCATACGGTCTGCCTGATGCGATTCCAGAATCATCACTGACGCTGTGCCGACCCTTTATCGATTTGAGGATTCGTTCCGTTGCGCGTTGTTAGCAAGAATCAACCCGGCCATAACACAAGCCGGAAACAACACAGCCTCGGGAGCTCTGGCGACCTTACATGTCACCAGCAACACAACACCGCATACCTACTGAGCAATAGTAGGATAAGATTGGTACTCGTACATAGGTAGGTATAACTGCAAATAATAGGTTTAGCTACTCTTTCCGGAGATAGCGTTATAATTATATCTATCTATAGTATGCTGTTATTATAATTATAAGACAACAAACTCGGCAGCTGCACTGTTCCTTCTGAACCTCGCAGCGCACACTGGAACTCTATCAGCGACATCAATACGAATACATATATTTACCAGTGTGAAACCGCCATACGATTAATAATTATAAGACGATTCATTCACTTACCTACGGTTTATTTAAAAGCTTAAATCTTGCAGCATTATCTATTTTTACAGCTTATCGTTATCGCGTAGTCTTGCTTTATGAAAAAGAACTTGCTGTATTGAGTTTGATTAATAATCCACTACCAAAAATAAAACTAAAAGAACCCTGCATTTATTTAATTCACTGAATAAAACTTTACTTTGGATGTTTTATTTCTTGTTACATGTACGAGCAACGTTAGCCGGTCTAGATGATACAATACTGCAGCCACAACAGGCTGATAGCCAAACGAGCTGGTTTCCGATCCAGCATCATCACACGTAGCATGATGCCATCACTTCTCTGCCAGCGGGTAGACCCAACTGCTTCACCACATGTAACGGCGGCGGAGAGACGATGGCCCATCGGATGCCATTACTTCTCTGTCAACGGATGGAAATAATTTCTTCACACATGGCACGGCGAAAAGACGATGACCTATCGGATGCCATTATTGCCATGCCATCACTTCTCCGTCAGCAGGCGGCCAATCGCAGCCGATCTACTACTCAATAAGTTTACCTACCTATACTATACTTTAGTATTCAATTTTGTAAATAAAACTATTGGTGTTTTATTTTATTCTAACGGTAAATTGGATTACTTCCAGCTTTCATAATGGAACTTGACTTTGACATCAAGTCATGGCCATAGACAAAACACTTAGCTGTCATCAGGTTTTATCCGGATAAGGTTAGTTGGGCTACGTTACGAGCCGTTAGGTTGGTTACCATTTCCAAGTAATGTTATTCGCTAACCTAGGTTAAGGTTAGTTCACATGCATGTTACTCAGACTAGCAAAAGCGGAAATCGGAAATTTTCTGTCGCTCTGAACGGGTCTATCCCAGAAGTTCCATATTTTCTAGTTCCATATGGAACTATCGGTACATTTGTAAATGTCAAACAAATGATCCCAATAGTTCCATATACTAGGTTATACACCTGGTTTTATTTTAGTTTTAAATCAGTTGAGTACCTACCTATCTTCGGAGATGTGCTCTAGGGTGAATCAGTTGTATTTCGATTCTCCAACAATTTATTTGACCATTTTTTTTAAGTATTTCTTATTTCTATTTTGTGAATGTACCTACACGATTAACAGCGTTCAAACATTACTATGAACGTAAAAGGCACGCTTATGCATTTGATATTTTAAGAGTTATATGTATAGACAAAGTTTGTACTTTGTTAGCAGAAGTAGACGTTTGATATGAAAAAAAATCCATGCATCCCTACCAGTGGAGACAACCCGGTAGGGATAGGTAGAACAGGGGAATATGAACCATTAGTTCCATATGGTACTTCTGGGAAATTTCCTTCAAAATTAATATCCCGGTAGATCCATATGGAACTAAAAAATATGCATGTCAGACCCACCATTACCCCTAGCCATACCCCTGGGGGTAGGGTGGGACTGAACCATACCACCGTAGTGCTGTGCACTATATGCTTTCAGGTTTTGTTTGTCCAAATATTACGTACACTGGTGTTACCTAAATAGCATCCCATTCAGGGACTTATTTCGGTTACGGTTATACAGGTATGAAACCGCTATTCAATTACGGTACCATTATGTCGTAAAGGTTGTGCGCGCCGCACGAACATAACGGTACCGTAACCGTTTTGAAATAACGGTATTATAAAGGTAACCGAAAAAAAAAATAAGTGAGCTGGCACTACAAACATTGACAGAAGAAGCATTGGCTATTACTAAACATTTAAAGACAAAAAGACAAAACATCTGTGCGGCTGCCGGCGGTTTGGCAACAATGCCAGGCCAAAGTCGATATATCGGTTACCTATAAAAAGCGGTTACGGTACCGGAATAAATAAAGAATAAGCCATAGCGGAATATAAAGGTTCTGCTACCGAAACCGCCATTTGACAACCGATATGACGTCATAACGTAAAAATAGAATACCGGTATTTTTATGCAGTCCCTGAGCCCATGTGACAAAGTATAAATACTTATAATTAAGTTTTATATGATTGTTCTTAATGATAATCTTAAGGCGCTGTCAACACCAAAAACGCGCACACTATCTATTTGTATCGGAGTAAACGAGAGCGAGTGTTACTTGAGCGGCCAGGTTTTAGCCGAAAATAATGAATAAAAATAAAAAAAAAAGTGTGGATTTTTTGTGAAATATGGCTCGTCTACAGTTTAGGTATGAATATGTGGACTTCATGTTTTGAATTGCAGACCCATACGTCAAAAAAATAAGGACATAGAACCGTTTAAAATGATTTTAAGACCAATCTTTGCAATTATTTTCTATCGAGCCGATTTCGTCCAATTATGTTCCGTCTACGGTCTTGGAAATATGATGAATATTAACATATATTTTTTTTGATGTGCTAGAACAAATAGTTTTTCTTAAACAACTGCTTAAATATTATCAATTTTAACAAATTTGGTCTTGTCAGCCTCTTAAGGTTGTCGCCCTGCGTAACCACTCGCCACGGGACCGGCGCCGCCTCACCTCATCGGCTCGCCGTAAACCAGGCGTCAATCATACGCAAGCACGTAACGGAAACAACGGCTCAGCACCACCGAGGTGTCCGCGCGGCTGCACCTTACGGCTGGGCGACAGCGCGCTTAAAGCGAGGCGGCGGCTAGCTGGTGGTCGATGATCTTCGATGCCGCTCAGTTTGAAGTTGAATGTAGAGCAGAACGCACGGTTATGATTATGAATCATTTTTTCAGTGCGTGACATGGCTATGGCAGCCCTATGGCCCGCGGAGCGGGGCTCCTATTTCTGGTCTGTTTGCCCTTCGGGCATCTGAAGATACCTCACGAACCTAACCTACCTAACTGGTTTTGCCAGAACGGCTTTCGTTATTTTCAGTTTAATAAAATAAATATTTGTATCTGTTAGGTACCTATTTATTTTTCTATTTTTGCATCAAATCCCTGCACTACTAACGGTGGTATGGTTCAGTCCCACCCTACCCCCAGGGGTATGGCTAGGGGTATGGTGGGTCTGACATGAAAATATGGAACTTCTGACCCCCCTGAACGCACGGTACGAGTTTGATATAAATGCAGATAAGTGTATAATTTACTAGGGGAAATATATACTTATCTGCATTTAAGCCATACAAAACGTTATTTGACATTCGTAGGCTAACGGCGTGATATTTTAAGAAACTTATGTAACAAACTTTCATAAATTGGCTTCTCATTTGCGCCAAATTCCCCCTTTCCTAGAATAAACTTGTATAAACTAGATTAATTTGAGAAAAATAGTTTTCCCAAAATATCACGTGACAAACCAATTCACGCCGTTAGCCTGCGAATGTCAAATAACGCTTTGTATGGCAATCGAACCACCTTAAGGTGTCTTTTTTTTGCCAGTGATGAATGGCGTTTAAAAAATCTGCTCATTCTAGGAAGATGGAAATCTATCCGCACATTCCTTACATCTGACTAATCTTAGGCACGAGTAAATCAAGGCGATATCAGTACGAAAACTGTAATTTACCTAATAATAAGAACGCGTTTTTGTAAATGAGCTAAGCATTAAAATCTGTCAGATATTGTGATATTCCAAGATTTGCAAAAATAAAAATAAAATTATACTTTGTCCTGTTTTATTTATTATTGTATTTAGTATAACCAGTTAGACAACCAGAAGCTACTTCTGGATATTCAGTTTGATAACGGAACAACAAATTAAGTTCTAAGGCTGAGCGCAAACGTTCGGGTTCCACGTACGGTTTCCTACCATGCAGAAATCATACGCGGATACCGAACGTTTGTGCCCAGCCTAAATCCTAACTTATATTATACATGCGAAAGCTCTGGCAATATATCTGTCTGTGTGTTACGTTTTCACGCTTAAATCTCTGAACCGATTGAATCCTTTTGAAGGACATATGTTATTTTTATAGGGGGAGAAAACGGGGCGAATGTTAGTATGGAGCTTTATAACGTTATAAACGAGTTTCACGCGGACGAAGTTAAACGGAAACTAGTCACTCATAATTAAATAATATCATGGATCAGTCCTAATCTGACTGGTTTTTGTTAAATACAATGTAAATATATCTATTTTAATTACCTATTAGAACAATCAGACGTTATGCTTTCTCTTCATAAGATGCCTCATACAAAAATATCTAACAATGTACAATAGCCCTTAAAATTCGGTCAGTGTATCGTTGTAATAAACCTTTACATGTGCTAAACTATTTTTTATGAGGTCAACATCACATAATGTAAACCGACTAAATGCAAGGTTAGATGGACTACCATATTTCACATATTCATATATGACAGCTAACATCCTTTGTATTTTTGATGTATATGTCCGTGCCGGGCCCGAGCCGAGACCGGGCTACGGGCATTGGAGCGTTGTTATAGTTAACCGGGCCGTTTCCGGGCCGTTTCCGGGCCGGGCTGGGACCGAGCTGCTTCCGAGCCTCGGTTGGCGGTAGAACGGCCGTCAAACGGTGGTGTTACAGTTGAGCGACCGGGCCGTGCCGACACCGAGCCGCTTCCGAGCCTCGGCCGTGGCCCGGCCGGGCTTGGGTATGACGTCAGCCGCGCAAAAACGCCGCGTTTTTCTTAGAAAACGGCCCGGGCCGGAGACGGCCCGTTTTAGCGTGAATCATCCTTTATATGTTTCATGGATGATTTGCTAATAGCAACAGAAACTGTTGACGAAAACATAGAATGTCTTGAGTCAGTGCTGAAGGTTTTGCAAGAAAATGGTTTAACAATAAATTTAGAAAAATGCAATTTCTTTCAGAATAAGATCAACTTTCTAGGGTATGAGATTTCTAATGAAGGTATTCGACCAGGCACAAAAAAACTGTCCGCAATCAAAGATTACCCAACACCTGTAAACGTGCATAAGGTAAGACAGTTTCTGGGATTAGTAAACTATTTCCGAAAGTTTGTGAAAAATTGCGCGATTTTATGTAGACCTTTGACGAAACTGTTAAAAAAAGGCGTAGCTTGGGAATGGGGGGAAGAACAAAACCAAGCTGTTAATGCGCTTAAAAATGAACTTCTTACAAACTCATTGCTCACAATATTTGATCCAAAGTTACCTATAATTTTGTATACAGACGCGTCACGGGACGGTTTAGGCTGTATAGTTGTGCAGGTTACTAAAGAAGGCGAAAAACCTATTTATTTTTACAGTCGCCAAACAACTATGGAGGAAAAAAAATACCATTCTTTTGAGCTCGAACTTCTAGCTATTGTGGTTGGCTTAAAGAGGTTCAGGCATTATTTGTTAGGGAATCAATTTAAAATCGTAACTGATTGTAATGCTGTAAGATATTCTATCACGAAACAAGAAATAAATTCGCGTATAGGTAGATGGGTTTTACAAACGCAGGAGTTTGATTTCGACATTGTGCATAGGCCGGGTGCTCAGATGCAACACGTGGACGCATTAAGCAGAAATCCCGTTGGATACTCCGCGGCCGGTGCCAATGAAAGCGTGATGTCAATTTCTGTTATAGAGCCTGATTGGTTATTATCTGTGCAATTGCAAGACCCCTGTATATGTTCAATAAGAGAGATTTTAGCGTCAGGTGAGGCCGAATTGCATAGGCAAATGTTTAATAACTATGAATTGTTAGGTAATAAAGTGTATCGTAGAACTGAATATGGCAGAAGATGGTTAGTCCCAAAAAAGTGTATATGGCAGATTATAAGAGCTAACCATGATGATATAGGGCATTTTGCCGTAGACAAGACGATTGAGAGAATAAAAAGCAAATACTGGTTCGCTCATATGAAAAGAATTGTCACAAAATATGTCAATAATTGTATAAATTGTATTTATAACAAAAACGCTCATGGAAAAAAGGAAGGTAAATTATATCCGATACCTAAGTATGCTAGACCTTTCCATACGTTACATATAGATCATTTGGGGCCTTTCGTAAAGACAACAAAAAAAAACACACACTTATTGGTCATGGTCGATTCATTTACTAAATTTGTGTTTATAGCTCCGGTTCAAAATACCAAAAGTAAATGCGTGATAAATGAGGTTAATAAACTATTTAAAGTTTTTGGAAACCCCAACAGAATTATATGTGACGCTGGAAGTGCTTTTACTTCTAAGATGTTTCGCGATTTCTGTATAGACCGAAAAATTAGGCGACATGTCATAGCCACAGCAATGCCCCGTTCTAACGGCCAAGTAGAACGTTACAATCTTACAGTCTTGGAGGCAATGCGCAGTAAAGGAGCAGACACCGACAATAATAAATGGGATACTCATGTTACTGATATTCAACAAGGGATTAACTCCACTATCAATAAATCAACAGCCGCTGTCCCAAGTGAAGTATTTTTTGGATACCGATTGCAAGTTGATTCTGATATCCCAATGGATGAAAATATTGAGCAAGTAGTAGACGTAACCGCCTTAAGAAAAAAAGTAGATGAGAACATAAAAATGACCGCAGAAAAACAAAAACAACTATTTGATTCAAAAAGAAAAAAACGCCAAAGAGTATAAAGTAGGAGAGTTGGTTGTTATTAAGATACCTAGTCAGAGCAATGACGGCCAAAGTACAAAGTTGTTACCGCTTTTTAAAGGACCTTTCCAAGTTATAGAGGTACTAGGACACGACCGTTACAAGGTAGCAGACATGCGAGGCGCCCAACGAACTGCGAGGCGGTACGAGGGGGTCGCGTGTGTGGAGAACATGAAGCCCTGGATCCGCATCGCAGATTCGCAGGTCGATTACGGGACTCCAGCGGTATGAACCGGATGTTATCAGGTAATTAGAGTGAATACCGTTTATTGCTTAACATGGTACATTGTTTTACAAATAAGTAATAGCATAACATGGACCCTGACAGGGTATTGCAAAGTTTGTCCTTAAAAACGAATTCTTAATTCTAACACAAAGCAAATTCGAATATACACCAAGTACCTACTAATTACATAGTAGAATGAAACAGTTGTATCGCTATCAATGTAATCGTTGTTTGAATCCATTTACTGTATTCAGCTTGAGTGATTGCTTATATTATACATTGTGTGTGTCTAATGCATATTGCTACGAATGCAGTGTATGATGCAGTAATGGTTTAGCATGAGGTTGACCGTTGATGGGACAATGAAGCTAATAAAAACTGCATATGCACTGCATATCGTTCATGGTGCATAGGTATACCTAATTCATGTGCACGCTTGAGTGGTTTGATCGCTGATGGGATAATAAACTCTAGTGTGCATTTGGAAGTATATTTACTACCGTTAGCCGCTTCACTGAAATGAGTTTGTATGTCGCTATGTCACGGCTAACCGCTGATGGAATAGTGATGACATGGTGACATATGTGACTTATTGATGGTGATGGAAGTTGTCAAGTGTGACGGTATTGACCACTGTGCTTAAACTTATGTTTTGTTCGCAGCATATGCATCAGACTTGAACGCGTCCGAGGGCGGATGCGTATTCAGGACGGCCGGATGTTATCGCTCCGGCTTTACAAGACTCGATGACGTTAGCTGACGTCACATCCGAGCTATGGCGGTGGGGGCCTGCGGGGATCTCATGGAGCGAAGGCGACGAAGGGGGGAGTGAACCTGCAGCCCGCACTTTAGTACTTGACTCCGAGCAAGAACGTTGTCTACTTTTTATATTGACTTGCCCTAACACTTGATTAATATATCTTTAATATACGATTATCTATCCCTGTAGTTGGTCTTTATTTATACTCGTTTGACAACTTCATATGCCAGTTTTACATGACATTTAACCCTTTGCCTACGGGTGTCAACCAGAGTTGCCAGTACGGCAACACCGCTGCAGTACGGGTGTCAACTATAGTTGATCGAAGTAATGGTCCTGTTTAATTTTTTTTAAATCAAGACGAGACCTTGTGTTTTGGTAATAGTGGTCACATTATGCACTGGGATTAGTCTAGATGCAAAGGAAAAAATATCATAATGTTTCGGTAGATGGCTCTGAAATAAACATATTTTTACAAATGACCGCATTTTTGCTGTCAACTGGGGTTGACACCCGTACTGCAGAAGTGCAAATAATTGAACTCATAATGGCGGACAGTATTATAGTGTTTTTGTGAGAGTATGGCGTGGGAGTGTTTGGAGTGTTATTTATAGTGATTGATATTTATGCATTATTTTCATAATTATCGTTATTTAAGTGTTAATTTGTGTTAACTATACTATAAACTAATGTTCTTAAACTTAAACTTGTGAAATCCGCGAGTAGTAACTTAAAAAAATTAAATTTCTTATTGATTGATATATTGCTTGATATCAGAAAAAATTGTGAATATTATTACTCCATGTGAGTATTTATTGATAAAACACATTATACTTATTGTGTGTGTGAAATTTCTAGTGTGTAGCTGTAATACAAATACAAATGGGTGGATCAACTATTTTCTGTCACTAGTTGCCATGGTTACGTCCCCTGGGTCACTTTTTAAAACTGCGTTTTTATGGGTTTAATTTCATCAAATGTGAGGTTTTCTTATCACCTTCAACTGCTTTTAGTATGGTCCATCTTTTAAGCAAGTTTAAAGTCCATATTGTAACAATTTTTCTAAGAATTTCTCTCAAATTGTCTCCTGGCTAACGGGACAGAATAACAACAAGAAATAGTTGATTGACCCAAATACAACATTATTTATTGTTCGAATGTGAGTGGTTATAAAAATGGTGTTAGGGTTAGTATTTTGGTTACATCACAATCAGCCAGAGTTTGGCGTACAATATTTTGATTCTCAATATGCATGTCATTGAAATTATGTCCTTATTATTCATTGTTATATTAATATCTAATTAAATTAGTAAAAAAGTAAAAAATTAAATAAAAATAGAAGTCAAAGTGTAGCAATGTCAATATATTAATAATAAATCAATGTCATGCAAAAAGGAAAGTGGTCAGAGAAAATAATAAAATTAATTAGGCATTTGTGGTTACAAAGTGTTCATTAACTGTATAGAACATTCTTTGTAGACACCACTTAAATAATTTCGTTTTGAAACCTTGACAATCCAAGGATTTAAGGACATAATACTTCAAAAGTTTCAAGTAAGTGAAACTATGCCTAACCACTGACTCTCGCCAAAACATGCCCGTATTGAGCGATGACGGGGTGATTCAAGGCCCCGTAGGTAAAGGGTTAATGTGACACGGCACAAAGGTGTTAAGCCCCTTGTGAGGCTGACCATACTTACTTACTGCTGTGGCGCAACGACCCGAAGTGGATCCTTCGACACTAAAGTCCGCCAGGCTTCCCTCTCCAATACCGTTTTTGTCCAATCAACAGCCCAGAGTTCTTTCAGGTTTTTTTTGACTCCGTCACCCCACCGGTACCCAAATAGGACGCTCATTAGCTCTTCAGCCAGTTGGAAGTCCCTAGTTCACTTTCTCCCTCATGAAGTACGAGTACAAGGATAAAATTCGGCAGCATACCTACTTAGAGCAGCGCTGCAGCGGTGACGAAGAGGCACACGTTATGGACCCGTATTACAAACACAATGGGTTCAACTCCCGGTCTGCTGCGCTGGTGTTGATGTTGTTTATTAACCCAGTGTCAGTTTTGTGACGACAGTTAAGTGTTAGGTAAATGTGAAACTAGTTCATTTTCACATAATTTATATGCTTAATTTACTTCACAAAACTGACACTGAGTTTATTCTATGTTCAGATGACTCACGCTAATTAGGTACACAATTATTTGAAAATGCCCACTACGTCAAACCATCAGGATAATTACGGGATAAATCTGTTTCTTACTGGCATTAATGGATTTAAACAATCTAAATGGCAGCGGGCGTAGCATGGTTGCCATTTTATCACTTATCGCCGTAGATAAGACATCCGTCACGTTCAGCGAGCGTAGCATGGTTACCATTTTATCACTTATCGCCGTAGATAAGACATCCGTCACTTTCAGCGGGCGTAGCATGGTTTCTATTTTATCACTTATCACCGTAGATAAGACATCCGTCACGTTCAGCGGACGTTGTTGCCATCTTTGGTCCGAAGTGGTCTCGAATGCAATGCAATCATCTGGGATCCGCATGAAACCAAATATCACCTTATGGTGGAGCGTATCCAAAATAAATTCGTACGATTTCTGTATTGGAGGAAGTACGGGGTATACCCATTTTACCCACTAATGTATCCAACTCAATTTGTACTGGGCATGGTAGGGTACAACCAGCTGCGGGTGCGCAGAGAGTGGCCACCTACATATTTAAATTACTTCGGGGTAAAATATACAACAGCCAGGTATTGAGTGGTGTGAGAGTGTGTGTTCCCGATAGGTACGTGTGGCGTAGACTCCGGCCGAGGCTGCTAGCCGAGCCGCGCGGGCGCACCAACCTGCTTGGTAGGGCACCGATGACGCGAGCAGTGCGTACCCTCAATCTCATAGCGGGAAATATTGATTTGTTTTCGTGTTCTCTGAATGAATTCACAAAGGCAGCATTGCTCGTAATATGTTATAAGAGTACTCCGTAAAAAAAATGTGTTATATTATAAAATAATTACACTGTTGTCTTAGGTTCGATGCCTGTAAAAATAGTTGTAAGTGTGGATAATAAATAAATAAATCTTATCACTTATCGCCGTCGATAAGACATTCGTTACGTTCAACGGGCGTAGCATGGTTGCCATTTTATCACTTATCGCCGGTAGATAAGACATCCGTCACGTTCAGCGAGCGTAACATGGTTGCCATTTTATCACTTATCGTTGTAGATAAGACATCCGTAAGGCTCGCACTCGCATACTGGTCAGAACGTGACGGACCTGCGAGGGCAGCGTGCGAGTAGGTATGCGAGAGCGAGAGTGACCGATGTTCTCTCCACAACGATAAGAGATAAAATGGCAACCATGCTACGCCCGCAGCACACACTAACGAGAGAAAATTGGTGATTTAGCGCGTGTGGACGACCCTTAAGAAAAGTCGTTGAAAATAGCACTTCGGCACGTACGCTAACTTTACATCGTTTAAGTTAAGTGTGTTGACTTGGAAGTTCATTAGTTGTGGAGTGAGTAGTGTGGCAGTGAATTTAAGACTATTTTCTTAAGGTATAGCTAGAGAGAATATGTATACATTATAGTTTTGTCAGGTAGATAAGGCAGATCCCATTGTGTTTACAAGGTTTCAATTTCTACCAGTTTGCCGTTTTAAAATGCGAACCAAACTACGTTTTTATGGAAAGTGAACATGAGTTCTTTTAAAAGTACCTACGTATTCAAAAACACCCAATATTATCTGCTTTGACTTAAGGTTGACTGACAGATAATGCTTTGTGGCAATAAGTCCAGCCAGCTTTTGCAATAAATATTAAATATTATTGACGATGACGACGTTTGTGAGGGTGTTTTGATTGAAAGAGAATTTGAACCGATACACGCATAAACTATGGAGTTGCAAGCGTCCATAGGCTACGGTAACCACTTATTATAAGTTGTTTGCCACAGACGTGATTTAAAAAATATTATAAATCGTTAATTACAAATTATCCAGGAGTATGGCTTTAGACATGAAAATAACATGTACGCTTTAATTTATACGCGTACGAAGTCGCACGCGAAGCTAGTTAAAAAATAAAATAAATATTTGCGGACAATCTTACACAATTCGACCTAGTCCCTAGACGAAGATAAACATACTTATATACAGAAAGAAATACTTACTTACTTATTTATATAAAGAAATAAAACATCCATGACTCAGGAACAAATATTCCAAATCTACATGCTCCTTTCAGCACGTATAATTCAATAGACTCATCTAATCCGTTATTTACCTTATGGTGCTATGAAAATAAACAACAATCATGCCCAACGGCCCAAATTATGATTTCTTGTCGGTAAGACGTGATGGATTCACTAACGACCGACGTGTTTCGTGGGAGCGTCTCATATTAAATAACATAACGTTTGACATAATAATACCTATAACGTACCTACGCACATTTCAATGTGCATCCACTTTTTTATGTCGCTAATTGCCGACACGGTTCCTGAGTCATTATCATCATATCAGCCAAAACACGACCACTGCTGGACATAGGCCTCTCCAAAGAGTGCCAAAGGGACCTTTTGATAAGTATGATTTTATGGGTGTAAATCCACCAAATGTGGCTTTGGACCATCTTCTAGCATTTTAAAAGTTTCTAATAAATTATTTAATGTTGTCTCCTAGCTAGGAGACATTAGCTAATGAGCCGGAATAACAACAAGATATAAGTTGATTAACCCGTTTATGCTGTTATTTATTCAGAACTTTTCGTGTTTACCTATATTTTTTCTGAAGCGTAGATTAGGTTAGGTCAGGTTTGTTTAAGTTATTAATGTAATTATTAATGATTGTTAAAATTATATAGTTCCTACAAAACCGCGTTATATCAAACGTGACGTTATATCAAAATGTATGTGGACACTTTCGTGCGCATTTCTAAAGTACCCTGCATCAATTAAGTACCTAACTACGTCAATAAAATTAAAGCATATTCTTAATATGTATTCTCCTTTGTTAGCTACCAACTATTATTAATAACGTTATATCTTATATGAAATGTATATTTTTTTGTTTAATAATTAGGTAAGGTTCTTTTAAACTTATACTTTCTTAATTCTAAATAATATGAAAACATTGGATTGTGATTAAAAAGAAATGGTAGCAAAAGATGAAAGTTGAAAGTAATTATGCGTTTATTGACGTAGGTTCCTACAAAGCTTTTCACAATCTCTGTGCGACACGCACACAGAAACATTTTTCATGTAAACACACACAATTACGAAAAACCAGCTATCGTAAGATAAAACAATGAATCAAGCTCTTTTCCCTCTTTACAATTTGTATATCTCGTCTTCGGCCTTGCTTCACAACGATAATCCAGCTGTTACCGGATTTAAAGGCGTTTTACAGCGCCTATTCAAACTACGCGGCAATGCATCGTAAAACAGAGATATTGCTGCTTTTGTTTAATTAAAATTTCAAAACACAAGATTATGTTCGTTATTAACTACAAGATAAAAAAAAACTCTTGCTAAGAGATAAATATGGAATTTTGAGGATACTCGTATATACTTACCTAGAGTTTCGAAACTTGGTCTATTTTTTACATGGAATGATTTTCATGGGATATCATTTCTTTTTGTAGACTTTGTATGGGAATGTTATTTTACCAACCGCAAATAACGTTTGTATAGTTTTGCAGGAAAGAACTGCAAAAGTAACTTTGTAATCGCATGTATTTGTATAGGATTACAAACTTATTTATGCAGTTTAAATATCTCTGAAACGTGACTGAAATTGCAATGTTTTAGGTTTTTATGTGTTATTAGGCTAAAAACTAATTACATTTGAAATTTGGAGCTTGTGGGTCTGCTAGAAGTACCTTAGAATTAGCATAATCATTATCAGCGAGTATGTCAGTGACAAAACTAACGAACTTTGACGGACGTTCTTAAACTGAAAGTTCAAATTGAATGTTATTAATATTAAATGTTAGCCATATTATGCCTTACATGTTCCTGAAAATTCAGGGTTCTAGCTTAACACCGGCCACGCTAATCTCGTAGCGCTACGCCGTAGTCCGTAGCAGGTTAAACCTCGTACGTAGAGGAAAGCGCTCGTAGCGGTCTGATGCATATGTGTCGTCACTGGCCATGAATGGGTTAAGCCAGCACAGCTTCGAGAAAAGGATGGTACGGCCGTGCCTCTTTGTTTTGCTCGACTTGGCGGGGGCACTGCCTTGCCCCCAGATTCGTTATTGATGTTGCATCTTATGTCCCAAAGTCCCAAAGCAGAAATCTTTGCAACTCGTGATTTGGTGATTCTAGTTTGACATAGATATCTACTTACTTTGATGTAGGTAATCTCTAGGTTTATAATAATCTCTAATTAAATTAATTTGAGACATTAATTTTGAGTGCGACAACTTTCTAGCTTCCCTGTCGAGTTACCACGAACTCCTAAAGATTGGAACTACGCGGAAAAATGTCACAAAAGTGTCGGTACTTAATGTTAATTTATCATATTTTTTGATATTGTTATGGGCGAGTTCATACATTAGGGGTAGGTTGATATATTTGTATCATCCCAACACAAATATATCAACCTGCCCCTGATGGGGTGGGTTGATACAATTGGGACGGATTGATACATGGTTTGGTATGGTCATGACACTTTAGAAATCGTAATGCATAAATTGACATTGTTTATTTTTATTTAATAGTAATTGTCTAATATTAGTTGTTGAATGACAACCCGTAATTGGAGATACTATTTCCACTTTGAATATTACTTTATTTGTATTTCCTATTATTGACGATCGTAATAAGGATTCTTATAATTAAGGCATTGTATGTAAATCTATATCGTAATTTTTATCTCAAATTATTGTAATCTTGTCCTGACTGGGTCATCAACGCTGATCCGAAACCACTGATGTTTGGAAGTACTACCTTTAAGTAGATGCGCTATTCTGTAACTTGTTTTAACCTCACCACAACGCTTACCCACAAATATATCTTGACGCCGCGATTCATAGTTACTAAGAGTAGGTAGAGGTCTAGGTACGTTAGACGTGACGGGTGGGGTGTGGCGCATGAGCGCGAAAAAAATAACAGCCCTGGTATATGGCGTAATGCTTCGTACTATACGCCAATGTAATTTATTGTATGGGAAAATGAGAGTAATATTGTCCTAACGCTAGTTCTAAAAGTTACACAATTACCCCTCAGGAGCCGTGTATACGCGGGAGAGTATGAAAACTGTCAGACCAGGCCCCGTAGCATGGATGGCTTATCACGCGGTAAGTGCGCGTCGTCTCGTTCTATCGAACGGTGTCAGCCAGGGACGCGACACTTATCGCGTGATAAGGCCATCCATGCTACGGGGCCTGTACATAGATGAACAATATTTTATTCCTATAGCCGAAGACGTTACAATAGTTTTTTTATTAATGAGATAAAACATGACTCTTATCTATATTTATCACAGATTTACATAATTATCATATAAAAAAAGAACATTCGACCTGATAGTAAGTATCACCGGAATCGATTTGTATTTTTGATTTTTAAGCCAAAGTCAATTTAAATAAAGTCGCATATTCAATGCTCGGCCACATAAGACCTAATCAAAAATTAGGAATAACTTTTGATTTATATTCATACCCAGAGATAAGCCTTCAGTTGTTCAAAATGCATCGCAGTCTGCTGATCCTAGCTACTGTTCTGACGGTAGCGGCGGCTGGTCGCTCACAGCACGCTGACTTGGTGGATAAACTTGAGAGAAGCCCTGAGGGCTCCAGATATTCTTCCGATGTTTTTGAAGACGGCAGGCTTGATTTGGTATGTATTGCATACAGTTTCGATTAATAAAAATACGTGAAGAACACGTGGGTGAATGTCCTCTCCACATACACTGCCTCTCTCTCGACCTCACCGACTGGGTCCGCGGAAACAACAAGTCGAAACGTATTATATGAACAAGCAACTCTAAGGCGTTGGGTGAATTAGCTGCCAGGTCTTCGGTCCCCTGTAGAACTTATCAATTATTTAGACAGATCCTTAACCCAACATACAGTAACAAATAGTAGAAGTAATCAAATAAATATCAATTATAGACTTTGTCAAACTTGACTCGTAGTCTCAAATGTGACGATTTAATAGTACAGTCGCCATCACATACATCGGAGCAAACAAGCACGTCACAAAGTTTCAAGGCATTAGGGTGCATGTGCCGATATTTTTGAACACCTACAGTGTACCTATGTATGTGATGGCAACTGTACATAAGCCATTCCAGAAGTTAAGTGGTTGATACCATTATGTATTTAAGGGTTAAAAAGTTTTAGTTGTACAAATCAGGAACTTGGTTGTATTCATTTGATTTCTCGTTGTTATACTTAAGTGCTAACTTTACAATTTGTGTCCACCTGCAGATACTTATATAGGTAGTGCCAAACAGATAAGCAGTGTGGTCGTCGCAGCTAAAATCTAGAATGACTTTAACACTGACATCTGTAAAACTACTATTATAGGTACTACAGGCCTGATTAGTATTGGGCTTACAAAGCAAAGAAAAATGCCATCCTAAACCGAAGAAAAGCTTAAGTCTAAATATCGGGACCAGAATATTTTTAGTGTAGTTGTGTAAAAACGTCTTCAGTCTAGAAACACAAAAGCTTCTTAGTATTTTATTGAAATAGGTAAACAGTATTTTTTTTAAACATAATTAGCTAAGTAGTCGTTTGACTGGAGCGGTAGTTAGTGTTTTCGGTGTACCGCGTTAATTAGGTATAATCTTTTTTTTTATTATTAGGTGAGCGCGTCGCAAACAAACTGCTTCGCGTTTTGGCGAATCTTTAGTTAAAGTTACTAAAATTGTCCTTTTTTTGTTTTCAAATAATAATAAATAAATAAATTAACTCTAGCTGCCCACTCGGCCAAGAAAGTGGTCTACCAATTTTGACAAAAGTTTCTGTGAGATCTAATCGTCGCTAACTAAGGTTACTGTCATAAATATTATTGCAAGTGGAAATCGACCTTGTTGTTTCATGACGTTCAAATGAATGTCGACCATAGGGTGGTAGACCAAATTTTTGGTCGAGTGTACACGTTAAATCGGCAATGAAGTTTGAATCAAGATTTTGTTTTGTTTTAAAATCTAACACTCCTTTTCGTTAGGCAGACGTGTAAAAAGGAAACAAATGTTGTTTCAATTGTAATATGTTACACATTCTATTGAACTTTGACATAAAACAGGAGGATGGCATTTGGAGATTACGGTAAAAATTATATTTTCGTCTATTTTGGCAGTCAGAAGTGAAAATACGGGTGTAAACTTACTCATAAATATGTCCCATCGCTCTTATGTCAGCGGATTAGGGTATTAAATCGATACACATTTTTGCACTTGATGTACTGATACGAAAACAGTGCATGCTACTATAGGTACCTACTATCTTTATTCATTTTTTAATTTATACAACGAGAACGAACAGCTATTAGCCTATTAATACACAGATTGCCACTTAATTATTCAGAGCCAATTACAAGAACATCTATCTATACATATAACAAAGGCTGAAGAGGGTCGAAAGTCTGTACATGGAAGATATTCGAAAAAAAGTTGGCTGGGTAATACTAAGAATCGACAACAGAACACGTTCCAACAAGTTTTAAGGTACCGTACTCATAGAGTAAAACGGGACCCTATTACTAAGACTTCGCTGTTCGTACGTTCGTCCGTCCGTCTGTCTGTGACCAGGATGTATCCAGCAAGAGACTTGAAATTTTCACAGATTGTGTATTTCTGTGGCCGCTATAACAACAAATACTAATAACAAAATAACATGAATATTTTTTATTGAATTATCAATAAAATTATTTATTATATTTTGTTTATAGTACCATTAGGTACGGAACCCTTCGTGCGCGAGTCCGACTCGCACTTGGCCAATTTTAGAATTTTTGTCTGTTTGTCTGTTTATTTGACAACGCATCACATGAAAATGGCTGAACCGATTTAAATGAAATTTGGGTGTCATTTCATTTCAGTTCTCCTTATTTCACCGACAAACGTTTCACCGAATGAATTGTTTCGCCGAATATTTTTTTTTTTTAATTTCTGTTACTCAGAAACTGTTACTTTTTTAGTTACAGCTAAAAATGCATTCCGTAGAACCCATTAGGTGTGGTTTGGTTTGTTTTATAAAAATCCTGAAAAAAATACTGACTCTGAAAAAAATGGTTTGCGAAAAAATGAAAATTTTGCAAAACATACCTACATCCATGCGATGGAACATTTGTCGGTAAAACAAGGTACAACCTGAAATTTGGTAAAGAGATAAATTGAGTCCTAGGAAAGGGCATAGAATAGTTTTAATCCCGGATATCATCCTCTAAGGGGGTGAAAATGGGGGTGAAAATTTGTACGCTAACCGATTTAGATTGAATTTGGTATAGAGATAGTTTGTGTCCCGAGGAAGGACATGAGATTTTAATCCCAGAATCATCCCTTAAAGGGGAGAAAATGGGGGGGGGGGGTGAACATTTGTATGGAGCTTCTTTAAACCGCTTTAACAATTTTAATGAATTTTGGTATTCTTAGTGATAGTTTGAGTCCCAAGGAAGGACATTGGGTAGATTTTATCCGTAAAATCATGATGAAATTTGTTATATAGATACTCGTAGTTTGAGTCCCGGGGAAAAACATAGGATAGTTTTTTCCCGGAAGTCATCCCTTAAGGGGGAGAAAATGGGGGTATCCCATTGGATCGCATAATGGTTTTTAGACTAATGCAGTTTCGCATAATTGGTTTGGCATAATAGTAATATTTTGGCCTACTGTTTTTCTGGCATACTACGCTATTAGCATAATTTTAGCTATACTAATTTGTATTGGCCAAATATACATTAGGCATACTATTGTTTGGGCTAATAATTATTTGGTATATCAATTTTAATTTTTGTTATTTTACCTATAACCTTTAACAAAAATAAATAATGAATTCAATTTTACCCAATTAACCAAATCTTATGGTCACTATCCATAATTCCAGTTGTCTAAATGAATGAATCTGGTCAAGATACCTAAAATTATATTGTTAGTTTTTCCACTCTTTTATAAAAAAAATTACCTCGAAGACGAAAGTGGGAGCAAAGCTCCCGCTTCCGTCTTCTAACCTATCCGCGATCCGAGTCAGTTTTGCCAAAAAAATATTTGCCCTTTGAACAGGGGCTTAGTGGCAAAACCGACTCGGATCGCGGATAGGTTCGAGGTATTTTTTTTATAAAAGAGCGGAAAAACCTTTTATCAAAACTTACTAATAATGACAATTAAGCAATTTCCTACTACTATCTAAATTTTTAGATCTTAGGTATTTTGAACGTAGGTTATTTAACGTTAGTTTTTTTTTTAATTTTAGACATTGTGATACGTACCCCTTTTTAATAGGATAATAGCGTTATGCATTTTGATATGATGTCAATTGATTATTTTGGGTATTCATGTTTATTCTTTTTGTTAAAAGTTTTAATGAGGGTTATGCTTTCTGTATTTATGCTTTTTAATGTTTAAAAAAATATGCGAAATGTGACTTATGCATATCTTATTTTCGGCGTATAGTTGCGTAACCATATTAGTATTAATGATTTTATGCCTCTCAATAGTAAACCGAAAATGGGGGGGGGGGTGAAAATTTGTATGGAGCTTCTTTAAACCGCTTCACCAATTTTGGTGAAATTTGGTATACTTAGTGATATTTGAGTCCCAAGAAAGGACATAGGGTAGATTTTATCCTGAAAATCATGATGAGATTTGTTATAGAGATAGTTTTCATTCCCGGGGAAGGACATAGGATAGTTTTATCACGGAAGTCATGCCTTAAGGGGGTGAAAATTTAAGTATGGAGCTACGATCAGACGGAGTCGCGGGCAAAAGCTTGTTAGTAAAATATCTATTAATTGTTTGAAACCTAACGTTAACATAGTACAGGAAGGCGTCATCAGAAAATACCAGTACCCCTACGAGGAGCACCAAGTGGTGACCGAAGATGGCTACATCCTGACAGCCATCCGCATCCCTCACGGGAGAGACCAAAACAACCAGCCTGGCACCAAGCCAGTAATCCTGATGATGCACGGACTCCTCTCTTCGGCTGCTGATTTTGTGGTACTGGGCCCTGGAAATGCTTTGTGTAAGTGGTGAAAATGTAATTTGATTTTGAATTCTAGGAGAGAACAAAAACTTGGCTTTCAATGTGTAGCTCTAACTCAGAAAAGCTAGGGTCCCCATTTTTCTTGGTGATGCCCTGTTAACCAGGTTTTGGAGAACATTTGCGTTTTAATGGGGCCAACTACTACTAGTGGATCTGTGAGCAGAAAAACCCGAAAGGAAAAAAAAGCCTTTAAAAAAAACGTATTTAAGTTCCAAAAACTGAATTAACAAAAAAAACTATTTAATTAACGAACCTGTCCATGAAATTTTCGGTTGAGAAATGCGACCTGTAGTCGAAAACAACAGGACAGCCGGACATACGAAAGAATTTTGGCTCAAGCTGAAACAGATAGCTGCGCTCGCTCGTTTAATAAGAGCACAAAATTAGACTTCGCTGGCAACAGCTCTAAATACTCGCTGGCAACAGCTCAAAGTACTGCTTGACAGATAATTGTGACGTCACAACGTTGAGCCCCGTACCTACTGACTGTTAAATGGATAATTTACTTTAAAAACAAAGTTTTAACCGACTTCAATACAGTACCAAGCCACATGAGCATTTCCACATTTATTTTCCAATTTACCACATTAACCGATTTCCGAGAGCAAATACGTTGATTATTAGAGAAAAAAACCAAATCGCTGTATGTGGGCCGATAATATTTGAGGACTTCCGTCAATTCCTCAAGGATCTCAGAATCACCTTTGTTTGGCACTTCTTTGTTTGCTATTTCAACTGAATGATATCAGAATCGGTGACGTACTTTTATAGTTTGAAGTACATCATTGACAAGTTCCACAAGCCATCTGTGGTCTTACGAATGTAAATACACGATTTATAATAGAAAACACCGAAATTACTACACGCGTGCCTTATATAATATTTGAGGAGTTCCCTCAATTCCTCATGGTTCCCATCATTCAACTGGAGTTTTGAAAACAATGGGACCAACCTGGAAGCATATACTTTCAATTAAAAAAATAATAATGGTACGAATCGGTTCATAAATGACGGAGTTCTGAGTTAACACACATTAAAAATTTATAATAAAAAAAATACAACTGAATTGAGAACCTCCTCCTTTTTTTTGAAGTTGGTTAAAAATCAAATAATTTGCTGTTTTTATCATGAAATATTTCGTTCAAGTGCTTAGTTACTTCCATTTTGTAAGGTCCTCTAGTCCTCGATATTGCACTAGTGTATAACATGGACACTTTATGTCAAATTGACACGCTTAAATTAAAATGAAGAAATATCCTCTTAGTTCTAATTTAATCCATATTGCTTTGACAGAAAGTGCCTATGCCATTTACTAGTGCAACATCGACCGTTTATTTAAATTACTCTTAAACGAAAAAAAAGCAATCGACGCTTTTGAGTCCCATTAATTTTTTAGATTTTGGTCATATTTTGTTAGTGATTAGTTGACAACAATTTTATTATTTAATGGTTTACAAGGGGATGTTGTAATATAGATATATTATGTACATCACTATGTTATGCATTTTAACCTGAGAAACTTGCCCATTTATTAGGTAGGTAACTTAGTACAGGTTTGTCGAAATATTAATAAGTCTAACCACTTTTAGCCTACATGATGGCTGAAGAAGGCTACGACGTATGGCTCATCAACGCTCGCGGCAACTTCCACTCCAGAAACCACACGACCCTGAACCCAAACCGAGGAGGAGACCCTGAATTCTGGTCTTTCAGTTGGGATGAGATAGGCCTGTACGACCTTCCCGCTTACATCGACTACATTCTGGAATTCACGGGACAGACGAAGGTCCACTATGTCGGTCACTCGCAAGGAGGCACTTCGTTCTTAGTGTGTATGTCACTAAGACCAGAATACAATGACAAGATCATATCCTTTCAAGGTCTTGCACCAGCTTCGTTCTTTGGCAACAATGTCAACCCCTTCTACTTATTCTTTGCGGAATATGAGAGGACTTTGCTGGTAGGTGTACTTTAAAGGTTTCAATAATTTCTAGTGGTAGTACACGAGACTTGCAAGAAGGTACTCGTAGACGCGTTATTTGCTACGCCATGATGTTGTCAAAGCGGGTGCGTCTCACGAAATATAACAACATAATATATAATTTCATATTAATACCGTTGACAAGATATAATGAACGTTAGCTATAATAACAAAATCAATAAAATTACAAGGAATAACGGTCAGTTGCCATAATATTCATTTTATATAACGTTTTTTTACATAACACTCAAATTTACTAATTTCAGTTGGTATAACATGCAAAACGTATAACGATCATAATACATAATATCTTTTAGTATAAGCATTATAAGATATAAGAGTCATGAGATATAAATCAGAGCTCGCGGAATAAGGTTAAGGCAGCTAGAAAAAGGGGGGCTCGGGGGGCGTAGTAAAAAACAAATCAACAATTGTATTTTTGGTAGGTTTAGGTTATGGTTATCTTGTGTCCCTTAGAGCGGAAATAGGCACCCCGCGAAGCGGGGTGACGTCGAAACGCTGGCGGTTAGGTTAGGTTTAGGTTAGTTTAAAATAATTGCCATGCGTTTTAAAAAAAAAAAGTTCTATTAGGTTAGGTTACAAGGAGACAATTTACTTTAACTAAATGTTCAGGATTAATAAGGGCTCAACTGTAGAATATCTGGCATGGAGTACAGGGTTCATATTTTTTTTATAGATTGTTCTCACCATAAGACGACTCCTCGCCAAATTTCAAGTTGCGGAAACGCTTGGTTTGCGAGAAAAAAAATATTAAAAATTTCATACAGAGTCCCGATTTTATGACCGCAATGACGCATATTTTTCTGTTTCTTTGCACGTGTTGTCATTGATATGTTCCTAATAGCGTACTTATCCAATCCTTTTGTTTATCATTTGCATATTCTACTCTAAGGCAGGTCAGTGTAGGTACGACGACGAGCGAAGCGAGGAGGAGTGTTAGGTGTACCGCGACCCTACAGCGCGCGAGCCGAGCGAGCGAAGCGAGCGTGCCGCGGTAGCGGCCGGCGAAGCGCCAGAACCGACTTTATACAAAAACAGGCCATAATATTGATGAAAATGTTAATTTCATATGAAAAAAAAAAATCTTTTTCTCAAAAACCATGGATTTCCGCAGATTTTGGATTTCAAAAATACACTATAGACACCCTCCTCTGCTCTCAAAAAAAATGGTGCATTTTGGCTATGCCAGATATTCTACAGCTCTTCCTTAATAAGTTAGGTAAGGTTGATTTTAAATTAGGAAGACCACATAACACATAAAAAAATATTTAATTTTAACCAACATAACATTAACATTACATAACATGTTTATCTTCAATGTTTACTTTTCTTCAAACACAAAATCGCTCTAAGAAATTCACATTCAGTATATTCAGCTTTTCAAGCGATTTCAAGAGTAATTGTATGCTATTATACTATACGAGCATTATGCTTTTTGATGTTAGATTAATTGTATAATATATGTTTAAATCTTAGGGGTTATGAGTATTATACGCTTTAATCGTTATATCAATTGATATTATATCTAAATAATGTTATACTTTACAAAAATAGATATTTTGAAATTATATCTTTCGTTCATTATATTCAGTGAATATTATACTAAACAAGCTTATACAACGTGAGCGTATATATTATGAATGTTATATGATGAGTTCTTATATCTCGTATTACTTACCCGTTAAAATAAATATCAAGTTATATTTTTGTGCAAAAGTTTTTGAAAAGCCCAGGGATACAAAGCTGGGGCTCTAACTCATGACCTTCAGAGTGAAAGTCACGTACCTAAACGCCCAGTTACACTGGTTTCAAGGTGATTATCATACATTCTATGAAAATAGCTTAACATTACTATTTTCCAGGGTCTCGCGAATCAGATTGGTATTTACGAAGTTCTAGGGAGAAGCGACATACTCACACCAATTCTCATGAACATCTGTCGTGATGGATTTGCGACACAACAGATCTGCATGCTTATTATACGATACGAACAGGGCGGTGACTTTAACTCGGTGAGTTTTCATATAATAAAAATAAAATATTGGAGGCTAGTTTTACATATATCGAAACAGTACTCAAGTAAGCTCATAAGGCCTACATAAAAGGTGCTAGGCAAAAGTTTTATTTTCAGTGCCATTTCTGGCAATTGCAGATCCAAAGATGAAGAAAATATGATATTACAGTGGTAGATCCTAGGTAGATCCCTAACTCCTGCAAGACCTCTGGTAGGTAGGGGGTTGGGTAATGCTTAAAAACCGAAAATATGAAATTTCAATGTCTCGCCCTCTTATATTGTTTTCATACGTAAAAAAAGAACGTCTGATTTTTATTTTTATTTTTGGATAAGATTTAGGGGTCGCTACTGAATTTAGAATTTTTTAAGGTTTGCATATCTCCATAGTAAGATTTTTTTTATATTTTACATTTTACTACTTTCATGAGCTACATTTGATGATAGGAAATGAATAATCTTGAAAATATAAAAACAAAATCACTTATTTTCAGCCAGTAGTTCAAAAATTAATTTTATTGTGCTAATATGCTAAAAACGGCCTCGATAATTTTAAGACTTAAAATTTGATTTCAAATAAACTTCGAACATTTAGTGAACAAATTTCGTATTTTCTCGATTGTTTATTCCTTATTTATCAAGTGTAGCTCATGAAAGTAGTAAAATGTTAAATATAAGAAAAAATCTTACTATGGAGATATGCAAACCTTAAGAATTTCAAAATTCATTAGCGACCCCTAAATCTTATCCAAAAAATAAAAATAAAAATCAGACGTTCTTTTTTTACGTATTAGAACAATATAAGAGGGTGAAACATTGAAATTTCAAATTTTCGGTTTTTAAGCATCACCCTAGTATCTATTTTTATCCGACACCCCAGGGAAATAACGTTTTAGTGATTCTTATCTGAATTGAGATCATGAGGCGATGGATTGGAATCGGTTTCTTACATTAGCACGATTAGATTCACATTTAGCTGGTGTGCTCTGACTTGACGGCTGTTGTGTCAGGCGTCGGAGCATCATGTCAGATAAGTATGAATCCCAATTTACGTTTTTGAGTTTTGACTTTTAATTAAACTATTAATTTCATAATTTCAGACAATGTTCCCAACTTTCCTGGGGCATGCACCGTCCGGGGCTTCACTGCGTCAAGTCATGCATTACGGGCAAAGCATCAGATTCAATACTTTCGCTCGCTACAGCTTCGGCCATATTCAGAATCTAGTTGTCTATGGCCGCGTCATGCCTCCTCCATACGACATGAGTCGCGTCACAGCAAGAAGCTACCTTCACTACGGACTTAATGATCTAGAAGTTAATCACAGGGATGTTTTGATCTTAGAAGAAGCACTGCCAAATGCTGTCGCGATACAAGTACCGAGACCACAGTTCAATCATTTTGATTTTATTTGGGGTTTAGATGTGAGAGAACAAGTGTATGAAACGGTTCTTCGGACCATGAGAGAGGCCGAAAGCTTGACTTCGTTTTAATGCGCTTATTAACGTTTTATTCGTACATTTGTTTGTTTTAATAAAAAGTTTTATTGAAATGGGAAATATTTCACCCGTAGTTTGTATATAGGTACCTACGCGTTTAATTAACTTATTTATTTACCTCTCCGCTACCCGCTCAAGCCAGTTGTTTCGTGACCATGGATGTTGCGACACGTCCCGAATGTCGGGAGTTTTATTTATCGTATAGCGGTTACACACTGGTACATAATATGTTTTCGTATCGATGTCCCTGATAGAGTTCCATAATTAATAAATAAGTTAATTATACGCGATTCTGGGGGCCGATTTTTGACTTTCGAGCGCTCGAAAATTAAATAAAAGTAAATACGATTGTAGCGATAAAATTGCAGGCACTTACTTTTTACCGATTATAATTAAATACAAGTGGTCGATGCCAGTCGTTTTTAAATTTTTTATCGCTATTTCAAAATAGCATTTCATAATTTTTGACTGTTTTCGAGTGAAAAGGTCGAGCGCTCGAAAGTCAAAAATCGGTCCCCAGTCCCGTTTAGTGAAATTATGTCTGGGAATCGTGAAAGTTTAAATTAATATTAACACGACTTTCACGTGTCGGTACTCCAGTACCCTTTCTCGGGATGATAAATTTACTGTGTATATTATGTTTATCAACAAACACCCAAGAAAGCAACCAAACGCCTTTATTTCCTTGCCGGGATGTCCCGGATAATAAACGAGTGCCGCTAAGTTACAATCTCCGATTTATATCAGGGGCGGAGAGTAGGGAAGGGATCGGAGAATCTTTCGTAAGCCCCTTGTATTATGGTATTTGCGCCTTACGATACGACACGGCGGGTGAAGCTTGTTCTGTCATTATTTTATACAATTGGTGCAAACAAGCGCACTGCCCGTCAGGCAGTAAGCGGGCACCGTAGCCTATCGATGCTCCAACTTCAGAGTATTCGCTTATCGACCTCTTACTTAAATGCCTGTACACTCATTTCTTCATCAACCTCAAAATCATACTGTAATCTTCGGCAAAGAACTTATTCCATAGCCGGAGCATTCGCAGGAGAAAAATCCTCTGGAACTACAGTTCCAGACGTATGCACGGTGGGTACACTGCGCGCAGCCATTATGGGATTCCAACATGTAAGGATTATTATTGTATGTCTTTCCCGCTCACGGGACAATGATGTCCCGGACCTTTGGGAGGCGTGCGTGGGGCTAGGTACCTATTTACAAAGTACCAACTGAGTCAACACGTAGAGGCCCTTTTGACAATTTAATGAAATGCAAGGAGTACACCGAGCGGATGCTGTCCCTGCCCGTGTCATTGGACGCACACAGAGACAGCACCCGCTGGGGTGTATAGGGACTAATTGATGGTTGATGGAATCTAAATAAACGCTTGGGCTATTGGGTGAAACATCGGACGCCTGCCTATCAGGGGGGGGGTACTAAAGAGGAGGGGGGCTGTCCAACCATCCACCCGGTCGGCTCAACCTGACCACAGGACACCCCCAGGAGCACTCAGGTACGTAGGGACGCTACTCCCTAACAGCCCGCCACAAGCTGCCTTACGTTGACTGATTGCGCCAGAAATCTGGTGGGCGATGGGGCCGTCACATCCGTTTGCCAATAATTATTATTATTATCAGGATAAAAAATGCCCTGCCGATATGCCGGTGACAAGTGACTATCATCTTCTTTTACTACGTTCTACAAAAACAACGGATCTGATTGTGTAAAATCACCACAGAATTGATTTCACACAAGGTATTATAGGGTAACTTGGTAGGAGGCGAATAAGGTCTCCAGAGCTTCTGAGGATGCGCTGCGTTGAGAAAAAAGGACCTTGGAAAAAAGGAATCAATAAACAACCGACGTCCACAGGATACGGTATCTGCTTAGGTACATACCATCAGGCATCGTAATGCAATCACTAAATTTAATTTCCCAACTGTATCCCTTGTCTGAATTTTCGTTTCGGCAAAAAGCCAGTTTTCTCGAACAGCGCAAAGTTTTTGATTATTTTTAAACACTTATCGTGTAGAACCCATTAGGTAAGGTTAGGTTTATTTTAGAATAATCTAGAAAATTTCATAGTTTCATAGAAATGAAAATTCGGACAAACGATACAATATGGATGAATACTGCAATGTTCTGCCGCCAGAGTGCAGCACTAGCACAAACCGTAAACCAGTAGAGGAAGATAGGGATTCACACACACACATGCACAATTGATTGTCAAATGAGTGACAAGGATGCAAGCATAGACAATACCGCAAGTGGGAACGAGATACAATATCAAATGTGCTAGTGTCGCCACCTACGCAGAGTTTTGCGTAATGTTCCCTATTGGGAAGTAAAATTTAGTGATTGCGTTACATAACAGGCAAGGTCATATGGTTGTTTATCACCATTGTAGTATAAAACAAAGTAATAGTTTATTTGTGTCACAAAGGGCGGTGTATTAAATCCTGAACGTAGCGAGGGATCCTACAATAGAATCCTGAGCGTATGGAGGGATTCTAACGTATAGGATCCTGAGCGTAGTGAGGGATTCAAGTGTTACCGCCCAAGACGAAGATAATTTTGCTCCTGAGTGACACATGCAACTTTTCACACCGACTATGAGGAAAAAAATTTCAAAAAAGGGACAAAAATAATGTTCGATTTTAATCGATTACTATGAAGTTACAATAGATTATTTTAATAAGATCTGTGTTCAATTGGCACATTGCGTAAAGCGCTACAAGCCAATTAACAAATTAAAAAAGTAGCTTGAACAGAAAAGTAGCATTTTGCTCCGTCTCGACGTGGACCAAAACTTACTTTTCTGAATGAACTTTTTCGAAATGGAATCTGGTGTGAAAACATTTAATCTGACTGCGTCTTCTCCGCCACTTTCTTTCACCGCAGCGTCTCGAGGTAAACACTACTCTAATTCCAAAGATCGATTTGGTAACGGAATTATCGAAATTGCTGCCATTTCTCGGGCTTCAGACGATCCGTACGGATTAGATATGGATAAATTGATTCTAGAGTTCGAACCGGGTGTGGGGATTCAGCAACTAATGGTCTGCCAAGTTGAAACCACTAGATTTAATTACGCAAGCAACGCTTAACCTCATTAGCATGTATTGACCAACAGTGTTGCTGGGCCGTTTTCACTCAAATGTGCGACTTTAACTTTTTTTTTCATAATTTAGATTTTTTTGGTTTTTCCTGTGCAGAATCTTGAGCACTCTTGATCCCCATAATGAAAAAAATGACCACATTTTCCATATTTTTTTTAGGATTCCACTACGTGACGGTCCATACACTATCCATCCCCATCTATGAAAAAAACTTTCCTAAGAAACCTTTACAAAAAAATTGGTTGTCTATGAAGTCGGCTTAGGGACGATAATTTTATGTGATAACGTCATAAAGCCGAACGCTCGGCTCAGGCGGAACGGGACATCGAGTCACACTTTTTCGTGCGTGCTACCGGTGTTCATCGATTTATATAAATATAAATAAATATAAATATTTGCGGACAATCTTACACAAATCAACCTAGTCCCAAACTAAGCAAAGCTTGTACTATGGGTACTAGACGAAGATAAATATACTTATATAGATAAATAATTACTTAAATACATAGAAAACATCCATGACTCAGGAACAAATATTCGTGCTCATCACACAAATAAATGCCCTTACCGGGATTCGAACCCAGGACCTCTTGCTTCGTAGGCAGGGTCACTACCAACTAGGCTAAAGCGGTCGTCATTAGGCTAAAGCGGTCGTCATCATAAGACGTTATCACGTCAAAAACGTCACATTGTGGAATAAAACACTGGAGATATTTTTTTTATTTATCCATCAAGAGGATCACGAGTGCTCATGATTCTGAACAGGAAAAACCAAAAAAATCTAAATTCTGAGAAAAAAGTAAAAGTCGCACATTTGGGTGAAAACGCCCTGCCGTAGTGTTGATTGAAGGAGCGAGCGAAGCGAACGTAGTTCCCCGTTACAGCTTGAGCCAAAATTATTTCGTATGTCCGGACGTGGAGATGTCCTGCTGTCCGGCTGTTCTCCTCTTTTCTCAGCCGATTCTCGTGAAATTTTGTGAGCAGGTTCCATAACTATAAAGAATTGCTTAGTCATTCCATTTTTCGAAATTTAAAAAATAAATATGTGTACCTACTGTAATTAAAATTGTATTTTTTTTAAATTATGGTTTTATATTTGTAGTGACATGTTCCACTATTATTATAAATATTATAATTAATTTGATACATAGTTTTAAAATTATTGTATGTACCGTAAAGCTGTTGATTGTGACACACGCATAACTTAGTCTTATTACAACTACTAACTGTACTCGCACAATTTGACAATAAATGATTTCTGATTCTGATTCTGAATAAAAAAAGACACGAGTTCACGAGTTCTATGGCTAACAGAGCCACTAGTCTTATTAATGGGTTCAACTTTCGCTTGCCAGATTCATACGAATTTATAATTTTAGACAGACTAAAGTTAGGCATTCACCAACGCGTTTTTACTTCGTCGCAAAGACAAATGGATGCGATGGCGCATGTCGAAACCACGCAAGTGCCAGCTACGGGACGCCCCCGTGAATGTATATATTTATTATTATAATTTGATTTATCGCTATCCTAACCTATGGCGCCCAAACTTGGTCACTAACAGAAGCCCAAAAGTCCCGACTCAAGATTTGCCAGCGAGCAATGGAACGCAGCATACTCGGAGTTCGTAGGATCGATCGGATCAGGAACACGGAGCTGCGTACCAAAACTGGCATCGTAGATGTGGGTGCCAAGACCGCGAAGCTTAAGTGGGACTGGACTGGACATGTCTGCCGAATGCACGCAGAACGATGGGCCAAATTAGCCACCGAATGGACCCCACAAGATGGCTTTCGAAGTAGAGGCAGACCGAAAAGGCGATGGCGGGACGACCTTGACACATTTTGTACAGATTGGCGAAAACTAGCACTGGACCGAGACAAGTGGCGGAAAAAAGGGGAGGCCTTTGCCCAGCAGTGGGACACAATATAGGCTACAAAAAAAAAAAAAAATTTTTGGGTCTTAATATGCTGCTTCGACCAGCAAGTGATCTATTGTGGCAACCCTTTCTTTAGAGTTCACCGTCAAGGCCCGTTGCCTCCAGGAAATTGATTCTTTGGGCGGTGATGTGTTTAACCTCTTCTGGGTGCACGATGTGCCGCCCTAGGTAGGTACTTCTTTTGTGCATGAGTGGTCCGTATGAGCAGAGAATGTAGTCAAAATATTATGTACATAATGGACATTATGGATGGTATACAATTCCTGCACCAGGGTCTCGAAGGGAAGCAAGAATAAACACCGGTTTAGTAACAAACAACGTATGTTTTATTTTCGGTTAAACGACTCTCTAACACCTCATAAAACTACGGGAAACAACCGTTCGCGCGAAGTAGAAATCGCTCCGCACTTAACAGCGACATCTAGCGGCAAATTGGGTCAGCACAATTGGTTCGACGTTATACAGATGAGATCCATGCGTAGCAGAGACAAAGGACGCAGCGTGGTGCCGAGGTAAATCACCAACTTAAAATTCGCCATGACGCTCGAATCTCCATACAAACGTAGTTTCGTTCTCATTTTAAAACGACATGCTAGAATAACATGAAACTGTATATACAATATCTAGGTTCAAAACTAGTTTCTGTTGCCAGAGATTAAAATATAAAAAAGCGGCCAAGTGCGAGTCGGACTCGCACATGAAGGGTTCCGTGAAATAAATTGCGGTTTACGATTTATGACGTATTAAAAAAAATACTAGATATCGTTCAAACCAATTTTCGGTGGAAGTTCGCATGGTAATGTAAATCATATATTTTTTTTAGTTTTATCATTCTCTTATTTTAGAAGTTACAGGAGGGGGGACACACATTTTACCACTTTGGAAGTGTCTCTCGCGCAAACTATTCAGTTTAGAAAAAAAATATATTAGGAACCTCAATATCATTTTTGAAGACCTATCCATAAATACCCCACACGTATGGGTTTAATGAAAAAAAAATTTTTGAGTTTCAGTTCTGAGTATGGGGGACCCCTAAAACTTAATGTTTTTTTTTTAGATTTTTGTGTGAAAATCTTAATGCGGTTTACAGAATACATCTACTTACCAAGTTTCAACAGTATAGCTCTTATAGTTTCGGAAAAAAGTGGCTGTGACATACGGACGGACAGACAAACAGACAGACGGACGGACATGACGAATCTATAAGGGTTCCGTTTTTTGCCATTTGGCTACGGAACCCTAAAAATTGGTTGTCTATAAAGTCGGTTTACGGACGATAATTTTACGTGATAACGTCATAAAGCCGAACGCTCGGCTCAGGAGGAACGGGACAATGAAATGAGTCATACTTTTTCGTGCGTGCTGCCGGTGTTCATCGATTTATAAGACGTTATCACGTCTAAAATTGAGCTAATAGAACGGTTTTTCATGCAAGGTTTCTAATCACTTAATTTTTTATTCTATTATTATTAATAGCAACAGATACTACTGACGTACAGTCAGGGGTATTAATATATGCACATAAAAAAGGGCATAAATATCTGTACAGGACTCTTTTTGTCAATGTCATAAAGGCGTGTACATATATTTATGTAATTATTTATGTACGTATATTAATACCTGGTAAAGGTCGCGGGAGTCCGCTGGATGCGGGTGGCCCAGGACCGGCCATTTCCCAAAGGCTCAAAGAGCAAAGGCAAGGCCCAAAGAGTGCCATTTGGGGGAGGCCTATGTCCAGCAGTGGACGTCTTTCGGCTGACATGATGATGATGATGATGATTAATACCCCTGACTGTACTACAGCGGATCCCATAGTATATAAAAAGTTTTTTTTTATGAGTAACTAACTGCGTTTGTATGGAGAGTCGACTTGTGTCTACCGTACTGGGGACTCTTAACACAACCCTGTTTAAATAATACCACTGTTAGCAAAACGATTATATCCGTCACGAAAACTTTCGCCATCTGTTCAAAGGTTAACCAGGCAAAGTTAAAATGGCGGCCATTATTTAAACAACAAAAACTGCCCAGCTGGGAACGTTTCTCAAACTTCTGTACGAATAAAACAAATAACTAGCTTTATTATTAAACAAAGTAGAACAAAACTGGGATTCGGAAAATGTAGTTGGCAGTTCTGTTTATTAAATGTTAACGTAGTAAATGCCTTACGAAATTACTTATTTACTCAAGAGCATAAAAAGTTGAACTCACCGTAGCGCGCATTTTTGTATGTGTGCGTGATAATATTGATAGTCGGTTTGCTTTGTATGGCAGTGACACGGCGGTTGTCGTTACAGGCGGTGACAACTGACAAGTGGCAGTTATAGTTTGCCAGTTAAAATGACGAAAAGTACTCAAAACTAAGCATTACCGACATTTATTGTTTCAATGTTATCTTTAAGTAGGGTTGTAAAATAATTACACATAAATGTTAGAATAAACAGTAGCAGCTCTGCACGTCGATCACGTAGAAGCATTCTACGCGCGTCAGGTAGGTCTAAATGTCACTTTTATATGGAAAATTGACAGTTAAATTGTACCGACGCGCGTTCGGAACGTTACGTGATTACCATACCTGTGCTAACTCGGGGCACCTATACTAAAGTGATGTAGCAAAATATTTTATCGACAAAAAAATATATCGATGTTACTGTCAACATCTAAATGTTATTCAAAATAAATACATATTATATATTTTCTCTTCATTTTAAAATAAAAACAATGAACAGATTAAAACGTGCATTTATTTGTTTATTTTAAAATAGTTTTCATAGTATACAATTTATATTTTTTCCCTATTCGTCGGTAATAAAGATTGCCGTCTAGATGAAAATATCCACTTTAAATTAATAGATGTTCTCTTAACGTCCACAGTGGTCAACGGGGCATTTTATCTTTTATCTTAAAATATGACTATTGACTTTTGAGTCAAAATAAAACAGATATGATATGTGTTTGTCGCGAATCATGGCAGTTGATGATGTCGCGATGACTTCACTTCTTTTGGTTGTTGGGAGTGTCTTGAATCATGGGAGTTGATGATATCGCGATGACTTTAACTCGTGGTCGGACCGTGTGGTGCCGCCTTAAGAGATTATTTGCGCTGGCAAGGTTATGATATATTTGTGACTGTGGGTAGAATAAGGTTGTAGTCTTTGGAGCATTTAAGGGCTTGCTCTGTTGGAGAAGCCTCATTTTGTGATCTGAAATTGGCGAATGACGAAGTAGTCTGAGGAGGTGTTCTCGCCAAGGAGCCGGGAGCTACGCAGCTGATCTCTGAAAGCTAAGTGTCTTAGATTCTCAGCACTTTACTTTTTCTCCTATTTGCTTTATTGTTCTACTATAAATGTGTTATATAATTTTCAACACACCTGCTCGTAAAGTAGGTCTTATTACAGCGTATTTACACTGATAATGCAGAATATTTCCCATGCCGTGCCTTTTACATTACATTATCGCACTAGTGCCTTTTCATTACATATATTTTTAAATATTAGCAAAATAATGCAGAATATTACCCATGCCGTGACTTTTACATTACATTATCGCACTAGTGCCTTTTCATTACATACCTTTTAACATTTTAATTTTTTATTTTTTTTATTTTTTTTCCTCGCAAATGTGTTGAAAAACGTCGTATGAAACACGTGAGCATTGGTCATTACACTTCTCGTCTCCATTAAGCCTTCGCCTTCGGCTCAGGCTTAAAAACCGACTCGAGTGTAATGACCAACATAGCACACTTGTATCATAATGTACTATTATGTATTATGACGTTGTTTCATATCATGAGAATCATGAGTTTTACGTAATGATACTGGTATGTGTCTCATGCTAACTGAGTGTCTCAATATCCTGATAGTTCATCTATTCTTAATGTCTCAATTACGCTCATACTTACTGTAACTTTATAACTAGCTACCCAAGTGAAACTATCCCGTTTTGCCGCCATTAGGGCGTTGTGTAAGGTAACGTCTCTGTTAATGGTACTCGTTGATATTACGGATGTTAGTTCCCGTAGCTTTGTCCCCGAGGGTCTTACACGGAGGTGAGATCCCACCATGCAACGTCCGGAGCACTGGGTTCCGCGTTGTATGGTGTCTAAGAGGGAGTTCCAAGTTTCGCCAGTGTGCTGGTGTGAGACACCGCCGTACTATCGTGGATGGGCGAGCCTACGTAGTACGGCGGTAGTGGAAAGGGATAGTCGGGTATCGTTCGAACTGCCTCCCTGCGCGGTTAGGGAGGCGCGTAGTAGCGCTGTAAGCCCTGTTGCGAACAGGCTGTAAGGTGCGCGCCCTAGTGAGTGGCCGGCCACGCCAAGGTGCCTCATAGGTTGTGAAGAAGGACAACTCGAATGTAAGGCAGCCTTGACGGGCACCGATAGATTCGTGTCGAATCGCTTGATGGGAACTAGGCGGGCTATGTAATACCTCATAACGAGACCGACTGACTATACCTGTAGAGCCCGTATAGGATGACCTCTTTAATGTGATGACGCAATATCTTCTAGTTGATAATATGAAATCATCTGAGACTGCTACTTGAGACTACTTGTATATAATCCTTTGTTTGTGAGAGCGAGTTCAGTATAAGAGGAGGTTCATAGTTGCTCGGCCGGTAGGCGAGAACATGAGAAAGTATACAGCGCACATAGTGTGTGGCTAACCTCCTATAGTGCAAGGTGCACCATGTCATTTTGCTTAGTAGGTAGAACTTGTATGTGCTAAGAGTTCTGGGGCATAAGTGACCGGTGTGTCATGGTTATATTTATAACTACAGGTGGTACAGGCGAGCGTCATCGTGTGGGCACGCGAGCACCTTCGTGTCGCGTGTCGTGTCAGAAAGCGAAGCAGATATCCGTGGACTGCATTGGATGTAAGGTAGGATTCAAATTATCCCTACTATGTTCATATATAAACCTTTCGCGGCGCCCTCTAATTTTGTGTAGTCTGACGGTATTTGTACCAGTTACATTCCTATATAACGAGAGGGCGTTCGCGACAGTGTTCAAATATGATATCGAAGCTTTTTATAGTAATCGAGAAATTTCAATGAGCACATGTGTTAATATGTATCGACATCTTTTTTATCGATATCAAATCCCTAAAAAGTGCCCCGAGTTAGCACAGGTATGGTGATTACCCCTCAGAAGTTGTAAATCCCAATTTACATTTTCGTAATTGTAACTGGAACTAACTGCATAAGCGCACGCATACATTTAGCTGCATGCAAGATGAGTTGAATTGTCTATACGGTTTGTAATAGGATTTCTATGCAAAGTGTACCTACGCGTTTTCTTCGCTTTTGAGGGCATATCGTTCAAACCACGAGGAAGCAAGAAGTCATTTTCATTCCGTAGATACTAGGTAATTTGTGTTTTGTCTACACTTCCATGATTCCATCAATTGTATAAAAAAAATCTATTTATTTTTCAGAAACAATTTTTTTTTACAAACTTATCTTATGTAGGATCGAGAGAATAGCGCCTTGTATTGAAGTGTACATTCCCAAAGTCTATTCATGCATAGACCCCAAAATTGAAGCTCTAAATAGACTAGTTTAATTAAATTTGAACATCTGCTTTGCCCATGTTTTCCCACTTCATTACATATCCGTAAAGCCACTCATATCCGCCTACTAGCGGCGTTGTATCCGCATTTATCCAGATTTACGATGTCCTGGTCACATGCGAACCAGAATCAGGTCATAAAATAGTTAGCGCCTCGCTTTTACGAGTAGGTCGCAAAGAGGTTTTCGCCCGCAATTTTGTTGGGATTTTAACGTTTTAACTTTATGAAGTTCAGTAGGAAAGTGGTTACCTTTGTCCCTTTGTCCTGAGGGGTAAACACGTAACGTTTTGAGCGAGCGTTAGGACAATCCAACTGTCATTTTCTCATACTAAAATTGACATTTAGATCTACCTGACGCGCGTACAACGCGTTACGTAATCGACCAGTAGGTCGATCACGTAACACATTGTACGCGCGTCAGGTAGGTCTAAATGTCACTTTTTATATGGAAAATTTACAGTTAAATTGTACCGACGCGCGTTCGGAACGTTACGTGTTTACCCCCCTGCTATCGTTTGTCCGAATTTTCATTTCGGCAAAAACTCTATTTAATAGGTATAAAATAAATGCTCAGTAATGACCTTTGGCCGTGTGCCGACAAGACACATTCTAAATTAGCGATTAGATATTGTATAATACGTGCCGTAGATTAAGTACGTGCGAGATGTGCGAATGATGATACATGTAGCTACTCGTATATATATACCGTGTGATTTTATGAATAAAGAACTACTATTGTGTTGACAGTACTCCAGAGTCTCTCTCTGAGTGTGGACTGCCATAAACCCCTCTGGGGTGAAGTCCACACTCGCCTTGTCTACTCCCCCATCAACATTCTAATTCTTGCCAGGCAGTGGACACTACCTCCTCAACCACCAACCACTGTCTGGCAAAGGCCGTATCCATAAACCCATACTCGCCGAATATACACTAGGGACGGAACTGTTAACTCGCGTATATATTACCGTCAAGGACCTGCGTGTCATATTAGTCATATTCGATTCACGGCTCACCTTTCATGACAACATAAAAGCGTTAGCGGCGAACTGTTTCAGAAGGTTAGGGTTCGTGATCAGGACTGCGCGTGATTTCGACTGTCCTAGGGCTAAACAACTCATATCCACCGCCCTAGTACCTACTAGTAAGAAGCAAACTTAAGACAGCATGTATAATTTGGAATCCGCATGAAGCTTCTTACACCTTGCTACTGGAGAAAATCCAAAAAGCCTTCTAACTTTATAATAAAAAATATGGATATTATCCATTTTTATATCCCACAAAATTTATATTGGGCGTATTAGGTTTTACTTCCCTTGAGGTGTCGCGTAACTGGGTGTTACTAACGAGCACTTGCAAAATATTGCCAGGATGTTCAGACTGCCCAGAGCTGGTGGGTCAGGTGGTGCGTCTGCTAGTCCCCTCACTGCCGAAGTTCAATTTTCGCCCGCGTAACCGACTTCTGCTAGCTGCTCCAGAGGTGCGCGCAAAAACCCTCCGTTCGTCAGAGCTCTACACTGCCTCAATGCGCTTCTTGCATCAGCACCGGATGAGGACGTTTTTGGATGAAGTTGGGGAATGGTGTATCGTGACTGCTAAAGGTACTGTGAGGTGATGGATAGATGTTATTCTTCTGTCATATATTACAATTAAATTAAAATGTCATATATCGAATTAGTAATTCACAGTGACTTAGTTTTTAACTGTTATGAAATAAAAATTAATAAATAAATATCGTTTGATTAAAGTTTGTTTTTAAATCCTCAAGTGTACAAGGAAGTAGACTTTAATATGTAATCTATTATGATTAATTACGATAAAAAATTACAAATACAAACGAATGCCGGTATATTAAATTATCAAATACTTCTACGGCTCTACCACGTTTGCTGATATATAAATCTGTGATTAGGATAGATAAGGCTTATTTCTTATCTTTTCAGTTAATCCTGTATTTGTGTAATTAAATTCTTAGGCATCCATACTTCCATACATACTAATATTATATTAATTACTCTGCCTGTCTGTCTGTCTGTTTTCACACTTAAACCGTTGAAACGATTCAGAGGTTTGGTATGGAGATACACCATTTAAATATAAGTACTTATCATTTCAAATAAAGGGTTCAAGCGACCCCTATCACCCAAAACAATTAACATAGAATTAGAGGGTAGTTGCAAAGTTTTGAGGCAGATTGTAGCCAAATTACAATAATTATTATTGAAACTCAGTGCAGGCGTGGGAATGGGAATTATTCCGCTTATAATGCAAATGACCTGGAATTAGTTAAAAGTTTCGCTAGATTCGAGGGTCATTCCTAAGTCAACGGGGGGGTCAATTAACCCGTCATGTAAATTATACTCGCGATGCTATCTTAATTTGGAAGCCCTTCAATTGGCAGAGTATCTACAAATGCACACATTTTTAGTTAGGTACCTTTTTGTTTTTTTTTTTTTTCTAAAACGATTATTGGCGCTTTATACAGCGCAAACGAGACTTGAACGCACGAGTTTTTATTACTTTGCAAAGTTTAGGGTTTTTTTTTTTATATTAAAAAGCAACCCAACAAAAAATCTATATAACTAACGAACTCACTCACAAAATTTCACGAGAATCGGTCGAGAAATGCGACCTGTAGAGGAGAACAGCCGGACAGCGTGACAGCTGGACAGATCGCCTTTGTACATAACTTATCTTGTTTTAATTGTCTACTAAGTACTATCTTTATTTTGTACCATAAAGAGTTATACTACTACGGGGCTGTCCATAGATTACTTCATGTCAAAATAGGAGGGAGGGGGTCTGAACATTGGATGAGTAGTCATTTAACTAGGCGGGGAGGGTCCATTCAAGGAATTAACTGGATGATGATGGGGGGGAGGGGGTCCAAAATCGACAAAAATTATGACGTAATATATGGACAAGCCCAACTACTACTTGTAATTCTAGCTTAAGTTATGTTTACACTTGTACTGTACAACGAATACTATGTAACCCATCGTCTGTCTTTTCTAGAGGCGAGACTGCTTTTATGTATTTACACACTGGTACATAGGTAATATAAAGACAATTTAAAATTAAAATTAGGAGTTAAAAATTGAAATTTACAATTTTGCACATAAAAACTCGCTTCTTTTGCATAGGGACTATCCACATTATGTAAAGGCAACAGCAACAGGGAGGGGAGGTCATGCCAAACGTTGTCACTTCCTGTCGGACGTGTTAATAAGATCGGAAAAAACGTGACATGGGGGGAGGGGGTCTAAAAAGTCAGAATTTTGTGCAACGTAATAGGTGGACGGTCCCTTATTTAGTAAAACAGTTATGGGCTACGTCATATGAGTCGGTTATAAAAATTGTGACTTATTGTTACGACCAATATTAACTTTTGACAGCTTTTACACTCCAGAGGCGACATGCGGTTCATCTATAAAAATGTTAGTGTTAAGTTGGAAATGGTGAGGGGTTATTCGTGTCTTATCCATACAAATACCTACTACGTAACGTACCCATATATGGTTCATGCTATTGTTATCAATCGTTGTCGTCACTCTGTTTCCAATCTCAGTTCTATTTCCAACGATTTTTTTTATATTATATGCTTTGCATATACATAGTTATACATAAAATACACGGCGTATAATCTGAATGTGGCACTTAGAGAAAATCTGAAACTGAGATACGGTTTGTTAGGAGACACTCGTGTTTCCTAAGAACAAACCGCCGCACAACCCCACTACTAGAAAAAATAAAAACTGTACCTTTTTAAGTATTTAAGAAAAACTGCATTACGCCTATATAAACAATTTTTTTGGCCAACTACGGTAGAGCCGATATGTTTTTAGCAGTCTATATTGTATTTACGTGTGTACCACCGTAGCGTTTAATCAGAATCTTAAACCGATTTTCATGAACGTGGTATCAATCGATTTGAAATTATGCTCCTGGCGACATGACATAGGCTGTCTTTCGTATGAATATCTTTAGTTTTCTGTAGTCGAGGTAAAGTTTTTTGAAATTTTTATGCTTGTCTAATTCATCATCATCATCACACATCAGCCGAAAGACGTCCACTGCTGGACATAGGCCTCCCCCAAAGACTGCCACAATGGCCGGTCCTGCGCCACCCGCATCCAGCGGACTCCCGCGACCTTTACCAGGTCCACCTTGTGGGGGGCCTACCCACGCTGCGCCTTCCGGTACGTAGTCGCCACCCGAGAACCATTCCACCCCAACGGCCATCGGTTCTACGTGCAATGTGCCCCGCCCACTACCACTTAGGTTTAGCGATTCGGAGGGCTATATCGGTTACCTTGATTGATTGAACGATCGCGCAGAGAAACTCCCAGCATAGCCCTCTCCATTGCCCTTTGAGTGACTTTGAGCCTTCTTATGAGGCCTATAGTAAGCGACCACGTTTCCGTGCTATATGTCATCACTGGCAACACACACTGGTCTGGCTTGTCTAATTATTTTATCTAAACTAGAGTTGGGAACAGTCCGAATGGCTTAACCGAGTTGCGCGCCATCTAGTTTCCACAAACTTAAACAATGCCGGCTGTGGACCGATCCTCGTTGAATTTAGATTGGCGTTAGAACAATCCAGAACTACTAGGTTACCTACTACATTGCAGAGTCAGGAGATATTGTGGTGATTGTTATATTGTAAGTTTAGCATAAGTATCCGTGTCTGTTTGTGGCATCGTAGTTCACGAACAGATGAACCGATGTAAATGCGGTTTTAATGCTTGGTTCAGATGTACTTACTTACATAAGACCATTAAAAATATATTGTTCGTCTATCTTTTCGTTCCTGATCTCCACACAATTGCTCAAAGGTCAACTGGAAGAAATCCATTACAGGGATAAGTTCGCCTTTCCACCGATTTAAGCTATTTTTAACCGATTTAATAAAAGAAAGAGGTTCTGTGGTGTATGCGGCCTCGGGCCAGCAACTCTATGGTACGCTGTTTGTCAGATAGGGACTTGTCAAATAAATGGATTCGTCCGAACTGCCGTTTCTCAAATCAGGCGGGAATTGGCCGTGAGAACAACCCGGCATGCGAATGGCTAGCGATCTTAAAATCGGGTTACTGGAGCTAAAGAACCTCAGGGAGGCGGTTTGGAGGAAAACGATATGACCTTCCGTACAAGGGCTCAAGAGCCTCAGGTAGGTGGTGTGGAGGCAAACGTTAGGGCCTTCAGTGTGGGCCAAAACATTTGGTTCCGTCAATATTAAAGGGGGGAGAAGTGGCAGCCGGGTAGGGTAATTAGTTCTGCCGGTTCTAGAGACTATACGGTTATCGATAACTACGGCAAGCACTTCCATAGGCACGTTGACCAGTTAAGGAAACGTTTAGGGAGCTCCCCTGTAATCCCCAGCGATTCAGAGTGTACGGTTTCAAGATCGCTAGCCATTCGCATGCCGGGTTGTTCTCACGGCCAATTCCCGCCTGATTCGAGAAACGTGCGACAAGACGTGTTTACCACACCATTGGCGGCCACGCCACAGCCATCGTCGACCCCGGTGCCGCCCCAGCCTCGGCCCATGCGCCAGTGTAGGCTCGATAAGGAAATCAACTACATACAAGGAGTAGAATGTTAGTTCGGTTTATTATTTACTTTGTAGTATCTTAGTATGTTGTGGTAATTGGAGGGGAGGATTGTGTTGTATGCGGCCTCGGGCCAGCAACTCTATGGTACGCTGTTTGTCAGATAGGGACTTGTCAAATAAATTGATTCATCCGAACTGCCGTTTCTCTGATCTCCGGTCCCCAAGAACCCAGAACTTCACAGATTCTATGTGCCACTGTATGTTTTAATTATTCTGTTTGTGTTTACCTGTGTCTTGTGTACCTACCTTAGTTTTAACATGTATGTATGTACATTGTTTTTAATGGCTCTGCTCTATTATAAATTATTAGTGGTACGAATACATTTTATTTTATTTAACAAGTATGTATACATGATTTATTTGATAAGAAAAAAAAGAGACACTAACATGGAATGTATACCTATACCTAAAACTGTTTTCATTCTCATCTATCAAATCATTGTTTTATCGTAGTCTTGATTACATTGGGCCTTTAAGTACTCTTACAAAGGGCAAAAAGGCGTCAAAAGCCCAATCTGATAGGTGACTCAGCCGTCTAAAGTTTTTCCATTAAAGTCGTATTTCAAAGTGCCCGAAGTTCAATAGATACGCGACTCTGGAATTCGTGATTACTATGAACTTTGGGACGTGACAGTATTATTTTAAAAGGTGTCAAGTGAAAACAAATATGGTGCTTTTCGAGATAAATTATTATCATGCAATGCCAAATCATGAATTTTGTGATCTGCTGGATTTTACGATCGGCCGCCGACATATACAACATAACACTATATCAAATCATTGCACATCCTCCACAAATTATTCTATTCATCCAGTTAGCTCATATCTGTATCCCGTTCAATCGTGGCGTATTTGCTCCATCCATCATCTTGTCTAATTGTTGCCGGTTGCGAGTGAGCTGAGATCTGGATTAATTGCTTACGATGTTGCAGGGCACGCCTTGGAGTTACATGGCGTTTGAGTTTTTGAACTACTGTCAGACTGTCCGCCTCACAAACTCACAAGGGACTTAAAATATTTGTACCGCATGTCGCATTAAACGTCATGTTAAACTGCCATATGAAGTTGTCAAACGAGTGAAAACGACAAGGTACTTAGGTGTTCAGCAACTTTAAATCAGGCAACAAGGCCCGCATTACATGTTTACATCACTTGCTATTCCTTGTTACCGCTAATAATAAACATTAAAAATAAAATCATATGTAGATTGTACACATAATATACATACCAAAACATAATTATAAAGAGTGTATATTCGCTAACAAACTGTTATGCAGTTTGGCGAAGATTTAGATTAAGTTTATCGTAATTTTTGTTGAGTAAGAAATAAAAAAAAAATAAAAAAAATTACCTTATTGACATATCATTATAAACTTTTGGAGGAGATAGTGCAGGTCCATCTTGAGAACATAAAACTCATGCGTATAGTTGGGTATTTATTAACAACTTCGGACAATGCCGATAACAACAGTACGACTCGGTAATTAATATACGTATTATTCTCGGACATTAGAAAACAAGACAAGACTCTCTTTTGTCCGCCACTGACAGGCTCAGAAGATTGCCGTCTGTCAATACAAAAAAGGTGGCTTACAAGCTCTACAAGGAGGTCGCTACACCACCACCCACGGAGAATGATAATTGATAAATCATCAAATTAATAATATAATAACAAAAATCACCTCCTTGTAGAGCGTTCGCCACAAACTTATTTATAACTACAAAAGCACACTATCACTCTGCGACTTGTTACGCAGCTTTGTGATGCCAGGTAACCGACCGCGAAAACGCCGGAACTTGACTCCCTTCGACCAATATTCTTCCTTAGTGAAGATCGATAGATGGTCTGTTAGAACTCTGACCACAAAGGAATTAAAATTCACGTTATGGCGATACTCTAACCACACGACCCTCAGGATGAATCCGGTCTTCACGCGCACATACTCTACGACTTCCTATGCCCGTGTAGTGTTGTGCAGCCGGGACACGTGAACAGTGTTTAACAGTGGTGGACCCAGGATTTCAGTTTGGTGCTTGATCCCGTTGGGATTCCATTTTAGGTAGGACACAGATGCTTGTTTCTTTATCTTTTGGATCGGTCTTTCATCATCATCATCATATCAGCCGAAAGACGTCCACTGCTGGACATAGGCCTCCCCCAAAGACTGCCACAATGGCCGGTCCTGCGCCACCCGCATCCAGCAGACTCCCGCGACCTTTACCTTGTGAGGGGCCTACCCACGCCGCGCTTCATGTCTGAAGATAAAAGGCGTAGTCATAATGGGGTGCTCTGGAATGCACAAACACTCTCCATCGGCTCCTGTCAGTTGTAGTGTTAGCGACGGGTATCAAAATAAATTTCAAAGTTTATACATAATCATTCCTTGTATATAATAAAGTTTGGGTATAATTTAAATATATATATATATGTTTATTTTGTATAACTATCGTCTGGTAGTTATCTATTATAACCATAATATGGTATAATTCGCATGTCATAGACAAGTTACATGATATTACTATTAAGTAGTATAATATATTATTTTAAACTAGTAAAAACATTCAAACAAATATGCCATTTATAGAATTTAAGAGCAGGCTTAAATGTTTCTTTCAATGTAACCCATTTTACACAGTCAATGAATTTACAGAAAAAATTAAACAAGAGAGATCCATTTTATAATTGTTATACATATAGTAAGTACCTACGTAGATAATTCAATAACATTTGACTTGTAAAATTTCATTATTGTTATCCTATTTTAAGTATAAGTGCATGATTAAATTAAGAGAAAAGTGTTATGTATCATGACTTGCTAGATGTAACGTTATTTTGTTACTTGGCCAAATAAAGAAACTTGAAACTTTTATTACAACAGATTGGTAACGCCAATAAAGTAAAGAAAATATAGCAAACATAACGCTTTGCAAATTTTCTTATATAATATTAGGTAAGTATTAGGTAACACGTACCGGAAGGCGCGGCGTTGGTAGGCCTCCCACAAGGTGGACTGATGACCTGGTAAAGGTCGCGGGAGTCCGCTGGATGCGGGTGGCGCAGGACCGGTCACTTTGGAACTCTTTGGGGGAGGCCTATGTCCAGCAGTGGACGTCTTTCGGCTGATAAATGATGATGATGATGATGACTCAAGAATTATATCAAATGAGCGTTATTGAGAATAATATGATTACAAAAAAATTTAGGCATCGTTACGGACCCTTACCGATAGTGTACATAATTTTGTTGTGTTTGGATTCTTGAGTCGCTCCGACCATCTAGTTGGTGAGCGGCATCTAGATTTTTTCCCCTGTGTTCCTGACGTTAACTAACTTTTCGAGGCTGTTGTCTGCGTGTCTCACTATGTGTCCTTACTAAACAAGTATCTGATTCTTTACTCAGATGCTTGAGCAACTTAGACCCTGGATCCGATAGTGTTATTGAACAAATCAGAACTGAGGACAACACGAATCATTCAGCGACCTTTCTACAAAATGCTCAAGAAGCAATTCAGCGTGCGTAGATAGTAAACCGTATTGAATTCTGTAATAATAAATTACTGATTCCTACAACAGAGAATGCTTTATAGCATTAAGTTCAAATTTGTACTATAAGTTCTTCTTTGGTGCAATAAAGATTCATTCATCATCATCCTAGCGTTATTCCCGGTTGTGCCCTAAAGGAGTTCGGGGTCCGCTTTGACACCTAATCCCAAGATTTAGCATAGGCACTAGTTTTACGAAAGCGACTGCCATCTGACCTTCCAACCCAGAGGGAAAACTAGACCTTATTGGGATTAGACCGGTTTCCTCACGATGTTTTCCTTCACCGAAAAGCTAACGGTAAATATTCCGTACATAACTTGCGAAAAACTCATTGGTACGAGCCGGGATTCGAACCCACGACCGCCGCTTGACAGCCGCATGCCTGAACCACTAGGCTACCGTAGCTTCTGCTCTGGTGCAATAAAGATTAAATAAATAAAATACTTTCAAACGTTTTGTTTACGAAAATACTTGGAACATCACGCATCCACTTATAATGTGCCGTTTTAAAGATTTTTAATTAGGTCTCCATACATTTTGAATGTAATGAGTAACGTTAGTAAGTAATAGAGCGTTAATCGTGATTCATAAAAAAATTGCTGATTTGACCATGATTTATTCACATCCCTATTGTTTATGCTATACAGCCTTACACCCGAGATTAAAATTGAATTTAGTTAATCAACTGTTCTCTTTCTTACATTCTGGCAAAGCTAAGTGTAAGAGTACGACACACTCATAATCTGGGATAAAAAATTGAAATTGTGTTTCTGAATATAATAAAAAAAAGAAAGTGAATGTTAGTTGTAAAGAGCCTCACAATATTTCACCCGTCTTATTCAATTTCCTTGACTATCTTCGTCCCTGTGATATGAATAAGAGATGAAACCCAGTCACATCGTAGCGTGAACGAGACAAAAGCTAAGTCACGTGCTACCGATTACGTCACATAACATTGTACCCACATCAATTACTGTCCAAAACCGCTGGCAGACCGTGCAAGACGTAGCCTTAGCCGGCGTTAATAAATGCGATTATCGCTGACAGCTAGTTTGACATACGAACATATCACACACAAGCATACCGACGCAATATTTATTGCGTGACGTGTGTGTTGCGTATATTCGAGGCCATGTGTTTTCTATGAGAAGATATACGAGCAAATACTTACAAAAAATGTGTGTTATAAAAATGTGTTACCCTCTAAGTAGCACAGAATAAACTAGTAGCTCAGTGAGCTCCAGAACGCCTGTTGGTGGCTATATCAAAAAAAAGCGGCCAAGTGATACATGAAGGGTTCCGTTAAATAAATTGCTTTCTACGATTTATGACGTATTAAAAAAAAACTACTTACTAGATCTCGTTCAAACCAATTTTCGTTGGAAGTTTGCATGGTAATGTACATTATATATTTTTTTTAGTTTTATCATTCTCTTATTTTAGAAGTTACAGGGGGGGGGACACACATTTTACCACTTTGGAAGTGTCTCTCGCGCAAACTCTTCAGTTTAGAAAAAAATGATGTTATAAACCTCAATACCATTTTGAAGACCTATCCATTGATTTCCCACACGTATGTGTTTGATGAAAAAAAAAATGTTGAGTTTCAGTTCTTAGTATGGGGAACCCCAAAATTTATTGTTTTATTTTCTATTTTTGTGTGAAAATCTTAATGCGGTTCACAGAAAACATCTACTTACCAAGTTTCAACAGTATAATAGCTCTTATAGTTTCGGAAAAAAGTGGCTGTGACATACGGACGGACAGACAGACAGACAGACATGACGAATCTATAAGGGTTCCGTTTTTTTTCATTTGGCTACGGAACACTAAAAATATGTTTCGTTAAGAGGTGTGTTACGTTCGAGTACAAAAACACGAAATTTATTCTGTTCTTTATTACACTTGATTGCCATTTTGAATATGCCCAGCTCTGAATTGTACTCAATACTAGTTCTATTCATAAGTGATGTTGGATTGTTTTGGATTTTTTCCTATATGTAGAACTTCTATGTACATGTTTCGTGTCCCGAAGTATTTATATAAGATGTATGGCTCGAATTAAACTTCGCCAAAAGTCTAATTTTAGCGAGTTGACGTCACCAAGTCTTTGTTTCAGAGTGTGGCAACCCTTAGCTTTACACAATAGAGGAGTAAGGCTACGGTCAAAGTGAGGACGCTGTTGAGAACGAGGATTTATAACGGCTTTCCTGTGGAGATAACAATCATAATATAACGTAATAGGTTATGTTATCGCAGATATTTCATACTCAACCCATTTAAGGCCAATACGTGTGTTAATCTAATAACGGCGATAAATTAAACCAGACATAGAACTCATCAGTGTACCTAATCATTAATTAAGATGCTTTTTAAGTTACACTTTACTGTGACCCCAAAATTATTTTATGAAAATTTTATCAGAGCAATGTACTGTGAACATCGATGACATTAAACACGCGATAAGAGCTTTTGAAAGTAACTAACTGTCAACGAGCGGTTAACGCGAGTGTATTTGCATTACATTCAATTGCGTGCCGAATTATTTTTGTATGGATAACATTTTAATTGGAATTCAAAGTAAAAGTTATCTAATTACATTTCTTTTGTCTATACTAACCACCGTTAAGAGATTCGCCCGTATTAGATTTACAGATTTACATGCTACAAGCGAAGATTCTCGAGTGGCGACCAGGCGCAGCTTGGGTAGGCCCCCACAAGGCTGAGTGATGGAGTCCGCTGGATGCGGGTGGCCCAGGACCAGTTATTGTGGCACTCTTTGGGGGAGGTCTATGTCTAGCAGTGGACGTCTTTTGGCTTATATGATGTAATGATGATGATGACGAGCGATTTCCGTTACAAAGCAGAAAAACGCTGCTACGGCGTAGCACACGTAGCGTTGCTTGGAATGGGGTAACACATTCAGTGACAACGGTTTCGTAGCGCTCGGCGCTGATAAAACGGTAAAAACGATTATAGAAAAGCGCATATGAGCAATTGAGCAGAGCGCCCACCTAGGGGGCTCCTGGCATTGAAAGTAAAGTAAAGTAAGGTTAAGGTCACTGTAGCCTTCAATATTTTGTCTCGACAGCTCCCTCAGCACGAACCGACTGGGTAACGAATAATCTATACTAGGCTTTGTGAGCTCTGTAGAACACACAATTCTGTGTTAAACTTTTTTTGTGAAAAATGTCCTAAAACAGAATCGACAAAAAAAAAGCTTGTACCAAAAATTAAAATTTTGACAGAAACTTATGTGTCACGAAATTGCTTGTCTCTTCTCTCACCACTCAAACCACTCCCTAATGAAAGGATTAGCTGAAACTTCACCTTTTGTCTTGTAACAAAGGAACATGCACGTTTTGCGAGCTAAGAATACCTCTGTGACAGTAAAATAACTGAGTCACGGCCCTTCACTTTGCTAAGTTACAGATTTTAACATTAGCTTCTTACTTAATGCCTGAACTTTTCGTGGAGGGAACTTGAGTAGATGTATTTGTGCATTTATCCTTGAAATTTGTTACAACTAGACGGTAAACTCATATACTTGTTTGCCTCAGGCGAATCTTCGGTAGGCCTCGTTACGTACTTGTAAATACTTCCTAATATGTCCTGAGGTAAACGTCCCGCGCCCGTCACTGTCCTAATACATGGCACTTTCAATCTTATGCCAAAGCAATTGAGGTGAACAATATGTGCCAACTTTGCATTAAGGTGTCGAGCGATGGGACATTTACCATACATATATATAGGTAGAGTTCGAGTCGCGACTCGTACCAATGGGTTTTTCGGAACTTACGTACGGAATATCATAGAACCATTAATTTTGCGGTAAAGGAAAACATCGTGAGCAAATCTGCATTATATCTACGAAGAAATTCAAAGGTTTGTGCGAAGTCCCCAACGTGACTACTACTGGCCATGCCATCTCACTCATGAGAGAAGGCCTGTGCCCAACAATGGGACATATCCTGATAATGATAATGCTTTTGTTATGATAAACCCATTCCCCTAGTCCTCGAATTTACACTAGTGTATAACATGGGCACTTATGTCAAAGTGACGGCTTAAATTCGACTGAAGAAATCCTCCTATTAGTTCGAATGTAACCCATATAGCTTTAACGTAAAGTGTCCATGTTATGTATGACATGGTTTTTTTATGTCAAACAATATGGGCGACGGTGTATCCGTTACCGTTACTTGTGAAAACCGTCAGTTTATAATCTTACCCGTTATATTGTAAACTGACGGAATATTGTGAACTGTCAAAATAATTCATAATTTTACGGATTAATTTTCGTTAGTTTATAAACTAACAATATCATATCTATGTTGGGAGTTTCTCTTCGTGATCGCATCAGAAATGAGGTTAAGATCCGCAGCAGAACCAAGGTAACCGATATAGCCCTCCGAATCGCTAAACTTAAGTGGCAGTGGGCGGGGAACATTGCACGTAGAATTGATGGCCGTTGGGGCGGAAAGGTTCTCGAGTGGCGACCACGTACCGGAAGGCGCAGCGTTGCGTTGGTAGGCCTTCCACAAGGTGGACTGATGACCTGGTAAAGGTCACGGGAGTCCGCTGGATGCGGGTGGCGCAGGACCGGTCACGTTGGAACTCTTTGGGGGGGGGGGGGGGGCTATGTCCAGCAGTGGACGTCTTTCGGCTGATATGATGATGATGATGATGAATATCGTATCGTGCAGCACGGCATCCAGCAGTGTCGACGGAGCCCCGCTGCGCGGGGCTCCTATTTCTGGGCGCTTTGCCCTTCGGGCAACTGAAGATACCTAACTAACCTAGCCTACCTAGTCGTTGCGTACGTTCCGTAGCAAGCCGATTTGATCTCAGTTCTAAATTTGACGATTCGACATTGATAGTTTATACTAACGAAAAATAATGCGTTAAATTGTGAACGGTTTTGAAAGTTCACAATATTTCGTCAGTTTATAATATCGCGAGTTAGATTATAAACTGACGGTGTTTACAATCTAACGGTGACATATATACTAGTGCAACGTTACATTACAATAAATACCGAGAAAGGGTAAGTTTAATTACCGTTTCTTGAAAATAAGTACAATCATGGAATTTCATTTTCTACCCATTTGGATGAAATAATGTCGTTATAACCCGCAACAGTTAACTTGAGACTCGAGCGCGTACTAATGTCATACGAACGATGTCTCAAATTAACTCTAAATTCTATTTCAGTAATATTATTGTAATGTCAATACGTATTATTTGTCACTTCACATTACCTACAGATAATCTATTTGCGAAAAGTTGTCATTTGCTTTTCTACAAATGTCATCATGTCAATGTCATCTTACAATCAAGAAAATTGTAAAATATTTTAATATAAAGAGCTCAAATAGTGGAGTTACACCCGGAAGGAATAGGGATTCCTGAGATAAAAAGTTCAAAAGTTCTGTTCACCATGTCAACGTAGTTAATCTGTTGCCTAGTTACTAACATGCGATATGTCGAAGTAACGTTGTACTAGCTAGTATAGCTGTTATGGTGACAGTTTGCTATACGATATTGAACCTTACGTGGGTTGGAAATCAAATTCCTTGACTGTACCTACCTACCTACTTACAAAATGTACTCTCTTCGCATTAACAAATTGCGCATCGGATATCTTATTTATCATACCCTGGCGCTACCGCTCCCCATAATTTCCTTTCAAGAATGAGTTAGTGCTGCGGCATAGTGCTTTAACAAACGGAAATTCATTGCTACGTGGCACACAGAAATACTGTAGGAATAACTCCATGGCATTGCTTTGTCTTGTTTAGTAACGGGTTAATCCAGAGAGGTGCAGGTAATTTTTCTAACGCACGTTAGACCCAACTGTCATTTTTCCATACAAAAAAAAATTAGATGGACCCACAGAAATAAATGCAGGATCAAAACAGAAAATGCACCTTACAAACACATCCACCACACTTATTCTGATTGTACTGTTGAAAACTTGAGCCAAAACGTCGCGAAAGAAATTTCACACCAATTCTAATCTAAATAGCTTTCCCAACGATCGCTCGAAGTGCACTTTGAGTACAGTAACCGTGATATATATATATATATTCTGCCGCCTGGGAGCGCAATCGCCACTATTCAACTATTCAGATGATATCAAAAATGTTCACGGAGATAAATCTAGAGCTTCGCATGAGTTGTCAGGTTTGAGGTGGGGTCGCAGTTTTGGCGGGTCAGAGTGACAATGACAAGTTACTAAAGCGATGAACGACTTTTTCTTAAAGCCTGAAACACGCTGGCGTGGCCTGCGTTAGCAGTTAGGGCCTTATCACACTTGCGATTTACAAGCGATTTGAAAGCGAAGCGTACGCGCGGCGTGTTCGTCGCGTGCCCGTAACCAATTCGCCGCGAGTGCGTCGCGATTTTGCCGCGATTGCGTAACGAATACGCTGCGCAGCCGTCAGTAATTTCTCAACTGTTGACGCGGCGAACTCGCTGCGCAGTCGCGGCGTGTTCGTCACGCGGTCGCGGCGTAATCGCGGCGAATTGGTTGCGGGCACGCGACGAACACGCCGCGCGCACGCTTCGCTTTCAAATCGCTTGCAAATCGCAAGTGTGATAAGGCCCTTTATTGTTAATTGGGCTTTAGCCGAACGATCGCTTGAAGTGCACTTTGAGTACAGTAACCGTGATATATATATTCTGTCGCGTGGGAGCGCAATCGCCACTATTCAACAATTCAGATGATATCAAAAATATTCACGGAGATAAATCTAGAGCTTCGCATTAGTTGTCAGGTTTGAGGTGGGGTGGCAGTGTTGGCGGGTGTGTGGCTGACAAGTCACTGAAGTGATAAAGGACGTTTTCTGCATGGCTATCACAGGGCGGCCCGCCAGGTGTGTCGCTGCGACATAGACTATCCGTCACTTTCTAAGCGTTCTAATTGGAAAGAGACGGTTAGTCTATCTTGCCGCGACACTGTTCGCGGGCCGTCCTGTGATAGTCGTGCTTAAGCTTTAGGGGAACTCAGATACAAATCGTTATGTCCTTGCGTTTTTGAGGGTAAAAAGTACTGACCAGACTAAATATAAAGGAATGTACAGAAAAACAAGTGACTGAAATAACCTCCTTGAAACAAACGCGACCGGTCATGACGGTAGTTTTGTGTCTCACTCTTAACGGTACGCTGCCGATAATCAATTGATTGATCACGTCACAAAAAAAACCACTGGCTTAAAAATATTTATAGTTTCTTCCCGCTTATCGAATTAAATTAAATGCCATTCATAAAGGTTAAAAATTTAATTTTCATCCCGCGACTAAGATATTTTATTTTTAACGGAATTGGACTTCTTGAAATAGAAAATTAAAGCACCTTAGTGTACAAGTTTCAGCGTTGTGTTATACATATGAATTAGATTTGATTTCCGCTACCCTAAGGTTGTCTGGAAGTGATCGAAAATTAAATTACATGCCTGGTGTTTTGACAAAATGTATTATGGCAACTCGGAACACTTTGTAACACCCTGTGATCTATAGGAATAATAATGATGTTTTAAGTTTAATAGTAAGTATGTATTTAGCTGTAAGATACTATAGATTTGTATGTCTGTGCTTCAGGCTGAAGATGGAGACGGCAAAACAAGCTTTAAGATATTTTTTGTACAGTCGCCATCACATACATAGGTACACTATAGGTGTTCAAAAATATCGGCACATGCACCCTAATGCCTTGAAAATAGAGGTGTGTTCCGATGTTTGTGACGTGCTTGTTTGCTCCGATGTATGTGATGGCGACTGTACACCCATTTTCTACAAATAAAATATTCTTTTTTTTCTTTTTTTTTTTCTCTGGCGATAAGGCCGCCTGTTGTTTGCCTCCCTTGTTTTTATTATGTCCTATACAGTGATCTTTTATTGAGGTTTGCAATAAAGCGTATTTGTGTTGTATTGTATTAATTAGCCGCTGTAAGTGGGACCACGCGTCATTGCGGCGAGTAAAACCTTTTGGAATTCGGCCAAGCACGAACACCTTTGTAGTGGAATATAGAAATGAGTTATGACAACCCACGTACCTACCAAACTATTATATTGTACCATTCATATTTTTTTATGGTAAATAAATACGTTTTATGGCATAATAGTAATGCTCTTGGGAAAAAAATATATTATGTTAGAGGATTTTCGTATGAAGTGGGTATTGGTGGTTAGTAAGGTAATAAGAAAACTGAATTCCTACACTTTTTGGTGCAAGCGATATGGGGAGCACCATATAAGGTAAATCGACATCTTAATATCGTTCACCTCTATTGTTTTGACATAATATTGAAAGTGTCATGTATTGGGCCAGTGACGGGCACTGGGACGTCAAATACAAATACAAATTTTTATATGTTAGCAGCGCTCATATTATACCTAATGTTTAATTTTCACTTTGTTACTTTCATGTCGTGCTTCTTGTGACGTGTGCCTGAAGTGATTTGTTAACCGACTCAGTGGGTCCCAAGATACAGGCTCAGCCTAGTTTGGAGCCCAACGGATAATGTCTGTATAATCTGTAATCATGTGCTTGTCTAATAATACATTATTCTTATTCTTATTTTGTCAAAACAATATACTTCAACTTATGGGAGCACATCAACCATCGGTTGGGGCGATGCCGTTACCAAATTGATAAGTGTGCGTGGCAGTATAGAAGTTCATACAAAGAATACAAATCGGCACGAGTCGAGGCGATGACAGACAGGCGCCAGGGTTATTACCTGAGAGGCTTAGGCCTGCATCACACCGCCGCGGCCTGCGGTGGCGGTCAATAGTAAATTTGACAGCTAATGACAAGTTTACTATTGCCCGCCGCGGCAAGGCCGAGCCAGTCTGTGAGAGGCTTACCTTTTTATAAAAATACTCTCTTAACCTGTCCTATCCCATGGGCACAAATTTGTGCCCAAAACAGAATTTCGCAAGCCCCCATGACCTTGAGCGCTTTACGTGTCGCCGTTTCCCATGGGCACAAGTTTGTGCCCACAATTTAGTACACCTCCATTTCCCACGGCACAAATATGTGCCCACATTCTTCACTCAATTTGTAACTTTATTAGTAAAAGCACACGCTTTATTTTCAATTGGGCTCACTTTCATTAGATTGCGAATGAACTAACCTAAAGATTGATACCAAACATCCACTCACTCACTATAGACCTAAAACGCTTTACGACCATTCAAAATTCGGATTTCCAAGCGTCAACGCCTACGTATTCTGCTTACCGATAAGGGAATTTCGAAAGCGATTGTCTGTTGTTTTTTTTATGCAAAGCTTATAAGTATTATACATCATTAGAAAGTTGATTTTATATACTTTCATACTACACACATTATTATTAAGTCCCTGGGCTACCGAGCTCTGCTCGGATGAAAATGGAGAAAATACGGAGACATCGAATTTTCCCGCACATGAGACCTAGCTAGATCGGTTTCTCGCCCCCGTAAACGCCTATATTCCAAATTTCATCAAAATCGTTAGAGCTGTTTGCGAGAACGTGATTGCAAATATATATATATACAAACATTGCTCGTTTAATTACAAATTGGGATCAAGCATCTGATTACTAATATTGCACAAAGGATACCTCTTACTTTGTAGACGCATTTGGATATTTTGCCTCAGAAGTATTATTATTATATTTCTATTGATGTTTTCTACTGTTTATAAATTCTTTATTACTTGATCTACGTAAAACAACATGTATAGATCAGATTTAATAGACATTTACTTTATACGAAGAGTTTGAAATTACGATAAACGTCATAAGTGGTTCCCTCGTTCGGTGTCAAATTACGCGTGGGAATCACGGAGTCCAGCCGTTGCCCAGGACCTGGAAAGTGAGAGTTTCGAAATTTTGGGCACAAATTTGTGCCTCTGGGTAACGGAGGGGTTTGAGTGCGCGAGTCGTGGGGTAGGACAGGTTAATAAAGTTTGCAGGGAAATACATAAGTATGTCGTCCGTCATTGTTGTTTCGAGTCAAATAGCGCGCCCTCGGTTGCTTTTTATGTATTTCAAAATCTTTAAAATAGCTTATAGGTAACTAATTTGTAGCTTGATACCTATATTTACCGACTATTTTGTAAGTTTTGTTTGTTGTTAATGTGAAAGAATTTACCTTTTGGTACTTATGGCAACTATTAAACTCACCACTATACTTCCAAATTTTTGTTGTACTGAAACGACCAACAAATTCTATAAATCTGTCTTAGGAAGTACCTAAGTGTATGTTAAAGTCTGTAAATAATTATCTACCGTGCTTTCAAAATTTCACGAGAATCGGTTGAGAAATGCGACATAATATCGTAATCATAATAATCATAATCATTTATTTTGCTAAAACATACACAAAGATCGTACAATTGACATGTCAGTGGTAATAAAATTACATGTATGTATGTAAAATTACATATAGAGGAGAAAATCCGAAACAGCGGGACATCCGGACATACGAAAGAATTTTGGCCCAAGTTGAAGCGGACAAGTTTGTTCGCTTCGCTCGCTCATTCGATTAAATAGCAGGTATCTCAAAAATGTATGACAGAAACTTCTTTTCACATGTCTTGCAACGAGGAAACTGAACATGATTAAGAAACTTCCAGTGCAGATTGAACTTCGTCGCACCATTTAAACTTACCTTAAAGAATCCCGCCTAGTTCACTTCAAATCTAAAATTGAATTTGTAATTTGTTACCGTTGAAGTGTGAAAAGTTTTTCGCTCTCGACATTGATGTGATATTAGCTAGGCATGTGCCCAGCAGACGTGATGATGACGATGATGATTATAATTATGACAATGATAATAATGAGGATGATGACGATGGTGATAATGATAACGATGGTGATAATGATAACGATGATAATAATGATGACGATGAGCACACGATAATGATGATTATAATGATGATGATAATCATAAAGATGACACATACGAAGATGGCGGTAGTTATATTATGATAACGATGATGATGATGATGACGATGCTGATAATTATGACGATGAGGCACACCCGCCTTGCTTCCGCGCGTTCCGCGGCCATCAGGAAGTTGACATGTTCGATCGCAGTCCAAACCGTCTGGTACCGTCTCGGTTACCGTTTACTGACACTGCAACGACTCTACATCGCCAAATACGATAATAGTTAGCGTTATACTGATTCCGCAATGTATATTCTGTCAAAGACTATTTTGCCTGCAAGCAAACTATTCTATTATATTATTTTATCAGGAGTTTTTTTTTTACTGTTCCCTCTATTTAGATTTAATAATTCTCAGCTTATTGACATTCAATATTTTATTTCTAATTATTTACTAACAACTATGGACAATGTTCCGAAAAATTATTTGAATTGAATTGAATTGAATTGAATTATTATTATGTTTCTGAAACTAAGTTATTGAATTAATTTTAATCTTGATTATAGAAATGACTGATGTCAGAATATTAAAATTATGAATATAATTATATTGATTGCTTGATTCAAATAATTCAACGCGTTTCTATGTTCTGGTAATAAATAATTAATTGATTGTATAGTGAAGATCTAAGACCTAAGTCTATCTTTGAAATATAAAAACCCCCACACATGAAAAATATACTTACAACATTAAAGAAGAATCAAATCGACAGACAAGAATTTCGATTAAAAAAAAGCGGATTCAAATCGGTACCCCTTTGGGAGCTATAATGCCACAGGCAGACACACAAGCTAAACTTATAATACCCCTTATTTTCGCCGGGGGTTAATTAAACTTATAACACCCCTGGTTTTCGTCGGGGTTAACAAACGTTTAATATATTGGTTCGTGCGCCTGAACCCCGCAATAACGAGGATGGAGTACTTGCAATAAATCCATGTTGCGCTACAGGAAGGCTGATATTGTAGCCTGATGGATTTTATCTAGAGTTACCAGGGGGGTTACGTGTTATTATGTTACGGAGGTGTTGTGTATGAATATAGGTAAACAGATCCTAGGAACAGTTGCCATCTGAAATATCGGAGCGAACAAGCTGCTCAATAATATAGTTTTACCCAAAAGTCAAGCAATATTTGAAATCTGGAAATGACTATATTGCCAAGGTGTTAAAGTGCATATTTGGATACTTTACATGAATTTCAAAACTGTACTCCGATGATCTAATCGACTGTTAAACCATCAATGTCACAAGCCTTTCCGTGGACACTATCTATAATTATCCTTTGCTTCGCTCGCGTATTGGAAAGAACGCTGGCATACCCACTGGATAAAATATATCCAATGTCCATCCGGAAGGTTAATTTTATATATGGATAAAAGATATTTTGAAATCAGATGAGTAGTCCCGGAGATTACCTCATACATACAACCTCACAAACTTTTCGTTTTCATAATATTAGTATAGAAGTAGCAGCATCGGTAACGCTGCTAAAGATAATGTTATCATAAAGCCCTCACACGCGATTAACGCGGAGCTATAAAGCAAAACGCTGAGTTATCCAGCCGTTAGTTTTTACGAGGGCGCGTTAAAATTCTGTCCGAAGTAATGCCCCTTATAAGTTGACATTGTAATGTGAACATTCGTTCACGCCCTTTTACACTTGTTAGAGATTTGTTTATCAATTTCTAACTAAGTTCAAAAAAGGAGGAGGTTCTCAATTCGTGTCACATATCAGCCGAAAGACGTCCACTACTGGACATAGGCCTCCCCCAAAGAGTGCCAAAGTGACCGATCCTGCGCCACCCGCATCCAGCGGACTCCCGCGACCCACGCCGCGCCTTCCGGTACGTGGTCGCCACTCGAGAACCTTTCCGTCCCAACGGCCATCGGTTCTAGGTGCAATCGCCCACTGGCACTTTAGTTTAGGTAGCGATTCGGAGGGCTATATCGGTTACCTTGGTTCTGCTGCGGATAGCCTCATTTCTGATGCGATCACGCAGAGAAACTCCCAACAAAAGTCACCGAAAGGGCAATGGAGAGGCATTGCACTTTGGGTGACTTTGAGCCTTCTTATGAAGCCCTTTGTAAGACCACGTATCAATTCTTGTGATTTTTTTTAATTTCTCAATTCGTGTGATAACATTATCTTTAGCTCCCGCAACGTGGCTGACACCACCGGAAAGTGACATTATCGTTTGCACATAATCGCGCGGCCGGACGGAGTTGGCACTTGACTGTCTATGTTACAACCTTAACTAGATGAAAAAGCACGTGCTATGCGTTAGAGCGGGGTGGCATGATTTGAGTTTTCTAACTGTCAAACATCGATCTAGTTAGATAGAGGACCTTCTGTGTAAGTACTATTATTGCCCGATTACGGCATAGCCGGAAAAAAGAGATGTGTTTTTAGCAGTCTATGTTTGTATTTACGTGTTCGCCGTAGCGTTTAAATAAATAAATATTTGCGGACAATCTTACACAAATTTACCTAGTCCCAAACTAAGCATACTTATATAAAGAAATAAATACTTAAATACATAGAAAACATCCATGACTCAGGAACAAATATTCGTGCTCATCAGTCTCATCACACAAATAAATGCCCTTACCGGGATTCGAACCCAGGACCTCTTGCTTCGTAGGCAGGGTCACTACCAACTAGGCTAAATCGGTCGTCAAAAATGTCGTGCCGTGTCGTGTTTAAGTTACTGAACCGATTTTAATAAATGAAATAAATGATTTTTATTCTGCAGATAGGCCGCAATAGCACTTTTCCAAGTCAAAAATCTACCAGCGTTTCTGAAAAAGAAGACCACTGTTATGAAGACAAACTCAACAGTCAGTAATTTTTTGACAAAAAGTAGCTTATTACAATGAATGAATAATAAGTACTTAACCTTGTTAGCTAGGTACCTAAACCTGAATATGAACAATTTTTGTTTTGATAAATGTGGTGCCAATTGATTCCGAATTATGCCCCGAGTGATATAAGTAGGTAGATTACAAAACAGCAATACAAATACTTACTCTTAATTGCACACCTTACACAAAAAAGCAGTTACAGATAAAAAAAAAATAATAACACTAATATTACAAAAACAAATAATTTTTTTCTGTAACTTTTCCTTAGTCGGATTACAGTATTTTGAACTTTTTATGCATGTTTATTGTAAAGTATGAGTGGCAGCCTGCCAACTGTAATTAATTAAGGATAGGAAGGACGAAAGAGATGAATTTAGCCGAATAGAACGCATGTTGCTCATTTAATCCTCGTAAGAAAAGGGTTAAAAGATCCTCAGCAATCTCTGTTTTTTTCAATAAATTACACATTTGTCACACCTCGATTGATCATTTCTCTCCCGTAAATGGCTTGTCGATACTCCACATGACTTCATGATCAAATTGACGGATGACTTTGCGCACTTCTCGCGAAATTTGCTCCTTGACAAATTGAGGGCGCCATTATACTATGAGGATGACGTTAACCCTAATAATGACGGGGACCTTTTTGTGACTATTCGGCGTAGTGCTCATAGACTGAGAGCTGAGGGACCAAAACTGCAACAGTTTTAAAAAGGCTGATATTTTAATATTAGGTCATAAATAGCTGGAATATCAATATACTGCCGTCAGTCAGCCAGGTTTTGGGACAACTGGCGTGTGGGTGGTTCCGAACTTGTGTTTTATAAAAACTGAAGATTTGTCTGTGGATAGGAAGACAACTAACAAACTATGCGGACATAAACAGTCTGCAGAATATTGGAACAGTACGCGTCAGCAGCCCGCTAAACCCGTCAAACAATTTGGTTGTCCACAGACAAATTTTCAGATTTTATAAAACAGTTGCGACGTAGGTGTTTTCTTAACAAGTTCGGAACCACCACCACGCCAGTTGGCCCAAAAACTGGTTGACTGACGGCAGGCTATTGATATTCAAGCTATTTATGACCTAATATTAAAATATCAGCATTCATAAAACTGTTGCAGTTTTGGTCCCTCAGCTCTCCGTCTATCATATGTTGTGGATTATGTTCACTGTCTTTGTCAGGAGTATCACTACCGTTATTTGACTGTTTGATAGTTTGTGTCACACAGTACTTTGTTATAATTATACTGAAATAGAGAACAATATCTGGCCTAAAAACGGTAACCCTGTAATTGATGACATTTGGTGCGCCAACTATTATCGTAAGTTGAAACTACTCCACTTGAATGTTTAAAACATACAAAAAGTGCGTCGTTGGCAGGATTTGAACCGGGACACATCGACTCCAAATATCGCCGTCAGTACCCCAGGCTACTGATGTTTTATGACAACACGGCGAATATCAAAATACCTTGACGGCGCGTTTCATCACCATATAAACTAGGCCATTATTGACCCCGCCTTCGTAACAATATATTAGGTCCTTACCTATGAAATTGGCGGTGTGTATGGAGAATTTTATGAAAACTGTGATTTTCATACATTGAATTTTGCGGATTATTCAGCAATGTCAAATTCAAAGCAAACTAAATTTTGGTAGGAATATAGAAAACTTTTAAGCTACTTTACACATATCTTCATTCCTTAAAAATAGTTCGCATCATAAAACTATACGTAATTGAAACACTTTAACCGGCAGCACATGAAAAGGGCGATTTTCAAGCTTTAATTTGAAACACTAAATAAAAAATTCAAACCTATTTTTTGTATTTAAAACCTTTGTCACATAGTGTTATAATGAAATTAAAAAATAATTTGGAAGTTGCAATAGAAATTAATAAATTACGTACAAAATAATATCTGTGAAAAAACCGCCAATTTCATAGGTAAGGACCTAATATATTGTTACGACGGCGGGGTCAATAATGGCCTAGTTTATATGGTGATGAAACGCGCCGTCAAGGTATTTTGAAATTCAAAGGTAAGGACCTATACACTCGCGGACAATGAATACGGGTCGGTAAAATACCGTCATATTTTCTAAAATAGTGCAAGGTCGTACAGTTTTTTTTAAATTATTGTCGTGATATTTATTTATTCCACATCAATTCTACAAAAATAACAGTAACAAATGAAGTTATCAGATTTAAATCGGACTCGTAACGACCCATGGAAAAAACAACGTTAACAGAGCGGGATATTGCAGAAATTGTCATTTTTAGGGTTCCGTAGCCAAATGGCAAAAAACGGAACCCTTATAGATTCGTCATGTCCGTCCGTCTGTCTGTCTGTCCGTCCGTATGTCACAGCCACTATTTTCCGAAACTATAAGAGCTATACTGTTGAAACTTGGTAAGTAGATGTATTCTGTAAACCGCATTAAGATTTTCACACAAAAATCGAAAAAAAAACATTAAGTTTTAGGGGTCCCCATACTCAGAACTGAAACTCAAAATTTTTTTTTTCATCAAACGCATACGTGTGGGGTATCTATGGATAGGTCTTCAAAAATGATATTGAGGTTTCTAACATCATTTTTTTCTCAACTGAAAAGTTTGCGCGAGAGACACTTCCAAAGTGGTAAAATGTGTGTCCCCCCCCCCTGTAACTTCTAAAATAAGAGAATGATAAAACTAAAAAAAATACATGATGTACATTACCATGTAAACTTCCACCGAAAATTGGTTTGAACGAGATCTAATAAGTAGTTTTTTTTTAATACGTCATAAATCGTAAACCGCAATTTATTTCACGGAACCCTTCATGTGCGAGTCCGACTCGCACTTGGCCGCTTTTGGACATTGATATTTTTATGAGCGGATCCCGGAAATTGCTTATACAGTGTGGTATTATAAAGAATATTAGTATATAATGTAAATAAAACTAGTGTTAAATTAAAAAAATACCTATTGCGGTTATTTAATTTAGGGTGACCCGAATTTTTTGACCGCGAGTGTAGTTAAAAAAATCAATAAATAACACAACTATTTTAGTTTTAAAATTATTTATTGATATTATTAGTACAATTAATTATTTTCAGATTTTTTGTAGGTGCGCATTGCTTCCATCTGTTAACAGAAGTTGACACTATGAATTATGCTGTGACTAAATTGGAAATCATCAGATATTCATAGTAGGCCCCTTCTTTATTTAGTAAACTTATTTTGCTGTAATTACCGTGCACCTAGTAAGTACTAAGATTGGCCGCCCTGGTTTTTGTCGACAACACACAAAATCCGAAGGGTCATTTGTCTGAAAGCAATTACTCTGAAATTTGTGAAACACATTTTTCGCAAAATATTATTGTTAATGCAGGTGTATGATTTAATAGAATTTGGTTAAGTTAGTATTATATTCTCAAAATTGAATGTATCTTCAGCGGAACGAAAGAATAAATATTAGCTATGTTTAATGAATTGACTAGTTATACTAAAAATACTAATGGAGTTGAATTAGAAACAGAATAATCATTAAAAAAGACTTATGGAATAGGTAACCAGTTCTTACCCGTACCCATTATGTAGGTATGTATGTAAATAACTACAAACCCTGGTCCCTGGTCCTGTATATTATTGACCCCTTAATACTTTTAAGGGTTCTGTACTCAAAGAGTGAAATGGGACCCTATTACTAAGACTCCGCTGTCCGTCCGTCCGTCCGTCCATCCGTCCGTCTGTCTGTCACCAGGCTATATCTCACTGATACCTTGATAGACAGCTGAAATTTTCACAGATTATGTATTTCTGTTGCCGCTATAACAACAAATACTAAAAACAGAGAATAACATAGTTTTTTATAGATAATGGTACGGAACCCTTCGTGCGCGAGTCCGACTCGCACTTGTCCGGTTTTTTTTTACAAATAAATGAGACAATTAGTGTAGCTTCTCAGCGATATCTTTGCAGTAACCATTCAGCACTATGAGAATACCCAGCACCGCAATCTGATTAGCTCGGGCTGAGATATAACAGAAGGTTTTTATCGTATTAGGAGGAAGGTTTTCAAAATTATAGTTCTAAAGTAATTAACCTTAACATTTTGCAGTAAACAGTATATATTATTGCTACACTGGAATTAGTTAGCTATAGTGTTTGTGGAGTCCGGTCTGTTCATGCTTGCAAAGGCATAGTAACTACCTAAATACTAGTGTTATTATCGTTATTTTGACGAGAGACATCATTCTGTTCTTGACACGTTTTATTGTTATTGACCCTGTACATCTCTGACAATATTACATTAATGATCCTTTTTTTCTGTTTTAACGCTTAGAGACAATATAGATCTCTTTAAGAACATTAGAATAATTATTAATTACATTTGGATGCTCAGAGACCTTATACATCTCTGGGGTACTAAATTAATATCATAAACTTATTGTTAATTCTGATACAGACCTTATCGAATGTAATTGATAATATTTTACAATTTTGGATTTTTTAGTTTTCATTTAGTGACATTTAGTTTGTTAACCGTTTAGGTACTAATTGGTTAAAATCTGCAATTTTAAAATGATTATTGTGTAAGATTATTAATGTTATATTGTAGAATACCATTTTACATGTAAAAATGCCCTTGTGGCCTATTTGCAGTATAAATAATTGATTTTGATTTTGTTTTTTTTTGAGAACTGATTATCGATTGCGTAGGTAATGTTTCGTACGTACCTACATTAGGTAGATCTCAACGTATTTTTTGTGTGGGGTAGTGACAGTTGAGTCTTAGATAACTTAAGTAGCTCCTGAAAAGGCGGGAAAAATATGGATAAATGTTTTAATCTTTATTTTGGGTAATTTACATTGGCTCAATTATAATATTCAAGATAAATCAAACAAAAGAAACAATGAATTCATTTAAGTATACCTACATAGATTCTTAGAATAACGTTTTAAAGAAGCATCTTAGAATTACGTTTTAAAATGATATAAACAAAAAAAAAAGCAATTATAAATTCATGTTTCTCAAACCGTATTTTTCCTGGATAAACTGGCAATTGATTGGCACTTCGGGCTATGTCGTGTTTCCGATCTTGCCCGATGTAAAACATTACACGCACTACACGTACTAAAGTTGTTAGCTACAAGTATACAAGGCTTCCTTGTCCTGTCATCAGGCAAATGCAGAGCTTCATTTCAGCGTGTTGCGAGGCGAAGGCAGGTAAAGGATCACGGGCGTGCTGTGTATCAAGTTGTAAGTTGTAGCGGTTAATAATTACACGGTTCAACTCACGTATTAAATGTCACTACGGATGACATCTTCAGGATGAGTGTTTTCGCGGCAGTGTTACTTGAATCACTGCCCGAGTGCCCGCGCCCGCTCCAACCGCTGCGCTGCCCGTGACGCACGCGCCGCCAGATATCGCCCGTAGTGACATTTAATACTTGCGTGAGTTGAACCGTGTAATAATAAGAATTATTTCAACATGTCTCACGAAAGTTTAAATTCGATTGTAGCGGTTACTTTATTTTTTAGGTCGTAGGTACCTACTGTCGTTTTATTTCTAATTTAACTTAAAAAAATATTATTTTTTGGAGTTTTGAGGCTTGTCGCGCGTTGATGCAAGGTGTTCTTTTAAATCGACATTGTAGGATTCAACGTGCAACCAACGAGTCCCAAAATTAGGTGGTAGTGATGCGAGCCAAAGTTCTAAAATATGCATTTGGAAAGGTGGGCCAGGATCAGTATGGAATGGACCCCGCAAGATAGCCACCGGAGCAGAAGCAGACCAAAAAGGAGATGGCAGGACGATTTGGAAGCATTCTGCTTGGGTTAGGAGCAGGCCAGCGATATGGCCGAAAGGAGGAGGACGGAGGAGGCCTTTGCCCAGCAGTGAGACACCTAAACAGCCTTAAGAAAAAATTAAAAACATATCTCGTTCTGAATTTTAGCATAATCTTGCACCACACGTTTTGGACTGTTGAAGAAACTGTAGAAAACCGCACACGCCCCGCGCTCGAAATGAGCAAACAACGCATCCATTGACGCGCCAGACGTAGCGACGGCAGAATAATCAGAAAGTGTCACTGTGCTGCTGACTGCTTTGTATGAGAAACATAAGATGACAGTTGGACTTTGCATAATAAGACGGGTTTTAGAGAGGTAGGAAACATAGGAATATCGTCTCGCTCATAGTAATATGCTGATAGATTTGAGCATTTTACATGAATTAAGAAATCTAAAAACCCGACTGCGTAAAAATTGAACACAAAATATAAAAACAAGATCTAAGATGTAAATAATCAATTTAACCAAAACCGGCCAAATGCGAGTTGGACTCACGCACGAAGGGTTCCGTACCATTATCTATAAAAACGGCAAAAAAATCACGCTTGTTGTATGGGAGCCCCCCTTAAAAATATATTTTATTTTGTTTTTAGTATTTGTTGTTATAGTGGCAACAGAAATACATAATCTGTGATAATTTCAACTCTCTAGCTATCACGGTTCTTGGGATACAGTTTGGTGACAGACAAACGGACGGACGGGCGGACGGATGGACAGCGAAGTCTTATTAATAGGGTCCCGTTTTACTCTTTGAGTACGGAACCCTAAAAAAACGCGATTAGTAAATGCCGTAGGAGGCATACAATTAAAGATATGGGTCGTTCTCATTTTTCGTCCGGATTTGGTGTCCGGGCCCGAATCAAGGGTAAAATATATTAATTTTCAAATACGGCTACTTGTTTAGTTTTGTTCACAAATAACGCTAAATGAGTATTTCGTATAATTACGCTAAACCTGAAAATTTGAAAAATATTCCTGAAAAACCCATCAAAATTTAATTCCACTCCTATGTCCTATGTGTTTCATTGACTTGATAATTAAAAAAGACTCTGTTTTATATAACAACCTGCTGTGTTTTTGCGTAAAACACATCTCTAATATTATGTCAGTGCATTGAAATATTAACGAGAGCTAAATATTGTAGTGAGAACGCACTTTTTAATTTTGTCACACGAAAAACTTCATTTCCTTCCGCAAGAATTGAATTTGGTTTTAAATCTTAACGCATCTATTCACGACTACGCCGTAAGCCCCGTTTGTACTCCACACCTCACTGGGCCGGAACGTCTCAAGGACGAAGGTCGCATGCACGTGGTTTTAAAAATATTTCAAATTCTCTCTGGTGAAAATCGTTTTCGTCCGGGTAAGTATTCATTACTATCCCTGTTATATTTCAAAATTCTCTGATGCAAGTTATTTCGCTAGCACGATATGTATTAACGCCTGGGTGGACCTTCATTCAGTTTGCTTCGTGACCTTGAAACACGAATGAAAGTGACGTAATTTGGAATTTTGTGTTGACAATTCATTCCTTTCCAATTAATTTCCATCCATTCCTTCCATTTTTTACGTGGAAGGAAATTAATGGATATGGATGGAAATGATCCTACATTTATTTCGTTGTTACTTGTGATATTCCGCAAGTTTTATGATACATATAAGCGTGCTTGGTTGTTGTTGGCTACGTAATTTTAATGTGTGTAACTATAAACTGCATTTAAATCTAACTAATCTAGGTAACTCCCAATAATAAAGTTTTTCAGCGTGACCATAACAACAACTAACAACAACAACAACTCCTGACCAGCAGGTGACCTACTCCAGACCAGCAGGTTACAACTCCTGACCTCATCCAGGTCCCCTTTCTGTGATCGCGTTTCTTGAAGAAGGAATTCATCATGTAGAGCCCCCCCTTCTCCAAAAAGCCAGCTAGAATCCAAATTGCCCCACTCTCAGCTCTTCACCATCTCCCTTGCCCAGTTTTGCGTTTTTTGATTCCGTCTTACTGGAAGGGAGAACGCCAAAGGCATGGAACAGAGGGGTGGTGGTGTTGTTCTTCAAAAAGGGTGACAACACCCTGCTGAAGAACTACCAACCCATCTCACTTCTGAGCCATGTGTATAAGCTGTTCTCGAGAGTCATTACAAATCGTCTCGTACGCAGGCTAGATGACTTCCAGCCTCGCGAACAAGCCGGTTTTCGAAGAGGCTTTAAGACTGTAGACCACATCCACACGCTCCGCCATGTTATACAGAAGGCAGAGAAGTATAACTTCACTGCTACTGCTTCACTGCTTCGCGTTCGTGGACTATGAGAAAGCCTTCGATTCGGTTGAAACCTGGGCTGTACGAGTATTACAGTCTCTCCAGCCGTGCCAAGTTGAATACCACGATATCAAAGTACTGAAGTGTTTTTACGAGAACCACACTATGTCAGTCCGACTCCAGGACCAGAACTCGAAACCTATTCGGCTGCAGCGGGGAGTCAGGCAAGGAGATGTTATTTCTCCAAAACTGTTCACCGCTGCACTGGAGGATGTTTTCAAGACTCTGGACTGGAGAAGGCTAGGCATCAACATCATAGGCGAGTACATCACTCACCTTCGGTTTGCTGACGATACCATGGAGGATTTAAGTACGATGCTCTGAGTTCGAGTTGGTCTAAGAATGAACATGGATAAGACGAAGATCATGTAAAATGCCCATTTAGTATGAACTCCCATTACAATCGGACACTTTACGCTCGAAGTTGTAGACAATTATGTTTACTTCTAGGACAGACTGTCCAGTTAGGTAGGTCGAACTTCGAGCAAGAGGTCAATCGTCGAATCTGACTCGGCTGGGCAGCGTTCGGGAAGCTACGGCATAACTTTTCGTCCGATATTCCACAGTGTCTCAAGACGAGTCTTTGACCAGTGTGTTGCCAGTGATGACATATAACACAGAAATGTGGTCGCTTACAATGGGCCTCATAAGAAGGCTCAAAGTAGTCTTGGCTGAGACCATGGAGGATTTAAGTACGATGCTCTGAGTTCGAGTTGGTCTAAGAATGAACATGGATAAGACGAAGATCATGTAAAATGCCCATTTAGTATGAACTCCCATTACAATCGGACACTTTACGCTCGAAGTTGTAGACAATTATGTTTACTTCTAGGACAGACTGTCCAGTTAGGTAGGTCGAACTTCGAGCAAGAGGTCAATCGTCGAATCTGACTCGGCTGGGCAGCGTTCGGGAAGCTACGGCATAACTTTTCGTCCGATATTCCACAGTGTCTCAAGACGAGTCTTTGACCAGTGTGTTGCCAGTGATGACATATAACACAGAAATGTGGTCGCTTACAATGGGCCTCATAAGAAGGCTCAAAGTCACCCAAAGGTCAATGAAGAGGGCTTAGTGTGTTTGGAGTTTCTCTGCGTGATCGCGTCAGAAATGAGGCTATCCGCAGCAGAACCAAGGTAACCGATAAAGCCCTCCGAACCGCTAAACTTAAGTGGCATTGCACGTAGAACCGATGGCCGTTAGGGCGGAAAGGTTCTCGAGTGGCGACCAAGTACCGGAAGGCGTGCCGTGGGTAGGCAATGTGGAAAGATGACCTGGTAAAGGTCGCGGGAGTCCGCTGGAGGCGGGTGGCGCAGGCCCGGTCATTTTGGCACTTTTTGGGGGAGGCTTTTGTTCAGCAGTGGACGTTTTTTGGATGATAAGATGATGATGACACTGAGTAAATATAGATAAATTGCAATCGATTATATCAAATGATGGTAAATCCAATCTAAATATTTTTTTTAAAGAATGGATGGTTTTAATGCTGAAATTGCCTAACAAGATGGCTTCATTTAATACTTTAGCCATTATAAAAAAATACTGCCTTTCAAATCACCGAATTAACGTTATAATCACTTTTTTTCAATTATCTCATGTGGTTATAGTTTAGAGTGGATTCATCTGAGTTTGAAGTTAAGCGACACAAGTTTTTTTTTTTTTGTTGAATATATTATAACTGCCATCAGTCGATAACGACTATTATCAGTTTCGGTCTGTGTTTTGGTTTGATTGGGTTTAGGAAACCATCGCCTCGCACAACCACTATGCAGCCTTACACAATGTGTTTTCGTTTTAGGCGTTTCACAACTTGAAGCGACACAAGTAACGATTAAAAAATGTACACTTTTGTTTTATTCCAAAGCCTTTTTAAATTGTCATTTATCTAATTTATTTCCATTCTCTTACCATTATTTTCCATCTTGTCCAATTTCATCACTTTTCGTACATATTTAATTTCCATCCACTTTCGTGTCATTTCCCTCCAGTCGAATTTCATTTCCATCTACGCCTTCATTACATTCCGACATATTTTTTTATAAATTACATAATTATAGAGGTGCTTTTTGTTGAATAATATATAAAATAAGTATACATATACGCGGTATCAATATCAACACAATAGCTCCAAAAAAAATTTTTTTTTTCAAAAATTGCAATTCCGGACGAAAAATGAGAACGACCCAATATATTTAACAAGTCGCGATATGTCTCCTACTGCATTCACTAATCTAGTTTTTTTTTTTATATATATTTATTAAATTGATTCTTTACATCTTAGATCTTGTTTGTATCTTTTGAGTTCAATTTTTTACGCAGTCGAGTGTTTTGATTTTTTAGGGTTCCGTACTCAAAGAGTAAAACGGGACCCTATTACTAAGACTCCGCTGTCCGTCCGTCCGTTCGTCTGTATGTCTGTCACCAGGCTGTAAGTATCTCACTGATACCGTGATAGTTCCTGCTGAAATTTTCACAGATGATGTGTCTCTGTTGCCGCTAAGCATAACAACAAATACTAAAAACACAGAATAAAATTGTTTTTTTATAGATAATGGTACGGAACCCTTCGTACGCGAGTCCGACTCGCACTTGACCGGTTTTTAATTAATTAGTTTTATTTTAGGACCGTTTTTCATGTTTTTGTGATTGTCGTTGACGTATTGGAAAATTTTATAGCCTATGTCACTCCTGCAACGGAGACGAAATAAATAATACCTCATATGTCGAAATCCGTCAAACGGTAAAGGCAGCAGGGCGTGCCAAAGAATAAGACACACACACATACATACATACGCTCGAAAAACATAATCCTCCTCTCCTTTGGCAGTCGGGTAATAAACAAGAGCGTTTTAACGAGCATTTTAGCGAGCGTTGTTGCGAGTGAGACGAATTAAATGATACCTCACGTGTCGAAATCCGTCAAACAGTAAAGGCTGCAGGGCGTGCCAAAGAATAAGACACACACACATACATACATACGCTCGAAAAACATAATCCTCCTCTCCTTTGGCAGTCGGGTAATAAACAAGAGCGTTTTAACGAGCATTTTAGCGAGCGTTGTTGCGAGCATTCTAGCGAGACAACAGTAAATTTGCTTCGAGCCTTATGCCGAGCAGAGCAATTTTGTTATTGTTCCGCTGCCGCCGATCCTCTCCACCCACACCTTCCACAGTTCGCAGTTTTGCGAATCTTTAGGTTAAGTTATTAAAATTGTATTTTCATTTTGATTCCAAATAAAAAAAATAAAAATAAAAACATGCCTACCGCACTTACTAGAAGCGTTTGCTGGAATGATCTTGACAATGTTCGTAGCAATGTTTGGCTTTATTCGTTGTTCAGTTCGGCAAAAACCGGCGAATGCTTAATGTTCTGATACATGTGAATGTTCAAGTCTATCACCACCTTCAGTAGCAGCCCAACTGTCGCCAGAACTGACCCTGCCTACGAAGCAAGAGGTCCTGGGTTCGAATCCCGGTAAGGGCATTTATTTGTGTGATGAGCACGAATATTTGTTCCTGAGTCATGGATGTTTTCTATGTATTTAAGTATTTATTTCTCTATATAAGTATCTATATCGTCGTCTAGTACCCATAGTACAAGCTTTGCTTAGTTTGGGACTAGGTTGATTTGTGTAAGATTGTCCGCAAATATTTATTTATTTATTTATTTATAACTCCATAAGTTGCGGTGTATTGAGAATGGGGACCTGCATTCGCTTCTAGTTGTAAACACAACCAAAACAACACAACAACAGGGACAATCTGTTGCTCGTGTCCGCAGGATTTACCTACCACAAGACCACAACCCACATATCCCCTGGGTGGTGCTAAATGAGCGACTACAATCTTGGCGAAATATGCGCTACTATAAAAATATCACATGGATATTCGGCCTCCGTAGCCCAGTGGGTAGTGACTCTGCCTACGAAGCTGGAGGTCCCGGGTTCGAATCCCGGTCAGGGCATTTATTTGTGAGTTTATCACGAATATTTGTTCCTGAGTTATGGATGTTATATATGTATATAAGTATCTATATGTATGTATCTATTATATATATCATCGCCTAGTACCCACAACACAAGCCTTACTGAGCTTACCGTGGGACTAGGTTGATTTGTGTAAGATTGTCCCGTAATATTTATTATTTATTATTTATTATTATTATTATTCTACAGATTGCTATACGGTTAAATAAATAAATACAACTAATCCTAAAATTAATACGATGGAATCGCAAGCGGCCGTATCAGCATCAGGCAGGCTGTACATTCTTTTGCAACTGTCGGAGAATTAAAAAACTGGCCAAGTGCGAGTTGGACTCGCGCACGAAGGGCTCCGTACCATTATCTATAAAAATATTTATTTTATTCTGTTTTTAGTGTTTGTTGTTATAGCGGCCACAGAAATACATCATGTGTGAAACTTTCAACTGGAACTATCACGGTATCAGTGAGATGCAGCCTTGTGACAGACAGACAGACAGACTGACTGACAGACAGACCGACATACAGACAGACGGACAGCGGAGTCTAAGTAATAGGTCTCGTTTTACTCTTTGAGTACGGAACCCTAAAAATAACCGGAGAAGTACAATAAGAAGATTGTAGTCATAAAAACACCACTTCGTTCCGTAGGTATCAGCGTTACTCATGCAGTCGTCAGACCTATTTAAACACGGGAACGGCAGCCGATCATTGCCGTATCATTTGTATGGGATAGTTTTGGACATGGCAATAATTTAAGATTTCTTATACAAACATGACAATTTTAGACTCGGTACACGGTAACCCAAAATTTTACAGGTACAATACTGGTAGGTAAATACCTACCACGTATTATGTGGTGAGATATTGTATTGTATTGAAAGTATGCCTGCTGCATCTGTCTTTACAATTAATCCTCAAATTAATAAAGTTCTTTTTTTAGCTTATGGGTACTCCTATGGACATGCTACGGTGCCAGTTGACCACAAGGCAGCTTTAAATCTTTATTTCATATTGACTTAGGGTCATTTCGCCGGTTACGGGACCACCTTCGGTTAGCGACCACCTAAAGAACATGGTTTTTTCAATTGAAGATAACATCAATTCTACAGAGCCTATTGAAACAGGTAGCCGTAAGCATTATTGTTTGTAGTTATGGAATAGGAGTTAACTAAAAAAACGAGAAAATATGCTTTCAGTTCACCAACTCAGCTAAGTGGTCGCTAACCGGCACATAAAATTAGGTGGTCGCTAACCGGCGAAATGACCCTATATTATGTGAGAGTATTCGTCAATTTTCCATTTTTTTCCTCACCTTACACGTCAAGTTCATTAACCCCTTGATGACGTCACCGAAGGGACTATCGTGACTTTCCCGAGATGTTCTATCAGTGACTATGCATACCTAATGCCTGTCTAGTACCTAACGGTTTCCGGATAAAGCAATGTCAGTCTTAACTCAAGGAAGTAAAGTTCTGTTTGCAATGGTCATTTTTGTGGAAGCTGAAGTATCGTAAAGAGAGAATCTATAAAGTTGGCAAAGTTATCGTTTTATACGATACAATTACGGTTTCCTTAGGGATTTTCCCAATATTGGCAATAAGTAAATAGTGTTCGGGTCTTTGACCTTTGTTAAAGGTCTATTTCTCAAACATGCAATGAAATATTATCTTTACTTCCTTATAATAGACTCGGAAGTATCCTTTTTCGGGCGCAGCATGTCGAGGCGGCCTGAAATGGGATTACATACAACTTTTCAGGCCTAGGCCTGCAAAGTAACTTTTTAATTTTCATTCCACTATTTGTGGCACAGCATCACGGCATTCAGCCATGAAAATTTGTTTGATTTGAGGTTTTTTATTTATTTATTTCATTGCATGTTTGAGAAAAGCACTAGATAGAGATACGAGGTGTTTTCCCGGCCTCTGATGTAAATGTAATGTACTATTGTTGCATATAAGATAAACAATCCAATGTTTGACACCTTAATATCAGGGCCAGAGAGCCAATCAAGTTTTTTTTTTATCGCTCGTTGCCACGGATACGTCCCTGTTATGACTCTTTAAAACTATGATTGTTTGTAGTTTATGATCCATTAATGAATAAGTTTTTAATTCGGTTGCCACTCAGATCGATACATTTTCTCTGTCTAAACACTTTTTGTACAATCTACTATTTTTATTTGCAGTTTTATGCCTAATGTATACATAATGTTTTGAAAAAAGTAAACTTTACTGAGTTTCTTACACCGGTTTTTCTCGTGGTAGAGCGTTCATAGGTGTGTTACCTAAGTGCATAATATGCCTAAATTGAAGAATAAAGAATTTTCACTTTTGTGTGGCTGTCTGTGTCTCCGAAACAGAGTAACCGATTTGAGTGGATTTTTTTAAAATAGAATGTCTCATTTTGTTTTTAAAATCTGCATACTAATATATTTTGGCAGCAGCAGCAAGTTTTTTTAATATTCTAGCTGCATTCCCTTCCTTTGACATAGAAATAGCTGCTATACATACTTTTGAGCCAAGTGAATTACCATATCAAAATTCGAAGCAAGCTGTTGCATTGCAATAGCAACACTATTACTTTGGTATACGACTTATTTTCGTAACTCCACTAGGTTATTTCATGAGGCATGTAGCCAATGACTAGCCCCTACTCTTAAGGACCTAGAATACCGATATTCATTAATGTTAAAAGATCCCCCGCACCAACTTCAAAAACATGTATACATTTCTGTACCTTATTCCTTTGGGATACGGCGAAAAATGTATAGATCTATTCGACATCAACTAGCGGTCACTGGGTTTTGAGCTTTGATGCAGCGGCTTAGGATTCAAAATGGTTTAGCTGGACATATTGGCTTATCGGTTTTAGGTAAATTGTTAGCTATCACGCTACCTCCGTAATGGCCGGTTAAGCTATTAATTAAGAGGTACAATATTCTGTAACAAGATAAAATAATTGATAGAAAACGCAATTTACGGAGTTATAATTAAAAAGAAATAGAGCACAAATTAATAGTTAAAGACTTGAGTGTCACTTGACAATGTCTATTCCAATTTATTAATAGTTTTCAGTTTACTAGAACTAAAAAATATGAAAAGTAAGCATATTTTTTGGATTTTTTATTTTTTTTAATTTATTTCTTACTCAACAAAAATTACGATGAACTTAGTTTAAATCTTCGCCAAACTGCATAACAGTTTGTTGGCGAATATACACTCTTTATAATTATGTTTTGGTATCTATATTATGTGTACAATCTACATAATTATGGTTTTAATTTCATATTCATATTCATTTATTGCGATCATGTTCATTGTCCATACAGTAGATCTTAAGATAGGTTATACAGTAGGTACATGATACCCTGTTAGGGCATTGCAATGTTCTTACGTACTAACATGCTAACAACATAATTTAGTTTTATTTATAAAAGAACACAGTATTGAAAAATAGAAGTATATCATAATAATATTAAAATTTAATTAATTGTTTATGTCATGTTATGAAATATTGAGATGAGATTAAAATATAATAATGATAATGGATTTCATTTTTTTATGCTTATTATTAGCGGTAACAAGGAATAGCAAGTGATGTAAAAAGAGCATAAACAAATTGTGACATTTTACAACACTCTAATTAACGTTTTAGAACGACCTAAACCCTCTATCCCGAGTTCAAGGATTGGCATAGGTCCTGTACTTGCGTTGCTGTGGCGCCACGGCCCAAAGTGGGTCCCACTTGATCGCTAGCTTAGAGTATAGATTTCTACAGAGGAGCTATATCCGTGTCACCATAAGGGCTCCTGTGCAGCTAACTTAAGAACTGGTCTTAAAATGGCTGACGGTTGACCGTACGCAACAATACAATACAATACAAATAATCTTTATTGAACACCTCAAAACATGAATCACATACAGGACATAAAAAATTAAAAATAGAGGTTAACAACAGGTGGTCTTATCGCTAAAGAGCGATCTCTTGCAGACAACCTTTGCGTAGCGGCGAAATTGCAACAAATAATTACAAGTAGGTAGGTGACAAAATTAGGAGTAAACTAACTTACAACATACACAATTAGTACATCAATAATATACATACACACATAATGCATACCAATAAACATACATACATTCTTACATAAATACTTAGACCTACATATAGTTTTAATCATAGAGACGGCAAATAAATAAATAAAGAAAATTAGAAATTGTGAAGAATCATGACAGAGACAGGTAGTGTTCCTTTCAGTGTGCTTTGAAAGTAGCGACTGACCTAGCGAGTAGCGACATCGACGGTGAACACAACTCATTCTTACACACCACTGATATTGCCAATCCACTAAAGCCAATAATTTCATGGAATTACCCGCACGGGCCGTGACCCGCTCCGCCACTGGGGAAATCTGTCCTGTTTTATACACTAATACGTCGAAGGGAAGGTAATTGGAGGGTTAAGAATGCTACCCCAACTTACCCCACCCTGGGGTAAGTTGACCTATTTCAAATTACCCACATACTACCTAGGTACATTATTTTTTAAGAAGCTAGTTGTAGGTAATCGTAAGTTTATATCATGCTTAAATCGATCAGGTTTCACTTTAAGTCGATTGAGGCTTGTGGTGTGGGCATCACGCCTAAAAACAAGATGTTTTTAAGATGGTCGCAAAAGGTTTTAAGGGTGCGGGCGTGCAGGGGGTACCGTCTCCTGGTAGGAGATCCACCCTGGGAACTACAAGCGGACGTTCTGGCCGAGGTATATAGATACCGTGCGGAATTGAGGGCGAAGTGAGAGCATCCTAACCAAAGGGAGGTTGAAGGGCTTCGGGGCGCAGCAGTGACTTCCCTTTTCCCGAGATGGAGGGAGCACGGCCGGCAAACTAACAATAGGGGCAATCATGCTCCCCTTCGAGAGGTGGGTTGACCGCAAACGCGGCTAAATAATCTTCCACCTGGAACAGGTACTCACAGGGCATGGCTGCTTCGGGGAGTATCTGCACCGAGCCGCCAGTCGAGAGGAAAGCCACCGCTGCTATGGGTGTGGCGCAGCAGTAGATGATGTGCGCCACAGTCATATGGTTGGACAATCCTTGGGTTTAGTGGGTAGTCTGGGCCTTCTGTCCGGGAGTCTCACAAACCCGTCCAGTCACCCTTAACCGGGCGGACGGTGTGTCAAACCATTCCACCAACGTAAAAAAAAAGAAAAGGCATGTGATGTGGGTACTTCTCGACGATTTACATCAAGCTGAAACAAAGAAATTCATTCGCTTCGCTCACTCGTTCAATAAATAAACTCGAACTCAAATGGTTTATTGCGTTTCTTGTGTGTTCTTCAAGCAAACAAAGTGAAAACCACTCAACATAAAACTGACCATCCTGCTACTTGCTTAACCTTCGCCTTGTTTCGAAATCCTAAATAAACAGTTTTCGTCAAAGATTTCCAGGTTTGACTAGATATAAAACTTTGTCGATTTTATTAATATTTCTCCAAATTTCAGAGAGAAAACGTATTTTTCCAGCTGATTACGTTTAAGTTTCATGAATAATACGAGTAAGTAAATCTCGTTGTTATTTCTTCAAAAATTCACACTCGCAAAATTTGCTTCATGAAAGATGTATAAAGGAAATTCGCTCTGCACGCGCCATCATACTGTTTTATTCATAGACTTTTTTCTAGCTGATTTGTAACGGATGGAAGAGGCTCGGACATCTGATGCGGGGTAAACTTACTTATTGATTGCATCCTAACATGAACAGCACCTTCAAGCAGTGGTGTAACCCCATACGAGGTTCATGACAAAATCATCGGATGGGGCTTTCTTTGGTGTAGAAATGTTGACGCCAGGGGGCCTCGAGGCATTTTGCTCACTTTGCAACCTCATAGTTACGCCTGCCTTTAGAAATCCTTATTTTGAGGCAAAGTTGTGATTATATTTCAGTGTAATCTAGGTGTCAATTTCTGTTGCTAGGTGCCAATTAATACATAGGATACCTGGATTTTTTTACATTAAACGTCGATAAAGTAAATAGCGTTACGTCTTACCTGGCCATAAAGTAGAAATTACGTGCGGAAAATTCCACTTCCTGACCAGGTAGAGACGTAAAATTCTGCACTCACCAAGAGCGGTAATAAAGAAAGCTGATCTGAGACTTTCTTTGTTTTAATACTTCTAGTGTAGTAATGTACCTACTACTTCAATTGAATATGCTTATCACACAAATATTTTGCTCTTACCAGGATTTGAACCCAGGAACGCCAGCTTCGCAGGCGATGGTCACTATTTTTATTTTTTTATTTTTATTTATTAGAAGACCAACAGCTTTTAACATTCAATATAGGCTTACATTTAAGATACAATTGTCGAGCCAATGACAGGTCTCCCTAACAGATACAGGAAGAAACGGATTTGCTTAAAATATGTTAGGTTAATGAGTAAATATTACAAATATTACAATCTTTTATCTTATCTTATCTTATCTTATCTATCTAGGTGAGGGCCCTTTCGGATGCACTTCGACCCAGTGGGATCTTTTGTGCATTTGCCCTATCCTTTATACCTGCTCCCAGGCTTGCTCCATCATTTCCACAAAGCGGATGATACAGTTCGCCGGGAGCACCTTGAATTCCTTTGGTTGCGGGTAACCGTTACCAAAGTAGTTCATTCTTTGTCTGGCAAGGGCATGACATTCACACAATAAGTGTTCCATAGTCTCATCCTCCTCGCCACACATTCTACAGTCTAAACTAATCTTGGCCAAGAGATCCTTGACCCCGAAGTGACCTGTGAACACCCCAGATATAATTCTGAGTTGCTTCCTACTGGATTTCCAGAGTTTTCTGGTCCAGCCCGAGTCCACTCCTTCTATGAAGAGCTTAGAGTGCCTTAAGCCAGCCTCATTCCTCCACTCGTGTTGGTGTTTGGTTTTGGCGTAGGCTTTAAAGGCCGATATTATGGTCCCCTGCGAGAGTCCCACAAATGGTTCTGGGCCTACAAAGTGATTTGTAGAGCCCCCTCTTGCAAACTCATCTGCTCTTTCGTTGCCGATGAAGCCCTTGTGCCCTGGTATCCAAACTAGTTGCACCTTATTGTGCCTTCCAAGTCTTTTTAGTGCTTGGACGTCATTATAAATTAGTCTAGAGTCCACTTTCGGCGCCGTAAGCGCTTTAAGGGCCGCTTGATTGTCACTGAGTATATAGATAGTCCGCCCTTTGGTTCGCTTGTCTATATTCTCCTGTACACAAGCAATTATGGCGTATGTCTCCGCTTGGAAGACAGTTGCCAAACTACCCATGCTTACACTACTACTATAGTCATTTGCATAAATGCCTGCTCCCGTACCGGATCCCATTTTTGATCCGTCCGTGTACCATATACTGTCTTCGATACCAGACTTTGGTGGTTCTAGACCTTCGGCCCACTCAGCCCTGGTTGGAACTTTTGTTGTGTAGTTCCTGTGGAATACATACTTGGGTAGCATTTTGTCGCTTCCCATGTTTGTTATTCTGTCTAAGATGTCATGGTCACTACTCAGAATCACTAGGCTAAACCGGTTGTCCTAACCCAAAAAAATTATATCAAATATATTTGATATATAAGTTTTATATATATTAAGGCTAGGCTGCATAAGATACCTACATCTAACATAATCATCGAACTAACGTATACCTACTAAATTTCTCAAGTTTACCCCATCACTTATGTGACTTGCGAGATTTGTTTGCCTAGATTCAAAGATTTCGCTAGATAGTTGGCAACTTCTTAAACCTCGCAGCTCTTGGGTACCTAGTTGGGCTGAGTGCAGCGTAAATTCCGCTTATCTTCGCAGTTTATCAGTCGACGGCGTTTACGGTGTGCGTTAATGGCCACCCTTACAGTAAAGATTGCGTGCAAAATGACAAAGCGATTGCGGTCAAAAACACTTACTTTATTTAAAGTTTTTTTTGACCGGTCTTCCCAGTATTCGTAAGGCTTTTGAGCTGCCTGTGGTTGGACGCCTATATGGGGTAACCCGACAGGACGAATGAACGTAAGTTTTGTGCGTCTGTCCTTTTTAACCCCCAACGCTAACGAGGAGTGTTATAAGTTTGTTGAGAACTGGATCGACATGCGCTCGGGAGGAGACGCGCGGGCGACGGACACAGCGCGACGTCATCGTCGCGGACGGCGCGGCCACGCGCGGGTGACACTCGGCTTCACGAACCCCACCGGCAACGGACGACTCTCGATTTAAATATACTAAATGTTTGGCCGGGTTCCCACTTTGTAATTGAGGCGGATTAAACCAGCCGATAGAATTTATACAGTCCATTTCATTTAAGCCCCAGTAGGACCCTAACAGTTTACATGACAATTGTGTGTCTGTCTATGGTATAATAACACCCAGACGGATGAACCGATTTGAGTGAGATTCCTTAAATCAAAAGTCTTGCCTGTCGAGGTTATTATGGACCATACATCCCACTGCTGTTAAATATAGTAGTAGACAACAGTAAAAAAAAACATTATCTTACTTCCTACCAATAACTAGAACTCAGAAACAAATCGAAAACGTCACGCTATTTAAAAGATATTACTCAAGCGAGACGCAATCGCCGGGTCGTTTCAAATTGTCCCAAAAACAGCTTTAGCAAATCAAAGGTACCCTTTGGTCTACCGCCCTTTGTAACTTTATCCGTATCATGTAGTTGTCAACCTTTACGAAGATATTTAAGAAAAGCAATTCCGTATAATGTGAGCAAAACACATAGTTTACGTCGCTACCTGACCTTAACATAAGTCCACCTTTTACCAAGGGACCGTTTTATTAAAACCGACCAGTTTCACGCGTCGTTAAAATATGCTTCGATTTTAGCAGGGAAAGTATGAAGCTCCACTCTTGGGTATGGGTATATCGTAAGTGTAAGAGTACCATCACGAATCGGGATTGTTGATCCACTTACCCATGTTTCTAATTTGGCCGTGTAATACAAATCGAATAGCTGTCAGCCAGTCGGTGACATCGGTTATTGAATACACGGCTAAATTACGAGTAATGGCAACTGGCTCAACAATCCCGGTGCGTGACTGTACATCGCTGTGAGCGGCGTGCAGCGCAGCGTGCATATAAAACAAATGCAATTCATATAGACGCTCCACGCCCCGCTCGTAGTGGAGACTGCTAGTCGATTACGTAACGCATTGTACGCGCGTCAGGTAGATCTAAATGTCACCTTTTGTGTGGGAAAATAACAGTTGAATTGTCCTTACGCTCGTTTGAAACGTTACGTGTTTACTCCGTACACTCAGTGTCAAAAAGAGTTTCAGTTTCAGTTGAGATGTATTTACTAACCCTTGGAATGTTTTCACAACTCACAGATGGGCTGCTGGTTGGCAGAGAGAGTAAACAGATAGATAAAATATTCATTTATTTTCAATTTGGTACACAAAACAAAATATCTGCTCAAAACTTATTCATGGCATTATATTTCTTGCCCGTACGGTCCTGCTGGGCAAAGGCGTTCCTCAGTTATTATTGTATGGAGAAAAGTTTAGGCGAAGGAAACCTTATACAGAATGTGTCCTGTAATAGGAGCAAAAAATTAAACGGTAGATTATTAAGCTTGTGAACAATTATTTCCACATGGTTAAACTTGAAAAAAAATACTTTTTTTTTGATATTTTTTTCGTCAAAATAAGTTTGGTTGTATTTTTTTACTCTTCTGGAGTGCTCAGTAACTTTTTATTAAAAAAAACTAAAAAAAATTGAAATAAAACTCAAAAAATTACAAAAATGCAAAAACTATTATGACTCGTTACATGATGTTACCTCAAAATCCGTATTGACTGCTGTGCTATGATGTCGTGGTGCCAATTTACATTACTTGGAGGTCATAATTTAGATCAAAATATCTCCGAATCCAAAAAAAAATAAAATGAGTGGGACACCAGGGTTTACTACAAATGCTCTAAGGAAGCGTCCCTTAGATCCCTTAGCTCCTATTACAGGCCACACCCTGTATAACTGTAGAAGATAAGTCATTGGTTTAAATTACCTAACTCTTTCAGGCGCATCGAAGCGATTTCTGCTGCATAGTCAAAAAAATCAGAAACAAAATTTTGCAAGCTCAATTTAAGTTTAACGTCATGACCACTAAGTAGATTTTGAGCATTTCTTTATTATTTCACCAATGGTCGAAACTTCACCGCAATATCTGCTTTTTACCCGAGTGACTCAGAAGGAGGGTAATGTTTTTGATTTTTTGTTGAAGCAAGCAGATTCTTGATTATACTGCACGGCTATCACAAGACAGTCGCGGCATACTCTCGAGCTCTCTCGCTCTATCCGTCTCTCTCTTTTACCACTTAGAAAGAGACGGATAGTGCGATAGAGCTCGAGAGTATGTTGTTGCGGTCGTCTTGTGATAGCCGTGCTGGACATATTTTTTTTACCACAACCTGTTAATTCCGATAGGCCTACTTACTGTAGATATCAGCAACATGCGGCACGCGAGCCTCTCTAGCTGTTTTGTGTACGGGTGCCATTTGACTGCTGTAATCGCTAATGTGGCCATTGGCTGCTAAAAAGTTGCCGAGCGCTGGCCTACTGGAAGGAATTATTTGGAACAGAGTTTCTTTAGATTTGTTTTGTTACTGTCGTTTCATTCAACACCAGTTGATTATCAATGTAGTTTTCTATTATGTGGTGGACCTTAAGAAGATAATATTTTGTGTTTTTATTTATTTATTTATTATCCACACTTACAACTACTTTTACAGGCATCGAACCTAAGACAACAGTGTAACTATTTTATAATATAACATTTTTTTTTGACGAGCAATGCTGCCTTTGTGGATTCATTCAGAGAACACGAAAACAAATCAATATTTTGCGCTGTGAGATTGACGGTACGCACTGCTCGCGTCATCGGTGCCCTACCAAGCAGGTTGGTGCGCCCGCGCGGCTAGGAGCCGCGGCCGGAGTCTACGCCACACGTACCTATCGGGAACACACACACTCACACCACTCAATACCTGGCTGTTGTATATTTTACCCCGAAGTAATTTAAATATGTAGGTGGCCAGGCACAGCTCTCTGCGCACCCGCAGCTGGTTGTACCCTACCATGCCCAGTACAAATAGAGTTGGATCCATTAGTGGGTAAAATGGGTATACCCCGTACTTCCTCCAATACAGAAATCGTACGAATTTATTTTGGATACGCTCCACCATAAGGTGATATTTGGTTTCATGCGGATCCCAGATGATTGCATTGCATTCGAGACCACTTCGGACCAACGCGTTGTATAATGCGATAATCGCTCCAATATTTGTAAAGCCATTTGAACGACGCAGAACAAATCCCAGAGTTCTATACGCCTTCTTACAAATATTGACGATGTGATCCCGGAATCTCAGATCAGATGTGAATTTGTTATATATAAGTAAATCTTTCCTTTTATCTAGTACATAAGAAGTAGATCAGCGCAATCTTGTCCGTGCCGGGCGCTGCTTAGCTCTCGCCTTGCAAATTCTAAAGCCCTGATACACCCACGTGGTTGGAAATTTGGGAGAACAGATATTTGGTAAAATTTTAGAACACATTTTCACTTTTAAGACAGAAAACTTAAATAAAAGTGACGCTAATGTTCAGTGAAGCCATTATATGGACTACATAATGTAGATGGTAGGTACTGAGAGAACATAATTTGTATAAAAGCAATACAGAAATTAATATCTATATATAACACCAAAACTCAGTAACAAAAGTGCTCTTTTACATTTAACCTCTAATGTGTACCTACAATTTGAACACTTATTCTTATTAAACATGAACTTTTTTATTTGGAGCCACGCATCGCTACGTGTGCTACGCCGTAGCGCGTAGCAGCGTTTATCCACTCCATAGCGAAAAATCGCCACTTGTAGATCATATGTGAGTCATTGGTCATGAATGGGTTAATATGGTCGCTGTGAGCATGTAGTATCAGCAAACCAAACGTATTACAACTAAAAAAATATATAATTAACGAACCTGCTTACAAAATTTCACTGCTCACAATTCGTTTGAGAAATGTGACTTGTAGAGGAGAACAGCGGGACAGCGTGACAGCGTGACAGCGGGACAGACACCGGACACCGGACAGACGATTTTCGCCCAAGCTGATGCATAGAACTGCGTTTGCTTCGCTCGCTCGTCTGATTAATTTCTATACTACTTATGAAATAACTCCTTCTAAATCTAATCTAGATCATCTACCTTTTACAATAGATTATTTTTTTATGTAAAAGTGCATCTTTCCGATCTTCCCTCCTTCCTTTACAATCCGCCGGCTACCCCGCGCCCGTTAAGCTAGCTCTAATCCTATTACGTGGATGCTATTCTCTGAAAATTGTTTTCTTACTATCTCAGGCATTGTTAAACGAGCGGGTTTACTGCGTGTAAAGACGACGTTACCCCCCCCCCCCACTGTTATGGTTTAAAATCTTTTTGAAATGTATTTTCTTCTGGAAACAATGCATTGCTCGTTTATTTTTGTACATTAGGAACAACCGTGCTGAACATTTTGTTTTAAACGTTTAAGTTTTAAGCGCCAACGACGTTTTAAGCAAGCTCTAGTACCCACTCATTGTGCCAAGAACGACTATCAATTTTATATTTTGAAAACCTTTGTCATTTCTACAGATTTTTCATTCACAATGAAGGAGGGAAGAGGACTAAGAGCAATAATATAACGTATATAATGTAGATTTTCATAACAAAACTTACGTCGACTCACTTAGCGACTGTGCCAAGACCAAGACTCTTGACGTTACAGTAATCATAATCAATGCTTAAATAAATATTTTTATTAGAGCCCAGCGCTTAAAGCATCTGTAAATAATATTGTGATCTGCGAATACGACCCGTATTAAGCAGATGACAAGGGTTAGAGTTAGTTCGGCGCTTTGCGAACTGCTTCCATTCTTATTATACCAATAACAAAGTTACTGATAACTTTGGGGTTGTTATGATGTGGTGCAAGTGACAAGTTAACTGGCATTAAATCTAATACACTTAGAGCTAAATAAGAAAAAAATTATAACTGTACAAACTAACTGTTGCATAGTAAATATTTACACTAAGAAAAAATATTCGCCACGAGCGGGATTGAAAGATTCGTCGAAACGAGTGGAGCCCACTATTGTACATAGATCAGTTGGTAAGACCAGTGGACGGAATCCAGAAGTTGCGTCCAGACGCTCGTGACAAAACACTTTAATCGAGACTTAACCACATTTAACTGTTCAGTGTTGTTGTTGGATTGTTACCCGACCGGCTTTTGAGCGAGCCATTAGTATCTGGTATCGACTGTCTACTCGCTATCACATTTATTGTTGTAAGTATTTAATAATAAAAATAAATAAAATAAATGACATTAATTTCAGGCAAACAACCCATATCATCCTCATCCTACTACATTTTAAAATATAATTAAAAGTGTAAAAATAAAAGATACAGAAGGAAGAAGTATGATTTAAAAATAAAAGTACAGTATAGATAAAATGTAAAAAGAGAAATAGTAAAAACATTGACAGTAAAGAGGTACATTTGTTGCTAAAAACTAAGATTAAAGCCCGCATCATACTGGCGCGGCCTCGGCGCGGCGGTCAATAGTAAACTTGTCATTAGCTGTCAAACTTTCTATTGACCGCCACCGCAGGCCGCGCCAGTCAACAAAGCAAGTAGTGGTGTTATTATGACTGCCGCCTTCTGCTAGTTGGAGGTAGGTATTTATCCATTTGGGCTCCTCCAAATATGAGCAAAATGACATTCCGCTATGCTCTACCCTCAGCCTAGCCCAGCCTCGTCTCTTATCTTCTTTTCTAATCACGTACTGCTTACACCGTTGGCTCAGCGACCGAAATGAGTCTTAGCCGACACGAGAATGCGCCACTCTTTTCAGTTCTGTTCTAGCTCTTTTGTCCTCCTCCTCAATCGGTCCCTCATTGAGACCCTCAATCTCGGATACATCTACGTCCGCGAAACCGACCACTGCTTGCTCCTCCGGAGGCGCGAACTGTGGCTCATAGTATGTCGCCGCTTATTCGAGCTCTGCACTGCCTCAATGTACTTCTCGCATCCGCTTCTGACTGGGATGGTTTCACTAGTAGTTGGGTAAACGTCTGTCATGAATGCTTGAGGTTCAGCGAGGCGATGGATGACCGTCAGTCTTCGATAGTATATTAAGTATGTTGGTAATGTTAATTCCAAGATTCACAGTGCATTAGTTCTGTAACTGTAATACTGTGTAATAATTGTTTGAATAAATAAATAAATATTGCTGAGGATCGTGACTGGTTTTGCTACGTTGGCAGACGTAGCAAAACCAGTATTCTTCTCCAGGACTTTCGGTCGGCTGCCTGTTGGAGGGCTGCGTTAACCGGCAGTTTAGGATGCTCCGAGACCTGGTTGAGCCAACGTTTGGGGCTTCGGCCTCTTGGTCTTCTGCCTTCTACTGTGCCGGTTACATTGAGTTATATTACTAGAGTAGACATCACCTAGCATAAGTTTGCGCATGTCAACATACGCTCATGAGCGTATGTTGGTTTAGTCTGTGGCGAGCACTGATGGCGGTCGTTTCGAGAGCAGATTGACTTAAAACTTTTAAAAATGCCTTCTTGTGCATTGCGCTATTTCACCAACAACACCACAACAATAGTAAAAATACGGGAATCACTCTTCATCGGTACATTCACGGATATTTTTCACAATATTCATTTATTAAATTTTGTTGTAATTTATAAGATGCGCGCCATACTGTCGGCCATTATTTCAAAGAATAAAAAATGTAGAAGTGACAAAATCCTAATAATACTATTTCTCCCTCTTAGCTAAGTATAAGCCTTACTAATGGAACATTAAACGTAACGAACTGACTGTTTGAACCTTTAATTATCAGCATTTTAGCTCCAAATTAGCAGCAACCATTTGTTTTTATTTTATTAATCGTTTTTATGAATTGACAGCGTTCAGTTGCTATTTAGATTTTAAGTTCTGCTCATTTAAACCCTAGGCCAATTCTCTTATATAAATAATGTCCGCAAAGCGAGTATGGTCTCCGAATATGAACCCATTGGCAATATTAAGAATAATAAAAATTAGCCGCCATCCATTTTAATTTCCAATTGCTTCAACACAAACAACACAGTGCATCCTCGGGAAGTATAAAGATATTCAGTATAGAAAAATTACAAATACCAAATGTCGATGATGTGATTCGTTTTTAAATCAATAAGTAGTTTTTTTTATATGAATGTATTAAATCACGCTATGGCTTTATCTGAATCTAAACTCAGAAAAATGACGCATCTACTGCAAGTTCACATACTCTTTGATTTTCAAGATGGCGGCCTGATTGGAAAACGCAAGGAAAACGTCAAGAAAAATGTTCTGGGTTGCCAGTCTATACGTAGTAATAGTAAGTCAATGGCCGGTTACCACCAATTTCTCCAAATTCTCGGGATCCCGGCGGGCTATAAGGCCAAAATATTGAGAAATACGGTGAAGACATAGAGATGGCAGTCGCTGTTCTTTGTCTCTATCTCTCTTTTGTAATCGAATCTCTTGAGGAAGCTCTTTTGTAATCGAATTATATAATACGCTTACATCTTATACCTTATCAACCGAAATCTAGCAGGCTTTCCGAGGCAGACCAGCCCATAAATTTTTGTTCCTTCTGTCATGGAACGATTTATGTATTCGAAGATACATGGTCAATGGAAATTGAGATGTTATTTGGCACTTTGGAAATGTATGAGGTTGGTGATCATATCTCGCTTAGGATTAATGACTTTGACCGCTTTCGCTGTGCGATGACTTGGTAAAGGCCAAGGGCTTTTTGATCCCAAACTAATGTTTTATAGATATGAAGGCAGTTAAGTTATATATTTATTTAAGTTTGTTTTTCCATCGTCATCATATCAGCCGAAACACGTCCACTGCTGGACAAAGGCCTCCTCCAAAGAGTGCCACAAAGTCTGGACCTGCGCCACCCGCATCCAGCGACCTTTACCACGTCATCAGTCCACCTTGTGGGGGTCTACCCACGCTGCGGACGTGGTTGTCACTCGAGAACCTTTCCGCCCCAACGGCCATTGGTTCTACGTGCAATGTGTACAATCTCGACAAAGCCTGCTTCATTCACTGTCATGAAATTCATCATACCTACATGACGACCGGTTAGCCTAGAGGGTAGTGAAGCTGAAGGTCCTGGTTTCGAATCCCGATAGAGGCAAACACCTATTTGTGTGATGAGCTTGAATATTTGTTCCTGAGTCTGTGATGTATTTAAGCATTTATTTCTATTATTTAAATCGTCTAGTAGGTCACACAAGCCTTATTTAGCTTACTATACGAACTACTCGTTCGATTTGTTTAAGATTGTCCCCTAATGTTTATTTATTTACTTATACATGCTTGTCGGTTTAGATTAGTAACACACACTGTACACGGCTCATCACGATGTACCAGAATTCCGCGCCTGCTCAAATGGGTACACGACATAAAGGTCCGTTCAATGACCCTAGCACGTCGTCACCTATTATACAGGGTCGGCTGAGCCTGGCCGACCCTGCAGTAAAGGATGGGACTGCCACATATATTGTGATAATCCGTCCATCCCTTAGAAGCAGCGCACGATGCCTACGTTGGTATCGATTTTTTAATTGTCATTATCGATTTCTAGAGACCTAGAGATGTACCGGGAAAGCCGAGTATCCAACCACATTTATTTAACACACAAATGTACTTTTAGCTTAGTATTCAGTTTCTGTATTTACGTATACTCACCATATATTCACTATCTGAAATAAAAGTTGCGTTCGGTCTGTCAAGTTGACAGTGACACTGACACACAGTTTGGCGACGCGTTCACACGATGCAATCTGCCGTGCCACTCTGGCGTCGGATTTGGAATAGTTTTAAGATATATTATGTTTAGCGTAGGTATTTGTTTTGTGTTGCCTTCCAGGAGGTAACTCATGTAAAGGTTCCGACCCTGCTATTTTTACGTTCTGTGTTTTGTTTTTTACACCCATTGTTTTGTCCACGAATAAATGTTTTCTTTCTTTCTTTCTTTCTAATAAATAAATTTATAGCCGGTGAATAGTCGGCGCCTCAGCGGATGGTCGGGCAAAATCTATAGTCGACCCCAATGCTTCATCATGCGGAATGTCTCTAAGACCACGAAATATTTTTTAAATGTCATCATACAACAAAGTCAAAATCAGCTATTTTTTCAGTGGCTCCGCCTTTGCTCATTCCATATGTATACAAAGCGCGAGTTCAAAGTGTTATCTGGGGGCACGGCAGTGCCCCCGCCAAGTCAAGCAAAACAAAGACCGTAACATCGTAAGCCGTACCATCCTTTTCTCGAAGCCATTCAGGCCATTTTCAACATCCTGTAATTTCGTGCTGGTTAAAGCCAGAACCCTGAATTTTCAGTTACATATAGGGCATAATATGGCTTACATATATTCTCAATAACATTTAGTGTTGAACTTTTAGTCTAAGAACTAAGCCCCGTCAAAGTGCCTTAGTTTTGTCACTGACATACTCACTGACTCCCTTATTCATTTATGATCATCGTAATTCTAAGGTACTTCTAGCAGAGCCACAAAGCTCCAAATTGTGAACATAAGCATTTTTTAGCCAATCCGTTCTTAAAAAACATAAAAATATTGCAGTTTCCGTCACGATTCAGAAATATATAAACTGAATAAGTAAGTTTGTACTCCAATACAAATACATGCGATTACAAAGTTACTTTTGCAGTTGCTTCCCGCAAAACTAAACAAATTTAATGTTGTTTGCGATTGGTAAAATAAAATTTCCATACAAAAGTTGAAAACACAATAACCTACAAAAAGAAATGAGATCCCATAAAAAACATTCCTAAAAAATAGGCCAAGTCTCGGAACTCTTCCACAGTAAAAAGTGGTGAGATATTTCGTAGAGCCAAGTCAGGCATTCTTATTAATCTTTATTTGCTTGCTAAATAAAATTTTGTGACTACCGTATTATACCGTCGTATTTACACTGTTGCGACTTGCGACCGACTGAATGTAATTGCCACTTTGGAGAACCCAGCGGAACTGCGGGATTAAATAGCGGAGCGACGCGGCGGACAGTCAGTTATTTCATAATATTAGTATAACTTAATTTCCTCCGTACGTCAGCAGTGTGCTCTGTCCAGGTATCAGGGACCGAATTACTGCACTGAATCGGACCCTACGTCCAGTTACATACACTTAGAGAGATTTAGAAGTATTTCGCTTGCTACACTAGTGTTATTGGAACTCCAGTGGTCGTGGTTTCTTCAATCTATAGGTCAATTTGTTATTTTACGTCACAGTAGCCATAAAGTTTATATTGAAATACATAATTGTAAGTTAGTCTGTAAAGTGTAAGTATGTAAATACCGACCTTTGTTGCCTGACAAAAAAAAATGTGGCAATTAGGTATCGTCCTTCCTGGACATTTTGTACGCATCACGGGCGGTAATAAAGAAAGCCTCAGATGGCATATTTATCGCCCTTGCCTTCAGTTACCTGCGCTTGCAGACATTCTTTTTGTCATCCCTAAGTAATGTAGGTATGGTTGAGATCATTTAACCTTTTCAACGCTCTGTCAAAGAGAAAAGTTGTCAACCACACGCCAAGTCATTCAGTGCGGAGTTAAACCTTATGTCAATGCAAGAAGGTTGCTATCATCGCTGGGCTGCTCGACGAATATATCAGTTGTTGGCGTTGAACCTGCGGTGCGGATATATACGTCATTTGCGTCGAAAAGGTTAATGCAGTTGACTATTTTACAACTTAAATTGCAATTGGAATCTTCTAATTACTTTGGACGGTAGACTTGGTTCTTGAATGGACTACATATTTTGATAAAATTCGGCAAACACAAATAATATCAAGTATATATGCGTATTAAGTAAAAGATGGATGTAAAAGACGAGGTAGGCCAAGGAAAAGGTGGATGGACTGTGTGAGAGACGATATGAAGAGAAAATAAGTGAGCCATGAGATGACAGAGAAGTATGGAAGAAAAAGACACGCTGCGCCGACCCCAAGTAAATGGGATAAGGGCAAGGAAATAATGATGATGCGTAGTAAGTACTATTGTTTAAAATCTCTTAATTCCTATGTAGCAGGATCTATCAAAGATTTTATTTGAAAACACCTACACGTGTGTATAAAGTTCAACATCCTACCCTCAATTCCGGTCACCTCTTCACAAGAACACGAAGTTAAGGTATGATTTACATCCGTCCCTGTATACAGTATTTCCGTATCTCTCGACCATATATACTGTTTGTTTTCTTAATTAATTTGCATACTGATCTAAAGGCGCGTGAGGGACAGACTTGCTTAACTAACTGAATTACCTATTTATTAATACCAAGTGTATGTACATGAAGTGTGCAAGTGTGCATTGTGTTGTTTTATATAAGTGTCTACATCAGTGTTCGATTTTGTGATTTTGTGTTTTTTTTTGCGACAATATATTTTTTTTTATTTTTTATTTTTTTTTATAAATCCCTATTGGGTGTTTCGGTGATTATTATTTTGCGATAAAACTAAACACTTACTTTGTTGAAAGGAAAACTTTCATAATTTATATACAAAACTTTACAAAGCTTCAATCTCACATAGTATATACTTTTTATAATTTGAATTAACGCATTCAGTGTCAAGAATCGCAACGCGCTACGCTCGTTGCTGATCCCGTGGTTTTCCTCGTATGTAGCGGAAAGCGACTACGGCGTAGGCACCCGCTATCCGGGTTCCCGGCACTGAAAGTGTTAAAAATACATAAATAACTTTCGAAAAGGAGATGTCGAAACGACCTCAACGCATTCAGTTCCAGGAATCGCTATGTGTTAATACATATTTCCAAATTTATTTGGGACCAACTTCGGGGTATACCATTTCCAATAAAAAAAATATATTGTACGGATTGGTGTTTAGGTTATATAATTATGTGTATGATTAAAACCATATTTTACATTACATACAGTTACATTTTTATTGGTCGAAAGATGAATGAATGGGAATGGGATGACATAAGTGCGTGTTGCCAGTAGAATAAAGTCATAGCTAGTCTATGATGACACGGTCTAGATAATATTTAAGGGTGTTTCACACAATTGGCAAAGAATTGCACAGGACCAAGACGAATGGCGGAAGAGAGGAGACGCCTTGCCCAGCAATGGGCCACAATACAGGGTGACTGGTAATTCGACCTATTCCTTGAAAGGGGTTAATACTAGAGCTAATTTGCAACAATTTATGTCCCGTCAACCAGGGGTCGAAACTCGCTGGTTTCCGAGATATTCGAGTTTTTAGTTTGTATGAAAAAAATTCTCCTTGCATTCTTAAGCTGGTTATTGTGACAAAAGTACTTCCATTTGGATGGTAAAAAAACATTTTTGTCACAATCAGCACTTTAAGGCTGCAAGGCGATTTTTCTAAAAACTCGAAAAATTAAAAAAAATCGTGTTTTGACCCCTGGTTGACTGGACATAAATTGTTGCAAATTAGCTTTAGTATAACCCCTTTCAAGGAATAGGTCGAATTACCAGTCATTGGTAATTAAACTACTAAATTTCAAATTGATAGCTTAAGTAGTTCCTGAGATATTTTACGTTGTGACAGACGGACGGACGGACAGACGGACAGACGGACAGACGGACAGACGGACAGAGTCGCACCATAAGTGTTCCTTTTTTACCTTTTTGGTACGGAACCCTAAAAGCAATATGCGTAATTGCGTACACTCGGAGGCTAAAAAAACAGCATAAAAAAGGGAATCTAAGAAAAACTAATTTGAATTATGCGACCGACTGAAGTGCTTCTCTTCTTAGAAACCGACTACGCATCTAAGAGTAATTATCTCCCGTAACCAGTCAGGCAAATTTACACAGCATCATACTAATTAATGGGAGGACGTCAATAAGGGAGTGGAGCGAGTGGAGAGAGTTAGCGGAGATGATAACTCATATTTATAATACACTGTATACCAATATGACGGAAAAGCGCACCGTGTAGACATAGGCAAGAAATATGTCTACGGTTTCCTTCGCCTGTCGCAAAAGGCGACTAAAGGGAGTCATCGGGGTCGCCAGTGGTCTTTGTGGTGGAGGCCACAACACTTGGCTAGGTACCCCAAAGAATGCGGCGAGGATGCTCAGAACGAGCCCGCAGGGGAAATGCGATCCTCGAGTCCTCCGAATTACGGCCGATATTGAGTTTTTCGTGGGCAAAAATATCACATATCCCAGACTACCCCCGAAAGTTGGGTACATGGTTCGCAGATTTTTGCGACGGGAAAATTCTCGCTCATATTTGGAGCAACTCAGCTGGGGAATTACTTCCACCTCACAGACAGTCTAGGTACCTACGAGCTCTGTGGGTTCCGTGGGTATGTGCCGTTGTGTTCCTGGTGGTGAGTTAGGTCACCAGAGCTTCTGAAGATGCTCTTTTTGCGGGGCCTGCATATATTTCTAGCTATCAAAACATCGAATGATTCATTGTTCTTGAGTCGCAAACGTGCATATACTATGGTGTCTTCTCACCATCAGGCTATAAAGCAGGCTTAAGGCATTCTAAGCTCTTCATAGAAGGAGTAGACTCGACTGGACCAGAAAACTCTGGAAGCAACTCAAAATTATATCTGGGGTGTTCACAGGTCACTTCGGGGTCAAGGATTTCTTGGCCAAGATAGTTTTGTAGCGGATAGTTTAGACTTTAGCTAGAATGTATGGCGAGGAGGGTGAGACTGTGGAACACATATTGTGCGAATGTCATGCCCTTGCCAGACAAAGAATGAATGACTTTGGTAACGGCTATCCGCAACCAAAGGAATTCAAGGTGCTCCCGGTGAACTGCATCATCCGTTTTGTGGAAATGATGGAGCGAGCTTGGTAGCAGGCATAAAGGAGAGAACAAATGCACAAAAGATCCCACTGGGTCGAAGTGCATCCGAAAGGGCCCTCATCTAGATAAGATAAGATAAGATAAGATGCTTGGTTACCAATGTCGTCGGCAACTCCAGAAGAATTACATGCGTGTTGCCGGCCGTATTATTTGAGGATTTATTGTGTTGATAGCTAGAGACGAATGCGGGTTAAGTAGTTAATTATTAATATATTTAACGTATGTACGTCATGTAATAAATGTCAATAAAGATGTAACAAAGTAATAACAGTCAGGCCATGACGCCCTGTAAGGGCACGCAATGATAAAAACTTATAAAAAGTTGTTAGTAAGTTTTACTGGGCATTTTCCGCAAGTCGACATCCAGTGTGCCTATTTTGCGTTAAAAAGGGGGCTAGCGCTACTCCAACCACCCCAGCTCCTCTAAAAAGTTAGTGAGTGCCTTGGTGTTGCTTACTGCCTCCCGTAATGTGTCTGGAGACCCAAGATAGTAGAAGAATGCGGGTTACTAACTCTCAACACAGCTCCTCGGGAGCTCTAGACACACTGTATGATTTATTCATTAGTTCCATACCAATGGATCGTAAAATTGGAAAATGTGACACGTTGGCACGGATAGTGCATTAGGGCATTACTTGGTGCATCCAGTATTTTACAAATAATACACTATTTTTCTCCCAAACATTGTGTTAAGGCGTATGTTTGTCACGGTAGGTTAGCGCAAAATTCTGATTTTGAGGGCTTAAGGTTTTATATTAACCAACCATAAATGTAACAACACCCAAATATGTAAAGTATGTTACCCATTTTTAGTTTCATTTAGGTGTCAAGAGCTCGTTTAGGGCTCTACCGAAAAAAAAACGCTAGGAGAACGATGCTTGTTTGATATGTTTGTACTATGTGCAATTTTTTTTTATAACGCTGTTTCAACTTTAAATTATCCGCTGTTTCTAAACTGATATTTTAACAATTAATTCGGGAGAAATTATCTAAATAGATTTTCACTTATGCAAATTTAATACCATAATATGTTAGTAGGTACCTACTAGTACAGCATATGGAGTTAATATTAGCGCGAGCGAGAGAACATTTAGGGGGTTGCATTCGCCTTAAATGGAGTAATGCACCGAATGGGTCATAAATAAGTGAGTGTTAAAAGCATTCGTGGTTTTATAGTTTATTACCCTCATTCGCAAACTAGGGGTAAAAAAGTGATGGTAATATTTCGAGAACCGTATAACCACGGGTGTTTGGCTGCGATTCCATTTACCTTGATAGAAGGGAACATGCCTAAGACATCGTTTTTGTTTCATGTCTATGTCCTTCTGGTTTTGAAATTCAGAGAGACGAAAGGGGAGATATCTCCATCCTTATATCTCCGGCTTTTCATTGGGATACATAAATAGAGACGTGACTTTGCTATTTTGATTAGGAAATTCAGAGACATAAATGTAGGGATATGTTAGGGATGTCACATTTTGTCACCTCAATCAATTACCATGTCGCAAATCATGCAAATCATATCAGTGCTCTGGCCCCGTAGCATGGATGGCGTTATCACGCGATAAGTGATAGGATAAGCGCGTCGTCTCATTCTATCGAACGGTGTCAGCCAGGGACGGCAGCTCTATCCTATCACTTATCACGTGATAAGGCCATCCATGCTACGGGGCCAGCTATCGGCGTTAATCTACAACTCTACATCAGACATACCTGAGGCTCAGCGTGCCACTAAAACCATATAACATATTCGCGCCACTAAAACCAGCCCTATAAGGAAGGGAGGTGTACGGCAATCGCCACTCGCTTCTCAGTTAAAAGCGTCCATCTACCAACATTTGAGTGGAGTGGCTACTTCTGCAAGTTGTCGAGTGGCTTTCTTGGATCACGACATTTTCCCTACACGTGCCATTCCGATTAAAATAAAACACTGACGTAGCGAACATGTGGAATCCACAATATTGCTTGAGGAAGTTTGCAAGAGTTTGTTTTTGTAACTTTTGGGTCAAGAAAAGGCTGTTTGCCTTTTGTAAATAAAATTAAGGAATTTCGTCAGGTTTTTAACCCCCGTCCCAAAAAGAGGGGTATTACAAGTTTGATGTGTCTATCTGTCTGTCTGTGTCATCGTAGTTCCTAAATGAATCATCATCATCATCATCATCATATCAGCCGAAAGACGTCCACTGCTGGACATAGGCCCAAAGAGTGCCAAAATGACCGGTCCTGCGCCACCCTTGTGGGGGGCCTACCCACGCCGCGCCTTCCGGTACGTGGTCGCCACTCTAGAACCTTTCCGCCCCAGCGGCCATCGCTTCTACGTGCAATGCCCCGCCCACTGCCACTTAAGCTTAAATGAATGGACCGATTTTAATGCGGTTTTTTTGTCCGCGGGCAGATCGAGATGGTTCTTAGCTAAGTTTCAATAAAATCGGTTTAGCCGTTTTTGAGATATTGAACTTTGAAATTAAAATGTCGCGGGTTTAACAACTTTTCTAAGTTGTCGTTATTCTACGTGCAGTCAATAGCCACGCGTATAAAAGGCCAAAGGTGAAATGACTTTTAGCCAATATCCCTAGTGTTTGTTACATCTACGATTTGAATGGGATTAGAGGTGATAGTTTTGCCATATAGTTAAAGCAATGACGCGTAGTTAAATTAGTTAAATAGGAGGAGGGGGGTAAAAAAAGAGTTATTTTCATACATTTTTGCTATTTTTACCCTAATCCAAGTTATTTTCATATAGGTTTTAATTTGCAAATCTTGACGTAATGGTATAAATGACAATGTGATGTGAAGTTGATAAATGCATAGAAATAGAACATTGTTTAACAAGGGGCGTATGAGGAATATTGCAAACGAGAGTCTATCAGGAGCCCGACGCCGTGAGGCGGAGGGCTTTTGATGACTCGAGTTTGCAATATTCTTACGCCCGTGTTAATACACAATGTTTTTCATCACATTTGCGAGGAAATAAATAACCACAAAACACAAAAACCTATGTTTTATACAAGCGCATCAATCAAATGTTGACGAAATTGACAACTTCACTTCTAGATCAGTGCGAATCGAGGGCGGAGCTTCAATATTTCAACCAATCACAGAGCATGGAGCATATGTGGTTCTTGCAGGGCACGGCCTGCTCGTATTTTTTCCAACCAATCACAGAGCAGAATTCTTGCCGTCCAGATTTGCTTAACCAATCAGATCACACACAAGCTCATTACTTCCCTTGGGACCATTATTTCCCGCGAGAACAATTTAGGCCATTGTCCTTCTGTATGTATACAGGCAAGGAATAACACCATTTATGAGCAAGTGTGATGAAAATTTAAATATAGTAAAGAGGTTTAGCACACGGTTTCACAACATTTCGGAAGCTCAAATACCGCGAGCCATCCGGTTGCCTCTTAGACACTGGCATCACGCGTAATTGCTCTGAATTATATGAATACGTTGAAGTTTACATGAACTGAGAACTATTCCAATCCGAAGCTCATTGCGGTTGAATAATAAGTGGTCAGCGTAACATGATTATGTAATTTAGATATGTCCCTGAAAAACTATACTGAAGCAAACAGTATCACGTTCACATAATGTTTCAGTTCTATGAAGTCCAACATAATTATGTAAATTGATAGCAACGTAAAGGAAGGCGAGTTGTAATGCCTCAGGCCGTGTCCTACGTGCGCGCGAATCACCCCGCCACGCCGCAGGACTACCACCGCCGCCGCCGCGTCTCATTCGCGTGAAAATATCAAACCAAGTGATCGCGTTCGCTTCGCGCCGCGCCGCGCCGCCCGCACGCCGCGCCTGATGTATTGGTCACGTTGGACACTTCAATAGAGCGTCGACTGTTTGTTTCTGTCGCGCCGCGTCGCGCCGCGCAGCTTCGCTTCGCGTTCGCGGGTATTTCGCCTACGTAGGACACCGCGTCACTGTACATCAATGTTATGTTATTGCTAACTTGCAAAGGAAAAGAGACCTTAGTAAAGGGGCGTTAAGATCTCTCCTGATAATCAATTTTAACGGCCTCCGTAGCCCAGTGGGTAGTGACTCTGCCTACGAAGCTGGAGGTCCCGGGTTCGAATCCCGGTCAGGGCATTTATTTGTGTGTTTATCACGAATATTTGTTCCTGAGTTATGGATGTTATATATGTATATAAGTATCTATATGTATTTATCTATTATATATATCATCGCCTAGTACCCACAACACAAGCCTTACTGAGCTTACCGTGGGCCTAGGTTGATTTGTGTAAGATTGTCCCGTAATATTTATTTATTTAATATTTAATCAATAGGTACGTTATTAAATACCTATCGCTGACTTCCATTAAGTAACATAATAGTAGAACAACCAAACTGTTACAGATAGGCTGTCACCTAAGGGTGAGCCTACAGCTGGTGGGTAGCAGTAAGCCTTAACATACATAATTACAACATTTTTAGTGCCATGCGAAGCAAAAATGTAATCTTGTCTTTATGTTGACTATAGTTGCTTTGCTTATTTGATATTCATCAATTTAGTTTATTAAAAATAGTTCATTACTGCAGAGGCCCGGAAATACGAATTGCCAGCCAAGTAAATAGCGATACAAGGACGGTAATCTATTTTCACGCCGAGTTACGAGTATTTATGTAGGTATATAGTGCAACGAAATAATAACAAAACTCCACGAAGATATTTAAACGTCTAAATGCCATGATGGTCGCAAATTGGTATTGAAACAAAAAAAGGTCAAGGTTTGTAGGCCGTATATAGTCTCCTTCAATTTTCTCGCCGCACCCGAAACCTGATATTTCGCAGCATAAAGTACATACGGGAATATTTCATTGCATGGTTGAGAAAAAAATATTTTGACTTGGCCAAAACGGCGAAACTAAAACTATTTATTTAAATTTGTGAGTGAAAAATAAATAAATATTTAAACTGTTTATTCCTTAATAAAAATATACATGAGATGTTGCTTGGTTAGCTAAATCTTAAATATTTAAGATTATAATGCTAAACCTCTCTTCAGTCTGCTCTTTATATACGTTGCGTTGTATGTTTATGTTTTTTTTTCAATATTTTGGCTTGTTTTGGCTTTTTTTCAATTTAATTTATAAGTAAGACCATATAACCCAAGTGTCCCAAATAGTTTATTTAATACCATAGCCATTTTATTTTACGATATGCACTCAGACGGGCTTAAAGCAAACAGTTGAGTAAAATAAAAAGAAATGCTCTATTTGCATATGCCAAGCTCCATTTGGTTTTCTGGTATAGTTCGGTGCTTCGTTTGAAGTGATTCAGAACTTTGTACCACCCCTGTTACACCCCTCCATCACATCATATGGGTTAGGTACTTACTTTTTAGGGTTCCGTACTCAAAGAGTAAAACGGGACCATATTACTAAGACTCCGCTGTCCGCCTGTCGTACTGTCTATCTGTCCGTTTGTCACCAGGCTGTATCTCATGAACCGTGATAGTTAGTCAGTTGAAATTTTCGCAGATGATGTATTTCTGTTGCAACAAACAAAACGATAACAACAAATACTAAAAAACAGAATACTATAAATATTTAAGGGCCTCCCATACAACAAACGTGATTTTTGCTCGTTTTTGGTCGATATTGAAAACGGCAACAGGTAGACTCTTGAAATATTCACAGAATATTTAGTTATATATTCACTTTAAAAATAAATAATTAAGTTATAATAAAACCAATATGTAAGGGGGGCTCCCCACAACAAACGTGATTTTTGCTCGTTTTTGGTCGATATTGAAAACGGCAACAGGTAGACTCTTGAAATATTCACAGAATATTTAGTTATATATTCACTTTAAAAATAAATAATTAAGTTATAATAAAACCAATATGTAAGGGGGGCTCCCCACAACAAACGTGATTTTTCCCCCGTTTTTATAGATAATGGTACGGAACCCTTCGTGCGCAAGTGCGACTCGCACTTGGCCGGTTTTATTTTTATTTTTTTAATACGTTAAACCGAGCAGCACTAAGAGAATAACTTGTTTAACTATGTTTTCCTAATTGTTTAAAGCGTCGAGTAAGTAACTGTTGATTCAGACCATATTGTGATGAAAAATTCTGGAAGCAAAAGCCTTTACACGACGCTCCGACAAGCCGTACGGGGTAGCGCTGCCCCAAAATCGGTATATGAACGTGTGCCAACTTAGAACACGCTCTAGGGTTTTGGTATCGATAAATACGATGTCGATACATATTAATACATATGCTCATTGAAAATAATCTACTAAATACTATAAAGAGGGCATCATGTCTGATATCGTTTCAAATTAATATTTTCAACAAGACGGCAAATTTTAATACCTTCAAATATGGAAAAAATAATGATTGTTTAAGGTTTAAGATCATTACATGAGATGAATACAGAACAGTTTACGTTAACGAAGGCACAAACAAACTTAATAACTATTAGAAAAAAGGATAGTTATACAAAAACTTTACTGTTTGCGCGCAAAGCGGGTAGCGAGCGATATTGCAATACAAGTAATACACGGAATAGGAACATCTAGTTTGCCTACTATGAAAGAAAACCATTAATTTATTTTCAACACACCTGCTCGTAAAGTAGGTCTTATTACAGCGTATTTACACTGATAATGCAGAATATTACCAATGCCGTGCCTTTTACATTACATTATCGCACTAGTGCCTTTTCATTACATATCTTTTTAAATATTAGCAAACTAATGCAGAATATTACCCATGCCGTGACTTTTACATTACATTATCGCACTAGTGCCTTTTCATTACATATCTTTTAACATTTTCATTTTTTTTTTTCACAAATGTGTTGAAAAACGTCGTATGAAACACGTGAGCATTGGTCATTACACTTCTCGTCTCCATTAAGCCTTCGCCTTCGGCTCAGGCTTAAAAACCGACTCGAATGTAATGACCAACATAGCACACTTGTATCATAATGTACTATTGTGTATTATTGTAATTATGAAAAAAATAATAATTGAAATGTAGAAAGAATAAATAATTATTACTAATGTTGAAAAACATCTGGATCTTGACAGTAACATCGATATTTCTTTTGCGCAAAAATATTTCGCTACATCACTTTAATAGTCGTGCCTGGATCTAGCACACGTACCTATGTTCATGAATGTCAAACATTTGGACATCCAAACGGATGGAAGGCCACCACGTGCCAACGCCCCATCCAAATGGAATGGGTGTGATCGTCAAAATTCAACGTTGGAACATTATAGAGACAAATAGCGCGCCTGTGGATGTCGAAATTACAAACACGACCATGACATAATGACATCTATGGGGCTTGCCGGCGAATTTTGTTAAAATATTGCGTGTATCCATTAGGATGCATTGATTTGTCGCAGAGAGAAACGGCACGGCGCTTATGTGAATGTCTAGCTTAACACATCTAAATAGGTATTCGTAATGGTCGCTGTAAACTGATAAAAATATTGAATAGGTACGTTTTAGTACTCGTATATTTACCGCACAATTCCAGCCGCGGCTTACGGATAAAAGTCCAATGAAGAAGAAGGCAAACTCCCTACATTTTTAATATAATAGAATAGCTTTATTTATTACGGACATTTTTTGTTTGTTCATTTATATATTGTTAATAAAATCTTAACCTAGGCATATTAGTATTAACCTAAATTTCAAAACAATATTCATCAAACAAGGTAACTTAGAGATCTTAAGTCTCTATCAGAATCAACAAAATGTTCTTAGAAACGATGATGGTGTCTTGAAAATATTGCAAGCGAGAAAAAAAATCCTTCAAAATTCAAAATTCAAATTCAAAATTCAAATCATTTATTGCACTCGGTCCCTTCGGTCCCTTTTTAATTTTACCAAAACTCTTCTTTCAATCGTAGGGTATTTTTCTCAAATTATCCGTGTCCCTAACCATGGGTCATTCTGCCCTTCAGACAGGTGGTATTCACAATTACCGATAATTCGACTCAGGGTAACTGTTATTAGCATGACTTCGATTAATCGTAGTGGTTACGAACCTCGAGGCCTCGTTTGAATGTTCGATAATGTTTGTGAATTGTGTAAAAGCTATGATTCACAGCCAGGTCATAATCTAAGCGTCTGTCCTGTCAAATACAATTTTTTTTTCATTGATTTTTCATTTATTTTCCACAAGTAGTACGTAGCTTTACAAATATGTTAAATTACCCGCCTATCTGCCATATCAGTTTGTTGGCGAGAAAAAATAAAACATACATTCGATGGAACATTCGTCAGTGTAATAAGGGGACACCATTTTGGTAACAGTCACGGGCGCGCCAGACAGGTACAGTGGCATAAATATTATGTATTTTTAGGCGTCAATACCGGCCAGGTCTCGTTTAAGGCAATACCGGGAAAAACACTAGGATCAATCGAAGATCTGGCTTACACTGGTACGTTTAAAAAGGTGTTGTGAATGCCACCAGCACGCTAAGCCGTTAATGACGTCCACTACCCAATTGAATGGAATTTATAAACCGTTCCGCAGCATAATGTCCGGCCCAACATAATAAAGTAAGGGAGATTTTTTGCACAGTCACCAAGTTCGTCCCCTGACCCTTTTGGGTGGGGTCTCACTTTTAGCGAGAAAGGACAAAATTAAGCGGAATAGATTTCCACCGCAGCCTCGCCCTGGAACAGCCACCACAATCCACCACATGCTTCCGTTATAGGGTCATATCAGATGACCAATGTACTTAAAATTGAACGCGTTTTTACAAGTTAATTGAATTCGAGGTCTAGCTCATGGTATCTGCATGGCTACACTTCATTGGATATATGTACACTAAAACCGTAATATCTGAAAGGATATAAGGCTAATACGCATTAGCTGCATATACTTATAATTATTGGCCTGCTTCATTTTTTAGGGTTCCGTACTCAAAGAGTAAAACGGGACCCTATTACTAAGACTTCTCTGTCCGTCCGTCTGTCTGTCACCAGGCTGTATCTCAAGAACCGTGATAGTTAGAGAGTTAAAATTTTCACAAATTATGTATTTCTGTTGCCGCTATAGCAACAAATACTAAAAACAAAATAAAATAAATATTTTTATTGATCATGGTACGGAACTCTTCGTGCGCGAGTCCGACTCGCACTTGGCAGGTTTTTATTATCTGTTTATACAAACTTCTGAATACTTATGACTAAGCCTTGCCATATCTCTATCTCTTTTATTTTTCTGTTTTCATTTTTAGGGTACCGTACTCAAAGAGTAAAACGGGACCCTATTACTAAGACTCCGCTTTCCGTCCGTCCGTCCGTCCGTCCGTCTGTCTGTCCACCAGGCTATATCTTACTGATACCGTGATAGTTCCAGCTGAAATTTTCACAGATGATGTATTTCTGTTGCCGCTATAACAACAAATACTAAACACATAGTATAAAATAGTTTTTTTTTATAGATAATGGTACGGAACCCTTCGTGCGCGAGTCAGACTCGCATTTGGCCGGGTTTTTTTTATAATTGTTTTACCGTCTTATTGTGATTATTATTATTGTTTTTTTATGATTTCGTTTTTTATTGCTATGTGTGCGCTTGCCCGCCCGTGGTTTCACCAATGGTTCCAACGGAAGACCAGCGCTGGCAATCGCTAGCACCATGGTGAGTTGGGACCATTTCGTGACGTGTTTTATTTATACTTTCAATGTTTGTCGTTTTGTGTGTGACACGAATTAGTATTTTATGCAACTGTTGTATAAGAAGGGTCTTAAAAGGCGAGTGGCGTGGGTTGCGATGCGAGCCTTGGCGAGCATCGCAATAAAAGACGCCACGAGCGTTTTTAGACCAGTTATACACCGTTGCATACAATACTTTTTCTACGACAAATTTTAAATAAATAGCAGACTACAGAATAGTTAAACTTTTAAGGCAGCAAGTTTTCTATTCGTACTTTTGCTACTCACGCAATTTCTTCAGGAGTGCAGTTATTAATTTCTTCGACCATTTTAAAAGGAACGTACACTTTTGTCTTCACAAACACGAATAAAATCTTAATAGTTTAGGACTAATAGTTTATCATCTTTCGTCTTTTCATTTTGAACTGTATTTTGGTGGGAAATCGGAAATGTGACAGCTCTTGCTTATGGTTTGTTTTTTTTTAAATTTGTTTGCACTTGCCATCCGAACCAAACCGAATCCGGACCCCGGACCGAATTCGAAACTGTTTATTTTTATAAATAATACCAAGAAATTTATAAAACATGTAATTTAACACACAATAGATGATGATTTATTATTATTGTAGTAAATAATTTATAATATACAAATGTTAAATCGTAAATAAATACATATTTGTTTTAGAAGTTGGCACCACTGCAATATAGCGGCCGATTTAAAAAAAAAAGCTGTACTTTTATGAAAAATGTATGAACCAAAAAAGTACGCTAAACAGTGCGTTTTTGGGCCATAGAGCATAGAGTTTGAGACGACTTATTAGTGGTGTCATTGTAATTGAGCTACAGCCTATATAAATGACAGATAACGGTACAGGAGTAGAAAAAAATGTTTTTAATACAGTTGCTCAAAAAAGTGGTACTTTTTGTAGCTGCAAATCGTGTGCAAAGTTGTATTTTGCGCACTAGTGCTTTTTACTTTTCCTTGTGTATCGAACGACGTTTTTAGGGTTCCGTAGTTTATTAATACAGTTGCGAAAAAAATAAGAAAAACAACAAGTAAGGAATATGAAACTTTTATATTATTAATTCTGTAACATCATTGTAATACAGTTGAAAAATAATGAAATTGTTTAAAAAATTTTTATACGAGTACTGTTCTTACTTGTTGTTTTCCTTATTTTTTTCGCAGCTGTATTAAAAAACGTCGTTTGATACAAGTGCGGAAATGTCATTCTTCACTCGTCCCAAGTCTTACCACTCGCCTACGGCTCGTGGCAAGATATCTCGGCACTCGTGTGGTAATGACATACTTTCCGCACTAGCATCGAAATGTACTATTATCTACGCACATATCATTAGTGCTCTAAAATGCGTTCAAAAAACCGTCGGTAATGACCAGCATTATTACAACCAATTTTACTATGACAACTTTCTTGTCTGTGGTAGTAGGTAAAATCTGTACTGTAATGTTATTACAGTACAGATTATCGGTATCGTTATGAGTTTAAATTTGGAACAGCTGTCAAAACTCAAGTGGGTCTATAGTCTAGTATCTATAGATATTAAAACAGTTATCGATACGAAACGTCAATTTATTATGTTTTTTCATTTTACTTTTTTAACATTTTTTTTTTTTTTACTTTTTTCACTTTTTTTTACTTTTTTTCACTTTTTTTTACCTTTTTCACTTTTATATTAGCTTTTTAAACTTTTTTTTCCGCTTTATAACTTTTTTTTACTTTTTTTATTATAATTTGAATTTTTTGCACTTTTTTTTTACTTTTTGTCACTTTTATTCCTATTTTACCTTTTTTTTACTTTTTTTTACTTTTTTTCATTTGTTTTGCTGTTTTTTACTTTCTTTTAGTTTTTCTAACTTTTTTTTAAATTTTTTTCAATTTTTGTCACTTTTATTCCTTTTTTACCTTTTTTTACTTTTTTTTTACTTTTTTTCATATTTTTTTTCCTTTTTTCAATTTTTTTTGCTGTTTGTCACATTTTTCACTTTTTTTTAAATTAAAAACAAAAAAAAACTTTTTTTTTTGCACTTTTTTTTTTTTTTTAAAGATAACTTACATGTAGCACTCGTAGCAATGCAGGTCATTTTCCTACGGCTTCTGAACCCATCTTAGAGTACTTATGATATGTGTTTAGATAAAGTAGTGTATGCAACTGTACATAATTAGCCCTTAAAACACTCGTGTGATCCTATTATGAAACTCGCTGACGCTCGTTTCATAAAACCACACTCGTATTTTAGGGCCTCTCATTATGTATCAGTAGCATAAACTACTATAATTGTATGCTATCGAAGTCCCTTTTAGTCAAAATAATGTGTGAGAGTCAATAAGGGTTGCCTGGTGAAACCCGATAAGTGACAAAAAGTGAGATTTTAAGCTAAAAGTCGTTTTATAGTGATTCGATATCGCTCTATTTAGTGGTAAATACAGATAAGTAGATTTTACACGTATCACGGAAATAGGCCGAGTATTAACCCAATAAGTGCTTAACTTAAACTTTAACTGATGTACTAAACACTAATAAGTATATTTAAGGTTTCAGTTTTTAGTATAACTTAGTGGTAGAACCACATAATATATATTTATAGGTATTTAGTGCAAAGATATTTGTACAAAATTAAATTAAACACATAAAGTAGAACCAGATACTAGTATTTACGGGGTTTTACTTGATTCCGATTCATGCTTAAAAAATATTTTAATGAAAACCAGAATACGTTAAAGACTTTTGTCGGATTTTACTTTTACGATACTACATAGTAGACGTAAAAGGTACTAAAAAGGAAAATCCAATAAAAATACTTATAGTATTTATATGAAAGAAATCTCTAAGAAATACTATGTAATGTCTTAGTTATCGGGTACTCGCATGAGCCTTTAACAAAATTCATTGAAACGTTATCCGGGGAAGAACCCAATAAGTATGGTTGACGACTCCAAGGTCACGCGCAGTCAAGTAGGTACCTAAATTTTGATTTGTCGTACAAAATAAAATTAATGATGCTCTGGCCTATTAATCTGCGTTTAATGAGCAACTCAACTCAGTATTGACAGGTGTAAATAAAATATTATTGATAATATTTTTGGTATGTCGGTATGTAATAGGTATGTCGGTACAAAAGCACTGTTGCCGGTTCGTTTTATTCGGCATTGCAGTGCGCCAACGAAACGAGTTAGCACTATCTGTGCTTTGACTAGAGCGACTTATCGGGTTTTCAAACTTAGTTTTTAACGCAAATTTAAGTGTTTCTAATGTTACAAAATAATAGTAATGTAGGCTAATTGGTTCTGTTTGATTAAATTATTAATTCCAGTAGGATCAGCTGCGTCTATTGCCAGATTGTCAATGACTGGTCCTGATAATTCTACGGCAAATTAAAACTTGGTTGGGTGATCTGCGAAAAAATAAGATGACAGTGGCTCTTCCGATCTTGATCAATCGCAAATGGATATCGTCGCCCAAATGCACAATATTGTCAACGATGATTATAGTATGGAAGACTCGCATGATGATGCCTTTATTTGGCAGTAACTATTCGGATGAAAGTCCCAGTTACAGGCCTGCTTCTACGGCTAACCAATCCAGCCACAACTTCTTCGTCTGACTGACCGCTTCTTGCACTTTCTTATCTAAACCAGACATTATTTTCCTTTCTTCCTTTACATCTCTTACTTACTCCACGTACTTCATTTGCCACATGCGCTAGGTACTTGATTTTTAAAGTTATCGCATAGAATATTAATCTTACAAGTATCATTCATTCCTTCCAATTTCGTATTTAATTTACTTACACACTCATCCATCACTCATTCTTTCGTCTTGCAGATTTTCTACTTTTATCGTTACCAAAGTACTAGAATGTTTACGGAATCTCTGTCGCCATCCTCTAAATAGACTTTTACCTATTCGGCTTAAAACCAGGAAGTGGTTAGTATGGATACCCGACCCACGCTGGCATAAAGAATATTCTTCATCAATCTATTTATTACATAATCTATCATACTTTTCTTTACATTCTCGGCCTCCCCATGTACAAATGAATCCATTTGTGGGAGAACATTGTGTTAGCCACACAAAGATTCCTCTCGAGGCAAATTGCTAACAAGCATTTTCCATTCTCATTCACTCTCGCATCGCTTTGCATTCCTAGTACTCTTTCAAATCCCTCTCTTTGTTATCCTCTCCCGTTAAAATTGCTTTACAGTATCAATCCTTAAAATATCGCTTTATTCCTCACAAAATGTTTGCCTTTCAGCCTGTGTTCGTTGTGAAGTTCCCGTGCCCTGATCTACGGAAGCGTAAACCCCAACAACAAATATGCGCATCAATCCCACTTTCATTCTGATCCAAATAAATCTGGGACTCAGTCATCTTTGCGAAGAGTATGACACCGGCTCCCTTACAGCCTCGGTCCGAACTGGGCACCCCTGACAAGTATGCCGTGTAGGATCCTTGCGCGGTGGCACCCTTTCCACTTCGTCTCATTCACACACAAAACATCAATCTTTCTTTCGTCCATCAACTGCAATACCTCATTCAACTTCTTGTCCATTCCTCCACCAACATTCAAAGTAGCAAAACACTTCTCGCCCCCGCGAGAAACGACGCCATGCAGAAGCTCGAGTCTCCACGTCCACACACACTTGTTTTATTAAGTGTGGCGGGGGACATTTCAATGCATTTGCAAATGTTGTCGGCACCATGCGGATGATAAGGTACATTTGTTTTAAATCTCCATTGCTTTCCCTCGAGTAGTAAGGATTTAGAGGTCCACCCCAGCAGAGCCCTGTATTCCCTAAGACTGATTACCACTGTATCCTGTGACCGTCAACACAGACACCCTCCGTTTGAAAGCAGAGTCCCTCTGGCAATGCATCCTACAGCACAGCACAGGTTTCCTCCTAGAAAGGTTGCAGCACAATGCTGACGAGGCCCATCTCCCCGGTTTATACTTAAACTTCTCCTATATAGACGGGTTGCATGCAGCACAATGCTAACGAGGCCCATCTCCACAGGACACAGACGAACAATAATACCATTCTTAGTTATAAACTTACTAATTCTTTATGGTTTTTATTACTAATAAAAACCTTTAAGTGACAAAAATATTTTTTTTTGTTTTTGCATAAACCCAATAAGTCGACACCCCTTGATAAAAATATTTTCCCACAGGAAAACTAAATGCAGTAGATATCTAAAAAACAAAAAAGCGTAAAGTGGATTGAATCATCTCACACAAGAAATTTATATAACTACTAATTTATAAAAAACTAACATTAAACTAGCATTTCTTGGCCATAAATCTTTATCATCGTTTTTTTCGAAACTCGGTTTGTCATACATATCGGGTTTCACCAGGCAACCCTCGAAATGAGTATGAATCTGAATGGAGTTTTCTCCATATCCGCACTGCCACGCTCAAACTGAGGCCACAACCACTGGCCTTACCGAACAAGGTCACGGGTGTCAGTCGCATTGACGGCGGCAGGGTCGTATGGACTTTTAAGCACATGTGTCGAATGTTATATAGGAGCCACAGTAAATGGGGGCCACCGAAGATATTATAATGTATCTTTCATACTGGCTAATATTATGAGAGTGTTTAAGAGATAGGTGTGTATCGGTTGCTAAACGACCTCCAGTAAGTAAGTACTCCAGGAAAAACACGGTTATGAAAAACATTAATTTATAATAGCATTTTTTTGTAAACATAATATATTTCTATTTAAAATGCCTTATTCAAAAATCCAACAAACTTTCCACCCGGAAGTTATTAATGTTATTATACAGATTTAAATGTTTTTTGTATGATTTAATTCTTTAATATTATAGAGCAATTGTAAATGAACAAAAATATAGATAAAAACATTTATTAATATGCTTTCTGACTTTTCAGAAGCTAGTTAGTTAAGATATCGTTTTTTTGATGTCTGAAATTTAGTTGGATTATAAGTGTCTCTAGGTACTACCTAACTATTTAATTGATAATTTATTTATTTATCGTATGGCGTTTACACACTGGTACACAGGTAATATAAAATTAAAAGTTAAAAATTAAAATTTTGCAGATAAAAGCTCGCTTCTTTTGTCAGGTGTCTGCAACATGAGTCTCTTGTAGTAACACTAATAGATCCGTTACATAAAAAATCAGCTATTATTAATTATTTCCAAAATAATCATTTTTTCCATACAAGTTGTCAGTTTCATTGATTGGACGGTTGCCGAGACAGCGCACACAGACAACCCACATTAGGTATTTTACGTGTGCATATTTTTGTCCGCTCGGTGTGACAACATCCCATAGATTTAGATTTAGATTTTTTATTTCATAATACACAATCACAATATTAATTAAAGCTAGCTTAACCAATATGAATATTATATATATATAATATTATGATTGTCCAATAGAATATTGAATTGTAATAACTACAACTTGAAAACTACAACAAAAGTTGAAAAACACCCGACATTTTCATTTCAAAGTTTAATATCTCAAAACGGCTAAACCGAATTTGTTACAACGTAGCTAAGAACCATCTCGGACACGTCAGCTATTGGATAAAAAAAACCGCATTCAAATCGGTCCATTCGTTTAGGAGCTACGATGCCACAGATAGAAACACACAGAGAGAGACCACAGACACACTAGACACACAGACAAGTCAAACACCCCTCTTTTTCCGTCGTAGGTTAATAAATGTCAAGTTACATATAAGTATGTAGATCTTGAGGTCTATGTTACCTAAGTTTTTAGAAGGTACCTACTGTAAGAAATGGAAATGTGTTTGACTGACCTACCGTAAACTCCTGACACATAATACGTGAATCTCCTATATCAAAGCTATGGAAATTTCGCTGCCTTGGAAGGACTGATAACCCTATGAATATGTATTTTTATTTCTTCCACATATAGTGTACCTTAACATATTTCCATCGTGATTTTGTCATTATTATGTATGTCTTTCCCGCTCACGGGACAATGATGTCCCGGACCTTTGGGAGGCGTGCGTGGGGCCAGGTACCTACAAAGTACCAACTGAGCCAACACGTACAGGCCCCTAAGACAATTTAATGAAATCCAAGGAGTACACCGAGCGGATGCTGTCCCTGCCCGTGTCATGGGACGCACACAGAGACAGCACCCGCTGGGGTGTATAGGGACTATTGCTGGTTGATGGAATCTAAAGAAAACGGGTTATTGGGTGAAAATGATGGACTAGTGGCTGGGCTATTGGGTGAAACATCGGACGTCTGCCTAATAAACTGTCTCATTTTTTATCTCTGGCAGACGGTGACTCGCCAACTGCTAGATGGGCCCCTATTAATAGCGACATTAAAAAATGGCCTAAGGGCAACACCAGTCAGAGAGGCTGGGGGGGTAGAGAGGTGGCACTGGGCTTTAAACATATAGCCAACTCGCCACTTAGGTGTCCACATCTACCCTCGAGCAACAGCTCTTGCGACTCCACTCTGGACAGCCAGTTAAGGCAAGCCAGAGGTGGGGGGCCTGTCCAACCAACCACCCGATCGGCTCAGCCTGACCACAGGACACCCCCCAGGAGCACTCAGGTACGTAGGGTCGCTACTCCCTAACAGCCCGCCACAAGCTGCCTTACGTTGACTGATTGCACCAGAAATCTGGTGGGCGATGGGGCCGTCACATCCCTACGCCGCCTCACATCCCTACGCCGCCTATATTATTATTAATAGGAGCCTGTGGTGCCCCACAGCTGGGCAAGTGGCCAAAAGCCTCCCCCCTACGTTTCCAGACATCCCGACCCCGAGCAACCTCCCTATTTGGTCATTTACACCGATATGTTCCACCTGGCATTTTATTTTACCCCCATGATCTGAAAGAAGGCCGCTGACACAACTGACCCTATAGGACACAGTGGAGGAGTGCCCATACAAGCCGATTCCCACCGGCTTTACTAAAATTTCTTGATAAATATTACCAAACTCGTAAATCATCAAAAGATAGCCCTTTTATTTGCTCGGGGTTGTCCAGTGAATATTCCGCGCCGCCATTAGGACATAACATGGAGGCCCATACTAACCATACCGGTATCCCCGTTATGCAAATGGCACCCTTTCCTGAAACCCAAATGACCCAACGCCCAATTTTAGAAGACATTTCTGACGTATTCAAATCATGCATTCGAATCGTCCTGATTTGATTAAGTCAACGATGGGTTTGTAAAGTTGGCCAAGAAATTACCGCTTTTGAATGCTATCACACAAATATAAGAGTCAAAAAGTGGAAGCCATGTATTTTGGCTGACTATACAAACGTGACTGTCTCCACAGCCCCACGTAACACAGAATTCTTTCCACAACCGAGCCAATTATACATATGACAGATAGCTCGGAAGCGACGGCATTGGACAAACTGGGCGCATTATCATTCTAATCTTGCGGATCGCGTGGCTGCCAGCCAAAAAGCGACGTATTCTGCCTTATTTATTAACCGATGGTGGAGGAGTAGGGATGGTGACACCAATAAAATAATCAATAATGTTGAATTTTCTCGAAAAGGGGTTAAAAATATAGTCACATCCGAGAAAAAAGTAACACAAGACAATAAATTATCACAAAGTTATAAATGTCCAATATTTTCAGAGGGGTTATACACTGTCCCTCTTCCGCAAAACGCACCTTCACATGAAACGATTGTCATTTAGGCGTTTTCTCTCTCTATCAAGTGATATTAAAACGGTTATATTTTTGTAAGTTTTTGAGATATTTTAATAGTATTTTCTTCATTTGCAGGGTCCGGAAATTTGGATGCCTTTATACTTCGTACCTATCGCGATACAAGTATGGAGTCGGTTTCTTAAATATAATATTTTAAATATTTAAGTTTCGGGATTCTGGGACTGACTCGCCTAGCTGTGACGGTGGTGCCGAATGCCAAACTGTCCATCATATATTACAGAAATGCCCCCTCAGACCCTGGAAGCCTCGAAGACCTGATCTCCTTCACAACTGACGCGGCTGAATGGCTTAGATCCTTGGATATTAATTTGGGATATTGACGTGTCTGTGCGTTTGTGTATCTGTGTAGCTGTGTGTCTGTCTGTGGCATCTTAGCTCCTAAACGAATGGACTGATTTAAATACGGTTTCTTTTATCCAAAAGCTCGCGTGATCTAAATGGTTCTTAGTTACGTTTCGACAATGTCGGATCAACCAGTTTTGAGATATTGAATTTTGAAATGAAAATATCGAGGGTTTTTCAGCTTTTCTAAGTTGTTGATTATTCCCGATTTGTGTCTAGAATACCGCCCCACAACATGCTGTCGTGAGCAAATGTTTCTGGAGTTATCCCGCACAGATTAATGGCCTGCTAAGATACTGAGGCGAAACATACGTCCCTTTATTGCTAAACTTTACACATCGCGAACTCGGCTAAGTGACTTAAGTGTAGTTGTTTTTTTTTGTTCTCGGAATAAACATCATAAATGAGAAGGTTACCATAAGCCATTTTCGCTGTGCGCTTGAAGACACATTAACCCATTCAGCGCCCATGACAACACACATGCGTCAGAGCGCTACGAGCGCTTTTCGCTACATACGGAGTTTAAGCTGCTACGGACTACAGCGTAGCGCTACGAGCGTAGCTGTGAATATTGTGTTAACTGCCAAGAATCGCTACGCGCTACGCTCGTAGCCGATCGCGTGGTTTCCCAAGTATGTAGCGGAAAGCGACTACGGCGGTCGGCACACGATAGTCGTGTTCCCGGCACTAAATGTGCTGCCAAGAAATCGCTACGCGCTACGCTCGTAGCCGATCGCGTGGTTTCCCACGTATGTAGCGGAAAGCGACTACGGCGTCGGCACACGATAGTCGTGTTCCCGGCACTAAATGTGCTGCCAAGAATCGCTACGCGCTACGCTCGTAGCCGAACCCGCGGTTTCCCACTTATGTAGCGGAAAGCGACTACAGCGTAAGCACCCGCTAGTCGGGTTCCTGACAGTGAAAGTGTTAACTTATTCAAGTAACGCTACGTGTGCTACGCCCGTAGCAGCAGCAATTTTCCCAGTAGCACTAAAGATCCCACTGTGTCAAAGTGTATAAACTAATCCCGTAAAAAAAAATTCCGTGTAAAAAATAGGCCAAGTCTCGAAACTCTTTCACAGTAAAAAGTGGTGAGATATTTCGTAGAGCCAAGTCAGGCATTATCTCCACTTATATTAAATCTCTAAATTAAAAAAAGAATCAGCCAGTTTGAAACTAAGCTTTCTGTGGTACGAATGTTCTCAGCATCCCATGACGGAAAAAATATGAAACATTTTATATAGGTACATTATTATTCTAGCTGCAACTTAGGATAGTTTTTATCCGACTGCGACAATTAATTAATTTTCCGTAATATACGACTTCATTTAATTTTTCATTTATTATTCTTAAAGTATATCGCCGCCACATCTGTCAGCTAAAAGAAACGTCAAAATCACAGACTAATAAGAAATACTACGGACAAAATGGCGGAATTGCTTTGGCCTTTCTTTCGCCTATTAATAATTTTAATCCCGTCTATGATATACCTTGACGAGACACATAGGTATCAAAAGCAAATATAAAATTAATCGATTTTGATATGCGAACTTATATGCGCAAATGTCGAATTAAAGCGTAATTTCCACAAAAAAAACAAATTCGAACAATATAAACTTGGTTTTTTTTGAATGGCACGCGCGCGATCTTTGCGTATTCAGCCAAACAGCGAAAACCGAAAACTCGAAGTTCGTATATCTGCATTCCTGTCATTTGTTAGTGCGATAGAGATAGAAATACCCGAATATTTTCGAATTCCGAAGTTCGTGGTTTAAAAGAAAATACGGATGTCGTATAGATCTATATTAATATTTTATGTGTAAATATGGTTACATTTTTTTGGAAATACTATATTGTTGTTGTTGTTTTAGTATATTTGACTAGCTTTAAGTTTAATATTGTACGTCCGAAATGGGCAAGCTGTTGGACTATATTTTACCCAAAAACAACTAAATGTACACAGTTCTGACAATAAAGAATTCTTATTTTATCTTATCTTATCGAAAATAGGGATGTAGACACTAAACAAAATAATCATAATGTTGTATTATCTCGAAAAACAACGCAAGAGGTAATCACTAAGTTATAAGTGTATAAAGTTTTAAGAGAGGGTTTGTTGCGTCTCTTTTCCGCAAAACGCACCTTTATAATGAAACGATTGTTTTTTACTATGACGCTGGAGGATCGTGACGTCACGGTCCCCTGATCGTTTTCTCACTCTAACAAGCGACATTAAAACGGTTGTAGCATCGTTATTTTTTTGAGATATTTGAATGAGTTTTTCGTTTCTTCTTTCTTTTGAAGTGAGTCTACAGCTACACCTCTATTTGGAAGACAAGCGGAAAGAATCCATACTATCCATACTAATAATCCATACTTCCATACTAATATTATAAATGCGAAAGTGTGTCTGTCTGTCTGTCTGTTACCTCTTCACGCCTAAACCGCTGAACCGATTTAGATGAAATTTGGTATACAGATAGTTTGAGCCCCGGGGAAGGACAAAGGGTAGTTTTTATATCTGAGGGGCTGAAATTGGGGGTGGAAATTTGTATGGAGCTACTTAAACCGCTGCACCGATTTAGATGAAATTTGGTATATAAATAGTTTGAGTCCCGGGGATGGACATATAATAGGTTTTATCCCGGAAATCACTAAAGGGGTTAAAGGGGGGGGGGGGGGGGGTGAAAATTTGGATGTAATCTATTTTGATGACATTTGGTGTAATTATAGGTTAAGTCCTGGGAAAGGACATGGGATAGTTTTTACCCCAGAAATCATCCCCTAAGGGGGTGAAATTAGGGGTGAAAATTCTGATGGAACCCATTTTAATACAATTTGGTATAGAGATAGCTTGAGTCCTGGGAAAGGACATAGGATAGTTTTGATTCCGAAAATCATTCCCTAAGGGTATGAAATAGGGGGTGAATGGTGAATGTTTGGATAAAATCCATGTACCTAGATGAAATTTGGTATAGAGATAATTTGAGACCCTTCGAAAGATAAAGAATAGTTTTTGCCTCGGAAATCATCCCTTAAGATGGTAGAAGTTTGTTTGCATTATATTTTCTAAGTATAAGTTCTACGCGGACGAAGTCGCGGGCAACAGCTAGTTATTAATAATCTTTATTTGCTTGCTAATTAAATTCTGCAACTTGGGAATTACACAACTTTACTGCATTTACTCATTTTTGCATCTAGGTACCTAAAACTATGTAAGTGTGATTGCCAAGTCACAACATTTTATTTAGCAAGCAAATAAAGTTTAATAAGAATGCCTGACTTGGCTCTACGAAATATCTCACCACTTTTTACTATAAAAGAGTTTCGAGACTTTTTTTTATTTTTTTACATGGAATGTTTTTTTATGGGATCTCATTTCTTTTTGCAGACTTTGTATGGGAATGTTATTTTACCAACCGCAAATAATGTTTGGAAGGAACTGCAAAAGTAACTTTGTAATCGCATGTATTTGTATAGGATTACAACCTTACTTATGCAGTTTATATATCTCTGAAACGTGACTGAAATTGCAATATTTTTAGAGTGTTTATGAATTATTAGGCTAAAACTAATTACTTTTAAAATTTGGAGCTTGTGGGTCTGCTAGAAGTACCTTAGAATTAGCGTGATCATTATCAGTATATTAAGTGAGTATGTCAGTGACAAAACTAACATTGTTATTGATATTATATGTTAGCCATATTATGCCCTACATGTTCCTGAAAATTCAGGGTTCTAGCTTTAGCCAGCACAAAATTACAGGATGTTGAAAATGGCCTGAATGGCTTGGAAGGATGGTACGGCCGTGCCTCTTTGTTTTGCTCGACTTGGCGGGGGCACTGCCGCGCCCCCAGATAGTAAACAAGTATTGTCGGGGAAATTTAAGTTTGTAGTTTTGCAAGTTTGTGTGTATGTGTAATGTTATGTATAATATCCGAAATGTACATCGAGACTCCCTCTAGATACTTTGTAATACGTGGGAGACGCCGTGCAGCACGTCTACCGTGCACCGCGCTTGCCTTTGGTCCATGCAACTACTTCCCCAATTTATAACCAATACAACAAATTCTAGTTATTAAACGGTATATTTTCATCTCGTATTTTCTCAATAATCAACTCGACAGAAAACCTCGGTACTTGATTGAAAAACTGTATTTTCGGGGTAATTCCTTGCGCCAGTAGGAACGACAGGGGTTGGCGCATCGCCAAACAAGTGACAGTATCGACGCCAGACACCGCGCCGACGTGTGGTACCAGGGCACCATCATTTAAACGAATATCAAACTGCATTTTATACCGTCTAATATCATGTATACGGTTTCGAACTTTTGCCTGGGGAATAGGATTGAAAATCGTATACATATTTTTAGACTGTTTACTACAACAGTTTAGGGTGGAAATCCTAGCGCGATTGTTGCACGGCGGAGGTGATAATTGGACTAAGGAATTCTTATTTAAATGAAAGTTCTGTTATTTATTTGAAATCTGATCCGTTTCTTCACCTTGAGTCATAATGAAAATTTAATAAATATTGGCATATACAGGGTGTTTCCTGTAACAGAAGCAATAAATTAAAATATAGACCCCTTAAGTAATCAGTGATTAAGTCCAAGTGGTTTTAATTAATTAAAATGAAGAAAAAAAATGCTTTTATTTTCTTACACAATTAATCGAACCAGCAATGTACACACGCCACGCTGGGCAACCATTTATTCACTATCGATTGTTTTAAGATTATTTCTGAAGTAGCATCCCCGGTACCACAACACTAAACCACCGTTGAGCGATCAAATTGCGATAGTCGGCATCCATTGATTGTTAAATTTAACTTTAATTGCTATTTTCTCTAAATTTAAGAACTTTGGAAAATTAAGTTATTGTTATTATGAGTACTAATTACCTAAGGATTAAGGATTTTAATTTATTGCTCCTGTTACAGGAAACACCCTGTATAACATTTCCAATGAAGTGAAGTACCTCAGTATCTGGTTTAACTGTCGAGTTTATGGTAGTTACAGGGTAGTTTAATGTCCATATCTCAGTTGACAACTGGCCTCAACAACTTTAAGCAGAAACCAAGCAGCAACTTCATCATATAAATGACTGATGTCTCAAGTGTCTCAACGTCAGTCATCTGAGACCACGGTCGGTGCAGCCCGTGTCGATACGTCAGAAAAAGTTTAGTAATAACGTGATTGAAAATATTATTCTACATGAGTTTTTACTGTGTTACAAGTACTTTGCTAAGTAATAAATTAAGACTTACTGTCCATGATGCCTCATTTGTCGCAGCGTGACCAAAATTGACGGATCGCAGGATGAACATTTACAATTGATTTTTTTCGTCCTAACGTCGCTTTAAATAAATTGCTTTTTAGTGTAACAATTATTTATTAACAAAACTGTAACCCTTGTAACCCGTTTAAAATTGAGATTGTGCTGAGTACTTAGTAGAAATATTTTTGTACCGATTAAATTACTAAAATAAACTTTTTTTTATATATTTTTTTATTGGTCACTTGTCATATATCGGTTGTCTTTAAAAGTCGAGTTGGGCACCTGGGTCACGATTCAATTTGTCGTAATTGATAGAAGGGACATGCCTTAGATATCATTTTTGTTTAATTTCTCTTTAATTTTGATTTTGAAGTCACATTTTGTCATCTCAAAATATTACGTAGCGTAGGCCCCTGTTTGCGTATTAGGAATATAATACTAAACATAAATTTTCAGCTCTTTTTATAAAGGTCTCAGATATAACTCCAAGAAAAGCGAGTTACTTGTGTTCAACGCGGGGAACATGAAACCCAAATTCGTACCACCGCTGATACTTGGAGAAAGTGAGTTGACGAGAGTCACAAAGTTTAAGTATCTGGGGCATTGGGTCACCGAGGACCTCTCTGATGATCTTGATGTGGAGAGGGAGCGTAGGGCATTGGCAGTTCGAAGCAATATGCTGGCTCGCAGGTTCGCACGGTGTACGAGGGATGTCAAAATAACTCTATTTAAAGCGTTTTGCCAGACCTTTTACACCTGCAGCCTGTGGGTCAAGTGCACGCAGAGATCTATCAATGCCTTACGTGTCCAATACAATAATGGTTTTAGGATGGTGTTGGGATTGCCTCGATTTTGCAGCGCATCGGGTATGTTTGCGGAAGCTCGAGTCGATAGCTTTCAGGCAATAATGCGCAAACGAGTTGCCTCGCGTCGCGTGCGGGACAGTCCCAGCAGCCTGCTGAACACTATTATTGACAGATTGGATTGTCCGATGGTGGGACATTGGAACGCCATGCATACGAGTATGGCTAATAGTCTGATAGTTTTTTAAGATTTTAATATTTATTTAAATTTTGTTTATATTGTAATGTTTATAATAATGCATATTTGTAATTTTAATTCTTATTTTATTTCATTGTGTAATGTGTGTATGGACCCTAAATGATTCGAAATAAATGAATAATAATAATAATTCAAAAAGGTGTAGAATGGAGGTAAATCAGGCATTTTTTTTTAAGTTTGACTATGGCGGTAAAAATGGAAACTAAAGCAGCAAATTAATAGGGGTGTAGACACTAAATAAAATAATCAATAATGTTGCATTTTCTCGCAAAAGTATTAAAAATGTAGTCAAATGAAGAAAAAACAACGCAAGAGGTTAATAAATCACAAAGTTATAAATGTCCAAAGTTTTAACAGGGGGTATGTTCTGTCCCTTTTCCGCAAAACGCACCTTCATATGAAACTATTGTCATTTACTATGACGCTCTAGAGGATCGTGATGTCACGATCCCCTAGCGTTTTCTCTCTCTAGCATGCAACATTAAAATGGTTGTAGCTTCGTAATTTTTTGAGATATCTGTATGGGATTTTTGTCATCAGGCATATTTTTTGCCTACTTTTGTTTGATCTAATAATAAATCCCGCCCAGCAGCTCAAAATGTTAAACTACGTACCTACCTACTAGTTTACTTTGCCACTCTTCCAACATTTTTAAATGTTAAAAATGTTAATCAAGCTGAAAGTAATGTCCGTCCCGTAACTGGCTGAAAAGACTTGTCAGCACAATTATAGAACGCATAAAAACTGCACTAATTGCGGTTCTGGAAAATGCATTTCATCTAAAATCTAGAGAAGCATTTTACCTAAGATGAAACGATAATGTAAACCATTAACTTACTCGGACTAACTTGGCGTGCAACTAAGCGGAAACTGGAATTTGTTCATGAAAGTAGTTTTACGGTTATAGACGCAACCTTTTCCAATTCGACAAAATTGTATATCTTTCATACCTTGATTTTCTCTTGATAAATAAAATTGTGCTGGACATTCAGTGAGAGAACTTTGAGTCGACAATAATTTGGTAAATAATCACAGTTTATATCCGTGTTATATTTTTAGAAAGCTTTTGTTGTAACGATTCAGTTTCTGTACTAAGTTTAAATAACAACTTTTCGTCTAGACAATTTTACATAAAACACGAAACTACTAAATCCGTAACTATGTTAGTTTCACACGTCGCAGCAAGTTAAACTGCGGGACAAAAACTTGAGCTCACTATTTTTTTCTCATCCGTCGCCTTTTATAATTACTCTCGGTCCGTGCGTTACAGGGCTCAAAAACCTAGTACGTACTTTACATCTATTTACATTTACCGTAATGCACGTCTATTGACTCTCTAAATGCGTCACAATACTAATGGAAAGGTGACCTTGTTGTCTAGGACGGGTCTTTTGACCCGCCACTCGCAATGAATGTTTATTGAACGAGCGAGCGAAGCGAACGAAGTTCTCTGTTTCAGTTTGCTGTTCGGCGTCTGTCCCGCATTTCTCAACCTATTCTCGTGAAATTTTGTGAGCAGGTTCAATAATTACATAGAACTTTTTCATCAATCCAGTTTGTCATAATTAAAAAAAAGACCGGTTCGCGAGTTCTACAGTTCACAGAGCCACTTGTATTTAATAACCGGTACGTCGTCGGCCTTGAACGAACGAACTACCTACACGAAGAACACCTTATACTTACGGCCTTTGCACTCAGTGAGTAACTACAGCGCATTTCACTACCGCACAAAGTTCCATATGCACCGGTTGTTTAGACCATGTATCGCAGCGAACGTGTTAACCTTAGCACATAGAAGAAAGTGTCACGTAGTACTAAAACGACGATACACAATCCCAGCGAGGACATAAATTCTGAAAATTGTGAGCGCCGTCTCACCTTCCATGTAAAGAAGGTAACTGCAACGAAAATTGTGAGAATATAAGACCTTTTAAAGAAATTTTGCAGCGTTTATGGCAATTTAAAGTGAAGGTAGTGCTTCAAGAGATTCTTCGCTGGATTCTAGCGCTTGTTGGATTTCAGCTCGTTTGTGACTTTGGGAATAAGGAGACCGGTAAGGAATTTTAAAGTGACTACTGTACTTTATATTTCATTCTTTTTTTCTTATCCACCGGGTTTGGACATAAATGACTGTTGTCTCAATAAAAGTATTAAAAGTCAATATCAAAGCTATTTATTCTTCAAATAAATGATTTGATTGATTGATTGATTGATTTCATTTTAGGGATATTACATGCACCATGGATGTCATTAAACTACCACCAGTTCGGAAAGAAAACATATGTTTCGAGAAGAACCGGCGTAAAAGCTCGGCGAGGTCTCATTTTCCCCGAACCTCGACCAGGGCTGGTGCGGCAGCAGAGGCGGCTGAAACTAAGCAAAGTACCAGTGTCTCGGCCCTCATTACCACTTCGTGGCATTCGGTGTTGAGACACTGGGGCCGTTGGGTCCAGGCGCCAGGACGCTTTTTATAAAACTTTCAAACAAGCTCGTCGACACAACTGGTGACCAAAGAGCTGGCAGCTTCCTTGCTCAACGCTTAAGCATTGCGGTTCAGCGAGATAATTTTGCCAGCATCTTTGGCACGATGACGCGGAGGCCTTATTTAGATGTTTTTTAGTTTCTATGTTTAGTTTTGAGGTTTTGTAAATATTTATTTAAGTAGTTTCTTAATTCGTTTTTTATTAAGGATATTTTATACTTAGTTTTAATTTAATTTAGGTAGTTAATATTTTTTGAAAACAGTAGGTATATTTAATGTATAATTTCAGTATCACACACAGTAGGTATAATACCTAAAATTGCCACAGTAGAAGGCCTAGGTACTTATCCCGGCGAGCATGACGTGAAAAAAAGTTACATCAAGCATGAGGCAGGGTATGACATACCCGAAATTTAATGTACCATAATAATAGTTTTTATTAATTTTATTTTAATTTCGTGTAGTGTATATTGTTAAATAATTAATTATTTAATGAATTTAAATCAGACAAGTTTTAATTATGAAATGATTTTTATTTATTCGTGTTTACCTTATACTTACTATGTAATTATAGGAACAAAAGTTTCGAGGTTTACAAAAATGAACAATTAAACAAAAAAAACAGTCTTTGGAATACAAATCAACTTTTAACTAAAAGATAATGATGAGATCTTCTTCTCAAAAAGTCATAACAATATTTTAAAATATGGTTAATCACTGCCATCGAGATCAGCACAATTTCCGCAAATGAACTTAGCATGCTCCATACATTTTGATGTATGGAGCATGCTACATTTTGATGAAAAACTGAAGATAAAATAAAAAAAACAACTAATATAAATAAAGTAATCTCAAACCTATACATTGAAACCTAAAAAAAAACACTTAGAATAATAAAAAAGAATTTATAAATCATACATAAAAAAATACGTCTAAAATGACGCAGGATACCCGAAACAGGTTTGTGCACAAATATTCTGGCGACGCCTCACGTCGCACTGCGATCACGCCACTATCCCCTCCCGCACTCCTCTGCCTCCAGCTACTGAGCGAGCTATTGTTGCCAGACGAAGATTTAAAAAATACGAAATGTTTTTAATACTGTCAGGGTATGACATACCCTGGGTCATGCTCGCCGGGGTAAAGGTATATTTATTTTACTATACTTATATATTTATTTTGCGATAGATTGCGCGTGCAGTTCCATGATGTAATCGTTTATCTCATAATATTATGTTTTTGAAATAAGCGTCTGTTTAACGACATATTAGAATTAAGAGTTAGTAAGTTCGGTAATGTTTTTTGGAATTTTAATATACAATTTCCCAAGAACGATTTTTCCGCTTTTACTGATTTGTAAAAATTTGTTTTGAGTTTCTCTGTAAGGAATAATAAAACAGTTTCATTGAGTATATACTTTTTTCAATGCGTAATAAGGCACAGCTTTCTGTTGAAGAGTTCAAAACTTAATTTAACTTGTTCTATATTAAGTACATTGGCTGAGTGATAAATAGAAGAGAATAGGGTCCCCTTCATGGGCTCCCAAATATGAATGAAATAAGGAGGTGGTAAGTACTATCCCGTCATGGGTTACCAACAAAATGATGCTCCTAAATATGATGATAAGGTGGGGTTGTAGAGGGGGTGCTGTCCTAGCCTGAAGTGCTCCCCTCTTGGTGCCACTATAAATGTTGAGTAAATGAAGTGAATAGGGGGCCCTTCATGGGTACACCAAAGATGAAGCACAAAATCACTCGGAGTGCCACTAATAATGAACACGATGAAGATGAATACTTGACCATGTAAGGCTCCATCCTGGACACCTCACCTCCTGACCGCCGTCGCAGCAGCTCCGCCCCTGGAACCGCCCGTCGTCAGCCAGTCCCCTACCCAGCCGTCCTGGCTGGGGTCTATGAAGGTTTGGGCCACCACCGAGTGAACACGATGCATCCCATCACCGCGTCACTCGGAATGAAGATTGAATGAAACCATATTGATTGACCACTTTTTGTATTATCGCACACACTTGATTACATGATAAATACACTGACTTGACCCTAGTCTGGGCCTTCAGCCCTGAAAAGGCTTTCCTAACCTTAAACCACGCGGCTACATCTCGGTCCCGATTTGCAATGAACGAGTTACCTTGAAACTCTAAAGATACAGTTCTCTCTCTGCCGAGCGGGGCGGTGCTAGTGTCGCCCTCTAGTATTGAATGAGACGTACTAGAATCGACCTTTGACAGCAGAGTGATCTTGATTTATGATTATTTAATAACCAAATTTAGATTTTACCAAAACCTGTCCGATTTGCTTGAACATTGGCCTTAAATGATAAAGAAAAGGAAAGCTGACTGGACCATATAAAATGGGCTTAGCTGACTGAACCACGTAAAATGGGATAATTTGAGGTAATTCAGCACTAGAACTAAAGGAAAAATCTCCCTCCCTTAATAATAGTAATTTATTTGAAGCACACACTAACCACTCACTTGCTTTCGGATTTAAAAAAAGGTAGCCTAAATTGCTTTGAATTTTTTCTTACTTAGGCGCTCATACTTCGCTTGGTAGCCATAGCTACCAGAAGAAATTTAGGGGTGCACGAAATTGGTAGCTGTGGCTACCACAAGCAAGTGAGTGGTTAACGTCAGAATAGTGAAGTCGACATCTAATAAAAGAAAAAAAGATCGGATAAAGGCATTCACCCTTACTCGTTCATGTAACCTAACCTTAGCCGTCTACAATTTGTTTTTTGTATGTTTTTACACGTTCGCTGCGGCAACCCAAAACCCTGTCCTAAATTTCAGTGCGTTGCGAGGCCTAATATACCCCGTAGTGGGTTTCACTATGTTGCGTTACGGGTTTCAATATGCCCCGTACACCTACCTTCATTTAGGATCTTATAAAGTCCCGAAAAAATATTTTTCAACACACCTCGTAAAGTAGGTCTTATTACAGCGTATTTACACTGATAATGCAGAATATTACCCATGCCGTGCCTTTTACATTACATTATCGCACTAGTGCCTTTTCATTACATATCTTTTTAAATATTAGCAAAATGATGCAGAATATTACCCATGCCGTGACTTTTACATTACATTATCGCACTAGTGCCTTTTCATTACATATCTTTTAACATTTTCATTTTTTATTTATTTATTTTTCCTCGCAAATGTGTTGAAAAACGTCGTATGAAACACGTGAGCATTGGTCATTACACTTCTCGTCTCCATTGTCGTATGAAATACCGACTCGAGTGTAATGACCAACTTAGCACACTTGTATCATAATGTACTATTTTGTCATTTTTTTAATGCCAATTGAAAGATTACAAATGTTGCTGTGTTACTCTGCCTCCGTATCGGGATCAGATGAAAACTTATCAAGTTATTGAAAAAAGAAAAATACGGGGTGGCTTTAACCCCGTGTCGCACTAGAGTTAAAGGAAACAGGGGGTTTATCGAACCCCGTAACGCACACGCCGTATTTGTGTCGATAGATTAATAGTGATGTGAAAGAAAACAAACGATATTTTAATAGAAATATATTTTCAAACATATTTAATTTGATTGTGTAAATAAACACTAAAAATAAAATAAACAAAAACCAAACATTCTTTTGCCCTGTACTGGGGCTAGTGACAACATTTTCGTAATTCTCGCTATTTTGTCGCTGAAAAATCTTGCGAAACAAAGGCGACGATGTTGACTGCCTGCGGGGTGATCTTGATGCCGACGTAGGTATTTCTTCATCGTTTTTGGAATACGACAATTCTAACATGCGTCGTGATCGCTTCATTGCACTTGAATTGGTTGCACTTAATTACTAATTACCGATAACAACGTATTGCACTAATGACTGCACTAGAGGCACTAAGCGTAAGCACCCCGTACGGGATAGTGAATCACGATACGGGTACTAGAAGGTAATTGTTACGTACGTGTGCTGGCAGCCATGACGATAACCGAAACTGGGGGTACCCGAAGATCTTCAGGCATACCCACATATCAATATATAACATGCCTTTCCCCCATGTCTTCATATAGTCCACTACACTTAAGTCTTTATCACTACACATGCACAATTGAGTCTTTATCACTACACAATGTTGGAAGTCCTTAACCTACTGAGTTTACAGTCTATTTTGTTTTATTAATTAGCTAACACATCGTCTACACTATCGTCACTGTAGTTTCTGTCATCCTCACTACAGTCTTCATCTTCCTTACTTGTTACCTCTCCCAGAGCAATTCTCTTCCTAGATGAGGCTGCTGACGGTGGGCTTTCACTTGACCTGGATCTCTTATAGGTTTGGTCTTTCCTTGTGGTCACCATAGCTGGAGCGCTTACCACACAATCTTCTGGTCTCCGTGCCCCTATCATATCTGCCCACTGGCTCGGTGAGGGGATTCTTAATGTGCCATATGCCTGATCTTCTTCTTGGGAATCTGTTTGTGTCAACTTCTCACCCCCTTTACCTGGTATTTTTTCTGAGTGTTCCGGTGCATTATTCTTATTACTTTCAAAACCAAGCATTTGGTTTACATGTCTTACAAATGTTTTATCTCCCAGTTTTACTTTGTACCTAACTATACCGATCTTTTTGATCACTGTCCCCTCTAGCCATCTTGGTCCATTCCTGTAGTTCCTAAAACAAACCGTTTCACCGACTCTAAAATCTCTGACCTTCTGTGTTAAATTGTCTTCAACATCTTCAGTATCCCTTCCTTGTGTCGAGAGAGGATGAAGCCTGTCAAACTTGGTCCTGAATCGGCGACCGTTCAGCATCTCCGCGGGCGTTTTTCCGGTAACAGAGCTGGGAGTTGTCCGTAGTCCATACAGTATCGTTTGAATCCTTGTAGACCATGGAAGATGGGCCATCTTTTTTAATTTCAATTTTACCGTTTGTACAGTCCTTTCTGCCTGTCCGTTTGATGCTGGGTGGTAGGGAGGCACCAGTATGATGCTATTTCGCTTAAAATATTGCTGGATCTCTTCAGAAACAAAAGCTTTCCCATTATCACTCACAATGGTGTCAGGCAATCCTTGTTCGACAAAGATTTCATTTAATTTACTAATGACCATGCTAGAACTTTGTTCAGCAACTACTTTCACTTCTGGCCATTTTGAATAAGCATCTATCACAATAAGGAAAACCTTTCCCATGAATGGTCCCGCAAAATCCACATGCAATCTAGACCATGGTTTTGGCGGCGAAATCCATCGGTGGGTTACTTTCGGAGGCATATTCCTTACCTCTTTACACACTAGGCATCCCTGAATCATGCTCTCTATATCCTTGTCTAACCCGGGCCACCAAAAATAGCTCCTTGCGACAGCCTTTGCAATCACGATTCCGTCGTGGTTACTGTGTAATTCCTGCAACACACTATGACGCAGTTTATGTGGTAAAATCACTCTACTTCCCCACAATAAACAATCACTGTACTCAGATATCTCATTACGCCGTGTATAGAAATCTTTGAACTTTTCTTCCACTTTCACGGGCCAACCGTTCCTAACCCAAAACATTACTTTCGACAACAACTCATCTGTTCTAGTTAACTTGGCAACATCTTTAGCCGTCATTTCCAGTTCTATTGGAGTTTCGTTTAACAGTAAAACGCTTACTTCTTCGGCTTCACTGTCGTTGCTCTTCCCTTCAGGCGTCGGCCATCTACTGAGAGCATCTGCATTGCCAATTTTCTGACCCTCTGTGTAAATCAAATCATAGTCATAAGAGCTCAAAAATAACGCCCATCTTAACATCCGTGGGGATATCACGTTAGGTATAGGCTTTTTAGGGTCAAAAATACCCAGAAGAGGTTTGTGATCCGTGCGAATAACTACCGAGCGTCCAAATATGTACTGATAGAATTTTTTCATACCGAATACAATAGCTGCCGCTTCTTTATCGATCTGTGCATAATTTCGTTCGTGTTTGCCCATCGTCCTCGAAGCGAACATTATTGGCCTCAAGGAGCCGTCGTCCATCCTGTGTTCCAGGACCGCTCCCAACCCATACTGAGATGCGTCACACGTCATCACCAGGGGTTTAGTTAAATCGTAATGGGTCAAAGTGTCCCCCGTTGTTAGCATATTCTTCAACAATGTGAACGCCTGTTGACAATTCTTTGTCCATGCCCACTCAGCCCCTTTTAGTAAAAGCTTGTACAACGGTTCCGCTACTGTCGCTTTCTGTGGCAAAAATCTATCATAGAAATTTAGCAGCCCCAAGAATGCTTGTAACTCCTTAAGGTTCTTCGGTGCGGGGGTATTTGTTATCGCCTCAATTTTATCTTTACAGGGGTGGAGCCCATCAGCGTCAACAACAAAACCTAAGAACTGTACCCTCGCCGTACCAAATGAACACTTCTCTTTATTTACTCTCAAACCCGCATTCTTCAGTGTCTGTAACACCAGCTGCAGCCGCTCACTGTGCTCCTGTACAGTCTTTCCACTGACCACGATGTCGTCCAGTAGGACGGCCGTACCGGCCACCCCCGCCAGTAGGTTGCTCATCATCCGTTGGAATATCCCTGGACACGCTTTCACTCCGAAGGCTAATCTTTTCACCTTAAACAGACCTTTGGGAGTATTTAACGTTAACAGCTTTGCAGTCGAATCATCTACTACCACTTGAGTATATGCTTGTTCTAAATCTATTTTACTGAAGATTATTCCACCCTGCAGGGTTGCAAAAGCTTCATTTAACGTTGGTAATGGGTATGTATCTGTCTCAATGGCCTCATTCACCGTTGATCTATAATCACCGCACAGCCTAATGTTCCCATTTTTCTTTATAATCGGTACGATCGGACTGGCAAACTCCGAATAACTTACTGGTTCCAATACGTCTTCACCTACCAGTCTGTCTATCTCTTTTAATACTCTGTCCTTAATAGCGAACGCAATCGGCCCACATTTTAAAAATGTTGGTTTTACATTAGGTTTGACGGGTATGGTTACTACAGGTCCTGTATACTTCCCCAGCCCAGACTGGAAAACTTCTTTGTATTGCTCCAATATTTCTCCAATCTCCACATCATCTAACTTAATATTGAATATACCTTTGACAGCTATGTCCAATTCTGGGAACCAGTCTCGGCCTAACAAATTAGGACCATCCCCTTTGGCAATCAACACATTCAATTTCTTTTCCATATTTTTAAACTTCACATCAACCTCAGCTTCCCCCAGCAGAGCGACCCTGCTGCTGGTCCACGTGGTCAGTGCCACCTTTGACTCACTCAACCTTGGCAGACAACCATTCCAAATACTATGTGCCGTGCTCTCCTTAATCATAGTATATGCTGCACCTGAATCGACTTCCAAGTTCACTAATCGACCATTCATATATACATCCACACAGAAAGGAGGCACTTTACTTGACACATAATTACAGAATTCCTCTTCATATAATCCATTAAATTTACTTAATTGTTTCGGCTTACCGTTGTCCCTTGTATTGGAACACATTTCGGCAATGTGACCCATTCGCTTGCATTCGTAGCACCTACTAAAACGGAATTTACAAAACTTTCCATGCATTTTGCCACACCGCCAGCACTGCCCTGGTAATCACAAATGCAGTACTTGCAAAATGGCGGTTTCGAGATAAACGCGGTAAACATATTTTGTGATATCTATACAACAAATCTATGTGGTATAACTTTTGAAGTGTACTGAAAAATAGTAAAAAAAATCAAGCTTTTTATTGACGTATTTTTTTCTTTACTTTACTGCCTTATTTGGATAAAATACGCAGTACTGCATTTTCATCAACTATCTGGGCTTGCGGCCCGTACAGTATTACTAAGACTAAATGCAGTATTTGTGTTTATTACTGCAAAATCACCTAGCAAGTGTTCAATACTGCGTTTCTAGTTCGCAATCATGGCCAATTTTTGTACACGGTACTAGTTAAAAGTATTGTTAGGATTTAACTTCTGGATATTTTAAGTGACGAAGAGACGAAATGACTTCCACTTAATATGAAAGTACAAAATGATCTCCTCTTAGCGAGTGAAAGAAGAAACCATTATAACTACTTATGAGATTCGATACAAATTTTCCCACTCCTCCAGCAAGGCTTCCTTCAGCTCCTCAATGTTGGACGGGGCAGGTTTCCGCTTCTGAACCCTGCGTTTTAGGCAGGCCCACATGTGTTCGATCGGATTAAGGTCCGGGCTCATCGCTGGCCAGTTCATCGTGGTGATGTACACCTCGGAAAGGTTGGTGATGGTATCTCTTGCGGTATGGCAGGGGGCATTATCCTGCATAAAATGAACACCTCATCAAACATTCCTTTGTAAGGGACAACGTGCAAGGATCGCGGTGATGTATCTTCCAGCGTTCAAACCACGTCCACGACCCCCAGAAGGCACGAAAACCAGCTCGGTCCACCCGTTGTAAGAAATGCCGCCGCAAAACATTTATTTATTTTATTTAAATATATTTAGACAGCATTACAGATTTACTTAAATCTAATACACTGTTAAACGAAATATAAAATTAAAGGAATTACACTATACAATAAAACGAATCAACTGCGAATACTAGTCGTTCTTTTGCTCTCCTGTAGACTCGTCTTCTTCTGTCGCTGCCGTTCAGACACATCCTGCACTCGTCCGATAAAAGAACCGGATCCATTGCTCGATGGTCCAGTTCACGTGATTTGCAGCAAATTCACGTCGTGTTCTTCGGTGTTGTGGCAGCAATCTGGGCCCCGTCGTTCTTCTCGGTATCAAGTTGACTTTCTTGAGTCTTCTCCTGACTGTCCACACGCTGGCAGTCACTCCTCGGACCTCACGGAGTTGCTGCTGAAGGGAAACGCCTGTCTGGTGACGATCTCGGAGAGCTGACGTGACATTGAAGCGGTCGTCCCGCTCCGATGTGCACCTTCTGCGGCCGGTTCTTGGTCTTGAAGTGACTGCCTCGGTCTGCTGGAACCTCGGGTAGACTCTACAAACTGTAGATTGCGTTAAATTCAGCTCGGCAGCTACTGATTGTTGGCTACGGCTCTCTTGCAGCAAATGGACGACTGCGGCGACTTCAGCTTCAGTGGTATCCATGTTTTCAGGTTCTTCTTCACGGGAAAATATGCGGAGATGTGTACCGGTTGACTTCTGATAAGTGACTGATAACCCTCCCCCTCCTGTACCCCCGTTATATAGGCGACAAAGAGAGCTCGTGCACCTACTAAGGCGGTAATGCCCACAAACCAAGAAAATGCCCATAATGTTAAAAATATTGGGTCAATTTTCATGTTTGTTAGCTTTTTGCAGAGCATAGATTTCAGGTAACAAAAACTCGTTAAAATATTTTATAAAATAACCCCGTTTACAAAATTATAGGGTGCAGATGAAAAATTGCAAAGTGATGCAATTATTTTGCTCGTGAGTGTATAGGTTACATAACCTAAAATGTACTTATTGAAAATCTTGTCAGCACAAAACACGCGCCGTTGAAAAACGTTAAAAGAGTAATTAAATAAAACAAACCTAATTTAAATAAAGAAAATGCAACATGTAGCGCACGGCGGCTCAGCCGGCACACGCGTCTCGTCTGTGAATGACGTCGACGCTCTGATTTGCTAGCACGAAACGCGGCACTGTACCGTGCGGCTTCGAAGCGTACGAATATTTTTGTTACTCTCGCTACTCTTAAACGCAGCACTGTAGAATACTGCGTTTAGTTTAGCATCGCAAGAGTAGCTCTTTTTTATTCTTGCTACACTCAAATGCAGTAAAGTCGAATACTGCGTTTGGCATTAGTTAGTATTCGTTGCAAAAAAGTTTATGGCTAATGAATCCGCAGTAAACGTAGCAAGTACTGCACAAACTTCTAGCACATGCTGAATGCTGCAGATTTTGTTAGCACAAGTAATATTTTTATGCAAGTACTGCGTTTTTGGTTACATAAAAAACATGGTTATAATTTAAAAAAAAATGAAAATTATTTTTTTATGTATAGATTAGGCTCTTGGGATGTCATTTTTGCAAAAAAGTGAAAATCCCAAAAATGTCGATTACTGCATTTGCGATTATCAGGGCAGAGCACTCCTTAGCTGATTCTACTGATTTAGCTCTCATCTTATTTATTTCCATCGGCTCATCTCCGTTGGTAGCGGGCGCGCCGCCCGACGCCGAACCTGCCGAGCTCTGCGCCGGCGCTGATATCACCACTACCCCGGCGTCGGCTACCTCCGCCGTTAACGACAACTTAATTGCCTGCTCAAAAGTCAACGTCGACTGGTTGTAATAACTGCTTTTGTACGTTCTTATCATGTATACCACATACTAACCGGTCACGCAGCGTTCTATCCAAATCGGTAAAGTTGCAGTCTATTGCCAACTTACGTAATCCTGCCACATACTCCTTAATGCTTTCGTTGCTTAATTGACATCTCATATGAAATTTGTATGACTGAACTATCTCGTTTTGTTTTGGATTAAAATGGTCATCCAACAAAGATTTAATTTGCGCATAGGTTATGCTGTTAATATCTTTCGGAGAGATCAATGACAAAACCAAATCATATAAATTATGACCACAAACTGCCAGAAAATTCGCTTTTTTTAACTCGTCTGTAATTATATTGTTAGCTAACAAGCAATAATTAAACCTATCCACGTAGTTCTTCCAACTATCTTTGTCCATACTAAATTCACTGAATTTTACCGACATTTTAGTTCACGCGATCCACAACACTTAACAAACACTTTTAAACATTCAAACACTATGTTTAAAACACTGTTTTAATTAATTCCCGTCGCCAGAATGTTACGTACGTGTGCTGGCAGCCATGACGATAACCGAAACTGGGGGTACCCGAAGATCTTCAGGCATACCCACATATCAATATATAACAGTAATCACGCACTAGAAGGTAATTTTTGCTTTGTGGTCGGTACGGGGCTCATAAGACCCCGTTCATTTTTTAAATGCCATCTGATTAGATTTTAAAACCGAATTATAAAGATATATTTGTGTCTATTGTAGGCGTAAAAATACCGAAGTTACAGGTTCCGCACCAGCGGGTAGACGGTAGTTTTCTGCCCCGCACTGAATGACGGCAGCGTACGGGGTTCAAAAGCCCCCGTAACGCAGTGAACGTGTTAAGCGGTGATTACGCTGTTTCGGTCGCCTAAATGCGGTCGCCGATCTTGTTTCAAACTTTTTCGGCCAACGGCTGTCATTTATAGGTAAGTCACAGAAACCGTCAGGCACCAAATGCGACCTACCGTCGTTGCACTATTGCGATCATCCCATGCAACGTGTGATTTAATGTAATTTTATTCCTTTCGGAACGTTTTGTCCGTTTCCCAGAACACCCTTTCCCAAAACAACCGTTCCAAAATATCTGTTTCATTAAATGAACGTAGGCCAAAAGACCCGGTTCTCATAGCATCCGTTTGCCAAAAAATCGGTTTCTCGTGACACCCGTATAATAGTGACGGGAACGGATGTTTTGGGAACGAGTGTTTTGGGAAACGAATATCAAGCCAAACGTATTTTTTTGAGGTTAACATATTCTAGGAAACAGATTATTTAGTAAACTGTAGTGACGAGAACGATCGTTTTGGGATTAGGTCTTTTTGGAAACAGATATCAAGCCAAACGTGTCTTTTGGGAAAAACACATTATGGGAAACGCATATATTGGTAAACGGATTATTACGGAAACGGTAGCGAGGGGAACGGATGTTTTGGGAACGGGTGTTTTGGGAAACGTATAGCATGCTCGGAAAGTATTTTATTGCCGTATTTACACTTGAGCATTTACTTATAATGAGCAATCTAGCGAATGTTAAATTACAGGTAAAAAAAAGCTCACAAAATAAACAGGAGCATTTTAGTGAGCCCAGCAATTTTGTTATTGTTCCGCCACCGTCCCTCTTTGCCCACAGCTCCCGCACAACATTTACTAGTGCGTTGGCTAGAGTGATCGTGAAAATGTTCGTGGCGTTGGCTTGTTGTTGGCGTTGGCGTGGAGTTGGCTGTATGCTTGGCTGTGTTCGTTGCATAGTTCGACAAATTTAAAATGTGTTGTTATATGTGAATCGCTTACTATGTGCCTCATAAGAAGGCTCAAAGTCACCCAAACGGCAATTGAGAGGGCTATGTTGGGAGTTTCTCTGCGTGATCGCATCAGAAATGAGGCTATCCGCAGCAAAACCAAGGTAACCGATATAGCCCTCCGAATCGCTAAACTTAAGTAGCAGTGGGCGGGGCACATTGCACGTAGAACCGATGGCCATTGGGGCGAAAAGGTTCTCGAGTGGCGACCACGTACCGAAAGGCGCGGCGTGGGTAGGCCCTCCACGACCTGGTAAAGGGCGCGGGAGTCCGCTGGATACGGGTGACGCAGGACCGGTCACTTTGGCACGGTTTATCATTAAATTGTCGACACTCACTTCGTCGAATTTCACTTCAAAGTCAACGTTTCATGTGTTTTCATTTCGTCGACAATTCATTTCGTGGAATGGTCATAACAAATTATTTTAAATCGTGTATTTTTACTAGTCGGATGATTCATTAAATAGTTGTATTATGTCATGGAAAACGTTTTGTGATTTATTGTTTCAAATATTTTTAATTAACATACAAATTATTACAATGATTACTGCTTATTTAAATTTAAGATAAATAGTTGGTATAACACAGTTATATATGGCATTATGTTGAGAACGGAACGCAATGCAATGGCTTTAGTACCACCCAGGGGACACGTGCAGGGTTGATAGCTCCTGCAGACGCAAGTGACAGTGGTCCCCCCTGTGTCGAGTGAGTTGGCAACTCGACTGTCAGAGGTTCTTAAGCCGCCTAAAGGCCTCTAACTCGGCATAACAACTACTGTCATAGACAGGAGCCGGGATCAACTAATTAGCGTGCCTTCCAAAGCACAGAATCTTAACCTAACCTATCCGCCAGCGTGTCGACGTCACCCCGCTTCGCGGGGTGCCTATTTCCGCTCTGAGGGACACAAGTGAACCCTAACCTAACCCACTTATAATACAATTGTTACGGTTGTTTGTTTTTTTTACTGCGGGGGGCTCCGCCGTTTTTCTGGCTGCCCTAACCTAGTGAAACCCCTGTGTAATCAGTTTAATTTGATTATTTTGTAATGCTGTAATACAATTTTGAACAAATGAAATTCGTTGGTTTGTTATTCTGCCATTTAAAATTCATATAAAAAGAATAATTTGCCAAATAATATTCCCTGAACAGTTATTCTCTAAAATAATAAAAATTGGAATAATCTGGTCATGAAATAAAATTACACCAAATAATAATTCGTGAACTAAATGTTACTTGAAACGTTTTCGATGAAATGCAATTCGATGAAAAGTTTGTCGACAAAACAAGGGACACCCCTTTGGCACTCTTTGGGGGAGGCCTTTGTCCAGCAGTGGACATCTTTCGGCTGATATAATGATAATGATGATAATGATATGTGAATGCTTTAACCCGTCAGCACCATTATGCTGGTTATTAAACTATACTGCCTGACATACACATCATCATTAAAAAACTGCCTGTGACAGACGAACATACACCGAATGATCGCACGTATATGTTCCGTTAGACCAATTTTGGTACGGAACACTAAAAAGTAAATCTAAACCAGAGTAATTTCAAAGAAACCAGAGGCTTAATGTAAAGCCTGCAAAAGCCCACTTCACTTATCATTAAGTAATTACATCGACTTTTACTCGTAAAGGTGAGCTTTTAGAATTGGCAGAAGCTTTTGGACGGCGGCCAGGGTCCGAGCTTTGATGCTGATTGCAATTTCAAGCTTACGTGCTACAACTGTGCTAGCTTTAGTGGCACAGGCATAGTAAACAATTCAAAACAGTAAATCGAGGATAACGATCTTTTTTGGTAGATCATTTTTTTTAATCTAAGGCGTTAAGTCATACGACCATCCTGCTAAAAATCTATTTAAGGAGCTTAAGATACTTACCCTTCCCAGTGTTTACATATTAACCGCTTGCAAGTATGTTAGGGCCAACGTGGACCAATACGCTACCCATTCGTCGGCTCGTTGGAACAACCGCTTATTTATCCCGCGGTGCAGGCTCGCAAAGACCCAGAAGTCACTTGGGGTCTTAGGCGCAAAATTGTATAACTTGCTACCAGAGGAGATAAAACTATCAAAAACTGAAAAAATGTTCGACAACAAACTTAAAACTATGTTAAACAACATAGAATGCTACAGCGTTGACGAATTTGTTGAGACGTGCACTGGCCCTAAGTATTAGGAGCACCTACATAACCTTACAGTTAAGGCATCACAATTTAGTACCTAATATTTTTGAATTGAAACTTCCTGTATCACTCAGACATATAAAGCTATATGCGACCTTATTTGACATCCGATGTAATTAATAAATAATACTACTTATTATGTACATACCTGACTTGTAAAACATTGACTTTTATGAATAAATATCTTGTATCTTGCATCTTGGTACGATGATAATAATGTGATGTAATAATGATCAAGTGGGACAGATATGGAAAGATATTCGTGGGAGACGTTTAAAGTTATACGTACCTATTATTATAGAATAAGTGCAGTGGTCGGAGCGTGCATAGGCAGTGCGTGACGCGATACTGCCGCAAAAAAACTCAATCTGAAGAACTCCCAAAAAGTTTGAAACAATTTACCCGTAGTGACATTTACTACGCGAGTTTAACTGTACAAAAATTATGAGTGAATGAAACTCTCATTAAAGTAAGCGCAATCACAACACACGGTGTGGACTTTGTGTGGTAAATGGGTAACTTAAGTGTAACCATTTTAATGTGTCAAATTGTCCCCACTTTGGTCGTCGCGACGGAACAATTGTTACCTGTGTCGACACGAAGTTTCGACACTGCTACCAAATCTTAACAAAAATGGTTGTATGAGATTTACTACGTGAGTTTAACTGTACAATTACTACCTAGTCTATAATTCCCGTCGCTCCAAGTAAATTTATTCTATTCTTATTTTGATCGTGGATTTTCAAAGTACCGCCTTTGATCGCACGTAGCATCTGATTGCTCTTTTCTACACAGCTGTCGCTGCTGTAAGATGATATTGCGACGTTTCGTACGTATTTCATCATTTTTTGCATGAGACAGTTGAGTCCTAACGCTCGTTCGAATAGTAACACAATAACCCCTCTGTTTGTAGGGTATATTCAACGTAGATTTGTGTAGCTGAGCTATACCTATAATATAGATGCGAACAAAGTCGCAGGTAGAACATAGTATTGGTACATATTCTGTGGCCAGTGATGGATTACTTTGACTCCTGAAAGTATTTGTGGGTAGTCTTTTTTCATACAACGATATTTAGTAGAAACGTTTAAACATGATACGTATTTGTGTTGTCAAGTCCTAAATATTGATGGTTTAATGATGAAATATCTGGGCGACCGAGCTCTGCTCGGGTGAGAATAAGTTTTCTATTTTATATTTATTTTTAATTTAATAAAAATATATATATATATTTTCAAGCAAAATAAAATTAAAAAAAACTCGCCTTGGAATTAAATATAATTAAATATAAACCCCCCACTATAAAGGAAACAACTGATACAAAAAGTTACACAAAAATAGTATTTATAATTTACTTTAAAAACAAAGTTTAAAACGACTTCAATTCAGTACTTCGCCAAGGATCATACACATTTCCTTACCGGTATAGTGGGAAACAAATGAACTGCTTTCCGTGAGCGTTGATTACCTATTACAGAAAACACCCAAGTCGCTATAAGTAGGCCAATAATATTTGAGGAGTTCCGTCGATTCCTCAAAGATCTTAAAATCACATTTGGCACTTCATTAGTTGCTACTTAAACGGAACCTACACGAGTTATAATAGAAAATACCAAAATCTCTACACGGGTGCTTAATCTTGGTGCTTAATGCTCAAATAGCATCCTGAAAATAATAGCAGAGAGGTGGGACTCGGACATACTCCGCCGATACACCGACCTACACGTTCTATAAAAAATAAAAAAATAAAAAAAAATCATGTGGCCATTTAATATTAATTTTACTAATATAGTTGTATAAGTGTAGTGTATTGTGACTAACAATGCTATGCTATGGACCTAAGAAATCTGAAAATAAACCATTTTTATTTTTATTTTTATTTTATTTATTATTTTTAATACCATTTGAGGGCTTCCATCAATTCCTCGTAGATTCCATCATATAACTGGCTTTTTGAAAACAATGGGAACAATCTGGAAGCAAATACTCATACTTTCAAATAAATATAAAAAATACGAAGTTCTAACATTAAACATAAAAATCCTCCTTTTTGGAAGTCGGTTATTAATTGGTTTTTACGACCGGTTAGCCTAGTGAGTACCTAGTGACGCTGCATACGAAGCTGGAGGGTCGCTGGGTTCGAATCCCGGAAAAGGGCAAATGTTTGTGTGATGGACATGAATATTTGTTTCTGAGTCTTGGTTGTTTTCTATTCTCAATTATCTTCGAAACGACTTGACCTATTAAGATTTGGATTTCTATAAAAGTTTTCTGGATCAGCAGAAATGATTCTTTGAGAGCGCAAATGCCGGCCGCCTTGGAGTTTGTAGTGGATAGAAATACCACAGAACCCAGTCATCCCCCGATGATTAGGCACCAGGCTCGCAGGTTTTCTTCAAGAAAAAAAAAGGTATATATGAACTGCTCAGGGTCCAATAATGGAGCAAAGCTCTCTAGATAGAGTTAGGTGAGTAACTTTTGCTTTACACAATGCTCTTTAAACAATAATTATACATAAAGCAAAAATAATATTTTTGAAAAACGTTTCTACTGTTAAAATTTTTGAATAATAAAATACAGGTTCTAGAAACCATATTTTATACCCACAAAGTGAAAATTTACAACCAGAAATTATAAATAGGAATACGTACTGTCATATTTCTAGTTGTTTAGTTACATAAAGCCTCAGTGATACTTGACAGTTATCGTGTTTTTGTCGCGGCGTGAAAGGGTAGACTCAGAAGGCTCACATGTGGGCGTTGAACGTGATACTTTCACAACTTTGGACCTTTTTCACGGCCGATATTAGTGATAGCCCAGCGGCGCCTGCGAGTCGGAAACGATAACGCAGGTTAAGCAACGATGGCAGCGGTCAGTCTTTGGATGGGTGACCGCTTGTTTGAGTGGTTACTATAAATGAGCGCTTCCGTTCTTTGGAAGGCACGCTAAGCAGTTGATCCCGGATGCTGTCTATGACAGTAGTCGTTAAGCCGAGTTAGAGGCCTTCGGGCGGCTTAAAAACCTCTAACAGTCGAGTTGCCCACTCACTTGATAAAGGGGGGACAACTGTCACTTGCGTCCGCAGGAGCTACCTACCACAACCCTGCACGTGTCCCCTGGGTGGTACTAAAAAGTGACAAAACTCAAAGGCCAAAATAAATAATGTATGCCATTTCATTTATTCACAATAATACAATGCAAGCTTACAGTTAACACCAAATCGCTTACACGCTAAAATAAACAAAAAAGATAAACATGCACAAGTAAAAATGTCAACAATCATAATTATAATGTCATTCCATTAATTAAGTGCCAATTCAAAAATATCCTAGCAATGTGGCACAAGTATGTCAAACGATCAGCGAACATGTCAGCGTCTTCGTGCTGAGTGAGCATTAGATGCAGCCATATCAAAGCACGTGCGGTAGGCGCGTGGCTCGCGTAGCGCGTGCGAGCGCACGGCCGCTGCAGCAGGCGCGGCCGGCGGCGCGGCGCCACCGCCCCGTCCGCGTCACTGGGTATCCGCGTTGGAACTATCAACCCGATCTGAGCCAACACCTCTGCACTATCCACTCGGTGATGGACAACTGATAGATAGTGGACTAGCAGCAATAACCTTCTTCTCAGTGCCAGCGTATCTAGTCCGACCATGCCCGAGACAAAGATGGAGGGATAGAGGTACGGGTAGTAACCGTAAGCTTTTTTATACAGCCAGCGAGCAAATTTGCGCTGTAACTTCTCAATCATGAGAGAATATTTGCTCTCGTACGGATCCCAAACAACAGCACCATATTCCAACTTGCTCCTTACAAATGCGCCAAAGAGAATCTTAGCCACTCCGAAATGAAATTGTTTTGCAATCCTCATCACAAATCCCAAGGTCCTGCTAGCCTGCTTACAAATACTAGTTACGTGCTTATGGAAGTCAAACTTATCATCTAATAGCAAACCCAGGTCGCGAATTTCACTAACTCTTTCCAGAGTATCGTCAGCTAAATGGTACTCGGTTTGGAGTGGGGAGCGCTTGCGTGAAAAAGTGATCACCTTACATTTATTGACGTTAAAAGGCAGCCCATTTAAAATACTCCACTCAGCTGCCGCGTCAATGTCAGCCTGTAACGCTGCACTGTCTGCCGTACTACCTATGCCTCGGAACAGTTTCAGATCATCCGCAAAAAGCAAACTCTCGGCGGTGCGAGTCACATCAGGCAAGTCGTTAATCATCAGGAGAAACAGCGTAGGCCCTAGAGTACTGCCCTGACTCACTCCTGATAGCGTGGAGTAATGGTTTGACTCATAACCACCCACTCTGACATACTGCTGGCGGTCAGACATGTAACTAGCGAAAAAATTTAGAAGCTTTGGCGTGAAGCCCGCTAATGCTAGTTTTTCCAGCAAGATGTCGTTGTCGACCAGGTCGAATGCTTTCCTGAAGTCGAAATATGCAGCATCGACCTGGCGGCCCGCATCCATCTCCTTACATACGTAGTCAGCGAGGGCAACGAGGTTTGTAGTGGTCGATCGGGATTTTCGAAAGCCGTGCTGACTGGGGTGCAACCGGTCAGCTACCTGCAGACTGATGCAGCGGTTAACGATCATCTCAAAGACTTTTCCAAACACAGGAAGAACTGCAATCGGCCTAAAAGAAGTGATATCAGTATCAGGCCTGCCCTTAGGAACCGGCGTCACTCTCGATGCTTTCCAACAATTTGGATAAATGGACTGGTTAATTGAGAGGTTAAAAACGTGTAACAAAGGACTCATTAAGACAGAGGCACAATCTTTAGCCAAAAATACAGGGATGCCATCCGGACCTCCAGCCGAACGTGGTTTAAGTTTCTGAATCGCCTTCTTAAAGTCAACCTCAGAAACAAAGGGGATGGACACTGACCTAGAGTCACCCGAGGAGTACGCTGCGCGTGCCGCGACTGCAGGGTCTAGACGCGGTTTGACCTGTTGGAACACCGAGCTGAAGTACCTAGCGAAGGCATCAGCTGCGCACTGTCCACTAACTGTCTCCCCATCAAGATGGAAAAATTCATCACAGTGCTGTCGGTCTCTTTTTTTGTCCTTAACGTATTCCCAGAATTTTGCAGGGCAGTCAACAATACAATTTTGTACATTATTTATATACTGATTATACGCTTTATCAATTAGGTTTTTAACATGCGCTCTGTAGTATTTGAACATATTCCTATTGAAATCGTTCCCATCACGCTTGAATTTCTTCAAGTGGAAGTATTTGAGTTTAATGTTCCGAATAATATCTCCTGTGTACCATTTTGGGTATACGTACTTGGAATGAATACTAGAGCGCTTTCTAAGGGGAACATACTGGCTGACGCACGAATAAAGTTTAGCGTATAGTATTTCAGTAGCACAGTCAACATCCTTGGTCGCCAGGAGATCGTCCCAATCAATGGCAGAGAGGGCCAAATAGAGTGATTCATAGTCAGCTTTACGCCAGTCCCAGTCGGGGTGCGAAGCAGCGCGCGGGCGCGGCGCCGCCGACGGCAGCGGAGGTAGGCCACGCGGTAACAATGCCAACACCGTAAGCGGCGGGTGGTACGCATCCATCGGAACCAACATTTCATTAGTGCCATTGGACACAGAAAGGTTTTTTCCATCCAGGTCACTCAGCACGAGGTCCAACATGCCGCCATGATCGTTTACAATACTATTATACTGAGTCAGTTTACAAAAATTACAAAAAATATCAAAGTCAGTTTTTAAATTATTACAACACGAATTAAGATTAAAATCACCAAATAAAATAAAATGTAAGTCAGGATAGGCGCATACTGCATTTTCAATACATGATAGGACGCTCATGTACTGTATTCTATTATAACTAGGCGGTAAATATACGACACAACATAAAAATTTCAAATTCTTGTAAGTAATAATTGCAAATAACAGCTCCTTGTCAGGTGTTAGCCCATCAATATCATGGAGAATACGCATAGAATAGTGGTCGCGTGCGGCCAGCAGCACCCCGCCCCAGCCGGCGTCGCCCAAGCGGTCTCGGCGCGCCACGCGCCACCCGCTGGGGAAGAGCTCACCGTCGCACACGGAACTTGTCAAAAAAGTCTCAGTCAATATGATAATATCAAAATTGCAATGTGTTACACTCATTAGAAATATATCCGTTTTAGATCGCAAACCGCGTACATTTTGGTAATAGAAAATAAAGTTTTTACAAAGGGGACGAGCCACTGTCGCGTCTCTCCCCTCGGCGCCCACGAAAGTTCTGCTGCCAAGATTTGACACAAATACCTTCTGCCCAATTATCAGGAGACATAATAAGTTCAGCGTATTTACTCGGCACTCCAAGCTTAAAGGAAGAGTAGTTACCGCGTGATTTTAAAACTTCAACCGTGCACACGTCACTGCCGCAGATTGCCGTCAGATGATCACGCACCAACTCCGCTGTGGTACCCCTCTGCCATACGATTAAATAAAAAATAAAAGTGACAATAATATGCATAACTCAGCATTTAGAATCACAAATTCAAAGAAAGGCATTTAGTAATGCCAGAATTAAGTCTTAGATAATGATAAGCACCATCTAGCGAGCATAGTTTTGGTTCAAGTTCAGTTCGATAGATGTCACTGATGTTATTTTTGAGCTATCTTAGCCCAATGAAAATAAAAATCTTACAAAAAGCGTTAAAAACGTTTCATTTGATTCTAAAATTATTACCGAATCACTAAACCGACTTTTTCAACCTAAATAACCTTATGAATAATAATTTACTATTCAAAACAAAATTTTAACTGACTTCAAATCAGTAGCGAAATTTCTTCAAGTTTGCCTATAAAATTTGAAGAGTTTCCTCGATTTCTCCAGGATTCCATTATCTGAACTGACGCTCCGCATTCTTCATCCACCCCTTTGTTTATAATGCTGTCTGTAAAGTCTGTGACATAAAAAAGTGCACCATACGCAAAGTTAAGTCCACTCTAAGGAAATGGTTTGCTGAACTCTCGTATAGTGATACGGAAGAGATTTTACGTCCCTGCATCTAAGGTTGCTTTTTCCAATAGGTACCTAACAATTCAACATACACTCGTAACAAACACTTAACACACGTAAACACTCCCTCTCACGCACACTTACACACTTACACACACTCACACACTCTCATACACAAACTCTCTTTGTACTACTAAAACAGCATAATTTTTGTTTTTATTAATGATGAATTTGTGTTCCCATTGATAAGTTAGCAGCGCTCATATTATATGAAATGTTTAATTTTCACTTTGTTACTTTCATGTCGTGCTTCTTGAGACGTGTGTCTGAAGAGACTTGTTAACCGACTCAGTGGGTCCCAAGATACAGGCTCAGCCTAGTTTGGAACCCCACGGATAATGTCTGTATAATCTGTTATCATGTGCTTGTCCAATAATAAATTATTCTTATTCTTATTCTTATTCTTATTCTTACCTAAGGGTTTCAAACAAAATAAAAAAAACGATATATATTTTTTTACATTTATTTACACATTAAGTAAGTTAACAAACTTTAAAATCAAACTAAAATAACAAAAATGCTACCTCTGCTTAAACATACTCAAAAATTAAAATTAAACATTGGTGAAAAAAAATGCAGTGTCAGCAAGTGGCACCTAGTACCGGACGGACTTCACTTCGAACCCCTAGCACCGGACGGTTTCAAAACATCTGACACCGATCACAGATTTATGCATCTGAACATTCTTGAATGTCAGCACAGGCTTCATGAGCCCTGGCCATGGCAACTGGAGCACTGTATCTAGTCTTCTTTATATTCCTCCAAGCACACTACACAAAACCTTAGCAATCGCAGTTTGTAAACTGGTTTGATCCCATTTTCCTTTCTTTTTCTACTCTTCCATTTTGATCTATTTTCTTTGTCTTGCCCTCTGAAACATCATAGAATAATAATCATTATAGGTTTATCTACTAACGAAAAAGAATTATATTAATTCCTACTTTATGGCCAGGTATGACGTAAAATAATCTACTGAATATTTTCGTCACTTCCTCAACCAAATATGTAATTTATAAGTAATTTTTCCCAGTTGGAAAACAAATCGAAAAACAAAAAAGACATGTAAACAATAATAGAAAAAAACGTCAGAACATGCTTTTCCTGGTTTTAATAGGGGGAAGTCCCCTAGTGGCGGACCCCACGGATAATGTCTGTATAATCTGTTATCATGTGCTTGTCCAATAATAAATTATTCTTATTCTTATTCTTATTCTTATTCTTACCTAAGGGTTTCAAACAAAATAAAAAAAACGATATATATTTTTTTACATTTATTTACACATTAAGTAAGTTAACAAACTTTAAAATCAAACTAAAATAACAAAAATGCTACCTCTGCTTAAACATACTCAAAAATTAAAATTAAACATTGGTGAAAAAAAATGCAGTGTCAGCAAGTGGCACCTAGTACCGGACGGACTTCACTTCGAACCCCTAGCACCGGACGGTTTCAAAACATCTGACACCGATCACAGATTTATGCATCTGAACATTCTTGAATGTCAGCACAGGCTTCATGAGCCCTGGCCATGGCAACTGGAGCACTGTATCTAGTCTTCTTTATATTCCTCCAAGCACACTACACAAAACCTTAGCAATCGCAGTTTGTAAACTGGTTTGATCCCATTTTCCTTTCTTTTTCTACTCTTCCATTTTGATCTATTTTCTTTGTCTTGCCCTCTGAAACATCATAGAATAATAATCATTATAGGTTTATCTACTAATGAAAAAGAATTATATGTTCAATGTCCGGCGTTACGGGACTACTTGGTGTCCGTAACACAATGTCCGGTAGTAAGGGACAGCGAGTCGTCACAATTACGTATTTCATACCAAATGCATTTTGAAAATCCACAGAAACTATTATAAAAAACGAAAATCAATGGAATACTACCTTTAATAAAAATAAACATAAACGACTTAACACAAAAACGTAGTTGTAACACTTACTCGAATCTTATATGACGCAGTGTCTTCCCGCCAAAAACTACATACAATCGCTGCCGCTGTTGCTGCGCGCATCACTGACAAACCGCGTCGCGTGTGTGGGTATCTGTACGTCCCCCGCGCCCCTTCCACTTGTCGTTGATTCGCTCGCGTTGCTAGTTGCCGAGAAAGTACGAGTGTCCGGTCCTAGGTGCCGTCCGGCGTTAGGGGACTTCCCCTACGAAAAATCATCATCATTGTCTATAAAAAACGAAAACAAAAACTAAACATCCCCTGGCTGGGATTTGAACCCCGGCCGACGGCGTTATAAGCCGATGTTATAACCATTAGTCTAATCACGCGGTGACAGTTGTTGTGAAATTACGAACTATATTGCATTAACAAATCTTTATGCGAGAAAATCTCGAGAAAACGAATTTTCTCGGAAACGAGACCTATCTAGATTGATTTCTCGCATCCGTAACCACCTATATTCCAAATTTCATCGAAATCGTTAGAGCCGTTTCCGAGAACGTGATTGCAAATATATATATATACAAATATTGCTCGTTTAATAGTATATAGGATAATTGGACATATTGGCGTCCATTTGTAGTTTGTGTACCTATTCGTATTTCCTGACCAAATGACCTTTATTGCGGCTGCCAAAATCACAAACTTTAAGAGCATCAGAGACCTTTTTGAATGCTTCGTTTAATCTAATGGCCTATGGATCTTTTGTTTAATCTAATAATCAATATATAGTATATTTTGCTAGCTGTAAAAAAATCCGACCACACAGACGTATGTTAGACTTGAATGCTATTGTTCTGAAGATAAGAAGATCAGAAAATCTTAACTATGCATCTATAGGAACTTCATTATCTAGTACATATATTATGTACTAGATACCTAATGAAGTTCCCCTTCCTACAAACCTAACAATAGCGTAAATAGTTTAGTGAAACAAATTACACAGATCAAATAAAACTCTGACAACCAGAACAAAGTAGTGTTATTACCGTCTTAAGGGTTCCGTGCGTGACTCCTAAACAAATGTGATGCAGTTTTGGGGTTTCGTACAAACAATGACGAAAAGGTTGCAAGACGTCATACTTCCTACAGTTCTATGCTACTGTAATAGTTTATTACAAACATTTAATTTAGTCGCCACTCGAGAACCTTTCCGCCCCAATGGCCATCGATTCTACATGCAATGTCCCCGCCAACTGCCACATAAGTTCGTTTAAATTCGTAATTGATTTAATTTAGATGTTTGGATTAATATAGTTTGGAAAGTTATTTTTTTTGTAAACAAAAAAAACCGTTTGGATGAACGGTTATTTGTTGATGGAATACCATCAAGCAAGAACAGCTCTAGAGATTCACATGAAATTTGGCATAGTGACAGTACCTAGATTTAAACATTCATCATCATATCATCATATCAGCCGAAAGACGTCCACTGCTGGACATAGGCCTCCCCCAAAGAGTGCCAAAGTGACCGGTCCTGCGCCACCCGCATCCAGCGGACTCCCGCGACCTTTACCAGGTCATCAGTCCACCTTGTGGGGAGCCTACCTGCGCCGCACCTTTCGGTACGTGGTCGCCACTCGAGACTCTTTCCGCCCCAACGGCCATCGGTTCTACGTGCAATGTGCCCCGCCCACTGCCACTTAAGTTTAGCGATTCGGAGGGCTATATTGGTTACCATGGTTCTGCTGCGGATAGCCTCATTTCCGATGCGATCATGCAGAGAAACTGTTCTGAGTTGTCTTTAGTTCAATGCCATGTCTCTTGAGGTGGTTGTCTACGATCTTTATCCATGTGAGTCGGGGTCTCCAACGTTTTTTCTGCACTGACTCAAGTTCGAGATTTTTTTTGTTCATGTGGTCCACTGGTCTCCTCATGACGTGGCCATACCATCGCAGTCGTGTTTCTTTAAAAGTTCCTCTTATGTAATGGCTAGTAGGCACCTTGTCTAAAAGTGTGACTCCCGCGGACCATATGAGCATTCTCATTTCTGTGACGTGGAGTTTCTCGTAACCATCCTATAGGAACATCAAATCTAACTCATGAAAGTGTAGTGTTATTTTTAAAAATATACGGTTCTGGCGATGTATATTATGATTAATAACAGTTATTTATGACACATGAAATTATGGTAAACAAAATAATGGGTTTTGTCTACTATTATTATACAAATACAAATACAAAATTATTTATTGTTCGAATGTGAGTGGTTATAAAAATGGTGTTAGGGTTAGTATTTTGGTTACATCACAATCAGCCAGAGTTTTGCGTACAATATTTTGATTCTCAATATGCATGTCATTGAAATTATGTCCTTATTATTCATTGTTATATTAATATCGAATTAAATTAGTAAAAAAGTAAAAAATTAAATAAAAATAGAAGTCAAAGTGTAGCAATGTCAATATTAATAAATCAATGTCATGCAAAAAGGAAAGTGGTCAGAGAAAATAATAAAATTCATTAGGCATTTGTGGTTACAAAGTGTTCATTAACTGTATAGAACATTCTTTGTAGACACCACTTAAATAATTTCGTTTTGAAACCTTGACAATCCAAGGATTTAAGGTCATTAGGCAAATGGTTGAAAATTTTGACAGACATGAAAATAATACTTTTTCCGAAATGAGAAGAGACATGATTTGGATAACAGATATTGAGTCCATGGTGTTTAGAAGTTGGCCTAGGGTTGGATCTCATCATTTTATATTGGCTAATATGAGCTTTCACAAAAAGACACATTTCGTAAATGTACAATGTAGGTAACGGTAGGATTTTGAATTTTTTGAACAAAGGTCTACATGAATCTGTCGTTTTGGCGCCATTGCGTTTATTATGAGCCTGTAGTGTCCCACTGCTGGGCAAAGGCCTCCCCCCACTTTTTCCAATGCTCCCGATTCTGAGCAGTCTCTGGCCATTCATGTAAAAATGAGTCAAGCTCGTCTCTCCATCGCCGACGAGGTCTGCCACGTCTCCGTTACGAGCTGTCGGGCTGCCATTCAGTGGTGATCTTGGCCCACAGTTCACTCGAAATGCGGCAGACATGACCAGCCCAGTCCCACTTCAGCTTGGCCGACTTCCGAGCTACATCAACGATTTGATGGCAATTTTTTTTTTTTTTTTTTTTTTAGGTTTACCAACAATTGTTTACACTGAAGTTAACAGTAATCCAATTATCATAACTACTTGCTTAGTGTAACAATCACTTAAAGGTAAACACCGCATGCATTATATAAAAAAGCCTTAACATTAACTTATCAAAATTGTACTCAGTTTTTACTTAACTTATTATTGCGACGTAACTAAATAATTTAAATCTTATATAAAAATAATTTTATTTTTCATTCAAACGCGAAAAATTGGGAGTTTTCGCGTTTGTAGTTGTGGGTAAGGACTTAGGCCGCAATGGCACTTTTGGCACTTAATGAATTTGCGTAAGGTAGTAATTAATCTTGCTTGGCTAATCCTAAACTTCCTATTCATAACCATATGTCGAGTGATACGTACGTATCTACAAGGACCGATGATAAATTTTGCTGAAGGGTACATTGTCATGCGTCGTCTCTTTCTATAGCTTTTATTTAAGTCGTGGACAGTCCATTGTATCTCCAGATATTTTCGATTCGATAAAGAACCCTCACCAGAAGGCCGTTCTAATATTCTTTTTTCTCATAAAAAACAATTCAGCGGGGATGTAAGGGGCTTCCCCGGCTCCGGTAAATCCCGGTCTGAGCGTGAGTAATGTCCCGGTTTTAGACCGGGATAGCCGCATTTATTTCATTTTTCGTTTGAGCCACTCGGACTCCCCTGAAATGAGTGGGCTTTTTATTATCCCACTTATGAATATGGGTTTGGGACCTTGAATACATTTTTATACAGATAAAGTAAAATATCGTCAACTTACAAGTGGCGGAGTGCCCATACAAGTTTAAGTAAGCCAATAGTAATATACTCCAAACGCTTTCATAACTTTTTGTTCACAGTTGCCCATCAAAAATTTTCACGCTCCGCCTGTGATACTTACAAAATAAAATCAAACAGTTAATATAGCGTGGATTAGCCAACCTAAAAGCTTATTTGTAATAAAACTCAGGTCAACAATGACCAAAAAAAAACACACACAACTAGAGCCTAATTTTTCGGAATAAAGATTATCGATCGAAATCTGTAACCAACTTAACAACAAGAAAAACTTCATATACAAAGTTTGTGATATGTATCCTTTCCACAGCTCGCAACTATACAAATGTAATCTTTATTCCGTTTTATAATTCCCACGCCATCTAATCCTTCACTTTAGACGATAATCCCGTGTTTGAAATAAATCCCGCTTCCCATTGTTAAGGCAGGATTAAGAGAAGCACCTGATGTGGGATTCTGTGTTCTTAGTATGTACTGAAGATTATTTAGACATAGATAAAATCTACACTATTATGCTACAGCTATTATGAAGTTGTAAAACCATCCTATTAGAGAAGTGAAAAGCAATTTGAAGACGACTGGCACCTAACAATGTAAATGTTTATTATAAAAATCAAGGAGCGTTCGATAGTCCAAATGACATCCGGGTGAATTCATACTGTCCATTAGGAGTGATAATTTAATACAAAGGTTAGTTTTCTGAGCTCACTTAAAAAACACAATTACTATAAAACCTAATATAATTGTATAAAGGGTATCAGTGATATAGAAGGAACTCTGTAGGTAAACTCTGACAAGTTTATTACGGCCAAAGTAAGGTGAAGCAAGGCTTGGCCAGGTGCCAGCGCCCTGTTACACGACTGCAAACTTGTCTGGCTGATTGATGTAATGTATTAATTCCCGGTTTGCTCCAGTTTTCAAAGATATTGATGCCAAAAATAACTACGGTGGCTATAGTAGGTACAAAAGTTACGAGGGAGAAAGTTGCAAACTGAGGCCCTATGCAGACTGCATTTATTAAGCGCACCGACGTCGCGCGTTTGTATCAATTTACTTTTAATTTATCAGAAACGCACGTTGACTGCGCGCTTAAAAAAGGCGGATAAGTGCGAGTCAGACTCGCCCATGAATAGTTTCGTAAAATAATTTGCGGTTTACGATTTATGACGTATTAAAAAAAACTGCTTACTGTCGTTCAAACCAATTTTCGGTGGAAGTTTGCATGGTACTTAATGTACATCATATATTTTTTTTGTTTTATCATTCTCTTATTTTAGAAGTTACAGGGGGGGGGACACATTTTACCACTTTGCACTTGTGCAAACTATTCAGTTTAGAAAAAAATATATATTAATAGCTCAATAACATTTTTGAAGAACTATTCATAAATTTCCCACGCATATGGGTTTGATGAAAAAAAAATGTTGATGTTCAGTTCTAAGTATGGGGATTATTGTTTTTTTTTCTTTTTTTTTTCTACTTACCAAGTTTCAACAGTATAGTTCTTATAGTTTTGGAAAAAGTGGCTGTGACACTGTGACACACTACGGACGGACAGACAGACAAACTGACATACATTTTTTTGCCATTTGGCTACGGAAACCTAAAAATGCAGTCTGCATAGGCCCTGAAGAGTATTATTACGGCAAAACGGACCATTAAAGATTGCGACATTAACTTTTATTTTTAGACAAATAACAGTTCTGAAAGTAGCCACGTATAATTGCGTGTATTGCTGCTTAGAAATATGTAAAAGTTGTACTAGTTAAAACAAAGAAGACAACCATGCTCTTTCTTTGAAACTCAAGAATTTTGTACCAATTTACAATCGTTGTATCGAAAAACTTACTTCCCTGCTTGTGTATCTATCTTCTGGCTGTACTCGCTTTAAGCTTAATAGAAACACTATATTCAGCCAAAACTTACAACTTCTATCAACAAGATAATCTTTATTTGTGATCGTTAGAAAATAAAATAACGCTTGGCACACGACAGCGGAATACAAAGAGGAAACTTGGCTGATTCACTTACGGCAGCGCAAAACCAATTTCACTACGAATAGGGTTACCATAATCAAATAATTTTGCAGGTTACGATGTACAGATAAGGCAGCTAAACGAAAGGTTCAATGCTTTATGTTGATTGAAATCTTCACGATATTCACGCATTATTATCACTGAAACTTTTTACCATAAGAAAACTAACGTAGGTTCGGAATTCTACATAAAATCTGTGTATGGGAGCAGTCTACGGGAAGCGACATGGGTTAAACAGATCAACGCTAAAGTCAAATTTCATAAGAAATATGTAAGCTATAATTAATAAAATTTGTTTCTCTGTTGACACTTTTGTTTTATTTGCTGTAATAACTCAATAGGCAGGGTTATATTGCTACATATGATTAATTATTTACCACCACTGTAATCAGATTGACATAATATACTCACAGATAATAAACTTTGAAATTCTAAATAAGTAAATTCACACAGAACACTTTTTTGAGTTCAAAGTTGGGTTGGATGCAGATACAGGTACATTAATTTACCATTAGACACATGTTAACTAACAAGTTATTTTACTGCTATCTTAACAATTGTAAACAAATAATATTAGAACTACAAAAAAAATGGCAGGATCACAAAAACAATATTTTTTTCAAAATCAGAATATGTATCTACAAGACCACTCGGGCAAAAAAGAGAGAGAGAGAAAAAATGCATCATTAAAAGGCGTCCTTGTCATTTATAAAATCGTTTATCGTATAATTAGTAGGCCTAGATGTTTTGCTATCACGATTTTCACATGTCCCATTATATTCCTTAACATCTGGTAACCCTAACGGCGCGATACGTGTATGCATGCTACGTCTAATGTATATATTTTTTGACATATTGCTGACACATGTCTGCACGCTCGGCTGTTTGGCATGGTATGTTTTGACATTTTCATTTGACTGTGTAAGTTTTTCTATTCCTTTGTTTGGAATAAATAAATAGCTGGTTTGAAGTTAGGACTCTTGTATTAAATACAAACAACTAGGCTTTATACTAATAAGTACACTGGACATCAAAACGTATGATCTTTACTCCACTGTACTTTTACTTTAGGTGTTACAGACAGTCCTCTCTGCAGAGCTTGCATGGAAGAGGACGAGACAGCCGCCCACGTCATCCTGACATGTCCTGGAGTGGCGGAATACAGGGCAAAACACCTCGGAACACCGGGGTCACTACCGGAGGCCGTCGGCAACATAAAGGGTCTGCTAGGCTTCCTGGTGGAACTGGGTTGGCATGAATAACAGTAGTGCCAAAACCCCTACGCAAAATAGGCGCATTTATGACGTCGAGTTGCGGAAACCCAGCCCGCGTACAACCTATACTCCACTGTAACAAGGCAAAAATGTAAGGCGTACCATCGACGCACATACTTAACGTGTTCATATTCATAGTGTTTATTTGAGGGTTGTTGCCCGGTAGCGAATTTACAAAAAAAAATACAAAATTTATTTATTTACCCAAAGAGTTACAAGCAGGAAGAATTACCAAGAGCTTAGCTTAAGATTTAAACATAGCTTTGACATCGGTTGTAGTATATTATATTTAAAAACTAGATTGTGCTATTATTTATTCTCATTTCTCTTCTGCTTCTAAGTTGGTCTGCTGTCTTCTGCCTCATTTAATTGCCGATGGCTGCATTTATTTTCAATTATTATAACTATCAGAAATGACCATATTTTAAAACAAAACCAATCAAATGCAATCACAAGATTTTAACTTCGAAATAAGAATGTTATATATACATAACAAACAACCAAACTTTGAGTCATGTATAGACGTTTGTATGCAAGGGGGTAATGTTTCTGAGCTAAAAGCACCTGCTCAATTCCTATTATCTGCCTTGATCATGTCAGCAGCCTTCTCAGCGACCATAATCACGGGTGCCATGATGTTTCCCCGTGGAATGCTTGGGAAGGTGGAGCTGTCAGCAACGCGCAGGCGCCTCACGCCGTAAACACGCAACCTCGAGTCTACCACGCGACCCATCCCGCACGCCCCACTGTAATGCCACAACGTCAACCTCGTACTCAACACGTGGCACCGCCAGTACTCTCTACTCCCAAACTTCAACCCTCCACATTTAGGCAGTTTGTGATCAATTATTTCACCACCAACTCTCTTATATAAACTCGAAGACCTGACTTTGTCCAACTCTATTAAAGCCTCTACCATTGCTTCGATATCTTTTGTCTCAGAGTATGTTCTAAAAGATACCAACGGATCATCTTCAGGGTTCGTACTCTGAAGCTCTACTTTTCCATTAGATTTGGGATGTAAAAGAGCTTGTAAGCAAAACATTAATTCTCTCCCTTTACCTGCTTCATAAATAGCTTGACAGGTGTCGTAACTAAGACCTAAATTAAAAGTGCATAACGACAATGTAGCCTTTGAATCGTTCGGAATGAAATAACATATAGACTCAGTATCTGGATAGGTGTGTGATTTGTTTAAAGATGTGTAACCAAGTAAAGCAGGAAAGGGATATTTCGCGTAATTTGGAGGTGTTGGAGGATTATTCGACCTCTTGAACTTGTATGCAATTAATGCTGCTGGTTGTTCTTTCAGATGTCCACCAACAGGAAGATCAGAAACCACCTTGATGCCTAAAGATTTCAAATCTTGTTTCGGACCGATACCAGAGAGCATAAGCACTTTTGCGGAATTGAATGCCCCGGCGGTTATGATAACCTCTCTGTCCGCTATTAATGATATAAATTGTCGGTCTTGAGTTAAAGCTTGTACCCCAATGGCATTCTTGAATTTGTCGAAGAGGATTTTAGTACAGAGTGTATACTTTAGAACATGTAGATTGCATCGGTTCTTGACTGGCCTGAGGAAACTAAAGGCTGTACTGTATCGATCTCCTTTGTGTATAGCAAAAGTAGCCTCTCCAAAGCCTAGAGTTTCTTCTCCATTGAAGTCTAGGCGTATTTCATGTCCAAGTTCACGGAACATGTTAGCATAATCTTTAGTTTTAGGATCCGTTTGTCTAGTGACATGTAGATAGCCTTCAGTGCCGTGGAATCTCCTATAATTTGACGCGAGTATCTCCGGGTCATCCATGTGGTCGCTTTTTTTGAAGTAAGGTAACACATTATCATAGTTCCAGGATTGATCTCCGAGTTTTTCTGCCCAAGAATTGTAATCGTGCGGATGTCCTCTCATGTAGCACATGAAATTTATGCTGCTAGATCCACCTAACACTTTCCCTTGCGTTAGTGGTAACTCAATATTGTTTTGGTAGAAGGCTCTATGCCTATCATATTGTTCGGTGTAGTTCCAGTCATAAGGTGTTTTTGGAAGGTAGGTCACTAAACCTGGAAGCTGAATTTTATATATTATAACTTTGGAGTCATCACAAGCTACAAATTAAGTTTCATGAGTTAATTTGTTTATATGAAATTGAATTTAAAACAAGATTTTACCATGGATTCGAACGGTGGCTCTCCGCCGGCCTCGATCAGCAACACTTTGAAGTGACTCTTCTCCGACAGCCGGTTGGCTAGCACGCAGCCTGCTGTCCCGCCACCCACTATTATGAAATTATAGTGATCGCCATCTGTTATTATCGACAATATTATTTGGACGCATATTTAAAATCAAAATGACAAGGGTATTTATGGGATGAAATATATTTAATATATAAATATATTTCAACACTTCCGGCGAAATAGGCGCTACTATAAAAATATCAGATCGATATTCGCCTATTCTACAGATCGTCATACGATTAAATAAATACCTACCAAAGTGCTGCGGATATTTTGAATCTGCCAATATTGCATACACAGAACTATATGAAGATAGAACGAAAGAGTGTATGACTCGCGTGGCGAAAAGACGACTCGACGTCTTCTTTGCTCGACGAGGACTTCAGTCCGTTCCCAACCGCGGTCCGCGTGTGACGTCAGGTTGTAAAAACAAAGTGACTCGCTGTTCGATAATTAAATGTGCATATACCGCCCATAAAAATGAAGCTGTTAACCGTGGGATTTCCTTTCATCGGTAAGTACAATTTGTCCTAAAATATCTGTAATTAATTAAAAACTATTTTTTTATTGCTCTGTATTATTTCATCAAAACAGATTGTGTCCAACGCTAGTTTTCCATTGCAGCTTTAATTTGACGAGACAGGCTTGGCGTGTGTTCAAAACCAGCTATTGAAAAATAATCTATTCAAGCTGTCAAATTTCAATTTTTTTCTGTCAAAAGTAAGAATAGTGATGTACACTGCGATTTTCTTACTCGTTTAAAATCGACTTAGAAAGCAGAGGAAATGATAATATCGTTTTTATATTAATATGCAGCTATATAATGTACGTAGGGAAAAGCAAATATTATTAACAAAATTAAATAGGTTATGGTTACTTCTATTCTACTATAGGACGCATTTTAGAGGACTTATCATATAGCTCAGCCAATGATTAAAGTGTAGCGTGCGTGAGCAGGAACGTAAGCAATCCCTTCAGAAATTTGTTCAGGATGCTCAAAGATATACCCAAACATGCACAGAGTCCTTGACAAACTCTTTCCTTCTATAAGTACCGTAAAAAAACTGAGACCTTTTCAAGACTATTTTTAAGTTCTTATCGATATTTTGAAACGATACAAAAATTTCAACTGCCGCGTGCTAATCGATGTTGACGAATCGATGTCGCGCAGCTTCTTTCCCGTCACTCAATTACGCTCGTGGCCTCAAAGTACCTACGCAAAATGTTACACGCTCGGTTCCCTTACTAATCGACGACCTCTTTCTTGATATAGTTCCGTGATTGCATAAAACTGCATGTGGATTTTCTAACGAAAAGAATATTTTCAATTTGTATTTATTTTGCGAAACCCTTAGCTCTGGAAAAACACACACACACACACACACACACACATACATATAAAATTTATCCTAGAGGTAGCAGTCATATTTATTTTCTTTGGATTTAAAAAGGAAGGAAAACTCAGCACATAGATTAGATTAGATTAGATTCATTTATTTCTTTTAGAAAATAACATATTATTTTACATCAAAAATAAGATGGATTCACTAAGAGATCGTCAATATGTACCTATAATAATTTGACATTATAAAAACAAAAGAAAATGTCACAAGTAAAAGTCAAAATGAAAAATAATAATGTCAATGAAGTTGTATACATAATTAGGATATCCTAAGCAATGTCAAATGTCAAAATAAATAACTGAGTTATTTTATCAATAGGTACAATATCAAAATACAAATACAACGGTATAACATGTCAAAATAGTATAAAAAACAAAAACAACACAAATACTTAATAACTTAAAGATAATTATCATAATAAAATATTTTTACAATTTGGTTTCGTTATATTCCTTCACAGAATATAACGGTTTGGACAATAAAAGTTCTTTCAGCCGGTGCCCAAATTTATCATATGAGATTTCATTTTTGAGACTGGCGGGTAGGCGTTCATATAACGACGGGCCTACTACTCGGGGATTCTGTTCGAGCAGCGCAAGTCGACGCGGCACAGACAGTAGTCGCCCCGTTTGGCGGGTGATTCTGCCAGGGAAATTCGCCCGTTTAAATAATTTTATATTTCCACGTGTGAACATAATAACCTCATATACGTAAAGTGAGTAGTGGGTCAATAACTTCAATGTTTTAAATATTTCTCTATATAATACCTGATACGACCGCTTGATCAGGCCATTTTATGGTAGTGAGATGCAAAAAAAACAATACTCGGAATGCTGCTTGAATTCTTCTGATCCTTTCCACAGTTAACGCAGAGTCCATGATTCAACTGGTGAAAATCTGAAATGTAACTAATTTAATCAGTGGGATATAAATATAAATATTTCTCTAACAAAGAATTAATTATAGAGCCTCTTTGACCCTCCCTCCCGGGCAGGAACGGAACGGAACTGAACGGATAGAATAAATTGCCTTCACATTGGTATAAGCTAAATACCTACATAATCAAGAAAATTAATTAATCAAAAAGCATTTGAAAGTTCAATTAAATTGCAAAGGTAGTTCCAACCAGAATAAAGTAGGTATTTTGAATACAAATTACCTTCAACACGTATGTACTTCAGAACTGAGGACGCCTGAACTACTGCAAGCAATTTTTCTTCGATATCATTTATAAACACTGTTTCATAAATTTATTTGCATATGGCACGCTACTTATCACATTAGTTTTTTTTTTATATTGAATAACAAAATAATTAAATTCCACATTCGTCACAATACATTAATTAATTGAATAATAATGGGACAGCAGCTGTTCTATAATAAGTAATAAAATAAACAAACAAGACAATTATATGGTTACATAGATGCATAATGAATACTAATATTTATTGAAACTGGGTTGTTGGACCCAATGGTTAAACAAAACCCAGTTTCAATAAATATTATTTTAATAATTATTCATAATATTATAGGCTTGTGACGTTAGATTTTTTTACGATGCCATTCGAACCAGTTTTCGAGACAAAGACGGGCCTTGCTCGCGGCAGCCGAAACACTTCATACTAATTGGCTTAAAAGTATGACGTCACATTTTGCAATTTTGTACTAATCGTCGTATGGAAAATCAAGTAAATTGCTGTTTCGGTCGCAAAATACTGCTTTTAGGTCCATACTCGTAGTTGTCATACAATTTTGTTTCTATACAAGCGTTCTATTGGTAGCTGTAAATTTACTCTTGGACAATAACATTTTTTGCATATTTTTCTAAACTTTCAAGGTCCATATCTTCTTATGATTTTAAAAACATTTTGTAATGTATATTTTGCAATAATTTGATGTTTTACGATCCATTTAGCAACACAACGTTATGAATTTTAACATCACGCAACAAGCCTATTGTCTTATCGATATAAGTTATATCTTCTATGTTACATTTCAAATGAAAGTTATAATTTGGAAAATGTATCGCTCCGAGCAGGATTCAAATCTGCAACATTCACGCATATCCGGCCTATCGCTCTAGCGAACTAAGCTATAGGAACAATCTGGCTCGGTCAACAAATCATTCAAACCGGTCCCCTTTTACAGCGCTTATAGGAGGTTTGTAGCTACATCTACGAGTACGTAGAAGACTCAGGCTTCTTAACGGCATCGACGTCTAAAATTAGATTGAAAATTGTCAGTAAGGTACTTTTTTTTTTTGTCAGACAGACGAAGTAGGCAGGCAGACCTACTGTCCTACTAGAATGTGTTAGGTGCTTTTGATCTGTCAATTGATATGCCGCTATTTCTTGGTTTACTAAAATACTAAGTTACTATACCTACCTACAATACTGAGAAATCGGCATGACTAAACACTAACTAAATATTTTTATTTTATTTTATTTATTATAAAAAAGCAATTAAATTTTACAAGTTTCATTAAACTCGCCAAACTGTGACGTTTGATGGCGAGAAACGCTCATATGTTTTATACTTAATAACCTATTGAAATCTAACAATTTTTAATGAGATTTACATATATTCTTATTTACTAACATTTCCCATATAAGGGATAAGTTTGCCTCTTATACAATCAAGTGCTTACACGCCATGCATTTAACTTAACAAAATTAAAATAAACAACTAAGCATGCTCGTAGGTAACTATTTATCCTTAAAGTTTCCTTTTAGCTAGCTAATCGACGGTGACTCGCTATCCAGGAGGAAGCCCTTTTACTTTGATTTTAACACAGTTTTGCTTACTTTGGGAGTTTCTCTTAAGATATTAATTTTGTTAAATATTTTTGGAACAATATATTTAGACATTCTTTCACCATAATAGTTTCTAGTTTTCTGTTGTACTAGTTTTTTTTCTCTAACCCTTCTTGTATTATATTCATTACTAATTTCTATTTTGGGATCATCATAATAATAATGTTCTAACCCTATTAAATATTCAACTTTTTTATCGAACGGTAAGATCTTACATAAGGGAAATAACTTGTCATATTCTTTGTTGCATTTTTTCCTTATTAGCATGTAAACAATCATAATTATGTGTGTCCTATTATATCGAGACTCTGTGCGTTCGCAGTTTTAGCTACCTGATTGTATGGCGAGTGTATATTATGCATGCATCTAGTTTTAGCGAAGTTAATGATGATTCCGTTGTCATGTGCCCACTTCGTGATACTTTCAAAATCCTCCTGAACACACTTTTGTACTTCTAATGCGTCCTTTGAGGCATAAAGTAGACACATGTCATCTGCATACACCGACCTGATACCGAGCCGGTCGGCACCCCGAGCTCCACAACCGCTGCTTCCCCGGTCACTCCCGCGACGCTCGTGCGTATCGTCCTGTTGGTCAGAAACTCTTTGAACCACTTGTTCGTGGGACCGCGTATTCCACATTCGTCCACCGCTTGTAGTAAGATATCATGATCCAATGTGTCAAAGGCTTTTTAATAATCTATAAAAAGAGCTATTATTTAATTGTTTACTCTTACACTTACACAGTCTAAACATTCATTTACATAGTCAGCGAAACCCAGTAAGGCCGAAACAATACTGCGCCCCTTCCTAAATCCGTGCTGAGTGTCTGAGAGTATCTTGTGCCTCTCCAAGAACGAACTAACTTCTTTGACAACCATTTTTTCTATAATCTTAACGATAACAGACAATATAGCTATAGGTCTATAGTAAACATACTCCAAGTGGCTCCCGGATTGCTTATTTTAGCTGCTCGGGATAAATACCGTTAGTTAGGCAGGAATTCGTTAAGTAATATATAATAGGACTTTATTTTTTCGTAATTTTACAGTGAGATAAAAAAATTAATACAATCTTTTTCAATAATAATTCCAATTCTAATACATATTTAAATAAAACTACTTATGACTAAACTAAGGGGTCTCCCCGCGGCATGGTGCCGAAGATGCTGGCAGCATTTCCCCGCTGTATCGCAATACTAATGCGTTGAGCGAGGAAGCTGCCAGCTCTTCGGTCCCCGGTGGTGTCGGCTAATTTTTTGGCGAGCTCTTTGATTAGGTTGAGTGCGCTGGGACCCCATGGACCAAGGGTCTCGACGCCGAATGGAACAAAGCAGTATTCAGCGCCGAGACCCCTATATTTATTAACTTTGGCCTTTTCCGCAGCCTCTGCAGCCGCACCGGCTCTGGAGGATGTTCCGTGGAGATGGGATGGGGCCAATGTGTCGACACAGGTGGCGTCCCACACGAGCACCCGACCCATCTTCCACGGAATTAATGACATTCCATCCGGTCTCTTGCCATCGTCCCTGAAAATGCCGGGCGGCTCTAACAAGGCCAGCACATTGACGCTGGCAAGAGAGCGGCGTAGAATGTCATTCAGAGCGGCGTGCCTGGAAAACCGGCCTGCGCTTTTCTGGCAAGAAAGCCCGTGATGTCCCAGTGAGTCTACAGAACTGCCGCAGGGACATCTGTGTGGAGTGCATATAGGAATCCCGAGTCGCAGACATGTTGAGATACGGAGCGTTTCAGGCTCCAAGAAAGTGCCAGTGTTTGGCGACGGGTAAGCGTGGAGCCATTCACCGGATTCCTTGGTACCTGACGCCAAAAGTCTGGCCCGCTCCGCACCTGTACTGCGGCTCAGGAGAGAATCAACATAAATTTTGCAGCATACATCGTCCCAGCTCCTTTGGCAACGAGGATGGTCTGGGAAATCTTTTCCCGGGCAAGCGGATGACCAAGCGTTTTTTGCCTCCATCAAGCCAGCAGTTTCAAAGTTTGAGGGGGCACCCCCAAGGATTTTGCCTATGAGACTAGCTGAACTGTGGATGGAAGACAAAAAAGCTGGCAGAGAAACACTAGAAATTTTTCTTATCCCTAGCCCACCATGTCTAATGGGGAGGGATGCTTGGGTCCAAGACTGGTCGCTGAGCTGTATATTCAAAATTGATTCTAAATTTGATTTTATAAGGTCGTCTAGTGGTGCCAATATACTTTGAAATTTATAAAATGGGCTGCAGCGAAGTACATACGTTAATTTGGGCACGAAAAGGCAGAATTTTAGCAAGGTTAAGGCGTAATGGGGGCTTATTTCTAAAAGACGGTTGGAACAGATTTGGAATTTGGAAATTGAATTTTGTATATAATCTTGAAAAGAGTCCTCGAAAATAGGGGACCCTAGGAGGCAAAGTGTTTTTGTATCTACAATATTTATGTTAGGCGTCAGAGTATTAAATTTCTGCTGGATATCTAAAACATTTAAGCTGGAATAGGACTTATTTGATTTCGAAGATACTTAATGTCTTTAACCCGTATTCCGTCCGCTCCGGCTGCCTTGTCACAGGACAATGCATTAATAACCTTTTACAATGCACTTGCTCTGAATGTGCCCCTTTATATGGTTCAACATAAACACGGGAAGTGGTCGATGCCAGCACGAGCAGCGCCGGGCGGCACCTGCCCGTGCGGAATGGATTTCAGTACAATATTCCCGCACACTATGCGGGAATGAGATTTCGTGAATTCGTGACAATTAAAATTTCACCTTTTATGCATATTTTTTTTATTTCCTCGCATGATGCAATGTAAAATGCGGTGCACGTGCGGATAGGTAATTCCCAACTCATGTCGATCAAAAACACTCCCTTACGGTCGTGTTTTTGGTCATAGCCACTCGTTGGAAATTACCTACTTTCCGCACTTGTATCATAAATAACTATTACACATCCGCGGGGCTCACTTTACTATACCTAAAGATTACGTCACAAGGTACAACATACTGTTCTCTGTCAAGAAATTTTATGTTACAGACGTGTTTGATGTTTTGTATTTCTTGCGTAAATGTTTTTGTAAAATTTGTACTTATTTGACTAGTATTTTCAATTTTGCCTAAGTATTTAAGTATGACATCGTCCAGACTAATTTTATCCCTCCCCAGCCAAGAGTTGATGTTGGACCAAATTTTCCTAAATACATTCCAATTACATTTTAAAATTTCAGATGGTCTATATTTAATATTAACTTCAAATACCAATTCATACATTTTGGTTGAGATTTCCATACTCGATATAAGTATGTAATCCCTACGCATTAACAATTCATATAAGTAATTGTACCTGTACCTGTTATGTTTGGCTAGGGCTCGGCTTTATTTAAACTAATGAATTGGTTGACAGTAGACTATCAGTAAACTACGGTTACTCGTGCTTATCACTGCTCCGCGCCGTCCATCTGCTGGCCCCGCAACTACATAGGTATCGCCTGTCGCTCTTTCTTTCATCGTGAAAGGTTTAGGTAAAACCGACCTCAAAATCCCTGAACCCAGACAATAGAAGTAAAAAATACAACTTCCCGGCCCTTGCCAATTTCTAGGCACTGAATAAAAATTTTGCTAAAAGTGACAACCCTGAGACGGGCAAGTACGGTAGGCAAATATATCGCGGATTGGGCCGGAGATAGCCTACTGCCCTCTTTCCTTTTACTATGGTGATAAGCCGCGTATGCCTGAATGTCGCAGTTTCGATGTCTGTTAGGAGCGATTTATATTATATTGTTTTTCGATTTCAGTTCGTTCTATTTTATATTTCGTTAGCAGACTTAGGTAACTGCTTAGTACGAAGCCTAATTTACTTACCTCTTTGTTATTTATTTTCTATATTATTCATGTTATATTTATTTATCCGTATCATTTTCAAGTTTACCTTAAGCGGAAAATAAAACTCTTGAATGATTACTTTGCTGTATGTTTATTGAGAATTTAACATTTTCTATGAAGATTTTTTTGCACCTTAACCACTATGATCAAATTTAATCATGTCGGCTGCCTTCTCAGCGAACATAATGACTGCTGCGTTGATGAAATGCTGGTCGGTGGGAAGAAGGACGCCGCTAGTGTGTCAGCGCAAGTCGTGTCCCACAATAACGCACGGCCCATCGTCCAGGGAATTAACGACATCCCGTCGGGGCGCTTGCCATCGTTCCGCACTATTTGGGGCTCTAGAGCGGCGGGAACTCCGGCACTGACGAGCGCCTTTCTCACAATGTCGTTAAGGGTGGCATGACGAGGCGGCCGGCACCCGAAGAGCAGGCGAGCCCGTGGTGGCCGATTCTATCTACAGACGATCCACAGAGAGCCACTCCGAGCCGGAGACCGGACTGAGAGACTGTTCGTATGTATGTAAATATGTATTAAGTATGAAAGTTGTTCGTCAAAATTTGCAATCCATTTTTCAGTCACTTCCCGTTATCCAATAGAGCTGAAATTTTGCAAGTGACACAATCAACATAGCTTCAGAACCAAGACGAAAACTCAAAGATAGTTGGACAAACTAACAGAGTATGACGCACCAACGCGCCGTCCATTTGGAACGATCGTAAACGTCAAAATTGGGACACTAATTTTAACGCCAATGTCCATCCATTTAGACGCATCCATTTTTCACCGAGGCAAATGGCGTTAGTGAACATCGAAACAACACACACGACCACAACCAAGTAACAGCTACGTGGCATGCCCATGAATGTAGTCATTTGAAATAATTAATACTTCATCCATCCATTTGGCGCCAGCCAGCAAAAAACAGCATTTTTCTTCTAGATGAGGGCCTTTTCGGATACACTTACGACCCAGTGGCATCTTTTATGCATTTGCCCCCTCATTTATGCCTACTCCCAAGCTCGTTGCACGAGGCAAAGAGGAGTCTAATCAGTAAGCATGTGTCATTTTAACTAAACAAGATTAAACTTTATTCCCGATATCGTGCCTAAGTGTTTATTCTAGTTTGGTCAAACAATTTTGTGAACAGAGAAATTATGTAAAGCAAAGTGCTAAAGAAAAGTAGAGTCAGGTAAAACAGGGCTGATATTTCATACGCGTAATTATACAGAAGACGACAAAACAATTAAAAAAAATACCTTTAACTCCTTAGTACTTTTGAGCCAAGAACAGCAGCGATACTGCAATTTTAGTATGTTAAAATACTCATTATTTATAACTATTTATAAAATAATGCTTTTTGCCTAAAATTGTAAAAATAACAAATGCTTTTCACATTATCGATGGCAATCACTATATTGAAAGAGACCTAACTAAATAAGCTACTGTTGAACTTACTTTGACAAAACCTTTGGCTGCTTTCTGCAAAACAAGGGTCTGATAGGCTGATTTAATACAAATTAATACACTATAGAATAGTATTGACGTTGCAGTACAATGAGTTTTATTAAAACAATTGACGTGAAGGTACTTAGGGACTTTACCCAAGAAAATATTTACCTACGATCTTTATGTGACCATCTGTCAAAATAAATACCGTTTTTTTCGACTCTTGTCAGTCCGTTTGTTAGTATGTATGTTTGGATCAAATCTCGCAACAGATTTTTAAAGCAGTTATCATCAACCGATTGCGATGTTTGCATACTGAGCAGATCCGATGATGGAGAAGAAGGTGGCCAGTGCCATTGTTTAGTATGTTGTTAGGCATGTCTCCTGGTCCCCAAAACTGCCGGGAGACAATGTCTAAAGAGTCGGTCTCCAGAGGAATGATGTCATAAAATCCGCCGAGGCCGTGTTTCGAAAAGTGACGATTACATCCAAACTATTTAGCGTACATACACGTATGGGATATTAAATAAAAGCTGAATTAATTGTTAATACTTCATTACCACATTATTATTATTACGTACAAGACCGTAAAATACTATTAAGCTACGCCGATGCCACTGCCACCAAAATACAAAATCGAGGCTGCGTACAGGGCTCAGTACTGGGACCAATTATATGATAATTATGGGATCCTTGATATGGAACTTCCGGACGGCAATTTTATGCAAGCTTATGCAGATGATATTCTCCTTATTTGTTCTGCTGAAAACAATAATGATCTTGAATCTAACGCAAACCACATTCTACAGAACATCTCCAACTGGGACCTCGACAATTACCTCAAATTTGGACCACAGAAAACACAGATGATCACCTGTACTCCAAAAGCCAAAACCAGTGTCATTATAATGGACAACATCCCGCTCATATTCTCTAACAACCTCAAACTTCTTGGTTTAGTAATCGATCAAAATTTTAAGTTTATCGATCACTGCGATTATATCACCCAAAAGGCTCAAAAAATGTATGGGAAACTATGCAAAATCATCCGGCCCACTTGGGGAGTACACTCTGAAAACGTCGCTATCATATATAAGCACGTAATCAAACCACCTATTACGTACGCTGCAGAAGTTTGGAGTAGCGCCCTGAAATACAAAACAGTTACTAACGCTCTTCTTAGCCTTCAAAGAAGATTTGCTGTAAAAATCATACGAGGCTTTCGTACGCTACCTACCATCGCTTCCATCGCATTAGCAGACCTAACACCACTCCACCTTAAAGTTGATGAAATTGCTGAAATAGAGAAAACAAAGCGCACCAGACTCAGTAAATACCTGCCTACAGACTTCACGCTGGATACACGGATACCTCCTACCAAAATGTTACACCCGTCTAGCAGAATTTCTATTGTCATCAAAAAAATACAAAATATTACTGATCACGAGCAATATAACGAAATAATCAAGCACCGAATTTATACCAACGGAAGTAAGCATGACGATGCGGTGGGAGCAGCCTTTGTCATATATCATCCAGATGGAAAAAGAACAATAAAACGACGAAAGCTTCACAAGTGCTGTTCCGTCTTCCAGGCCGAATGCGTAGCGATCGAAGCTGCTTGCGAGTGGTGCATCAAACTCAAAATCACTGACTCAATAATCTTCTCCGACTCCATTGCAAGAAATAGCCAATAGGAGCAGCACCAACTACACTATTAATAATATTCATCATTTAATTCAGAATATTCAAACAAATGGAACCATAGAATTCTGCTGGATCAAAGCGCATGTTGGAACACCAGGAAACGAGGAGGCGGACAAAGAAGCCAAAATTGCAGCCACCCTTCATAAAGCACCCGACTTTCACCTATACCCCATTTCCTACATAAAAAGACTTTGCAAAATTAATAAATACTCAAGAATTAAGCAGCAACTTCTACGCAACGTCTACCTCTGGATCACACCTGAAAAACTGGCTACCGACTTTGCAGCATATCCAAGATCTACGACGAAACAAGACCATTATCTCATTCCATCTCACCCAAATTCTCACCGGATACGGCTTCCACAAATCCTACCTATACCGCTTCAAGATAACCACCGATGACCTTTGCCCGTGCGATGGAAGCACCGCACAATCCATCGACCACCTTTTAAAATACTGCCCGAAATTCAGAAACCAGAGATTTAACCACGAAATCACCTGCCATAATCTCCATATAGGACCATACAACCTGCAGGAAATCATTCGTAAAGAAACTGCAATAGCCTCATTTTGCAAATTCGCCTCCTCCATAGTTAATAACCTGAAAAAGTTCAATGGCACATAGTTCACCCTGCATTTCACCCATCATCCATTACAACCATCACTCATCGTCATCATTGATACACAGATTAACTAATTCCATTAGAAATTACTTATCATAAAGTAAGCGCGGATTCAGTCGCCCGTATCCTTCGCGGGGACTGTTTCTGAGTAGGTATATCAGAGAAAACACATTACGTTTTTATAAATATGCAAGTTTAAGAACAATAAGGAAAAGTAAAAAAAGAGTAAAATAAAAATCTTAGGATGGCATAACTATAAAGAATACACGAAAGTGATGTGTACAACACAAAACTTATGCTTAATGAAGTATAGATATTTATTCGGCTTTCACTTGATATCTCACACGTGTATGTACGCTGCAAGTTTTGGATGTAATTGACACTTTTCCAAACGTGGTCGCAACGATTTTGATGACGTCATTACTCGGGAGATTAATTCTATAGAGATTGTCTCCCGAAAAATTTGGGGAAAACGTCACAGTTTGGCGAGTTATATGAAATTTGTAAAATGTAATTTATTTTTGTTTAAATAAAAAAAAAACTAATTTATTTATCTTTTTGAGGTTTTTCGACGTTTTGGATGTGTCACAACATCAAACATCAACTCAAAGGGTTGTCGTATAGTGTTTTAGTAAAAATAACCAATGTACTGATAGTATTATTATATATATATTTATGCGGATTCCTGTTGTGAAAAATTGCGTTGTTTTTATGAATTTCGAGTAGAGATAAACGCTCATGTGTAAAAACTTGCATGTTCTTCTAAGGATACAAAATAATTATTTAATGATTAGGTACACTTAACAGACATCATACATTATGAGATACAATGATTCTTTATGAATAGCTTATAGACTATAGTCCCCGCGGCTATGAAGTCAATCCTGAGAAATGCCTCTAGGGTTGATATGTAATTTTTTCCTATGGTTGACATTGTCATTATTCAGAAACTGCATAGTTGCGCAATGTGTCAGGATTGACTTCATAGCCGCGGGCGACTGTAGCATGACATGACGACATAACATATATGCAAGCAAGTGCACACGCTGCACACAGCATGATCCGCAAGTTAGCACATACTCGTATGTAATCAACTGCACAGTATACATCAAGTTAGTTTCGACTCGACCAAGATAGAAAAAGTAGAGTGATTTCAAAGAATTCATTTCAATTAGGTATCGACAACATAATATGATTAATTTATCCTACTCTATTTCGGCCAAGTCGGACCAGCGGCGAATTGGCATTGAAAATGAATGCTTATGAATCAGTTATTATACATTACAAAAAATAGTCTCCAAGTCCAAAATGCAAAAAAAAAGAAAACGGCTAAAACGAGCTTAGCCAAATCTAAACCAAGTTAACCAAAAGTTAAAGTTACTAAGCAGTACTCTTCAGGGTGATTGGAGAAGAGGACGTCCGATAAGGTATTTAGTAATGCGTGGATCAAATATATCAAGGACTTAATTATTATCAGCAGCCAGGGTCGTCATCTTTTCAACTTATTATAAACTGCGTCTTCAAAAACATACATTTTAGGTTATTCAATTGCACAACCATTATCTTCCTTAATCATATCAGCAGCCTTCTCAGCAATCATGATGACGGCGGCGTTAATGTTGCCACTGACAATGCTGTGCATAGAGGAGCTGTCCGCTACGCGCAGGCGACGCACGCCGCGCACACGCAAGCGAGCGTCCAGCACCCGACCCATACCGCACGCGCCACTAAAGTGCAAATACGGTATTCTCGTGCTCAAAACGTGACAACGCCAGTACACCCTACTCCCATACACCAACTCTCGACACTTCGGCAATCTATGATCAACAATTTCACCGCCAACTCTCTTGTAAAAGCTTGAAGTTCTGATCTTATCCAACTCTTCAAAAGCTTTCACCATCATTTCTAAATCCTCTTCCTCGGAGTATGCTCTCAAGGAAATCAATGGAAAATCTGCCGGGTTTGTACTTTGCAGCTCTATTATTCCGCGTGACTTAGGATGCAACAGATCTTGTACGCAAAGCAGTGTCTCTCTCCCTTTGCCAGCATCATAAATAGCTTGACACGTATTGAAATCAAGAGCTAAATTAAAGGAACACAAAGTCAACGCTGCATCTGAATCGTGAGGAATAAGTAAACAGACAGACTGATAATCTGGATACGTTTGATTCTTTTCGAAAGATATATAACCTGCTAAAGAGGGAAGAAGAAACTGCGCGTAATTTGGAGGCTGTGGTGGACTATTTGACTTCTTAAATTTGTATGCAACTATAGCAGCTGGATGATCATACAAATTTCGACCGACTGGCAGATTAGAGATCATTTTCACCCCTAATGATCTCAAGTGATCCTCAGGACCAATTCCAGATAGCAAAAGTAATTTTGCGGAGTTGATTCCGCCTGCAGATACTATAACCTCTCTTTCCGCGATAATTGTAATCAGTTGACGGTCTTCTGTTAAAGCTTCTACACCAATAGCATTCTTGAGTTTGTCAAAAAGTATCCTGGTAACTAGTGTATTCTTAAGCACATGTAGATTGCGTCGGTGTTTGACTGGTCTAAGGAAACTAAAGGCTGTACTCTGCCGAACTCCTTTATATATAGTGTAAGAGGGTTCACCATACCCTAAAGTCTCATTTCCATTAACGTCTGGGAGAATTTCATGTCCAAGTTCATGAAACATGTCAGCATAGTCTTTGACTTCATGATGAGGCTCTTTAGTGACATGTAGGAAGCCCTTAGTGCCATGAAATCTTCCGTATTTTGACGTAAGTATTTCGGGATCTTCCATGTATTCACTTTTTTTGAAGTATGGTAGTACATGATCGTAGTCCCAGGAACGGTCTCCTAGAGCATCAGCCCAAGTGTTGTAATCGTGAGGATTTCCTCTCACATACCACATGTAATTGGCACTGCTTCCTCCACCCAGCATTTTGGGTTGCATTAATGGCATAACGAGATTGTTCTGGTAAATTTCCCGATTTCTATCATATTCTTCGGTGTAGTTCCAGTCTTGAGGTGTACGTGGAATGTAACCCATCAATCCTGGAAGCTAAAACATGTGTGTTCAAATATCGCTCTCACGTTCTTAAAAGGTTTATAGTGCAAGAACAAAGTCAACTGGCACAATTTATGATAGGATATGGATTAGGAACACTTGAGGACATTTAAGAGTTATATTCGTAACGTGGCTGTCATATCAACTTTAGCTGAAGCGGCAAGGGAAACGGCACTGGCTATAAGAATAGGATATTGTTAAGGCATTTACCATAGTTTCAAATGGAGGATCTCCACCAGCCTCGATGAGCAATACATTGAAGCGGCTCTCCTCCGACAGACGGTTAGCAAGCACGCAGCCCGCACTTCCGCCACCCACTATTATGAAACTGTAGCGAGCGCCATCTGTGGTTACGAATTAGAAACTTGAATTTAATAATAGTGTCGTTAATCTCCAGCTGCCTAAAGGCCTTCTAAAAGGTGTCCTGCTCTTCAATGTAATAAATATCATTATTAATTGGACAGTCGCCATCACATACATCGGTACACTATAGGTGTTCAAAAATATCGGCACATGCACCCTAATGCCTTAAAAATAGAGATGTGTTTCGATGTTTGTGACATGCTTGTTTGCTCCGATGTATGTGATGGCGACTGGACATTGCAGTTGTTTTGTTTCCGTCGATTTTAAAAGAAAACAAATTAGAAAAGAAAAGATAACGAATAGTGTAGTCGCTATGTAACTTGATTAAGATTTATCTTGTATGGTAGGTAGCTAGATGTTAATGTTGTATAAGCAGCACCTTCTAAATACCAACGAAATTATTAAATTAAAGATAAAAATAAATTATTTGCTTGGAGTTGGATTCAAAACAAGCAATCTTTCGGCAAGCCGGGCCGATTGCTCGTAAAACCAACTGAACTGAACTATCAAAGTCGATCGATACCTACACGACTCAATTAATTATTATACCGAATCATATTAATTACGTTGCAAGGTCACTGGAATTGAAGGCTCCAGCTTGAAGTAATGTATCTGTATTGTATTGTTTCCAAAAAAATAAAATAAAATAAGTATTGTCCTCTGGGAAAGGGGAGCTTAGTGCGGTTTAAAATACAAAAAATTACACTGTCATAAAATTATTTCGACTATTAGCGGTGTATTTGAAATGTTTGTAAGGCTACGGAAGTTTATTGACTCATTACTGGTTCCTATTGTTTCCATAGCTTGACGTCATTGGTAGGTATAAGTAGTATTCGTAGCTATTCGTCATGCACCTGTGCTCACAAAATACTTGTCATTTTAAGTGCAAAATTATATAGTTGTTTTTTTAGTTCCAGGAAAATATATATTAAAGTTAATAAACTATTGTACTTATGTTTTTTTTTATAAGCAATATTTCTGCAATATTCTTGTATTCATCAAATATCGCACATTCATAGACTGTTTTTTTGTTCCTTCTTTCAACAAACCTTGTACAATTACTTGTTCTGGCCAATGTAAGACAGTCATCTGCAATATTGTTAACACCTGGAACGCAGACTGAATGCTTTTGACTCGCGCTACTGACAACGCAGCGTCCATGACTGAAGATTATCTGAAGAAAAAAACTGACTCAAAAATTGACAGTTTTACAAGTCTTAACAGGTAACACATAGGCATTTGACCAATAACGACTGGCCATTTGACCGGTGTTGCCTGTTAAAACTTATAAAATTGTAACTTTTGGTTTCGTGAAACGAGTCACAGACAAAAGACACCGCTTTTTCGGTGGTATAAAGGCGACTTTCGATTGATACTTCAGTCACGAACTTTAATTTGGGACCCATTTAAGGTTGACAATCCTGTCAAATTGTACAGAAATACAAAGAAGATTTTTGAGAAAAGGGTCTTAATTAAAAAACGCGACTGTGTACCACCTAGTGACTCATAGACTAGGTACCGACAAAATTGGGAATGACATATCATGCAAAATGAAGGGCATATTATGGGCTCCACTTCAAACCACAGACTTAGCCGCAATTCCGTTTGCCATAATGTCAGTACTATGGATATTGCTTTTCCTAAATACTCTGATTTTAAAAGAAAAGACACGAAAGTCGGTATATCTCTAAAACATGCCAGAGCCGTCTTTTTCGAATCGATCCCCAGTTCAATATTCTCCCGTACCGTACTAGCAGGGTACCTAGCCCTGTGTTGTATTGTATTATCAACTATCTCAACAGACCAGACTTTCGACAAAAAAACCGTTCTCAATCAATTGATTCGTTTGGGAGCTACAATTTGACAGATATACTTGTTAAACTTAAAACACCGATCTTTTTCGTCGAGGGGTAACTAATTATATGTGAAAATCTTGAAATATTAATCAATCAAAAATAGATACACACATAATTTTTTATCGTACCTACGGTCTTCGTTCAGCTGTTTTGCACTTCACGTCAAGATTACTCAAGCACCTTACACAAACTGACCTGGCTTTAGGCATCGAATAGTATTTGTTCTATTTCCATATTAATTGCCTACTATGTAGCCTGTAATTAAAGATATCGTATCGAAGGTTTAAGACAGATTAACACCGGCATAGCGTGTATTAACATATTCACTGCCAGTGACGCCTAGTGGGCGCCTATGCCGTAGGCGTTTCCCGCTTCTCAGCGGCAAAACCACGTAGTGATTCTTGGCAGTGAATGTGTTATGTTAGTCTTGCAACAATCATCATCTTTCTTGAGTAATTCCCGGTTGTGCCCTAAAGGGCTTCCGTCCGCTTTGACACCTAATCCCAAGATTTGGCATTGTCACACTGCAAAATACGCCCTACTGACAAGAGTGCCACAGTTGAAGAAACGCCTTAATGATAATTGGGCACAATACAAAAAAACGCCTTGTCGTAACCGCGTACTTGCACAAACGCAAAGACCTGGAACGATGCCAAGAGCTGTCAGAGTGACACTATCTGTCAAATTTCAGATTCCATCGAGATGGATGTAGGAGTGGACATTGAGTATGACTTGACTTGGGCAATCGGAAAAGATCGGTGGCAAGAGATGCCCGGACGAGGCGGTAGAAGACGGGACAGACGACAGAGGTAAAATAACATTAAAACCCGAATATATTTCAAAGAAAGGAAAGAAACGAAGTGTTATAACCTAAACGATTGTTGCAGGACGGCAGGAGTATTTTGTTAATAACATGTGTTAGGAGTTAAGTAAATTTGGCCTGGCAGCAAAGGAAACACCTCGACGTAAGTCATCTGCTCATCTTTAGAACCATCGAAGATTGGAAAAACGATTCTAACCTAGAAATTTTACAGGTGGCTGCGTCACGGGTGAGCGTTTGCGCATGTTGAAAGGGAGGCCAGCGATTGAAACGCTGCTATTGGGTCATTAATTAAATCCTCATGCCGACCAGACAAATTGTAGAAGCCTGAACTAGCCACTAATTTAAGGTCTAATTTTCAGGTAGGAAATCAAGTAAGAGTATGATAAGAAGAAGATAATTAGAGTACTACATTTTACTCTAAATAAATTACATATAAAAATTACACTGTACGGGTGTACGTAACAGCGACGAGGACATCCGTGGAGGCTGAGAAGCCTACATACACCGGCGCGCGAACACCGGTGTGTGAAGTCTGAACACCCCAAGATCGAACCTCAACTCCTCGGCGGGACCCAGGCAAGCGGCGGTAGCACGATAGCCTTCTCCGGGAGACTTCAGAGCCCGAGAAGAAACTGGATTGGTTGTTTAAGAGATCTCAGAAATAAGGAACACTTTGAACCAATTCACGTATTTATTCCATTTTACACGTACAAGGCATCTCAGCAACCAAACTTGTAATACGCCAACCAAACTTATATTTCGCCAACCAAACTTATATTTCGCCAACCAAACTTATAAACGCCAACCAAACTTATAAACGCCAACCAATCTTATAAACGCCAACCAAACTTATAAACGCCAACCAATCTTATAAACGCCAACCAAACTTATAAAGGCTACCATAAGCCTCTAAACTTATAAAGGCTATCACAAGCCACCAAACTTATTATTATGAACTCAGTTTAAACGTATAGCGAAATAGCACTATTACTTCTCGCGCGTCCGCTCAGTTCGAACGCTCGACCCAGAATGTCCCGTCTCGCCAGTCATTGCCCTGAGTACCCCGCTCTGTCGTCAGAACGGCCGGCCGACTACCCTTTATTTTTGCATTTTTACTTATATTTATAGAAATCGTGTGGTTTTATTTAACGAAACCTTACACTCGACCATCCTGACGACGTGCATGTCCCCATGCACGCACCAAGTGGAACCTTACACTCGGCGAGACGAGACACTTCGCTTTAATCCATGACAAAATCAGTGTGAACTATATCATATAAATCAATTAAACATCATATTTTAAGCAATTACTTCATTCTCACCTGTTTATAAAATTCTTACTGTAAGTTTAGATATATTATTCCATATTTATTCCTTCATACATCAGTTAAACACATATATTATTTTTAAGTATCATAATTCACAATATCCGTATTGTAAGTACTACTACTATTTACTCGTATGTATACATTTACATTTCAATCCTTATTAGCCACATAATTACTAGATCACACGAGCAAATAAAGCAACAGAAAAAGAAACCTTTATAATAATGGCAATAGTATTTATTACCCGGATATTATGTCATCCCTGGATTCAGATTGTCTACATCGACTGCCGGGTTCCTGGAAAACGCGTCAACGTGACCCATTTTTGTGCCTGCCCTATACTCCTCACTCCTTCCTCCGTCCTTTTCGCGTTCACTGTGCGACAGGCGGTAAGGTCTGTAGACCACCGGGAGCTGGTTACTTAGCTCTATTTTCCATCTCTGCATCGTCATCTCATCTCTCTCTACGTATCCACCAGTAAATATAGTCGCCGTCGTTGCTCTAACGCTCGCAGCATCTGAAAGATCACATCAAGCAGACACCCTCTCTACAGCTTGGTCACCTTCGCTTCCTTTAGGAAAGTGCAACTCTGCGTCAATGTGCAAAAACTGCAGCTTGATTGCGTCTTTATAAATAGCTATGTGCGGTTGCTCGGTGTGAGTCTGTCACTAGATAACAATATACACTGCATACATGAGCTATTCTTGAAATGGATACTTCGGAATCAAGCCTATTGCTCTATCATAGTCAATTATTATTTATCATTTGGCTTTATTACAGTTGAATTTAAGTTTACATTGAAGTGAATTAAAGTTACAATAAAATTTTATATCTAAGTTTAGTAGCCTGTCCCTTGCTGCAGCCAATAATGACTAATTTAGCACTGACGTCATTCCTTGGAAAGTTGTCAAAAGAACTTTCAAATAACTTATGGATATAATTAATTCAGTTGATGGTTAGAAATATTAATAGGCTTTGAATTATTTAAATAGACTGTCATGGAATATTAACGCCGATCTTGAACTTGATATAATTTTCTTTACAATTTTGGTTTTATCTGGGACTAGGTCAACCTAGCGAGGCAGGAGGTTGGTACGCATAGACGCAAATATACAACACATCGCGTAATATGATGGGAAAGTTACGAAACATGTCGACTTCCTGTTCATCAAATTGGTAACAGTATCTTTAAGTTAGACATATTTATTTATAACAATAATAAATCAGCCTATATAAGTCCCACTGCTGGGCACAATATCAGGTCTCCACTCATGGATGAGAGAGAATATTTATATATTTATTTATTTTAGGTTATTTAATTTATATATTTTTTTTTTTTTGTGTGTCTAACATAGCATTTTAACCTACTAACAAACCATGGAACCAGTTTTCCGAAATAAATGATCTGATGTAGGTTATTCCAGTAACTGATTGTCCAGTATTCGGCACGAAACGCATTTACTCCGTCGATTGAAATATTTAATAAAGCTGAGCCTGTCGAATGCACTACATTATTTATATTGGAAAACCATTAGCTCACAAAACAACAGATATAGAAATAGGATAACAACAGATATATAAATAGGAGGCCAATTATAGGTTCTCACAAATAGCAATTTATAGAAGTTAATATCATGATAGAAGTATATACTGTTGTCCATTGAACTAGACTAATCAATTACATAAAGTATTAAAGTAGTAAAAGAATAAATAATGAATTTATCTGAAGGATAATAACTAAATCAGTAACAAAAACAAGAAAACCAAGAGGAAAGGGCAAGCTCACTTAAAGAATTTACGCGATGAAATAGGCCCTTTCGATTGGGTATTTGTATTAAACTCATCAATATCATGCTCTCTCGACAGCCCGTCAAGGGCTCTGCCCGCGTGAATAAGGAAGCTATTACACCTGTAATTCTTTGCTACGGCTGCGACGCTGCGAGCCCGCACTCGTCCGGGCGCGACCATTCCTGTGCACGCTCGTGTTGCCGCGGCTACGGGTACGCCTTGTGTGCGACCGTCCGCGAGTAGGAGTTCTCAGACCCCGGTGACGTTCACTCCCTCCACTCATTCTGTGCACGCTCGTGTTGCTGCGGCTACGGGTACGCCTTGTGTGCGACCGTCCGCGAGTAGGAGTTCTCAGACCCCGGTGACGTTCACTCCCTCCACTCATTCTGTGCACGCTCGTGTTGCTGCGGCTACGGGTACGCCTTGTGTGCGACCGTCCGCGAGTAGAAGTTCTCAGACCCCGGTGACGTTCACTCCCTCCGCTCATTCTGTGCACGCTCGTGTTGCTGCGGCTACGGGTACGCCTTGTGTGCGACCGTCCGCGAGTAGGAGTTCTCAGACCCCGGTGACGTTCACTCCCTCCACTCATTCTGTGCACGCTCGTGTTGCTGCGGCTACGGGTACGCCTTGTGTGCGACCGTCCGCGAGTAGGAGTTCTCAGACCCCGGTGACGTTCACTCCCTCCGCTCATTCTCTGAAAAGGAACTCGTTATCCCACTTCTGAGATTTAAGAGATCTCAGAAATAAGGAACACTTTGAACCAATTCACGTATTTATTCCATTTTACACGTACAAGGCATCTCAGCAACCAAACTTGTAATACGCCAACCAAACTTATATTTCGCCAACCAAACTTATATTTCGCCAACCAAACTTATAAACGCCAACCAAACTTATAAACGCCAACCAATCTTATAAACGCCAACCAAACTTATAAACGCCAACCAATCTTATAAACGCCAACCAAACTTATAAAGGCTACCATAAGCCTCTAAACTTATAAAGGCTATCACAAGCCACCAAACTTATTATTATGAACTCAGTTTAAACGTATAGCGAAATAGCACTATTACTTCTCGCGCGTCCGCTCAGTTCGAACGCTCGACCCAGAATGTCCCGTCTCGCCAGTCATTGCCCTGAGTACCCCGCTCTGTCGTCAGAACGGCCGGCCGACTACCCTTTATTTTTGCATTTTTACTTATATTTATAGAAATCGTGTGGTTTTATTTAACGAAACCTTACAGTTGTCCCAGGAGCCTCGTGCATCAGGAAATCGTTGCAGGGAGTAACTGCCTTCTGGCAACCCCGCTCTGAGTGAGTTCGTCTTTATTTATAACCAGCCCTTCTGGCACGATAGTTAGATCATCACTTATCACCAACGGACGTACAGAAAGCGACCCGGGAGAGTTGTGCATTTAATCATCCTTCAGAGTATACATAATCCTTGTTGAACTAGACAAGTAGGTCACAGTCGAAATAAAAAGCTGACAGCATAGGCACTAATTTTTACGAAAGCGACCGCCATCTGACCCTCCAACCCAGAGGGAAAGCTAGACCTTATTGGGATTATACCGGGTTTCCTCACGATGTTTTCCTTCACCGAAAAGCTAACGGTAAATATTCCGTACATAAGTTCCGAAATACTCATTGTTACGAGCCAGGATTCGAACCCACGACCGCCACTTGACAGCCGCATGCCTGAACCACTAGGCTACCGTAGTTTTGCAACAATGTATTTGTTTTATACTAGTACCACGTCGATTTTTTTATTTAATTTATTTATTAACAACAAAAAGTTACATAAATACGTTGATAAATTGCTCCACAAAACTAAAATTTTCAGTTTGACTGTGGAGTGTACGTGGCAAACGAGCGTACAGCCTGACTGCTGGTGTGGTCATCGTAGCCTATGCACCCTTCCAAATCCAGGGCATCACAAGCACGTTGCCGACCTTTCAAAATGTACATATATACACTCATTTCTTGTACACCTATAACACAACTGGCCAACTCTACTGTCCCCCATGCAATAGAGTTTTTAAGAGTAAATTTAACCTATAATTACTAGGGTCGCCGTCATCGAAATCGATAAAGACTATATACTCGTACACTCCTTTCTTGAAGAACCTCATAATGTAGTCCCGCAGGAAAACTCATTCTCATTCATTCAGAACCGGATCGTTTGAAGGAGGAGATCCATTTGAAGTTCTTGACCATTAAGGTTCTAGGATTTTAGGGTGATTGCCACGTTATGTAAGGCAATATTTCTGCTAATTTTACTCTGCCTTAAACTTTCTCCCGGCAAAAAAACCTACGACTAGTTTGCCATTAAGTATGGATAGCCCCGTGAGAGTTTTTATTTCATCAGACCAGCGGATGGGTTACCGACCAAAGCCAGTTTTTTGAGATTATCTGAGTATTTACGTACTACCTATGCCTATCCTAGAATTCAATAGTAATATAAATTGTAGTGGATATTAGCCTCGTTTTTATATGCAATTGGTCGTGTATAATATATTTAGACTGGGTGGTCCTCTTGGCCACCCATAGTTTGCAACGCAACATACGTGTCCAGCACCACATCTCAAATGCGTAAATTTTCTTCCGCTCGAGTACGCGCGTGTAGTCCAGGATTCGAAGCCTTAGAGAAAGATGGAAAACACCAGAGGTCGTAACCAGAACGTACCCTAAACCTATTATATAAGTGGAAGTATTAAATACCTCTCTCATTCTAAAGGATTTCTATTTCTAACACCGCCCATGTTATGCGTGTTTTAATGGTGATCTTAAATTCCGTAATTTACTTCGTACAAAGTTAAATACTCTTAGAGGAGTTACCGTCTAATGTATGCAACGAACTTATTTGCATACGTGGTGATAAAGGGCATGGCATTTGAATAGGAGTATAGGCCGCAATGAAGGCCCTATTATTAGGGTGAATATACATTTGAGATAGGCTGTGTTTTCATATATTTTGACACCTATTTGTCAAGCAAGCGAGGTGTATTATGAATGGACTACTTCGCAGATTTGTAATGACAACCACAAAACACACCCTAAAAATGTGTTTCATTTTACTTGATTAGGTTTTTCATACATAAGGGAACAGAAAGAAATTAAAAAACAACGATATGATTGATTTTTTAATAGGGTTTTATTACATTTTAGAAGATTTTAAAAAATGTATGAGTGCAGCTGCTAACTACCTGGCAGAATGTAAATTTAGATTATAAAAAAAGTGTATTTTAATAGCCATACGATAAATAAATAAATAAATTACATTTTAAGGATGACTCGCCCTAGAACGGGCCGTGTTCGGCCCAGGCCGTTTTCTAAGAAAAACGACGGCTGAGGCTCGGTGTCAGCACGGCCCGACCGTGGCTCGGCCGCGCAAAAACACCGTTGTTTTTCCTAGAAAACAGCCCGGGCCGGACACGGCCCGTTCTAGCGTGCGCGAGTCATCCTTTACTACGTTTAATTTACGTATTAACTACAACACTTTCTTAAAACAAACTTTTAATTGATTAAAAACGACGTTCATTTGTATGTATCTACTTACGTGTATTTAGGTAGGTACGCGTTTTAATGATATCTATTGAAATATAGCTTAGCGTTTTAGTAACTAAGTACGCTGGATTAGCATTTTACATTTAAGCCTCTCGATATCCAATTCGTTTCCCTTGATAAGTCTGAAAAAATATAATTTAAGCATTAAACATTTCCGTAGCAAGCAAGGCATCAGACAGATAATAAACAAATATCCTTAGATACAATATACTAACATACATAATTTACATAATAAAGAAACAAAGTCTGTGAGACTGTATAATTGTAAGTTTGTATTGAAGAGAAAAATCTGCTAAAAAAATACAATTCCAAAGATTGGACTGTCTGGATGGATATAGGAATCAGCTAGTAATAATAAATATATTAACGATAAAAATGACAATAGATTAAATTTTTTACAAAAAACACAATTGCAACACTTTCGGGCACCCAAAATTTCATCCTCGTTATTGGCCACCAGTCGTTATTGGCCAAGCGCCTCAGTGTTTCCAGAAACGGGTCACAGTACAATAAACACAATGACTGCCGGTAGAAGATATCCAAAGGCCAGCAACATGAATCTCTGGCGATCTCCGGGTTGCTGGTCACGCGCTGGATGCGGGGGACTATGCCGGTCTCATACAGGTGGATCAGGCTGAAGGACTGAAAGGTAGCAGGGGCATTTGCAAAGTACCCCGCTCCTGCACTATGGGAGGGAGCTGAGCGCCGGGTGGTAGAGCTTGTATACTTACCAGATCATCAGTCCACCTTGTGGATGTCTACCCAAGCTGCGCCTTCCGGAAGGCACAATGTTGATAATATCAAAAGATTATGTGTAGTTGCTGTTTCTAATAATCTTAAATTGAATCCTCAGCCCAAAATTTACCTTTCTAACAGCACAATCACTGCCGCCAGAAGGTATCCAAAGACCAGCAACATGAACGCAGGAGCTGCCCCACCAAGAGCGAGGGCACGAGGGGAGCTGCCCTCGCAGGCGATCTCCGGGCTGCTGGTCACGCGCTGTACGCGAGAAACGATGCCGGTCTCATGCAGGCGGATCAAACTGAAGGAATGACAGGTAGCAGAGGTATTGCAAAATCCGTGTGCACAGCTTTATCTAAACCAACTTGTAGAAATTATACATTTATGTTCATTGCACAAAAGAAAAACTTATCGTACAAAAGACGGACGGACGTTATTCAGATGGTTTGTTTTGAGCTGGATGGAGATAAACTCGCATTATTTTCTCCCTCAGTGACCTGCTCTGCTTGTGATGTGATGTGATGAAATTGTTTAGCATTGATGAATGCACAGGCATCATATTTTCAAGGACAGATCTTCTCTATATTGTGTATCATACGCAGCCTATAGGTCACATTTTTTTAACTCTGTAAAGTGTCCCACTGTTGGACAACGGCATCCTCCTTGACTTTCACTCGTCTGGAACAATTTCGGGCCAGTCGTTGAGTAAAGCACCCAGTTAGTCCTGCCACCACTGCCATGGTCTGCCACTTTGTCATCACCCATCTTGTGGCACCTATACTCCTTAACTAACTAAGCCCATCTCTGCGGATGCATGCAGCAGACGTGGCCAGGTGTAAGCACATCTATGTCGCATAACTTAGCGAAATTACTTACTTCCAATTAAAGAACTCCTTATACGGACTGCCCTTTGGAATAGCCACGTAAAGGTCTGTTTTCTCCATAGATTGAAGGGAGCCTAGCTCACACAACTCTGCTTGAGTGAATGTGCGGGAAATCAGGGTATTGGCGTTGTACACTTCTGTGTGGTAAGCATAACCTGAAAGAAGGTATCATCATGAAAGACAAGGTGTGCGGTTCACAACTCACCTCACATAAACTCACGACTATATTCCCAAATGGGTTGGCAGAGCACATGAAATTTATTTTTTAGTAGCACTTCTAGCGTTGGCAGGTTCAAAGAATGAAAACGGGTTGAGTTTCTAGTCGATCGATTTCGTAATAACCGTGCGTCCTTGTAGTTAATCTGGGGTAAGATTTATTATCGGTACAGTAGCACCCTAGTCCAATGTAATAATGCAATTAAATGTGTACATTATGTTCACATTTAATTGCATTATTACATTGGACTAGGGTGCAAAAGTTTCTTTCATCTTCGTTTTCTTTATTCCTTCTTTCAATACAACATTATATAATAGTATTTTATGCAACTGTTGTATAAGAAGGGTCTTAAAAGGCGAGTGGCGTGGGTTGCGATGCGAGCCTTGGCGAGCATCGCAATAAAAGACGCCACGAGCGTTTTTAGACCAGTTATACACCGTTGCATACAATACTTTTTCTACGACAAATTTTAAATAAATAACAGACTACAGAATAGTTAAACTTTTCAGGAAGCAAGTTTTCTATTCGTACTTTTGCTACTCACGCAATTTCTTCAGGATTGCAGTTATTAATTACTTCGACCATTTTAAAAGGAACGTACACTTTTGTCTTCACAAACACGAATAAAATCTTAATAGTTTAGGACTAATAGTTTATCATCTTTTGTCTTTTCATTATGAACTGTATTTTGGTGGGAAATCGGAAATGTGACAGCTCTTGCTTATGGTTTGTTTTTAATTTGTTTGCACTTGCCAATTCGAACTGTTTATTTTTATAAATAATACCAAAAATTTATAGAACATGTAATTTAACACACAATAGATGATGATTAATTATTATTGTAGTAAATAATGTATAATATACAAATGTTAAATCGTAAATAAATACTTTTATTTCGAAATATTTGTTTATGAAGGCACCACTGCAATAAAGCGGCCGATTTAAAAAAAGTTAAACAGTGCTTTTATGAAAAATGTATGAACCAAAAAAGTACGCTAAACAGTGCGTTTTTGGGCCATAGAGCATAGAATTTTTCGACGACTTATTAGTGGTGTCATTGTATTTGAGCTACAGCCTATTTAAATGACAGATAACGGTACAGGAGTAGAAAAACATATTTTTGTACGTATGAGGTAAGCTGATAGCGGCAGATAGGGCTATGTTCGAGTGTGTAAATGAATTTATGTCTATTGATGTAATGTGTGTATGAATGAACGTCGGTAATGAAAATGATTAATAGTATTGTTTCTAACATGATAAATGACAGTCATCTCTCTGCCGTGCACCTGACCCCACAACACATGTATAAATTAACTGCAGGTATTTGATACATAATTATGTACAGTGTGACACATACGTAGGGTCGATGCTTAAACCTGTTAAAGTATGGATGGATGGAACAAAGTTTCAGTATTTTTGATATAAAATATCACTTCCCAAATAACATGAATTAGTGAAATTTATTTATTGCCTCAATAAATACATGTAAAATATACATTAAACTAAACTTATAACAATATTAACAAAAAAAACAAACGACAGGATTGTGGTCCTGTTATTTTCGTATTTTAATCTGTTTATTTTGTGGCGTACATTTCATTTTATTTTTAATTGATTTAAAATGTACCTATAAACGAATATAGGACTGTGTTTAATATAAGGAAGTACTGGAATTACCTACTTTACACTCTGCCTACGGACACTGTCCTACCTACAACCTACAAAATCTAGGTTTAAATATCGCCTAAAAAGTATTTCATGGATGATCTATAAAAGGTGCATTCACCCTTTATGCATCCATGAGTTAATCCTTATTTTAAGTAATACTATAATGGTAGTATTAAGTATAGTAATACTATTAGGTATTATTTTGAGACTGAAACCCGACTCCGAAGTCAAACGAAATAATTAGTTTTGTGGAGCGATGCAGTGTAATATTTCTTTGTAAGGTCAGTTCTATAAATAAATAATTATAATAAATGTGTTAAAAACACATTTTTAGTATAGAATTTACAATAAATTATTTTATTCGTTATTCCTTTAAACTTAGATGGACCGTCCATCAGTAACAAGGCATTTTATTCAATAAAAAACATCCGAGTATCCACCTCAATTTAAACTTTGCGCAATTTGCTCGAAGTTCGCCAAGCAGCGCAAACAAATCCATAAAACATCTACTTATTCGAAATCAGACCTTATGTTAATGAAAATAAATGCCTTAGCAGCTGCAAGTCTTTAGATGAACTATCCTTCGCATTTTAAACTGCGTGTAGATTGTCTAAAATCGACCTTAACTTTGAGACAATAAGGAAATGTATAGTCGCAATTTAAAGTTGTATACCTCCTGCTTTGACCATCTCAATGCCTTCCTTCAAAGGCACCAGTAAGGGCTCTCCCATCTTCTTCTTGAATACTTTGAACCTTCGTAATTTATCTTCAACTTCTGCATTCTTTTTATTGTAGTAATACGTTGGATTCTGTAATTGAAATTTCAACAGCTTGAGAATTTATTGCCACAGTTTGTTGCAGGGAGTGAGTGTTAATAATTTTAAATATTCTGTAGAGTATAACTACTCGAATATCTAATCAAAGCTGGGTTCCAACGTAAAATTTTGAGACTAATTTATGAACGTTCCATTCGGATGGCGGGTTGGTGCCTAGTACCATTCATTAATTTTTTTTCTCGTAAGGCATTATTCCCAAGTCAGCGAGTCTACATGTTTACAAATTAATATCTAAGTTCTTCACCCATTGGGCTGCGTTTCCACTTAATGATATTAAGTCCAGAGGATCTCCAGTGTACTTCCTTTTTGGGCACTCGTGGATAATGTGATAGGTTGAATGTATAGATGCCCCATAGTCACAGTCACTCCAATAGGATACACGCTACAGTTTTGAGATTCATGGACCGATTTTGGCGCGGCGATGTTCCATTTGACTAGTTTGAGCGTTCAAAAATGAAAAAGAGATGGGATCACCTGCAACCACGACCGTGTATACCCAATGTCCTGGAATATCAGAGACAGTGGACTTTCCAGTAGCTCCTCGAGGGAGTTGATGGAAGGAGGTGGTCCATTCAGCAGCCAACTGACAACGCTGCTTGTGTAATAGTTGTAAATGAGTACACAGGACGCCCCTGTCACTAGAACTGTTAGCTGCCGAGCTGTTGGTTAAAGCATATAAATGGGAATTAAACAGGTTTTTATTGTTCGAACATAAAAAATTTGCTTCGCTTTACAATGTGACAAAATTTTAATTTTAATTTGTTTTGTGTGTTATTTTGAATGCAAAATATTAAAACCCTTACCAGAAGACTCTCTTGTTGGATCATCGATGCCACTGTTATCGTCAAAAACTGAAAATTAGGACTAAGTTTGATTATTCCTGTTTAAAAAATACTTGTGTGAGTAAGAGTAGTACGCTTGCGACTCTAGAAGAATTTCCAGCGCATTGCCGACGTATTATTGATTTAAAGATTCGGTATGTTGACAGCTAGACACAAAAATGCAGGTCCCTCACTTCCAACACAGCGCGTCCCCGGGACCTCTGGTGACCTTACTCACTACCAGGCACGCAACACCACGTAACTACAGAGCAAATGGTGTGACTATGGCTGTGGTAATAATTAAGGTACTTCTCTAGTTGGGCTGCTCCAAATATGAAAAGGTTAAGAATACATACACTGTTGACAAAACGTCGCAGCCACAGAGAACACAGCGAACTGCACAGCTGCCGGCCGTTGCTCCGCTCGAGCCGCCAGAAACAGCACCAGAGCACACAAGGAAATTACGGCTACCACGCAGCCCCACACTCCATTAGTTAACGGCCTTAGGAATTGGTTCTCGAACTTTCCGGGACCAGTGGCTGGAATTCGGTAATAGTATCTTGTCCTGGAAAGAAAGACAGTTTTTAGGCATGCATATGGTAATTTCGGTATTTTCTTTAATAACTCATGCATTGGAAATAACGAGTTTGGTGACGTGGAAGTCATGATGTAAAATTTAAACCACAGATGACTTATGAAGAAGCAACTAATGAACTAAATATTTTATTTCTAAGACCTAATGAAGTAAATATCAAAGGCAATTATGAAACTGTTGAGGAACCGACGGACTTCCTCAAATAATACCGGCTCAGTTATACTGACTCGGGTATTTTCTGTAATAATCATTGCATATGATCTCGAAAAGCAGTTCATGGTGAAGTGGAACAGAAATATGGAAATAAGCTACATGCATGTGCCATCCATCTTGAAGTACTAAATTGAGTCGTCTTTAACCGACTTTAAAAAAAGGAGGAGAATTCGTCGGAATATTCCCCTTTATGTTCCCCGATTACTCAATTTTACCCGATTCGCTTTTGTTTGAAAGGGCATCTATCCCAGGTGGTCCCATGGTCATCAGTAGGTCAATCACGTAACGCATTGTACGCGCGTCTGACAGTAAAATCACAATCTAACTGTCATTTTTCCATATAAAATTGACATTTAGACCTTACAGACGCGCGTAAGAAAAGTTACGTGATCGACCCACTGGTCAGGAGCTGATGATGGGATCCTGGAGAAATCGGGGGAACTCTTCAAATTGTATTGGCAAACTTGAAGCAAATTGGGTACTGATAGGAAGTCGGTTATAACTTTGTTTTTGTTTCTTTTAATCATAAAGACAGAAGAAGATCAAAATACTGCTTTTTATCTTACTCAATAGCTGATGCTAGAGGTGGCGACACTATGGCCACTTTTTGGAAAATTTCTGATGTAACGCGTAGTAACGGCGTCACGTCTTGTTCCCTAAAGTAGAGAGAATTAGCAGCCACCTGGAACCAGACCATGAAATATGTGTATGAATACAATGAATAAGCTGCGAAATCATGTAGGTATTAGAGTCATGTGGGGTAAACGTACGCGGCGAATAAGTGTCCGCAGTGAACATTGTGCGAAAACCACGGATGACAGCGGGTCGAGACCTGCTGTGTTAAGTTCGCGTTTGACCGCCGAAAAAGAGTACTGCGTCACAGGTTTGCCACACAATGCAATGTGAACTTACGCGACAGTATTGCTTTCGCACAGATTTGTTATTTATTTCTTTGAATATTCAATTTAGAAATTACAAGACCGCTCCTCTTTCTTTAAATGTATCGGAAGCTAGTACAACCATAGAGGTAGCAAATAGTGTTAAATTCCTAGGAGTACATTTAGATACACATCTTAATTTGAAAACACATGTTGATCAAATAAACAAAAAGATTTCCAGAAATTGCTATGCTTTATCCATTCTCTCTGAAACTTGTTCAGAAAATGTAGTCATCAGTGCGTACTATGGAAATGTGTATTCTTTGCTGACCTATGGTACCATTTTCTAGGGTAACTCAGTGGATGTGCATACAACATTTTTACTCCAGAAGAGATGCCTAAAAACCATTTTCCGCATGAATATCAGAGATTCCCTTCGTGAAGTCTTCAAAGAAAAGCGTTTCCTAACGTTAACAAGCATTTTCATTCAACAAATAAGTTTGCTTGTAAAAAGCCAACCCAACTATTTCCCAACCTGGTCTGGTATTAAATGTAATACAAGAAAGCAATATAAATATGATATTAGGGTACCAAAAATCAGCTCCTCTATTTTCGAGAAGAGCACTTTTGTAACTGCAATTCGTGTATTTAACCATCTGCTGTCTGATATAAAAGCTCTGGAAGGTAGTTCGTTCAAAGTTAATTTAAAAAACTGGCTTATAAATAAATCATTATATAGCCTCAATGAGTTTTTTGGGTCAGAAAACAGCCGTGAAAGATTTAAGGATTTAGTGTAGTAAATTAATGTATTTTTAATGTTGAAATGTTACTTATATGCTATGAATGTACCTAAATATTGCACGCCCGTAAGGGCACCTGTTGAAACTATTTGTATACATGTCATCCATACCATACACAGTTCACAGTTATGCAATAAATAATTCTTATTCTTATTATTTGAAATTGAGTTGCATACTAAAGGCATTACTATTAGTCTCATTACAGAAACAAAAAAATGACTGGGAACAGGAGAAATTAATAAATTTTTTGTGTGAATCTACGTATTTTGTCTAAGTTTAGTCATACTTCGAAATATTATTATTTACTTTGGTGGGAAGGGGTAAGTGTCCGGGGGTAAGAGTCCGCAGTATTATATAAGGAAAAGAAAAAGAAGTTGATCAAAATTTCAAGTCAATTGCAAAACCTTAGTTAAACATAAGAAGCAAGCCAAAGAAGAAAAATGATATTAGGAAAGATAAAACTACAGACAATAAGAAAAATAAATCTTCGAAACAGGAGTACTACTGTCCGGTATGTCGAGAAAGGTACGGAGATACGACTGAGGTGTGGATTGAGTGTTCAATTTGTAACTCTTGGTGGCACGAAGCCTGTACCAGTTACGAGGTGAATGTGCCTTACATTCACATGTGATCTTTGTGTAGTAGCTAATTAAGTTCACGTGCTGACACTTTGTTGTCGTTGCGTACACTTAACCGAAGGCGTGCGGACACTTTCCCACCGATGCGGGTAAAACCCGCATTTCCCTTGTTGATTAAATTATTAAGTAAAACTAATAATTATTGTTAGAATTGAAATTTTATGTGTTGTTTTTCTTTACAAAGGTTTATACTATTAAAATAAATGTTTTTTTTCATTTCAATTAAATAAATCTTTTATTCTGGAAGCAATTTTCTAAAAAATGCGTACGTTTACCCCACATGACTCTATACAACACATGTTTATAAAAAAAAACTCGGAATACAAAACGCAATCCGTACACTTTAGATTAAAATGGTACATACAAAGATGAATAGGTACAGAGAACTTACCCGTGTACTATTCCAATTAAAACTTCCAATCCATCTGTCCATAATAGTATAATTCATTCTGTAATCAATCCTTTAAAGATTAGAATGATGTCGTTGTTTTAAGGTCCTAGCAAATTAACTACAGATATTTCAAAGCCAAATGCAGGTTCAAGAATTCAAACTAAGGAGCGATGTTCACGATTCCAGCATCAGAAGGGAAAATAAGATAGGTATGTAAGGCACTGCGGAATATCAACTTGCTCATATTTGGAGCAGCCCGCCTGTGACTTCCTGTCATCTTAAGAAACCATAAAGATTGCATCACACTGGCGCGGCCAGCGGTGGCTAACCATAGTAAAGTTGACAGCTAATGACAAGTTTACTATTGACCGCCGCGGCCAAGCCGCGCCTGTCTGTGATAGGCCTTATAACACTACTAAGTACCTGCCTTTTCGTAAGGTTAGCACGTCCTTCATGGGGTAAACAATGTCATCCTCTAGCCGCCCAAAGGCCTTTTAAAAGGCCTGGTCAGTTGAAAATTCAAATATATTCCATTTAAATGAGCCTCAAATTTCACCGTTTTTTTGCATGCTGGGCGACCAGAGGAAAAAACAATTTAACTTTTTTTGTCTAAATGCATTTTCACAAGTATATACAAGCTGATAATTAACATCAGGTAAGAAAATTTAATTAAAACTATGTTTAATCCCAAAAAGGCCCTCGAGGTATGATATCGAGGATTCTGGCGGCATTTCCTCGGTGAATTGCAATGCTGATGCGTTGCGCGAGAAAGCCGCCAGCTCTTCGGTCACCAGTTACATCAACCAGACGTTTCGCGATTTTGCAAATACTTTATGCGCACTGAGACTCCACGGAACGAGTGTCTCGACGCCAAAGGGTACAAAGTTGTACTCTCGGCCGAGGCCTCTGTGTTTACTACGTTTCAGATTTTTTGTTTAAAGTCCGCCTAAAATATATTATCCAAAAGTAATCCAAAGCGACCAATTAACCTCACCTTAGAATCGTAGAATTAAGCGGTCAGGGGAATCTGATATTCCTATAAAAAACATTGATTAGCATAGAATTTGCTCACCGTATATTATGTAGTTGACATATTTCCTCTAAAGCTCTTATAGCGGTCACTGTCATAATCGCGACCCCAGGGTCAGGGGTGTCACCGACAATCATGTTCACGTCGAATACCTTTGGCGGGGTAGACATCTGAAGACCGAAAAAGACCAAACCAAAAATGTTTGCCATGTAAACAAAAGAACATTTGTAGAAAGGCATATAAATACCAAATAATTATAAACACCTCTTTTGTTACCATTTTTTTTAATAATTAAAGATCAACTTTACTACTACTCGTATTTTAGATAACTATGGATGTGTTAAACGTAATAATACAATATTAGGGGACAATCTTAAACAAATCAAACTAATCTTGTAGGTCAATAAAGCTATGGGTACTAGACGATGATATACAATAGATATACAAATTACTTAAATTCATTAAAAAACATCCAAGACTTAGAAACAAATATTTATGCTCATCGCACAATTTGCTCTTACCGGGATTCGAGCCCAAGACCTTCAGCATCGCAGGCAGCGAGCATCACTACCCACTAGACTAACCGGTCCTCAACTTATAGTTTAATATTTCAAAAATAACTCAAAAGTTTGTTGGTATTACGAATTACAAAAAAAAAAAGGAAATTTTAAGTTTGATATAATTGGCATACTAAATTACAAATACAATGGTTTCTAGAAATGCTCAAAAATCCATCATTGTCATTGAGTTATATTACTAGAGTAGACATCACCTAGCATAAGTTTGCGCATGTCAACATACGCTCATGAGCGTATGTTGGTTTAGTCTGTGGCGAGCACTTACGGTGGTCGTTTCGAGAGCAGATTGACTTAAAACTTTTAAAAATGCCTTCTTGTGCATTGCGCTACTGCACGAATAACACCACAACAATAGTAAAAATACGGGAATCACTTTTCATAGGTAGGTAAATTCACGGATATTTTTCATAATATTCATTTATTAAATTTTGTAGTAATTTATAAGATGCGTGCCATATTGTCGTCGGCCATTATTTCAAAGATTAAAAAATGTAAAAGTGACAAAATCCTAATACTATTTGTCCCTATTAGCTAAGTATAAGCCGTGCTAATGGAACATTAAACTTAATAAACTGACTGTTTGAACCTTTAATTATCAGCATTTTAGCTCCAAATTAGCAGCAACCATTTGTTTTTATTTATTAAATCGTTTCTATGAATTGGCAGCGTTCAGTTGCTATTTAGATTTTAAGTTCTACTCATTTAAATCCTAGGCCAATTCTCTTATATAAATAATGTCCGCAAAGCAAGTATGGTCTCCGAATATGTACCCATTGGCAATATTAAGAATAATAAAAATTAGCCGCCATCCATTTTACATAATTTCCAATTGCTTCAACACAAACAACACAGTGCACCCTCGGGAAGTATACAGATATCCAGTATAAAAACATTACAAATACCAAAAATGTCGATTATGTAATTCGTTTTTAAATCAATAAGTATTTTTTTTTATATGAATGTATTTAATCACGCTATGGCTTTATCTGAATCTAAACTCAGAAAAATGACGCATCTACTGCACGTTCACATACTTTTTGATTTTCAAGATGGCGGCCTGATTGGAAAACGTCAAGAAAAATGTTCTGGGTTGCCAGTCTATACGTAGTAATAGTAAGTCAATGATCATTGTTAATTTTATTATAGAAAATTCTTAACCTAAGTTTTAGGTAGGTACTTACGACTGCTACTACGTTTATTGACGAATTTTCGAAGTCCCAACGTCTGTAGTACTTGTATACATTAAATTGATTTATCCAATCTGTGGAAGAATGCTATTTGGATATATTCAAGATTTATAATGACGTCAAATAGTTGTAAATAAGTTCCTTTTTAGGGTTCCGTACCTCAAAAGGAAAAAACTGAACATTTATAGGATCACTTTGTTGTCCGTCTGTCTGTCTGTCAAGACCCTTTATCTCGGGAGCGCGTGGAGGTGTCGAGTTGAAATTAAAACCATACTCAGGTCTACAATATGATACAATACAATACAAATACACTTCTCCTTGAACAGTGAAAAAAACAAAATTCTAAGTTAACGTAAAAAAAGATACGGCCGTTTATGCAGCAAAAATAGTTATTTGAGTCACAAGGGAGCAAAATAGTATATTTACGGCGAGGGCGGTGTATTGAATCCTGGACGTAGCGAGGGATCCTACAATAGAATCCTGAGCGTAGCGAGGGATTCTAACGTAGGATCCTGAGCGTAGTGAGGGATTCAAGTGTTAACGCCCAAGACGAAAATAGTTTTGCTCCTGAGTGACACATGTAACTTTTCACACCGACTATGAGGAAAACATTTTCAAAAACACAAAAAAAACAACAAATAATAACAAAAAAAAACAAAAAAAAGAAAAAACAACAAAAAAAAACAAAAGAAAAAAAACAAAACAAAAACAAACAAATCCAAAAAATAAACGAAACAAAAAAATAAAAACAAAAACAAAAATTAAAATTATTAAAAAAAAACAAAAAAATAAACGAAACAATAAAAGAAAATAACAAAAAAAAACTAAAATAATTACAAAAAAAAAAGATTTTTTTTACAAAGAATACAAAAAAAAACAGAAAAACTAAAAAAATTACAAAAAACGAACAAAAATACAAAAAAAGAAAAAACAACAAAAACAAAAAAAAAACTAAAAAAACGAAACAAAAAACAAACGAAACAAAAATAAAAAGAAAACAAAAATAAACAAAAAACAAAAAAAAACAATTGAAACGAAACAAAAAAAACTAAAAAATTAAAAACAACAAAAAACAAAAAAAAACGAACAAAAACCAAAAACGAACAAAAATACAAAAAAATTAAGGAAAAAACAAAAAAAAACAACAATAACTGAAACAAACAAAAAACAAATAAAAACAAAAAAAAACAAGAAAAAAACAAAAAAAAAACAAATCAAATAACAAAAACAGTATTTAAAAATAAAAACAAAAAAAATATATAAAAAAAGAAGCAAAACTAGTGGCGCAGGACCGGTCATTTTGGCACTCTTTGGGGGAGGCCTATGTCCAGCAGTGGACGTCTTTCGGCTGATATGATGATGATGATGATGATATATATACGTTTGTCGATTACGATGAAATTACAATCGATTATTTTATCAAGATTCTATTGGCAACTTGCGTAAAAGCTACAAGCCAATGAATAAATTAAAAAAGTAGCTTGAACAGAAAAGTTGCATTTTGCTCCCTTTCGTCGGGGACCAAAACTTACTTTTCTGAATGAGAGGTGTGAAAACGTATATTTTGCCACTGTCAAGGGAATGAAAATTTATAAGGTACTTCCCGTTGACCTAGAACTATGAAATGTGACAAGTAATATCGTCTTACAAGTAAGTACAAGGAAACATCCGAAAACTATACATGTGTAATTTTGTGCGGAACCTTCGGTGGGCGAGTCTGACTCTCACTTGTCCGGTTTTTTTATACTAAGTAATGTATGGTGATTGGAGTGGTCAAAATTCATGTCAATTTTTTTAGCTAGAAGTCCGATGGATGCGGGTGGCGCAGGACCGGTCATTGTGGCAGTCTCTGGGGGAGGCCTATGTCCAGCAGTGGACTTCTTTCGGCTGATGTGATGAAAACAACTAACACGTTACCTGCTCTATTACGCCATCTTCCCAGCTTCTTCACTACATCTTTACCTCCACGTACCTTACCGAAACTGTAGACTTCGTAAATATTGTTTTCAGATCCTGTAACATTACATTATGTAACTTGTATTTAATTGTATGCTTATCAGCACGCTATCTTAGCCTGACCTGACTATACCTACTAAATCCGTGGTCGAGTGCTCTGACAATGTGTGGAAGCGGAGAATATATGTAATAGAATTGAATATCCTAATTTCAGGTCATAAGCAACATTGATAACTAAAGAAGAGTAGGAGGTAGTAAACATTAGAAATAATGTAGTATTTTTATAATATAATTTGACACATTTTACTGCAGTTATGATTTGCCCTGTGCATTAAAATCGGGCACTCAAATCTGCCAGCTATCGCTGCTAATGCCTAATGCTGTTATAACTGTTCCTGACACGTTTCAGTACCGACGCAATTTTCTTCCGCATTAGCGCCTGAAAGTCGTCCGAAAAGGAGAGACGGCGTGTATTAAAGCATGAAGTTATAAAAAACTAAAACTGAAGACCAGTGTATTCCTACAATCACTTGCACAACTGCATAACTGCGGAGAAAAATTGTGTACCTACCAGTGGCGGAGTGCCCATACAAGCCGATTCCCACCGGTTTGCCTAAAATTTATTTTTAGGCAGGCATAGCTATACTATATATACTTCAAACTCTTTCATAACTTGTTTGGTTCCGGGTTGCCCACCGAAAATTTCAACGCGCCGCCACTGGTACCTACCTACTTACTTGGCATCCTATTACCTTTTTGAAGTGACAATGTTATATCGGCATCCACGCTCGTATTTAGTTTTTCAAATGTTTTAATGACCCAAAACATGTTTTCATTTGTTTCACCATTTTCGGATGAAATCCTGTTGTTTGAAGTCCAAATATCGAAGTCTATAATCAACCATTTGTGATTTGCGTCGAAGTAATAATTCTCAGAGGCCTGTAAACAAAAATATTTTGGGAAAAAAAGATTCTTGAAAAACATATTTTAGAATCTAATGGATTTCAAAATATTATTCTAGATACATAAGTTTGTCTGGTTGGTGAACTTTTATTTATCCAGGGATCTCGGGCATTGATAAAGACGATGATATTAGGTTTAGAAACTTTACTTCAGAACTAATTACAGCATTGTTACAAAAACCATACTGTGTGAAATACAGGGAACTCGCAATTTTGGTTCTCGGCTTACGTCACCCATAACCGTGTTTGGGTTTATTTCTCCATCAAGGAGAGCGGTTGTTTTTTTTATTAAACTCGTTATTTGTGTAGATATTCTATTTACCCAAATAGTTTAAAATGTGCAGTTGTTGTACAGTGGACAAAATACTTACATACATAGTAACGTCTTCATAGAGTGGACATTTTGTATCAATCAACACTCCAGTTGTCGTAAGTGCATTGTTAAGGCATAGGCCCACAATCTTTAAATCAGATAAAGACTCATCGATATTAACATGCGATACAGCAATCGACACTTTCGAGGCATTTTTTGCAAATTTCTGATTCCCTGGAACACAATAAGTCTGTTATTGTTAAGAGTTCCCATCACTCTCCACTCCATATAAACGAAGTTTGGTTCCCACTTTAAAACGGCAATCTGGAATAACATGAAACTTTTTAGACACAATGAGGTCGGCAACTAGTGTCTGTTGCCATAAATTATAATAGAATAACAAAAATTTCATTTTTGGTACAAGTTTTTATTGCCTGTACTTTTCTGCATACCATCATCAACTACTCATTGAGACGATTCTAACGAGCCCAAACTCGATGGGGTTGTGTCGTTTTATTGCGGAGTTCCTATGGCCACCGTCCAGCTCTAGCATCAGATCAGCTCCAAGTCATCATAATATTGCATTGTCATGCAATATACAATATGCTTGCAAAATTTCAGCTCAATTGGATAACGGGAAGTGACTGAAAAATGGATTGCAAATTTTGACGGACAACTTACATACTTACAAACAATGATGTAATATAAAATATACGTAGATAGGTTATAAGCGGTCCAAAAGTGGCACACTAAATTTTGGTCAAGTCACACACTAGCTTGCCATAGTTTTGCGTCGTCAATGGAAACGAATGCTGTCAGAATTTGGTGGCCATTTTTAAACACGGAATTTCGTATAGACAACATATTCTACCTATTTTTTTTATATTACATCATTGCTTACAAACTTACATATTTACATACATACGAACAGTGCAAGTTAATATAAAGTTAAAATAAGGTAAATAAATATCGCGTTAGACCCGGAAAAAACAGTATTTAAATTATAAAACTTGTAAAAGTAATTAAGTGTATGACTTTGTATGAAAAACTCGCTCAAATTTTTTTTATTTTTTTTCAAGCGATCGTAACCAGTTTCCGACCTAGATATAGCGGATTCCATTGTGTGTATACAAAGTGCATGTCGTTTTAAAATGAGAACAAAATTACGTTTGTATTGAGAGTTGAGTGTGCTGGCGACCCTTAAAAATAATATAGCGGTTGCTCAGAAATACATAGGGTGAAAGAGAGAAGTTTTATAATTTGCTCAAAAAGTAGTATCTACTTTCCGTAGCCGTATAGCGTGTGGAAAATTAGTTTTTTCGACTAGTGTTTTTTTTTTTACTTTTTCTCATAGAGCGGGTGGCACGAATAATAATTTGTAGTTTATAGTGCAGCAATACTTACAAATCCTATCACCACAGGTCAGCAAGCAAACAGATCTCACATCCCTTATCCTAAAGAAATCCACTGAAAATTCAATGGTGTTGTCTTCTAAACCTACGGCTGAAGATATTAGAAAGAGCAAAAAGCTTCTACGTAACATCTTGATACATAAAGAATGTTGGAGTAAACTGCCGCTTTATAGAGTCGCGTGTTTATGACTTTTTTATTAGTATCTCTTCATGTCCATAAAGTACAGTCAGTTTGAGAAGTTAAGTAGTGCCTGTACTGATACGAATTCATATGAATATTATACGTAATACTTATAAACCCAGTGGTATGCCTGGCTTCGAACCCACGACCACAGAATAAGTAATAGTACGCGACGACTTCCGAAATGAAATTAATGTTGCCTTACTAGACCGCTTTAGTTGCTCTAAGAGTGAACGAATTGTATAAATAATAGATTATTGTATCATTATCACATACAAACAAAATTATGTGGGCACTCACACTAGTATTAGAAACTATGCATCAATTTTACCAAACCATAGAATCAAGTTTAACATTAGTCCATAATGTAACGCCACCTTTATATACGGCTGAGTGTATATTATTGCAAACCGTATCAATTGACTTGTCACAATCATCATGTCCAATAAGTAACTGTTAACCAGAAAAATCGTGCAATTTTCTCATCAATGTTGTTTTCTTCGTTCTAGATATTTCATTTTCGATTAAGTAAATTGATCTTTGAGTATAGTAACAAGTGTGCAATTCGATATGATTACCAATTTTCAATATCATAGTATTTGAACTATATTTCCAAATAAGAGAAATTAAAACAGATAATATATTTAATAAATGGTGACCGAAGAACTGGCGGCTTTTTCGCGCAACGCATCAGCTTTATGACGCATCAGCATGATTATTTAATTAATGTAAATTTAAAAAAATATTATGAGATTCAGTGCCTTCAAAATTCATTAAAAATATCATGTAAAGATACAAGATAAACAAACACGTATCTAATAATGTCTGTAAAATGTACGAGTAAGTTTGTGTGCATGGGGTAATCTCCGAAGGTACTGATCCGATTTTAAGCATTATAGTCTATGCAATGAACTGACAGCTAGTATGGAAAAAATGTCAAATTTGGAAATAATTTATAATAGCAGATTTTTCTATGTAATATATATATTACCAATTTAAATTATGTTTATATACTTTAAATTTGGAAATATGTAAAACAATGTGATCATCATTATTACAAATAGGTATATAAAAAACTAGTCAAATAAACCACCCCTGGTCGTCTCTGGTGCAAATGTGCCCATTATGCTTGCCACATTACCCTGTTGAATGGCTAAAGACAACCTTTGCACCAGAAACGACTCGGAGCGGGGATCCTCACCCTTTTGCCTGATTACCAATTAAATAGTTACCTAGCGAAAAAATCCAACAAAATTTCAGACGTCAAAAAAATGATAACTTAACTAGCTTCTGAAAAGTCAGCAAGAATATAAATAAATGGTTTTATCTTTATTTTGGTTAATTTACATTTGCTCAATAATATTCAAAATATATAATAAAAAAAAAACAATTCCTACTTATAATTTGCTTGTTAGTTTATTTTTATTTATGATGTTGTTTTCTTGATTGAGATTAATATCAGATTGTCTTATTAAATTTATAAATACTTCCGGATATAAAGTTTGTTGGATTCTTGAATAAAGCATCTTAGAATAATGTTTTAAAATGAGATAAAGAAAAAAAACGCTATTATAAATTAATGTTTTTCAAAACCGTATTTTGCTTGGAGTATTATTTCAACAGTGTGTAGAATGGACCTTCAAATTGACAAAGGCTATATTTTCTTCTGCGAGTTGGCCTGCGTTCTTCGCATTTTAGGGCTTCATTGACGGGCTACACCTATTTTTCCGGATGTGTGAAAATATGTGACCGGCAACTATGAGCATCTAGTTCTAGCATGGAAGTAAGAGCAAGGTGCCATTAGTTGCCGGCTATCCCGTCCAGAAGCCCCTTTACGTTTACATTACGCATGTAGCCTAATAAAGTGCCATTTCCACGACTTGAAGCTTGTAGCGTTAGAAAATGGACTCAAAGTCGGTTGTTGACAAGTTTAACAAAGCTGACATTCCAGTTTGGTGGGAGTAGAATTAATTAAAGGTGCCCGGGAGGTACGACGGGCGTGCCTGCGCATACTCGCCCCTAAGGCTGGGGCGGACTACAAGCGGAGATACAACTCTACGCTCTATTTGTAGCGAGTTTTCACACATTGCTGTATAAAAAGTGCACCATACATAAAAAAAGTGACATAAAAAAATGCACCATACGCAAAGTTAAGTCCACTCTAAGGAAATGGTTTGCTGAACTCTCGTATACTCGTAGTGATACGGAAGAGATTTTACGTCCCTGCATTTTCTTTTGGTTGCTTTTTCCAATAGGTACCTAACAATTCAACATACACTCGTAACAAACACTTAACACACGTAAACACTCCCTCTCACGCACACTTACACACGCGCACACACTCACACACTCTCATACACAAACTCTCTTTGTACTACTAAAACAGCATAATTTTTGTTTAAATGAATGATAATGATGAATTTGTGTTCCCATTGATAAGTTAGCAGCGCTCATATTATATGAAATGTTTAATTTTCACTTTGTTACTTTCATGTCGTGCTTCTTGAGACGTGTGTCTGAAGAGATTTGTTAACCGACTCAGTGGGTCCCAAGATACATGCTCAGCCTAGTTTGGAACCCCACGGATAATGTCTGTATAATCTGTAATCATGTGCTTGTCCAATAATAAATTATTCTTATTCTTATAATAACAATGGTAACTACTCAATAGGTAATTCAAGTCTCTAATTGGCAAAGGGCCTTTTAAGAGCATTTCTAGAGAAGTTTGTACCAATTAAATACGTCAATAACACTTTTAATTTTCCTCCTTTGTGATCAGTTTCATCGTCATTTAAAGCTTAAACTCTATGCTGAATAAACGTCTCAGTTGTCGTCACACTGCCCTAACAGATGTCACCTTCAGTTATAAATATTTGGGAGACAAAGTTTTGATCGTCGTTTTTTTAGTTTTCCGGATAAATATTGTTTATTTTGGATATAGCTCGATTTTTCACACCCGTACCTAGATTATAACAGCTTTTTTAACTCCTTCTTTAACCCTACAAGTTAGATGTGGGCTTACAAGCCAAAGTATGTACGGACAGCTGCAGAGAAACGAAAGCCACCGAGTGTTGGAGTATAACGCTGTACATCTTTATGAAGACTAGACTCTTTGTATTTTTGTATTGACTAGTCTCTTTCAATCGGTTTTTGTATTGAACAGATGTCATACAATGTTTTAAATGAATATACTACAATATTTACATTATTCCCACTGCGTGTTGCTTATTTCTTAAAATTCTAATAGGTTATGGGCCCAGCGCGCTTCCACTGCGCTGCGCTCACAAACTTGCAGGGGTCACGCTTCTGCAGCTGTACATACAAAACTTGTACTCAGACTCTGACCCGCAGACCCTTGGCCACAGCCTTACTCAATAGCTTTCTCGACCGCGTTACGCGTAGGACATGTTTCACATTTTTAGGGTCCGCAAGTTTATGAAAACCCTCCCGCGTACCCATAATTAACGTGCTAAGATGCAAACATTTTCTAAAGGTTATCAAAAAAGGCAAAGAAATTAGTTTATAGATCCATTTTGCCTACGAAGCAAGAGGTCCTGGGTCCGAATCCCGGTAAGGACATTTATTTGTGTGATGAGCACGATTATTTTGTTCCCGATTCATGGATGTTTCTATGTAATTAAGTATTTATTTATCTATATAAGTATTTTTATCTTCGTCTAGTACCCATAGTATAAGCTTTGCCACATAATAAGTAATAGTACTACGTACAGAAGGTTCTCTGTTAACAAATTCCCTGTTTAGGTACGCCAAACGTGCCTAAATGTGGCCATCCCGTTCTATCGCATGCAACGCGCTGCGACCCGTGCGAGCGTCCTGTACCAAGTTGGTACCAAGTCAACACGCGGCAGCTACTAATGGGCCGCCAATTTGGCGGCCGCCGGCATGTACTTGTAGCGGCGCGACGGAATCACAGAGTGAACCGCCCCTGGCTTTGCTTAGTTTGGGACTAGGTAGATTTGTGTAAGATTGTCCGCAAATAAGTTTCCAAATGGAATTAATATTTTGAGTATCATCACGGGCGTGCCACGTAGCTGCCCCTTGGTCGTCTCGTGTGTGTTGATTCAATATTCACTCGGCGAAAAATAGATGCGTCCACATGGAAGTTGACGTTGATGTTCCAATGTTGTATTTTGTCATTCACGACCGTTCCATTAGATATCACGTTGGCTCGTCTCACTCCGTTTGGACATCCCTATATCGCGTCAACTAAGTATCTTTAACATAGATGTAGAATAGAAATAGAGGGACTAACGCACACATACACATATGAGTGACAAGGATTATGCATAGACAATACCGCAAGTGGGAACGAGATACATTATCTGTCTATATATTTTCTGTCCCTCATCGCGTATACGGAATTTTTGTTTGTCACCACCTGTCAAAATATTGTATTGAAACTAACACCACCAATGGAGTCACCGATATCACACGACTAAGTTATAAATGACATTAGACGTCAATAATTTATTAGTCTTCTGGTATTTCTCAATTTAGTAAGGTTCATTTAGGCTAGGGTGTATTTATTATATCCTCTATAATAAATACACCCTACTACACAATTCAAATTGTTGGTGCGTTCGTGAATGAACACTTCGTTGAATGATTTAATTATGTGGGTTGTTCTGATATACCGCACCAGATATGATTATTTTCTGTTTGGCCTAAAGGTTGACTGGTAGAGAATGCTTTATGGCATTAAGTCCGCCTTTTGTATTTGTAGCTTGTTATATACTGTGCAATAAAGTTTAAATAAATAAATGAGCGATTTGTAAAAATGGGCTGAATACTGCAAGCTTCTACAATAGTGTTGTGATTAAGCGCTCGGCCGAGCCTTGAAGATTCGAGCCGGTAAACCTAAGACTAGCGTTATGCATGCAGTACTGAGAAAACTCGTGTTAGAAGAAGAAACTCGAAGGCTTGGCACCAGCACGGCTATCACAGGACGGTCCGCGAGCTGTGTCGCGCTCGCGGCGAGATAGTCTATCTATCTCTTTCTAACTACAACTCTTAGGCTCCTAGGGCGAGCCACCCCGCAGCTTGTGGCCCGCGCGGGGCCAAACGCTCGGTGTGTGGTTCTGGCTGGCACTAGTGGCTCAATGTGAGGCAGCTAACTCAGCACTATTCTAGAAGCGTCTAGTCATAGCGGGGCCACGGGAAGTATGCACGTAGAGCGGTATAGTTATCAAAACGTGGAATCATCGCCTGAGATTGTTGCTACGATCATCGCGTAGCCATGATATTGGTGAATTGGGGACAGTCCGAGTTTTAACATAGTTTTTCTTTGGTACAATTTATATTAAATATAGTGAACAATAGTTATTACTCTTATTAAATCAATTAAGAGCATGATGTTTAGGTTCATAGGTACATTAAATATGCAAAATCAACTAACAAAGAAAGAAAGTAACCTAAATACTAAAACCAAACCATAAAAAGAACACACCATTCAAAAGGTTAGCCAGGGGCATGGTTCCCAATACGCGTTACGTATTTGTATGGCTGGAGAAATTATCTGCGCAGAAGTGACGACAGGGTTCTGATAAATGCCTTCATGTCAGCGGACCAGGGTCCAAGTGTCTTCACTGCGAGCGCCTCAACCTCGTAGTCTTTTGATAATGATGAATATTACCGGCGCTTCTAAAGAGCCAGGTGGTTCACATCTTTACCTCAGGCACACGTATGGGGCACACAGATTGTGGCGCCAACTCTTAGGCTCATTAGAGAGCAGAACAGTGCCTATTTGTAGGGATGTCAGAGCGCGGAGCCAGTGGTCTGATTCCGGCGAAGATACCGCCAGAATACAATCACGTTTGGAGTCGTCCAGACTATTGTTGAAAAGAACATAAGCATGGGTTGCTAGCAAGCGTGGAGAGTTCCATGCTTTCTGGCTATGACGGGTAACTGGGATGTCCACTCCAGGGCATGAAACACACCAAGCTTCCCTGGATGCTCGCTATTACTTCATCAGGTAACTGAGGAAGGGTAAAAAATATACTGACTAAGAGATAGCGAACCATATACGGAGGACTAAAAAGCCGGTTAGTCTTATTATATTAATCTACATAATGTCTGACGAATAGTTCATATGGATATGACCATTATTAATATTCCCTCTTTCACCTATGTTTTTACACGTTAGTTCGTACCTGTGTAATTTGGGTAATGAGCACGAGTAGTATTGTTTCGAAGTCTTTGATGATTTCTATGTATTTAAGTTTCAATGTTTTATAAATGTAAAGGGATCATGATAACAATCCTAGAAATCTTTAGGTATAGAATTTAGATAGGGTAAAGGCACCAGTAGTCAGCCAGGGACCAGTAGTCAGCATTTTGAGTCGTTTATTGGTCATAAATATCTGGTATATTCGTTTTAACAAATCACGAGCATTTAAATAGGAGCTCTGATTCCTTATTGGTCAATACGTCATGCGACAGATACGGTGAGGAATCGGGGGGAGGAGATATACTCGTTCATACAGGTGCTGTTTGTCGGCGAGAGCAGGACTGTCATGTCCGCCATATTTTGTGTTGCACGTGGTGTTCTCGTATGAAAAACCATGTTTTAATGTTAGGGTTATTACTTCATAATTGGTTTATTTATTAGTTTATCTATTAACTTACATTGTATTTTAATAAAAATATCAATATTTAACCTATAAATTGAGGGGGCTGACTACTGGATACCTAATTTTTACCAAAAACCCAGTATCCAGCTTCCCGCGGCTGACTATTGGGTTATTCATTTATTTATTTATTTTCGAGCCAATACTACCATTACGACCGTTAGATTTAATTTTTTTAATTTAGTTAAGCATTTTCTAGTCTACTTTAAGTAAAACTCAGTAGTCAGCCACATTTGAAATAACGGTTTAGCGGATCCAGTACTCAGCTATTAACCTTGCGTGGTACGTCGATGCGAAAATGATGTGTGTGACACTTATGAACTCTATGTCATTGAGATAAGATTCAAAAGTGTATAGATATTTTTGACGTTGACTGTATTGTTTGAATGATGGTTTTCTTATGTCTGTTACGCAGGTATATGTGAGTTCACGGAATACTTAAATAAGATGGAAACGGCGTGTTAGCTAGTTACTTTGGAATCCTGCGTAGCCAGCCCAACACAATCAAAACTGAATTTGTACATGTAAACACTACTGCAAAACGCTTCTCATTGGTTAAAGCTTTTAATTCCATTACGATTTCACCAGTTGTAATTTTTAGGACGAAAAGTAACTCAAAACTGCATTACTTGCGGTCTAATTTCCAATGCCAAAAAAATGTCACGTTAGTCTATTCTTTATCAATATAGGAGCAAATTTCGAAAGGGGTTTTCAAATATGGAAATGATATGAGAATAGTCTTGATACCTGCTCTCCTTCTTGCATTAGAGCATAACTGACCGTGTGTGAGCGTGACGTACTTTTGACGGAAATTGACATTTACTTTTTTATTGCAAAATTGAGCCCCTGTTCAAATGAAGTTGACGTTTGATTATGTTCAAAACCAAAGGTCTTATGTTACTATGACACTCTATGGTGATACACCTATTTGAAAATTTGGAATACAAAATAGAGGTGAGAGATCATAATTATCGAAATTTTATATTCTTGGTAACTATAATTATATCGTTTATATTGGATATCGTATATAGTTAAATCAATGTTAAATGCCCTTATTTCTTAGAGTCAGAGCGTTTGCGTACTGCGGCCGATCCGAACCTGATTAAATATCAGTCAGAAGTAGCAGTATTAGTGCATTTTTGAAAAATGACGTCCTAAGAAATCGGGTAAGTATTACCGACATTTTGATCTTGTATGCGACCTCATACACGCAGTTCGCAAACGCTCTAAATGGAGATGGTGCTAAAAGCAACTGTCAGAGAAATCGTGTAGCTAACGAAAACATGCTAACACTTTTTAATCGAAATACGTACAACTATTAAATAAATTTTAATATTTACAAGGATACTAAGGACTCACAAAGTAGGTATGACATATCATTATAATAATAAAATTGCACATTTGAATTCCTTGGTGTACCGTGTGATTTGTTTCAATGACAAATATAATTTATTTGACATAAATAAATTAATAACGCGCTTCACGCTAACATCAGAGAAAACATTTTTGACATATAAATACTTCTTGTCTTTAGTGGGTCTACTAGCTTTTTACATAGCACCAAATAGATGTAATAGTCAATAGCTCAACTGGGTCTGAGTATTAATATTTTTCATTAGAATATTTAGAGTTTTTCCAGCAAGGCTATAAATAGGCTTATTTTTAGACAATGATGACACTCAAGTTTTATGTATTACTGAACATTAGCTTAGACAAAAACAGAACCACAAATATGTATCAAGAGCAGCACAAACTGCCAACCAACTGTCATGCAGTTTGGCAGTAGATTTATTATGTAACCATTCAATGTGTCCTTTTAAGAAATAAACGATTTAATATTTATATAGAGGTGGCAAAATATTGGCAAAATAAAGTATATTAAGTTTAAATTATTGGATCCCTTTACACGAAGAAGAAGAATATTTATATTATTAGATAATTTTTGTCTTTGTAAATTTTAAATTAGTGAGTTTATCGATAAGTACATACACTAAGCATGGTACCACTCTAGTCATACTGACAATCACCCCGTAAAAATGTCAAACGCGAATAACGCGATACATTGCTGCGTCATTACGGTAGTCCCTAATCTGCGGCTTTAGCTAGCAAGCAATGCAAAGCAATGGCGAATTTCATAATCGATTGCGTATTTATTCAAAAAACTGTTATTTTAGTACTTACCGGTGATAGAAAATTGCTCCAAGAGGAACCTTTGGGTCCTGGCTTGCCTGTCGGCACGACTAAATTGCAGAACGCGGCACGTTTTTATTTTTAATACGGCAAAAATCGTCAACCACGGTCAACAGACAACTGATCAGCGTTTTGACTGCGTTTGACAGCTTTATGAGTGTTCACTCATAACATCGGCTACACGTACCCCGCCCATTACCGTTTCTATAGTATTACCCTGAGAAAATTACGGTTTTTTTGGAAATAATTCAATATCAGGCTAATTATTTGTATACGGCTTTTATATGTAATTTTAAACAACTTTTACTATTGAAATCAATAATTCTATGGACCGGAAGTTGGGAAAAAAAATGAAACCGCAAGCAAAAATGCTATCAGTATTTTTATAATGAAAACATGTTTGAGTACACAAATTTGGAGACTTACTACCTGAATCCAAAAATATATGCATCAGGAAACAACGGCATTTTAATTAAATATTTTACGACCTTGAGATAATATTGAATTTCATCTGGCCTATAGAAAGGTTTATTCATTAACAAGAATAATTGGATTATGCGCGTATCGCAAAGAACGTATATTAGACGTAGTCAATTATAAAGTAAAGAAAGTTTATACCATTTTTGCCTGATTTTTACGGAATTTATGAAGATTGCTTTTCATTATTTTTTACCGTATCGGTATTAAATTTAGGTGGATTATTATTGAATATTTAGTCAAATTACCCAACCTGATATCGATATATTGTTGTGTTTTCATAGAGCGAAACCGTAAAGTTCTCAGGGTATACTTGTTCTGTGTGTGAGTTAAATACCTACATAATTTTATTTTATGATTTTTGGTAAAATGTTTGTATTTTTTGATACGGCTGAATACTGGATCGGTTTTGAGATCCTAGAACTGAGACCCCAATAGTCAGCCGCCGCGCCCGCTACTAATGTAGCAGCTGACCACTGGGTATCTAAAGGCTGATATTAGGGTCTCAGGGGGCTGACTACTGGGAAAAAAGCCCCAATTTCGCTTTTCTTTAAATATTTCAGACAGTATAATGTTATCATTTTAAATACGTCTAGTAAATGAAAGATTAATAAATTCTCCACAGGTGATTATGATATAAACTCCATTTGGTCCATGTATGACAGATTAACATGACTTTGAACATTGAACATGACGACCGCTTTAGCCTAGTTGGTAGTGACCCTGCCTATGAAGCAAGAGGTCCTGGGTTCGAATCCCGGTAAGGGCATTTATTTGTGTGATGAGCACGAATATTTGTTCCTGAGTCATGCATGTTTTCTATGTATTTAAGTATGTATTTCTCTATATACCCATAGCACAAGCTTTGCTTAGTTTGGGACTAGGTTGATTTGTGTAAGATTGTCCACAAATATTTATTTATTTATTTATTTGAACTTAGAAATTATGTTAAGAGGCTGACTACTGGTGCCTTTACCCTATGTGTAAAATGTTCTACTTTAAATATACTTCCTCATTGTTACCCATACGTCTAACTACACAATACCTGCTATTTTAAATTAAACAGTTCCAGTTTTGTACAATTTGAACACTTATCTTTACTTGTACAGATAAGAAAACCCTTCCTAAAAAACCCTTAATGACTGTCACCTCACTAAAGCAAGCATCAGAGTTATCCGTACATTCCAGACCTAATTGAATGAGTTTCCGAGTAAATTCCTTGCTTACAAAGCTATTGAGTTTTTCCTTCGGAAGGGTTAGTTTTTACCCCAAGATTAGACGGACACAAAAACGGGAAAATTGTGGAATTACCACTTGTTGAGGCCCAGGGCGGGAATTCAATATTCTCCTAAATCCTATAGAAATAACAAAATGGTTCGAACGAATGTACAAATCAAATAATATTTAAGTAGTACCTATATATAGGTCTCAGGAGGGTAACATAAATAGATAAATACCCACATTAATTAGCAGTTCCTGGGCGACCGAGCTCAGCTCGGGTGAAAATACGGAGAAAACGAATTTTCGCAGACATGAGACCTAGCTAGATCAATTTTTCACCCCCGTAAACTCCCACATCCCAAATGTCATCGAAATCGTTAGAGCCGTTTACGAGAACGTGATTGAAAATATATTTATTTATATATACAATTATTATATATTTGTCTACCGGCCTTTCTGGCATCGGCGAGCGGGGTTGTGGACCTTGTCACTCAAATTCTCCCATTACATGGTGACAAGGTAACCATTCCCTTCTCTTCCGATGCCTGGACGGCCTGGTCTTTGCTCAACCCATGTACATCTGCACCGGAAAAACCTAGCAGCCAACGGATGTGGGACAGCCCAGGAGTCAAGCGTCTATTTGATAATGTCTTGGAAACCGCCTTGGGTGTGGAGAAAGCCAGGTTCAAGGCGGTGTCGAGGCCAGAGTCCGGTGCGTGGCTGCACGCTCTCCCGTCTCCACATATGGGTACCCTGCTCGATAACGACTCCATGCGGGTGGCTGTTGCTCTCCGCCTTGGCTGTAATGTCTGTGAACCCCATGCATGCATCTGCGGTGCCACAGTGGAGAGCAATGGCCACCATGCTCTCAGCTGCTTTAGGTGTGCCGGCAGATTCCCTCGCCACCACGCCCTGAATGACATCATCCGGAGGGCGCTGGTATCTGCCAATATCCCTTGCGTCCTGGAACCACCAGGCCTCAGTCGGTCCGACGGAAAGAGACCTGACGGCCTCACTTTAGTACCCTAGCAAAAAGGTAAATGCCTATTGTGGGACGCAACATGCGGTCAGCACGTTTGCAGCATCCCACCTGGGCCGCACGATACGAGTGGCAGGAGCTGCTGCTGAGTGGGCGGCTGCACGTAAGAGGGACAAATACGCAGTGCTTTCACACTACTTATTTGTCCCTCTTGCCGCAGAGACCACGGGATGCTGGTGCTCGGAGGGAAAGTCTTTCCTTAGGGAGGTGGGGCGCCGCCTGCGGGAAAGAGGCCTCGACCCCCGCTCCGGGTCATTCTTATTGCAAAGGTTGTCCATCGTAATCCAACGCGGCAATGCGGCGAGCGTGATGGGCACCTTTGCACCGGGAGTGACGCGGGGTGGGTTGTTTGAGTAGTTTTAATTTAGTTTAATTTTTTATTTCCAATTTGTTTATTGCTTTTGTTCCTATAAATCTAGTTACTTAATATACTGTGCTGTTTGTTCTTGCTCCTAGAATGTTTATATTTGCATGAGCCAACATTAAATATTATATATAAATAAATATATAGCCGACGCAATTTTTTTCATATAAACTCGTAAATAATCAAATAGACTGTCCGCAACTATTAGCCCTTCTGTCTTTTCGAGCTCCTTCCCGAACTCCTCGCAAACCTATCACGCCATTCTGCCCACCGCTCAGAAGGACTGTCCTCGGCAGTAGCTCGCCTATCCCAAGGATGTGTAAAGCAATTAACAGCTGCAGTCACATGTCTGATGTTTTCTTTGACTCGGTCGTGAAATTTAAAATAAGGTCTGGTAACTGCTTGGATTTGCAATAATAATAAAGTTGGTGACATCCATTTTCTATAAGAGTGACGCGCAGAAAGTTGTTAAAAAAGTTTTAAATTATTTAGTTACGTCGCAATAATAAGTTAAGCATAAACTTGTATCATTTTGATAAGTTAATGTTCAGGCTTTTTTATATAATGCATGCGGTGTTTACCTTTAAGTGATTGTTACACTTAGCAAGTATAGTTATGATAATTGGACTACTGTAAACTTCAGTGTAAACAATTGTTGGTGAACCAAAATAAATAAATAAATAAAAATAAAATATTGCTCGTTTAATAGTATAGGATTATAATTTTACTGTGATTACGCCAAAGGGCGTCTACTGTTCCAATTGATGGTCTATTTCTAACATGTTTGTTTTGAAAGAAACATTTACAGTATGTATGTTAAATTTAATATCACTTAAGTTTCTGAAATATTACTTCTGTCATAATTCCCCACTATATAAAAACTTACAAAACTACAACCTCAAAGTTGTTTCTTCTCTATAATACGAGGGCTGCTACTTATGTATCCGGAATCCGGGATTCCAAACTTTTTAAGCGTTATACCTGACCTCTATGGAAAAATTTGAACTTTTTTTTAATACTGGCCGCTATATATTTTTTTCTCATGTACGCTAGTTTTTTGTTTTTGGGGGGTTTAAAATGTTATGTTGTTGCAAGAATGGAACTTACTCGTGAATATATTTATTACGCTATGATTTAGTACGATTTTCGGCGTGGCTTAACGCAACAACAGTGCATAGATCAACTAATTTCAACGTTTGGTGATGAAGCTCCGTCAAAAACGACTGTGTATCACTGGTTTAGTGAGTTCAATCGTGGACGTAGTATGCTCACGGACGAAATTAAGGAAGGTCGCCCGTAATCGGTCGTTGTACCACAAAATATTGAAGCTGTGCGAAAACTCATAATACATGACCGTCATGTTACATATCGCGAGATAGAGGCGACTATGGGAATATGTATGACGAGCATTAATAAGATATTACATGAACATTTAGCTGTAAAAATAATGTGTTCGCGTTGGATACCGCACAACTTAACTAAAGATCAAAAAGAGGCTCGCGTCGTATGGTGCAAGAAAATGTTGAAGAAATATAACTGTGGTAACTCAAAGGCTATTTATAATATCTACACAGGTGACGATTCCTGGATCTATGCGTATGATCCCGAAACTAAACAACAATCAACAGTGTGGGTTTTTCAAAATGAACCGAACCCTACAAAGGTTACTCGTGCAAAAAGCACCTTGAAGCAAATGGTGGCCTGCTTTTTTAGTATTAATGGCCATGTGGCTACAGTGCCATTAGAAAATCGTAAAACGGTTAATTCAGAGTGGTACACGACCATTTGTTTGCCGGAAGTGTTTGAAGAAATACGTAAGAACAACCAGCGACGAAGAATCATTCTTCATCATGACAATGCCAGCTCTCATACATTACGCGAAACAACTCGTTTTTTGGAAGCTCAAAATATAGAATTAACAGGTCATCCTCCGTACAGCCCTGATTTGGCACCCAATGATTTTTATTTATTTCCAAATGTGAAGAATAAATTACGTGGTCAACGATTTTCGACCCGTGAAGATGCGGTTGACGCGTTCAAACAACACGTTTTGGAGATACCTCATTCAGAATGGCAAAAATGCTTCAAAAATTGGTTTACACGTATGCAAAAGTGCATTGATCATCACGGACAATATTTTGAAAAACATTAAAACCATATTAAGTCGCATATATTTGTATATTTTCACTATTCCGGATACATAAGTAGCAGCCCTCGTATCAATAGATACTTGTATTATAAAATTTACACCATAAGAAGTTGAGCGTACTCGTATAGATCACCGACTATATTTTGTTTTTTTTCTTTGGATAAATATCCCAAACATGGTATATTGTGTTTGTTGGCTATTGATATCTAGATTAATCCTAGCACATGTTATTCTAACTAAGGGATTAATCAAACGGATGGATTCCTTTACCTAGATTAAATTAAGTCCAATATTGCTGGAACTCTGCCATTGAATAAATTGGTTTTGGCTACGCATAGTTTACGAGTATGAAACTGGTATTTCATTAATTTTTTTTGTGTTGAAGATTTTAGTTTGTTTTCGTGAAAATTCCGGAATGGGCAAATATTTTCGTGAAGACCATGACATATTAGTTTAAGTGTCTTAAAAAACAAAATTGGGGACATACTTACACAAATCTAACTAGCTCCTTGGTAAGCTAAATTAGGCATGTGCAATGGGTACTAGACGAATATTTATTAGATCTACCTAAATATCAAATACATAAACTATAATCGCTGACAGACGTCAGAGACGCTAGCGCATCGGCTGCGTTCAGTAATAATGTAAATTTTAAGGCCGTGTCGGACAGCAGGGAACGTCACCCACAAATGGTTTCGCCGGAAGATCAGCGCTGGCTCATGAGCCAGCATTACGCTGAGGCGAGACCATTTCGTGACAAACTGCTTAGTATATTATAGTTAAGTAATACAGTATTTTAAGTTTCTTGTCACGAATAAATTATTTCATTTTCATTATCATAAAAAACGATTTCGATCAGAAACAGATACTCATGTACACAACACACAAATAATATGTATGTGGGTATGTATGTAAATACTTTAATGTAAACAAGACATTGGAAAAAATTCAGAAAAAATAGGTTAAGTTGGTAAAAACGCGAACTTATCACTGTAAGGGATCTCTTCCAGTTAAGAATTGCTCTTACCGGGACTCGATCCAGCGGCGCTAGCACGAAAATCTTAACACGAAGTTCGTATACCTGCATCCCTATCATTCGAGTAATGTAAGTGCGATAGAGATGTAGATACCCGAACTTCGAATTTCGAAGTTCGTAGTTACAGGCTCAGGACCGTTAGTTTCGTAGGCAGGGCACTACGCCCGTCTTGGGTGTTTTTTTTTGTATTTATTTATGTACCTATTTATCATTTAGAAGCGCTAGTAGCTTAAGAGTCCAGCACGGTTGACTCAAGTTAACTCTTCATACAAACGTTGTTTGGTTCTTAAGTTAAAACGAAATAAGTTTCTGTCAAAAATTTCATTTTCGGTACAAGCTTTTATTGCCGACTGTACTTTTCTGCATACCATCATCAACTACTCATTGAGACGATTCTAACGAGCCCAAACTCGATGGGGTTGTGTCGTTTTATTGCGGAGTTCCTATGGCCGCCTTCCAGCTGCAAAATTTCAGCTCAATCGGATAACGGGAAGTGACTGAAAAATGGATTGCAAATTTTGACGGACAACTTACATGCATACAAGTTAATATAAAGCTTGTAAAAATAGAAAAAAAATATAAGGCGATTAGAGACTTAGCATGAAAAGCGTTCAACTCGCTCAATTTTTTTCTTTTTTAATTTCTAACTAAAAAAACTAGTTTTTAGCTTAGATATGGTGGATTCCATTGTGTATACAAAGTTTCATGTTACTCCAGTATGCTGTTTTAAAATGAGTACCAAACTACGTTTGTATGGAGAGTCGAGCTTCCTCGCGACCCTTAAGATAAGATAAGATAATTTTTACTGTCAGAAATGTGTACATTCTGGTAAAAATATAAAATATAGCATCAACATCAACTGTTAAGTCCTTAAGCTTGCTAACAGCCTGACTCTACTAAAGGTGTAAGAAATACGTTTTTAATAGCAAAATGGATATCAACACGAACAAACACCGCTGTATTATTTTCTAAAATATCTGAATACCGATCCAAGTTTCAGAAAGAGGGCATTTGAATAATTTCCAGTTCAACAACAAAGGAACAAAGAGAATGAAAAATATTTCCATAAATAGAAACGTTTAGGAGCCAGACGAAGTCAGAAATAGCTTTAGATATTACTTTCTCTTTCGTAGTGACGAAAATAACGATTTTTTAAACCGTCTCGGTGGCAAACAAATTCCAAAAGCTACATAGGTACCTAACTACAGTGCAAGTACCGGTGTTACAGTTTTTCTTTAAATTGTTTTAATCTCACCTCAACGCTCACTCACAAATATATCTTGACGCCGCGATTCGTAGTAACTAAGCGTAGGTAGAGGTTTAGTTTCGTTAGGCGTGACGGGTGGGGTGAGACGCATGTGCGCGTAAAGAATTAAGGCCTCCACACACCGGTCGCGGGCGCGGGTCGGGCGCGGGTCACGCACGCGACCGGTGTGTGGAGGCCTTAACAGTGAAATTTGGTGAAGGTGGTTGAAAATCGTGGCTTCCAAATGTTTGATTCGAAGATCTTTAAGTTATCGTTCGATCAAAATGTTATAATTGGATGTATGTTATTAATTAAGTTACTTGGATGTTTTTCACCAAAATCCATCATAAACATTCCAAATACTTTCGGGTGACATGGAAGGATGAAGTCTCAGACAAAAGCAAGTTTAAAAAGCTAACATTAAGTCATCATTACGGTTCCGTACCAAAAAGGTAAAAAAGGAACCGTTATGGTGCGACTCTGTCCGTCTGTCCGTCTGTGCGTCTGTCCGTCCGTCTGTCACAACGTTAAATATCTCAGGAACTACTTAAGCTATCAATTTGAAATTTGGAAAAACTGTTAAAAGGGTTAAGGCACGTGTATGGAAATTGAAAAAAATAAATAAACATTTTTATTTTCTGTTTAAATGACGAATCAATATGAGGAGGGTTAAAAAATCAAAATCTAGTAAATAGATCAAGTGGGGTATCATATGAAAGGACTTGAGTTGCACTTTCTAAAACTGTTTTATTTATTTTCTACAGTGGTTAAATTTTGATTTATTAAGGAATAAGTATGTAGAAAAAAATACCATTCCCCCCCCCTTATCTCCGAAGTTCACGAAGCGAAAACTCTGAAGTAATTACATATGATTAAGAGTAACATAAATAATTCAGGAAAAATAAAATAGTTTCTTAATTAAATTTGTAATTTACTTACTTTTGTATGAAATTTTATGCCTTTTAATTTCTATCAAATTATCGTTAAAACTCCTTGATTCAAATAAAAAATAAATAATCGAAATCGGTACGCGTGATAAAAAGCTATCGCTGATAAACAAACATACTAGGTTGTAAGTTGTTAGTACCAAAATGCAGAAGGCGCTTTGCAACGGTAACTTCTACTATGAGCTGTTTAAGATTGTTTAAGAATGAATGGGGTCCTGACATGACGGGTATGGTGTATGAAAGTTTGTACGGAACCCTCGGTGCGCGAGTCAGACTCGTACTTGACCGGTTTTTTTTATATTCGTATTGAAAAACGAGCAAATCATAACGCACCCCAAACCAAAACAAACTTGAGCGAAATCAAACAAACTTTCATTGCCCTTGAGTATATTTAGCGTGCCCAAGATACAAGATTTATCCTCTTCGTTTATGAAGCATGTACTTAAAATCATTATTCATACTTAACACTTCACACACAGTCCATACGGCGAGAAGTTTATTCCCAACTCAACCCAGACGTGACGAAACTCCTTAATATGGAATAATTGCCGCATAAAGTCCACGGGGCGAACTAACATCCGCAGTGCCCTCTGAGTGTAAAAAGGCCGTAAATTATAAAAGCTACATCACAAGGTAGGTTTCATAAACAGTATGTTAATGTATTTTTATAGACAGCGTGTATTTTTAATATTACCTCAAATTGTAACCAGAGGTAGGTGTTAGGGCTATGAACCGATATAGCAAGATTTTTTTTAATTACTCACTTTTTTTTTCCTCATAAAATAATTCGGCACGCAATGTATCACTACATTGTCTTAACTGATGTTACGTCACAATTGTCACAAGCAACCCGCTTCTTCCACGTGTCAAATGAGTGTAAGCATTACATTGCTGCTGGATAAATTTTCAAAAATTAATTACGCTTTGGTAGTTAAGATTAACTTACAATTTTCTAACAATATCGGTTCAGAGTACTAAAAGCTATGTATGGTTACAATTTGAGGTAATATTTAACATACAGACTGTATATTTTTTTGTTTTCGGCCTTATTAGGCGGGAGTACGCTGGATGCGGGTGGCGCAAGACCAGTCATTGTGGCACTCTTTGGGGGAGGCATATGTTCAGCTGGGTCTTTCGGCTTATATGATCATGATGATATTATTTAGGAATTAACAAAGCCTTGCACTTTATTTTTATACCATAAAATATGACTTTCTTAACACTAGGTAACAACAAGCCAATGGAACACCCACCTCTATGTATTTAAGTATTCATTTCTCTATATAAGTATCTATATCGTCGTCTAGTACCCATAGTACAAGCTTTGCTTAGTTTGGGACTAGGTTGATTTGTGTAAGATTGTCCGCAAATATTCATTCATTCATTCATATTCATTTATTCATTCATTTATTCATTTATTCACCTTATGTTTAATATAATAATCATTACAAGAGTCAAAATTATAAAATCAAGCTTTATGCAGGATAGGAAGAATATTACACTCTCTTTGAGTTTTCTACCATATGCAGTCCAACTGAATTTCACGATGATCGTTTTCGACAGCTCACTCGATTCGGTTTCAGCCAAAGATTGATGATTGATGGATAAATAATAGGTGCCTAGGGTTCATGTTATAACAGTCAATAGCTCATAGTCGTATACACATTGACTAGTAAATAAAAAATCAAGCAAGCGACCATGCATTACATCTCGACTCATTTTGTTGTTAAGAGTATCGGTAGAACTGAATTGTTTATACACCGCATGATGAAATACCCTCATTGTTTTCCTTGCTCTTTCGCTTATTTGACACAATAGGTATTATGTAGTACCGTAGTAAGTAGTTTTAGGTTCTTACATAGGTACTAGTAGAAGCTAGTAGACTTTTGACTTGTTGCTTAAATATCATTTTTGTACTCGACGATTAAAATATGTGTATTAAGATTTCATAGAGAATACTGCAACGTCACTCTTTTCATGGTTAAAGTCCATGTTACTGTCGAAACAATCGAAATAACTACTTTTCGATACGCTCCAGATAACTAAAATAAATTCGACCAATCACGTGGCTGCTTTACTGAACTGTAATGAATTGGACCAATAGAATCGCTTTGATGTCGTACGCTCGTTGATGTCTTTTAAGATATCAACAAGCGTACGAGCGATGAGCTGCACTTCGTTTCAACAGTATCGAGTTTGTTTAATTAGTTCAGTTGACTCGTAGAAAATTAATTTTAATGAACTCGTACAAAAAGTATTGTTCACAATAGTGTTATAATCAAGCTTTTTAATCTCGTACCTTTACTTAGGCCACTCAGCAAGCTTCGTGGCCTAAACACGGTACTCGACTAAAAAGCTCTCTATTATAACACGATTGTGAAAAATACTATTATTTAATGTATTTAATGTATTTCATTTATTTAAGTGAACTTTAAAGTTCTTAACGAGAATAAAGAATCTTAAAACATATAATCTAGTCTCGGTCACTGCCACACAACCTAACACAGCTATAGGACACTCACCCTAGACACACCGCCCTCAAAACCCTCAAAATTCTCACATGATCACCATTTTCAGCCCGTAACCGCCCACTGCTGGGTACAGGAGTACGTCACCCGTTCTTACCCTGTGCCAGTCTTATCGAGTAGTGACCCGTGGTCTTCCTAATATCGTCCACCCTTCAAACTGGTGCCACCAATCTGACATAATTTTCTCAAAACTCACAGACTCAAAAAACCTAATTCAAACAGGTTCCTAATTTATTTTTTATCACACTTGCTCGTAAAGGGTGTATTACAGGTGCATAGAGCAGCTATAGCCGATTTACCTCCCGCGGGAGTTATGGATTTTAAAACTCCCTAGGGAGTTATGAGCTAGTGTGTGATCTGATTAGTTAAAGCAAATCCAGGTGGCCGCGCGCTACAAGAATTCTGCTCTGTGATTGGTTGAATAAAAATCGAGCAGGCCATGTGCTGCAAGAATACTGCTCTGTGATTGGTCGAAATATTGAAGCTGCACGCTCCACTCGCACTGATCTGGAAGTGAATTTGTCAATTTCGTCAAATTTTGATTTGGTGCGCATGTATGAAACCTTGATTTTTCTGTCTTTTGTAGTTATTTCCTAGCAAATGTGATGTAAAATTGTGTATAACATGGGTGTAAGAATATTGCAAACTCGAGTCATCAAAAGAGAGTCTTCTGATAGACTCTCGTTTGCAATATTCCACTTACGCCCCTCGTTAAACAATGTACTCTTACACACCACGAGGGCAATTTCACGTGTCAAACTGACTAAGTTAATGTTAAAAATCAGAGAGCAATTCCAGCCATCCTTTGCATAGCGGCGCGCGTATATTACCACAAATAGCTCGCGGATTATATTTATGTTAGCAATAAACTCTGCGTTCGTAAAATTGTCGCCCGCTACTGTGCATCGCATAACATAAATATTTGGAACACCCTGTATATCAACCGATTACTTCCAAAAACACGTATCTCACGTTGATGTGCTGTAATGAAATGCGACGTATCCAAAGCGAAATTAAGTTTATTTTTAATTGTCCATATTGTCTAAGTTTTTAGTTTGAGAGGTTATAGAGCAGGTATACAAGGCTGTTTTGAAAGTGGTGCATCAATCTTTGGTAAATGGGTGTCTGTTGGTGAAGTGAAGTGTTGGTTTCCAGTTCCAGACGAAGAACGTCAGTTTGAATTGTTACGTGTAATGGATATTTCAGTATTAATTTATTAAGAATCAAATGTTAAAAGATAATCTGCCCATTATGTTTCAAAGGACATAATTATATTGTTTGCCCACTATGTCCTAAAATAATGGGTTCATAGTTCAGATATTTGAACAGTGATATTCTACATTTGGTATACTTACTAGTTTTCAACTGTCAGTCAAGTTAATAGGTACAGATTATTTACTGAGCGCCTACATTTAAATTACTTACTGTTTCCTGACCTGATGGGCGTGGGAAGCGGGGCGTTATAGATGCAGTACTCCATGCGTCCGGTACCGCTTCATCATCATCATCATATCAGCCAAAGGATGTCCACTGCTGGACATTACCTCCCCCAAAAAAAAACACAGTGACCAGCCTTTTTTTTGTATTTTTTTTTACTTGGGGAAATGCTTTTACGCCTCCCTCCTAGCCGAGGAACTAGGATGGGTATGACGGGCTCCCGGGAACCCCCCGGACTACCGTCTAATACCACCAAGGTATGCCCTCTCTGCCGTGTAGTAGGGGCGTCATGGGATCGCGAACATTTCACCACGACGCTCCTCGGCAACAGCCGCAGCTGCCCTCACTACTGAGGCAAAAGCCCCGCCTCCCGTCGCAAGCATGCACCACACGCTTCCCGACCCGACCAAAAGACCTCTTACGCCGGGAGAGGGTGATAGACCCTGGATTCACCCTCTCAGGTCCCCTTGTAACTTTTTATAGAGGTTTTCTCCCTTGCAGCCACAACTCGGCCCCGGCCTGACAGTTGTAGCCCCCGCGCCTCACATAAATCTTCTGATACCAGAGGATTTGTCAGGGTTCCGGGTCCGTTATTTATTATAAAGGCAAACGGCAATGGTCTCTCACTCAAGCCGCACCTGGGGAATCTTGCAATTCCCTGGGTGGAACCACCCAACCCCCCGTGTCGGGTTTTTGGTAGCACCAGCAAGCGATAACTTAGGGTTCACTAAATTATCACTTGCCGTTGCCTCCAGGGCGCACCGGCCAAGACACTACCCATTCCTGCGGATCAACCGAATCAAGAGGAATCGGTAGAGTCCAGATACTCGAGGAGATTACCCGTCATTGCGCCCCACAATGACCGGCCTGCGCCACCCGCATCCAGCGGACTCCCACGACCTTTACTTTGGTCATCAGTCCACCTTGTGTCTACCACACTGCGCCTGCCAGTACGTGGTCGCCACTCGAAAACCTTTCTGCCCCAACGTCCATCGGATCTACTTGCAATGTGCCCCGCCCATACTGCCTGTAAAGTTTAGCGATTGGGAGGGCTATAGGTTATAGGTTGTACGCGGGCTGGGTTTCCGCAACTCGACGTCATAAATGCGCCTATTATGCGTATGGGTTTTGTCACTAATCGGTGAGACGATCCGAGAGCTTCGCTCTCAGACTCAATAGTATCTAAGGGCGGAATTACTCTTTTAAATTGATAGATGTTAGCGTTGTGGGTTTCAGGTCCAAATATGAAGGAATTGAAGCTTTCATTCGTTATCATCCTGTCAATTATGTATGTAAATAAGTTAGAGATAAATTGCGTTAGATGCTATTCTAGGCTAAAATCAAGACTACAATTAAAAGTGTAGAAAACTCGCGTTTCGTCCAAAATAGTTGGTTTAAAACATACTTCAGCATACTAATTCAGTATTGTTGGATTAGTGTATCATTTAATGTGTGCTAGATCTAGATTTATGGATTCATAAATTAGACTACTTAGGTTAATTGCAGGAATGAATCGCTGGCCAGCAAGAAAACGCGTGGACGGACGCGCGAGCTGCAGAGACATTCTACCCGCGAAGTCGAGAAAAGTGCTTATCGATCGGCACTGTGGGGCGAGGAACGCTCCCTGGAAAATGGGCCTTATACCCTTTTTGTTAAGGTATATTTTCAGATGAGGAGTCGGATTAGTGGCGTGATCGTGTTAGTGTTGGCTATAAATACCCCGGCGGGCCGAGGAGCGTTTCACTTTTCTATGGGACGTCGAAGCGAGATCACGCTGCAGAATACGAGGGCGGCCAGGCTAGGCTGACCTCTGGGCGCGTACTACTTCGAGGCGGAGCAAGGCTGGTCACCGCTGGGCTGCATTACGGCTGTTGCTGAGAGGAATTAGAGTTTGGTAAGGTCGCAAATGCCTTTGCGATCGTCTGGTGAGATTGGATATTTTATTTTAAAGTGTGACTAATCATAGTGAATTCTGGAATTTCTTAGGGAGTAATTATCTTGTGCGCACATTGTCTTGAATTGAGTGATTAATATTTAGGCAATATCTTTCTGCTCGTGAACTGATATGATCTTATATGATCACGTGTGTATTTTGAATATGTGGCGGTCTAATAGGTTTATCACCTAATAAATGCGCTTAAGACATCAACATATTAGAATTCCGTATACTCCCATGAAGTGAAGTGAACACGACTATTTATAGTACATGAATGTTCGCTAAGGAACGGTCCAATGGTAAATAATTCCTAATTGTATACCAGTATCTAGTGGTTAGTTGTAGGTACAAATGAGGGAAATCTTTATTAAAATATGTGCTAATATTATGTTGTAATTTATTTATGGCGGAGGAGCTGGCTTGTTACGAGCGTCGAGGGAGATCAGAAGGGCAGGAGCCCTGGGAACCAGAGAGGCGTTGGGTACGTGTCCCACTATTAAGAAATTAAAATCTGGTGAGTGACCTTTATAATCACTGTATTGAATGATTCTGAAACTTATTAATTTGTTTTTGGGCTATTATCTAACCATTTCAACGTTATCATACTTGAATTTGTGTATCGAAATCTAGTTCTACTGTATATAGTTTGGGGAATATGCTAGATAAAGTACGAGCGGTTTATGTATAGGTTATGAACAGATCTAGGTCATTGGTCAAATAACTGACGATATTACAGAAATGTTGTTTTGTTCTACATATATATTACTAGTTGTTTTGTCACTGCGATATGATTGGGTTCTGTGCGCCCTTACGAGATAAAGTGATCAATTATTATACGACAACCTAGCTATAGCAATTGACTCGGTCCGTGGTACGCGTTACACTATGAGGATAGATTGTTAAGATGCGGATAAGCGACAAATATTACCACAAGTTCATATTAATATCCGGTGGTTAGTATAGGTGCTGATGGGTGGTTACTTTACTAGATTAACGCAACTGAATAAAGTAGTTATATACACTCGTGGCTGTGTGCTCGGTGTCGAGACAACCATATCCACAGGGCACATTGAGGACCCTGGCCACACGAGAATTCTCCCGAAAGGGGCTTCTTAGTCAGCAGAGATGTGCCCGCACTAGAGCGCCAGTCATAGATGTGTAGACAGAGTGAGTGGCTGAGAGTCTTCAATCTTGCAAATTGAGGGACCTCACTGGTCGAGCTGCTGTCTTAGTTCTAACAACCCTCTTAACAAGGGTTACGGTTGTGTTGGTTTATGAAGTAATCAGATGTACTTATAGATATATTGTGTGGAATTCCTTGAATGAATGAATCTAGCGTAGTAAATTAGTTATGTACACCTGTGGCCGAGAGCTTAGCGTTGTGGACAACCATATCCAAAGAGCACATTGACGACCCTGACCAATACGAGAATTCGCCCGTTAAGGGGTTTCTTAGTCAGTAGAGATGATGATCGCGCTTAGGCCTCCGTCACGGATGTGTCAACGAAGGTAAGGTTGGTGAGACCTTTCAGTCTTGCAAACTGAAGAGTTTCGCTGGCCAAGCCGTCGTTTTGCTTTAACCGAAGCTTCTTACCGTGAAGCTAGCTAAGTTGATTTTACAAGGGAATCCAACACTTTCGCTTTAGTAACGTCAATAATTAAGTAGGTATCTTGTTAGGTGGGGTCGTTATTATCGGGATCTCAACAAAAGTATCGCAGTGGGTTGGTAATTAATTATCATTCGTCAGTTCAACTGTGCATTGTCGTATATTTAACATTGTTCCGACTATAAAGTGCCTTTGAGTTGATTGGGTGAGATTGGTTGCTAAGACACTGTGTTACATCCATTGAGATATTTTGGGGATGAATTGTATTATAAATTGCTTAGGAAAAGTCAGTACTAATTGGTATTAGATTTGATAGAAATAACGATAGGGTAGACGGAATCAGCAGATGAGGTGGGATTACTAGCGAGTACGAGCAGCCGCGAGCGAGCGAGAGGCGAGCGCTACAGTTCGCTAACAACTCTAAGATTCATCGTTAGGGAGAATCGATATTATACTAGACATTGCGTCATTCATGTACCTGGAAGTAAAACATGTACTAATATTCTATTTCAATAGACTATCATCGCATCATCATCAATATCTTGACTTATGATTATTTTCATTATTATATCATCGCATCATCATCAATATCTTGACTTATGATTATTTTCATTATTATATCATCGCATCATCATCAATATCTTGACTTACGATTATTTTCGTTATTATATCATCGCATCATTATCAATATCTTGACTTCTTCATGATTATTTTCATTATTATATCATCGCATCATCATCAATAGAGATCCCATCATGGCCAACACAAGTTGACCACTATTGTATTGCGAGTCTGTTTAAAGGGCGTCACCTACCACATAGCGTAATTTATCACTTCCCACAACTTAGTATAATAAGGAATTTATGCCCACTTTAGCCTCCATAATTGTGCATCACTTAATGAGACTACTGAATTGTAAATTAATTCTAAGGAACTGGTATAATTGTCTTACTTAAGTTATAGGTTCTACTAAAATAGGGTTAATGTACATGTAAACTGCAGACACTGGTGATGCCTCTCGGTTCTGAAAATAGACCTTAATACTATATTTTAAAGCTAAGATACTTACCTGCCACATATATACATACCTAATTGTTTACATATTTAATGTGAAGATGTACCTACCCATTTGTCCTTATATAAATAAATCTATACTTACGCATTAATAGTGAGCGCGAGCGATACCTATAGCATCTACCTAGTTATAGAATCATATATGCATGTAGTATGCACCTATCTCAAACTCCAACGTCAGTTGCTAAATGACCACTGTCACGGGTAGCCGCTATCGCCCTCGCGGTCGCTATACTTTAATTTCGCATACGTACCTGCTGTGTTTTCTCTTACACTCTTCTTTCCTGCACCCCGTCACCATCTACCGTTTACAAAGTGGCCCTACGAACCGGATCGAGTTGATATTGCATGTATCGAACGCCGCACAAGATGGTGAACACCCGCAGAAACGTGAAAAAAGAACATGAGAAGCAGGAGCGTGATGTGGAAATGCCGAAAGGGGACGAAACTGACGTGGAACAACTCACTAATCAGCCTCCTAGTAAAAATATTGAGAAAAACTTTAAGGATTTCGACAAGACTTACGTAGTAAACGAACCAGTTGCGGGTACGTCAAAATTAGTTTTGAACCCGGCTGAAAAAGAGCCCCAAATACCGCCTGATTCACGCAGTAGCAACCGCTCGAAGTCGAAGAAGTCCACGTCTTCTCACATATTGGCTGAACGAAAACAACTGAAAATAAAAACTGCAGAAGAGCAGGCACGCATACAAATGATCTTGGTTAAAAAGAAACTAGCGGCAGAACTAACAGCCCTGGAAGAAAAATACAGTCACACATCCTCGAAGTCAAGTGAGACCCAGAATAATGGAAGTGAAATCGAGAATTGGATTGACCGCAGCCAGCAGGCGCTTCAACAAGTTCGGGAGGCAGGCGAGGTCACTGCCCGCCAGCCGGCGCCGACCGCCATCGACTCAGAAGCAACGATGTTTATGCTGGCACAGGCTCTCAAGGATCTAACAGCTTCCACCTGTAAACAAAATAATAATTTAATCAGTCGTTTGAGTACACCACGCGAATTACCTACCTACTCAGGTGACGTTATGGAGTGGTTGAATTTCAAACAAGCGTATGATGAATCTACAGAACTCTGTAACTACAGCACGAAAGAGAATCAGTGGCGTTTGAGAAAGTGTCTCGTCGGAGCGGCACGAGAAGCGGTATCCGCATTACTTATCATCGGTTCGTCGCCCGACACCGTCATGGCAACCCTCGAACTACAATTTGGAAATCCAGATTTAATCGTAAATAAAATCATGAGTGATATCAAGAAGTTACCTTCGCTGCCTCAGGATTATATTGGAGACATTGTGAAATTTTCAATAAAAATTACAAACTTTGTAGCTGCTGTCAAAACACTTAAGAGAGATGAGTACTTACAAGGCGTCAGTATTTGTACAATTATCCTATCAAAGTTACCGACTGCCTTACTCACAAAATGGTCCGATTACAATTTTAAAAACAGAGAAACTAAATCGACTAAGTTGGATTTATTATCACAATTTCTATCGGACGAAGCAACTAAACTTAATGAGTCCGGTATTAGCCTGCTGAGTATGAAGCAAACAAACAGCTGTACGGATAGAAGCGGATTTAAGCAACACGCTGTATTTATGGCTAATCAACAAACAGAAAAATGTAAGTTTTGCAAGTTATCCCCGCACAGCCTAAATAATTGCAGGCTATTTAAAAAGTCTTTACGAAAAGAAAGATGGAACTTTGTCAGGAATCACGGGATATGCTTTAAATGCATAGCAGCTGTCCATGATAAGGAAAGCTGCTGCGCGCCATTGTGCGACAAGGACGGCTGCGGGCAGCCGCATCACGCACTACTTCATTACCCAATAAACAAACAAGCGCCGAGTCACGTTCACACTGTAGAGGTTATCGCCGAAGAGAATGACTTGGAGCAGGTGGAGTCCGAAGAAGACTCACAGCCTGAGAGTGAGCCTGGGTCTGAAACCGGTATTGTTGCAAATATAAGCGGGGACAACAACAAAGTTCTTTTAAAAGTGGTTCGTGTTAATATTCACGGCCCTAAGGGCGCGATCACAACGCACGCCCTGTTAGACGATGGCGCGTCTATTTCTCTGATCTCAGCTGATGTGGTGAACCAACTAGGTTTAGCTGGAAGAAGTGAAACTTTGCGTTTACGTGGTGCTTGGAACTCTGGTGAAATTCTTTGCAAATCCGAACTGGTAGACTTTAAAATATCAAATGAGAACAATGAGTATTTTGAGTTACGTGCTCGCAAAATAGCGGAGTTGAACTTACCTGTGCAAAAACTTTCTAAAATAAACATTAAAAATTATGCATACCTAAGTGAACTAAAAGGGTTTTATCAAAGTGCTGACGTGAAACCGGAACTATTAATCGGACAAGACAATTATCGTCTTATGATGCCTATAAAAATCATCTCGCATAAACGAAATGAACCGTGTGCTACATTAAGCTCATTAGGCTGGTGTGTACATGGCCTTATTACCTCACCTGTTAACCAGGGAACATTAGCGCAGCGCGCTGCAAAAAACATCTTTCCCGCGTCCCACCACGACGCTTCTCGCTCGCTCCCGTTGCTACCCGGCGCGGTAGGCATGTTGCCTAGCGCTGATAACGCCGACCGGCTAGCCTTTGACAACAGTCCGCCCGGCGCGCACGGCGTCTCCCCGGACCCGCGCGCCTGCCGCATCCCGCTGAGACCTGCCGAGGACGAGTTACCTACCATTGAAAATTGTTGTTTTTATGAATCGTCAGTTTTATTTATTGACTCGAGTGACCCAGATAAGAACCCACGGTTATTTATTGAATCGAAGCCTGACGCCGCACGAGTTATTATGCACAGCCACTACGTAGACGATTTCATAAACTCGCTACACACAGAAAGCGAAGCGATAAATATTATTAAGGATGCTGTTTCCGAGGTGCATAAATTTGGAGGTTGTGAGATACGTGAGTGGACAAGTTTATTGGTGGATGGTGCGAATAAGACGCAAAGAACCTTAGGATTATTATGGAATCCATTGAAGGACACGCTGGAAGTCGATGTATCGTTCAAAAATATAGCTAACGAAATCCTAAAATTCAAAAGAGTACCTGCAAAGCGCGAACAGCCTTGTCTATCTACGATGTTTTTGGCATATTGGCTCCAGTGACGATAAAAGGAAAAATATTATTAAAGTCCGTCTGGAAAACAAGCCTTTCGTGGGATGAAAAAAATACTAAGGAGCTATTTAGGTACTGACTTCAAACGCTGGATCACCGACCTCACACATGTTGTTGGTTTGCATATACCTAGATGGTACTTTTCTGCATTTGACCAGTCAACAATTAGTGCGAAAGAGACAACAAGCATTCTACAACTTCATTTGTTCGCTGGTGCCTCGCCGCCGTGCGCTTATGCTGTCGTTGCATACTGGAAGCTTATCAACAAGAATAAAAGTGTGTGCGTAACTGCATGTAAAAACAAAACCAGCTGTTTGGATTGGCGTAACGTAACGTCACGAATGAATATTGCGGACCTAGCAATAAAAACGCACTATAAGCTGGACGCTGAGTCCGAGTGGTTAAAAGGGCCTAAGTTTTTATTTGATGAGAAAAATAAATGGCCGAAGGACATTTTAGTGCCGGAAGTAAACAAGGATGGCTTAGAGATGGCGTTGTTTCTGCAACACGAACCGGCAAGCCTTGACATACCTGAATCATCATGGATCCGTTTTGTCCGCGCCACCGCCGCTGTCCTGAAATTAATAACTAAAATAAAAAAGTTAGATGTCAGTGAAGCAATTACTTTAGAACGCGCAGAACGCTTAGTATTAAAGTATTCACAAATAATCGTTCGGTGGCGACCTGATGCTTATCGTCGACCCAAATGCCCCCAGAAACCACTGGGCTCGCGGAACGGTGCAAGAAGGGTCCATCTTAGAATAAAGTCAAGCGTGTTGATGAGACCGGCCGCTCGTATTGTACGCCTAGCGGTGTGAGTGCTGCCGAAGCAGCACTGGGGGGGAGGTTGTAAACTGCAGACACTGGTGATGCCTCTCGGTTCTGAAAATAGACCTTAATACTATATTTTAAAGCTAAGATACTTACCTGCCACATATATACATACCTAATTGTTTACATATTTAATGTGAAGATGTACCTACCCATTTGTCCTTATATAAATAAATCTATACTTACGCATTAATAGTGAGCGCGAGCGATACCTATAGCATCTACCTAGTTATAGAATCATATATGCATGTAGTATGCACCTATCTCAAACTCCAACGTCAGTTGCTAAATGACCACTGTCACGGGTAGCCGCTATCGCCCTCGCGGTCGCTATACTTTAATTTCGCATACGTACCTGCTGTGTTTTCTCTTACACTCTTCTTTCCTGCACCCCGTCACCATCTACCGTTTACAGTACAACTTCAATTAACGTGTAACTTTTTCCCTTTATAGAAATACAAACTTCATACTTCTCGAAAAGGGCCTGGGTCTATTCGCACAACGCAGAGCCTCACCCACTAGACGAAATCACACGCCAAGCCACTTCACCAGCGCGAATCACGTATAGCTTAGGTCTAAATAGGTCTTCGAGGTTAGGTTCCAGAGATAATAAATTCTAGGTTAGATTACGGCATTGTAGGCCTGGAGTCGGACGGTTTTTTATTTGACCGAATCTCTTTCCGTCCGGCAATATCCTAGGAGATGATTTGGTCTGTTAAAGTACTCAAGCTCGATTACTTTAACATAAATAACGAGAGATTCTGTAGCTGTAGGATAGATTTACCTAGACTAGAATAAAACCCAACCTTTCTAGTAGGATCGGCCGGAACTAACTCGATTTTTCTATTCGCTTTGGTACGAGTTAGTATTTATAGGATCAAAGTGGATATCTAGTACAATCGAGTCTTGATCTTACTGGATTAATTAATCAAAGGTTCTTTAGCTTCAAAACAAACAAAATTAATTTGATATTTCTATGGTAAATAAATGATTTATTTTCTCGCTTATTATCTGTTTAATTTTATTCAATAGCTTTTCCTTCAGGTAGGATTCAATTTTCAGACGACTAGAAGCTTCTCAGGAGCTTCAGCTTTCAGATAGGGGTTAATTTAAGTTCAGAATACAAAAACATAAAAAGCAAGCCATTTAAGAGGTTGAATCGTTACATTTTGGTGAGGCCGTGACCAGGATGAAAATAGGGTTTTAAATTCACTTTTTAGTATCCCGGGTTACTACAGAATAGAGTATTTTCGTTTAAAAAAAAAAAAAAAAAAAAATAAAAAAAAATTATAATAAAAGGAAAAATATTTTTTATTACGTGATTCGCTTGGTGAAAGGGCTAATTAAATTTATTTACAGATTTTTCTGTGTGTGGGTTATACAAATAACCCACATTTTGTTGCCGTGGAGTAGATAGAGAGATGGAGTTTGTATTTTTTAATGTTGTGTTGTGTATTATTTTCAGGACTTTCTTTCTTTTATTTTATTTCAAAGAGATTTTCACGCGCGATACGTACGTGAATTGTGTTGTGTATTATTTTCAGGACTTTCTTTCTTTTATTTAATTTCAAAGGGATTTTCACGCGCGGTACGTAGGTGAATTACTAATCAATAAGTTATATCACACTAAACTATGAAAAATATGCATAGAAATAATTTTGTTGTAGACGAAGGGCTAATATTATTTTGACAGAAATTCATTTGGGGGTACACATTTTTATTCCCGACTGTACTTTTCTACATATGTTTACCAACTGCTCATTGAGACGATTCTAACGAACCCAAACTCGATAGGTTTGTGTCATTGTATCACGAAGTTCCTAGGCCCATCTTCAAACCCCAGCATCAGATTAGTTCCTTGTCATCATAACTTTAATTTGTCATGTGATTTATACATTCGTGCGAAATTTTAGGCCGAACGGAAGTCAGGAAGTGAGTCTAATCTAAGAATTAAGTAAAAACGTAACAGTACCTAAACACTCTTTTCATCGGACAGTCGTGTCAAAGTAGTGCCTACGCGTAATTTGTATAAAAGGGGGGCAGGAATGTTATGCGGAATGGCCTTACAATCTGCCAATGCCATAGCACAATTAAGTAGGTTCCATATACATCAGGCGGTTGCGGTAGTAGTTATAATAAAGTTTAGGTATAATGGTTTTATTCCAAAATAAAATAAAAATAAAATAAAACGGAATAAGGTTACCTCAAAGATAGTATTTTGTTATATTAGCATCTTATGTATTTAACTACGATTATTTCATCCTTCATATTCAATTGTTGCATTCGAGTTCGCAAGAATAGTGTTGAGGTCATTGACATTCTGTCCCACATTTTAGGCAATTATTCGTTAAACAGCGGTTAGGAAAGTACCGGTGGATGATTATAGTACCAAGGACTTAGGAACATACTAAAGAACTCATCACATAGTTATAGGTAACTTTCGTAAGCTATGGGAGAAAAGTAGGTACATTTAGATGCGTTTATACCTAGTTAGTTGACCTAGTCAAATTGAATCCAATTCTCGGCGTTTACGTTAAATCGATCGCTACTAAGTATTGTCCGAAATCTTAAGTACCTATAACCTTGCGGATATTTTCTACGTAATCGTCTTTGTAAAGAAAGTAATTGTAAGAATAGATAAGTAGGTAATTCGCGCGAGTTATATTCATTAACCAGTTAAAATGATAGGAAACTGGAGCGGTTATCTGTTACAAGAAAATGCGCATTCGAATCGGATTAGTTCCGGCTAGAAATTCAAATACCTAAGATCAAAGGTACACTATAATGGACTTTGTTGTTAGGTCATTAAGGTCAAAAGGTAAGCTGTGTGTAGGTATTTAAATGGTTGTCATCGTGAGTCAGTGAACCGGTTGTATGTACGCGTGAGATTTCAATTTTTAATTTCGTAGGTACATAAAACCACTTTGGCAGGGTTAAAATAGTGACAGGGTCGAAGTTAGACAACAAGTCAAGGGCACTTAAATACCTGGCTAACTCCACAGAGGTATATTCCTGGCATGGTAGGACTCACACATTTCCACATAAATACGCGGCCACTCTATCACATTCACTTTATAATGTGCACCAGTTCAATTATCACTACATTGATTTATGTTTGAATACACACTAAACCACAGTAAAACACTTTAAACTGATTAAATAATAGGCCTAAATATGCGAGAATTCGGCTCGTTGAAGCCCGCGCGCAAACTAAAAACAATTTTAAACATCGAACTTAGGTTCGGGCGGCCATTTTGGAATCTAGCGACGTCGCGGCGCCAGTAATCATAAAGATTTTTGGCGGGAAATTGTTGTTTAATTTGATGATAAAGGAGTAATATTAATTAACTATATGTCGCGTTCGCTTATAATTTGGTGGAATGGGTGAACAGTTTTAGGATCATAGGATAAATATTTATGTAATGCATTAAGGTCGGTCTTAAATAAAGCGCGTCGCACGTAAAATATTTTGACACGGAAAATAATGTAGCCAGTAAGATGCGTTAATATTGATAGTAACTTTATGATAATGGCATAGTGTAAATTATTTCTAATAACTAGGTAATAATATAGTTGCTTAACTTTTTTTAAGTAAGTAATAATAGATATATATATATAGATATAAGATTAAGGCGCTATTGTATTAGGTCAACCTGTAAAAATAGTTGCTGTACTGAAATAAATAAATAAAATAAATAAAATAAAAAAATAAAATAAAAAAGGTAACACGTGTTGGCAAGCGAATGAAATAAAACGAATTCATTGAATAAGGATATTCCAAAATCCGTCTGTCTGGTTTAGTTACTTCATGAGTCATAATTATAGAGCGGGGTTTGTGAAGTTTCAGAATAATTTAAATAATTAATTATAATTCCAGTCAAGTTAGGTTTTCATATATATATGCAAAACCAAGCACGCGTGATCTACGGTACGACATTATTAGTTAGCGAATAACTTTGATACTCAGGTTCTGAGGCGAAAGACTTCGCTGATAGGGATTTCCGAATCTCACGGGAGATTCAGCTCTAAGAAAGGGGGGCAGAAGGCTTAGAATCGTAAGACAATGTGTGTAGGACATGAAATTGATTAACCGCAACGCACTTAATTATTAATAAGGTAGTGTTAAAGTCATGGGTTCTATCAATAGGGTTGAATGCAATTTAAATGTAGGTAGGTATAGTAAGTAAATATAGTACGGATCAATTCATTGATAGTTACGTTGATAGTAAAATTTATTACTTACGTATTTTAAACAATGGTTTCAGAATTTGTCAAGTATAAGATGGATAGTTGTCCCAGTCTGAAACCGAAAGATTAGAGCTTGTCAGACAAATACCATATATGTACCGGTTCGCGTCAGGTTACGAAAGATATTCGCCATGTTTACATTATATGGTAACAGGGCAATTCGGAGAAATTATATTAGTAATACCAAGTTGTGCACGTGTTATTATTATTATGTACTTTAAGGCAGGAGTCGTATATATCGCATGGCACTTTAATTGGTTACCATAGTATGTGATACTGGAGTATGTAAACTAACTGTTCCACCTCTCTAGTCATTGTTGAGGTAAAGTGAATTTCGAAATAGGTCGTTAATTTCGCAACTTATCTTAACAGCGCACTGGACGGGCGGTTTGTCCGGCGGGCTATGAATCGCGAGCGTCCGGGTTCGATCCCCGGTACGGAAAAATCTTTTTGTGTTTTTTTATTTTTGCTTTACTAACAATATTGTGGGCTACTACCTTTTAAACCTTTGGTTATTAAATTGAACGAATTTTACAATGTTTGGAGCAAGTTAAGGGTAATTGGGGATGCTTATATATTTAGGCGTTTATAGTTTTAACATTATGCGATTTAGGTATTCATCAAATTGTGTATTTGTCTACGACATAGGGTCCGTCTATTTTTTTTCCATGAAGTACCTATGACAAAAATGACTTATCAGTTAATGTAAGAGGTTGTAATTAGGTATTATTTAAGGGTCTGCGGTATAATTTTACGGATGCATAAAATTATCATCGAGGCACTCGCGTAGGTTTATTGAACAGAACGTATGGTTGTTTATAAACGATATTCGTATTAGGGCATATTTCCAAGTTCGGTTACAAAACTAGCGCAAAATAGGTCAGATATTGGTCACGTAGGAAAATTAATTTGACCCGTGGCGGGGATATTTTGATGCTAGCGACAAACGCAAGTGATATTTCTCTCATTCATGTAAGAAATAAGTAGTCGGCCGATGGATTAACTGTCACATGAGTAAGATCGCGGTTGCTTTCCGTTCTTTCGTAACCGTTCAAAAGAGTTTAGTACCTTTATTTAATTCAGTGCTGGATTAAAATAGGCCTTATGGATTAAAATGGGGAGATTTTAGAAGAAGGAATTACTTACGGTCGGTTGACTAGACACACACTAGTCGAGTTCCTGGTAGCACAGTATTCATTGTTTCACTAACTTCACTTTAAAACTAACTTTAAATAATAACTAGTTTTTTGCCTGCGGCGCGGCGCGCGAGCGCGCCGCGGTACCTATTTGTACTTTTGACTTGTTTATTCAAAATCTGCCTGTATTTTTTTGGTTTTTGTATATCCAAGGAAAAGGAAAGTGAAATTCCGCTATGGGAAGGGAAAAGCGGAGGGTATTTTTTGTCAGAGAGATCGCGCACTCAGTCTTGCTTGTGACGGGAAGGTGCGGGGGGTGTGTGTCCGCGTGGGCTCGCCCTTCGGGCCTTCGGCCCTCGGGCTCGCGTAGAGAGCGAGCTCTACAGGGCCGCTTCGGGCCTTCGGCCCTACGCGGAGCTCGGCCTTCGGCCTTCGCGTACCTGGAAGCTCACCTTCGGGCCTTCGGCCCTCAGGTTCGCTTAAAGACACTTGGGGGGCGTAGGGTTTCCGCAAGCGCGCTCTGAAGGGACGCTTCGGGCCTTCGGCCCTACGCGGAGCTCGGCCTTCGGCCTTCGCCTACCACGAAGCTCACCTTCGGGCCTTCGGCCCTCAAGTTCGCTTTTAAGACACTCGGGGGTTAGTGAGTGGTAGCACAACCTTAAACTCCCGCAGCTCGGCCTACGGCCTCGCAGGACGCTTCGGGCCTTCGGCCCTACGCGGAGCTCGGCCTTTGGCCTTCGCGGCGCTCGGCCTTCGGCCTTCGCCTACCAGGAAGCTCACCTTCGGGCCTTCGGCCCTCAGGTTCGCTTTTAAGACACTCGGGGGTAGTAAGTGTCCGCGTAGGCTCGCCCTTCGGGCCTCCGGCCCTCGGGCTCGCGTAGTAAGCGCACTCTGAAGGGACGCTTCGGGCCTTCGGCCCTACGCGGAGCTCGGCTTTCGGCCTTCGCCTACCACGAAGCTCACCTTCGGGCCTTCGGCCCTCAGGTTCGCTTTTAAGACACTCGGGGGTTAGTGATTGGTAGCACAACCTTAAACTCCCGCAGCTCGGCCTACGGCCTCGCAGGACGCTTCGGGCCTTCGGCCCTACGCGGAGCTCGGCCTTTGGCCTTCGCGGCGCTCGGCCTTCGGCCTTCGCCTACCGGGAAGCTCACCTTCGGGCCTTCGGCCCTCAGGTTCGCTTTTAAGACACTCGGGGGTTAGTGATTGGTAGCACAACCTTAAACTCCCGCAGCTCGGCCTACGGCCTCGCAGGACGCTTCGGGCCTTCGGCCCTACGCGGAGCTCGGCCTTTGGCCTTCGCGGCGCTCGGCCTTCGGCCTTCGCCTACCGGGAAGCTCACCTTCGGGCCTTCGGCCCTCAGGTTCGCTTTTAAGACTCTCGGGGGTAGTAAGTGTCCGCGTAGGCTCGCCCTTCGGGCCTCCGGCCCTCGGGCTCGCGTAGTAAGCGCGCTCTGAAGGGACGCTTCGGGCCTTCGGCCCTACGCGGAGCTCGGCCTTCGGCCTTCGCCTACCACGAAGCTCACCTTCGGGCCTTCGGCCCTCAGGTTCGCTTTTAAGACACTCGGGGGTTAGTGATTGGTAGCACAACCTTAAACTCCCGCAGCTCGGCCTACGGCCTCGCAGGACGCTTCGGGCCTTCGGCCCTACGCGGAGCTCGGCCTTTGGCCTTCGCGGCGCTCGGCCTTCGGCCTTCGCCTACCGGGAAGCTCACCTTCGGGCCTTCGGCCCTCAGGTTCGCTTTTAAGACACTCGGGGGTTAGTGATTGGTAGCACAACCTTAAACTCCCGCAGCTCGGCCTACGGCCTCGCAGGACGCTTCGGGCCTTCGGCCCTACGCGGAGCTCGGCCTTTGGCCTTCGCGGCGCTCGGCCTTCGGCCTTCGCCTACCGGGAAGCTCACCTTCGGGCCTTCGGCCCTCAGGTTCGCTTTTAAGACACTCGGGGGTAGTAAGTGTCCGCGTAGGCTCGCCCTTCGGGCCTCCGGCCCTCGGGCTCGCGTAGTAAGCGCGCTCTGAAGGGACGCTTCGGGCCTTCAGCCCTACGCGGAGCTCGGCCTTCGGCCTTCGCCTGCCACGAAGCTCACCTTCGGGCCTTCGGCCCTCAGGTTCGCTTTTAACACACTCGGGGGTTATTGAGTGGTAGCACAACCTTAAACTCCCGCAGCTCGGCCTACGGCCTCGCACGCTTCGGGCCTTCGGCCCTACGCGGAGCTCGGCCTTTGGCCTTCGCGTCGCTCGGCCTTCGGCCTTCGCCTACCCTGAAGCTCACCTTCGGGCCTTCGGCCCTCAGGTTCGCTTGTAAGACACTCGGGGGCATAGTAGCATAGTCCTATACTCCCGCAGCTCGGCCTACGGCCTCGCTGGACGCTTCGGGCCTTCGGCCCTACGCGGAGCTCGGCCTTCGGCCTTCGCGTACCTCGAAGCTCACCTTCGGGCTTTCGGCCCTCAGGTTCGCTTGAAAGACACTTGGGCGCTGTAAATAGTAGCAAAACCTTAAGCTCCCGCAGCTCGGCCTACGGCCTCGCAAATTTGTTTTGCCCATGCCGTCCGCCATTTTGGATTTTTTCCATTTTTTTTTTCTTTTTACAACTCTTGGGCCCCTCAAGTCCTTGCATGCCAAATCTCGGCGCGCTGCGACCAATTTGAAATTTCAAAAAAAAAAAAGTTTTTTTTTTCGGCCAAAAAAAAATGCGGTTGTACTCCCTTTGGGAACCTTTATGACAATTGGTCGAAACCGCTATTCAAAAGTCGAGCGGTTTGGCCGGAAAAAAAAATCGAAAAAATTCCCCATACAAAATTTTTTTTAGAGCTAAAAAAAAAAAAAAATATTTTCAGAATCTAGAGCCATATAGAATTCCGCTAGCTAAATTTCAGCGCTCTAGGAGCATTTTGAAAAAAAATTAAAAAAAAACTTCGTTTTTTTTTAATTTTTTTTCTGCCAGCAAAAACTGCACGCAGTTCTTTATGACATTTGGTCAAGCACCCCTAACCTAGCTGTAACCGTTGAGCCAGGCTGTATAGCAACTTTTTTCCAGGAGCCAAATCTTCAAATGTCAGATTTTTCTGGGGGTCACATTGATGACAGTAACACTTTTTCCATACAAGTCAAAGCTCCAGTTACACTCCTTCATGGAGAACAACCATATGAATGAGAAATGAGTCGTGCTGGAGCTTTATAGTATATTAACTAGTTTTTTGCCTGCGGCGCGGCGCGCGAGCGCGCCGCGGTACCTATTTGTACTTTTGACTTGTTTATTCAAAATCTGCCTGTATTTTTTTGGTTTTTGTATATCCAAGGAAAAGGAAAGTGAAATTCCGCTATGGGAAGGGAAAAGCGGAGGGTATTTTTTGTCAGAGAGATCGCGCACTCAGTCTTGCTTGTGACGGGAAGGTGCGGGGGGTGTGTGTCCGCGTGGGCTCGCCCTTCGGGCCTTCGGCCCTCGGGCTCGCGTAGAGAGCGAGCTCTACAGGGCCGCTTCGGGCCTTCGGCCCTACGCGGAGCTCGGCCTTCGGCCTTCGCGTACCTGGAAGCTCACCTTCGGGCCTTCGGCCCTCAGGTTCGCTTAAAGACACTTGGGGGGCGTAGGGTTTCCGCAAGCGCGCTCTGAAGGGACGCTTCGGGCCTTCGGCCCTACGCGGAGCTCGGCCTTCGGCCTTCGCCTACCACGAAGCTCACCTTCGGGCCTTCGGCCCTCAAGTTCGCTTTTAAGACACTCGGGGGTTAGTGAGTGGTAGCACAACCTTAAACTCCCGCAGCTCGGCCTACGGCCTCGCAGGACGCTTCGGGCCTTCGGCCCTACGCGGAGCTCGGCCTTTGGCCTTCGCGGCGCTCGGCCTTCGGCCTTCGCCTACCAGGAAGCTCACCTTCGGGCCTTCGGCCCTCAGGTTCGCTTTTAAGACACTCGGGGGTAGTAAGTGTCCGCGTAGGCTCGCCCTTCGGGCCTCCGGCCCTCGGGCTCGCGTAGTAAGCGCACTCTGAAGGGACGCTTCGGGCCTTCGGCCCTACGCGGAGCTCGGCTTTCGGCCTTCGCCTACCACGAAGCTCACCTTCGGGCCTTCGGCCCTCAGGTTCGCTTTTAAGACACTCGGGGGTTAGTGATTGGTAGCACAACCTTAAACTCCCGCAGCTCGGCCTACGGCCTCGCAGGACGCTTCGGGCCTTCGGCCCTACGCGGAGCTCGGCCTTTGGCCTTCGCGGCGCTCGGCCTTCGGCCTTCGCCTACCGGGAAGCTCACCTTCGGGCCTTCGGCCCTCAGGTTCGCTTTTAAGACACTCGGGGGTTAGTGATTGGTAGCACAACCTTAAACTCCCGCAGCTCGGCCTACGGCCTCGCAGGACGCTTCGGGCCTTCGGCCCTACGCGGAGCTCGGCCTTTGGCCTTCGCGGCGCTCGGCCTTCGGCCTTCGCCTACCGGGAAGCTCACCTTCGGGCCTTCGGCCCTCAGGTTCGCTTTTAAGACTCTCGGGGGTAGTAAGTGTCCGCGTAGGCTCGCCCTTCGGGCCTCCGGCCCTCGGGCTCGCGTAGTAAGCGCGCTCTGAAGGGACGCTTCGGGCCTTCGGCCCTACGCGGAGCTCGGCCTTCGGCCTTCGCCTACCACGAAGCTCACCTTCGGGCCTTCGGCCCTCAGGTTCGCTTTTAAGACACTCGGGGGTTAGTGATTGGTAGCACAACCTTAAACTCCCGCAGCTCGGCCTACGGCCTCGCAGGACGCTTCGGGCCTTCGGCCCTACGCGGAGCTCGGCCTTTGGCCTTCGCGGCGCTCGGCCTTCGGCCTTCGCCTACCGGGAAGCTCACCTTCGGGCCTTCGGCCCTCAGGTTCGCTTTTAAGACACTCGGGGGTTAGTGATTGGTAGCACAACCTTAAACTCCCGCAGCTCGGCCTACGGCCTCGCAGGACGCTTCGGGCCTTCGGCCCTACGCGGAGCTCGGCCTTTGGCCTTCGCGGCGCTCGGCCTTCGGCCTTCGCCTACCGGGAAGCTCACCTTCGGGCCTTCGGCCCTCAGGTTCGCTTTTAAGACACTCGGGGGTAGTAAGTGTCCGCGTAGGCTCGCCCTTCGGGCCTCCGGCCCTCGGGCTCGCGTAGTAAGCGCGCTCTGAAGGGACGCTTCGGGCCTTCAGCCCTACGCGGAGCTCGGCCTTCGGCCTTCGCCTGCCACGAAGCTCACCTTCGGGCCTTCGGCCCTCAGGTTCGCTTTTAACACACTCGGGGGTTATTGAGTGGTAGCACAACCTTAAACTCCCGCAGCTCGGCCTACGGCCTCGCACGCTTCGGGCCTTCGGCCCTACGCGGAGCTCGGCCTTTGGCCTTCGCGTCGCTCGGCCTTCGGCCTTCGCCTACCCTGAAGCTCACCTTCGGGCCTTCGGCCCTCAGGTTCGCTTGTAAGACACTCGGGGGCATAGTAGCATAGTCCTATACTCCCGCAGCTCGGCCTACGGCCTCGCTGGACGCTTCGGGCCTTCGGCCCTACGCGGAGCTCGGCCTTCGGCCTTCGCGTACCTCGAAGCTCACCTTCGGGCTTTCGGCCCTCAGGTTCGCTTGAAAGACACTTGGGCGCTGTAAATAGTAGCAAAACCTTAAGCTCCCGCAGCTCGGCCTACGGCCTCGCAAATTTGTTTTGCCCATGCCGTCCGCCATTTTGGATTTTTTCCATTTTTTTTTTCTTTTTACAACTCTTGGGCCCCTCAAGTCCTTGCATGCCAAATCTCGGCGCGCTGCGACCAATTTGAAATTTCAAAAAAAAAAAAGTTTTTTTTTTCGGCCAAAAAAAAATGCGGTTGTACTCCCTTTGGGAACCTTTATGACAATTGGTCGAAACCGCTATTCAAAAGTCGAGCGGTTTGGCCGGAAAAAAAAATCGAAAAAATTCCCCATACAAAATTTTTTTTAGAGCTAAAAAAAAAAAAAAATATTTTCAGAATCTAGAGCCATATAGAATTCCGCTAGCTAAATTTCAGCGCTCTAGGAGCATTTTGAAAAAAAATTAAAAAAAAACTTCGTTTTTTTTTAATTTTTTTTCCGCCAGCAAAAACTGCACGCAGTTCTTTATGACATTTGGTCAAGCACCCCTAACCTAGCTGTAACCGTTGAGCCAGGCTGTATAGCAACTTTTTTCCAGGAGCCAAATCTTCAAATGTCAGATTTTTCTGGGGGTCACATTGATGACAGTAACACTTTTTCCATACAAGTCAAAGCTCCAGTTACACTCCTTCATGGAGAACAACCATATGAATGAGAAATGAGTCGTGCTGGAGCTTTATAGTATATTAACTAGTATTTGCCTGCGGCGCGGCGCGCGAGCGCGCCGCGGTGCCGGTGTTGTGTTTGACTTTATTATTCAAAATCTGCCTGTATTTTTTTGGTTTTTGAATTACCAAGGAAAAGGAAAGTGAAATTCCGCTATGGCAAGGGAAAAGCGGAGGGTATTTTTGTAAGGCAGAGTTTGCACTCTATTCTTGCTTGTGACGGGAAGGTGCGGGGGGTGTGTGTCCGCGTGGGCTCGCCCTTCGGGCCTTCGGCCCTCGGGCTCGCGTAGAGAGCGAGCTCTGAAGGGACGCTTCGGGCCTTCGGCCCTACGCGGAGCTCGGCCTTCGGCCTTCGCGTACCTGGAAGCTCACCTTCGGGCCTTCGGCCCTCAGGTTCGCTTAAAGACACTTGGGGGGCGTAGGGTTTCCGCAAGCGCGCTCTGAAGGGACGCTTCGGGCCTTCGGCCCTACGCGGAGCTCGGCCTTCGGCCTTCGCCTGCCACGAAGCTCACCTTCGGGCCTTCGGCCCTCAGGTTCGCTTTTAAGACACTCGGGGGTTAGTGAGTGGTAGCACAACCTTAAACTCCCGCAGCTCGGCCTACGGCCTCGCAGGACGCTTCGGGCCTTCGGCCCTACGCGGAGCTCGGCCTTTGGCCTTCGCGGCGCTCGGCCTTCGGCCTTCGCCTACCGGGAAGCTCACCTTCGGGCCTTCGGCCCTCAGGTTCGCTTTTAAGACACTCGGGGGTAGTAAGTGTCCGCGTAGGCTCGCCCTTCGGGCCTCCGGCCCTCGGGCTCGCGTAGTAAGCGCGCTCTGAAGGGACGCTTCGGGCCTTCGGCCCTACGCGGAGCTCGGCCTTCGGCCTTCGCCTGCCACGAAGCTCACCTTCGGGCCTTCGGCCCTCAGGTTCGCTTTTAACACACACGGGGGTTAGTGAGTGGTAGCACAACCTTAAACTCCCGCAGCTCGGCCTACGGCCTCGCAGGACGCTTCGGGCCTTCGGCCCTACGCGGAGCTCGGCCTTCGGCCTTCGCGTCGCTCGGCCTCCGGCCTTCGCCTACGACGAAAGACACTCGGGGGCATAGTCGCACAGTCCTATACTCCCGCAGCTCGGCCTACGGCCTCGCTGGACGCTTCGGGCCTTCGGCCCTACGCGGAGCTCGGCCTTCGGCCTTCGCGTGCCTCGAAGCTCACCTTCGGGCCTTCGGCCCTCAGGTTCGCTTGTAAGACACTCCGGGCAAGGAATAGTAGCCAAGCCTTGAGCTCCCGCAGCTCGGCCTACGGCCTCGCAAATTTGTTTTGCCCATACCGTCCGCCATTTTGGATTTTTTCCAATTTTTTTTTCTTTTTACAACTCTTGGGCCCCTCAAGTCCCCGCATGCCAAATCTCGGCGCGCTGTGACCAATTTGAAATTTCAAAAAAAAAAAACTTTTTTTTTTCGGCCAAAAAAAAATGCGATTGTACTCCCCTTGGGAACCCTTATGACATTTGGTCGAGACCCCTATTCAAAAGTCGAGCGGTTTGGCCGGAAAAAAAAATCGAAAAAATTCCCCATACAAAATTTTTTTTAAAGCTAGAAACTTTTTTTTTTGGTTTTCAGAATCTAGAGCCATATAGGATCCCGCTAGCCAAATTTCAAAGCTCTAGGACCGTTTTGAAAAAAAATTAAAAAAAAACTTTGTTTTTTTTTAATTTTTTTTCCGCCATCAAAAACTGCACGCGGTTCCCTATGACATTTGGTCGAGCACCCATAACCTAGCTGTTACCGTTTAGCCGGGCAGTAGAGCAATTTTTTACTCAGAGCCAAATCCGAAAAAGTCAGATTTTTCTGGTGGTAACCTCGCCGACCTCTATACACCCATATCAAAACCTAACCCCCACCATGACTCCTTCCCGGAGATCAATTGTGTCAAGAGAAATGAATCGTATTGCAGCTTTATATAATATTAACTAGTTTTTTGCCTGCGGCGCGGCGCGCGAGCGCGCCGCGGTACCTATTTGTACTTTTGACTTGTTTATTCAAAATCTGCCTGTATTTTTTTGGTTTTTGTATATCCAAGGAAAAGGAAAGTGAAATTCCGCTATGGGAAGGGAAAAGCGGAGGGTATTTTTTGTCAGAGAGATCGCGCACTCAGTCTTGCTTGTGACGGGAAGGTGCGGGGGGTGTGTGTCCGCGTGGGCTCGCCCTTCGGGCCTTCGGCCCTCGGGCTCGCGTAGAGAGCGAGCTCTACAGGGCCGCTTCGGGCCTTCGGCCCTACGCGGAGCTCGGCCTTCGGCCTTCGCGTACCTGGAAGCTCACCTTCGGGCCTTCGGCCCTCAGGTTCGCTTAAAGACACTTGGGGGGCGTAGGGTTTCCGCAAGCGCGCTCTGAAGGGACGCTTCGGGCCTTCGGCCCTACGCGGAGCTCGGCCTTCGGCCTTCGCCTACCACGAAGCTCACCTTCGGGCCTTCGGCCCTCAAGTTCGCTTTTAAGACACTCGGGGGTTAGTGAGTGGTAGCACAACCTTAAACTCCCGCAGCTCGGCCTACGGCCTCGCAGGACGCTTCGGGCCTTCGGCCCTACGCGGAGCTCGGCCTTTGGCCTTCGCGGCGCTCGGCCTTCGGCCTTCGCCTACCAGGAAGCTCACCTTCGGGCCTTCGGCCCTCAGGTTCGCTTTTAAGACACTCGGGGGTAGTAAGTGTCCGCGTAGGCTCGCCCTTCGGGCCTCCGGCCCTCGGGCTCGCGTAGTAAGCGCACTCTGAAGGGACGCTTCGGGCCTTCGGCCCTACGCGGAGCTCGGCTTTCGGCCTTCGCCTACCACGAAGCTCACCTTCGGGCCTTCGGCCCTCAGGTTCGCTTTTAAGACACTCGGGGGTTAGTGATTGGTAGCACAACCTTAAACTCCCGCAGCTCGGCCTACGGCCTCGCAGGACGCTTCGGGCCTTCGGCCCTACGCGGAGCTCGGCCTTTGGCCTTCGCGGCGCTCGGCCTTCGGCCTTCGCCTACCGGGAAGCTCACCTTCGGGCCTTCGGCCCTCAGGTTCGCTTTTAAGACACTCGGGGGTTAGTGATTGGTAGCACAACCTTAAACTCCCGCAGCTCGGCCTACGGCCTCGCAGGACGCTTCGGGCCTTCGGCCCTACGCGGAGCTCGGCCTTTGGCCTTCGCGGCGCTCGGCCTTCGGCCTTCGCCTACCGGGAAGCTCACCTTCGGGCCTTCGGCCCTCAGGTTCGCTTTTAAGACTCTCGGGGGTAGTAAGTGTCCGCGTAGGCTCGCCCTTCGGGCCTCCGGCCCTCGGGCTCGCGTAGTAAGCGCGCTCTGAAGGGACGCTTCGGGCCTTCGGCCCTACGCGGAGCTCGGCCTTCGGCCTTCGCCTACCACGAAGCTCACCTTCGGGCCTTCGGCCCTCAGGTTCGCTTTTAAGACACTCGGGGGTTAGTGATTGGTAGCACAACCTTAAACTCCCGCAGCTCGGCCTACGGCCTCGCAGGACGCTTCGGGCCTTCGGCCCTACGCGGAGCTCGGCCTTTGGCCTTCGCGGCGCTCGGCCTTCGGCCTTCGCCTACCGGGAAGCTCACCTTCGGGCCTTCGGCCCTCAGGTTCGCTTTTAAGACACTCGGGGGTTAGTGATTGGTAGCACAACCTTAAACTCCCGCAGCTCGGCCTACGGCCTCGCAGGACGCTTCGGGCCTTCGGCCCTACGCGGAGCTCGGCCTTTGGCCTTCGCGGCGCTCGGCCTTCGGCCTTCGCCTACCGGGAAGCTCACCTTCGGGCCTTCGGCCCTCAGGTTCGCTTTTAAGACACTCGGGGGTAGTAAGTGTCCGCGTAGGCTCGCCCTTCGGGCCTCCGGCCCTCGGGCTCGCGTAGTAAGCGCGCTCTGAAGGGACGCTTCGGGCCTTCAGCCCTACGCGGAGCTCGGCCTTCGGCCTTCGCCTGCCACGAAGCTCACCTTCGGGCCTTCGGCCCTCAGGTTCGCTTTTAACACACTCGGGGGTTATTGAGTGGTAGCACAACCTTAAACTCCCGCAGCTCGGCCTACGGCCTCGCACGCTTCGGGCCTTCGGCCCTACGCGGAGCTCGGCCTTTGGCCTTCGCGTCGCTCGGCCTTCGGCCTTCGCCTACCCTGAAGCTCACCTTCGGGCCTTCGGCCCTCAGGTTCGCTTGTAAGACACTCGGGGGCATAGTAGCATAGTCCTATACTCCCGCAGCTCGGCCTACGGCCTCGCTGGACGCTTCGGGCCTTCGGCCCTACGCGGAGCTCGGCCTTCGGCCTTCGCGTACCTCGAAGCTCACCTTCGGGCTTTCGGCCCTCAGGTTCGCTTGAAAGACACTTGGGCGCTGTAAATAGTAGCAAAACCTTAAGCTCCCGCAGCTCGGCCTACGGCCTCGCAAATTTGTTTTGCCCATGCCGTCCGCCATTTTGGATTTTTTCCATTTTTTTTTTCTTTTTACAACTCTTGGGCCCCTCAAGTCCTTGCATGCCAAATCTCGGCGCGCTGCGACCAATTTGAAATTTCAAAAAAAAAAAAGTTTTTTTTTTCGGCCAAAAAAAAATGCGGTTGTACTCCCTTTGGGAACCTTTATGACAATTGGTCGAAACCGCTATTCAAAAGTCGAGCGGTTTGGCCGGAAAAAAAAATCGAAAAAATTCCCCATACAAAATTTTTTTTAGAGCTAAAAAAAAAAAAAAATATTTTCAGAATCTAGAGCCATATAGAATTCCGCTAGCTAAATTTCAGCGCTCTAGGAGCATTTTGAAAAAAAATTAAAAAAAAACTTCGTTTTTTTTTAATTTTTTTTCCGCCAGCAAAAACTGCACGCAGTTCTTTATGACATTTGGTCAAGCACCCCTAACCTAGCTGTAACCGTTGAGCCAGGCTGTATAGCAACTTTTTTCCAGGAGCCAAATCTTCAAATGTCAGATTTTTCTGGGGGTCACATTGATGACAGTAACACTTTTTCCATACAAGTCAAAGCTCCAGTTACACTCCTTCATGGAGAACAACCATATGAATGAGAAATGAGTCGTGCTGGAGCTTTATAGTATATTAATACACAATATTGACTCAAACACGAGTAATGACACGTTGGAATAGGCTGAAATAGGAGGCAAAACACTCGTTGTTGCACTATACAAGTCAGACGTAACTGGAGCAATTTATTCCTTCAAATAATAGCAATCTAGACACTAGTTATTAAATTATTTGATTAATTACGACGAATGTTGTTTACAAAATTTGTCTAGCGAGGCCGCGGGAATTTGACATTTGCTGATTTGGGTTAAGATCTGTGGTGAGGCTTTAATGTACAGCCAAGTGGAGTGTTTAAACGGTTGTTACGGTTTAGGAAAAATTAGGAGTTGTGAATACATAAAGCCTGAGCTTACTTAGAGGTGGTAATTTAATTCTAATGGGGTTTTGTCATGTGGAATACGGTGGCGGAATGAAGGGGTTAATTCAGTTTCGAGTCAAATCATTTACAGAGCATCTTACATTTATAAACTGTGTATCAGACAAGTGAGGTATTGGAAATTATGTTAAATTTTTTTTGACAAGAGAGTTCATATTTACTTAGACGGATTTTCCTTGCCTACTAACATTAAACTAGGACCTTTTATTAGATAGACCTTGCCAGTACGTTGTGTCTAGTTGATAAATCTAATGATTAATTTCCCTGCGCTTAAAGTTATTAAACTATAAATGTGATTAACAGGTCCTACCAATGTCAGAATTCGCGTCGATTTATAAGGGGCCTTTTGTAATTGGGGTCAGCATTGTGATTATAAAATACTCTGATACTACATTATACCCAAATGAGGAATCCTAGTAAGAGTTTGTATTCATACCAAAATTTGTAGACATCCCATTGAAATTGAGTCGCGCATTATGTTGGGTGTACATTATCGTTTGTAGGGCCATTATCGTTTGTATCGCGGGAGGATTAGCGTAGTCGGTTGTCTTTAATCCATTCGGTATGATAGCTTTGCAAGGGTACTACCACAATTTTAGTTAACATCTTAGACGATTAATATCAAAAAATAAATAATAAAAAGTAGAATAAGTAAAGTTATAGTCTGTGTTAAGAATAGTTACGCGATCAACTCACCGCTGGTTCAAATCGCGCGAATGGAACCGTAAGTACTTCGCGTTGTTCGTTTCACACTAGATATTTAAAAAAAAAAAGGGGGGAAATTTAGTACTTTATGCTTGATTCCGTGCTTAAAACTAGAATAGAATAGGCAACTTGTAAGTTTGTAAATAAGGTATTATGTAGTCGAGATCGTAAGGCGTATCCATAGTGTGCGCTCACGGGAGGTCGTGCGTCGTTAAGGTTAACCGACTTTCAAAAAGGGGAGGGCTCTTAGATGGGTTGTATTTTACTTCTTTAAATCAGGTTGGACGTTAATTAAAGGCCTATATAGGTTGTTCAACAACAAATTAGGTACTTGTTATAAAATATTAACAAAATGGTTGGTTGTAGTATGGGAATTTAGGTATTTTTAATGCGTAATATTTGTCGTCAGAAATATTCCTAAGTCAATAAATTGTCAAAGATGTAGTTCACGATAGATTATACCGGTAGCTATTAAGGTAGATTCGAGATCGCCGCGTTGGGGGTGGCAAAATTAGCACTGACCCCTGGTCTTATATTGATATTGAGAGGTTAGAGATCAGGTTATACTGGCTGTAAGAAATAAATCGATTTGAGTCGAGTCGTTCTGCATTGGCGAATATCAAGGTTGGCGCAATGACCGCGGGATTGTCTCGCTATCAGCTGGGCTGTTATTCTGGGCGTACTAGGGAAGCACCTCACCTCACCTCATCTTTCACCACTAGCGAAAGTAGATCTATACCCGCAGCGCTGAGTCATCGTTACCATCGTCATCATATTAGCCGGTAGACAGCTACTGTTAGACAGGACTCCCCCAAAGAGTACTAGCGGTTATATCCCAATATTTAGTTGTTACGAATTGCGGAGTCTAGAGATATTTGTACGTGACCTTTTAGGATGACGTAAAATAAGTTACAGGATAACGGGACAGGAATGACTGATAAATTAAGTACTAGATGGTATAAATTTATAATTCTTTTTTTTGAGTTGGCGGGAAATTTTAATTTTGTTCTTGTCATCCCTTCCTTTCGGAGAAAGTAGGTATACGGCGGATTGACGTCTCATAGGTATAAAGGGGGAATCAGATAACCTGTTGTCGTGCGTGTCAAATTTTAGATACTTAAGTTGAAATTTTAGATCGCGGCTCATCTTGTTTTTAAGGGATTCCTGACGGATATCATTTTCAAGTTATACGGGAATGCAGGTTCTAGATTTAAGATAAGTTTGGAATCCAGGATGGCTGATAAAATTTTTGAAAGAAAAAATCGGCGCGAGTATCATTTTCGAGTAATGCACGGATGCAGATTTCAAATTTTGTGGCTAAATTTGGAGTTCAAGAGGGCAGGGTTGGCTTTGGAGAAGAAGAGGTCGCGGCTATCGTATTCGATTAGCTTGTGATTGTATATTTTGAATTACGATACCGATGGGGGGTAAAGGCGACGATGTTATGACAGCGTGAAGGCAGTTGCAGTTGCGGGAGCAGAATTTCAAGCACCGATTGAATACTAATTATTGAAACTTACAGGGATCTTATGACAACAGGGATGGAGTTCATAATAAAGGAAAGGAGATGAGGGCCGTGATCGTCTAGTGGTTAGGACCTTACGTAGTTATAATTATTCCGGCTTAAAGTTATCTCAAGCATGGAATATGGTTATATATTTTGTCCACATGTTATGCGCTAGGTAGTGCATAAACAACGTTAAATATTTACATGAAATAATCCATTTATTACAGGTATATCTTAAGATGTATGATGCGTTTGTCAATAAAATATTGACATCAGGCGTTAAATTTATGTGGGTCCTAATAGGGCGTGGGTGTAATCTTCATTTAGTAACCGGCGAATCTTACGTTTGCACAATATATGGTATTGGCGTAAGACTAATTTTAAACTTATGAATTATGTATTGCAATTTATCTGGTATTTACTACATAAATTATAGTATTACGAAAATTTGAGATCCAACTATAAAATTATTTAAGTTGTGAGAATGGGGGGCAGTTATTTAATTAATGACTGATAGGTAAATGGTAAATGGGATATGGCTTAAAATTTTGATATTTACGGGTTGCTCTAGGAGGGTTAATTAAGTTTGACTTACTGTCTTTTATAATCTTCAAACATATGAAGGGCAGGTTAGTTGGCTGTGTGCGAATAGGGCTGTGCGGATCAATTAAAGCAGTAAAATTTTGTTTTGCAAAATAAGTAAAGTAGTAATATTATATTATCACTTTGTTCTACTCTTCATATCATAATTTTCTCGTCATTTAAAGTAAATGTAAATTCTCATAGCATATAACTTGGGAAGAACATTATATATCATTAATGTGGTTGTACTGTCGGATTCCGTTTAGTTGGTCTAAGTCGTGTTTAGGGCAAGGGGATTAACTAGGTTGGGTGGGTAAATAGTGTGTTCGTTGAGTTAAGAGATGTATGAGTCCGCATAAAAGGCAGCGTTGAGTGTGTGATTGTATGATAACAATGGGCTTTTACCGACTGGCCGGAGTTCGCAGTGCAACCTAGGTTTGTTGGTACTGATTGATCTCTCCAAACCATTTTACACCGGTGTTTCCGCAGTTATAGTTTGGTTAGGTTAAAGTCATAAAATGACAAGGTCCTTGTGTGACTAACTGTGGCGACACTATACTCTACAGAAGCTAAGCTGAAAGGCTAAGCTAGTCTTATCTTCGTCCTACACATCTCTTCGTGGCAAGGATACTTCCGACACCATATTCTTCGGGATGATTTGTCAACGAACATTCATTCTGAAACTTAAGTAATAATATTTTAACTTCCATTACTGGGAATTTATCAGGAATTTCCTATTATATGTTAAGTAATTTGCAATGTCAAGATTACAATCTTGCAAGGGTTCAATGAACATGGTTTGTTGAAATTAAATTTAGTAAGGCTGTTATTCTTACACGATGGTGAAGTGTTGCATTTTGTATTTGAGTAATGCAAACGTATTTTATAGTAGTTACGACATTTCTACAGTAATGCTGGGTGGGGCTTGGACGCATGTAGTCGGATTCTCTATAGGATGTCAAGGCACTTCCTAGAGACCCCACGGGGTTGATGAATGTTACTGTGTGCGACTGGGTCACGTTCGGTATAGAGATAGAGTATCATCGCGAACGACGATTATAATTAAAGTTTGTTTGATGTTTTGTCAGTATTATCACTATCGTTAATGGTGTGATGGTGCTGTCAGGACATTGAAGGGATTAATGCAAAATTAACCCAGTAGTTTATGAACAGTTTGCCTCTAGTGTGGAATACAGTCTGAAGTCGGATATCCTAGTCAAGTAGAAACATTCTCCACTGGGTTTGCTTGGTGGTTATCTTTGTACTCAGTGTTCTGCTGTTCGCATGGGGAGTTATTGTAATAACATAGACCGAGATATGTGGTTGAACCTGGATCCTTGGTAGCCAGAAGGTATCTGAGGGTTCGGGGTGTTAGTGCAACATCGTGGTCATTAGGATCTATTGGGCTCACAACCTAGTACTTTGTGCGAATGGGAGTATTCTGGGGAAGTTTTCTAGCGGCGCCGACCGAGATATGTGGTCTAACTTGAGTTTGTAGTGGCCAGGGGGCATCTGTGGGCTCAAGGTGAAGCTAGAAGATAATTATATTGTGTCATCGGCCGAGATATGTGGCCTAACTTGTACTGACGGAAGCCAGAAGGCAACTGGAGGTGCAAGGTGATGCAGTATAGGGGTTTGTATTGCCAGCCGAGATATGTGGCTAAACTTGAGTTTGTGGTGGCCAGGGGGCATCTGTAGACTCAAGGTGGTACCGTAGGGATGGGTATGTGTGTCATCAGCCGAGATATGTGGCTAAACTTGTGCTGACGGAAGCCAGAAGGTGACTGGAGGCACAAGGTGATACAGGGGCTATTCTTCAACGTCCATCACCAAGCAAACGTAGTGGTTAAACATTCACACGCCTAAAATACACTTGTTGGAGAGATCGATATATCAACGAATTGAAACTTCCCGAGTTATGGGGTTGGCATTTTTTGCAAATTATAATCATAGATTATTGGTCAGAATTAATTGGGAGAGTTATGTAAATAGACACAGCTAACAAATCTAGCCTTCAGTTAGAGTAATATTATATTTAAATTTGGTATAAAGACAGTAGGTTAACGGAATTATCTACTCAAAGTTATTTTAAAATTCACCATTTATAGGTCGCAATTCCTTGTTTATTGCTTAAGTATGTTTTAGATTGTGATAATGCTTCGCTCAATATCGTAGATTTCTCGCTGTGCATGATCATGGGGCAGAATGAGACGATCCGAGAGCTTCGCTCTCAGACTCAATAGTATCTAAGGGCGGAATTACTCTTTTAAATTGATAGATGTTAGCGTTGTGGGTTTCAGGTCCAAATATGAAGGAATTGAAGCTTTCATTCGTTATCATCCTGTCAATTATGTATGTAAATAAGTTAGAGATAAATTGCGTTAGATGCTATTCTAGGCTAAAATCAAGACTACAATTAAAAGTGTAGAAAACTCGCGTTTCGTCCAAAATAGTTGGTTTAAAACATACTTCAGCATACTAATTCAGTATTGTTGGATTAGTGTATCATTTAATGTGTGCTAGATCTAGATTTATGGATTCATAAATTAGACTACTTAGGTTAATTGCAGGAATGAATCGCTGGCCAGCAAGAAAACGCGTGGACGGACGCGCGAGCTGCAGAGACATTCTACCCGCGAAGTCGAGAAAAGTGCTTATCGATCGGCACTGTGGGGCGAGGAACGCTCCCTGGAAAATGGGCCTTATACCCTTTTTGTTAAGGTATATTTTCAGATGAGGAGTCGGATTAGTGGCGTGATCGTGTTAGTGTTGGCTATAAATACCCCGGCGGGCCGAGGAGCGTTTCACTTTTCTATGGGACGTCGAAGCGAGATCACGCTGCAGAATACGAGGGCGGCCAGGCTAGGCTGACCTCTGGGCGCGTACTACTTCGAGGCGGAGCAAGGCTGGTCACCGCTGGGCTGCATTACGGCTGTTGCTGAGAGGAATTAGAGTTTGGTAAGGTCGCAAATGCCTTTGCGATCGTCTGGTGAGATTGGATATTTTATTTTAAAGTGTGACTAATCATAGTGAATTCTGGAATTTCTTAGGGAGTAATTATCTTGTGCGCACATTGTCTTGAATTGAGTGATTAATATTTAGGCAATATCTTTCTGCTCGTGAACTGATATGATCTTATATGATCACGTGTGTATTTTGAATATGTGGCGGTCTAATAGGTTTATCACCTAATAAATGCGCTTAAGACATCAACATATTAGAATTCCGTATACTCCCATGAAGTGAAGTGAACACGACTATTTATAGTACATGAATGTTCGCTAAGGAACGGTCCAATGGTAAATAATTCCTAATTGTATACCAGTATCTAGTGGTTAGTTGTAGGTACAAATGAGGGAAATCTTTATTAAAATATGTGCTAATATTATGTTGTAATTTATTTATGGCGGAGGAGCTGGCTTGTTACGAGCGTCGAGGGAGATCAGAAGGGCAGGAGCCCTGGGAACCAGAGAGGCGTTGGGTACGTGTCCCACTATTAAGAAATTAAAATCTGGTGAGTGACCTTTATAATCACTGTATTGAATGATTCTGAAACTTATTAATTTGTTTTTGGGCTATTATCTAACCATTTCAACGTTATCATACTTGAATTTGTGTATCGAAATCTAGTTCTACTGTATATAGTTTGGGGAATATGCTAGATAAAGTACGAGCGGTTTATGTATAGGTTATGAACAGATCTAGGTCATTGGTCAAATAACTGACGATATTACAGAAATGTTGTTTTGTTCTACATATATATTACTAGTTGTTTTGTCACTGCGATATGATTGGGTTCTGTGCGCCCTTACGAGATAAAGTGATCAATTATTATACGACAACCTAGCTATAGCAATTGACTCGGTCCGTGGTACGCGTTACACTATGAGGATAGATTGTTAAGATGCGGATAAGCGACAAATATTACCACAAGTTCATATTAATATCCGGTGGTTAGTATAGGTGCTGATGGGTGGTTACTTTACTAGATTAACGCAACTGAATAAAGTAGTTATATACACTCGTGGCTGTGTGCTCGGTGTCGAGACAACCATATCCACAGGGCACATTGAGGACCCTGGCCACACGAGAATTCTCCCGAAAGGGGCTTCTTAGTCAGCAGAGATGTGCCCGCACTAGAGCGCCAGTCATAGATGTGTAGACAGAGTGAGTGGCTGAGAGTCTTCAATCTTGCAAATTGAGGGACCTCACTGGTCGAGCTGCTGTCTTAGTTCTAACAACCCTCTTAACAAGGGTTACGGTTGTGTTGGTTTATGAAGTAATCAGATGTACTTATAGATATATTGTGTGGAATTCCTTGAATGAATGAATCTAGCGTAGTAAATTAGTTATGTACACCTGTGGCCGAGAGCTTAGCGTTGTGGACAACCATATCCAAAGAGCACATTGACGACCCTGACCAATACGAGAATTCGCCCGTTAAGGGGTTTCTTAGTCAGTAGAGATGATGATCGCGCTTAGGCCTCCGTCACGGATGTGTCAACGAAGGTAAGGTTGGTGAGACCTTTCAGTCTTGCAAACTGAAGAGTTTCGCTGGCCAAGCCGTCGTTTTGCTTTAACCGAAGCTTCTTACCGTGAAGCTAGCTAAGTTGATTTTACAAGGGAATCCAACACTTTCGCTTTAGTAACGTCAATAATTAAGTAGGTATCTTGTTAGGTGGGGTCGTTATTATCGGGATCTCAACAAAAGTATCGCAGTGGGTTGGTAATTAATTATCATTCGTCAGTTCAACTGTGCATTGTCGTATATTTAACATTGTTCCGACTATAAAGTGCCTTTGAGTTGATTGGGTGAGATTGGTTGCTAAGACACTGTGTTACATCCATTGAGATATTTTGGGGATGAATTGTATTATAAATTGCTTAGGAAAAGTCAGTACTAATTGGTATTAGATTTGATAGAAATAACGATAGGGTAGACGGAATCAGCAGATGAGGTGGGATTACTAGCGAGTACGAGCAGCCGCGAGCGAGCGAGAGGCGAGCGCTACAGTTCGCTAACAACTCTAAGATTCATCGTTAGGGAGAATCGATATTATACTAGACATTGCGTCATTCATGTACCTGGAAGTAAAACATGTACTAATATTCTATTTCAATAGACTATCATCGCATCATCATCAATATCTTGACTTATGATTATTTTCATTATTATATCATCGCATCATCATCAATATCTTGACTTATGATTATTTTCATTATTATATCATCGCATCATCATCAATATCTTGACTTACGATTATTTTCGTTATTATATCATCGCATCATCATCAATATCTTGACTTCTTCATGATTATTTTCATTATTATATCATCGCATCATCATCAATAGAGATCCCATCATGGCCAACACAAGTTGACCACTATTGTATTGCGAGTCTGTTTAAAGGGCGTCACCTACCACATAGCGTAATTTATCACTTCCCACAACTTAGTATAATAAGGAATTTATGCCCACTTTAGCCTCCATAATTGTGCATCACTTAATGAGACTACTGAATTGTAAATTAATTCTAAGGAACTAGTATAATTGTCTTACTTAAGTTATAGGTTCTACTAAAATAGGGTTAATGTACAACTTCAATTAACGTGTAACTTTTTCCCTTTATAGAAATACAAACTTCATACTTCTCGAAAAGGGCCTGGGTCTATTCGCACAACGCAGAGCCTCACCCACTAGACGAAATCACACGCCAAGCCACTTCACCAGCGCGAATCACGTATAGCTTAGGTCTAAATAGGTCTTCGAGGTTAGGTTCCAGAGATAATAAATTCTAGGTTAGATTACGGCATTGTAGGCCTGGAGTCGGACGGTTTTTTATTTGACCGAATCTCTTTCCGTCCGGCAATATCCTAGGAGATGATTTGGTCTGTTAAAGTACTCAAGCTCGATTACTTTAACATAAATAACGAGAGATTCTGTAGCTGTAGGATAGATTTACCTAGACTAGAATAAAACCCAACCTTTCTAGTAGGATCGGCCGGAACTAACTCGATTTTTCTATTCGCTTTGGTACGAGTTAGTATTTATAGGATCAAAGTGGATATCTAGTACAATCGAGTCTTGATCTTACTGGATTAATTAATCAAAGGTTCTTTAGCTTCAAAACAAACAAAATTAATTTGATATTTCTATGGTAAATAAATGATTTATTTTCTCGCTTATTATCTGTTTAATTTTATTCAATAGCTTTTCCTTCAGGTAGGATTCAATTTTCAGACGACTAGAAGCTTCTCAGGAGCTTCAGCTTTCAGATAGGGGTTAATTTAAGTTCAGAATACAAAAACATAAAAAGCAAGCCATTTAAGAGGTTGAATCGTTACATCGGTTACCTTAATTAAAGGGTGACTCACGCTAGAACGGGCCGTGTCCGGCCCGCGCCGTTTTCTAAGAAAAACGACGGCGTTTTTGCGCCGTCGAGCCATACACAAGCCCGGCTGAGCCACGGCCGAGGCTTGGAAGCGGCTCGGTATCGGCACGGCCCGGCCGTAGCCCAGTCGGGCTTGGGTATGGCTCGATCGCTTAAAAACGCCGTCGTTTTTCTTAGAAAACGGCCCGGGCCGGACACGGCCCGTTCTAGCGTGAGTCATCCCTAATTCTGCTGCGGACATGCGCAAATGTAATACTGACAGTATACAAAGTCATCATCATCCTAGCGTTATTCCCGGTTGTGCCCTAAAGGAGTTCGGGGTCCGCTTTGACACCTAATCCCAAGATTTGGCATAGGCACTAGTTTTTACGAAAGCGACTGCCATCTGACCTTACAACCCAGAGGGAAAACTAGACCTTATTGGGATACCGAAAAGCTAACGGTATAAGCAAACTTTTGTGGTGCGTACTGTAGCTACTGGCGAAATTGGGCGTTTTCACTGTAACAAATGCTATAAATTCCATTTAATGGTTAAATGTTTTTTTTTTCTTTATGTGGTATAAAAATATAAAGTTATGGTTCATAATATAAGTTTGTTTGTACAATACAAAGACTATTGCATACTAATGTAGCAGCTGACCACTGGGTATCTAAAGGCTGATATTAGGGTCTCAGGGGGCTGACTACTAGGAAAAAAGCCCCAATTTCACTTTTCTTTAAATATTTCAGACATTATAATGTTATCATTTTAAATACGTCTAGTAAATGAAAGATTAATAAATTCTCCACAGGTGATTATGATATAAACTCCATTTGGCCCATGTATGACAGATTAACATGACTTTGAACATTGAACATGACGACCGCTTTAGCCTAGTTGGTAGTGACCCTGCCTACGAAGCAAGAGGTCCTGGGTTCGAATCCCGGTAAGGGCATTTATTTGTGGGATGAGCACAAATATTTGTTTCTGAGTTATGGATGTTTTCTATGTATTTAAGTATTTATTTCTCTATATAAGTATCTATATCGTCGTCTAGTACCCATAGTACAAGCTTTGCTTAGTTTGGGACTAGGTTGATTTGTGTAAGATTGTCCGCAAATATTTTATTTTTTTATATTTTTATTATTTATTTATTTTTTACCCTATATTGTGTCCCACTGCTGGGCAAAGGCGTCCCCTTTTTTCCGCCACTTGTCTCGGTCCAGTGCTAGTGTTCGCCAATCTGTACAAAATGTATTATATATTTATAATTTTAATCAAATAATAGTAGGTTTTAATTTGTCAGTCAGAAACTTTTATTATGCAGTGTTTTATATGGCAAGTTCAATCTCGCGGATCTCGTATGAAAATTGTACTTAAAATACGGACGAGATCAAGATCGCATTCCCTAGCCCCGCTCAATGCAGAAGTGGCCTTACACACAAATAAAACGATTTTACTATAGTAAAACAAACAACACAGCCAGTTTATCAGTAGTGGGTAAGCGTACAACTTTCGTAATGAAATGAACACTACTTAGGTAGCTCACTGAAGTTTTTGGGTCGTTCCCTATGCGACCTGTTACATCAAGTTTTAACGACCGGTTAGCCTAGTGGGTGTTGACACTGCCTACGAAGCTGAAGGTCCTGGGTTCGAATATTTGTATGATGAGCATGAATATTTGTTTCTGAGTCTTGGATGCTTTCTAGGTATTAAAGTATGTATGTCTATTATATATATATATATACACACACAGACAGAATATATTTGAGTTTGCCCGTAGATCTACGGGCAAACTCAAATATATTGTCATAAATATTAGGGTACGATTTTACTCAAATCCAACTAGTCCCATAGTAAACTCAATAAGGCTTATGTTATGGGTACTAGACGACGATATATATAATAGACATAAATACTTATGATTATGTAAGTCATTTTCTTGGTTAAGTGTTAGTGGTTGCAGTTACAATATTGTATGAAAAAAGACTGCGTTTTCTGTACAATTAAAATCTTTATCATTGACCGAGCGAGCAAAGAGCGAACGAAGTTCTCCATTTCAGCTTAGGAAAAAATCTTTCGTAAGTATATACGGTGTCCGGCTCGGACAGGTCGCAATGTTAATTTTTTTTTTTTTGTAAATCAACCGATTCTCGTGAAATTTTGTGAGCAGGTTCGTTAATATACATTTTTGTCGTTTCAGTTATTAGACGATTTTCAAAAAAATATAATTTCATAAAAACGACTTCTACAGCTCATAGAGCAACTAGTTTATTCATTAGATTTGTTTATTAATTAGAAGAGTTGAGAAGGACCCTGCACACTCGCCTTTGCTAATTAGTTGAATGTTTTAGTTTCTTTCTTGTATCGAGCCGGCGCTCCCGCGCTTCCTGCATAATGTATTACCGAACTTGGCTGTACTAAGTCTCTTTTCACTAGTCTCAGTAACCTTTACCATTTTTAACTCTTTAGAATAAGGTTAACGGGAACCAAAGTGGATTCTAGAGATACTAATATACTTGAGCATTCACTAGTAATGAGCGTTCTAGCGAATGTGACACTCGCACAGACTGACCTTAAGATGATTAAAAGCAGGTAAAACTCACAATTTTTTTATCATCGCACAGACTGGCCTTAAGATGATAAAAGCAGGTAAAAGCTCACAAAATTTTAATCGTCGCACAGACTGGCCTTAAGATGATTAAAAGCAGGTAAAAAATCACAAAATTCTAATCGTCGCACAGACTGGCCTTAAGGTGATTAAAAGCAGGTAAAAGCTCACATTTTTTTTATCATCGCACAGACTGGCCTTAAGATGATAAAAGCAGGTAAAAGCTCACAAAATTTTAATCGTCGCACAGACTGGCCTTAAGATGATTAAAAGCAGGTAAAAGAAAATTTTAATCCTCGCATAGACTGGCCTTAAGATGATTAAAAAACCGGCCAAGTGCGTGTCGAACCACACACAACGAAGGGTTCCGTGCCTATTAAAAAGGTCGTATCGTCACAGAAATCTTACGGCACTTACATCTTTTTCCGCAGGGAAGGCAGTTTTTCAGTAATATCTCGAAAACCTTTTAACCGATCTTGTTCAAAATACTTTTCGGTAAAAGAATTTAATAAGCGTCATGTCTATAATTTTTTTTAATACACCGTTTGGAAATTAGAGGGGGGGGACACAATTTTTATTACTTTCGGGGCGATTATCTCCGACTATATTCACTTAATCAAAAAAAATGCTAATAAACCTTATATTTATTTTGAAATGCCTATCGATTGCTGTGCCACACGTGGACATACAATGATTTTTATTTTTTTGACGTGCAGTTACATGTATGGGATGCACCCCTAAAAAACATTTTTTTTACTCATTTCTTTACAGATCTATGTAGCGGCTAACAAAATACACCTATTCTCTAAATTTTATTCAAATACACTTTATAGTTTTCGAGTAAAATGCCTGTGACATACGGACAGACGGATAGACGGACATGACGAAACTACAAGGGTTCCGTTTTTGCCATTTTGGCTACGGAACCCTAAAAAACAGGTAAAAGCTCACTAAATTTTAATCCTCGCACAGACTGGCCTTAAGATTATTAAAAGCAGGTAAAAGATTATTAAAAACAAAAAAAACAGTAAAAAACATGTAACAAGTGTGTCTCTGCGGCAGTGAACCGGACACTGGCTCAGCATTATGCTGAGGTGTCAGTCAGACACCTACAGCGCTGATTTTCATCCAGCACCGTTGATGACTCACGGAAACGTCATACAATTATAATTACATTATTATATTATTTATTACATACATAAAAGAAAATACATTTGGTTAAATCTAACAGTGTCGTTAAACCCTATCGGGTTTGTATCGACACAGCAATTCGTGAACAGTAATAAGATTCGATCTTAGTAATTAATTTATACAGGAAGGTAGCACTAAATAAGCGTAGCTTAGGTACGATAATTCCCACCCGGGTAAAAACACCGTTTCTCATGCCAATATGTAAGCGATTCGCAACCTGTTAGGCATTTCCTCTCAACTCATTCGAGTTTGACCAATCGTAAGTCTTACAATAATTGAATGCGATTGGAGGTCACGCTTATACTGGTCTTCTAGTGAGTTGTCATTAGACGTTATGATATTCACATCCCCGTAAAATGCTTGTTGGACATACCTATATAATTGTGAAAGGCGAGAGAGAAATAAACATAAATACATAGTGAGATAGTACATGTACGCAACCTACATGCAGCTTCAATAAAATAATGATTACGTTACACATTAAAGTAAAACCTCACATACTTCATCTTTATAATATTGGTATAGATTACAAGAAAAGCACATCGAAACCATATCGAACCTCGCTCGACCACAGCGATGTCGGTCGCTATTCCCCAGATCGTTAGTAACGGTCACGGCTGTCACGTTGTATAGCCCCTACTATTGGAACTTGGGCTTCAGCTGGTCGATAGCGAAAAGTTCTGTACGTACCTGTTAGGTATATCTAAATGTCATTTTCTGTATGGGAAAACAACAATTAGGTTGCCCTAGCGCTTTGTTTGAAAAATCACGCAATTACCCCTTAGATCAGCTACCACGAAACGCCAACTTCGTTCATTCATATGTGAACGAATAAAGTTGTCGTGTCGCGGTAGCCGCTCAGACCAGGACCACAACTCCATCCGTGTTAATTGACAGAGAGAGACATCCCTTTGATATCGCTGTTGTTGCTTTTCTCTGTCATTCTGATTTTGAAAAACAGGTGGAGTGGGCATGTCCTTAGAATGGACGACCACCGCTCGCCTAAAGCTGTATTCTATTCAGAATTAGCCGGCGGTAAGCGGAAGCACGGCAGTCAGCATATACGCTATAAGAACGTGCTCAAACGACATCTGAACGCGGACGCTATCGATTCTGCGTATTGGAGGGCTAGCTCCAATCAGGTCATCTAGGAGATCTACCATCTTAAGTAAGCTTAAATCTTTTGAACAAACCGCTTAACAAACTTAGACATAAAACGCCAGTTGCAAAAAAAGAGGCCTAAACCTTCCTACGTGTACCTACATCCTATAACACAACTGGCCAACTCTACTGACCCTGTCCCCCGAGTTTTTAAGAGTAAGTTTGGCCTGGCCAGCCATGTCAGAGCTCAAAATAGGTCGCCGTCATTGAAATCGATGAGGAGGACTATATATTCTAAACATGACATATGACTCACGATAGTTCAAATTAAAAGGGTCATACATATGGTTCAACCACTCATATGCGCCATGTTTCATTACATTGCCGGCTGCGGGCTACTGAAATACGACGAATTCAACCAAACTCTGCAATGCACAGTGATTAGCGTAGAACAAGCTAGCTGGACAAAATATTTTTTTTGCATTTCGCAGTTAACATATTGTTTTTATGTTTGATTTCATGCCAAATTGTATTTTTTTGTTCAAAGTTTTTATAATAAATAGGTTTTTAAATAAAAAATAATAATAATGTCATAAAATATTTATAAAATAAATTAAATTAATATATTAAAAGGATAATCATATAAAAAGTGTTAACTAATCATTATTATAAGCTTAAAAATAATCATTCTACACCTATTGATGTACTAAGGTCTGACAATAGGTACTGGTGTCATTTAAAATCTCAGATTATTTATGGATAAATGTACCTACGTCTCATTTACAAGTCACTTCAGATTTTCGCACATCTTTACTATTATAATATATAGGGTTGTAAGTTTTTTTGTTTATGTGGCTATTTATTAGCAATTCTAGCTAATTCTGTATTCATTAAGACATAGAATCGCTGCAGATGTAGCCTTATGTAATTGTACTTAATATCGGACTGTACGTGTTGTATCGCAAACCAATGATAGCGAAACCGTATCGTCGTAACGAGCGGTCACTGATAAACATCACTATATTTAGGACCAATGGCTTTTTGATGATACAATGTTAATTTGGGAAATATTATTGAAAACATCACTCAGAATAATTGCAGATTCACTGTATGTATAAATGATGAAATGCATAAACATTGGCTGTTCTTATTTTTACAAGCTTCTATTTAACTTGACCTGTTCGTTAGTTTGTCAAGTTTGTTATTGTGGGACAAATCTTGGAACTGAATTTTGGACCAGTTAACCTCAACCGATTGAACTGATTTTTTGGGTAGAAGTACAGTTCGGATGACAATTCAATATTATGGTACCATCGAGCTGATCTGATGATGGAGCAAGAAAGTGGCTATGGGAATTCAGTACTTAAGCAACTTTACCCCCTTGAGTTTGGGTTCGGTAGATTCATCTCAATGAGTTGTTGATGACGGTAAGTATACAGAAAAGTACAGATGGCATTAAATGCTTGTCTCCACTTATAATAAATCTCTAAATTAAAAAAAGAATCAGCCAGTTTGAAACTAAGCTTTCTGTGGTACGAATGTTCTCAGCATCCCATGGACGGAAAAATATGAAACATTTTATATAGGTACATTATTATTCCAGCTGCAACTTAGGATAATTTTTATCCGACTGCGACAATTAATTTATTTTCCGTAATATACGACTTCATTTTATTTTTCATTTATTATTCTTAAAGTATACCGCCACCACATCTGTCAGCTAAAATAAACGTCAAAATCACAGACTAATAAGAAATACTACGGACAAAATGGCGGAATTTCTTTGCCTTTCTTTCGCCTATTAATAATTTTAATCCCGTCTACGATATACATTGACGAAAAACATAGGTATCAAAAGCAAATATAAAATTAATCGATTTTGATATGCGAACTTATGCGCAAATGTCGAATTAAGGCGTAATTTCCACAAATGCAACAACAAATTCGAACAATATAAACTTGGTTTTTTTGAATGGCACGCGCGCGCGCTCTTTGCGTATTCAGCCAAACAGCGAAAACCGAAACTCGAAGTTCGTATATCCTGCATTCCTGTCATTTGTTAAGTGCGATAGAGATAGAGATACCCGAATATTTTCGAATTCCGAAGTTCGTGGTTTAAAAGAAAATACGGATGTCGGATAGATCTAAATTAATATTTTATGTGTGAATATGGTTAAAATTATTTTGAAATACTATTGTTGTCATTGTTTTAGTATATTTGACTAGCTTTAAGTTTAATATTGTACGTCCGAAATGGGCAAGCTGTTTGACTTTATTTTACCCAAAACAACTAAATCAATCAGTTCTGACAATAAAGAAATCTTATTTTATCTTATCTTATCGAAAATAGGGATGTAGACACTAAACAAAATAATCATAATGTTGTATTATCTCGAAAAAAAACAACGCAAGAGGCTATACTCGTATAGGTAATCACTAAGTTATAAGTGTATAAAGTTTGAAGAGGGGGTTTGTTGCGTCTCTTTTCCGCAAAACGCACCTTTATAATGAAACGATTGTTTTTTACTATGAAGCTCGAGGATCGTGACGTCACGGTCCCTGATCGTTCTCTCACTCTAACAAGCGACATTAAAACGGTTGTAGCTTCGTAATTTTTTGAGATATTTGAATGAGTTTTTCGTTTCTTCTTTCTTTTGAAGTGAGTCTACAGCTACACCTCTATTTGGAAGACAAGCGGAAAGAACCCATACTATCCATACTAATAATCCATACTTCCATATTAATATTATAAATGCGAAAGTGTGTCTGTCTGTCTGTTACCTCTTCACGCCTAAACCGCTGAACCGATTTTAATGAAATTCGGTATACAGATAGTTTGAGCTCCGGGGAAGGACAAAGGGTAGTTTTTATATCTGAGGGGCTGAAATTGGGGGTGGAAATTTGTATGGAGCTACTTAAACAGCTGCCCCGATTTAGATGAAATTTGGTATATAAATAGTTTGAGTCCCGGGGAAGGACATATAATAGGTTTTATCCCGGAAATCAATCCCTAAGGGGGTGAAAGGGGGGGGGGGTGAAAATATGGATGTATCTATTTTGATGAAATTTGGTGTAGATATAGGTTCAGTCCTGGGAAAGGACATGGGATAGTTTTTACCCCAGAAATCATCCCCTAAGGGAGTGAAATTAGGGGTGAAAATTCGGATGGAACCCATTTTAATACAATTGGGTAAAGAGATAGCTTGAGTCCTGGGAAAGGACATAGGATAGTTTTAATTCCGGAAATCACTCCCTAAGGGGGTGAAATGGGGGTGAAAATTTGGATGAATCCAGTTTAGATGAAATTTGGTATAAAGGTCGTTTGAGTCCCGAAGAATGATATTAGATAGTTTTTATCCCGAAAATCATTCCCTAAGGGTATGTAATAGGGGGTGAAAGTTTGGATAAAATCCATGTACCTAGATGAAATTTGGTATAGAGGTAATTTGAGACCCTTCGAAGGATATAGAATTGTTTTTGCCTCGGAAATCATCTCTTAAGATGGTAAGTAGAAGTTTGTTTGCATTATATTTTCTAAGTATAAGTTCTACGCGGACGAAGTCGCGGGCAACAGCTAGTATATATTATAATGATTTATTTGATAGAAATGTATTTTATTAAGCCCCGAAAACGAAGGGTGTTAACTTATAAAATGTAACATGTGTAAGTATCTATTTTGGGAGATGGATCAGAGTTCGGTTTTTTTTTAATCGAAAGTCTTATCTGTCCACTCACCTGCTTCTGTCAACCAGAGTTCCCAACTTTGCTCACACCCAAATGTATTGTGGCAACTAGGTATAGTACCTAGTTGCCAGGCGAAGTAAGTATAGGCGGTTTTAAAGTTTTTTATTAAAGGAATTTAGGCTAATAATGTTTAAAATACGAAATCAAGTGAGCATGCATGTTTGTTGTGTCTGGGTGATCGTATATTTGAAAGGATCGGCAACGCGCGTAGCCGTTGGAGGCCTCCATAGGCTTCGGTGTGATCATAATGCTCGTAATGGATCATAAAGATTTAGGTATACCTAAATCTTCTTCTCTTAGAGTCCAACTAAAAGTGACGCAAACCTAAATATATTTAGGTTTGCGTAACTTTTAGTTGGACTCTTAATCCGCATAAACGGATCCGGACATTCTATGATTTTATGCGACAAAATAATTACATGTCACTCTGTATGTACTTAATTATGAAACTAACCGCAGTCTGTCGGCCATTGCTGTCAGTTAAGTACATAATTACCGATCTCAATCCAACCAGACTCATTACTTAGATAAGTAACTCTGATGTTTGATAAATTTCTGTTCTCAGTAAACCTTTTAGAAGCGTTAAAATATTTAAACCTCTGAATACTCTTTGGTCCTTAAATAAACAAAGCTTTGTTTGTTTCTGAGGAGTTCGCTGAGTGGTGGTGAACGGTAACTTTATTTCCAACCTAGAATTCTATTTGTTCATTGCTTTCAATCTCAATCGCATTTACTTAAATGAGTTTGCGTTCTCGCTTTCAAGCGCTCTGAGCTAACGTGTTAGAAAGAGCTCTCGAAAGAACCCTTTGCCCGCGACTTTGTCCGCGTGTACTCATTAAGTGCCTAACAATGCGTGTACAATAATATGCTGTTAGACTTCCCACTTGGGTAGAGCTCACAATGTGGACTGATGAACTGTTAAAGGTTAAGTGGTTATTAAATATTTTATTGGCCAGGCAATGCAAACTTATTGCATCAATGCTGTGTTTGCAGGAACCATGCAAAGATTTACAGTATGTTTCTTTCTCAAATTTCTATTAGTTTGAGACAGTGATGATCACTGTTTTGAATAAGCTCGTATTGTTTTTGACAAACATAATTCTTGCATAGATAAATAGAGAGGGCATCATCAAAATTGTTGAGTCCTTAAAATAAGGTTACACAAATGTCAGTCGGTTTGAGGCCATACATGCACATACACACCTCTTCTGTGCCTAGAAAACGATTTCTCTACTTGTGGTGTTACCCCTAAAAATAATGCCATACCGTAGTTTTGACGCTACAACACCATGATATGCCACCGCGCGCGGGCTTGCTTGCTTGGCAAGTTTATGTAAGGCGTAGGGGTATTGGTTAAGTTTTTTGCACGTATCTTCCACACAAACTTTCCAAGATAAGTGTTCATCTATAAGAATGCACTCCCAGAAACTTCGTAACAGCCACAGAATCTATATTTTTCTATTCACGATTGCAATTGATTTGGAGAGGTGATTTACGTTGACAGAAATATTGTATTAAGTATGTTAGTCTTGTCCAAGTGATGATGATGAGAGAATTCTAATCGAAACTTCAACTCCCTTTTCACTTCTTTAATGGACGATTTCCGGGATCAGAAGTATCCGATGTCCTTCCTTTGATCTCAAACTATCTCCATACCAAAGATCATCTAAATCGGTTCAGCGGTTTAAGCGTGAAAAGACAAAGTTTTTGTATTTCTAATAATTGTACATTTAATATTGAAATACAATAGGGGCGTGAAAAAGACGAACAGAATTACGGCCCTGCCTCTTTACAAAATATTTTGTCGCGACTGTGAACATATCTAGTAATACTTGACCCCTAGAATAGGAATAAGTGTGTAGTCGTCGGAGTTCTAACTCATAATGGTTCTTCTGAAGCAATGTTAGCGTTGTGAAAGCCCTTGAACCCTTTTTGGGCACATAGTGTTTTGAATACGAAATCGATGAAGGTCGATCAAAATTGCCACTGTCAAAGCTGTAATACAGTATACTTGTGTATACATTTGGTTGCCACCAGCTGATTGGATGTATATGACTCATCTATATCTAATACTAATATTGGAAAGCAGAAAAGTCTGTGACTTCGTAGCTTTGCAAGTTTGTATGTCGATTAAACAAACCTTAATAAATAAATACCTTATTTTTATACTTCGTTTACGTAGTGCGTGTTAATGTAATAGCGTCAAATCGGATATATTGTAACGTTATATTTTTCTTTGTCTTAGTAACGTTATTTATTCTGTCGCACCTAACACTTTTATAATAACGGTAACGTTACTAATATGTAACGGTGTCAAGTGAACAAAAGTAAATAACGTTATTTTTAAGAACGTTATTTTATTTTTCTTAGTAACGTTATTTTCTTTTATTTTTATTAATCCCGTACTAGCTCAGATGGTGGTATTACATTGCATGGGTTCCCTAGCCTGTGGAGTGATTTATCCGTTCTAGTTTAGTGGGCAGAAACCCCTAGTATTTCAGTAAAGAAGGTTATACTAATAATTTAGAAAACTAGAAGTAAGTGGGCGCCTTTAGTAAAGGGTCGGAAATCACTCTCAAACGGTTCGCTTGCAAGTAGGTGGTGAACAATAAAACCAATAAATGACAGAAAGTTATGTTATTCTGGTTACTCTATTCTTTTACATGCTTTTATCTTAAATTTTATCTAATCGAGTACACAAGTTCTAACTTATGAATTAAATTAACAAAGTACTAAAGTCTCAACATCGCGTAGGCGTCCCCATCGACGAGTTGTTCTTAGGTACTATATCGATCCGGATATTATCTACTTGACTCCTACCACGAACAGAGGGCCAGTGTGTGTGTGTTTACGAGAATGATATTTAGAATTACTCACCGGAGGGCCTTTTTACAAGAAACAATTTTTATCTCAAGCTGAACCGGCGACCTGCATTTCAGCACCCGTGCCGGCTTGCAATTACGTTCTTCTCAGCGTGTTGCCACGTTGAAACACTCTGCCAAACAGCTAGGTCCTCAGGAACTCCTCGGTTGTCAACTCCTTGACGGGAGAAAGTTCATCCCGCTTACACCGGAGTCATGCAGAAATGACCCGGGGTCATATAAAAACCCTGAAATGAAGATTATCTCAGTTATATTAGATTTCCTATTTGCGGTTCGCTTATTTACGTCTAACATTTCCGGTATTCTCAACTACATACCTTGCAAGGGTTTTAATAAGTAATTTCTTCAATCAACCATTTATACCGGCTAGACAACGCTCGTTATGCACAGCCGCGTCGCCTTAGCCCACAGTTAGGGTTTAGGCTGTAGTTTAGATCGCTTTAACGTCAGGCATGATAAGCGGACGATTAACTTTCGTAGTTTACGCGTAGTTCATGGTTAAAAGAAACGGCCTACGCCGTCGCCGCTCCCGGTGCACTCACTAATTTATAGTAATTCACTGTAAATGTACGTAGTAATCACGGATGCAACTTGATTATGATAAAATTATATCGCCCCACGAAAGATTCCTCGTCATCTCTCTTGTGAAAATCTTTGACAGCTCCAACTTTTTCTAATCTACCCTGTCTTGCCAGGATGAAGAAAAAAAACTCTCGATCATTCAGCCAAGTATAAATATCATCCACTACTGATTTGAATAATTTGGAATGAATCTATATCTGTTTATGTATGCTACGGTATTATTTATGAGACAAATATAGTACTACGATATTTAATATGACCGAGATTAAACCTTGATATTGATCAGAAAAATACTCCTATGGAAGTTACCGGTTGTGAAAAAAAACGATGTTACAATATGTACGGATTTATTGTACTGCTGTAAGCTATATTTTGTGTCCCTACAGTGGTGGTGTCCTCTCAAATGTGTCGCATTGCCGTTACGCATTCCTGGGCGCACTCATTTACAAATCAAAACATTCTTGGCAACAGTGGTGTTTTACTTGCCATTCGAATCAGAAGTTGCAACACTTTAAAGCAGGCCTGGGCCTTGGTTCATTTCATATTGAAACGCTCGTTCCTAAAATTGGTATCCTCTCACGATTATCTCCCCAAAATTAGGACAACTTGCAATAACTTTGATGAAAGAAAACCCAGAACCGGTATTTTTCACGACACCTTCTGAGGAGAGAAAAATGTCGCAATATGGTTAAATATTCACCAACACCATACACAACTAACATAGCTGAGAACTATCTAGACAGATAAGACTTTTCAAAAAAAACGCAGTTAAATCGTACCCACATTTTAAAATACCACATTTTATAATTTATAATACCTCTTGTTTGCGTTCGGGAATTCAAATAAATGAGTTCTAAGAGGTAGCAGTTTGGCATACACAATATAGACATGCCAAACAACCCAATAGAAAACAACAATCTTCATATAAATACGCTGTTTTAGAAGCATGGAAAATGTGGTGTTGGCGTAGAATGGAGAAAATTATCTGGACAGAAAAAATCACAAATGAACAAGTACTGAGAAGAGTGAGAGAGAACAGTAAACTGATAAAAACGATAGAGAATAGGAGAGGGAAAATGATTGGTCACCTTATAGGACAAGATGTCAATTAAATAAAAGAAACAGTAGCAGTCACGTTGTATAAAGAGGTCAAGGAGGCGGCCCTAGATAGAGTCCGATGGAGGGAGCTACACCGACAAGATTCTAACTCTTAAATTTATGATGATGCTGTTTTAAATAGGTAGGTAATTAGAACAGCAAGTGTGTGATAATTGGAACAGCAACAGTGCGAAAACAATTGCGTGAATTGATACTTACATTGTCAATGGGTAGTGATAAAGAGAACATAAAGTATCGTAGTGTCAAGCATCACACTCATAGGACGGTCACGACACGCGTCTTAACACACGTAAACATAAACATATTACTGTTTATGAACAGCAACTGAATAAATTCACATCTATTACAAAAATCAGTACACATTTAGGTAAACTAAATATGTAATGAATATTCGAACAGTTCATAACTACATACATCTCTTGTATGTAGGTGTGCCCCTCGGCTTTACATAAGTTTTTCTACCTATACCTCTTCTGTCGCCCAGTTAGTTAGGGTCGTCACGTTTACTCATTTAAATAAGCCATCTTAACAAAAAACAAAAAAAAAGCAGAGTTACTATACATACAATGGATCAAGGGGCACAGTGGCTCAAGAGGAAACGATGCAGCGGATGAACTGGCCAGGAAAGGCTCAGAAACAACAGCATACGGACCGGAGCCAATCTTTCCCCTGCCACAAAGCTACATATACAATCAACTGGACCAACACACTAAAGACCTACACCAAAGATACTGGGAGGAGATAGACACATGCAGACAGACCAAAGAGATTCTGTCAAAATACATAGAAACCAACTGCGCAAGATAGTGGGTATAATAACAGGACACAACACCTTGAACAGACAACTCTATAACTTAGGTATCACAGACAGCCCCATGTGCAGAGCGTGCATGGAGGCAGAAGAAACAACTAAACATATACTACTGGACTGCAAGGAGGTAGAAGTATACAGAATGAAGCACCTAGGTTCTCCAAACACACTACGGGACGCAGTCAGTAACACCAACTTTTTAGACGAGCTGGGGTGGTTAGAGTAGCGCCACACCACCGTTTCACGCAAAATAGGCACAATGGATGTCGACTTGCGGAAAACGCCCAGTATTACTAACTAACTAAGCCCTCTTAAAATGCTTATTAATTTAAATAACGAATTGTTTAATTTTATTTTTGTAACCAACTTACGTTTTGAGTTGATTTTAAAAAATGCTTGGCGACGATACGGATAGCTAGACAGATAAACAGTATACAAAGACAACTAGATATATTATGACTACCACAGCCATCATCATCATCATTATCATTTTCAGACTGTAATCGCCCACTGCTGAGCATAAGCTTTTCGAGTGCGCCACTTATCCCGACACACCACAGTAACTGAGACAAATTTAAAGACAGGCACTTAGGACAATTACCTGAATACCTTACTCTTTATCAGGAAAGTTTAAAAATAAGATAAATATCTTCAATCGGTTTTTTTTATTAAAACTTATATTTATGGAAGAGACATCACACATGACTTTGTTGGCATTGTTATTAAAAGTGATCAAGGCACTTAATTTGTTATCATAGTCATAACAACTATTCGTCATTCAACTGCATATTTCAATGCAGAAATCGCAAACTAAAGCTGTGAGAACGAAGGCTAATTACTGGCCAGCAACCATATTGACGAAAACTGTCGGTTCCTGGATATATTCCGGGGTCTTCTCGCAGATGAAGGAGCGAGTGTAACGACCTGGGTCACCATCGTAGCAGTTCACGTCGTCGAATCTGCCGTTGAGGAACATGGCTCCGCAGAACTGGTTGGTCTTGTTGTTGGGCTCTCCGTGGTTCCACTTTTCGTAACCTGCCTCCTTCAGGGTTTGACCTATTGAAAAGGTGTTAGTATTAAAATTCGTTTATTAATATCCGCATCCAGCTTGTGGATATGCGGTTAGCACAGAGCTCGTCATTGTGCCACTCTATGGGAGAGGCCTATGACCAGCAGTGGACATCTCTCAGCTGATATGATTATGATGTTGACTATCCGCGATTTGGGGTTGGGATTTTTGGATTTTACTGCAACAAATCGCTATTCAAATGGTTACATCTAATCCCAATAAGGTCTAGTTTTCCCTTTGCGTTGGAAGGTCAGCTGGCAGACGCTTTTGTCAAACTAGTGCCTACGCCAAATCTTGGGATTAGGTGCCAAAGCAGAACCCGGGCTCGTCAGACCGAGGGCACTACCGGGAAAAACATTACACTAGGAGGATGAAATCGCTATTCAAACGTTATCGTAACAAGTAGCATACTCAAAGAGAGGTCTTTGATCAATGGTGAACGGTTGCTGGCTAAAAATAATGATTATGAGTCGAACAAGATCCTGGTACTCACCATGAATGGTCATCCACAACCCACCCTCCCTTCCCCAATCGACGAAACCAATGTGAGCCACTTGGTGAATCCAGAAGGGTACTTCGCCTTCACGACGGCCATGCAGGTTAGCCCTGAAGAGTATTTCCAGGACATCAGCTTCAGCGTCACTGTTTATGATGGCCAGGTAGCCACCCTCTTTGTCACATGCGGCGAAGGCGTCTTTCCAGTACTTGTCTTCCCCGTGGAACTTGTAGCAGCTGTTAATTTCGGTGTTCAAGGTGTATCCTGTAATGCAAATGGTATAATGATAAGCGTTGATGGTTCAACGGAACGCTACAGAAGAGTTTTTGTCACACGGCTGCTGTTCAGAGCTGCCTATGAACATTTCATAGAACTAATCACCGTGTGCTGTCGGGCTAGAATAGCACCACCCACTTCTCTGTAGATGTTGGAACAGTATGGGAATATGGTGTGTTGCGGCCGTTGTGGGCGACAATATCAGTACAATCAATGTCACATTAGCATCAGCTAGATGAACATTCCAAGTGCCTTGCGATTTGGGGATACAGGCGTCTAAGTTAAGACTCCAAGTTTATGCTGCTTACCATTGCCCTCGGGTCCACAAGTCAGCTTTTTCGGGATGGAATCCTTTTTGAAACAAATGAACGGGAGTTCCTCTGAGCATTTGCCGTCCACGAGCATTCCATCGTAGTGCATGCTCACGCAGCTTTCGTCTTTGTCAGCATCGGGTTTGCCGGTGGCCCAATGTACGGGAATTTTCCCTAAAGGTGTACCTGTAAAAATAATATTTAAATGTATAGGATGTCCCAAAATTTACGCAAGATTTTCCATACATTATGTATAGAAACTCTTGCGTGAATTTTGGGACACCTATAGCACTCTAATCGCGAAACGATTTGCTTCGACTTCCTTCGTGCGAACTGCTAAGGAATATTATTCACTCCCATCATCAGTGTTCCTTGACAATCAGGATATACATGCCTTCTAGATCTTGGGCCCTGCCTGTCAGTCTTTTATTAAAAAAAAGATAACCTCCCAATAAAACAAACTTTTAACAGGACTTAATTAATATGAGAACAGTACAGTCGCTATCACATACATAGGTACACTATAGGTGTTCAAAAATATCGGCACATGCACCCTAATGCCTTGAAAATAGAGGTGTGTTCCGATATTTGTGACGTGCTTGTTTGCTCCGATGTATGTGATGGCAACTGTACATCGAAATTGAATGGAATAGCTGTGTATTAAGGTTTATAGTAATTGATAGAATCATATGTAGCCGACCCCAAGTAGATGTAGCCGAACGCCGGTACGTACGGCCTCGCAAGTACCGGTCGGTCGGCATGGTTGTGACTTATGACTATACTGCCGTGATTCTTAAAAAGGCAGCCAAAAACTTTAATTATATAAAATTGTATGAACAAGACTGCCTTTTAAAAGAGCACGGCAGTATAATGCGATAGTCTTATTAAATTAAACATTATTAGTTCAGTTTAAGCAATTAAGAAACCATATTGTCAATAATTGAAACAAGCAAATTTTTTTTATAAATGTGTTCGCCGTTCGGACTGCAAAAACTGCCAGGCTAAGGTCGACCAAGACATACGTCAACAGGTTTAATTAAGCTATTAAAATCCGTTTTTTTCATTCCATTTTTCGATGACGTAAAATGCAGCTTTCACGTGGTACTACAAATTCGGTCGGACACAGGAACCTGCCAACACTGGATTTGGCCGACCACTTTTTTTTTACTGTCCTTAAAGGCAGCTATCCTACCATACAAGTTTCATTCTATTTTTCGATGACGTTTTTTTCGATGAATTTTTGTACTACTTTTTTGCCATTTGCGCAAAATTTGCCAAGTTAAGCCGCGGCCGACCAAGAGCAGTTGAAGTGACTAAAAGTCAGCTACCCCTACAGAGTAGGCATCTTCAATTTTTTTATCACGTAGGGTTTCATGCAGTCGGCCACCGGACTATCAGGCGTTACTTTGCGGGATTCCATGACAAATAAGTTTCTTGAACAATTTATATTATTGCTTTGCTAATACGCAAAAAAAACCTGCAGGTATTTTAGTGATAATGTGATGCATCTACTTGCGTATTTTTGCATATAGTCAATGTTCCCACCCTTCCTCCGCAAGCGCGCGCACATTAATTTGCGTGTTTGCGCATGCTGAGAAAGGGCATCCTTTACTGCATAAAAGTATACGTGTCGTTTACGATTATTTGAACTCCACTCAAACCGTCAATCTTCCTTACCTCCCAGGGAGTAGAAGAGTCCCTTAGAGAACGTGTCGCTTATTCCCGTGAACACGTAGTGAGGCGTCTTAGTGTGTGAGAGCATGACACTGCTCATGGCTTCCATCAGAGCTTCATTTTCTGGCGAAGCTAGCACACCACCTGAAAATAAAGGGTACTTGGAAACTTGAACGAAAGTTCTTATGTCATCCAAAGAAACTTTGATGTAGTTGGTACTCGTAAGTGACTCAATGTGTGGTTGGGTCTGCAAAGCCGGTACATATAATTTGTGTAATGATCACGATATTTTTTATGTATTTTAAGTATTTAAGTGTTTATTGTCTTGCAGTGCCCATGGCCATAGTACGAGTTTTCGGTTAAATCAATGTATGTAAGTGTTTACTAATATATATATACATATATATATTTTCTAATCTGGCTTAACAACTGCTATCGTTGACAATAATGCGACCTTAAGAGATAGACTGGCAATAGTGGCAACACTGTTTCCAGAAGAAATACATTACCTTCCTCGAAGCACGTCAGACGAGCGGTTCTCCAATTGGTAGGGCCGTGCAGCTTCAGCCAGCCTTGCGCCTGCGCATAGTGTTCATAGCCAGCCTTCGCGTCTGTAACAAATGTGGTAACAAAGATCATGAAGGTCACCCTTTGCTACTTATGGTTTTACCCCAGGCTGCGGAAGATAACATTAAGGCTCGCCAGGACATTCGACTCTCCATTCAAACGTAGTTAAACTACGTATTAAAATGGACGGATCGTGGACTTTTATCGGGTACCCGCCATGTTTTTATCGACTTTTGGAGGGTAGTGAAATATTGTAAACCCATATCTCTGTTGACAACTTGCTGGGACGACAGTTATCTATCAGCGACCATGCCCGTTGCAACCCATGTCGAAACGTCAGAAATAAAGGTAAATCAATATCGCGTTAGACCCGTGTAAAACAGTATTTTAAAAACGTAGTTTGATTCTCATTTCAAAACGATATGCTAGAATAACACAAAATTTTGTATACACAATGGGATTTATAGGTACCCTAACGGTGAGTAAAATGATACGTCCAAATTAACAACACACTATTTAATTAGGGTTCCACATAGAATGTATATAGCTTAATATTAACACTAGACGCAAACACACGCGAACGAAAGTCACAAGCACAAGAACAGAAGAAAAGTCACAGGATTATAGTTTATAGCGAAAGCAAAGCGAAGCTGTAAGCACAGGTTAGGCGAGCACAAGAAACGTAGATTTGTTGTCGCGATTGATATCTGACTGCCGGCCGCGCCGCGTCGACGCGAGCGCCGGCCGGCCGTTGCATGTACAGCCTGCAACGCAGTCGCTGCGCGTACACCGGCGCGCACAAGTTCAAGTTTAACCGACTTCGGCGAGGGAGGTTAATGCGGTTTACTATTGCTGAAATGTGTATGTGTGTGTACTGTGGTCGCTACACTACTCCCCCGCCGAGACCGTTGCTTGCTACGGTCGATAGTAATCTGGAAAGCGAACAAGTCTGCCACTGCGCGTTCTTCTTTCTGGCACCGCAGCTGGGGTTTCTTGAACCGTGTTGTTCCTATCGCTAGAGTTAGCCGGGGTTTCTTGAACCGTGTTGTTCGTATCGGTCGAGGTGCTTTCTTTAGCCATGTAGGCTGGCTTCACTCTGTCGACTGATACTGTGGAGTGTCTTCCTTGGATGTCCAGCTTTAGGGTTTTAGTTCCCCGCTCCAAGACCTTGTATGGGCCCGTGTATGGCGGCTCTAGTGACCTTCTGACGGCATCTTGGCGGAGGAAAACGTACTCAGCAGTAGACAGACTTTTGGGCACGTAAAACGTCTTTTGAGAGTGCCAACTTACTGGTTCTGGTGTGAGCTTCGCGATGTGGTGCCGCAGGCGTGCTGCGAAGCTTGTGACATCCAGGATCGTGTCTTTGGATGGGGTGAAGAACTCTCCTGGCAGGCGTAAGGGCTCGCCATATACTAGCTCTGCTGCTGAACCTTTGATGTCGTCCTTCCACGAGCTGCGGATACCCAGCAGGACAAGCGGAAGTACTTCGACCCAGTGTGTGCTCGTGTGGCACCTGATTGCGGCTTTCAGCTGGCGGTGTAGGCGCTCTACCATGCCATTGCAGGCAGGATGGTAGGCAGTAGTAGGCCGGTGCTCTGCGCCCAGGATGCGTGTGATGCTGCGGAACAGATCACACTCGAACTGCCGGCCCTTGTCGGTGGTAATCTTCGTCGGGCAACCGAAGCGTGCGACCCAGCCCGCAATGAATGTGCGGGCGCAGGTCTCTGCAGTGATGTCGGCGATAGGATACGCCTCAGGCCATCGTGTAAAACGGTCGACGGCTGTGAGGCAGTATCTGAAACCAGAAGAACTTGGTAAGGGCCCTACGATGTCCATGTGGACATGGGAGAAACGATTACTGGGAATAGGAATGGGAGTTAGTGGAGAGGTGATGTGACGTGAAATCTTATTTCTTTGGCAGTCATTGCATTCTTGCGCCCATCTTCGGCTGTCTCTTTTCACTCCCGGCCAAACGAATCTCTGTGACACCAGGTTTGCCGTAGCTTTTGCGCCCGGATGGCTCAGGTTATGCACTGCGTCAAATACTGTTCGTCGAAAGGCCGTAGTAATGTAAGGCCGAGGGTTAGCAGTGGAGACATCACAGTAAACTTCTGCGTTTGTGCCTGGTGTCTCTACTCGTTGTAATTTCAGTGCTGTGCCATTCTTGAGAAAGTCTTGCAACTCAGGATCTGAATCTTGGGAATGTGCAAGAGCCTCGTAGTTAATGGGTACTGAAATCGCCTCGATCCTTGAGAGGGCGTCTGCTACCACGTTTTCCTTTCCAGCCACGAACCGGATATCTGTGCTGAATTGGGATATCAGGTCCAGATATCGGAACTGTCTCGGGGAGCAATTGTCACGACGAGATGAGAAGGCAAACGTCAAGGGTTTGTGGTCAGTGTAAATGACAAATAACCTCGCTTCGAGCATATGTCGGAAGTGCCGTATAGCATCGTATATCGCGAGTAACTCACGATCATATGGACTATAGTTCTTTTGTGCTGGCTTTAGCCGTCTTGAAAAGAACGCGAGGGGCTCCCAGCTGCCTTGTACGCGCTGCTGGAGGACTGCTCCTATAGCCAAGTCTGAGGCGTCTGTTTGTAATGCCAGCTCTGCGTCTTGACTCGGGTGAGCTAACATAGCCGCTTTCGACAGGCTCGACTTGCAGGCACTGAATGCCTCTAACATCTCGCTAGTCATTGTGATGGCTTCTGAACCTCTCTTCTTACTTCCTGATAGGACGGTGTTTAGAGGGGCTTGAATTGCTGATGCACCAGGTATGAATCGACGGTAAAAATTGTACATACCTAAAAACCTTCGCAGTTCCTTTACCGTCTTAGGTATAGGGAACTCTTGTATAGCCTGGACCTTACTTGGTAGCGGTTGTAAACCCTTGGCGCTCACCTCGTGACCCAGGAATGTGATTGTGGACACGCCAAACTCACACTTCGCTGTGTTGATAAGCATGCCATAATCTGATAGCCTCTGGAACAGCTGGCGAAGGTGCTCGTTGTGCTGATTTTCATCTGCTGAGAATACCAATAGGTCATCCAAGTACCCGTAGCAAAATGGGAGGTCGGCCAGGACTTCGTCAATGAAGCGCTGGAACGTCTGGGCCGCGTTCCTTAACCCAAAAGTCATATTTGTGAATTCGAAGAGGCCGAAGGGAGTTGTAATCGCTGTCTTGGGGATATCGTCGACAAAAACCGGGATCTGGTTGTATGCTTTGACGAGATCAAGCTTGGAGAACACCGCGCTTCCGCTCAACTGGTGTGTGAAGTCCTGGATATGCCTTATAGGGTAGTTGTCAGGGATCGTGCGGGCATTTAAGGCTCTGTAATCACCGCAGGGTCTCCAGCCGTCGTCTTTTTTAGGGGCGAGATGCAACGGAGATGACCACGAGCTCTCTGACCTGCGAGCTGTTCCATTTGCCAGCATATCCTCAAACTCTTTTTGAGCTATTTTCAGCCGATCTGGTGGCAGGCGTCGCGGACGACCGGTAACAGGTGGGCCAGACGTCGTACGGATGTGATGCACCGTATTATGCTTAGGTACCTTGTGTGTTCCGGCGGGGCGCGTGATGTCTGGGTACTCCCGCAAGGTCTGATGGTACCTCGACTCTCCTGCTACTGCCTTGATGGACGTGATAGCTTCCAATGGCTTCTGGACTGGCACGTTGATGGAGAGTGTTGTCAGGCTGTCAATGAGGCGGTGATTCCTGCAATCTACTAATAAATTATAAAAAGACAGGAAGTCGACGCCAATAATTGGTTTAGACACGTCCGCCACCACGAATTGCCACGTGAATGCGCGCCGCAGCCCCAAGTTCAGTTGTAGTTGTACCGAGCCGTAGGTGGGTATCACCGTACCGTTAGCGGCGAAAAGCTGATAGCTGGATTTCGTACGCTGCTCTCCAACTGCAGAGCGGGGGTACACGCATAGGTCAGATCCGGTGTCAATTAAAAAATGCTTCTTGGACGTCCGATCCATGACAAACAGGCGGCCCGGTATGGCTTGGCAGTCGTTGGCCGCTACTTCCGGCTGCCGCTGGAGTTTTCCGACGCATACGTGCAGGGCGTCGTGCACCTATTTGCTTTGGACCCGAACCTGTTGTGATAAAAGCAGTACGAATCGTTTCGTGGCCTCGATGTCGAACGTCGACGGCCTCTAGATTGCGACCTGTCCCTGTGCTGTGATCGGTATCGCGAGCGGTCATGCGAGCCATGCGGTTGCGAATCAAATTGAGCCCTCAATGACGCGACTTCCTTGCGCAGCTCTGACATTTGGTAGGCTAAATCATGCACCAAATCGCTATTGCCACTACCACTACTAGTAGGTTTATCTGACCTGTTTTTTGTTTGATCGCCGACCGCAAAAACTTGTGTTGCCATGGGTGCAATATCGTACACTTTATCCGCCAGGTCCGCTAACACATCCACGCTCAAAGTCGGCTGCGACGCTATAACGGTTTGCAGGTTATGTGGCAGCCGCGATGACCAAACGGTTTTTAAAAACTCATCCGATACGTACCCGCCGGCAAGCGTTTTCAAACGTCTCCAGTACTGCGACGGCTTTCTGTCACCTAACTCCTCGTGCATTAATAATTCGCGGTGCTTCTTCTCCTGCGACGCCGATAGCCGTGAAATAAGTTCTGTTTTTAATTTGAGGTACTTATTTTGCGCTGGTGGCGAATTAATGACATCTTTCACTTCCAATATGTATTGATGCTCCAGCTGGCTTATCACATAGTAAAACTTCGTTGCATCGGCCGTTATTCCAGAGATCATAAATTGACCTTCCATCTGCGTGAACCATAATTCCGGCTCCTCTGGCCAAAATGGCGGCACCCGTACACCTACTTTGCACACGTCGCTTTTCTCGCCGACCGTTACCGTCGATGCCGTTGATGACGTTGATGGCGTTGGTGCCGCTCCCGGCTTGGGTAACAGTACCCGACTCACGTCCTTCTCCGTATCCGACATTCCTGCTGCGTAAATTGTCCAAACTCGGGGTCACCAATATAGGTACCCTAACGGTGAGTAAAATGATACGTCCAAATTAACAACACACTATTTAATTAGGGTTCCACATAGAATGTATATAGCTTAATATTAACACTAGACGCAAACACACGCGAACGAAAGTCACAAGCACAAGAACAGAAGAAAAGTCACAGGATTATAGTTTATAGCGAAAGCAAAGCGAAGCTGTAAGCACAGGTTAGGCGAGCACAAGAAACGTTGATTTGTTGTCGCGATTGATATCTGACTGCCGGCCGCGCCGCGTCGACGCGAGCGCCGGCCGGCCGTTGCATGTACAGCCTGCAACGCAGTCGCTGCGCGTACACCGGCGCGCACAAGTTCAAGTTTAACCGACTTCGGCGAGGGAGGTTAATGCGGTTTACTATTGCTGAAATGTGTATGTGTGTGTACTGTGGTCGCTACAGGATTCACTATATCTAGGTCGAAAACTAGTTTCTATTACTAGATATTAAAATAGAAAAAAAATAGGGCAAGTAGAACGTTTTTCATACAAAGTCTCTAATCGCTTCATTTTTTAACAGACTTCAAAATAGGAGGGGTTCTCAATTCGTCTGTATTTTTTATTTTTATTATGTGTGTTTGTTACGCGATAACTCGGTAATTTATGAACAGATTTGAATAAAAAATCTTTGTTTGAAAGCAGATTGGTCCCGTTGTCACCAAAATCCAGTTCTGATGATGGGATCCTGGAAAAATCGAGGGAACTCTTCAAATGTTATAGACAAACTTGAAGCAATTTGGCTAACGATTTGAAGTCGGTTAAAACTTTGTTTTTAAAGTAATTAAATTATTTTCTATTGTAGCTTATTAGTCTTATAACATCAGAAACTAGTTTCTGACCTATATGGCGTATCCCATTGTGTAAAAAAAGATTCATGTTATTCCAGTATGCCGTTTTAAACTGATAACCAAACTAAGTTTGTATGGAGAGTCCACTTGTGTCGACCGGGGGACTCTTAAGGCGATTGTCCCCAAAATGTTGTCTCGCTTGCTAGCTGTTAGCTTGATACAGCTAGTATTATTTTATTATATACTTACTAGTAGATAGGTACACCAAATTTAGCGCACAAGCGATAAAAATAGAGGTGAAAAACTATCTCCGTGACCGAAGCCGGTCATAAAAATAATTAGTGAATTAAAAGTTGTGCACAAAAATAACAAGTTTTTTGCAGGTAAAGAATCACCGAGCGCATAAACAGTTCTCAGAAATGTTGTTGCCCGTGGCAGTGATAAAGTAATGTTTTATTTATTTAGAGGTCAATGCGTCAGTCATCCAGATACTAAATTATCAATGTAAATATCTAAGTTTTGGTTTAATGCGAGATTAGTAAATTACGTATATAACGCTATCTATTAAAACATTCTTTATGATGTACAATTCCATGTATTATAGCTACAACTTAGAAAGTTCAATATCTCAAAAACGGCTGAACCGATTTTGTTGAAACGTAGCTAAGAACCATCTCGATCACGTCAGCTTTTGGATTAAAAAATCGCATTTAAATCGGTTTATTCGTTTAGGAGCTACGATGCCACAGACTGACACACACGCAGACACGTCGAACTTATAACACCCCTCTTTTTCCGTCGGGGGTTAAAAATATGATAATCTCTGCGGCCGCGCGACGCGGCTGCCAAAACACTCTTCTTGAAGGGTTCGAAACATGTCACCCCAGTACCGGTGACATGTTTAAAACGGTATAATTCTATAAACTCAATAATTTAATCTCTGAATAAGTATTTTTAGTGCAAGTTTTTCAACTGTGATTTTATTGACACATTTCTCATTGGATACGAGTATATGCCCGTGGCTTATCTACCACACTAAAAACATTTTTTCTGCAATAAATGTTACCTGTAAAGCTATCTTATTTATTCATTTTCTCAGTGTTTAATAAATTCGGTAGTACACATAGGTACATATTCATTATTTGCAAATAAAAAATACCGTATTAAATTTTACAACTCAACGGAATCGCTGCGCGGGCGCAGAAACCGGTCACGAAGATGCGAACCCGAAAGTCGGCTCGGGCAACTTAATATTTAGGTACCTGCAATGCAAATATTTGGGCCAATTTTTATTTTCTTGTTGTCTGATTTGATGCAACTTTTGAACCCACACGCGTCAATTCGAGAGAAGTAAAATATCAGGCAGCTTGGTAGAAGCTATGTGTAAAGCCACCATGCTCACGACATTCTAGACTCACACAGTCAACTTATTACTAGGAGGAAGGAAGATAAATTATTCAAGGGTTTGGACAACGAGTGCTTTTCGGAGATACTGACGACAATTATTCCGGACATGAGCCCTAGCTTTATCAACCTCATTAATTAATTATGTATTTATTTATCGTATTGCTATTAAAATACACAGTTTGATCGTATCAGTGTATTTAGAATCGTGATTAATTAATTAAAATGTACCAATACCGTTGTAAGCTGTTTTAAGAAAGCAGCAATACCAGCAGTTTAGTACTTTTAGTGATATGCTATTAAAACAAAAATAAAAAGTTTTTTTTTCATACAAATGGTAGCCGATGTCAGGAGCATAATTTCGAATCCATTGATATCTCATTCATCAAAATCGGTTCAGTACCTATCTGAAACGCTACGATGGAACACAAACATGGAGTATATCTCCAAAAAAGTAAGAGGAAAAGTAAAAAAAAAAAAGATGGAACACACGTAAATACAAACATAGACTGCTAAAAACTTATCCCTCCTTTTCGGCTCTGCCGTAGTCGGGCAAAACATAGACCGGTACTTCGACATTTAGGGCAAAGGAAAGAAAATAAATAAAGAAGGTAAAATATATAAAATGATTCTTCTTACCCGTATTCGCCGAGCAAATAACAAAAGCAAAAATCAAATGCGTTAAATACATTTTTTACGCTCTGAACTTCACGCTTGAACAGACTCAAAAGAACTGATCAGGATATGGAGGTCCAAGTTAATATATAGGTACGAACCACAATGAATAAACAGATTGAAGCTCCAAGCTCATTAACGACCGTTTATACGTTAGCATACAGTCTACAATTAAATAAAACGTTCTCAGAGCTTATCAGAGCTCTTCATAATTCAGCTCTTGTCAAGTTAAAAAACCCATGTGTCTAGATTTTGTTGATGCTAGGTATTATTCCTCACGAATTCCCTTACTACGAATTAAATAAGGGATGATATGTTGGTTGATCAATCTTGACACTATCGGATACAAAATATGAATGCATCTTTATTTTAACATTGAAAATGTTTTTTCGGTCGCTTCAGTAAGGCCTCCAATTTCAGCGAGAGCGAGACATCGCTCTGGTCTAAGGCGAGACATTTGTTCAGTACCAGTGCCATGCTATCTGTTGGAAGTATAACTCCACCTCAAAAATGAGTCCAAAAGACATGCGGTCGGGTCCGAATGGTACCGCGGCCCGACCAAGCTAAGTTTGCACCTCGCTGCTTGCAATATGTTAGACGCAAGATGGAAACTTAGCTAGTCACTACTACGTATAATGACATAAGAAGTGACAACTTGCGTCAATAGCTGGTCAATAAAAGCGACTCAAGGCGACTTTGACCAATGATTTTACGTATTTTAAGTAATTGAAAAACAGGCTGATAATTTGTTATTGGGCGATTGCGACACATGCGTATTTTGATAAAAGACCAGTTTTATACGGCAATTTGTTAGTACAAATACAAATACTTTATTCGTCGATCATAGGTACACATAACATAATATTGCAGACGGTGGTAAAAGCGGTATTGTTTCACTATGTCGTACCCGGAGGCATACGAAATTGTACATGCTTTCACTGAGTGATAAGAGTAGGCATGCAGTAAATTTTAATTTATTTACGGTATAGTTACAATTTAAAATGTCAAGTTTCAAAAAAAATAAAAATAACGAAGTATCTAATACAATTAAATAATTTTGTTACAATTAATGTCAAAAATAGCTTATTACTAGTACAATAAAATATGATACATTTATTCGATGTCTGACAGGAATTCGTTACAGGAGTAGTAAGCCTTTTTAATCAAGTATTCTTTCACATGAACTTTAAATTTAACAATGTCACATATTATCCTCAGCCGCTTAGGTAACTTATTGTAGATTCTAGGAGCCATACCCAGAATACTTTTGGATAAAAGAGCAGTTTTTGAGGGATGAGCACAGATCTTATGCTGCAAACGTTCACTGGTGAAACGATAAAACAAGTGTGCATGACTCTTAACAAAAACTACTAAATCGTGAATGTATAGACAGGCAAAAGTTAATATTCTTAAGTTTACAAAGTATGGCCTACACGATATGGTCGGTGTTAAATGACATGCCGCTCTAACACATTTTTTCTGAGTTTTGAAAACCAAGGGCCAGTTCGTTGAATTCCCCCAAAAAATAATACCGTCACGAAGTATAGACGACACATAAGCATGATAGGCCGTAAGTATAACAGACTGACTCGCGACTTTCCTCAACATATATATAGCATACGAATAGCGATTAAGTCTTTTGCATAAATTATCAATTTGACATTTCCAATTCATGTTACTGTCCAAAACTAACCCTAAAAATTTTGTATTGCTGACTTCAGTAATTTGTTGTCGCCTATAACCTACATTTGTATTCACCAAATCATTTTTCCTTTGCTTAAAATTCATACTATTCGTTTTTTCTAAATTTATCTGCAAATTATTATTGTTTAGCCACGTAATTATACATTCCAAAGCACGATTAATTTCTACGTCATAATTATTTAAACTTGTACCACTGAATATAGCAGTGCTATCTATCATCCGCAAAGAGAACCATCGGATATTTTGTAACATTTGGGAGATCATTTATGTAAATGAGGAAAAGCAGTAGGTAGTTGTCTATAGTTTTGTCAGTCGCTGGATGAGAAAGGCAAACATTAATTAATAAATTAGGTACCTACAGGGTTCAAATGATGCTAAAATTAAATATTATTAGGATAAAGAGTTTGTATATGTTATCTTAATGGCTACTAATTGACTCAAGCTAAATGTGACTATAAATTAAATATTTTGGTATGAAGTCCAATAAAAAAAAGTTAATATTTAAAAAAAAAATTGTTAGAATCATCTTTGGTAATCAGTCTTTTATAATCAACAGGCATTAGGAACTCTCGTGTAATAATTAAATTTAATAAAATCAACAATCGCAAAACAACCTATTTAATGCCGCCCCAGATTTTCTGACTCACTATCGCTATTTTCTGATCCTACAGTCGATTCTCGAGTAGCTTTAGTATATATTTTTTTCATTTTGGTCACTTTATTTTTCTTGGCAACAGTATTTTTTTGAGTTTTCTTTCATTCTCTTCTAGCCTTCCTTTTCTCCTTAGCGTCATCCACCTTTTGTTTATTTTTTATAAAAAAAAATCGTTTATTACTCAAAGAAATGTTGTGGATAATTTCCAGGGGTCCCCACACTAGGCTTTGCCTGTATCGTGGAGAACCATTTAACAATGAGGTAGAAAGTACATTTTTATAGTGGCAACTGAAAACATTAATTTACGCGGGTCTATGAAAACGGTTTGCACAGAGGCTGTCGCACGTGTCGGAGTTACCAATAAAATAAGCTAAAAAATAATATTTGCTTGATAACGCAACCGACAATGAGTAAATTTAGTTTTGTTTAATTCATTAAATTCATTTATTCAAGCAGGTCGTGAAAGGCACGAGATCTGTGAATCTTTATCACGTACGAACTCAATTAAGAGTAAAATATATAGTTTTCTCAAACATGGCATGGAAATGTATGCGTTAATATCACGAAATGAAGACATGAAGTTTCTTGTTTAAGGCTCCTTACATTTCTTTATTGGCCTTACGCCAAGAAGTAATGTATGAAAACCCTAAGTAAAACCATTATTGTCCGCTACTCTAACTTTTTAAATTTGCTTAGTACTAAAATTAAACTGACAAAGAAAGAATTACATACTGCCATCCACCGGGATCCCCTTCATTGGCATATTTTTTTTTTGACTAATATAGTTTTGCATAATTGATTTGGCATAATTTATATTGGCATTGTAATATTGTCGCATAATAATACTTTGGCCTACTACTTTTTTGGCATACTACGCTAATAGCATAATTTCAGTTGACCTAATCTGTATTGGCCGAATACACATTACGCATACTATTGTTTGGGCTAATAATTATTTGGTATACCTATCTCTCATTATCTCATTAATCTCATTATCCATTATTTCAGTTTTATAAATGAATTAAACTCAGTTTAGTTATTGTCATATTATTGGTTTTTCCGCTATTTTATAAAAAAAAATAACCTCGAAGACTCCCTTTTCTCTGAGATCAATCAATGCCAAGATAGAGGTGTATCGTAGCGTAAGCACTAGGGAACAGGGCTTAGTGGCAAAACCGACTCGGATCGCAGATAGGTTAGAGGTTATTTTTTTATAAAAGAGCGGAAAAACCTTTTATTAAAACTTACTACTAATGACAATTAGGCAATTTACTACTATGAAAATCATTGGCTAAAATCTAAATTTTAGGGATTTTGAACGGGTACGTATCACTTTATTACTATATGAGCCATTTGTACATAACTTTGTTTTGTTATGCATTTTGATATGATGCCAATTGATTATTATGCCTATTTGTGCTTATACTATTTGACATTAGTCTTCATGAAGATTATGCTTTCAGTATTTATGCTTTTTCATGTTATGCGTATATAATTATGCGTAATGAGAATTATGCACATCACTATTTCGGCGAAAAGCAATTATGCGTAACAATAATAGTACAAATGACTTTATGCTTTCCAATAGAGAACTCCATCCACCACTAGACTCTGTAAGCATACTTGCGATGTAAAAGAAAAACCAAATCTATGGTGTATAGTATGGTAGGTACCATTGTGTTAAACATGGTGCTCGAAAGGCTTGTTCAAATGGCATGTTTAAAAAATAAAAATAAACCGGCCAATTGCGAGTCGGACTCGCGCACGAAGGGTTCCGTACCATTATCTATAAATGTTTATTAAAATCTGTTTTTTAGTATTTGTTGTTATAGCGGCAACAGAAATACATCATCTGTGAAAACTTCAACTGTCTAATTATCAGGGTTCATGAGATACAGTCTGGTGACAGACTGACAGACAGCCAGACAGACAGACGGACAGCGGAGTCTTATTAGCAATAGGGTCCCGTTTTACTCTTTGAGTACGGAACCCTAAAAAGGCAGCAAATTACACAATTTTGTTTAATTGATATTGTATTTATTTTAATTTAAAAATATTTCCTCACATCGTTTGAGAAAAGCACTATACAATGCTCGGCCAGAACAGGGATTGCTGGACTCGTTGTATCCGGTATATCAACACCAAACTCGTCCAGAATTCCCTTATTTCACGGCCTCTGTAGTAATGTACTTTTCACCTCACTTGCTAAAAGGAAAGGCCTTTTTGTATGTTTGATATCTATTGTAGTCTAAGCATTTTACGGTCCGGTTGTATGGCGAAATGGAAATAATTTATAATAGCAGTTTTTTTTTGCGTAACAGATAAATCATAATTATAGTAATAACTTCGAGACTAAATCCAACAAAATATTAGTGATTTAGATATTTTAATAATTATTTAAAAAATAATAAATTCCTGAAAAATTGGTAAAAAATGTTAATAACCTTTTTTTTCTGTATTATGATAAATTAATATTTGCGGCGTAATATTGATGATAAATCGCGCAAAAAATGTTCCCGATTATTACCTTTATATTCAGTTAGACACCAATTTTTTTTTCTATTACCATATTTTCGTGTCAAAAATAATAATAGACTGTAGGTTTCTTCATTCCTTGTTGAATGTAGTGGACCGAAACATTACAAAACAATCACACACTAAACAACAACGGAAGGTGGATTTTAGGGGGTTAATATTATTTAACAATTTCAAAAAATGCAAATTGATCAGTAATTTTTGGGATTTTCATCATCGGTACTCTTTCGTTGAATGATGTACGAATCGCCTGATAAAATACTTTGCAACTAATGTTTTTACAAACACCTGTTAAAGTAGGTTTCAAAGTGCCGCGCGCGAGCCGCAGAGCAAACGTGATTGGCCGGTTGCATGCAGCGGGGCACCGCGCCGTCCGCCCGCTCGCCGCGTAGGTATAAGTATAAATATGTCTCCTTTTTAGGCAAATATGCTTTCGTATGTCCGGCTGTTCATCTGTTCCCTCTATAGGTCGTATCTCTCAACTGATTCTCGTGAAATTCTGTGAGTGAGTTCGAAATTTATGGGCAAAAATTTCCCCAGGCTTCCAAACTTTCACTTTAGTCGTATTAGTAAGAAAATAAATTCAATATTTAAAAAAGCAACAATAATTACTTCCTTAAAAATGCTAATTTGTAATTGAATTGTTTTTTTTTCTTAATAATCACTCCAAGTAAATTTGTTCCTTTTTAGTTAACAAAAAAAAGTTTACATAACGAAGGGTAGACCAGGGGCAATTGAAACCATTTGCCTTTACAGCATATAACCGTTATATTTTTATGAGTAGAAAGATGAACGCCCAAAATTTTTCAAGGTTAGTTATCTAGTTAGAGACAAGTGGCGGAAAAAAGGGGAGGCCTTTGCCCAGCAGTGGCACACAAATTAGGCTACAAAAAAAAAAAAAAAAGTTATCTAGTTCCTAAATAAAATGTATTTTCAACCGACGAAAAAAACGAAAGAGGTTCTCAATTCGACGCGTATATATATATTTTTTTTATGTATGACCACGCATAACTTTTTACAGAGTAGTTCGATTTTGATAATTCTTTTTTTATTGGAAAGGGTATAACCCGAAGTTGGACCCATACAAATTTGGAAAAAAAACCCTAAGGGTACGAAAATAGGGGATGATTGATTTTTCGTCGGTTAAAACGTTGTTTTCAAAGTAAATTATGTTAGTCTATAATCCATAGTTTTTTGTCAATAATACGAGTATAATACAAGTATGGGGCGGTATGGTTCAATTGACCTCACATGACTGTCGAACTGACTGACAAATGACTGTGTCTGTGTGTTTGTTTTTACCATTGTCTTGTGTAAAATATTAAAGTACAGTATTTACATACATACATACTGTGAATACTGTCAATTGAAACACTATGTGAGGTCAATTGAAACACTCTAATATCTTCGGCACAATGAAAGTAGGGTAAACTGGGTACGGTTGCAACAACGCAAATATCTCGCAAACCGTTGGTGGGACGGCGAGGGGTCCAAGGTGGGAAAGAAGTGGACAATCGGTTTGTACACGAAAAACATCGTGACGTTGCTTCCCGCGCGCTTAATTTGTTTGTAGAAAACCCTATTGTGTTTTGATCCCCAAAAGTAAGTGTTTTCACTCGCAGAGTTTTTCAATTATTCTGGTTTCTATTTAAGTGAGAGTATTGAGTGTGTGTTTATGTTTGAAGTGAAGCTTGTGGATCATCTCAGCGTATCTAGTTTTACTGTATCATTATTCTCATTATTACTACAACGGCTTTTTCAGAAAGTAGGAGGTGGGGACGGTTGAAACAGAGTGATTTTCTTGTATTTTTGACATTGACTAATGAAAGTCAAAGTAAGTTTTCTTTTAGTTTATTTACATATTCTTTTCAGGGTGTTCTCTTCTATACAGGGTGGGCCATACATTTTTGCAAATTGCAACACTGAATATCTTCTATAATTTTTTGAGTGGAGGGAAATTTTATATAACTTTATGCAGTGTTATTTGCAGTAAAGCGTTTTACTGGTCAACAACGAGCTTTTTGTGTAAAACAGTTTTATAAAAACAACAAATTGTATGTAACTGTTCGCCGCCTATTTAAAGCCCGGATCTCACTCCCGCCGATTTTATCGTGCGGGGATATTTATAAAGTCGAGTTCTAAGTTAAAAAACCGAAGACAATATCCAAACTCAAGCAAAACATCCGTGATGGAAAAATTGCGAAAACCATAAATCCCATTAAAAACATTCCATGTAAACAATAGGCCAAGTCTCGAAACTCTTTCACAGTAAAAAGTGGTGAGATATTTCCTGGAGCCAAGTCAGGCATTGTTATTAATCTTTATTTGCTTGCTAAATAAAATTCTGCAACTTGGGATTCGCACAACTTTACTGCATTTACTAATTTTTGCATAGGAACCTAAAACGTATGTAAGTGTGATTCCAAGTCACAAAATTTTATTAAGCAAGCAAAAGTGCCTGCCTTGGCTCTACGAAATATCTCACCACTTTTTACTGTGAAAGAGTTTCGAGACTTGGTCTATTTTTACATGGAATGTTTTTATGGGATCTCATTTCTTTTTGTAGACTTTGTATGAGAATGTTATTTTACCAACCGCAAATAACGTTTGTATAGTTTTGCAGGAAGGAACTGCAAAAGTAACTTTGTAATCGTATGTATTTGTATAGGATTACAAGTTTACTTATGCAGCTTGTATATCTCTGAAACGTGACTGATATTGCAATATTTTTAGATTTTTTATGAGTTATTAGGCTAAAAACTAATAACTTTGAAATTTGGAGCTTGTGGGTCTGCTAGAAGTACATTAGAATTAGCGTGATCATTATCAGTGAGTAATTGAGTATGTCAGTGACAAAACTAACGAACTTTTCAATTCAATTCAATTCGTTTATTCAGGGACCAACATGGATCATTATTGTTAGTAATAAAATAATACTTAGTTTAATAATACTTACTTTGACGGACAATAGTTCTTAAACTAAAATTTCAAATATTATATGTTAGCCATATTATGCCCTACATGTTTCTGAAAATTCAGGGTTCTAGCTTTAGCCAGCACAAAATTACAGGATGTTGAAAAAATGGCCTGAATGGCTTCGACAAAAGGATGGTACGGCCGTGCCTCTTTGTTTTGCTCGACTTGGCGGGGGAACTGCAGTGCCTCCTGATTTTTAGTTACATGCCATGCCATGCAATAGGGCCGAGTGGAGAAAAATGCGTGATGCCTTTGCCCAGCAGTGGAACACCCAAACAGGCAACGAAAAAAAAAGATTTCTACGGAACCCTCGGTGCGCGAGTCCAACTCGCACTTGGCCGGTTTTTAATTTGTTTAATGACTACTATACAATGAGCTCATCAAACACTCGCAGGCATATCATAAACATTTCTCAATTTATGAGCATCTGAACATCTCGATAAAAACACGGGTGTAAAAAAAAGTATACGACTTTAGTTTCCTTTGTTGCTGCTACCTTATACATTTAGTTAAACCAAAGTAGTTTTAATGCGATTATAACATAATAACGATATAGATTTGCACAAAACAAGCATAATCATGTTTCATAAAAAGTGCTTGTTTCAACTATAACAATGTTTCAATCATAACCATTCCGTGTACCTATCCCGTGACAAAAAGTGTTGTAAACGTCGGGACTAACCATTTGTTTTATTGTATACAAGAACCTTCTCCAGAATGTATTAAATACTTTTCTGAAAACCGCATCAAAATTGGTTCAACCTAACGCGAGATAATCTCGGACAGCGTACATACATACATACAAACATACGGGTCAAACTGAGAACCTCCTTTTTTTACAATGACACGCAGCGTGTAGATTTCTAAAAAACCTTCATATTTCCATAATTTATAAACTAGGTCAAAAACTACACAAACAATAGTGAACATTAATAGAACAAGCATGTGCATCGAATGCAGAACCTCCTTCTATTTGAAGTCGGTTACTTTTGGGGACGATTAAAACGCGAGGACGATTGAAACGTTTCAATCGTCCACAAGCAAGTTGTTTCTACCGTCCCCACACCACGTTTTTAACTTTAAGGTCAAATATTACATATAATAAAAATAGACTCGAACGCTGATCAACGGCCATTATAAACATTCGTTTATTCCCAGCTATAGCACCAAATTAATTTGATCAGTCAAAATACAAGAGTAAACAAAGTTATAAGAAAATATACGACAGCACAAATACTTACTTTTTACCGTGAAAAACTGGTTTGGCTCGTGTACACTCCGGTATCGCACCATCACTCGAGCGCTACTGGTCAAGAATTTATACATGGCCAAAACCGCGTGTTCCGAGTGTTGCGTCAGTCGCGTTTTCGAGAAATTTTCCTTGTTTCAATCATGACGTGTTTCAATTGTCCGTGGTCTACCCTAAGTTATTGAATAATTTCAATTACGAAATAATGTAATTCAGATTACAAATTACGAAGTAGTCATGTATGCAATTACACGTGTAATTCATTACCTACTCGTAATTGAATTAAATATAATACAATTTTTATTTCAATTTCAAACGTAAATTAGTTACGCCCAACACTGCCGTTTACCGACGCCATTTTTACGCCGTGAATCGTCGCATTCATACTAGCGCATCGTACAAAACGATACTTACAAATTATCTGTGTAGGTAGGTTTTGTGTCTTGGGGCCCGGGAAGTGCGACCTTGAATGTCAAGACACTCGTTGCGTGCCGACGCTACGAGCGAATGTGATCCTTAACACAGGCGGAAAGAGTTCAAGTTCAGTTGTAGAATCAAACAGGACTATTCAAATGTGTTTTATGCTTTACATAAAGCTTTTTTTTGTTGGATTTATGTACTAGTTTAATAATCTATATTATTAAGTTAAATTTAGACACAATTTGTCTCTATAAATATATTTGCCGATAGTTTATTAGAGTAAATGTATTTATATGCGATTCTAAACAAAGATTAAAACGATTTTTAGAAAAATAGGTTCATACATTCTTTTTATGAGAATCAAATCAAAGTACTAATTATTACTATTTTTTTCTACGAACTTATGGCACATGTCACCCAAGCCATGAAATTTGTTAATTTAATGGCTTTACGTGTAAAATAATAGTCGGATTTCACTTTTTACAGGTTAAAGACAATATACTGTCGTGTTAACGATTAAAAACAGCTATTACTATTTTTAGTAAAAAAAATCCGCGTTTTTTTGACAAAATTTTTTTTTACCTACTTCCGGGTCGAAAGTTTGTTGGATTCGTAAATATAGTATCTTAGAATATGTATTTATGACGGAGAAAAAAAAAACCTGGCTATTATAAATTAATGTTTTGCTAAACCGTAAAATGCTTAGACTATTGAGAAAATCGCGTTTTATCCACATGTTAAGAAAGTAGACGTAGAACGTTAAAATTACTATGACGTAAGTAGAACGTTAAATGTTTATTTTTTGTTTTTTGTATATTTTAAGACATATTTTTTTAAACTTTTTTTTAGCATTTTTTTGAACATGTTTAACTTTTTAAAACTTTTTTTAAACTTTTTTTAACTTTTTTTTAACTTTTTTCAACTTTTTTTCTTTTTTTAAATTTTTTCTCTTTTTTTTAACTTTTTTTTTTTACTTTTCTTCAAAACTTTTTTACCTTTTTTTATTTTTTTCTTATTTTCCTCGCTGTAGTGAGGTGAAAAGATTTGTGTTATACACGGGTGAAAAGTTATTTTACGTCTCGTGTGTTGAAACACTCGCAGGTAAAATACAACTTTGCCCCCTTGTATAACAAATAACTATACTATACTTGTGTGACTACAGTGGAACAAAACAACGTGAAGGGTGTTTTTTCCTATTTAAAGATAAGTTTCTTCTGCGTCTGTATTTTTCCGTTGTAGGCCCTAAAAGCTAAGGTGGCCCCTTGTTGTTCGCATATGGCTGTGAAACGGCAGTCGTGGCCGTGGGTTCGAATCGCTGCTTTTGAGCTACTAATGAGTTATTCATAACTTATCGCGTATACTGGATCTATTATTGAAACAGGGCAGTAAGGGAAAATCCGAAACTATAATAGATACGGAAAATTGCATGTAAGAGGCACAAGAAATAGCTGCTTGCCGAATGTTTTTATTCATTAGAAGAATACTATAGTAAATGCAAGTAATTGACATAGACCACAGGCACACATAGGTGGCACAGGACCGGTCACTTTGGAACTCTTTGGGGAGGCCTATGTCCAGCAGTGGACGTCTTTCGGCTGATATGATGATGATGATGATTATTATTATACAATTGTTAATTAAAATTATTTTAAAATGATATGTTATAATTATCTCGTTAATTTGGCTCGTATGATTGTATTTTTTTTAAACGATAGCATTAATGTATACAATCTTGATTTGATTTATTGACTGAAGCATGTGTATAACTTAATTTGCCAACCGCGTTGATATTTTTCTTTTCTATGTTTAAATTTACCTACCCACATATTTTGTGATGGCCTTAGCATTTTTGAATTAACATTAAGTACTTATTATAAACAACAACGAGGGGAGGGGAATCCTGTTCCACCGTGATACAGTTTTTACTAGTACGGGGAACAGAGGACGCTTACTCACTGATTGTTACTAGATATTGTGTACCTTACCTACTTATTATGTAAGCAGTGTATGACCTGTATGAAGGCTAAATAAAGTATTTTTTTTTTATTTAATTTATGAATTTAATACCTATATTTTCATTGTTAAGTAGTTGAAACCATAGTAAATGTGTGTACCTACGCCTGAAAAGGCAGGATTTAGTGATACTATATTGTCATTTATACCTTCGACTATGTACCGACCTGAATTCTTCACACAATAAATGATTACTGATTACTGAGGCCGATTTTAGAAAAAATAAAAGCTGCATTAAAATATTTTCAAAAAAGCCGGGCCGGCAGTTGAACCCGGTCAAATCTGTCTAAAAATTAGACTTCGTTTTTTTTGCGTAAATTAATAGTGCTGTAGGTCGATCACGTAACGCATTGTACGAACGTCGGGTAGGTCTAAACGTCACTTTTCAACCGACGAAAAAAACGGAGGAGGTTGTCAAGTCGACGCGTATATTGTTTTTTTTTTAATGTATGACCACGCATAACTTTTTACAGAGTAGTTCGATTTTGATAATTCTTTTTTTATTGGAAAGGGTACCCCGAAGTTGGTCCCATATAAATTTGGAAACAAAAAACTAACCCTAAGGGTAGGAAAATAGGGGATGATTGATTTTTCGTCGGTTAAAACTTTGTTTTCAAAGTAAATTATTATATGGAAAATTGACAGTTAAATTGTACCGACGCGCGTTCGAAACGTTACGTGATTACCCCTCAGGATGTAAGGAACAATTTTTGCTAAGGAACACTGTATCTACAATCACAGGAAAATGCCGAATTTCATAGCTTGATGTACGGAAATGGATTTTTGAAAATCTTTGGATGCAGTTTTTATTTTTTCTAAAATCGGTTTCGTGACTCCTCAGAGCAAATTTCCGTATCTCTTATAGTTTCGGATTTTCCCTCACTGCCCCGTTTGAATAAAACATCCTGTATAAATACGCGAAAGAAGCGCGTAAGAAGAAATTCAAAGGTGTATGTGAAATCCCCAACCCGCTTTGGACCAGCGTTCTCTCGCATCCGTCAGAGGAGGTTTGTGCCTAGCAGTGGGACGATGTACTATCGAACCAACTAAATCATGACCCACCATAGATCCTTGTTACAGTTAACGAACATACGCACGATCATATGACGTTAATATGTCAGTTAATTGTGACAAGGTTCCATGGTGGGTCATGATTCAGTTGGTTCGATAGTACTAGTAGGTATATCGGCTGCTGGAGATGACGATGGGGATTACTTAATAGGTTTTATTGTTATCGCATTTTGCAGTGTACAATTTTATCGATATAGTAGAATTTAAGCTCTTCGCCATAAAAGCCTACATCGGGTACACTACGTCATAATTCCGAAGAGTAGGGGAAAGTAGTACGACTTGATTCCTTGAGGTAAGATGATCCTTAGCCTGCAAACTATTAGCACCATCTAGTTGATTTATATGGCAATACGTAGCTCCGTATACCCCTCCGCCTCAGTCAAATTGGCGGCGCGAGCGACACAGAGAATTTTACGAGAAAAATAAATTGTGTGCGGCTAATATAAGGTAAGGCTGTCTTTAAGCTTATGTTACTGTTAATTGCAACGATTGTTGTGTTGTGTTTGTGGCTTTCAAATGCGTTTAATTTTAGTTTTTAGGGCAATTTAAACCGCGCGTGTGTATGTAGGTTCTGTAAACAAACATTGAACAATAAAGTTGGACTCGGGGCTAGATGATTCCCATCTATGTGTACTAGATGATTCCTGGGGGATCATCTAGTACCGTAGTTAGTTTACAAACTTAGCTACATATTTTTTTATGAAATTTTTAATCTCTAGAAATCGATGGCCTAAGATTGTTCTTAATAAAGACATTGAATATTTTTGTTTTTAATTACCTTCTTCTTCATTAAAATATCTGATTACCCAGAATAGGGGTAAGCCGATCATAGGAATCACCTAAATCATCTTATACCTACACAGGGGTCTACAAGATGATTATACTTCTTAGGGTTTTTAAATAAGGAAAATATTTGAATGAAACCGCAATCAATTGATTGTTTTGAGTATGAGAATAGTTAGATCGATAAATTTAGTAATAATGAGCGCCTTCATATTTGGTTTGCAACGAATAACATTCATTTTACGGCCATTCTCGCTTTAGGGGATCATTGCGTACTACGTTCCCCTAATTTGTCTGAAAGCATATTTTTCCCGAATTTCATAATCTGGAAAGTCCAAGTTCCGCTGAAGGAATTTTTGATACTTCACGATATATTTGAAACCTAACCTTCTATATTCTATTGCATCCATTTTCGTTTAGCAGAAAACGGATTTCAAGATTTGAAAATTTCGGAATACTTACAGTCCCCCGCGGCTATGAAGTCAATCCTGACACATTGCGCAACTATGAAGTTTCTGAATAATGACAATGTCAACCATTAGGAAATAATTACATATTCAACTCTAGAGGCATATGTCTCAGGATTGACTTCATAGCCGCGGGGGACTATAGTGGCCTAACCATTTCACCATGGTTGGTGTGAGCTTTGTAGATAAAAGTTAGAACTGTTTCGGAAGGTACAACAAAACCAAAAACCGCTTAGCGGGCGCTCTGTTCGTAACCGCTTTCCTCTACTTAGCGGGAAACCCACGGCATCGGCAACAAGCGTACCTATGAATTCGTTGGCAGTGAGTGTGTTAAGTTATTGTTGTGTTTTTTAGTTTTTTCTCGTCTTTGCTGCTAGAGGGACGCCAACAAGCCCCTCCGACCGAGCGACCTTGGCCTGCACGGACCGTGTAGACAGTTGTTTGCAGCAAAATGTCATACTACAACCACAGTATAAAGAACTACAACCAGTAGGCAAGCTTCATTCATCTTACGAATTTACGCACCCGCTTAGCGTAACCGCTCAAGAGTCAGGGTTGTCAAAAATATGTTTGGAGAGATATTAATTTATTTATAATTACTTGATTAATTTTCAAGCCTTTCATAAGTAGGTATCAACTCATTGAGTTTGCGCTAAATTTCCTCGTCTCCCGCTTCCCCGCGTATCCCCCCCATCGTTAGCCCGCGTGGCCTTGAGCTTGCAGACTGTATGTCACTCGGTCGGAGGGGCTTGTTGGCGACCGTCTAGCAGACGCTTAACGATTATTGAACGCGCGAGCGAAGCGAACGAAGCTCTTCGTTTCAGCTTGGGCCAAAATTCTCTAGTAAGTTCCGATGTCCCGCTGTCCGGCTGTCCGGCTGACCGGCTGTCCAGCTGTTCGTCATTTATGAACCGGTACTCGTGAAATTTTGTGAGGAGGGTCGATAATTATATATAGTTTTTTTTTGTCAATTCAGTTTTCGGAACCTTATTTTTTTTTTAAAAGATTCGCGTGTTCTACAGCTTACAGAGAGACTATATCGTACCTAAATAAGTAGTTAGTTATATTTTATTTCATTTAAGAAAAGGTACAGTACACAGCGACAGTAAGTAACCAAACTCAACTGTAACGATGTAAACATTTCAGACCCGTTCTTTTGATAACATTTTCCGAGTCATGCACACGGAATTCAGGGAGTACATTAAGGCCGTATATTTTCGCCCTTTCGCGCACTGAAAGCTTAACGAACCACCCCCAGATTCTATCAGAGATACCGTCAGTTTCCTGTACTGGCGAGAACGGAGTGAACTATTAAAGAATTTAAGCATAATTGCCGACTGTACTTTACAGTGATGGCTTTTCCCGTATTGAATACACAGAAAAAAAATACCTGAATCAAGAAATTTCTTAGTGGTACACCTGGATGCACGCTCCGCGATACGAGCGGGCGTGGAGCGTTCATATCCTTAAATTGCATTTGTTTTATATGCACGCTGCACGCCCCGCTCACTGCAGCGTTCACTTAGGATGACCCCCATATTTATATAGAACGTATTAGAGACACCGCCAGTTTCACGTACTGGCGAGAACGGAGTAAACTATTTACGAATTTAAGAGTAATGCCGACTGCACGGCGACGGGGCTTACGGCGATTTTCCTGAGATTATACAGAGAACAAAAAATACTGGAATCAAGAATTTTTTTCGAATTGCCGCCATTATTATGAATGTATTAGAGACACCGTCAGTTCCATGTACTGGCGAGAACGGAGTGAACTATTAACGAATTTAAGAGTAATTGCCGATTGTACTTTATTACGGTGATCGCTTTTCTCGTATTGATTCATAGAAAAAAAGAAGCGGGTTGTGTCAGAGATACAACCATTAATTAAGTTTAAGTGGATACTTCTTTGTTAGCTATGGAACCCTAATAAAAAAAACGGAAAGATCAATTTAAAGGAATCTGCTATTATGGTGTACCCGTAAAATATATATATCTGAATTAATTCACTAAATTCTGTATAAGTACAGATAAATCGGTATATATGGCCACATTTACTGACGTAGCTCATTTGACTCGCGATACATTGAAAATGGCGGACATTTCAGCATTATTTTCATGTCCGCCACATAAACTAAATAACATTTTGTGATTTACAACTAATGGCAAATAAAAAAGGATTAAAACATGTAACAAACAATTATTTGAAATCAGATTAGGATTCTCTACAAAAAGTTATTCCGGAAGTCACGTGATACATTTTGAACTATACAAGAACGCGAGCAAAGAAGTATCCACTTCAAAAAACTTGGATCAAGAAATTCAATATTAGAATGACCGATATATTTTGATTGGAACCAAAATCTCTAATTAAGATGATTCTCTAAAAGACTCTTAGGTCACCTTCCTAACGAACTTCTTGGTTCTAGAATATTTACCTTGAAACTTAAGTGCCCGATGTACCAGTATAACTATACTCTGACCAACTGCAATTGCCGTTATTTTGTAGAAATCATTGTAAACGAATATTTTCCCTTATAAAATGCATTAAAATCGACTTTTCGTCGCGATAATACCTAGTGCCATCCTAACAGTTCCCGTAATAGCTTCACCAATCTGATTAGGCATTGCTATCCATGGCTATAAATTAAACCTTTCGGTTATCGGGTTAGTCGATTATATATAGGACTATCGATAGAAGTAACTCCCGTAGGGTAAACGCAAAAAATTTCGAACGCGTGGACGGCCTTAATCATCTGCCTACTACTTCGGCCAAAACACAGAATAAGTAATAGTACTACGTACAAACTCGACTCTCGCACACCTCTGAGGTGCAAATTCACCCGAACGCGGGAGCGTCAGACAGCGACACTATCGTTCGCACATAACTCGACCGTCAACCGGTGTCGTCACGTTCAGTGTCACATAAAACGACCACCTTAAGAGCCCACGTGCTCACTAGCGACACTGGTAAATAAATAATTGAGATTATTTTAATTTTACGATAGATAATGTAAAAAAGTGGGTCGCTACACACTGTACCTATTATGTAGTACTTTGTGAATACCTACATCAAACTACCTACTTAGGTTTAATGTTGATGTCCAAAGTTAAAACGGCCGTTTTTCTTTTGAGTTCATAGATCGACGATCCAGCAACATTAAAACTAGTTTGATGTATTTACAAGGTACTTAAATACAAAATACAGTGTGTAGCGGCCTACTTTTATAAATACCTATCTATCTTTAAATTTAAATAATCTCAATTATTTACCAGTGGCGCTAGTTAGCACTCTTATCTAGACGAAAGAATAACAATAACAATATTTGAGTGTTCCACCTGTCAAACATTGGCATGGACGTATGATACTCAGGACAAGCTATGGTAATAATAATACCACGTGCGAACGAGATGGTATTATACAAATCTCGATAAGTGTGATAACTGACAGAAAGTGAAATATCATTCGTTGTCCTTGTCATAGTTCCACTTTTTTTTGTTGGGCACAACTGATTTAGTATGAAGTTGTGCCAAACAAACCATTACCCGTCCAAATTAAGTAGTTTGTTTATGGTAAGCCATCAGCCATTTTAAGACCAGTTTTTAATTTAGCTGCATATGAGCCTTTCCGTCCCTCGTTGTGGCATCACGTATATAGCCTGTCCAGAGTATCATACGTCCATGAACATTGGGTTTGTTAAGGTGACGCTCCACGGGCCGATTCCGTCGGACGGCCAACCAAGGTCACAGAAAATCTAGTCTAGTACCTTGATTTGGTTGGAAGCCGTGCTTCCGACACGTATCTACACGTGCCGAATCCCGCTGCAGGACTGCCGATTTCGCTCGTGTAGCGTCTCCTTTAGAAGACCTCCTGTACCTACGTAGATAGAGGATATATAGATGACGTCCTAGCGTATACCCAAAAGGGACGATGGTAAATTAATCATACCTACTAAATTAAGAAGTATCAGAAGCTAATACATTCTTGATGTCTAATGTCATTTATAATTTAGTCGTATTATATCGGTGACGTCATGGTGGTGTCAGTTTCAGTACAAATTTTGACAGGTGTGGTGGCAAACAAGCTGGTGGCAAACAAAAAATCCGTATACGCGATGAGGGACAGAAAATATGACGCTGTACCTATCTCGTTCCCACTTGCAGTATTGCCTATGCATGCATCTTTGTCACTCATGTGTGTATGTGTGGGTGACTCCCTCTATCTATTCTACCTCTATGCATGAAACGATATCGTAAGCGATATCCTATTGCACGTGGTGGAATTCAGAACGCGGTCCCGCGGCGTTCCTGTACAAGACGGAGCGCCACGCCACTAGGAAGTTTTAGACGGTAGCCTAGGCTTTTGCGGTTAGTCCATCATACCTGTCCCGTGCGTGCGTGATCCCGTAACTTTTCGAACGCACGTTAGGACACAACTATCATTTTCCCACACGAAAAGTGACAGTAAGACCTGACGTACGTACAATGCGTTACGTGATCGACCTGCTGGTCCTTCGGCCGGGCGGGATGCGTGAATGCATTACCCCAGCGTAAAAAAGGGGTAACATGTCAAATAAGACGAATGGAATTATGGCTAGGGCCCTAAGAATCAACATCCTTAAGCTTAGCTTTACCCTATATCACCTCAGCCCCGCTATTCTATAACTTGTTTAAAGCTCACCCACAAATATATCTTGACGCCGCGATTCGTAGTAACTAAGCGTAGGTAGAGACCTAGTTTCGTTAGGCGAGACGGGTGGGGTGAGCTGCCGTGTCATGACAAAACACTGTAACTTAAAAAAGTGCATTCTTCAGAAATCGCAATAAACGTTTTTTCTCGTTAAGTGGCCATAAAACTGTGAATATTTATCCAATTTTGATGAAATTTGAGAAAAGTATTGATAATGTTGCTCATAAAGTATACAAATCATAAAATATCAATTTATTTAATTATATCATTAATTTAAAGACCAAAATGTGTTTTGTCACGGCAAAAGTTGGTAATACTAATATAAATCGTCGTGACAAAACACTGTAACTATCATGTTACAGTGTTTTGTCACAACAAAGTACCGCTTTTGTACTTAGATTTACGACAAAACACTGTAACTATCATGTTACAGTGTTTTGTCACAACAAAGTACCGCTTTTGTACTTAGATTTACGACAAAACACTGTAACTATCATGTTACAGTGTTTTGTCACAACAAAGTACCGCTTTTGTACTTAGATTTACGACAAAACACTGTAACTATCACGTTACAGTGTTTTGTCACAACAAAGTACCGCTTTTGTACTTAGATTTACGACAAAACACTGTAACTATCACGTTACAGTGTTTTGTCACAACAAAGTACCGCTTTTGTACTTAGATTTACGACAAAACACTGTAACTATCACGTTACAGTGTTTTGTCACAACAAAGTACCGCTTTTGTACTTAGATTTACGACAAAACACTGTAACTATCATGTTACAGTGTTTTATCGTATACACATAAGTATGAAAACTCTACTTTAAATTTTAGCTATTGATTAATATTAACACCATCAATTCTTCTTAGACCATATTTGACCGAAAAAAGAATAATGTTTATGCCAAGATAAGATACTATTTTGACGTTTAACCTTAGATAATGTACTTATTCCTGTTTGGTCAATCTGGTCTCAGTATTTGAAAGGGAACAAAGGACTACATAAATATAATTAAAACTAAAGAGGGTAAGCTTAGGTAATCTTTTATATTCTCATTATTATATAAGTATTATCATCCGTAGTAATTAATAAGTTTCTGTCAAAAACTTCATTTTTGGTACAAGCTTTTACTGCCGACTGTAATTTTCTGCATACTATCATCAAGTACTCATTGAGACGATTCTAACGAGCCCAAACTCGATGGGGTTGTGTAGTGTTAGTTCATATGGCCACCTTCCAGCTCCAGCATCAAATCAGCTCCAAGTCATCATAATATTGCATTGTCATGCGATATACATAATTATGCTTGCAAAATTTCAGCTCAATTGGATAACGGGAAGTGACTGAAAAATGGATTGCAAATTTTGACGGACAACTTAGTTTACATACTTACATATTTACATACATACGAACAGTGCAAGTAAATATAAAGCTTGTAATAATCAATATCTCGTTCCGTTGCCAAATCATCAACATCAGATACAACTAATTCTTCAAAAAATTGTCTTCTTGATTGTGACATAAACTGACATAATTTCAGAAGTTATGTTTTTTTTTCTTTGCAAATTCCTTTCAGGTTTTCTTGTTTTTTAATCTTATCTAACAAACTTATTTTATCATCCATTAACTTTTTCAATGCAATTTCCAGTCTTTTTCAAAAAAGATATTTCCTTGTAACTCGTATCATCATAGTTCGTTTTTACAAATAAAGACAGACAGCCTGTACGATTTTAAATCTAGGTATATTAAAACCATCAGGATATTTAGCTTTACTCTCATTCTGGAATAAATAATAGTATTTTTCACAATCGTGTTATAATAGAGAGCTTTTTAGTCGAGTACCGTGTTTAGGCCACGAAGCTTGCTGAGTGGCCTAAGTAAGGTACGAGATTAAAAAGCTTGATTATAACACTATTGTGAACAATATTTTTTGTACGAGTTCATTAAAATTAATTTTCTACGAGTCAACTGAACTAATTAAACAAACTCGATACTGTTGAAACGAAGTGCAGCTCATCGCTCGTACGCTTGTTGATATCTTAAAAGACATCAACGAGCGTACGACATCAAAGCGATTCTATTGGTCCAATTCATTACAGTTCAGTAAAGCAGCCACGTGATTGGTCGAATTTATTTTAGTTGTCTGGAGCGTATCGAAAAGTAGTTATTTCGATTGTTTCGACAGTAACATGGACTACAACTATGAAAAGAGTGACGTTTCAGTATTCTCTATGAAATCTTAATACACATATTTTAATCGTCGAGTACAAAAACATTTTTGTGTGTCAGTAGGTCGATCACGTAACGCATTTTACGCGCGTCAGGTAGGTGTAAATGTCACTTTTTATATGGAAAATTGATAGTTAAATTGTACCGACGCGCGTTTGGAACGTTACGTGATTAAATAGGTACCCCTCAGAACTAGCGTTTCATTATTTTTTCTCGACTATTTTATTTTTTCATGAAAATAATGAAAATCGTATATTTCGAATGCTCTGTTTAGGTTACTGGTTATGTTTTTTGAGTATAATAAACCGGGCATTAGCAATGTTTACAAACACTATACAACCAAAACACTCACTTTAAGGCCGGTGTTGCGCGATTGTAGTCACTGTTTACCTTAAGATACAGTGTTTTGTGGTAACAGTTACGACAAAACACTGTATCTTAAGATAACGGTCGACAAAAAACGTCAGTGCTGTTTTAGCAAAACACTGTATTTAGACATACAGTGATTAGTCAAAACAAGACCCTAGTTTTAGAAGTTACAGTGTAAAATGCTTTGAGGTATTTCATTGATTTAAGTACAAAATTAGTTGTCTGTTAGCAAGCATATATAGATATGGACCCAAAAAGCTCAATTATTGATGTTAGCACAAAACTCATATTTTCTGTCCCTCATCGCGTATACGGATTTTTTGTTTGCCACCAGCTCTTGTTTGCCATCACACCTGTCAAAATTTGTACTGAAACTGACACCACCACGACGTCACCGATATAATAAGACTAAATTATAAATTACATTAGACGTCAAGAATTTTTAGCTTCTGATACTTCTTAATTTAGTATGGTTAATTTACCATCGTCCCTTTTGGGTATACGCTAGGACATCATCCTATATATCCTCTATCTACGGAGCTCGACAGAACTCGCGCGCCATCTTGTGATAGGTGCTGACGTCACGACATGTTAGCCACTAGAGGTGAGCGGCGACGTGAAACAAGTTGTGGATAGCGTAGCTGGGCCATTTTTTATATTGTTGTACCATTTCCGAAAAATTGTGTTCAATTATATTTTGCAAGATTTGAACAAAATAACACTACTTTTGAGTTAATTAGACACTAAAATACATAAAATCTATATGATTAAATAACATTTTACTAAGATAAAAGAAAAAAATGGAATTTAGTCAGAGTTTCTGGGGTTGGGTGATCCACAGAGTTACGAAATAATAAACGCATAAAGATCATATAAAAAGCCATATATTTATGAAATCTCTTATTAACATGATAAATCGTATCAAAACAGTCATTATTCAAAAACAAGCATTTGACAAACATAAACAAATCTTCTCAAAATATCTATCACATGTCCACTGAGTGACGTTATATTCAAAAGAGGCACTTCTTTTTTAATTTTTCTTTGATAATTGTCTGAATATCAAATATAAACTTTTACACAAGATATAGATAATATAAAAGTAAATGTTAAACACTATAAAAGTTGAATTAAAGTAAACAATAAACTTCAAAAACCTAATATTATGTCTAGGATTACCTAAGACTATTTCTCAGTGGAACGTAACAAAAAAGTAAGTACGCGTCTTCATGGTTACTTTTTTTTTCGTATCGTTCTGCTTTCTTTTCTGAGATTTCCATTGCTTTCGACGTTTTTCTTGTTCTTCTACGGTGAGGTCTTGGATTTTTTTACTTTTTGTCTTGACGTAATCAGCATGTTTTTTTTACGCTCTCTAATCTATCAGGATCGTTTTTAAATTTTTCTCGATACCTTTTCATACGTTCTGCCGGTGTTAATGCCATTTTTCAGATTAATCTAAAACAAATTTAAAAAATACATACACGGTGAAATTTAATTAGTGATCCAGAATTACATTATCTGGATATATTAGTGAAATATTACGTTCAATTTCTTCTAAATGGGGCCACAATCGAATTCACTCAAAAAAAAATTACTTCGAATTTAATTAAAATGTACCATTTGATTGTACTTATAACGCGGCTTTACCGTTACACTGAGTTACATTTCATTCCGCTGAGAAACGATATTTCTCAACTGAACGTAACGGTTGTGACCTTCAAGTAAAAAATGCAAGTTGTAATTCAAAATAAACCGAGTTTCCGTCGCATTTTTTTTTAGTTAGGTACTACATAAACTAATAAGTAGTATAAAGAACTAAATTCGGTATAAACATGTAACTTACCTTCAAATCCTCAGTCACTAAATGGAACACGGTTAACTTACACCTAAAACGCAAGTTTGGACAGGTCCACTTTTCTCGAGTCGTGCCGCGTGACTAAACAAACTACCAATATGGCGGACACGGCACAGCATTGACAGTGTTGCAATACAAAAAAATCCTACTACTTTGGTAGTAAAATAATAAAAATATATGCAAATTCTCCGTCACTCAGTAGGAATTTCCGCCGAGTAACATCTATGGTTTAATATTGTAACACATTTTTATACAACTTATTACCATATTTATTGAAAATAATGTATTATTAAAAGTAAAAACGAATGCGTTTAACACATACGTAATGTAAGTTCATACCCAATGATACAAAAAAAATGTTTAATTACGTTTTAAAGTTGGTCACTTTATGGTAGGACATAGTAAAAACAGCATTTTATTCATTTTTAAAATGTATTTTTGTTAAAGAAATCTATTTATTTTTACTGGAATCCTATAAATTCTAAAAGCAAATATATCTATTTATGCATACTTACCACACTTTTGTACCAAACTGTTCAAGAAGTAATCTTAATTTATAAGGAAATAGGTAGGACATGCCTAAAACGACACAGTACAACAAAATAAAAAATGGCCCAGCTGGTGATATACCTAGGTCACCCAGTTCAATTTTTATCAAAATTTACGACATATCCTCATTTTATTATTACCTCGTCCCGTTCGTACTACATTTTGTCCTCATTATTTAATCAGGTTACCTCTGACGATACCTTTACTGACTTTGAAGACGTACTTAACTAAGTACTACCTACATTTGAAGCGGGTACTCCTTTGTTTGCAAAATTGTACATGCCTACAGTTCAGAATTTAGTTGAGTAAGTACCTAACTTTTTTAAACAAAGTCTAGTGTTTAAAAAAGTTGGTCCAGACTTGACTACCTACTCAATAAATTCTAAACTGTAGGCTGTAGGTATTAGATTTTGAGTGATAGTTAATTACATTTTGTAATCGTTATAATATATTTGTAACTAACAGCCCGCGCGTCTCCTCCGCTCTTTTTTACTCACATGTGTGACACAGTAGGTAGATAATAGAGATTTCATATTTTCTATTAGTTTGCCTCCACTGATGCACGTGTAGGTCTGAGCTATAACCACAAACTTCGAATCTCGATTATGGTACTCGAGCGACAGAGACGAAAATATACGAAATTCGAGATTCGAAGTTCGTGGTAGCGCCGCAGGCGTTTTTAGACTAAAATACCCACTGACGCACGTATACGCACGTATTACTCGTTTTAACCCCATACCAAGATGTAAATATTGTTTAAATTTAGCGGAATTTAATTTCGGTCCCTTTCTAAGTGTTATTATTAGAAAGAGACGGGGGGTCATTGTCAAATTTAGGTTCGCGTCTTTTCGGTGGACATTGCCAAAGTTAAGGGCTATAAAGCCTAATTTTTGGTTGAACTCTTAATCCGCATAAACGGCGTTGTCTCTTCTATAATTATATGTGATAAAAACATAGTATATATAAACACAAGCCCGTAACTATTGACCACCGGAAAGATGACTTTTGTTTTTGTGACCGACAATGACCCGGGTAGCCTGTAACGTCGCGAGATAGTTCGCGCGCCGGCTCGTGCTAACCGTGCAGGCGGAACCGCGCGTTAGAATATAGCCTTTACCCATCCCGGATGTCCATTTTCAGCACTGAACATGTTTAAAAAATACAATAGTCATAATTACCTACACATACATAGATGCCACGTTTCACTGATATCACTCGAGGACAGATCTTAATAAAAAAAAACATAATTATCTCACTTAAAGTACAGCGATAATTGGGTCAGAGTGCACCGGCCCCCGAATCACTTCAGTCTACAAACAACCGTTTTGTAGATAGGTTTTAGTAGCCAAATTAGTGAAAATGTTGTTAAAATTTGTGCTTCTTGGACTTGGAATTTCGGTAAGCCCAGAATATTCATACACACTCATCTCATTCTTATTATAATTTATCATCTCAATACTTATAGAACAAGCAAGCGAACCGAACCAAGCTCTGTGCTTCAGCTTCGGCGTCTGTCCGGATTTTCTCCTTTAGGTTGCATCATAATCATCATATCAGCCGAAAGACGTCCACTGCTGGACATAGGCCTCCCCAAAAGAGTGCCAAAATGACCAAAAAAGACTGGCTCGCTAGTTTTACCGCTCACAGACCCACTAGTCTAATAATTTAATTTACTATCGCACATCATTGCTATAAAAAGACGAATACTAATTATTACTCGTGGATTTATCGAGAAGCATATGAAGTCCCTAGCACGATTATGATAGCCTTGTTTTCGTTAGACCCTTAGTCATTGTTTACTACAATGTGTTTTGTTCCTTTTTACAGTCAAATGTAAAGACAGATGAGTTATAGTTAATTATAACGGCATTTTGGAGCAAATTAGTTTGATGAATGACGGCAATATAATAGGGATAATGACTAAGATTTTTTAACGATGCCATTCGAACCAGTTTTTGGAGAGGAACAAATGTTTGTACTAGAGCAACTACAATTAAAGAACATAAATACTTACCCCAAAATTGAGACAAAGATTGACCTTGCTGGCGGTAGCCATAAACGCTTCATACTAATTGACACATGTTATTTGTAGGTACTAATCGTTGTATGAAAAATCAAGAAAATGACTGTTTCGCTCTCGAAATACTGCGTTTAGGTACATAGTTGTGATACAATTTTGTTTTTATGGAAGCGTAAGGATTATATTGGTAGCTTTACATTTAATCTTAGACAATAAAAAAAACATTTTTTCTAAACTTTCAAGGTCCATCTTTTTTATGATTTTCAATCAATATAAATATACTCGTTATTTCTAATTCTTTAACTTGCCTTCCAGCTATCCAATGCTCAAGATATAGGAGGAGTGCTCTCCGGCAACCGGCTGGGTGGGGTTCCCCTAGGACTGTCCTTAAGTGAAGGCGAGCTGGATGTGGAAGGGATATGCTCGCAGCAAGGCGCGGCTTGTCAGAACTGCTCGCTGGTCATCAAGTGCATTGTGCTCCCGATTGGCTGGCTCAAGGTACGTTACATAGATGATCATTTATTTGTTTGCTTCAAATAAACAAAATAAAAACAGACATCGACACAAGGATTGAAGGGATGTTTTCTTTCACCAATAAGAGAGGTAGGGCACAAGAGAGCAGAGAGCACAGCGGAATGTCATCTCGCTCGTATGTGGAGCAGCCCAACCGGGGAAGTACCTCCACCTTACAGAAGACCGCAGCCATAATATAATATTATTGCATGCTATGAAGTATGTGGTGTTGTGTTCCTGGTGGTGAGTAAGGTCGCCAGAGCTCCCTAGGGTGCGCTGTGTTGGGAGTGAGGGACCTGCATGTATTTATCTGCCAACACAGCGAATCCTCAAGTGAATAAAGGGTCGGTAACGCGCTTGTGATTTTTCTGGAGTCACAAGTGTCCATATGCGACGGTACCAGCTTAACATCAGGCAGGCCGTAAGCTTGTTTGCCACCGTCGTAGTATAAAAAAATTAAAAAATAAATACTGTTGAGGTAGCTCCAAGATCCACACAAGTCGTCTTGCCATTTTAAAACGGCGTGCTGGAATGGCGGGTACCGTTGTTTATAAAAAGTTTCATGTTATATCAGCATGCCGTTTTTAAATGAGAACCAAACTATGTTTGTATGGAGAGTCGAGCTTCCTGAGGGACTCTTAAATGTCAAATGATTTTTCGTAGGTACATGTTTTTTTTTTAACTCAGTGGTACGAGCCGGTATTCGAACGCACGACTTTCAGATTGAAAGTCGCTTGCCGCACTACATCTATCTTGACTCAAAACTATTCAGAATGCAAATAATTCCGAGTATGTTCATCGCAGCTTCCAACAGCCAACTGAACCCTTGTACTGTTACAGATCCCACTGGAGTCCTGCGGGGAAGGTTTGACCTGCAACGCTCACCTCGGATCCTGCTCTGAACAACATGTTCCTGAATGCGATGCTGCCTCCAGCGCTTACCAACACACATGTGAACAGGTACATATGCCTGGATTCGGTGTTAAAATCGAATATTTACGGATGTTGACCGAAAGTCAAATAAACCACTTTTCAAAGACGTTCTGTTAATATGTCATTTATAGGATAATAACAATAAGTGACGTCACAATTTATTCTTTTTTCATATTTTGATCGTTACTATATATTAAAAAAAAAATACAAAATTAAGTTGAAGCGTTTTCCGAGTATTTTCGCCAGGTTTGTTTATTGGTAATCTAAGATTGTTTTACTCCCATGAATCTACCAGTCTAACGTCTTCTTTACGGAATGGCGCGTGAAATAGGCTGTCAGGCGAATACAAAAACTCTAACGCCTGGACGTAATACAACGGCTCATGCTTTTGTATGTTCACGGCATTACCGTACCGTACCCACGCTTGTATATACATAAGCGGTCCGTGTCGTTAAAATATCACAAAATCGACTACGGCACTAACAGTCATTATACCTTTTTTACCATTTCTTAGCCAATGTACCTATACTTATTTTTACAGATCGGAATGTTCCCTGATGCCCACGACTGCAGGAAATTCCACATCTGCTCGCCGCCCGAAGACTGTCCAGACGGTAGACCGGCCGACCACCGCGCCGCTTTCTGCCCGCGGCACTACGGCTACAACCCCGCGACAGCTCAGTGCTCGGTAAGGCCAACAATCCCGTGTAGAGGACTCTATAGAACGTGTCCAGGTTCCTTGATGCTCACGAGTGCAGGAAATTCCTCATCTGCTCGCCGCCCGAAGACTGTCCAAACGGTAGACCGGCCAACCACCGCGCCGCACTCTGCCCGCGGCACTACGGCTACAACCCCACGACTGCTCAGTGCTCGGTAAGACTAACATGAACCTATGCAAAGGTTTCACTATGCAGGTTGTGTAGCTATGTTCTCTGATACCCACGACTGCAGGAAATTCCTCATCTACTCGCCGCCCGAAGGCTGCCCGAGCGCTCTGCACTCTGCCCTCGGCACTACGACTACACAATCCCGTTACAGCTCAGGGCTCGGTAAGGCCAACAAACCCATGTAGAGGTTTCACTCTGCAGTTCTTGTACAGTCGACGTAAATATTTGTTTACACTTTTACATTGTATTGCTGTGTAATACCTAAGAACTGTGCCTATGTTCCCTGATGCCCACGATTGCCGGAGTAAAAGCGTAAATTCAGCTGCGATGAATTTAATTTTGAATTTCGCATGTTCGTGCGCAGTCGAAGAGTACAGCAAATGTAAAAATAAGGATGCATACAATCTACTCATAAATATGTCCCATAAGGTTAAGGTTTCGGTAAATATTTACAAGAGGATTAAATTGATACACATTTATGCACTTGACTGTACAACATATCGAGCTAACGTGTTAGTAACGTGTCGCTAGCGAGTGTGTTAATTAAAAATATTTTTTGTGGCTTTAGTGACTTTTAGAACGGCACTGAGTTATTCTTTTGTTTGTTGCCATTCCGAAATGCCCAACCTGGCCTTAACTTGCACTGCATTAGTTACTAATGCCATAGCTCTCGTATACAGTAATCCGCGGTTGAATTACCTGCATAGCGGGATACCCTGCTAATCCCGGAATCCGCCGGGAATTCCCGCATAACACCGACATGCTACTTGGCTAACTATATACTTATACACGACTGCTAATTTGTCTCAACTAATTAATGTGTTATGCTCACAGTTAATTAGTTAATCGTGTTCCGGCTACAGGATAAAAAGACGGTTGATTTTAACCAGAATAACCGTTTAACAGAACTTCGAAATATAAAGGAAATTGTAACATCGTTAGTTTATAGGTAATTAGGGTTCGGAGAAGTAGTGGCAAATTTCACACAGATGCCAGTAGAGTCGCCTATCAGCCTACGAATAATGATTAAATGATTTATTTCTCTTACATACGATTCTCTTACGAGTAAATATTAGGTTTGTGACAGGTCACTGTATATTTTTAACCGACTTTAAAAAAGGGGGAGGTTCTCAATTCGTCTGTACGACTTTTTTTTCGTTTTTTTTATGTGTACACGATAACTCCGTAATTTATGAACCGATTTGAAAAAAAAATTCTTTGTTTGAAAGCATATACGAGTACTTCCAGATTGGTCCCGTTGTCACCAAAATCCAGTTCTGATGATGGGATCCTGGAGAAATCGAGGGAACTCTTCAAATTTTATAGGCAAACTTGAAGCTATTTGGCTAGGTACTGATTTGAAGTCGGTTAAAACGTTGTTTTGAAAGTCAAGTATCTGTTAAGTAATCCGCAAAAATGTCAAGCTTTCGTCAACCACAGATGCAGTTGTGGTCACTACTACTTACGACTTTGCACGCTAACCAATAATGACCTTTGGCCACATTATCAAGTGTTTCGTCTACACTAGAGTTTGGAATCTAAACAATCTTCTTTTTCCTATCCTTTCAGATTCCCCTGAAAAACGGCCAGTGTGAAAAAAAACCCGTACCAACCTGCACGAAAATTGGCCAGACCGGGGTCATCCCAGGTAGTCCCAGCCACTACTACGTCTGCCGCATGAAGCACAACGACCTCCAACCTCAAGTCTTCATCTGTCCTCACGGCTGGTTCTTCGTCGATGGCTTCTGCAGACCAGAACCTGACGTCAACCCCACTACCACTGAGGTTATTGAAATAACGACTGAATTGACTAGAATGGAAAGTTTCTTTTCCACTGAAGAGACCAGCACGTTCAAACCGGATAGTTTCTTGGCTGATAAGTTTGATCTGACGAACTACGAAGTTGCTGATGATGAACAGAGGTGGGGCGTAGGTTCATGGGAGAGTAACGCCTCTTGGTAGAAGCACGTTAGTTATAAGTAATGTATGATTTATTTTTTTTGTATACAGGTGTTATAATATTTTACCAATATCTTTTTATGAAAAAAGGTGACCGAATTCCTCCCAGGCAGCCCTAATCATTTCAAACCGGATAATTTCTTGGCTGATACGTTTGATCTGACGAATTACAATTGCTCTCACGTTACAGTAAGAGCAACCTGCTCAGAATTGAACGTCAATACCGAATGGCTCTCAAGACTAATGGACAGTTCCCAAAACGCCTAGAAACTTCACTACTCTGGGAGATGCTCGACTGGGATCCATGGCACCTCCGCGCACAAGACCTAAATGAAGACATGCTGCGCCGATTCAGGGAAATGCACATTACGGACCTAGATACCCCTGGTAACGCATACATCGGACGCAGGCAGCACAACCCACTTCTAACTAACACTAGATTAGGAGAAATCGACTATGTACCAAAAAAAGACAGGAGCCGGCAGCTCAGCAAGCGAGCGACCGCTCCACGTCCCCATAGATTATAGAAAATTAGTTTTAAGAATTTTGTAAGATAGGACAAAATGAAACCACTTTTAAATTTATATAAATGTATTATGTACGCACACACTAACAAGCACACAGCACAAACAACATGACACTTATACAGATCTTTCAGACATACATAGGTAGATTGTAAGTAGCTGACACACCCACAGGCCGAACACACCACCGGCCTGATGGACATAATTAACTAGAGAAATAAACACCTTCTAATTCTAATTCTAAATACTGACGAATTATGAAGTTGCTGATGATGAGCAGAGGGGAGTAGATTCATGGGAGAGTAACGCCTCTTGGTAGAAGTTTGTTAGTGCGATAGTTGCTAGAAGTTAGGCATCCCGCTGCGGCATGTAGAGCGACGGTTCGCAACGTTGCGTTGTATGCCAGTGTCTCAGTTTATCTATAAATTATGCACGGTACTTCACACTGCACCGCACCTCCGTCCGGCGAAATGGGGAATCGATGAAAATTTTAGAAGTGCCTGATTATTTTTTGGTGATAGGAATAACCTTCCTTAGCACCAGAACAAAGTTGCAGACTTGTCAGCTGCATCAATTATTTTTGAAAAATATAAACAGTTTCCTCACTTATGTTTTGGGTTTAGGACGGCGAATGGGACACTTCCCTTGATCCGTCTCATATTACAAAAAATATTTAAAATATCTGACCCTGGCAATGACAAATATTTATTTATTTATTATGAAACAAACAGTCATACAAAGATATTCGTACAAGCTATCTTATTAATAAACAGACATAGTTTCCAATATAAAACAAAAACTTATAAATATAGATTATGTAAGACAAAAATCCCTATGGCTCAACACCTAATAGTGGTCAATAGTTACATATAGGTAATGTTCATTGTTGTTACTCTGAAAGTTAAGGATAAAATGTCAATATATAGCTGCAGCCGCTGTTAATATCATTGCCAGTGTCAATTTACCACGGATTTTTAAAATGTTTTTTTTGTAATATGAGACAGATCAAGCAAAGTGTCTTATTTTCCGTCCTAAACCCAAAACGTAAGTGTGGAAACTGTTTATATTTTTCAAAAATAATTGATGCAGCTGACAAGTCTGCAACTTTTTTCTGGTGCTAAGAAAGGTTATCCCATCACCAAAAAATAATCAGGCATTTCTAAAATGTTCATCCATCCAGCTGAAAAGCCCCTATTCCTATCGTGATAATGGCCAGAATATTTTCCTATAGTGAAATACAGAGATATTCAAGTAAGGACGTTTCCTCTTTTGACAATATCGAGGATGGAATACTCCAGTAGGACAAAAAAATTAAACAACAGAGATGAGAGATCCCTCCTAGAGATCTAGAGATGTTCCCTTCTGTCAATCAAGACGAAGGGAATTGTTGCCCTTATTCACCGGCTACATTAACATTAGCTCGCTTAGTTAATTATGACTTACCAAGTTTTATAAATATGTATTTAAATAAATTAATTAGGAGCTATTTGACATCCAATTGAACTAGTCTATGGGTACTTTACGACGATAAAATCAATGAATAAAAATATAGTTAAATACACAGATTATATCCAAGACTCACAAATACATGTATATATAAAATAAATAAATAATATAAATAAATAAATAAATAAAAACCGGGATTTGAACCCTGGACCGTCAGGTCAGTTTCGTAGGTGTAACAGCTAACTGCTCGTTCTACATATATTGTATCATAAACGGATTGCGTAAGTACGTACGAATTTAAAAAGGTTTAGCACATTCAATAAGAGATATGAATACAAATTATGTTTACTCACGTTTTTTTAATTACTTTAAACATTATTATAATATAATACCATAGAACACAAATAGCGTAAAAATAACTTTTCAATTTTCAATTTGTTACGTTCACCACATTACAATGGCATAATGAGTAAAATTTGTAGTCCTCCAAAACGTGAAAATGGTTAAGAATATTTTAACACTTTTAAATTTTAAGAAATAAAGATCAAGTGTGTTTTTTTTTAAATTTCATAATCATATGCCAATTCATATACTGATGTTGATGACTCTTCGATGAGGTAGGCATTGACAAATGATTCTTCTGTATATGTTGGTTTCTTCTCGCAGATAAAGGAACGAGTGACCCCATGTGGGTCCCCATTGTAGCAGTTGACGTCATCAAGTCCTCCGTCCACGTTCAAACCTCCGCAGAACTGGTCCGTTACATTGTTGGGTTCTCCAGTATGCCACTTTGCATAACCAGCCTCCTCCAAAGTTTGACCTGGTACCAAACATTTTACTATCAATATTGTCACAAATAAAGCAGTTTAGATGCTTATTAAAACTTGCATAATTATACATATGGTTATACCTGTTCCCAACCAAAGTAATAAAAGTAAAAACCAAAAAATGATGTAAAAGACGATTTTTTTCAAATTACTCAATTACGGATAACATCAATAAAAGACACGGAGAAAACCAAAAGAAAATAGAAGCGGAATGAAAACGTACAACGCATCTGGAAATATATAAACTGCAAATATTCCCAAGCTGGCACTTTAAGCAGTCAAATAGTATTCCCACATTATAGTCCCGTGAAGTAACTAAGTGGCTGGTGAATTATTTGAAATAACCTTAGCAGTTTAACAGGTAGACATAGGATAATCATTTTTGACCTGTTTGGCCTACTGGCCGGTAAGGGACAACCTCCCTGTGCGGCCTTAACGGCCGACGGAGGGGAAAAAGATCAGACTTACCATGAATGGTCATCCACTGGCCGCCTTTTTTTCCCCAGTCGACAAAACCGATGTGCACAACATCACGGACCTGATTCTGTCGTCGACCGTTAAAGTTGTCACTGAACAGTTTCATCAGGATTTCGGCTTCTTTGTCGCTGTTAATTATGGCCAAATGTGCGTTTTCTCTGGCACACGCGGCAAAAGCGTCTCTCCAGTATTTGTCCTCTGCATGGAACTTGTAGCAGCTGTTGGTGGTTCCATAATAAGTGTAACCTGTGAAACGTAACAATAATATGTAATTACCATTACCTCCGTTTTTGGTTTTTATATAAAAAAAAAGTGACAACCCGAGATTCTCTGATAACGGCACGGTATGTTTTCGTGCCTATAATATTGTATAAATATCGAATTACCTATCATGAGATTTGTGTCGTTATCTGCTCAAGAACAAAAATTGTGCGTGCGCATGATTCTAATTAAATTCTTTCTCTGCCCTATAGGGTTCTACTAGCTTCTGTTACACACAACATCATTCGTGTCCCACACAACGTTCCTCATTAGAAAGGGCTAGGTTTGTGACGTGACAAAATATCACGCCACCACATGGCGCCTGAAAGACACAGGATCGTCGCCAGACATTTTGTAGCCATACCAAGCACTACTCGATCCAGTATCTGAGCCCTTACTTAATCTAACCTCCGCCCCAAAAACAGAGTCAAGCCAAATCAAAATCCAGGATCCAGTACTGCTACCAAGGATCAGAAATTGTATGTGGCTATGTTTACTCTTACCATTATCTGCAGGCCCACAGCTAGGGAAAGAAGGGGGAGGCACATTCTTCTTGTAGCATATGAAGGGCAGTTCGTCACTGCATTTGCTATCCATCAGCATTCCATCATGGCGCATGCTCAAGCAGCTCTCAGTATTGTCAGAGTCGGGTCTGCCAGGCGCCCATGATGCCGGCATTTCAGTCAAATTTGTCCCTGTAGACATAGATAGACCGATGATAAATAATAATCAGAAACTAGTAGAATCGAAGCTCAAAGAATTCAGAACACTACCTTGACAATTGCATTTGACGATGGTTATTAGTCGGTCATTTCTACAAGATGACCGCTCAGATCAATTTTTTTTTCTTAGTTTGAGGATGGCCGCTATCTAGTAAGTGAGTGCCCGGTTAGCAAAAAGTGCATGATTTTTCAGTTTTAAGCTTATGATATATTAAGTAGCTTATTAACTGCATTATGAGTAAGCAGATTTTTTATTACCTTCTAGAGAGTAGAAGAGTCCTGTAGAGAGGGTATCGTGTATCCCGGTAAATACATGTGATAATTGGTAATCAGATGAAATCATTTCAGTCATCGCAGCCATCAGAGCTTCATTTTCAGGAGAAGCCAGCACACCACCTTAAAAATAATAAAATGTTGTAACTTAAGTATTAATCCGAATAGCAAAAGAGGATGTGGACGTGGAGATATCCCTATGCATGCCACACATCACACATCACCTTTTGAATATCGAATCCGATTCCAGTTGGGTTTTAAAATTTATTTTAATTTTATAGAATATAGACGTTGATCAAATATTTGGAGCTATAAATATGCGCATGTGTGGTTGAATAAATAAATAAATGAATATTATGGGACTATCTTACACACACAGAACTAGCCCTATTTAATTGTTAGCTCAATACGGTTCAAAAATTTAATTTATGGGACAAGCTTTTATTGCCGACTGTACTTTTCTGTATACCGTCATCAACATTGAGACGATTCTAACGAGTAACGAGAACTACTGAATTCCCATGGCCACCTTCTGTCTCCATCATCAGATCAGCTCGATGGTACCATAATATTGAATTGTCATCCAAACTATACCTTTACCCCAAATTTTAGTTCAATCGGTTGAAGATATCGATACGACTCAAAGTAACAGCCTGTTGTTGTAATGGCTGTTACGCCCTTTGAGTCTGCAGGTATCGATATTTGCTTCAAAATTGAGTTGCAAAATTCCACCCGAACAAACATAGTAGTTACATACCTATACCTAAGTACATACATAGTTACATAGTTAGTTAGGTACATTGCAATTTAATAGAAAGCTTGTAAAAACTACCATCGTTAAAGCACGTTAGACGAGCATTCCTCCAAGCCATCGGGCTCCGGTAAAGTCGTAACCAGCCGTTCACTTGCGCGTAATGTTCATATTGGTTCTTAATCGCCTTTCCGCCTGTAATAAGAATTACATTTTAATAAACCATAGATTGCTATGGACACACACATTAAAATAAAGAACATAAATAATGTAATATTACATTACAAAGGCCGGGAAATAAGGAATTCCCTGCCGAGCGCATAGACGGATACTATGTAGTACGTGGCAGACAGTCGAGGATATGTATAATGCTTTTATCAAACATGCAATGAATTTAAATAAAACATTACGATTTTTTTAATGGCGAGCGCCATGATGTTGTTTCACCAATAGGGAACATTACTGCAATGTTCTGCCGCCAGAGGCAGCACTACCACTAATAGTAAACCAGTATAGGAATATAGGGATTCACACACACATGCACATTTGATTGTCAAATGAGTGACAAGGATGCTTGCATAGACAATACCGCAAGTGGGAACGAGATACAATGTCAACGTTGCTAGTGTCACCACCTACGAAGAGTTTTGCGTAATGCTCCCTATTGAAGATGAAACAATAGAAGATCACTTTGCAGATTTATATTTTTATTTCGCAGCCTATTATGACCAACGTAACTTCAATATTTCATTGCATGTTTCAGTAAAAATATTAAGAGACTATCTACTCGTAGTCCCACGGACGGTAAGCTAATTTGAGAACAACCCTGAAATGTGCGAACCTGTGTTTAAATATTATTGATGCTTGGCTGTTAATAAAGGCTTCTGTAGCGCATCAAGGATGTTTGCGGAAGCGAGAGTGGATTGCTTTTATGCCACCATGCGCAAGAGAGCTGCATCCCTGGTGCGTCGGGTGCGCGCCAGCCCCAACAACATCTTAAGGATGATAGGGGACAGATTGGACTGTCCCTACTTGCTTCATTGTAGTCGGCTACATGCGCCGTACTCAGTGAAGTGAGCTGTGCAAAGCTAAATTTTTTAGTTTTTGTTTATTTATATTTATAGTGTATGTACTAACATAGTCTTTTTAAGGATACTACTAACAAATAATGGATCTTTGTAATCTGAATAAATAAATGAATTGAATTGAATTGTTAAGCAAGCGAGATATTAAAAAGTAGTACATGAAAATACAACTTCGCACATCAATATCTCGTGGATACGCACTCTAAGGCCACGGACTGGACGCCAGCGGGCAGCGGGGCGACGAGCGGCTGTCCATACATTGAAGTGAGAATGTATGGACTGCGGCTCGACGCCAGCCACGGCCTCAGGGTACTTGTCGACGATTAACGGCTCAACCACAACATCGGGCGGTGGCGGCGGCAGCGGGGCGCCTACATGGGAATGAGAGATCCGAGCGCGGCGGAGACTGGTGCCTGAACTAAGGGAAACCTGTATGTCAGGGATATAGAGCAATACATCACTGTTTGGACCTGGATATGTCCTAAAATTACGACAAAGACCACCGGGTGATCGGCAGCAGCATCTCTGGAGTACGGTGGAAATACTGCGATCGTCAACCCGCATGCCAAGCGTGACGATTATGGCATATACCCTCCAAATGCAGAACACAACCAAGCCACGGCCCCAAGTATCCGGCGACCCCCGGTTTACCTGGTAAAGGTCGCGGGAGTCCGCTGGATGCGGGTGGCGCAGGACCGGTCATTTTGGCACTCTTTGGAGGTGGCCTTTGTCCAGCAGTGGGCGTCTTTCGGCTGATATGATGATGATGATGCTGATGATGATCAACCACCTCCAATACATAGAAAACCGGAAAACTCAGGAAAAGATACTCGTGCTCATCACACAAATATTTGCCCCTACCAGGGTGTAATCCCAGGACTTTCAGATTTGCGGCAATCACTGCCAACTTAGCTAAAATGGTGGTTGAAAAGTGAAGAAACTAAATTTTGTGCTTACCGACTGCCGCAGAGTAAACCACGAGAGCAAGAATCAAACACGACCAACGCATTGTTAGTTTCCGAATTGAGTTCCACGTTCACGTCTCAATAGTTTCTTAAGGACTGGATAAGTATGATACCCAGTACGAAGATTATATAGTAACTTGATGAACCAAAACACTTACTCCATTATCAACCGTAATACGTTTATGTAAAGTCTAGGTATAATAAAGCGGTTAGAGCGAGCTTATCAGACCTCAGTTCCAACATGTAGGTTTTTACAGGTGACGTCAAAACAAGATAAATATATTTTGGTGAATACCCGTTCCATACATAACTATTTTGATATTTCCCGTTAGTTTTTGGGAAACACGCTGAACATTTTTGGAACGCAATTGACGGGGTGTAATCTATATGGTGTTTTGTAGGTACTTTTACCGAGAACTTACAGATTCCGCCCGGATTTCCTCACTTTTGGGTATAATGCGTATAAGCGTGACGGTACGCATTCAGTAGGACAGGTACTGCATTCATACCGCCCCAGTCAGGAAGCCCTTGTTGAAACGTAGGCGCGCAGTGAAGGATCTGTACCACACCGACTCCACACCACTCATTTCTATGGAAAAATCTATTTCTCTGCGTTTTCCCTGTGGATTCTCCTAGTTACTTTTACTAAGATACAGGAATTTAACTCCCTTAGTTGACTTAACTCTCAAATTTTCGCGATAAAGAAAAAACAAAGTCCCATTTGATAACCGAGCTACGGAAAATACATAAAAAAACAAAATTAAATAAAATGACGGTTTTCTGCGAAGAAAAATAAATCCAGTTTCTAACCAGGTTAGGTGCGAAGAAAAGTGTCTACTTCGTAGAAAACCAAATAATAGAACGGTTTTCTATTAAGAAGAATAAAATCCCACTTGATAACCAAGAATTAGCTAGTAAAAATAATCTTTCCTTGTAGAAAACCACTTATCAAACATGGTTATCTACGGGGAAATCATCCAAGACTCAGAAACAAATATTCATGCTCACCACACACATCTCTATAGTAGTCCCTGGGCGACCGAGCTCTGCTCGGGTAAAATTGGAGAAAATAATGATTATTCCCGGACATGAGAGCTACCTAGATCGATTTCTCGCCCCCGTAAACCCCCGTATTCCAAATGTCATCGAAATCGTTAGAGCCATTTCCGAGAACGTGATTGCAATATATATATATATATATATATATATATATGTATAGGTATACAAATATTGCTCGTTTAATAGTATAGGATAATTACTAATTGTATTGTCATCTATATATTATACACACTTGCAAAATTTCAAACAGATGCTTTATAAAGGAGTGAGTGAATCATTATAAACAATCCATATTGAAAATATCGCAATAACTACAATGACTGAATACGAGTAATGTTGACGTTATAACGTCTTATAAATCGATGAACGCCGGCTGCACGCACGAAAAAGTGTGACTCATTGTCCCGTTCCGAACGCCGGCTGCGCGCACGAAATATCAACGCACAGCCTAAACCGCTGGTCCAAGAGATTCCAAATTTGGCACTTAGGTTCCTTATAAGGTCTAGGGGTGCACTAATAAAAGATTTTTCAAAATTCACCCTCTCAGGGGGTGATATGGGGGTCCAAAATTTGTATGGCAGCACAATGTTTTCTTATGACGTTATCACGTAAAATTATCGTCCGTAAACCGAATTTATAGACAACCAATTTTTATGTAGTTTCTGGGGTTATCTTCTGGGGCAGTGTTTACATCCTAGTGGTAAATCTCTGTACACGCAGATAAATTATTGATAGACGGCGTTGATGAGAGAAAATTAATATTAAGTAATGTTAAAGTTTTGATAATGGTATAATAAGTATCATCTTGTCCCTTCGTGAATAATAAAATAAACGAATCCAAATCGGAGAAATCCTAAGGATAGGTCAGGTCTAGAGTACCCCAAATCGACGAGCATGTATAAAGAATGTCATGAAAGTGAATGAAACAAGACAGGTTTCTCAAGATTGTAGCAACTGGAAATCCGTGATCTCTGTCTAACCCTCCAGTAATCGCGCGTGATTATATGTATGTGCCTATGTATTATTTTGGAGGGAAAAGGGTGCCGAGAATACGCGGGCGTACATTATAAATAATCCACACTTAACACAAAACAATATAATTAATCCACTCCAATATGGATTTCAAAAAGAAAAAAGTACTTCTCAGCTGTTATTAAACCTTGCGGATATTGTCAACAATCACCTAAATGAAGGGAACCATGTGTTAGCGGTCTTTATTGATTTTAGCAAGGCTTTTGACATACTGTCTTATCAAACAATTTATTCCAAGCTAGAACAGAAGGATTCAGGGGCCCTTGCTGAAATGGTTTAGAGACTACCATACGAACCGCTATACAACAGTCAACATTGATGGGGTGCATAGTGATAGGTTTTTGACAGAAGAAGGAATGGCACAAGGATCTATAATCGGTCCGACCGAGTACCTGCTTTACGTGAATGACATGTGTAATATATTCTCTGAATGCTCAGTTTTCCAATTTGCTGATGACACTTGCCTGCTAAACAGCAAACACAGATATTCTAAAAGCTCAAAGTACCTTACAAAATAACTTTGACAAGTTGAGCAAATGGGCCCACGATGTTGGGCTTGTCATAAACGCCAAAAAGACTAAGCTAATGCATATAACATCTGCACATAAAAAGAGACCCACCCATTACAGCATTTCTGATAGCTCATGATCATGTCTGCATGCATGGGAGGAGTACTGATGGGGCCTGTGGCTGCTCAAAACTTGACCTAGTTTCTGAACACACCTATCTTGGAATGATCATAGACAAAAGATTTAACTGGAAATATCACATTGATGGAATATGTAAGAAACTAAGAGCCATACTAGCAAGGTTATCAATTCTAAAATTTAAAATTCCTTACAACACCTTGAGAATGATGTACTTATCTCTTGCTGACTCTATAATTAACTACAGTATCAGCATTCAGCACATATGGATGCACTTATAAATTATATCTATAAGTGCATCCATATGAGCTGATACTATTTCTGTAAGGTGCTAAGTATATATGAAAAAAAAAATATTCAGATCGTATATGATAAATTTAGCCAACTAAAAAACCTAAAAATGAGAACAAATAGTGAAAAACTAAGAAACCTGGCATACTTACCACCTTACATTATTCCTGACTATAAGAATATATGTATATGGAAAATGTACTTCAGATTTCATGTTACCTTATACATATACTTAACCAACTACCATCAGACATTTTAATCAAAATACAGGCAACAGAGAATCCAAAAGCATGTAAAAAAATACTAAAAAACATTATATACTAGTAGACTCTCATAACACCAGCACTGAGGAATAATATTGGTATGGATAAAATGTGATAGATAGCAAACTAATATTAGATATTTCTTACAAATAAGCCTATGTAGTTGAGGCTTCAGTAAAAACTAAAGAGTATAATGTAGTAGGATAAGTTTATATTTTTGAATAAATAAAAGAAAAAAAAAACTTCGAGGTGCTATATTCCAACTACTTAGTCATGTCGCCAGGCGCAACCGGCTGGCATTCGATTCTTAAAACTACCCTCTATATTAAACCTAACAGTATGTAAAGTCGCCGTCAATGGACTTTGCTAACTATGTTTATGTTTGCGATGCTCAAGAGAGGCAAAAATCACATTTTTCAGGGCTGCAAACAGCACCTGCAAATTGCTTTATATTAATAACATGACAAAAAAAATCCCCAATAATTTTACTATCATATTATTTTAATGATAAATTTTGAATTATTATTTCAATTTTAAATGTTATTATTGAGGCAATTGGAGGTTTAAACCAAACATCTCTCCGTAAATTAATAGCTTTTTCCTCAATTCAAAACTTAGGATGAATATTGTCCTCAATTATAATTAGAGAAAAAATATGATTATTTTATTTTTGTTCTTATATAGTTTTCTAAATAGATTGTTATGTTTTATATTTTTCTTGTTTAATATTTATTTTATTAATCAATTATTTATTGTTCATTTAAACAATATAATTAAAATATCGCTAATAATTAATTTTCTCTTATTATAATTATTTTTCTTTCATTCATTAGGGGGATTACCCCCATTTATTGGATTTTTCCCAAAATGAATAGTAATTATTTTTTTATTGACACATGCAGTTTGTGGAGCCATTATACGCAGCGGGCATATGGGGCTCTCCGGGTGCAATTTAACAATGCGTTCCGGGTGTTGATGGGGCTGCCCCGTTTCTGCAGCGCATCGGGGATGTTTGCTTACGCAGAAATAGACTGATTTTACGCGACAATGCGCAAACACAGCGCGTCCCTGATGCGTCGGGTGCGGGCCAGCCCCAACAACATCCTGCAGAAGTGCAGATGTTAGCAGGTAGGATGGACTGTGCATATTTACGGCACTGTGGTGATATGCACAGGCCAATCGCCACCTTTCTATGGTAAAAGGTAGTTACATACATACATACATATAATCACGCCTCTTTCCCAGAGGGGTAGGCAGAGATCACGGATCTCCATTTGCTACGATCCTGACAAACCACTTTCACTTCACTCACTTTCACAACATTTCTCATACATGCTCGTCGGTTTAGGTTACTTTTGACCTGGCCTTTCTGTAAGATTTCTCCAATTTGATCGGAAAAAGTTCGCCTAGGTCTTCTTCCCCTTCCAACTTGCCCTTCCACTCTTTTTATATACACTCTCTTCGTTAATCTTCTTTATCCATCCTCTCTACATGCCCAAACCACTTTAACATACCCTTCTCAATGTTCGTGACTATATCTCCATCCATTCCACACTTATCTCTTATCACACTGTTTCTGACTCTATCACTCAATTTCACTCCATACATACTTCTCAACGCTCTCATTTCTACTGCATTCACTCGACTTTGGTGTCTTTTTTGCCACACCCAACTTTTGCTACCATACATAAGTGTGGGCACCAACACTCCCCTATGCACAGCTACGCGTGCTTTTTGCGATATTTTCTGGCTGCCCATAAAGGCATTCAGTGCCCCATTCACTCGATTCCCTACATTCACTATCCTTTCAATATCTTTCTCATGCTTTCTGTCTCCATTAAATAGTGTCCCCAAATACACAAACTCTTTTACTTGTTCCAGTCTTTCTTCACCAATCATTATTTCGCAGTCTGTCATAATTTCATCTTTTTCAAATACCATCACTTTCGTCTTACTTACATTCATCTTCATCCCTTTCCATTCAAAAGATTCATTCATCTTCGTTACCATCATTTGTAACTCCTCAGCAGACGACGCAAGTAGTACAAGGTCGTCAGGCATATAGGAGACATTTGACGCGTAACCCTTCCATTCTCAAACCACATTCATCACCTTTCAGATCCTGCAGACAGCTGTCCATGAATATATTAAACAGCCACGGAGACGCTACACATCCTTGTCTAACACCCTTTTCGATGTTAAACCAGTCAGTATATGACCCGTTTATTCTCACCCGTTTATTCTAAAAGGTAGTTAATTATTATAATTTCGTTCAGATTTTATTGTGATTTTATTTTATTGTGTAATGATGTTTTTTTTTTGTGTGGGTCGATGATACCCGAATTAAATGTTTGTTTTTTATTTAAACAAACAATGTATTGAAATTTACATTAAATGTTACAGTATGACGGTTTGTTTTCATAGTCAGCAAAGTCAATTGACGGCGACTTAAATCAATAAAGTGTCGGGAACGCGCTTGTGATTCTTCTAGAATCGTAAGCGTCTATAGGCTGCTTCAGGCAGGCCGTAAGCTTCTTTGCCACCCAGCTATGCTGGGAGTTTCTCTGCGCGATCGCATCAGAAATGAGGCTATCTGCAGCCGAACCAAGGTAACCGATATAGCCCTCCGAATTGCTAAACTTAAGTGGCAGTGGGCGGGGCACATTGCACGTAGAGCCGATGGCCGTTGGGGCGGAAAGGTTATCGAGTGGCGACCACGTACCGGAAGGCACGGCGTGGTGGACTGATGACCTGGTTAAGGTCGCGGGAGTCCGCTGGATGCGGGTGGCGCAGGATCGGCCATTGTGGCACTCTTTGGGGGAGGCCTATGTCCAGCAGTGGACGTCTTTCGGCTGATATGAAACTTATTGCACAAAACCAAAATAGTGTACAAATGGCAGACTTAATTACCGTTTATGCGTATTAAGAGTCCAAATTAAAATTTGGCTTTGTTGCCCATAACTTTGACTAAGTCCACAGGAAAGATGCGATCCTAAATTTTTGAATAACCCAATCCATTAATTAGGTACATTTTAAAATCCACTAAGTACTCCCTTTCTTTTACAGGAGCGGTCATAAATGTCCAGCTTTGCGCGCGTGTGAAAATTGTTGACTATTGTTAGGGTTCGTCTGTAGCTGTTTTAACTTCAATGTTTTTAAATCTTGTTCATAAAATAACAGCAAATTGTCTATGTTAAATGGCGCGGAAATACTGTTCGATAATGGGTCCACGTTTTTAAATTGTTGACCGGTCGGGGAGGAGAGGGGATTTTAACGGCTAGGAGTTTCGGGACGAGGCCAGTTGCCACATTCTTTGTCTGACCGTGAAACAAGCTGTATAAAATAAGTTGGTGAGAATAAAAGTTATAAAAGTGTTGCTCCTGAGTTTTAACTATTTCTCCCGAGTTTAAAATTATCGCACTAGACAGTAGGAGTGAGTAAGCCTATACTATAGATGCTTGTGAACTCCAGGATGTCAACTTTTGTTCGTGGCTTCTAATTCCAATCACATATCAACTAATGGAACTGAATCATCATCATCATAATTATAAAATAAAAAAAAAATAAAAAAGCCTTTTATTTCTTCATAATTATCAGCCGAAAAACGTCCACTGCTGGACATAGCCCTCCCCCAACGAGTGCAAGTGACCGGTCCTGCGCCACCCGTATCCAGCGGACTCTCGCACGGAGAGAATAACAACAAGACATTTGTGATAGACATATTTAATGGTGTCGTAATACTTGTAAAATATGAACAATTACGAGGCCTGGACTGGATCAATATTGTTTGATGCTGTGTCTTCCACAACTACCGGTTACTTTTCACAGATGAAGGCACGGGTAACTTTGTTTGGGTCTCCATCATAGCAGTTGACGTCGTCGAAATCTCCTTCGTTGAACAGACCTCCGCAGAACTGACTTGTTTTGTTGTTAGGCTCGTTTTCGTGCCACTTCAAATAAAGTGTGTCCTGTTTTTGACCTGGTGATAAAAAATGTGTTAAAGACAAATATGGTAACACCACCGTATAAGGTGCAACACCTTGTAAAATAACAGGATTATGCAATAAATGATATGATAAGGTATTATTCAACCGCGATGAGTTTGCATTTGGAATAACTGTCGGTTCATATAAACTTTGACGTTTTTATATGACAAAACCGTCACCGCCAATACTATTCTATTCTAATCGCGGTTTGATAATAAACGTCCTGGTCCTTGACGACAACAATTAATTAACTTGACATCTTGTAAATTTTAAAATTTAATTTGTTTATTTCATATACATATTATTATAATTGACTGTACTACCTACTACCTTACCTACCTTTAATTTAAATTTCATACTAGTCTAAATTGTATTATTATTATTAATTCTTTAAATTGACTTTATGTGCGCTATTCTATTAATTTTATAGTTACTGTAGCACTAACTTTTAAAGTACCGTGCCGCCTCATAGGGCTCAGGTACCCAGGGACGGTGTTAAATAACAGATCTAGTAACAGGACGCCGGATCTATGTAGTAACGGGAATCATTGCATCACGCTGGCGATGCCACGTAAGCGTCCCTGGCCAACCCACGCCACCAGATGGTATAAAAGGGTGTCTACCCTGGTGGCTAGAATATTCAGTTGACATCACAGTTGCCTCCAAGCTAACACCTTGCTCTATATACTAAGCAGTCCTGGTCACACATTGTGTAAACCCTCTACGGTAGCAATTCCGACCGCACACTGTCTTGCGTAGTGAAGAGTGTAAGCCGCCTCCTTACTTAGTACGAAACAAGCACCGTCCCGATCACACATTGCATAAACCCTCAATGGTAGCAATGGGGAATGGATGAAAATTTTAGAAATGCCTGATTTTTTTTGGTGAAAATAACCTTTCTTAGCACCAGAAAAAAGTTGCAGACTTTTCAGATGCGTCAATTATTTTTGAAAAATATAAACACTTTCCTCACTTACGTTTTGGGTTTAGGACGGCAAATAAGACATTTTGCTTGATCCGTCTCATATTACAAAAGATATCATAAAAATCGGTGGTAAACTGACACTGGCACTGGATATTGACAGCTGCAGCAGTTATATTTGTCATTGCCAGGGTCAGATATTTAAAATATTTTTTTGTAATATGAGACGGATCAAGGAAATTGTCTCATTCGCCGTCCTAACCACAAAACTTGAGTGAGGAAACTGTTTAACTTTTTTCTGGTGTTAGCACCAGAAAAAAGTTCCTTCCTCAAGGAAGGATTTTAGATTAGATTAGATTTATTTATTTCGAGATAAAAATTACAATATAGGTTTGCATACAATGTCAAAATTATAAGAATCCTTATCACGATCGTCAATAATCAGAAATAAAATTTAAAAATATTCAAAATGTAAATACACAAAGTGGGAATTGTAGCTCCAATTACGGATTGTCATTTAACAACTAATAGACACATACTATTAAACAGAAATAAACAATGTCAATTTATGCATTAGGTACGATTTAAAAGTTGAATATAGAATATAAATGTTACACAAGAAATCATATCAAATTATAGCTGTCAATAAATGAAATAAACTCTTACAAAACCATTTTCATGAACTCATGAACAGAGTACAGAGGGTTATCCAACAAAAGATTTCTCAGTCTACGCCTAAATGTTTCGTCACAAGGTTCGTTTCTTATATCGGCGGGTAGGTGCTCGAAATAAGTAGGGCCTATAACCCGGAGATTTTTCTCTGAAAGCGCCATGCGACGAGGAACTGTCCTTAGGCGCCCAGTTGAACGAAGCTGTTTGCCTGGTACATTCACACGCTCAAACTGGGAGATTTTTTTTTTACAAATAAGAGAAGCTCAAACAGATGTTGTGAGTAGTGTGTCATTATGCGTTGCGTTGAGAATAACTTCCGACAGGGGTGCCGATGCTTGACTCCTACAAGTACCCGAACTGCACGTTTTTGCATGACAAGAACTCTTTGCGCATTATTACGCGAAGGTTATTTCTATCACCAAAAAAATAATCAGGCAATTCTAAAATTTTCATCCATTCCCCATTCCGATCATAAGCGGTGCAATCCGGAATAAGTCCGGTGGAAGCCTAAGCGCGGAGCGTAACTCGTCCCACTCGTCTAAAAGCTATATATTGTCGCACTTACGTCTTTGTCAAAAGTGAATAACTAACTATCAAGTGTATTGTGAACTTTGTGAACATTAACAATTAGTAAGTGAAAAAACTTGTGTAGTGATATTGCATCGAACCTTTGAAAATAAATGAATCTTACTGGAATCGTTGTTTGCTGTTCTGTTAGCCAGACCTGAATCCACCTTCATCTTATAAGAGTACCGGCTTATTGGAAGAATCGTCACTGGACAACCCGGAGCATAAAAAAGGGCTGTTTTTTTATGAGTTACGTGTTTTTTAACATATAGCAAGAATTTCTAGGCAAGCCGGTGGGAATCGGCTTGTAAGGGCGCTCGGCCACTGCTGTGCTCTCTAGAAAAGGGTGCGTTATCATCACACCTAACCACCTTTCGCTGCATTACTAATATTAAACGTCCAAGTTCCCGACACCGGCCTAATACCTACTTGAAACTTTAAATCTTATCTAAAAAATCGGTTGTCTGTAAAGTCGGTTTACTGACGATAGTTGACGTGACAACGTCATAAGAAAATACTGTTGGAATGGTGCCGAACGCGAAGGCCGATTGTGCCTCTTTGTCGCTCGTTCCGCGCTCTCGCTTGCACTTCAAGCCTTAAATGGAACGCCTCAGAGCGAGATAACGCCGCATGAGACATGTTTTTTCATGCGTGCAGCCGGCTCCATCGAATTATAAGACGTTGTCACGTCAAAACAATAGAGATGAACGTTAGGTGTTAACTATTGGACATTTTGGGCATTGAGATGTTTACCTTTTATGTACATGACTACACATAATGAAACCGTTTCATAATAACTATTAGTGATACATACTCTTCATCATCGACACTTACCATGAATGTTCATCCACAGGCCACCTTCTCTTCCCCAATCAACCATTCCAACGTGAACTACATTTGTAACCGGCTTGCCTTTAAGGGCAGATTGGTGGTCTACGAACAGTTTCTTCAGCACTTGCGCTTCGTGCTCGCTGTTGATGACGGCCAGATGGGCATCCTCATGGTGACATACGGCGTAAGCATCGCGCCAGTACTTGTCATCAGTGTAAAACTTGTAGCAGCTTTCAGTGCTTGAATCCAAAGTGTATCCTGTAAAAAAACGTCTTTAAATAAATGTAAACAGATTTTATCGCGTATCATCATTATCATCATATCAACCGAAACAGGTACCACTGCTAGACATAGGCCTCCCCAAAGAGTGCCACAATGACCGGTTCTGCGCCACCCGCATCCAGCGGACTCCCGCCACCTTTACCAGGTCATCAGTCCACCTTGTGGGGGGTCTGGTCTAGTGTCTACCCACACTGCGCCTTTACGTGGTCGCCACTTGGGAACCTTTCCGCCCCAACGACCAACGGTTCTACGTGCAATGTGCCCTACCCACTGATATTAACTTTAGCGATTCGGAGGGCTATATCGGTTACCTTGGTTCTACAGCGGACGCAATGCAAAGTGTAAGATGCACAATTTTGGACATTCTGTTTCCATTTTATCTACAAGTCGTAAACGGGTCTTGAACTAACAATTTTCGTTTTAATTTGCGAAGAAAAGGGCTATGGAGATTAAAGGATGACTCACGCTAAAAGTGGCCGTGTCCGGCCGGGGGCGTTTTTTAAGAAAAACGACGGCGTTTTTGCGCGGCCGAGCCATATATACCCAAGCCTGGCCAAGCCGTGCCGACACCGAGCCGTTTCCGAGCCTCGGCCGTGGCTGAGCCGGGCTTGGGTATGGCTCGGCCGCGCAAAAACGCCGTCGTTCTTCTTAGAAAACGGCCCGGGCCGGACACGGCCCGTTCTAGCGTGAGTCATCCTTAACGAGTTAGACACGGTTGCTGGAACAAGCTAGTTTTTAACCCCCGACCCAAAAGGAGGGGTGTTATAAGTTTGACGTGTCTGTGTATCTGTGTCTGTCTGTGGCATCGTAGCTCCTAAACGAATGGATCGATTTAAATGCGGTTTTTTTTTGTCCGAAAGGTGACGTAATCTAAATGATTCTTAACTACGTTGAAAAAAGATCAGTTTATCCGGTTTTGAGATATTGAATTTAATGAGTAAATGTCTGGGGATTTTCTAAGTTGGTTAGATAAAGTTGATGACGACCTACCATTGCCACCACAAGTAAGTGCTGTATGTCGGATCGGTGTTGTTGGATCTCTCTTGTAACAAATGAAGGGGCGTTTTTCGGTACATTTGCTGTCGGCAATCATTCCATTGTGATGCATGCTCACGCAGCTCTCAGGATTGGTCGATTCTGGTTTGCCGGGCGCCCAGGGTACAGTCATGTTGTTCAATGGCGTCCCTGTGAACGTTAAAAGACTTATTAATATATATTGTCAAGTAAGTGCTTAGCGCGCCGGCATCGCAAGTGCTCACGAGTAAGGACCGAAACATGTCGAGCGATGTTCGACCTTAAACACGTCAGTGACCCGTTTCATTATCAAAAAAATTGTATAAAACAAAGTCGCTTCCCGCTGTCTGTCTGTCACAATCAAGAATTTGTGATTGTGCCCACGACGGATCGTGCCCGACGGAGGCACCAGCCTTCTTCGGTCCCGGAGACCTACCAGGGAGACTTGATTTAACTTGACTGACCATTGACGGATAACGGACAGACTTGACCAGATATCGCGTCGATGGGAACGGGTAAGTGAACTCCAATTTTGATCATATTTTGTAGCAAGCCAGCATTACTGGCATAAATCAGACTCACGAAATCGTGAGGCCGTTCAGTCCCTACCACATTGAGGCGAGGACTGAACAACTAGAACTTAATTATTGTACAGGCTTGTTAACTTGCACTGCTGTTAGGTTAGTACGTAAGTTGACCTAAAGATTTGCAACCCATTTTTCAGCCAGTTGCCGGTATCAGATTGAGGTAAAATTTGGTACGGGGTAAGTTCGGTGACAACTTAAAATTATAGTACCACCAAGCTGATCTGATGATGGACATAGCAAATCACTAAACTAAACAAGATAAACCCGTCTTGTTTGGGCTCATTGAAACCCTCTTAATGTACCTACTCGCACGGTGACTGTAAAAAAAGTACAATCGGCAACAAAAGCTTTTAACAAAAATGTTTTGTTAATAGGACCTGAACTTATTTACCTTCCAGAGATGCGAACAGCCCCTTGGAGAACGTGTCATGAATACCCGTGAACACGTACGTCGGCGATGTCTTCCAGTTGTTCAAGATGGCGTTTGTCATGGCCGACATCAGTTCTTCGTTTTCTGGAGAAGCTAGCATAGCACCTGTAAATAAATGGAATGATACAGTCAGCGGAGAAACGTGACCCCTTGCATAGAAGTTTGTACAGTATACGCGGCACAAAAGGTTGCGTGTCTGAAGTTAACCTCGAGTCACCCCCCGCACACTCGTCCGACCCCTCTGACACCCTTGCAGCGTTCCTAGTAGCTAACGTCAGACGCGCAAACTTTTGTGCCGCGTACTGTATGTAGTTTGATCAATATTAAGACGAAACGTTAATGGAAGTAATACAATTACCTTCTTCATAGCAAATAAGGCGAGCGCTCCTCCATGACTCCAGGGTCGTGTGCAGTTTCAGCCAGCATTGCGCCTCTTTGTGGTAGACATAGTCTGGCCGGAACTTCCCATCTGCACAAATTCATAAAGCAATGTCAAACGAAATAACTAATCAAGAGAAAGAACACAATACCGAACTTACTGAATCTAAATTTAAATCTGTCGTTTAAAACAAATCCTTATTTCTTTCAAGAGCATAAGATAGACGTCTGATTCCTCGTCGTTGCACTCACGGCCTGCAATCTTTGAACAAAATATCCGGGCGTTAGTATTGTGGTCACGTGATTGCACGTGATTGGCTAATGCTAGTGACTAAATATTTACCGCGCTTCCCTCACCCCCGCACCTACTGCCATCTTCAAGCTGTCCGAGCTGTCACTCTTGCCGCTTGTTTTTGAATTTGTTTGAGCGTTTTAACCAATATGTTTTGACATAAAAAAATAAATTAAAAATATGTAAATGTCAAGTTGAAATTTGAATTCAAATGTTTGAACTTTGAAGTTTGATTGAAAAGTCAGAAAAATGCGGATTTATCTTGCTATTTCGATATGTTTCGCAGCTTTTTCGTTTTAATTAATGTATTTGATCTCTTTGTGTACCTACTCGTGAACGTGTTGAGTTAGAATATTCCAGAGATAGAGACTCATTATGGGTGGAAATAGTAGGATAAAATTTGTGGTGTAAGAGAAAGACACAAACCAGGATTCTTTGGCCAACTCGTGATCCTAGAGTGCAATAGAGTATTGAAAAGCAACTTTGGCCTTATCAAGCAAGTATAGCCTGCCATATCAGATCTCATAATAGGGATAATTCATATATTATATGTATTTGTTCCCATGCAGGAAATTGACGCCTTAGGTACCTACCTACCTAAGGTATGTACTTATGTGAACGAGTTAGGATAGTGTGAACGAATAAATCCTAAGCTTTTATACTTAGTTAAACTGAAGTGCTGTTTGGAGTGGAAACCCTGGGGCCGTGGGGACCGGGCGTGAAGGCCCTGTATAAGGAACTTTCGGAGCGGCTCATCCAAACATCCGGAAAGGGCTGGCAGCTATTTTGGCCAAAGGATTAGCCTTGCAATCCAAAGAGGTAACGCTGCCAGCCTTCTGGGCACCATAGCCAACGACGGCGACCTGGGGGTCATTTACTTTTTATAGTTTTAGTTTATAATTTAATTAAAGTGCTTGAGCGATATACCTACATATTGTAAACATAATTTATTGTCACGGGACTCGCGGGCAAGCTTGCCAAGTCTTTGAGTGAATTCGTATCCTTATTGCATAATTTTAAAATAAAAATACACACCTTTTAATTGAAGTTTTTTTTAGAATTGTTCTGTAACTTAGAAAATGTATATGTCTATTTAGAAAACTGGTGCACCCTGCAGGATATCTACTTGCCCCGTATAGGTAGGTACAGGTCGGCAAAAAAAACTACGGCTGATCCGTAGTTTTTTTCGGCCGAGCTGTGCCTACTGTACATAAATGGGGCATTGCTGATCATAAATATATACACATCGTAATAGTTCCAAACCTTCCTGCAGGAGGGCGACACCCATTTGGGCCGCCGACATAGATCTCTATTACAATACATTAAATATAGGTACTCTGTGCCACTGTGCCATACACTGGCTGTTCGTTTCAGTTCTCATGCCAAAACATGCATCAAAATTAAAAAAAAAAAAAAGGTCTCGTCAATTTCAGTGGAACCCTATTGGCTAAAATGGCTGTATGACAGTTGTGCGTCTGATACGTTAGTATCTCTTAGTAGTCTGTGGTTGCACTAGTACACAAAGAGAATATAACCACTACGTTCTAAGAGACGGGACTTCGAACTAGGTTTTGGATGACAGTGACATTGTCATTTGATTTTGACATGACAACTCATTCATACTTTAACTAATTTGAAATACCACAATACAAATAAAAATAAACGTCTATTGAGAAAGTAGACTTACCAACCTAACGAACGAGGATGATAGTAGGGTTGTAGTACTTAACGTTATCGATATCGATAATATTAGAACCCAACGTTATCGATATCGATAAATTATGATTAGGGACGTCGTTAGGTCCACTGCTTGAACAGAAAATTGCTTTACAAAATCTGACACTAATCAGATTTATCAAATAATAAAAGGAAAACAAATATTTCATACAGTTTATTTCACAATTATTTCAAAATCATAGTATATTTACAAAAAATTCACCAATCTGTACACATATATGTTTCCTTAGAATGGGGTCGCAATTAATTCTTCTCGTACCTCCCGCTTGTAGGTTTTATCCAAGTACTAACCGTTGTTTTTCAAAAGTAGTTCAATATTGGAGCTTGATATTTCGTTATGGGTACTTATGTGTTTTCTTTTCTTCTTCTTATTTAAGAGCTAGGCTCTTGTCGGTGGAGTAGTTTCCAACTTGTTCTACATTCTGCCTTTCTTTTTATTTCTCTGTACGATGAAGCGTTTATTTTCTCTTTTATTTGCTCCATGTAAGATATCCTCGGCCTTCCCCTTTTTCTTTTCCCTTCTATTTTTCCCTCTTTTATTGTTTTCATCCAGTCGTCGTGGCGTAACATGTGTCCTATCATTTTTCCTCTCCTGTTTTCAATAATTTCTATCAGATTTCTTTTTTCATTGACTAAATCCAGAACCTCCTCATTAGTTTTCTTTTCCGTCCAACTGACCCTTTCTAACCTCCTCCAACACCACATTTCATACGCCGCCAGTCTTTCTCTGTCCGGTTGCGTCATGATCCACGTTTCGCAGCCGTAGGGTGCTATGCTCCAGATGTACACTTTAACCAGTTTCTTCCTAGTGCGACTTGCTATTCTGGCAGTGAGTAAATGCCTTTTCGAATTAAAATCTTTCTTTGCCATGGCTATCCTCGAAATAATATCAGGTGTACATCTAGAATCATCCGTAACAACGCTGCCTAGATATCGGAATGACTTGACTTGCTCAATTAATTTATTACCCAAGAAAATTGAACTAACAACTGTTCTTTTTGACACAACTAGAGTTTTTGTTTTGTTTACGTTGATTTTCAGACCAGATTCTGAAAAATTAACATCCATATCATTCAGCATTGCTTGAAGTTCTTTTCCATTTTCAGCAACTGCCGCTATATCGTCTGCAAACCTTATAAACTTAACTTTTTCTCCATTTATTTTGACCCCTCCTGTATTTGACCCCGTTATCTTCCTAATTACATTTTCGATAAATAAATTTAAAATCAGCGGTGAAAGTGGGCATCCTTGACGAACACCTTGACGAATCTTTGCGCTTCCTTTCTGTTCTCCGACTACTATTATTGTTTCCTGTTCTTTGTATAGTTCATGTATTATTCTTCTGTCTCGGTAATCCAGGCCTGCCTCCTTAAGAAATTCCATCATTCTGTACCAGTCAACCTTATCAAAGGCCTTTTCCAAATCTATAAATGCTATGTGCGTGTCCATATCTAATTCTAACCGGCGGTCAATTAATATTCGTAGCGCAAGTATGGCTTCTCTAGTGCCCTTTCCTTCTCTAAAGCCATACTGGTCCGGTCCTAAATAAGCTTCTACTTTAGGTCTGATTCTATTTTGTATTATCTTTAATAATATCTTGCTAGCCTGTGATACAAGGCTTAAAGTTCTATGTTCTTCACATTTCAGTGTATTTGCTTTTTTCGGCAGCGTAACTGTTCTTGTAATTTTTTTATTTATTTTATTGTTTATTTATTTCAGGCCAGGAGCCCATAAAGTTGTTAGTACAGTACATCACTAAACTATGTTAGTATGAATTATTACATTAGAAATTGTATTATATATTAAATGATATTAAATAAAATTGAATTAAATTTATATTTATATGCCAAGCATTATCTGCCTCCACTTATTATAAATGGAGCAGTCAAATTTATTTGACAACATTATCAGGATGCTGTTGCTGCTGCTCCGAGCTCGCCAGAGCAGGGAGGCCACTTTCTTGCGGAATTTTAAAGTCTTTTGGGATTTTTTGTATCAGATTAAAAATTTCGTCCTGTATGGGATCACAATTAGCATACCTTACCATTTCAATGTGTATATTATCCATACCAGCGGCTTTACCATTCTGTATACTGCTCAAGGCTTTCTCGTACTCCTTTCTTAACAATATAGGACCTATGCTGTCTGCTGAAATTTCTCCTTCATTTTCCATAATGTTTTATGTGTTTTATCTTAAGATAATTACATTTCGTCAAAAGCATTGTTTGTTTGACACATGTTTTCTCGTGAAGTTATAATATCCATGGTAACCGGCCAAAATCACCATGACAAAATGGCAGACAGAGAAAGAACGGAAGTATGAGTCCGCCATAGCAAAAGCACAGATAGAAAACTTGTCACTTGTCAGAACTTGTCAGATTTGATGCTGAATTTGAGCAAATGGACGTCATTCATCTTTTTGTTACTAGTTGCGCGACACTGCTAGTACAAGTATGGCATGGGCACTTTATGTCAAAGCAATAGGTTAAATTCGAACGTAAGGGATTTTTGTTCATCCGTATTTAATCAATTCAAACACAGGTACGAGGTATGGTAGGGTATCAAAAAAACATGTCTCACTGTGTTTTGCCACAAGGCATACAAAATAAGCATTTAGGTAAGCCATGTCATTTTATTCACATAAAGTGCCCATGTCATACACTAAGTGCAACGTCGTAGATTTGGACGTTTACCATACTTATTATCATACCTGTGCTAAGTCGGGGCACGTTCTAGGGATTTGATATCGATACAAAATATGTCGATATCTATTGATAAGTACATGTGCTCATTGAAAATTCTCGATTACTATAAAAAGGTTCGATATCATATCTGAACACATATCATATCTGTTTTATAGTGAGTGAAAAGTCAAAATAATACATATATGATAAATATTTTAAGAATGCCCTGTTGACCACTGTGGACGTTGAGATAACGTATAGTAATTTAAAGTGGATATTTTCATCTAGACGACAATCTTTTAAACTGACGAATATGGAAAAAATATTAATTGTATACTATGAAAACCATTTTTAAATAAACAAATAAATATACGTATTAATTTGTATATTGTTTTTATTTTAAAATTAAGAGAAAATAAATAATATATATTTGTGTTGAATAATAACATTTAGATGTTGACAGTAACCTCGATATATTTTTTGTCGATATAATATTTTGGTGCATCACTTTGGTTTAGGTGCCCCGAGTTAGCACAGGTATGCTTGTTATTAACTAAACGTACATCATTGATAGGGATGTTTGGCAGTGATAGCATTTTGGGGGTGATTTTCGGGATAAAACTATCCTATGTGCTTCCCCAGAACTCCAACTCGCTGTACCGTAAATGGTTTCCATCCAAATTTTCATCCCCCATTCCTGAAGGGGGTGACCCCTTAGGAGATGATTTCTGGACTAAAAATTATTTAAGGTCCTTCCCCAGGACTAACTATCTCCATACCAAATTTCATCTAAATGGGTTCTATCCAAATTTTCACTCCTCATTTCACCCCCTCAGGAGATGTTTTTTCAGGATAAAAACTATGCATTGTCCTTCCCTGGGACTCCTTCTATCTCTGTACCAAATTTTAACTAAATGGGATTTATCCACATTTTCACCCCTATTTCATCCCCTTAGGGGATGATTTTCGGGATTCAAAGTATTTGTCATTCTCCGGGACTCAAACTATCTCTATACCAAATTTGATCTAAACGGAGTCCATCCAAAATTTCATCCCCCACTACACCCCCTTATGGGCAGATTTCCGGGATAAAAACTATCCAATGTCCTTTCCCAGAACTTAAACTAACTCTAAACCAAATTTTATCAAAATGGGTTACATCCAAATTTTCACCCCCACGTTTTACCCCCTAAGGGGAAGATTTCCGGGATAAAACCTATCATTTGACCTTCCCCGGGACTCGAACTATTTATATACCAAATTTCATCCAAATCGGTGCAGCGGTTTAAGTAGCTCCATACAAACTTCCACCCCCCATTTCATCCCCTTAGGGGTTTATTTCCGGGATAAAAATTACCCTATGTCCTTTCCCAGGACTCAAACTATCTCTATACCAAATTTCATCTAAATCGGTTAAGCCGTTTTCACGTGATGCGCGGTCACATAAACAGACAAACAGATAAACAGAAAAACAGAAAAACAGATAAACAGATAAACAGATCAACAGACAAACAGACAAACAGACAAAAATTCTAAAAACTGTTGGAACGTGTTCTGTTATCGATTTTAAGATTTTTTTTTCGAATATCTTCCATGTACAGACTTTTGACCCTCTTCAGCTTTATTATATGTATAGATACCAAGAATTTATAATACATGTAATTTAACACACAATAGATGATGATTTATTATTATTGTAATAAATAATTTATAATAAACCTACGAATGTTACATCGTAAATAAAACTTTTTTTATAAATATTAGTTTTTGAAGTTGGCACAAATGCAATAAAGCGGCCGAGCCGATAACAAAAAGTTAAACAGTGCTTTTATGAATAATGTATAATATAATAATAATAATAATATTTTACGGACAATCTTACACAAATCAACCTAGTCCCAAACTAAGCAAAGCTTGTACTATGGGTACTAGACGACGATATAGATACTTATATAGAGAAATAAATACTTAAATACATAGAAAACATCCATGACTCAGGAACAAATATTCGTGCTCATCACACAAATAAATGCCCTTACCGGGATTCGAACCCAGGACCTCTTGCTTCGTAGGCAGGGTCACTACCAACTAGGCTAAAGCGGTCGTATGAACCATAAAAGTACGCTAATGAGTGGGCCATAGAGTATAGAGTTTTTCGACGACTTATTATTGGTGTCATTGTATTTGAGCTACAGCCTATATAAATGTGAGATAACGGTACAGGAGTAGAAAAAAATATGAAACACCGTGACGATTCAAGTTTCATGGATGGTCATGGTTGTTTTTTTTCTAACTTTCAATACAGTATTACTTATTTAAAAAATATAAATAATGTAACCACAGAGGAAAATATCTTTTGATCAATGTTAAAGGTACTTTGCCTTTATGTTGGATAGCCGAGGGGCATTCTGTTTATGATATGTCGATGACAAAAAAGGAGCATTTTGAAAAAAATAATTGCAAAAACATACACATCTTGTAAGAAACCCAAACAAAACAATCATACACAGCTGGTAATAGCAGAACTATAAAGTAGATGATAACAGAAAATGTAATCTTACCGATCGTTGCAGTGTAAACCAAAAGTGCAAAAATAAAATGCAAAATGTACATTTTAACTTTTTGAACTAAACGCCTATGTGGTGGTAATAGAAGTGAATATAAATAAGTTTCCGGGTATAATTTATAGTAGCGCACTTAGAACCATACGCAATTAAAATTCAGGAAAATGTATACAATACCTAATCTACCTTAACACGTTGGTGTCAAGTCTATTATTAAATACCTCCTAATATTCCCAATAACGCATAACAATAAATAACATGGGTTTTACATGGTGACTCTATAGTTACGCAGTCCGGAAAACGTTATCTATGCTGCTTGAAATAGCTACTTGATGAACTTTTTTATTATACTAATGCAATTCGGACTAAACAAGTATATACAGGAATAAAAACTTGATTAAAACATGAACTAGATGATCCGTGTCGAATATGTGACTCGACAAAAAAAAACAAACAGTTAACGACCCTACTCCCAAAATTTCAAGAGAATCGGTTGAGAAATGCGACTTGTAGATGAGACCAGGCGGCCACTAGCGGGACAGACACCGGACACCGGACACCGGACATACGAACTAATTTCGGCCCAAGCTGAAGCATATAACTTCGTTCGCTCGTTCGATAAGGAAGACAGCCAATATCTTGAAAGAAGCAGATATCAACTTGAACTGAGATGATTCTCTAAAGAAGAGAAAAAAGAAGCGGGTTTTGTTGGAGATACAACCGTTCGTTAAGTTGAAGTGGATAAGTACTTCTTTGTTGGCTGTACCCATAAAATATACATATATATATAGTTTTTATTATATCGAGCCCGCTATGTCCCATTGATGAGCAAAGGCCTCCCTCCTCCCCTTCCATACATCGCGGTCTTGAGCAATAACTGGCCAGTCTCGTCGCCGCGCCGTCTTCACCATCGGCGACGAGGTCTACCGCGTCTCCGTTTTGAGTGTTGGGGATTCCACTCCGTGGTCCCTTTGGCCCACAGCTCATTCGGCATGCGGTAGACGTGACCAGCCCAGTCCCACTTTAACTTGGCTGCCTTCCGAGCTACATATTTTATTTGGGTCTTGGAGCGCAGCGTGGTGTTCCGGACGTGGTCCATTAGCTTTACACCTAATATGCTGCGCTCCATAGCTCACTGGCACATATATGTATATAGTATATCTTAATTAATTCACTAAAATCTGTATAAGTACAGATAAATCGGGATATATGGCAACATTGACTGACGTAGCTCATTTGACTCGCGATACATTGACAATGGCGGTCATTTCAGCATTATTTTCATGTATGCCACATAAACTAAATAACATTTTGTGATTAACAAATAATCTATCTATCTACATCTATCTATCTATACATATAATAAAGCTGTAGAGGGTCGAAAGTCTGTACATTGAAGATATTGGTAAAAAAATCTATTGAGGGCTCTAAGAATCGATAACAGAACACACTTCAACAGTTTTTAGAATGTTTGTCTGTTTGTCAGTTTGTCTGTCGTTTATATGTAACGGCATCACGTGAAAACGAGCGAACGGATCAATACGCGACTTTTACTTAAACGTTGAGTGGATATTCAGCCAGGCTATAGGCTATAAAAATTATAAAGATTAGGGTTCAAAGGGGGTAAAAAATTGGGTTGAACTTTGTATAAGAACTCCTTAAATCCATGAGATAAAGACTTGAAAATTGGTAACCATAAACTTGACTGGAAAGTCAATTAAAACTTTCAGCAATGTATGGATAAAACGTGAAAATTATGGGATGAAAAATAGAGACTAGATATAATGTTGCGAGAGCGGGATTATAACAGTTTCATTACCATGGTAACACGTTGTCACCATATTCGAAAATTCATTGTGTTCTTACAACTCATACGTAGCCCAGTGGTTTGGCATATAGCTTACGGAGTCGGTGTTCACGAGTTCAAACCCAGAGACCAGCATGCACTTTTTGTGTACTTTTTTTTTGTTAAACATTTTCAAAAACGCAGAGAAGTTTAGTGAATAGAAGATTCGATGCCTTAGGAACTTAATTAACATAAAGAATATTCGAGAAAAAAAAACGTCAAGAAGTGTGCAATAAAGAGTATTTGTATTGTAAAGTAAGAAATCGTGTAAAATAATTATTCTCAACTTTTTTACAAAAAAAAGTAAAGGCTTTTAAAAAGTATGTCTAGACTAGAATAGGTGTTTCCTAATAAAGCGCGAAACTAAAAAGAAATCCATGGAGCGGAGCTCGGCCTTCAGCCTCCCGTCCCTCGCCGCTTACCTTCGGCCCTTGGGTTTCGCTAAAAGAACATTCGGGGATAGTGAGTGCCCACGTACGCTTGCCCTTGGGATCGCATAGTGAGCGTACTCTCAAGGGGCACTTCTGCCTTCGGTCCTACGAAAAACTCGGCCTTCAGCTGCGCTTGCCTCGCCACTCACCTTCGGTACTTGGACCCTCAGGTTTCCCTTGCAAGACATCTGGGGATAGTGAGTGTCTGTGGGGGCTCCCATAGCGAGCGCGATCTGAAGGGACGCTCTAGGCCTTTCATTCCTACGAGAAAATCGGCCCCCAGCCTTGCTTGCCTCACCGCTCATCTTCTCGACTTCGGCCGTCAGGTTTCACTTGCAAGACACCACAGGATAGTAAGTGACCACGTGAGCACGCTCTGAAGTGACGCTTCGGGCCTTCGGCCAATCAAAGCAGTCGAATGCAATATAGTATTTGGTTTACAATTTTTCTTTTCACTTTTTCTTTCCAATAGCAGATTTTTACTTCCTTACACAGCAGCAGGTCGATCACGCAACGCATTGTACGCGCGTCAGGTAGATCTAAATATCAAATTTTAAATGGAAAAATTACAGTTGTCCTAACGCGCGTTCGGAACGTTACGTGATGGCCGCTCAGCACTAGAAGTCATGCTAGGACTACTACCTTTACATATGCACATACAAAAGGAGTGTGGGTGGCGCAGGACCGGTCACTTTGGAATTCTTTGGGTGAGGCCTATGTCCAGCAGTGGACGTCTTTCGGCTGATATAATGATGATACAAAAGGAGGCGGCTGCGACGGCAATAAGCCTGAAAAGCCGAAACTACCTATGGACGAAACTAGACATACCCCACACGAAGATCCATAACAAACTGAACACTAGCCTATGATGGAAGTTTCAATCGACAAAATACCAAAAACTGCAGTCTTTAGGAAAGACTATGGCATACTACTGACGGAATACTCGAAAGAGGGACTAAACCAAACAGAACTTTACAGATGATTCAAAAACAAATACGGGAACGGGATGTGGTGTGTTCTAAGAGGATTTAAACAACGTGTATATCCAAACCACTGGGTGTACAAAACACGGCATTCCAGGCTAAATGCATAGGGATAATTGAAGCCTGCAATGCCATAAAGAGACGACAAGTCGAAAACACAAACATACGGATACACACACGATATAAGATACTAACTGTATGGAAAAAGTTTTCTTTGATTTCTGGGCGTTCTAGTTGTCAAACCTTAGTCGGTCCCGAAGAGTATTTTGATCCTTAATAGGAATGGGATCGAATGGCATTAAAAAAAAATTTCGTCAAAAGTGATGATTTTCTCGCTGACTGTACCTTTTTTCAAAAATCTGTGAATGTAGATTGTCATCACTTAAAAAGTTAGGAATTAAATACTAATGCCATTTTTGCGTGGCGGCAAGGGATCTAGTAGCTGCCCTTACTGCCCCGTTTTAACTTTCCACCCTGTATAGGACTTACACTAGGTATGGATCTACGTGTTTACATGAAATTACTTTCCTGTGCCTAATCAAATGAATAATTCTAAATAAACTTTTCCTGTCAAATAAATTATATTAAAAATACTAGTATGTATAGCTATTATCCTGCTGAAGTTATTTTAATAACAAGGGTTTAACCAAATAGAGTAATCTAAGTAATTGTTCAAGTAGGGTTGAAAACAATTAAGTATAAACAATAGAACACGCATACTTACTTTTTTCAGTTTAATGACGTGTCTTCTTTAAATATGAAAGGAAAAGATAAGAACTTTTCCTTTCATATTTAACAACAAAAGATGTTGTGAAATCCCACGTTAAGTACATTTTCCTCATCATCGTCATATCACCCGAAAGACATCCACTTCTGGACATAGGCCTCCCCCAAAGAGTGCCAAAGTGATCGTCCATGCGCAGCCCGCCTCCAGCGGACTCCCGCGACCTTTAGGTACCGCGTCAGCAGTTCACCTTGTGGGGGAGTCTACCCAAGCTGCGTCCTCCGGTACGTGGCCGCCACTCGAGAACCTGTCCGCCTCAACGCAATTATCTAACGGGTCCTAAGTCTTCGGAAATACTCATAGGTATTATATTTTTAGGCACTTTTTCGGGATTGAGATCAATAGCTAACTCATTCTTACATAATAAATAGCAAATTTGCTTAAAAGTTACATGATCCTACTTTTTTAACAGGCGTTTATAATTTTTTTTAATACTATGTATGTATACACGACTGTGACAAACAAACATACGGCTTACCTGCTGATAATCAGACACCGTAGACAATGGACGCTTGCGACTCTAGAAAAATCACAACCTCAGTACTTAGGTACTGACCCATTATTTAGTTGGTGATTTTGACAGGTAATGTAACGCTATTAGTCCAGGCAATGAACTGACAACTTGTATAGAAAAAAAAACAAATTTGGAAATAATTTTTAATTCTTAGCTGATTTTTAGGGTTCCGTACTCAAAGAGTAAAACGGGACCCTATAACTAAGACTCCGCTGTCCGTCCGTCCGTCCGTCCGTATGTCTGTCACCAAGCTGTATCTCACTGATACCGTGATAGTTCCAGCTGAAATTTTCACAGATGATGTATTTCTGTTGCTGCTATAACAACACATACTAAAAACACAGAATAAAATAGTTTTTTATAGATAATGGTACGGAACCCTTCGTGCGCGAGTCTGACTCGCACTTGGCCGGTTTTAGTTATTTCTATGTACCTAATGTAAGGAATGGAATATATTACCAATTAAATAGTTTCCTAGCGACAAATTCCAACAAAATTTCAGACATCAAAAAAATTATAACTTAACTAGCTTCTGAAAAGTCAAAAAAAATATTTATAAATGGTTTTATCTTTATTTTGGTTCATTTGCATTTGCTCTATAATATTCAAGATAAATTATACAAAAAAGACAATTCATGCTTTATTTAAATTTATATTATAATTACTTCCTGATGTAAACTTTATTGGATTCTTGAATAAAGCAACTTAGAATAACGTTTTAAAATGAAAAACTCAAACAAAAAAAAACATATTATAATTTATAAATTGATGTTTTTCAAAACCGTATTTTGCCTGGAGTAGTTATATTAAATTGTCGCACGACGGTTGCGCGTTCGTGAAACACTTTTTTTTTTGTTTGGATTACTTTAAGCCAGGGCCAACCAGCAGAGCGTGAAACACCGTAGATAGAGGATTTATTTATATATACCATCCTAATTCCTACCGTATACCCGAAAGGGACGATGGTAAATTAATCTTACTAAATTGTGAAGTATCAGAAGACTAAATAACTCTAGAACTATATATGTATATAGACAGACAGACACAGTTACTTTTAATATTAGTTTGGTTACATTAAGTCATCCTCCTAGCGTTATTCCCCGTTTTGTGCCCTAAAGAAGCCTGGGGGTCCGCTTTGACACCTAATCCCAAGATTTGACATAGGCACTAGTTTTGCGAAAGTGACTGCGATCTGACCTTATTGGGATTAAACCGGTTTCCACGCGAAATGTTCCTTCACTGAAAAGCTAACGGTAAATATTTCGTACAGTTCCGAAAAACTCATTGTTGGTACGAGCCGGGATTCGAACCCACGACGGCTGCTTGACAGCCGGCATGCCTGAACCACTAGGCTACCGTAGCTTCAAGTTTGGATATAAAATAAAATAAATAAAAATAAAAAGCTTTTTATTTCTTGCATTAATACAAACAATTTAGCTGCTGGTGCATAATTAGTTAAAAAATAACACTGATGGTTTTTCATTAATTTAGAAAGTACTGATTTGCGCTTAACATTAAAGATATTCTCAACCATTTACATTCCACTATTGCATTCTAAATAAAATACAAAAAAAATATTTATGTAACAAAAACAATAGTCCAGTACTCATTAAAAATTAGCATACCTACACAATTCTTATATTTGTTAAAAAAAAGCGGCCAAGTGCGAGTCGGACTCGCACATGAAGGGTTCCGTTAAATAAATTGCAGTTTACGATTTATGACGTATTAAAAAAAAACTACTTACCAGATCTCGTTGTAAAACCAATTTTCGGTGGGAGTTTGCATGATAATGTACATCATATATTTTTTTGAGTTTTATCATTCTCTTATCTTAGAAGTTACAGGGGGGGGGGGGGGGGCACACATTTTACCACTTTGGAAGTGTCTCTCGCGCAAACTATTCAGTTTAGAAAAAAATGATCTTAGAAACCTTAATATCATTTTTGAAGACCTATCCAATGATACGCCACACGTATGGGTTCGATGAAAAAAAAAGTTTTTGAGTTTCAGTTTTGTGTATGGGGACCCCTAAAATTTATGTTTTTTTTCGATTTTTGTGTAAAAATCTTAATGCGGTTCACAAAATACATCTACATACCAAGTTTCAACAGTATAGCTCTTATGGTTTCGGAAAAAAATGGCTGTGACATACGGACGGACAGACAGATGGACATGACGAATCTATAAGGGTTCCGTTTTTTGCCATTTGGCTACGGAACCCTAAAAATTACAGTTAAAACAATAAATTAATGTAAACACTATAATTGAGTATAAGATAAAACATGTTTTATAAATACAATAATAATCCCATGCATTTATTTAAAGTATATATATATATATATATATATTTTTTTAAAGTTCATTTGATATATTGTGATTAAAATAAATAGAAATATATGATGTCATGCAAGAACCCCTTCTGTAAGGGTGAAGGCCTCCTCCAGTCTTCTCCAATTCTCCCTGTTTTTGGCTTTTACCATCCATCTCTTTCCGATTTGTCGTGTGATCAGTCTTCCCATCGCGCTATGGGTCTCCCTCTTTTCCTATTGCCTGCCTGCTTTCTCCGAAATTGTTCACTAGTTGCCTACAGGAAATTTTTCTGAAGCTTGCGGCCAAATGGGAAGCAATTGGATATAGTTAGTAAGAAATATAATGTTAGTAAGTTACTAAGTATAGATATAGTTAAAATAAATAATGTATGTTTGCATGTAGGACTAGATGTGCCGGTGTTAGTGGGAGAACAATCGACTCGACCCGCGACCCGTCCCTGAGCGCACAATGCACTAGCGGTGCACTAGCAGCAAGTCACGAGCTACTAGCGATTTTCATGAGCGACTAGCGATTATCACGAGCGACTAGCGATTGTCACGAGCACCTAGTGATTGTTACGAGCGACTAGCGATATATCGCATTTATGGCGCGTTATTATAACTTTTTTAACCCCCGACGCATAAAGAGGGGTGCTATAAGTTTAACGTATAAGTGTGTATGTGGCATCGAAGCTTATAAGCGAATGGACCGATTTGAATGCGGTTTTTTATCTGAAAGCTGACGTGATCGAGATGATTCTTAGCTACGTTTCAACAAAAACAAATCAGCCGTTTTTGAGGTATTGAACTTTAAAATGAAAATATGGGGGGTTTTTCAACTTTTCTAAGTTGTTTAATACCGCGTCGGTGTTAAACAAGCTTACCGCAAGCCTGGTGGCAAGTGGTGACCGCAGCCTATGGACGTTTGTAAATTCAGGGGTGAGACATGCGTTATATTGACCCTTTAAACCTTTAATTATTACTTTTTATTTTAGAAACCCTTACCATGTCCTTAAAGAAAACTTTGCCATAAGATCATTCCACAACCTCTGTAACCGCACCGTACGTATTTGAATGGGTTAAGACCGTTTACTTGGATATTGATATATTTTCAGATGATAAGTATTAACGATCATTCGAGGCCGTGCCTTTAAACGCCGTGGCGATATTAGACCAATAGCGTTGACCTCTCTTCCCTGGTTGCAGTATTCACAGCAACGAGTTAAATTAGCCATGAGCGAGCAACGAATTGTCCGTACTAACCGTGGTGATATTTCGGGAGAGTAAAAGCGTTGCTCTTACATCCCTCGCAACACACTTGCTTGAATTTCTTCTCAGCACCCCTTCTCGGTGCTGGGTGGCTCCTGCGCTTGGGCACAATACACAAGAAGTCCACTAGGGACTAACGTCAAGCTACGAGCAACTGGCGATCTGTTTGTAGCCACTGTGGCTGGTGTGAGTGGGAGAACAATAGCATCAATTTATTTTTTTATATTATTTATTTATATTTTATTTAGCATCAATAGACTAGCAGCTATACACGAGTGACTAGCGTGTACAGAGCCCGGCACAAAAGTTTGCGCGTCTGATGTTAACTACTTAGTAGCGCCGCAAAGGTGTCAGAGGAGTCGGACGGGTATGCGGGAGGCGACTCGAGGCTAACTTCAGTTAGACACGCAAACTTTTGTGCCGAGTACTGTATACATTTTATAAAGGTAAATTGGTTTTCAGTGCAAGAAATACAACTTAGTTAACCTAAAGTATAAGTGATTGATGACTTTATCTGGCAGAACGATAAAATTTTATAAATTAGTTACTCACATAATGTTCACTGAGGATGAATGAACCTATCGCAAATAATACATTTTTGCGCCACTTACAAGTTGTATAACGGTTTACTTATTTTTGGCAAAAACACCATACTATATTGTATTGTTTTGGTCAAAAAGAATAGTAGATTGTACAACAAGCGCATAAAACGAGCCATTTAACCTGAGACGTGTGAGACACCCGAGCCACCGGTGAGGGTGGATAGTTAAGTCTAGGGGTTAAATGGCTAATTTATGCCCGAGTTATACACACTCCTTTTCACTTCGATTGCGAGAAAATAACAATTTATTGCAAAATTCAATAAAATAATAGCTCATTGCCGTCACTTAACTTTTTAAAGTTTTTATTTTTTTAATTTTCGACACGTGATATTAGACTTAGGTACTTCATACTGCCAAGTCGTTTAATGGTTAAATACATTTTAAAATAATAATTGAAAATACGGATGTGAAATTAATTAAAGCAATTCAAATCAAATGACAAGTTTATTCTACGAAGTTTTTTTATCTTATTCTTTAAAACAATTTTACTTTGTGCACTAGAGCATAAAAGTGGCATTTTGTGCAGCATACATCCAGCACAAAGGCGAACTTTGCGAGCATGAGAAGTGAAAATGATTTTTATTACCCCATTTCACAAAGAATGCTTTCTTCTTAAGCAGGGCGTCGCAAGCGTCGCTGTTCTAGCCGACACAATATCAAACTAGATAGTAGCTAAACCAAACCGTCAAACGATGGCAGCCGTTTTAATGTTGAACCTCCATATTACATTGCTGAATTTTACCTCCAATTAGACTAGCTTTAAACCGCTACCGTTGCCTCTGACGCTACCGCTTAAACTTGCGCCACCAGCGCAGGGCTAACGGTGTACAAAAAACGAAAACCTCTGACATTAGACACTGGAATTGCATCAGAGTTTGGTGCGATCCGCCGTGGGAACCTTGTCTGTGCGCGTACATTGGTGCACGGAGGTGTGGACACGGCTTTACTTAAGCATATTGTAGTCAACTATAATTTCGTGTTTTTTTTACACGACTCCCTGACTGTTCATGTAAGGTAAACGTTCTAGTTTTCGACGTAGGTACAGTCGCCATCACATACATAGGTACACTATAGGTGTTCAAAAATATCGGCACATGCACAGTGTTGTGGATAACGCTCACTTTGAGGCTTAAAGACTCGAACCCTAAAGACTCCCGAGGCTTAAAGACTCAAGTGACGAAAAGTCAATATTTTGCATTCATATGCGTAAAATAAACCAACACGGTTCATAAACAGCATCGAGTCTTTAAGCCTCGGGAGTCTTTAAGGCTCGAGTCTATAAGCCTCGAAATGAGCGTTATCCACAACACTGTGACATGCACCCTAATGCCTTGAAAATAGAGGTGTGTTCCGATACTGTTTGTGACGTGGTTGTTTGCTCCGATGTATGTGATGGCGACGGTACGTCCTGATAATTTTCGAACGCACGTTATGACAACTCAACCGTCATTTGCCCATACAAAAAGTGACATTTAGATCTACCTGACGTAGGTACTTACAATTTATTACGTGATCGACCACCTGCACAGTGTAACATGACTTGGGCACTAAGGTAAACGTGCGAGAGCTCGAAGCTGTACTGGTCTACTAAGTATATGGCATGGGCACTCTATGTCAAAGTGACGTGGCTTACAATCGAATGAAGAAAAATCCTCTTAAATCCAATTTAACCCATATTGCTTTGATATAAAGTGCCCATGCCATATACTAGTACAGTGTGCAGCACTCGCACGTTTACCTTATATGTCAAAGCAATATGGGTTAAATTCAAACTAACAGCGTTGTTCTTCATTCGAATTATTTATTTATTTAATCGTATGGCATTTAATCAGTCGTATAGTTAAAAGAATTTTCAAATTTTGCATCCATAGGATTACGTCACTGTCGAGGGTGAAGAAGCGGGCAGGTCTTGATGATATGCTCAATGTCTTGCACCGCGGCCCCACAATCGCACCTCGGAGACTCTATCCAACCGCACGTGTATAGGAATTTAAGTTATGTCACTGAGGGTTTCTAGAATGCGTTGTGACACGCTGGCAGCATTGTGGCGAGAGAGCTATGTGTCAAATTCGACCAATCAAATTGATTATGATTAAACATGATTGGTCGAATTTGACACACAGACCTCTCGCCAGCTGTCACAACGCATTCTAAAAACCCTCCATTCCTATAAATTGCCCTCTCCAAATGATGGACGTAGCTAGTTACAAGCTTTTTACAAGCTTTTATTACAAGCATTTATTTAGCTCACCCCGTTTGTTTTATTTTTCTTTATTCTTTCTTGGGTCAAATTTAGTAATTGAAATTTGACCCACTTCCCGTATTCCGATTGAGCTGAAATTTTGCATGCATATGTACATCGCATGACAATGCAATATTATGATGACATCTAGCTGATCTGATGCTGGAGCTGGAAAGTGGCCATAGGAACTCCGCAATAAAACGACACAACCCCATCGAGTTTGGGCTCTTTAGAATCGTCTCAATGAGTAGTTGATGATGGTATGCAGAAAAGTACAGTCGGCAATAAAAGCTTGTACCAAAAATGAAAATTTTGACTGAAACTTATTCGTCCATCATTTGGAGAGGTTTGAATTTGCCGGTGTCAGTTTGTTTCATTTTAGTTTAGTGCAACTTCGAGGGCTAGGACGTTTACCTTAAATGTATGTATGCTTTTTTTAATCAACCAAGTCAACAAAACGCCTCAACCGTGTCATAAATGTGTGCCTATAAAAATTACACGAATGAAAAATGCCAAAATTATGAAACACATATATTAATTTAAAATATAAATCGATTCAAATTATATGGTGTATTACAAAATATTTATATGAACTGACATCTTCGCCTAGATAATAAACAGCGAATGCTGGATGTTTGCCTGTAACCTATGTCGATATTTATGAACCTACTGCTCTACCGTAGGAGAATAATGAGCTAGAGGAAATCTGGTTAGGTGTGTGAGGACTGAGGAGTGGGAAGAATTAAATATATATATTGCCAAGTGGATTCCGTGGTTTTCTTTACCCAAATTTGTGTCTTCACCCTGACACGTTGTGTAACTCTCCGGGATAGCCACATTTGGACAGTGTTAACATTCTTGGTTCAATATGGCAGGAATAACGGTTAACGTCAAACATGCCTACTTTGCCACCAGGGGAAACTTTGCCCAAGAGGAAAATTTTAAAATTTGCTTCTTGGGCAAAGTTCCCCCTGGTGGCAAAGTAGGCATGTTTGACGGTACATAAATATATATAAATATTACTAAAGTTTTATAGGTACACAAAACACGACACAAAACATTGAAATTTGAGGAAAATTTCAACGTTTTAACCGCAGATATGATGATGCTGATGAACCGCAGTGACCGACTATTAAAAATAACAGCATCTTTTTGTGGTTATTTGAACTTGATTTCATACAAAAACGATGAACTGAAAATAGGCCCTTGTATATAAATATTTGTAGCTGACGGTCCGGGGTTCGAATCCCGGGAAGGGCAAATATTTGTGTGACGAGCCGAGCATGCATATTATTTTCTGAGTCTTTGAATGTTTTCTATGTATTTTTATATACATATTTATAGATTTTGCTCGCGACTTCGTCCGCGTAGAACTTGCTATAGTCTTAGAAAAATTATTGCTATTGAAAATATATCATCGTCAAATCACAAAACAAGCTTCATTTAGCTTACTAAGGGACTAGTTTAATCTATAGTAAATACTGATGTACATTATATTTTTTTTTTTTTCGTAGAAATTGATATATTTAACTGTACATGTGGGGAATTACTGATGTGTTTTATCAATAAATTATCTTATCTTATAATTAGTGACAGATTGTTCCTGAATATTTATTTATTTATGTACTAGCTTTTGCCCGCGACTTCGTCTGCCTGGAACTCGCTTATATCGCACCTGCATACAACCTTGCGCCCCCCATTTCAGTCCCTTAGAGGACTACTTTCGGCATAAAAAGTATTCTATATAAAAAATATTCTCACATATCTTTTTGAAGGCTAGCTCCACTCTACTTAATTTAATCACAATCGGATTCAATGGTTCAAGCTTTAAAAAGTTAACATGCAACCAGACAGATAGACAGACAGACATACGGACAGTAATTTTCGCATTTATAATATTCATCATCATAATTATTGGACTGATGACCTGGTAAAGGTCGCGGGAGTCCGCTGGATGCGGGTGGCGCAGGACCGGTCACTTTGGAACTCTTTGGGGGAGGCATATGTCCAGCAGTGGACGTCTTTCGGCTGATATGATGATGATGATGATAATTATCTAAGGCTCTTGTCGGTGGAGTAACCGCCACTGATTTTTGTCCTCTGCCAGCCTCTTGACGTCTTCGTACGACTCGACAAAAATCTGTGGCGGTTACTCCAACGACAATAATGATGACGATGAATATTATAAATGCGAAAATTACTCTATCTGGCCATATGAGGAAGTTCCTCTGCTTCTCTTTTTTTTGATCTTATAATATTAGCATGGATTTATTTATACAAAAGCCTCCGCCATACTTCGGAGCCGTAACCCGTAGCAGCATTTGTCAGCCGAAATGCCAGCGCCGATGCGAATCTACGAACCGCTATGCAACACACCGCGTTCGAATAGTTTTGATAATTGAACAAGGAGGATGATTCGCCGCATTCTTGTTACATTGTGTTCATTTAAACAAGTATCATGTTGTTGAGCTGTCAGGCGATTTAATTGTATGCCAGAGGTTTTAAGAGTACTTCACTGAATGAAAACAACAAAGTTAGTTTGTTGCAAATGCATCAAATACCTGCACAGATTACACATGCTAGTTTTTGTCTGTAACTTTATCTGGTTTATTTTTATTGAACAAGCGAGCGAAGCGAACGAAGTCCTCCGTTTCAGCTGAGCAAAAATTATATCGTATGTCCGGCTGTTCTCCTCCACAGGTCGCTTTTCTCAAACGATTCTCGTGAAATTATGTGTAATGTATAAATGGTTTTTATAAAGACAGACTCGACTTCTGCCCGCAGCTCACTTAGCCACTCTAGTTTTATTTGTTTTTAAGGCTCTAGTATAAGTTTTATCGATACAATACGTATTCGAACGCGTTTGCGTTTAGTTTCAATTTGTATGTCAACGCGAATAGCGCCTCTGGTGGTAAGTAACTATTGGGAACTACGCGTTGCCATACAAATTGAAACTAAACGCAAACGCGTTCGAAAACGTATACGTATCGATAAAACTTATACTAGAGCTAACCTTCACCAACATAGTAAACAAACAATCGTTTTTCCGGGGTTGCTTTTGCAGAAAAAAATACTCGTAAATTATAGGCAAAAAACATAATCCATGCAAAAGGATTATCAAAATCCGAATGATAAAGTATAAACGAGCATATTACTTACTATATTTCACAATTATTATAAGCTATTCGCCGTAATCAAATGAAATACACACCTAGAAAAAAAACAACTACTACGTACCTACTTCGTGCTTTAGAGACCTTTAATGTGCTCACTTGCGCCACTGATAATATTTGTGATTATTTAAATTTATCGATAGGTATTTAAAAAAACCGGCCAAGTGCGAGTCAGACTCGCGCACGAAGGGTTCCGTACCATTATCTATAAATACGGCAAAAAATCACGTTTGTTGTATGTCAGCCTCCTGTAGCCTAGTTGGTGGTGACCCTGCCTACGAAGCCGGAGGTCCCGGGTTTGAATCCTGGTAAGGGCATTTATTTGTGTGATGAGCACAAATATTTGTTCCCGAATCATGGATGTTTTCTATGTATTTAAGTATTTAATTATCTATATAAGTATGTTTATCGTCGTCTAGTACCCATAGTACAAGCTTTGCTTAGTTTGGGACTAAGCCGATTTGTGTAAGATTGTAAAAGAAAAAAAAGATTTTTTTTCTTTTTATTTTTGGTTTTTAGTATTTGTTGTTATAGCGGTAACAGAAATACATCATCTGTGAAAATTTCAGCTGTCAAACTATCACTGTTGTTGAGATACAGCCTGGTGACAGACGGACAGACAGACAGACAGACGGAGAGCGAAGTCTTAGTAATAAGTAGGGTCCCGTTTTACTCTTTGAGTACGGAACCCTAAAAATAGCGGAATCGCCTTTGCTACCGCTGTGGTATTTATTAAAAAATGCTCTCAGACGTACGACTATTGCCTTAGTTACTGGCCCGCTCATTTTTTAAGCGTGATTCAGTAGATATTGTGTAAACATATGAATGGGTTCATCATATGATATGATATGATATATGATGATGATGATGATGATAAATGGGTTCAGATTGTAACCTTATGCGTTTTAAATCACTGCGATTTCCAAGTCCTTCCAAAAAGGAAGAAACTTGCATATCTTTCTCGTCTCCAAGAAAACAAGAATGACGGAAGAAGCTGATGTGATAATGCCGCCGGCACTATAACCTAACCTAACTTGAGAAAAAATTGCTGAATGAACGCGACAAAAGCGACAGCGCACTTGTTTCCGGCCGGACACATCACCACACCATCCTTTGAGTAATCTGGGGGCACGGTAGTGCTCCCGCCAAGATGAGCCAAGCGAAGCGCAAGGGCACCTTTTCTCGAAGCGCTTCGTCGTTTATTTGAACCCTCATAACTTAGGTTTGGATTATACTAGATAAACAAAATTCTCGGAATATGATGTCAGTAGTGAACTTATTAAACGTATAAAGCTACAATTGCATAGCTCTTATAGGTACTTGAGATTTTATTGATATCTAAAAAACGCCGATTTCACTGACTCACTCACTCAGTCACGTTGATCATCAAAACCTCTAGGGTACTTCCTGAAGTCCTAGAAAGCTGAAATTTGGTATGTAAGCTAGTATTAGTACACAAACAACATAAAATCCAAAAAAAATTGAACTTTTACCCCCCAACCCCATAAAGTAACTAGAGGGTGGAATTTTGTATGAGACTTTCGCAAATTTTGATGCTAGGGGTCTGACAATTGATGTAGGGACTCCTTGTTATAAACATAAATAAAGTATAAGACGGCGTAACTCTACCACTACCAGCCACGCTCTAAATCTAAAAAAAATCTACATCTTGGCTAAAAAATATAGCTTTGTTGGGCACATTCCGGTCGCCGCATAGACTCTCACGCCGAATGAATTTATGATGATATTAATGCTCGATTTGGCGGTGGCACTGCCGTGCCCCTTGATAAGCGACGGGTTAAAGTAGACCCCCGTTCCTTTAGGGCACAACCGGGAATAACGCTAGGAGGATGATGATAGAATTTTTAGAGCGTGGCTGGTAGTGGTTGAGTTGCGATGTCTGGTGTAGGAAGCTTGGCGCTACTTATGATCTGATATTTTTTAACGCTGAAAGCTATATGAGCTAGGGTGTCTTGGCAATCACTTTACATGTGATTTTTTTGGTGGGATTATGTATATTACTAGAGAGGACATCTCAACAAGATTTCAAAAAAATAAAAAAAGTGGAAAGTGTTACCTACGTCATGTAACACTTCTTAAGGCGCGTACAGATTATGCGCGACCATCACTCGAACATTGGATCGCGTGGCGCAATGGAGACGGGGCTTCTGCGCGCGGCAGCTCGAACATTGCCGCGCTCCAACGTGCCGCGCGGCGATCCGAACGCTGTCGGTTTTTGAGCCCGCGTCTAAGAAGCTTCCGTCGCTGGCGCGTGCGCAGGGTGAACGGTTATGTTGCGACGTCAGGAGCTGGATCGCTTGCCTACCTAAATTCCATCGAATATTTGCCGCGCGAGCCAATGTTCACGCGAACACTGGCTCGTGCGGCTGCCGTGCATAATCTGTACACACCTTTACTCCAATGCGTCGAGCTGTCGCATATACACTCTTATTTATGGCTGTCGCAGCCGTCCGGCACAGACTGAATGCGTTAGGGCCAGTTGGCTCCAACTGGTGTTAAAATAAATCTAGTTAGTACAAAAAAATACGAAATACAAAATATTTATTGATTTAAAACACGTAGTGGTTTTACATACGGCAAGAATGAGGCTTCTCATTAGGTATATATGTACCTGTGTTGAGAAGTCTCGCTCTTCCAAAGATAGTACGTTGTAATGATCCACAATTTAAGAAAAAAAATAGTTTGTAGGTAAGTATATATACTTACTAGTTAACTTAATCTAGTTTTACTTCATACATTTGTTACAGGAGGCAAGATAATTATGTGTGTGCGTGTGCGTGTGTGTGCGTGTACGTGTGCGTGTGCGTGTGCATGCGCGTGTGCGTGTGTGCGTGTGTGCGTGTTTGCGCGTGTGTGCGTGTGCACGTGTGCGCACGTGCGCGTGTGTGCGTGTGCGCGTGTGCGCGTGTGTGCGTGTGCGTGTGCGTGTGCGTGCGTGTGCGTGTGCGTGTGCGTGTGTGTGTGCGTGTGTGTGTGTGTGTGTGTGTGTGTGTGTGTGTGTGTGTGTGTGTGTGTGTGTGTGTGTGTGTGTGTGTGTGTGTGTGTGTGTGTGTGTGTGTGTGTGTGTGTGTGTGCGTGCGCGTGCGCGTGCGCGTGTGCGTGTGCGCGTGCGCGTGCGTGTGCGTGTGCGTGTGCGTGTGTGTTATGAGTGCTATTATAGGATTTGTTAGAGGGTACAGGAGCGACTTTTGCTTTCCTCCTTCGTGTTTCAGTTGGTATTTTGTAGGGTAGTGTTTTATGTAGTTTAAGAATTGTGGATGTAATATACAGTTTGCGCATACTTAGCAACTTACACTCGTTATAGAGAACAGAGGTAGAGTATCTGTAAGGTTTAAGCAACATAGCTTTGAGTAAACACCTCTGTCGCCTCTCCACTTCCAAGAATTTCATTTTAGATGCTCCACCCCAGACGGGAATGCTGTACGTCATGACTGATTGTGCTACAGATATGTATATTTGGTTTAGTAAAGTTGTTGAAGCTATGTGTCTAAGAATTTTGAATATCCAAATTAATTTACGAATTCTATTATTTAAGTAATACAGGTACAGAGTGTGTCACTGTCAACCAAGTTACAATCATGTATTTATAGATTAAGTCTAAGAGGTGGTTGAGTACTAATTATTTTAGAAAAGCAGATGTAGTTTGTCTTGTCAGTATTTAAGGTTAAAAGGTTCGGTGTTTACCATTTGTTGATCTTTTGTAGTCCCTTTTCAGCAGCGACATGAACCGACTCCCAACTCTCCGCCATAAATATCACAACCGTATCATCCGCATACGAGATAACATGGCCATCTTGAATGTGGATACTGGTAAGTTCGTTAATATAGATGAGGAACAGTGTGGGACCCAGCACACTGCCCTGTGGCACTCCAAAAGAAACCACAGAGTCTTCACTGACATAGTCACCAATCTTAACTTTTTGATTACGTCCCGAGAGGTAACGTACATCATTCTATAAATCTTTTGTTTTTCCTCTTGTTATATTTTTTTATCTCAATACACATTTGTGGAGTATTTAGATGTGATACAAATAGACGGTAGCGTGAAACCCTTAGATAGAAAAAGAAAATTAAGAGAAAAACATAATTTTCGTATAAAAACGACCGTTATTAAATTCATGTGGATTCAAAGGGATCCGTGAGCATTATGAATTCAAATTGGTTCAGATTGTAAGGTTAGGTGTTTTGACGTAACCCAATTTAACCGTAGCCGCTTTGCAACTGCTTTCATTTTTACAGGCAGGATTTTTACCTTTACGCTTATTCAAGTCGAAGGTAAATTAGTTTTGCGCCTTTAGGTTTATCCTCTGATTCGTAAATTTTAACAGGTATTTTTACGCTGTAACGGGTTTTGTCTTATTACTAGAGCAAATATCAAAGTGACAGATAAAGAAGAACAAATTTTAACCCGTCGTTCCCCCGCGGTCTTAGCATTGTTGCCATTTCATCATGTATCGTTGTGCAATCCGTAACTCTCGCACTCGCTTACTCGTCAGAACGTGACGGATATGTTATCCACGACAGTAAGTAATAAAACGACAACCATGCTATACCCGTTCGATGAGGTAAGAGTAACCTGTGGGACCCTATCGAGTTGCAGCTTCGAGCAACACGGAAGGGCGCACCATTTCCCGTCTGTCGAAGTACAAGCCCAAGTGGGCATGCTTCGTACACTAAAATATATGAAGGTGTGCAAGCTGTTTCGGTGTATTATGTCATTTTTGATGTATTAGTGTCATCGTTACAGCAAATCTGTAATATTCATAGCTAAGGAAGTGTTGCTCGAAGGGTTGAAGTGATTCCCTCAGGGCCCTCAGGGAGGGGTATCCAGCAGCAAATCTGTTACTAGCCGCGTTGCAGGCCAAACAGGGAAAAAGAGGGTTGAAGTGTGTTGTAGGCAATTGGCTAGCAATATTTCGTTACAACATTTTTGCTCCATTTTTAAACCCACTATTCTTAGAAGTGGTTTTGACAATTAATTAATTGCTCTGCCTACCCCTTGTTGGAAATTTCGGAATACAGGTGTGAGTTTAAATATGTAATTTTTACGTCAAACTGACTTATTATAAATTCGATCAGTTGGTCATACTTCTCAATCTATTGTTAAAAAAATATTTTGTATAAAAATAATTTCTGTCAAAAATTTCATTTTTGGTACAAGCTTTTACTGCCGACTGTACTTTTCTGCATACCATCATCAAGTACTCATTGAGACGATTCTGACGAGCCCAAACTTGATGGGGTTGTGTCGTTTTATTGCGGAGTTCCTATGCCCACCTTCCAGCTCCAGCATCAGATCAGCTCCAAGTTATCATAATATTGCATTGTCATGCGATATAAATACGTATGCTTGCAAAATTTCAGCTCAATTGGATAACGGAAATTGACTGAAAAATGGATTGCAAATTTTGACGGACAACTTACATATTTACATACGAACAGTGCAAGTTAATAGTATTAGTTAAGCTTGTAAAAATAAAGAGCCTGGCGTGAAAAAAAAAAATAACACCTTAATATAACAACCTGATTGGTTTCTAAGAAACACCAAGTTCACTACAAAGTCAATTTATTGCCATAAAATCAAACAGCACGTAAAAAGCTGCAGTTGCCAATAACAGCACTGCATTCGTCAATCAACCAAGCAAGCATCAACTATCATTACTCCCGCCACATTTTAAGACACATTTACCGTCAAAGCCGCTCCAAGCCTTACTACCGACCATTCATTACAACGCACCTCCACTAACCGGTGCATCGCGACTCTAGCGTTCCAAATTTTGAATTTTGAATTTCCGAGTCAGCCATTTTGGACAGCTGTCAGTTTTGCGCGCGAAGTGTTTTTTTGTCGTGTTTTGTTTTTTGTGGATGCAAGTTTGAATTTGACTTCAGCACAGAGGTAAGCTCAAAGCTGGTTTTTATAAGTTGGTCGTATTTTTTATCGGTTTTAATTTAGTCTGTTTGTTGGATTTTACTGGTAACCTTTTGTTTTGTACAGTAATTGCCCCAAATACTTATTGAAGCGTATTGTTTTAATTAATTGAGTAACTCTGAAAACTGTTTTCGTATTCAGGCCGACGTGTTTTAAATGAACTTGCAAATAATTTTATAGTTAGTTAAAGTATGTGGTCGATGCTATAATTAATAAATTTCATTATTTAATCATACATTTTAACCAATTTTGTTGCATTGTGCGAATCCAGTATATTGTTTACATTTTGAAATAATAATAGTATTATAGACTTACGAGAAGTTACTTAAGAGTAAGTACTAACGAATAGCAATCAGCATAAATAAATAAAAATTAACAAAGATTGCTTCATATGTGTAAGTTTACACACATAGTAATTGAATGAGGAATGTTCTAACTACTTATAAAATATTTTATCTATCCAAATATCATAAACCCTCCATGATGCGTTCAAGAACCGCACATTATGACCACCATAAAAACAGACAGTTTTGTTATTATTGCTAAATAATAACATCGATTTCGATAATATTATTTCATTCAAATTTCGAACGTCTCTGATAATGTCTGTCGAGATAGAAGAGAGAGAATAGAAGAACGTTTAGTTCAAAATGAATTGTCAATTTGCATACAAATTTGACAAATGTCACGTAAGTAAGATATCGAACGATATGAGAGGTGGATTAGTTGGATCCGACTCTAGTTTGTCTCTGAATAAAAAAAAAAAACTATGACAGCTGCCAGAAAACAACGCCGCGATGCCAGTCATAATTAGCGGCTCCTGAATGCATCATGGAGGCTTATGATATGTGGATAGATAAAGTAGTGTATGTAACTGTACATAATTAAATAGGCATTAAAACACTCGTGTGATGTCTCGTCTTCGGCTCGTTTCATAAACCCACACTCGTATTTATTTAATGCCTTTAAATTAAACTACTATTATAGAATGTTGCTCTTAACCGGTGTACATAAACCAATGGTACATAATTAACTATACATTACTTAATAAATATATCCGCCCGCTTGTTGCACAGAATACAAGAAAAGCCACAGGATTAAGGGGCTCACAGCTCCCAATGACCTTCGATCTGTTACCGTCCGTTTTTTCGTGTTCTTTTTGGCTTACCGTATTAACAACAACGAGTTTAATCGAAATAGTATCCCATATTTACTTCAAAACTCATAGTTTTTGAGATATATGGCACTAAACTTTAGCAGTTTAGTCCAAAAAACCAGTTTTAAGGACGTAACTTTTGTAAAAATGAGTTAAAAATAAAAAACTCTCTTGGGTTGTTAGAAACGTCAAAAAGGAACAGTTACATGTAAATTTCATATATAAAAGTGCATAAACAACATACTAATATCGAACCCAACCGATTAACGTTTGTGGCATAAATATATCTATTGTAATGACGGAGGAATATCAACTCAAAACTCATCAAAACTAGTCAAAAAGCGCGTGGAGCCCCTTAAGAGCATATGTCCATCCTGGAGGTCCATCCTTTATACTCATCATCATCATCATATCAGCCAAAATACGTCCACTGCTGGACATAGGCCTCCCCCAAAGAGTGCCACAATGACCGATCCTGCGCCACCCGCATCCAGAGGACTCCCGCCACCTTTACCAGAGGGGAAATGACGTAACGTTTCGAACGCACGTTATGTCTACTCAACTAGTTGTCATTTTCCCATACAAAAATTGACATTTAGATCTACCAGCCCGGCTAGCACACTAACAAAATGACGACTTTTATGCACATGTTTTATGTCCACAACCGACGTATAAAATTTTACCGTCATGAGCTAACATGCTATACCATCATTTACGTAAAATGTGACCATTTATATGTCTTGCACATAAAACTATTTGCTTTACGTCAAATGCTAACATGCTCTTGATTTTGGCACATAAAACTTGACGATATGAGCCGTTGACGGACGAAATTTTATGTAGGTCACTCGAGACCCCGGATAAATTTTAACACTATGAAAACAATATAATTTTCGCAGGATTTCTCCGATTTCTGTCACAACACATACGGTTTCAGTCTCAAAACTCCTATCATCTCCTGAAACAATGATCTAGCATTTTTAATTTTAGCTAGGACATGATTACTAACTATAAATTAGTATAAATAACGCAATGAGTATGATTTTTTGCTTGTGTTGTAATAAAGTATATTACACAAATTTACCAATATTATTGATTCTATTATAAACTAACATGTGTTTGGTACTCGCTAAATTACTTAAAACCACTACGTAAAACTTTTTGTGGGGTGGGAGTAACGTAAATAAAAACAAAAAACTATTATAACACAACTTAATACAGGAGAACAACTGTTCAGTAAACTGTGCAGTGCTTATCATTACTCTTTAATTAGGTAGTATTATAATAGGCTTCTAACCATAGACTACTATTGAACGAATGAAATGAATGTAATAATTTTGCTACGTATATTTTACGCTATGGCATAAATATATGCTGCGTGATTACCATGTTAGCTAAGTAACGTAAAAATGGGCACAATCGTAAAGTTATACGTCCGAACGTAAATATATGTCCGATTAGTGTGCTAGCTGGGCTGACGCGCGTACAATGCGTTACGTGATCGACCTGCTGGTCATAAGTTTACTATCTATATCTACTAACTACTACTAGTTTACTATGTATATACTAGTGAAATATGTTTTATAATCGTAACCGAGTTCCCTAAACTCTTGAAATTTACCTCGTTATCGACCGAGCGAGCAAAGCGAACGGAGTTCTCAAAGCTACGAGTATATAAACCACGACACGAACTTCGAAACTCGAAGTTCGTGTCGTCGGAAATTATTACGAGTAATACTATGTTTTATGTTAATCTTAAAAATGCAACGTATTTTGGCGGACTGGGCTGACATGGTCACTCTTATAAGACGGGTTTGTTTGTACGGCGTAATAATTATATAGTCGCATATTTAAATAATTTGGTATTTTATTTGCGTGCCCATTCTGACACCTGCCCCGTTATTTTGTAACCCATTATTGTGTACCCCAACCCACCTCATCTGTCTAGTGGGTGACATATCTTGACGCCGCGATACGTAATAACTAAGCGTAATCAGCTAGACTATTCTGTAGCTGGTTTTAACCTCACCTCACCTCACCCGTCACCCACTAATAGATCTTGACGCCACGATACGTAGTAACTATGCGAAATTGGAGGTCTAGTTTCATTAGGGGTGACGGGTGAGGTGTGGCGCATGAGCGCGTTCCGAATAACAGCCCTGAGCGGCTACCTCGAAACAAAACGAAGTTCGTTCATGTATCTCCCTCTCTGTCGCACTTGACAATCCGAACTTCGTTTTCGTTTCGCGGTAGTCGCTAGAGTGACTCGCTAGGCGTGCGTGGTAGTAAGCGTGCGAGAAATACAATACTGACTCCAATTTCATACGTTCAGTTGAATATACATAGCCTCGAGTGTAGTGTGAGTAAAGCCTCTGCTAGACGGTCGCCAACACGCCCCTCCGACCGAGCGACCTTGGTCCGCACCAATCGTGTAGACAGTTGTTTGCAGTAAAATTTCATACTACAGCGGTCGGTGCCGACCAAGGTCGACCAAGAGGTTTAAGCCCCTGCTAGCCTGTCGCCAACACGCCCCTCCGAGCGAGACCGAGCGAACTTGGTCGGCACCAACCGCTGTAGTGTGTAATTTTGCTCCTAACAACTGTCTACACGGTCGGTGCGGACCAAAATCGCGGGTCGGAGGGGCGTGTTGGCGACCGTCTAGCAAGGGCTAAAAGAAGTTCGTTCGAATATTTCTCTTTGTCGCACTTCACAATTCGAACTTAGTTTTCGTTTCACGGTAGTCGCTAGGCGTGCAAAACTTCATACGTTCAGTTGAATATAGCCTCGGGTGTAAGTAAGGCTACCGCGTAGTATAGTAACCTTATAAATTATTTCATACAGCGTAGTGATATGAAATTACGTTAAATTATAAGCCACAGAAATATTAACAACAACTCGACAGGCTTGTGTATAGTATTAGTTGCCAATTATCCGCGTTGAGCGTCTGCTAGACGGTCGCCAACACGCCCCTCCGACCGAGCGACCTTGGTCCGCACCGACCGTGTAGACAGTTGTTTGCAGTAAAATTTCATACTACAGCGGTCGGTGCCGACCAAGGTCACTCGGTCGGAGGCGTGTGTTGGCGACCGTCTAACAGGGGCTTTATGGTTACCGCGTAGTAACCTTATAAATTATTTCATACAGCGTAGTGCCTATGAAATTACTTTAAATTATAAGCCACAGAAATATTAACGACATCTCGACAAGCTGGTGTAGTTGCAATTAACCCACTCAATATGTTTAGGTATAGTTGAGTTATTTAATATGACTGACTTTTTAGGGTTCCTTACTCAAAGAGTAAAACGGGACCCTCTATTACTAAGACTCCGCTGTCCGTCTGTCTGTCTGTCCGTCTGTCACCAGGCTGTACCTTATGATCCAGAATTGTTAGACAGTTGAAATGTACACACGTGATGTATTTCTGTTGCCGCTATAACAACAAATACTAAAAAACAGAATAAAATATATATATTTTTTTCCTATACAACAAACGTGATATTTTACCCGTTTTTATAGATAATGGTACTTACGGAACCCTTCGTGCGCGTGTCCGACTCGCACTTGGTCGGTTTTTTTTTAAACTGTCATATGAATTTGAATCTTTTACCTTGGACGTTAGAGTTGCTTCTTGAAATCTGTGATGCAATTTCGTAGATTTAAATAAAACTATGTTTATATTTATTAATTTATTTATACTTATTTATTTATTGCAATCCATGTTTAATACTATTATTTACGGCTGTTATGGTAAAATTTGGAAAAACATGGCCCCTGAAAAGGGCATGACAAAATAGGACTTATACTTTGTACCTACTTATAATTAATTAAGTACAATCAATAAATTGGCATTAAATTAATCATGCATTTTAAATTTAAAAGAATTCAACACGTGCTAGCGTATTATTATTAATTTAACATTTAATTGAAGTTTCTAGGGAATATAACGCGTATGGAAATGGGTCATACAGAGTTAAAGAAAACCAAAGAAGTATGAACTGTGGTCGACAGTTATGGACTCACGTGTATAAAAAGTTTTATGTGGGTTAAGAATTCAACCAAAAATACCTTCATAGACGTTAAGAGCCGATTAACGTGCTCACTAGCGCCACTGGTAAATAATTGTGACTATTTAAATTCAACGATAGACATTTAAAAAAGTAGGCCAATACACACTGTATTTTGTAATTCAGTACCTTATGAATACATCAAACTAGTTTTCATGTTGCTGGATCGTCGATCTATGAACTCAAAAGAAAAACGGCCGCTTTAACTTTGGACGCATAGATTGACGAATCCAGCAACGTAAAAACTACTATGAGTCTATGATGTATTCAAAAGATACTTAAATATAAAATACAGTAATAGTGGCCTACTTTTTTAAATGTCTATCTTTGAATTTAAATAGTCACAATTATTTACCAGTGGCGCTAGTGAGCACGTTAACGGGCTCTTAAACGGTCTACCTATAGACGAAAGGGCACACGCTATAGACGAAAAGGCACGCGCTATAGACGAAAGGGCACGCCCTATAACGAAAGGGCACATGCTATAGACGAAAGGGCACACGCTATAGACGAAAGGGCACGCGCTATAGACGAAAGGGCACGCCCTATAGACGAAAGGGCACATGCTATAGACGAAAGGGCACGCGCTATGCGGTAGAGCGGGATGGCATGATTTGAGTTTTCTAGCTGTCAAATATCGGGTTTGTTCGATAGAGGATCTTCTTTACATTATTTTATTACTATAAGTGGCTCTGTGCACATTGCACGTAGAACCGATGGCCGTTGGGGCGGAAAGGTTCACGAGTGGCAACCACGTACCGGAAGGCGCAGCGTGGGTCCCCACAAGGTGGACTGATCACCTGGTAAAGGTCGCGGGAGTCCGCTGGATACGGATGGCGCAGGACCGGCCATTGTAGCACTCTTTGGGTGAGGCATATGACCAGCAGTGGACGTCTTTTGGTTGATGTGATGATGACGATGATGAGTGGCTCTGTGGGCTGTAGAATTAGCGATCCAGTTTATTAAAAAAAAATCTTTCTTTTTAAATTCGACAATGTGACTAGACAAAAAAAAACTATATAATTACGAACCTACTCACAAAAATTCACGAGAGTCGGTTGAGAAATGCGACCTGTAGAGGAGAACATCCGGACAGCGGGACATCGGACCAACGATTTTCGGCTCAAGCTGAAGCATTATTAAATGTAAGAAAAAGCAACCTTACACAAAATTTACCAAAGCAAGCTAAGTTCAATTTACCTAATTTTGTCAATGTGCATGGGAAAAGAAACGTCAGATATCTTCTTCCTTATATAATAAACAGTAATCGGATCTAGGATGCAATTTCCCGGGGTTTAAGTCCGTAATATTAAGATGGATATATGACTTACAATCCCGCGACTTTTTTTGTTACCTACCTTTACAAAAAGGTAAATAACTTTTAATTTTAAGTAGTTTACAGTATAAAATTTACAGAAAATGTAAAAACGACAAAAATGTTTACAATACCTACTGCATAGAATAGAATAACTGAACGTAACTTGAATGTCTTATATTTTATGTATTTTTATTATTCTTGTATGTTTACCAGGGTATACAAGTAAAAGTAATATTTTTTATTAGTTATTAGTATCACCATTTTGTTAATCTTATCACCAGGGCTCGAACTTTTAGTGCCGATGACGTTGCACTGCACCGCACATAAAATGCCTTCTAATAGTATATTCGTAAACAATTACCACTTATCAACCGCTTTTATTAAATGAAATGGCCACTTGAAATGAGCAGTATATAATGTCGTGACTGACATTGTCATTCAAATCGAGCCCTGCTTATCACATTCTCAACATATCGACAAATAATAATAATTACAGTTATATATATATATTTTTTATTTTTTTTTGCGGACAATCTTACACAAATCAACCTAGTCCCAAACTAAGCAAAGCTTGTACTATGGGTACTAGATGACGATATAGATACTTATATACCTAGAGAAATAAATACTTAAATACATAGAAAACATCCATGACTCAGGAACAAATATTCGTGCTCATCACACAAATAAATGCCCTTACCGGGATTCGAACCCAGGACCTCTTGCTTCGTAGGCAGGGTCACTACCAACTAGGCCAAAGCGGTCGTCATAAATAATATAAATACCCATTATTAGACAATTCTAGTGTTCTTTAAGTGTGCAAATATTAAGTGACGTATTTTTTAGTTTACAATAGCCCATTTCCCAAACTCCCGGGAAATCCGAGACACATCCACGATAACCATAACGTTTGAGGTCGTTCACCCCAAATTGCATCCTAGATCCGATCACTGATAAGAAACCAACTACCTAAAGAACTACAGCATAAATACGTAAATAGCTTACAATCGATACCAAGTATCAAAAGGTATCTGACGTTATCTGAACCCAATACGAGTGTATTGTAATATTTATGAGTCTGTAACGGTGATGTAGTCAAGTAAATGAATGTACCATAGCGAACTATTCATCTGCATATAAACCCTAGAGGTTTCCGCTGGTGTAAAAAATGTATACCAAAATGTACTACTCAAATTATATTGGTCAATAAATAAAAAAAATTAAAAAATAGAATTTCTTTCGCTTCGCTCGCTCGAGACACGATGGTTTTTAATTCGTGATCAGGAGTAAAGTTTTCTAATTCTGTAATCGATACCAAACACGATTAACTCGAAGTTCTTTCGAAGCGTTCTTTTTTTCTTTATAACACTGAATAAGGAATTACTTTATAATTCAAAATCATTGTCACCCTAACGTTAGTAGCGAAAATTTGCCGTAACTTTTATAGTGTATTTGACGTATCTACTCAACTTCAAGAAATGTAGGGTGTCAGTGGACAGTACAACAATGCCTTCAGGGTGCTACTGGGGCTGCCCCGTTTCTGTAGTTAGTCCGGGATGTTCGCGGATGCCAGAGTTGACTGTTTCTATACAACTATGAGGAAACGCTGCACATCCCTGGCGCGCAGGGTGCGGGCTAGCTCTAGTGGTATCCTGAGGGCATTTGCGGAGAGGTTTGACTGTGAGTATGTGAATCACTGCCATATGATCCACGTACTGACAGTCAAGCCCTAATAAGTACTGTCCTTATTTTATATTTATTAGGTTATAGTACTTACTAACTTTAGGCTAAGAAACTGTAACTAACTTTATCTATGATCCCAGTTGGTCGAAATAAATGTCTTGAATTGAATTGAATTGAATTAGTGTCATTAAATTAAATTAACTAAAGAGTGTTTAATTGCATGATACCTCATCCATTGAAATCCGTTTTGGCTGTTTATCAATATTTTTCGACTCCTTATCGCGGATTAAAAATCATCGTGTATAAGTAAGTAATACTAATTGTTTATTCTGTGGACGTACCTGCCTACATAATTATATCTCCACGAGGTGTACGAAGGATCTAAAATTGTCGTTAACCTACATTTTTTCAGAAGTAAAGGTTACTAAAAACCAAATGCAAATGACTCAGCTATTTGAACACAATCATAAACTTCATTTCAAATGTGAAATGCAGTCATTCAGATTTGCACTTTATACCCCTATTTTAAGACTTATATTGAACTGTGGTTATTAAAGCTACATTATGGTTATAGCACGTCAATAAATTTCGAAGAACAGTAATTGCTAGTTATGTGTTTTGCAATAGGATCCTACGGAGGATCGGAGATTAGGTAACACTCTTACGGCCATATTCATTAAGGTTTTTCATTCAACCCTCACTTTAACGCCACTTTGACACTAAGCGTCCCTTTGCCACTAAGCGTCACTTTGACACTAAGCGTCACTTTGACACTAAGCGTCACTTTGACACTAAGCGTCAATTTGGCACTAAGAGTCACTTTGAAACTAAGCGTCACTAACATTTGTGTGCCTACGCAGCAAAAAGCCACAATACGGAAAAAAAAAAACATTTGTGTAGGTATGCGAGGCTATAACAGCCCCTGTAACTTGATTTAAGCCCACCTCAATGCTCACCCACAATTATACCTTGACACCGTGATGCGTAGTAATTAAGAGTAGATAGAGGTCTAGTTTCGTAGCGGGTGACCTGCGGCGGGGTGAGCCGCATTAACGCATTAGCGAATAACAGCCCAGGGGCAGGGGCAATGAGAGATTTAAATGCAATAATGTTACACCAGCGGTATTTACAAACTCTAATTGGTAGGTAGGTACTTTCATCATGTTAAAATTTATAAAGTAGTGTTGCTTTGATAGTAAACCTTCAAATTATTGCAAAAAGTGTACATTATTAAATAATTAGAATCATAAAATTATATGATACATGAAATTAAAAAAAAACTTGAATAAAAAAAATGTATGAGAAGTACTTACTTACTTATTTAACGCAGTACTTATTTCACAACCAAAACAGCAATTTACTTGATTTGCAATACAACGGTTAGCAGGAAGATTATGCTGTGACGTCAATTTGTATGAAACGTATCGGCGGTCGCCAGCGAGGGTCCGCCTTTGACCGTCTTTTTGTCGTTTTACGTGTTCTAATCTAATTATAGCTAGTCCCATACAAGCATTTGATCCACCCAGAAAACTGGTTCGAATGGCACCGTGCCAATTTTTTAAGTTGTATGGCCTAATCTTGGAATTCAGATCTTGTTTAAAAACACTTTAAACATACATACGCATTACTCCGAACAAAAAGTTCGATAACTCGCGAATATTTACGGCTCGTTTTATGAAGGTCGATTTATGAAGTCATATATTCCATACGGCAAGTTATAAATTATGTGGGGGCGTAAGTTTTAATTTCACCCTCATTGGTCCCAATTTGGGAATACTGTGTGCTGACTATAAATTATTTGGGGCTAGGGAACTAGCGGGGAGCGGAGAGGCCGCGGGGAAGCGTTATGGCTGGGTTTTAACTTAAAACCTGGCGACACATAAAACTTTTATGCTGTGAGTGAGCGGGCTTTTATGGTATATCATACGTCCCACTGTTGGGCACAGGCCTCCTCACGTGAATGAGAGGAAACGGGCAGTAGTCCCCACGCTGGCCCAGTTAGGATAGGGGACTTGACATATTATACCTTTGAATTTCTTCTCAGAGGTATACCTCACGATGTTTTCCTTTACAGTAAAGCTGGCTCGGCTCGTTGATTGTGGCGCTACAAAAGCCACACGCGCTACAAAAACGCCATCCTCAAGGCCTCACAAAGGCGTGACAAAATTGGGAGACACAAACAAATTGTTTTATCCTTAGTTTTAAGTAATTTATGCGAAGACTCGCCTCTGACCGGTAATGGCGCGTGATCTAGCATTTTCTCTCATAATCCCGACTAATCGCGGTCCATACTTCTCACCAAAATTTGGAATTGTTAGTTCTAACTTAGGGCAGGTTTAGACTACGACACTTTAGTGAATAAGTACACTCTGTCAGACCTACGAGTATCTGCGTATAAAAGCGCTTGTGACATTTATTGTTTTAGTTATTTATGAACCAGGAAAATAAAAAAAACCTGATCTGGGGGCGTTAAATTAGCAATAATGATAGCAATACTAAGTATAGTCGTACGCATGCTAATTGGCTAGTGTAAAAATATTATCTCCACTTATAATAAATCTCTAAATTAAAAAAAGAATCAGCCAGTTTGAAACTAAGCTTTGCGCGGTTCGAATGTTCTCAGCATCCCATGAACGGAAAAATATGAAACATTTTATATAGGTACATTATTATTCTAGCTGCAACTTAGGATAGTTTTTATCCGTCTGCGACAGTTAATTAATTTTCCGAAATATACGACTTCATTTAATTTTTCATTTATTTTTATTGAAATCAAACGCTGCTCCAACTGTCAGCTATAAGAACCGTCAAATTTTCGTCAAAATGGCGGAATTGCTTTGCCTTTCACTTATTAATAATTTAAATCCCGTCTACGATAGACCTTTACGAGACAAATGCTAAAATATAAACCATAAAAAAATATTCGATTCTGATATGAGAACTTATATGCGCAAATGTCGTTTTATGTCGTAATTTCAATAAATGAAATCAACAAATTTGAACAATATAATTAACACGAATTTGTTTTTTTTGAATGACAATGGCACGCGCTCGGCGCATTCAGCCAAAGTACCTGCGGCGCTACCACGAAAACCGATACTCAATGTTCATATATTTGCATCCCTGTCACTCGAGTATGGTTAGTGCGATAGAGATAGAGATAACCGAATATTTTCGAATTCCGAAGTTCGTGGTTATAGCTCAGGAATCGAAAATATGGTAAATAATCATAATGTATTTTCTCGAAAAAGAATTTAAAATAAATATAGTCAAATGGAGAAAAAAACAAAGCAAGAGGTTATATAGGTAATGATTAAGTTATAAGAGTCCAAAGTTTTAAGAGGGGGTATGTTCTGTCCCTTTTCCGCAAAACGCACCTTCATATGAAACGATTGTTTTTTACTATGACGCTCGAGTATATTGACGTCACAGTCCCTCATCGTTTTCTCTCTCTAACAAGCGACATTAAAACGGATGTAGCTTCATAATTTTTTGAGATATTTGAATGGGAGTTTCATTATCTTCTATCTATTTATACATAATAAATGCCTATGTCCTGACTGACTTATTCACTCAATCACTCACTCACTCACTCATCAACGCACAGCCGAAACTACTAATCTTAGAGAGTTGATTTTTGCACAGTATGTTGCTTTTATAACGTGGGCTAGGGATAAAAAGGGATTTTTGAAAATTCTACCCCTAAGGGGGTAAAATGGGGGTGCAAATTTTGTATGGGAGAACCTTTTTTTTTTGAGCTATAGACTTAAACTTTGTAGAAAAATTAGTTATTAGAATACAAATGAAACACTTTCAGCGTTTTGGAAAATTCCACCCCTACGGGGATAAAATAGGGGTGCAAGGTTTGTATGGGGGAAACATTTTTTTTTAAAATAGAGACTTAAAACTTTGTAGAGAAATTATTCATTAGAATACAAATAAAGTACCTAGATTCAGTGTTTTAAAAAAATCTACCCCTAAGGGGGTAAAATAGGGGTGCAAATTTTGTATGGGGGAAACAATATTTTTTTTAAATAGAGACTTAAAACTTTGTAGAAAGATTAGTCATCAGAATACAAATTAAGTACTTTCAGCTTTTTAGAAAATTCTACCCCTAAAAATAGGAGGCTAAAATAGGGGTGCAAAGTTTGTATGTGGGAAACTATTTTTTTTAGCTAGAGTCCTAAAACTTTGTAGAAAGATTATTTAAATACAAAGAAAGTACTTTCAGCGTTTTGGAAAATTTCACCCCTAAGGGGGTAAAATAGGGTGCAAAGTTTGTATGGGAAAAACATATTTTTTTTAATAGAGACTTAAAATTTTGACGAAAAATTACTTATTAGAACATGAAAAATACTACATTCGGCGTTTTACAAAAATCATTCCCTAAGGGGGTTAGAAAAGGGTGCAAGGTTTGTATGGGGAACACTTTTTCTGAGCTAGACACTTAAAACTTTGTAGAAAGATTACTTATAAAAATACAAAAAAAAAGACTTTCAGCGTTTTGAAAAAATCTATCCCTAAGGGGGATAAAAAGGGGTGCAAAGTTTTTATCAGGGAAAGTTTATGTTTTTGAGTTAGAGACTTGAAACTTTGTAGAAAGATTACTTATTAAAATACAAAAAAAGAACACAAATCGTTTTAGAAAATTCCACCCCTAATAGGGTTAAAAAGGAGGCAACACTTTTTTTTGAGTTAGACTTAAAACTTTGCAAAAAGATTACTTATTAGAATACTAAAAAAGAACTTTCAGCGTTTTAGAAAACTCCATCCCTAAGGGGATCCTTAAGATCCTTAAGAAGGGTAGCCACCTTTTTTAAGGATCTTAAGGATCTGTTGTGTGGGAAAAACTTTTTTTTTTACTAGACTGAAAACTATTCAAAATGTTACTTTTTAAAATTAATAATAAAGTACTTTCAGAGTTTTAGAAAATTCCACCCCTAAAGGGGGTTAAGAAAGCTTTGTATGGGCAACACTTTTTTGAGCTAGAGACTTGAAAGTTTACGAAAAAAGTTCTTTCAGCGATTAGAAAAATTCAACCTCTAAGGGGGTTTAAAAGGGGGTTCAAATTTTAAATGGCGAGCAATAAAATTTTAAAGTGTGAGTAAGAGATTTTTAACTTCGGTCTTATTCTGTACGTTAAAAGACTACAAAACTGATTTCAGAGTTTTTCCAAATTCATTCCCTAAGAGTGTTAAAATTGGTTCAAAGTTTGAGTATTTCAAGGCATTTTTAAAGTATGAGATTTTTAACTTTAGTTTTAGACTGTTTGTTCACAAACTAGAAAATGAACATCAACTTTTTTTTTAATTATCCCCTAAAATAGGGTTCAAATTTTGTATTGAGAGAAATCATTTTCTAAGACGATAAAAAGTTCTACGCGGACGAAGTCGCGGGCAACAGCTAGTATATAATATGTGAATATAAATTATTGATGAAATAAAATCAAGTTTGATTTACAACATTTATGTAATATGTTTTAAATTATATTGAAATGATCCTCCATTAAAGTAAAACTAATTAATTTATTTAGTTTAGAAAATACAGCTGACGTCTGACCTTCTCTTTGTATTTTCATTACGGAAGATCGGGATATATCTGAATTTAAATAACGTTTCACTTGTAATTTATTTACAAATTAGCCAATTTTCATTGCACATACTATATACACCTACCAGTCATGTTGACAACAAGGTCGGTGATGTTATTTAGAGAAATAGAGTATAATCCTTCAGACTTTCTCTCCGACAAATACTTAGTCATATTGTTAATTACCTTTCTTAAGTCACTCTAATAGTTTTCGGCATTTTAACGCACAAATAACACACAATATCGAGGAAATACACCACGCGCAATCGACACCTTCCTTTAATAGCACTTGACAGATGGCATTAATGACATCTTCAAAGTTACTGTTGCCAGTTCAAGAAACTTTTTCCAATAGCTTTCCGCAACATGGCGAGGTTTTTTTATTTTCTTGGTCGGGCTATACTTATCTATCCGCATGTGTATCATACAACATTTAACAATGCATCATGCGAGGAAATAAAAAGAATATACAGAAAGCGGCCAAGTGCGAGTCGGACTCGCACATGAAGGGTTCCGTGAAATAAATTGCGGTTTACGATTAATGACTTATTAAAAAAAAACTACCTACTAGATCTCGTTCAAACCAATTTTCGATGGAAGTTTACATGGTAATGTACATCATATATTTTTTTTATTTTTATCATTCTCTTATTTTAGAAGTTACAGGGGGGGGGGGGGGGACACACATTTTACCACTTTGGAAGTGTCTCTCGCGCAAACTCTTCAGTTTAGAAATAAAATATATTAGAAACCTCAATATCATTTTTGAAAACCTATCCATAGATACCCCACACGTATGGGTTTGATGAAAAAGTTTTTTTTGAATTTCAGTTCTGAGTATGGGGACCCCTAAAACTTAATGTTTTTTTTCGATTTTTGTGTGAAAATCTTAATGCGGTTCACAGAATACATCTACTTACCAAATTTCAACAGTATAGCTCATATAGTTTTGGAAAAAAGTGGCTGTGACATACGGACGGACAGACAGACAGACAGATAGACAGACGGACGGACATGACGAATCTATAAGGGTTCCGTTTTTTGCCATTTGGCTACGGAACCCTAAAAAGGTAGGCTTTTGATTATTCTGGCATCACAAGTGTCCATAGGCGACGGTAACTGCTGCAGCAAAACTACGGTGTAGAAAATAAACACACACTTGCAAATGTACACGATTGTAATTTAGGTATATAATTATTTCAACAATAGCACTTTTTGCACGTAACGCGAAACCACATAACACTATTTCTAAGCTGAGTAAAACGTTAAAACAGGTTAAAACGGTTGTTATAATAGTTTACAACTAGATTTCCCAAACACCTTCAGAAGCCGCAAAGAAATGCGCTGGCTCACGCGCTATCCTGAACCCGACGAACAGAAACAACTTTGAATAGTCGCGTCTCAAAACTGGTATGCTGAAAAAAACGGAATTGAGATGAATGAAATGGATGGATGGATGGATAAATGGGTGAATGATATAACTAAGAGGGAATGCCGAATAAAACTACAGACGGTGGCGTACTACTGCCTTACAGAATTTAGGGAATAATTGGTGGCATGCAACTGATGAAAAACCTGTCAAGAGTTGAGACCTTCATACCGAGGTTCACTTGAGGTAAGGTAAAACGTACAGACAATGCTAAGGGTAAAAATCTAGTTGCACACATTAAATAAAAGGTTTTAAAATGGAATCCTAAGCCTTCCTAACTACGGATAATTAATTAAACACGTTTTTTAAAAGGTTAAAAAAGTCACAGCATCCGGAGTTACTACAGCGGAGGTCCGCTTCCGAAGTGGAGTACGCGCAAGGCGCGGGTCCTTGCGCTCAGACGCTAATGTGGGGATACGTTTCAGACAAACGGCAAGCGCACTTCACAGACTCCTGGGCTCAGGCACTGGCAGTGGCGGAGTCAAACGCGGTACTCGGCGTGGCAGGAAAGCTCGTGGCCTGTCCCAAAAAGCTAGGAAGTAAATACAGAAAAAGTAAATAACCCAGGCGCGGTTGACGTAACAACAAGCCAAATTCGTAAATAAACGAGCACAACTTACCCAGAACGCTATCAGGCGTCTGGCCTTTCAAGAAAAATCCAGTAAAAGAGGAGCCTGCAAACTGCCTTGTTCGCAGCGTAAACACAGCAGGGTAACTCGACTCCTGCTTCGGAATAGGAGGAGTAGGTTTCCCCAACACCTGGATTCAGGAGAACCTGCGAACCGCTTCCTTCGCGTAAACACAGCAAAATAACACGATTCCTGCTTCGTAAAAGAAGGAGGTTTCAAACACGGTTTCCTAAAACTGTTGTAGGCTAGAAAATCTTCAACTAAACTGTTGTCACAAACTTGCAGGAAAAATATCACGTTTATTCGCCAAAATCCTCTAACAGAATGCCCGGTCTGTAAATTTTCTTTCCAAATTTGACAAGGAACTACGAAATTCAAGTTTTGAATAATTTAAAAAGTAAAAGTCAAAAATCAGCCGGAGTCCCACACAAGGATATAGACGTGAAGCAAAGAGAGTTAATTCAGGGCAAAAAAATAAACGAACCAATAAACGCCATCTACGAGAAAAACCTGAAATCACATCTGAGAACGTATCAAAGTACAACAAATGCAATGAAGTTCACCATCAAACGACCTAACTACCAAAGAGGAATACAGATGGCAGAAAAACATAATAGCCAGCAGTGAGTTTTCACTGCACTGCTTAACATTAGGCAGGCCGTAAGCTTGTTTGCCACCGTCATTTTAAAAAAAAAAGGTGAAATTTCAACTGTTATAAAATCTCATTCGCGCACGTGTGTGGGAATATGGTCCCGCCCCGCCCCGCCCCGCACCGCTGTGCGGGCATAAAAGACTTGCCGTGTTTATGTTGAATCATATAACGGCGCACTTTCATAGGAAAAGTGCATTGTAAAGAGTATTTGTATTAACAACAAAATGTGGTAAACCAAAGGATTATTCCAGAACACGATACGCCATTTCGTCTGCAACGACCGGAAGTCAATAAATCATTCAAAATTGAGGTGCGCAGATATCGTGACATGACAACCATGTCCCAAGATTTGCGATGTCACGTTCTGACATTTAGTCGAAGGGCCAGTCTTGAGAATTAACACATGTGAGCTTCATTCCTTAAAAATACCTAATAAATATGATAATGAATGTGACATGAAAGAAAGGCAATATTCTATCATCGCCATTGTCATTGAGACAACTGAAACTCGAACCGCTGTTCTCGTAGCGCCAAAAAGCGCGACAAAATTGTGCGACACAAATAAATTGTTTTATCGCTAATCCAGTTTTATGTCACCTGGGTAATGGCACATTACTGTTAACGCGCAATAGAATGATTACAAACAGTACAATATAACAATAATCCAACCCACGAACATACATTAGTGTAACATATTGACGCCGTAAAACTACTCGGTAATTTAATTTCACCCCAGTATATGTATTAATATTGTAGAGGTCGTCTATGCAACCAGTGTTGGCTGTACAGCACTGTTTTCATTTCAAACCAAGCTATATGGAAGTCTATAAATACAAGCAGGTTTGAAGACTTTGAAGACGTTAAGGAGTCGCCCCCGAGGCTTTGGCCTCTGGGTCACAACGTACTTGAATAAACGTATTAAAAGTCGGTTGTGTCTGCATTACTCTACGTCTGAGCACCTTCCCTACAGTATATATATCTTTCACCGTAAGATTGTGAACACCGTCAGTTATAATCTAACTCGCGATGTTATAAACTGTCGGTACGCATAATTTAACGCATTATTTCTCATTAGTTTATAAACTATTATATAATGTCGAATCGTCAAATTGTAAACTAAAATCAAATTGGCATGTTATGGAACGCATGCACAACGAATAGGCAGGTTAGGTTAGTTAGGTAGCTTCAGTTGCCCGATGGGCAAACTGCCCAGAAATAGGAGCCCCTCGAAGCGGGACTCCGTCGACTCTGCAAGATGACGAAATGAATGGAATAAAATATTCAGTAAAAAAAAACAATCACATTCTGACATAAGTGGAAGCTGATACCAGTGAAATAAATCTTACAACAAATTGGCATCATTCGGAACGCACCCTCCGAATCATGTTTTTTAATCAGTTCACAATTTGACAATTCGACATTGATAGATTTCATAACTAACGAAAAATAATGCGTTAAATTGTGCATGCTTTTGACAGTTCACAATTATTCGACAGTTTATAATATCGGGAGTAAGATTATAAACTGACGGTGTTCATTATCTGACGGTAACAAATATATACTTACGTACGGAAGTTTTGTAGCTAGAAAACTCAAATCATAGGCGGAATGGAGTCATGGCGCGTTCTGTCGACATCTAAAGACAAAACAAATTTCTTACTCTCAACACAGCACACAACAACCTTAGGGAGACAACCTTAGGTACCACCTTCCCTCTGCGTCAACAAAAAAAAGCGCCCAATACGACGCAGAGCAGAGCGAGTAGAGGTGTTATTACGGTTGCGGTCTTCTGTAAGGTAGAGGAAATATCCCAGTTGGATTGCTCTAATGACATTTTAATGGCATTGTAACCTAATAACCCTATTCCTTCCACTCCTTCACTCCTTAAATAAAAATAAAACTATATTAATCCTCTATTATAAATCATCTCAGACTACCGCTTGTTAATTTTGACCCTCCCCCATCATCCTGTTAATTCCTTGAACCCTACCCTCCGAATAAAATGACTAACGTCGTTGAATTTCTTTTTGTTTTTACGTACGTACTAACGCTTAATAATACCCCTCTTGCGGGACGGTCCGTCGTTCCGTTCCACGCTGTATGTGTATATGTCACCGTTAGATTGTGAAAACCGTCAGTTTATAATCTTACCCGTTATATTGTAAACTGATGGAATATTGTGAACTGCCAAAATAATTCATAATTTTACGCATTCATTTTCGTTAGTTTATAAACTAACAATGCCATATCGTCAAATTGTGAACTGAATCAAATTTGCCTGATTCGGAACGCAACCTGTGCGCTGTTTGGTTGAGCGAATTATTCCACTTGCATCAGTTTCCACTAACGTCAGAACATGATTGTTTTTTATTGTTATTCAGACATTTTATTCCATTTATTTCGGCATCCAGCAGTGTAGACGGAGCCCCGCTGCGCGGGGCTCCTATTTCTGGGCGCTTTGCCCTTCGGGCACCTGAAGATACCTAACTAACCTAACCTACCTAGTCTTTGTGTACGTTCCGTAGCAAGCCGATTTGATCTCAGTTCACAATTTGACGATTCGACATTGAAAGTTTATAAACTAACGAAAAATATTGCGTTAAATTGTGAACAGTTTTGGCAGTTCACAATATTCCGTCAGTTTACAATATAACGGGTAAGATTATAAACTGACGGTGTTCACAATCTAACGGTGACATATATACACCTACATGAAATCAATATTGGAACACCCCAGTTTTGGCACCTTTTAATAATTGGCACATTCGCTTCTATTTCCAACAGAATTATAAATTGGGAATAATGCCAATAACTCCGTAGGTGTATTTTTATGACCGAATTCGACCAAACTAGAGGATTTACCGTGAGGTTCAATTTCAAGGTAGGAATTATTTTTAATACTTAGACTAGAACGTAGCGGTTATATCTCTTTGACTTAGACTTTGATGGAATGGGCAGTAAGAAAAAAATTAAATTACCTACTAAAACTTATGAACTTATGAATAATTAAATTGCGTAATAAATCACAACTGTGTCTTACTCATGCACAGATACTCAACGCCTTTTTCAAAACATTTAGAAACACATCTAGGGACATGATTTAACTTCTTCACAAGAACCTTTTTCGCGGCAGTAAACATTAAATAATCTAAGATTCCCACACGACTCTGTTGCAAAACAATGGGTAGGTACTATGATTCACTTGCGGGTATAACGCATATATCGCATATGATACCTGTACTGAAGCTTTGAAGATAAAGTACTGCTCATTACCACACTGACTGTTGAAAAGTGACGGAATAAGACGAAATCTTTACTCACAATTTTATTGTTGTTACTTCTGTAACGACATTTCGTTATTATTCGTGTTTTAAGAAGCCCGATATCGAATTGGTGCGGTGTTTTTGATAGATTTGCCCAAATTTGGTTTTCAGGAAGGTTCATTCACGAATACCTTGTCATTAATTGTTAATAATAAGAATAAGAATAAGAATTATTTATTGCATAACTGTGTATGGTATGGATAACATGTATACAAATAGTTTCAACAGGTGCCCTTACGGGCGTGCAATATTTAGGTACATTTATAGCATATAACTAACATTAAAAATACATTCATTACAACACTAAATCCTAAAATCTTTCACGATTGTTTACTGACCCAAAAAACTCATTGAGGCTATAAAATGATTTATTTATAAGCCAGTTTTTTAAATTTACTTTGAACGTCCTACCTTCCATAGCTTTTATATCAGATGGCAGATGGTTAAATACACGAATTGCAGTTACAAAAGTGCTCTTCTCGAAAATAGAGGAGCTGATTTTCGGTACCCTAGTATCATATTTATATTGCTTTCTTGTATTACATTTAGTACCAGACCAAGTTGGGAAATAGTCGGGTTGGCTTTTTACAAGCAAACTTATTTGTAGAATGAAAATGCCTGTTAATGTTAGGAAACGCTTTTCTTTGAAGACTTTACGAAGAGAATCTCTGATGTTCATGCGGAAAATGGTTTTTAGGCATCTTTTCTGGAGTAAAAATGTTTTATGCACATCCACTGAGTTACCCCAGAAAATTGTACCATAGGTCAGCAAAGAATATACATTTCCATAGTACGCACTGATGACTACATTTTCGGAACAAGTTTCAGAGAGAATAGATAAAGATAGTACCAATACACTTACTTTCATGCTTAAATCAGTGGTGATTGGATGGAAGGTCGATTTGGATAAAAATAATGGATATTAGTCACCAAGTTAGCATCTCGAGATAAACATAATATATTGTATTTGTGGCAGTGGGCGGGGCACATTGCACGTAGAACCGATGGCCGTTGGGGCGGAAAGGTTCTCGAGTGGCGACCACGTACCGAAAGGCGAGGCGTGGGTAGGCTCCCCACAAGGTGGACTGATGACCTGGTAAAGGTAGCGGCAGTCCGCTGGATGCGGGTGGCGCAGGACCGGTCATTTTGGCATTCTTTGGGAAGGCCTATGTCCAGCAGTGGACGTCCTTCGGCTGATGTGATGGTGTGATGGTGATGATTGTGGTATCCCTGAAAATATTAGTCTTTGAGAAAACTACCTGTGACAGACAGACGCCGATTGGCCGCATTAAGGATTCCCTTGAAATAATTTTAGGAAAACCCATTTAAAAAAAAATTACTTAAAAATTATCAATCAGATTCAATGTGGTTTGGGCGCTGGCTCGCACACGCGACGAGCAGTTCACGTATTGAACCAGCGGCAAAAAACATGCGATTAATAAGTGAAAGATATGAATCGATTTGATACGTATTTGTTTTATTCCAACGTTGAAAATTCACTACAATCCTTTTGCAATCGACCCCAAAAATGGAAGTTTTGGTTTTACGGCCACTTCTGCGAATCCAGAGCTGTTCTCAATGACTTTATTACGCTGGCTTTTATTTATGCCTCACATATAAATTTGATGCTCTCTTTTCGACATAAATATATTTGTAATACATGGTGCTCGAAAGGTATCCAAACAATTTTACCAGAGTATTCAAGACGTCGTAAGTAGTCAAAACTTTGCGTACATATATATTTTTTGGCTACCAGTAAAAATATGCCTTAGGACGAGCTTGCAACGATTTTTATTTATATCTCTGTTTATTAGAAGAGACAAGATAAAAATACATAACATACATAGACACTAAAAAAATTTAATCCCATCCAACTAACATAAATATGACAGTTTATTTTCTTAATATTGTAGGAATACGTTTTAAATGGATTTCCGAGCACCTTGTATTGTGCGTACATTCTGAGAAATAAAAATAACAAGTTTAAATAACGATATCCCTACTACGGAAAAGTAACTATGAATAATATTTCTATATATTTGAACTCGACATTTTCTCCTCTTTCATTTGATACCCAACACGCTATGACAGCATTTTTTTTTTTCAAATCCATTCACTTATATGTATGTCACAGCCACCATGTTTTTTTTATATTTCATACAAAATGTAGCCTTTGTCACCCGGAGCATAATTTCGAATCGATTGACACCCCATTTATCAAAATCGGTTCAGTATTTTAAACGCTACAGTGCAACATACACAAAATATAGACTGCTAAAAACATCCCTTCGTTACGGCTTTGCCGTAATCGGGCAAAAAGGCAATTCTGTAAAATTCCCACTCTGTAGCTCTAGTATAAGTTTTATCGATACAAATACGATTTCGAACGCGTTTGCGTTTAGTTTCAATTTGTATGGCAACGCGTAGTTCCATTAGGAACTACGCGTTCTGGTGGTAACTATTAAGTTACCACCAGAGGCGCTGTTCTCGTTGCCATACAAATTGATACTAAACGCAAACGCGTTCGAAAACGTATTGTATCGATAAAACTTATACTAGAGCCTCTATCATTAGACGCTCTCACTCTTGCCGTATCTAAAGTAAAATCGGAAACTCCAGCGCAACCTATCTAGGCAAGTCTCATAATTACTAGCAGATGCCGAGCCGGGGTGAAAGTCTAGGCTAGGTCTAGAAAGCGGACCTACATGTGTGACCTACACTCACGTATACGACTAATAGGTCTGCTATACTGACTATACTGAGATCATCCTAAAGTCATTGTAAGTGGACAATTGTTCCTCCATACCTATACTAATACTAGTGGCTCTGTGAGCTGATACTCATACTCATTTATTCATAAAATATAAAATTTCTATTTTATTATTTTTTCTATATTTATAGATTTAGCGACTTTAGTACGCAATAGGTCGCACTTTATTTGTGTAATGTGTACAATTATGTATATACAATTCGTTGTACCTATGCTTTAATTTAATTTTTTGACTTTTATGATTATTTATTATTTTTACAATTATGATTAAAATATTGACATGTAATATGAAATATTATGAATAAATATGATTATGATTATGATTATTATGATTATTCATTTACGAAATCAGATAACAACATCTGTTATTTGTTAGTATTATCCTTAAAAAATATATGTTAGTAAGTACATAAAATATCAGCAATACAATACTCGTATAAATTCATTCATTAAGGGGCTACCCGAGGTTTTCATCGATTTTTGACTAGTTTTGAATCGGTACAAATACTTTTGCACTACAAATAGAATTATAAGGCAAACGGCAATCGCTTCTTCAATCTTTAATCTCCATTTCGGTCTACCATATTTTGAGAGGAAATGAATAGTTATTTTTGTATGATTTTTTTAAACATTGTCTAAAAAATCACCTTTTTTGTTATAAGATTGCTGTGAAAGATCTAACATATACGAAATCTACATATTTGGGTTTGTCTCTGATGGATCTATAAACGTGTGTAGGGTTTTGATTTTAAACTAATTGACACAAAAATTATGGCCAGAAAACCTGTTTTTTGGTCTAAAATTAGTCAACTTTGATGCCAAATATCTCGAATACAGTGATGTTTGAAGTAAATATGGGATACTATGTTGCTTAAAGGTGTTGTTGTTAATATGATAAGCTTCAAAAAACATTAGAAAACTAAGGGATTCAGCTCGAAGGTCATTGGCGTATGGGATCCCCTTAAGTAATTCATTATTCATTAATTATGTATTCAATTATTATTATTTAGGCGCATTGCTCCATTCTCTCATGAGGGGACACTGTATTCTGTAGGAGAATGCTCTTAGGAGACTGTTCGCACTACCTTGCAACCTGTGCAATAGGGATGCCGCTCTTTTACGCATGATAGCGTAAAAGTTGTTCGTGTGGGGATCGGCGAACATCCCTGACGCACTGCAGTGCAGGGGCCACGGGGCAATGGTTACTCGCGTCCGCAGCGCTCTTTGCGTCTGGAGTAAAGTTAACCCATTCACGGCCACGCTACGCTCGTAGCGCTACGCCGTAGTCTGTAGCAACTTAAACTCCGTATGTAGCGAAAAGTGCTCGAAGCGCTCTGACGCAGTTGTCGTCATGGGCGCTGAATGGGTTAAGTAAAGTTTGGTCTCTAAATGAAGCTCGCAAAGAACTGTCATGACTCATGAGGGATTCAAATCTCAAATAAAAGGAGACTTGACATTTTCTTTCCGTGTATTATACGATACTTTGCGCCTGTGTTCAGTAACTTCATCTATTTATGTAACTTTAATGTGAAATACGCACATTATGATTTGGGGAAATTTCGGATTCATTTTCTTTTGACGTGATAACGTCTTATAATTCATTCATTATCACGTAAAATTATCAACCATAACCAATTTTTTCTATAGGAAATCGACTTGTCTATATCGGTCTGGACTTACCTCGTCAATGTGTATAATTGAACGAGCGAGCGAAGCGAACGAAATTCGTATTGTTCGGTGTCCATCTGTCCGGCTGTCCGGCTGTTTTCCTCTACAGGTCGCATTTCCCAACCGATTCTTGTAAAATTTTGTGAGCAGGTTCGTTAATTATATAATTTTTTTGTCAATTCGGTATTTGACAAAAATCAAATCAGCTTCTTTTTATGAAACGTCAAAAACGCTCCGTTACTATGGAATATGTAGGAATTACTTGGCTGTGACGTCGCAATCAAACAACGTCCTTATTGTTAGTTTTTATGAATTCAAAAATCTTAAAATAGCAAACATATATGAACACTTGATACTTTCAGAGTATTTTCGTAATGTTTCTCTTTTGCTAATTAAAAAAACAATTTATTTTCACTCTTGTCAAATACCCTATTCAGTTTTTGGAAATAAATAAAAAGACACTTTTTGGAAATAGCACAGACTCGCGAGTTCTATAGCTCGAAGAGCCACTAGTAGGTAGATATTTGAATAGGTCCACGGTCTCCGCCGCCTGTCGTAGAAGGCGACTAAAGGGGGTCATCGGGGTCGCACTGTTTCTGGCGGGGGCCGGGGCACTCACCTAAAAACCCCAGGGAAGGCGACCATCATCATCCTAAGACGAGCCAAATGTGGCGAGGCGCGAGGAGGGCTCCAGTGCGTTCAGTATGAGATCCTGGAGTCCTCCGCATGAGAGCGCAGATGCCGGCCGCCGTGGAGTTTTTAGTGGATAGAAATACCACATAACCCAGTCATCCCCCGATGATTGGTTTCCTACACCAAAAAAAAAAAAAAAAAAAAAAAGAACGTAGATATTTGAAAAACATCCAAATCATGAAATCACTATTGGATTCGTATTCACTGATTTCAGTCCCATTGTGCACACAATTGCACAAATTGTGCAGTCTGCGGTCCGCTACAGACCATGGCGTTCAAAAGCGGAGCATAAATATTTTATTCCAACAAAAACTATAAATAAAGCGTTAGTGCTGCCAAAACCAACAAATATACTCGTTGCGATGACAATACATTGAATTTTTTGCAAACCACGCATTGCACAGTTTATACCAGTACGAGTAGATATTGCAATAAACAACAATGCCACTTTTTATGCTCTAGTGCACAAAGTAAAATTGTTTTAAAGACTAAGATAATCGGGCCTAACAGCCACACACAATAAAACTTATCATTTGATTTGATTTGCTTTAATAAATTTCACATCCGTGTTTTCCATTACTAATTTAATAAAACCAGATAAAATAGGTGCCAATTATTATTTTAAAACGTATTGAACCATTAAATTACTTGGCAGTATGAAGTACCTAAATCTAATATCACGTGCCGAAGATTAAAAATAAAAAGTTTAAAAAGTTGTGACGGGAATGAGCTATTATTTTATTTTATTTTGCAATTATTTGTTATTTAGAAAAGCAGTGTGTCTAATTCGGGCATAAATTAGCCATTTAACCCCTCGACTTAACTATCCACCCTCGCCGGTGGCTCGTTTTATGCGCTTGTTGTACAATCTACTAATCAACCGACTCCAAAAAAGGTGGAGATTCTCAATTCGTCGGAATGTTTTATTTTTTATTTATGTTCCCCGATTGCTCGAAGACTTCTGGACAGATTTGGAAAGTTCTCTTTTTGTTTGAATGGGTATCCTTTTCTAGTGGTCCCATGGTCATCAGGTCAGGATCTCATGATGGGATCCTGGAGAAATCGAGGGAATTCTTCAAATTGTATAGACACACTTAAAGCGAATTGGGTACCGATTTGAAGAAGATTGAAACTTTGTTTTGCAACTATGTACTACAATAAAATTGAATAATCCTGTGAGATATTATAATTGGCTACTTGTATCTATGTATAAGTCTATATTAAATATTTGGAAGTTGTTCGTTCTACTTAAAATAAATAAATAATAAACACATTGTTTTTATTTCCCGACGCAAACGACGGAGTTGTAAGTTTAATATGCGTATCTGTGCGTCTGCATCTGGCATCGCAGCTTGGAAACTGAACGGATTTGAGGGCAGTTATATTTTTATTCAAAAAAAATAGATTTATTCCAAACAAACACGGTTAAGTCTCTTTTAGTTTCCCACTTGTAATTTGTCTCATTTAACATTTACATTGACTCTGCCGACTGTTGCACGAGTCACATAGGAATATTGTTTCCAGCGTCCGTCCCCTCCATCCATTGAGGCACAATGTCGAAATTGAAATCTCTTGTGCGGAAATATTCGACAATACCTACAATTAAAACATTAATTTGATTCCTGACGCACGATATTGAATTACAATGGAGCTTTAACAATTTTTGCTGGTTTTATTTTTACGGTATAGTGTTTACATTCATTTTTAATACGAAGCGTTAGGTACCTAATGAATGAATGATTTGTAAACTGGTGATACAGGATACTGAAGTTGTACAAGAAAAGCTAAAATGTTTGATAAGTGCTTTTTGTGACATGTATGTAATTTTCACCGAATGAATTGTTTCGCCAAATTTTTATTTCATCGTTTTTTTTTCAAAAACCGTTAACTTGTTAGGTATAGCTTAAAGGTAATTGTGTAGAACCTATAACAATCCTAAAAGAGAACTGTTTCTGAAAAAATAAAACATAGTCAAATGGGGTAACTTGGAACACGCCGGGTTTCACCAGGAACTAGTGTGTGTTTGTATGTTGGAATATTCGAACTTTCTAGCTTGTATGTTGAGCTAGATATAGAGGCTATTCCAACATACAATCACACACTAGTTCCTGATAAAATCCGGTGTCTCAAGTAACCCGGCGTGTTCTAACTTACCCCATTTGACGTATTTATATGGTGGGTGGGTAAAGGTTTTTTGTTCATGAACTCAGTAATATATTAGTTTCATTAACATCATAAGTATCAACCCGTCTCAAAGCAATAATGTGAGTTCAAAGCAATCTGTAAAACTAATGACCTTTGAAAAATATCTTTTTTCCTCGGACATGTGCTTGGGGCCATTTTTTCCTTGAAAAATATTGTTTTCCGTGAAAAATCGCGGGCTCCACGGTCGGAGGTTATTTGAAAGATATTGTGATGGAACGGACTTCATACACCCCAGATCACCCGGCATATGAATGAACATAAGGCCGCGTTTTACAAAGCACGCGTGAAAGCGCGCTTGTCGGGATGTACAGCCACCGGCATAAATATATGATGGAACAAAGGTCGCAAAAATATCTGATGACAACTCTATTCCTAGAGCCGTAAGAGCGTGTCAGATATTTTTGAGGACTTTTATTCATCATATCATATTATATTGATGCCGGTGACTGTACCTGAAAGTGGTATTTTGTTTCGGGAAAAGATTAGTATAAGTAGTTTGTTTTAGTTTAGCTGAGAAACTAACCACTAACGACATCTATGTTAAGTTGTTATTTTCAAGTAGGTTGGTATAACATTTGCGTATAAACAACATAACAAACAGGGCTGTTATTCGCTACGCGTTAATGCCGCTCACCCTGCCGGTCACCCGTTACGAAACTAGACCTCTACCTACGCTTAATTACTACGCATCGCGGTGTCAAGGTATAATTGTGGGTGAGCGTTGAGGTGAGCTTAAAACAAGTTACTGAATAGGGGGGGCTGTACACGTACCCACACTTTGGCCAGTTTTATGACGTCTCTTTGTTATTTTTTCCTTTCACAAATGCTAAATAGCAACAAAAGAAGTTGTAAAATCCCATATTAAGCGCATTTTCTTTATTTTAATCAAAACAAACTATTTATAATCATATATCTGAAATCTAAGCAACAAAAGTTGGTCCGTGCGTGGGATCATGTTAATATTAATTTCGTTCCCGGGAATTTCACAAATCACTTTATATCTATAATTTACCGACTTCAAAAACCACGAATAAAACTTATTAAGAGGATTGTGAAGTGTCCATACGCGGCGCGAGTAGGTATTTAAAAAATGCTATCTGTTTCACACCGCTCTGTGCCTCACCCGTATCGTGTGATAGAGAGAGTTGCCAGTCCTGCAGGTAATTGCCTACAGTTTTTTGTTGAAATATTGTTTCGTGTGATAACGGTTTTACCCCCCTAAAACTTTATCAAATTAAACAATTTTGGTATTATTCAAGTTACTACACTTTATTCTATGTCTGTACGTTTTCTTTTTTTAGTAAATCAGTTTAGATTAATAAGAAAAAAATAAAATGGTAGACAAAGTTTTTAAGTCAAAAATACAGATTTTTAGATGCTAATAACTTTTAAACGTGAGCAATTTTCTTGAAAAACAAAACGTACAGACCTAGTTTTTCATTATATCTACAACATATCCCAAAAAATTATAAAAATCGAACGATGTTTACGGGGTGAAAAACGTTATCGCTTTTTGTATGAAAATTTACAGGTTCACAATCCTCTTAATATTTACTGAAATATATCAAAAAGCGCACAGGAAACGGAACGGCGACTATAAATCGTGAATGATTCAAACCGGATGGCTTGTACAAAGATTGGAGTGCGCAGGTTACGTAGACCGGATGTGCTGCTGTGGGCGGTCGATGCTCCGAATCTATCGTCGGGCCATAGAGTACGTTGGTACAGTTTGTCTACAGCCAACACCGGGGTTTGGCCAACATTGGCTTGCCAACATTGCCATCGAACTATATGCCATCCCTTCGACTTATAGTACTCAGAGCAAGCTATGGTAGTAATAAATTAATAATACCACGACTGAGATGGTAGTATACAAATCCCTATAAGTGTGACGGAAAGGGATGCCTTTCATGATATGCCTAGGAATGTCATGATTTGCCTAAACGTCATTAGATAAATCTTTAAACGTTAAGTTTTGAACGATATGGCGGATGTCATTTAGCCAAATCATGAAATGGCGACGTTTCACGATATGCCTAGGAATTTTGTGATCTGCCGGATTTTACGATTTGCCGCCGACATCTATACAAAGTTTCAAGTTATGGTTGCAGTTGCACCACACTTGGCGGTGTTTGGCCAAATATTCGAGTTGCATTTTTTTCCTTCCTACGGCAAATGAAAGAGAGGCAACGACGCAACGCGAACACAAACCCCCACACTTGGGTGCGACCATTAAGGATGACTCACGCTAGGAAGAAAAACGACCGCGATTTTGCGCGGCCGCGCTATACCGACCGGGCGGCCGAGCCACGGCCACGGCCGGGCTGTGCCGACGCCGAGCCGCTTCCGAGCCTCGGCCGAGCCACGGCCGAGCCACGGCCGCGGCCGGGCCGTGCCGACGCCGAGCCGCTTCCGAGCCTCGGCCGAGCCACGGCCGCGGCCGGGCCGTGCCGACGCCGAGCCGCTTCCGAGCCTCGGCCGAGCCACGGCTGAGGCTCGGCCGCGGCCGGGCCGTGCTGACGCCGAGCCGCTTCCGAGCCTCAACCGAGCCTCAGCCGAGCCACGGCCGAGGCCGGGCCGTGCCGACGCCGAGCCGCTTCCGAGCCTCAGCCGAGCCACAGCCGAGCCACGGCCGCGGCCGGGCCGTGCCGACGCCGAGCCGCTTCCGTTCCTCGGCCATGGCTCGGCCGAGCTTGGGTATGGCACGGCCGCGGCCGGGCCGTGCCGACGCCGAGCCGCTTCCGTTCCTCGGCCATGGCTCGGCCGAGCTTGGGTATGGCACGGCCGCGGCCGGGCCGTGCCGACGCCGAGCCGCTTCCGTTCCTCGGCCATGGCTCGGCCGAGCTTGGGTATGGCACGGCCGCGGCCGGGCCGTGCCGACGCCGAGCCGCTTCCGTTCCTCGGCCATGGCTCGGCCGAGCTTGGGTATGGCACGGCCGCGGCCGGGCCGTGCCGACGCCGAGCCGCTTCCGTTCCTCGGCCATGGCTCGGCCGAGCTTGGGTATGGCTCGGCCGAGCTTGGGTATGGCACGGCCGCGCAAAAACGCCGTCGTTTATTTAGCGTGAGTCATCCTTTATTCTAGCATGTCGTTTAAAAATAAGAACCAAACTACGTTTGTATGGAGATTCGAGCGTCATGGCGACCCTTAAAACAGGCCTGAATAGTCAATACCAATGATGGTAACATTTTGTATAGTCTATTCGGAAGTGTAAGAGTAAATTCTGTCAAACGAACGCAACCAAAAGTCGACTTTATGCTCTCACATTAAAGTAGTTTTTTGCTTGCGTTTTATGGCACGATTTACTCTTACACTTTCGAACGTACTATACAAGTAAAATTAACAAATTAGAAAAGTTGAAAAATCCCCGATATTTTCATTTCAAAGTACAATACCTCAAACACGGCTGAACCGATTTTGTTGAATGATGTTGAATCGTAGCTCAGAACCATCTCGATCACGTCAGCTTTTGGATAATAAAAACCGCATTCAAATCGGTCCATTCGTTTAGGACCTACGATGCCACAGACAAGCCACACAGACACACAGACACATAGACACACAAACACACAGATACGTCAAACTTATAACACCCCTCTTTTTGCGTCGGGGGTTAAAAATATGGCAAAGTTTTGATTTGATTTTAAACTTCACTGAATATCATAATGTGAACGCGTGCATTTTTGTGTAAATAAGTATGTTAATTTGGTACAATTCTCAATTACGAACCGGTCGCAAACACATTTCCTGCTTGGTCGAGGTGAGCACTGAAGCAATTAGAGCTGGAGTATGTGAAGTAAATAGTTCATGCATTTTTCTGTATTGTTAATGTCAAATAGAGAAAAGAGGAAAAATAAACTTGCTGAAAACAATTGAAAATAGACGAGGCAAAATGATTGATAAGACACGACATTTTCTGTAGAAATATTATAGAAGGTAAGATCGAAGGATCAAGGGGTATAGAGGTCGACCCAGGGTAAGCTTTGTACAATAACTAAAAGTGAAAGCAAATGGCTTGTCTTACCGGGACCTAAAGAAATTAACCGAGGACCGAGAGAACTGGCGCCTACTCCACCGACAAGAGCCACGCTCTTAAATGTTGATGATGAATGTTAAATAATAAAGTAAATGCGACGCCAATGGATAAAAAACCGGCCAAGTGCGAGTCGGACTCGCGCACGAAGGGTTCCGTACCATTATCAATACAAATATTTATTTTATTCTGTTTTTAGTATGTGTTCTTATAGCGGCAATAGAAATACATCATCTGTGAAAATTTTAACTGAAACTATCACGGTATCAGTGAGTACAGCCTAGTGACAGACAGACGGACGGACGGACGGACAGCGGAGTCTTATTTTTTTTTTTTTTTTTTTAAAAAAACAACAATGGCAAGTACATCCCTTTCTGCTTCGCCAAACTGAGGACATAATAAGTAATAATAGGTAGTAATAGGGTCCCGTTTTACTCTTTGAGTACGGAACCCTAAAAATGTTTATTAAAAAAAACTTGTGCGTGCACGTAAATTAACCTCAAAAATACTTCAAAATGAACTGAAAGTGACCAGCGTACTGGCGATAATCTATGATTTAATGGCCCCAACTCAGCAGCAAGAATTGGCACACACAATCAACTGGACAGTGGGGCAAGACGACTTGTACCAGTACTCACCCGGCAAGTTGACTTCGCTCACTAATAGCTTAATAACTGTTGGACATTACTAGCAATTAATGCCTAAGGTTTTCCTCGCTATCCGCATAGTGTAAAATTTACACTGTAAACAATCGATTTTTGACACTATAAATCGATTGAGAAATTCGGTGACTTGTTTTGCCTTTTTTAGGCTTGGTGTATGGTCACAGAATAAGTAATGTATGGTGCGACTCTGTCCGACTGTCTGTCTGTCTGTCACAACGTCAAATATCTCAGGGACTACTTATGCTATCAATTTGAAAATTGGGATAGATGTAGACAAAGCTGATCCGCGTGTAGGAAGAGAAAAAAATATGAAAAATTACGAAAATGACGGGGGGTAAAAATTCAAAGTCTAGTCATTAAGCCAAGTGGGGTATCAAATGAAAGGGCTTTGTTTTAATTAGACCTTAACTTTGATGCATTTTAGCTGTGAAATTTCTGTAGTGTTGAAAATATCTAAAAAAAATGTGACTCGATGACTTGTTCCAACTGTGTTCTAATAGAGACACGCCTTAAACTCCTACGTAATACTTGATTACTCTATGAACAAAGTTATCCGTTCGATGTACCAAACTACCGGTAACTAACTTTACACATATAATAACAACTTGGCTAACTCTAATAATCCGAGAGTATACGACGTCATTTTAGCTTTAGTCTGAGATTATTTGTTTAGTAAGAGCTTAGAAGGATTCATTTGCAGAAGCGCGGGTTCCATTACAATTAACTTACTGACGATTTCAATAGCACATTTTACCACGAGGATAGTAAGGGGTTTTTTACGAACGGGTAATAGTAGCGCGACGCCGAAGGCGGAGAGTTTTGATGGCTCGAGTTGGTAAAAAGTCTTACCATCCTCGCACACAAGGTTTTCCATCACATTTGCGAAGAAACAAATACATTTGAAACAAAGTTAGTGCTAATCGCAATAGAACATACAAAATTACTATAATCCATTTTGTTCAACTTGTCGTGAGGCGCGCAATGCCCTTCGGCATACGGGCACGATATAATCACTGTTAAATTTATTTTACACAGACAATAAATTACTAAATAAGTATAAATCCGGCTTTAAGAGACCTACGGCCAACAGATACTGTTAGTGCCACGTAAGTCCCTTTGTAGTGCCTCTAGAACAATCTAGCTCCTAGCGGGCATTGTCTGATCGGCTGTTATCGGCTTAGCCTAATAGTTCAAAGTCAGTCAGCCCTTTATGGGATTATACTGGAAGCGAAGGCCGCTTGGAATAGACTGGAAACGAAGGCTGCTAGGAATAGAAACAATACCTAATTGAGCACACTCCTGATTTTCCATGACTACAAGAGTCTATTTAATAACGGTATTTAATAAAGGTTAAATATTGGTGAAAGATTTTTTTTTAATCCGATTGGTAGTTGCAGAGGCTATTTGCAAAATATAGACTTCTACTGTAACTGACTGCAGAGCGTCGTGAACAGTAGTATAAAAAGCCGCGTGAAACAATAAATAAATAGGTAAATTATAATATAGTTACTACTCAAAAGAAAATAGGGGCCATACATAAGTATGGTGATCGTTAAGTATTTTTTTTTATAAAACTGTAACGGGAGAGGGGGAGTGGTGATGTTATGATGATGATGATGATATTTTTTTTCAGCTATTGGATTTAAACACAGCATGAAAGAGGTTGGATTCTGAAGGATGCGGGGCATCATTAATTAGCCACTTAAATATCAATTCGTTTATTTATGTCCAATAATAAACAATAAAATTGAAAAATGTATGTGGCCCTCATTTTGTTTTGAGCAGTTTACATCCACATCTTCATCCATTACAAACATAGCCAAGATGCCCAAGATACATCTCGAGAAACAACACTTTCGATAAAAAAAAACCGCACAGTCATCGGTTTATCCGTTTGCCACAGACAGACACACAGATACACATGTTAAACTTATAACGCCCCTCTATTTCATCCAGGGTTAAAAAGCATATAGTTGAATCACCTAAACGCATTCGATGTGATACGCCGTTACGCTACGCCATCGCTGTGCTGCGGGTGTAACATGGTTGCCATTTTATATCACTTATCGCTGTGCATAAGACATCCGTCACGTACCAACAAGTATGCGAGTGCGAGAGTGACGGGTGTCTTATCCACAACGATAACTGATAAAATCGCAACCATCTTAGGTCGCCAATGACGTCAGCATGGCTAGCACAAGACGGCCGCGACATACTCTCGAGCTCTCTCGCAATATCCGTCTCTTTCTAAGTGGTGTGATAGCCCGTGCTGATGTCTGTTGATATGTTCATGAACTTAAACAGGGTCTACACGTGTGTATCTATTATTTGGTGCCGGTGCCAGTCTAGCGGCGAGAATGAACCCGGATGTGGTCAGGAGCCGTTAGTCTCGCCACTTCTGTTCGGATATAAGCGGAAGTTGGTCCATTTCATATCAGTCCAGCGAGGTTAGGTGGTCTTTTAGGTCCAATTTGTCTGTTCCTGAATTTTAACAGAGCTCCAAACTCTTAGGTTAGTTTTGTAAAGACAGTTGGATCGAATGTGATCGAATCACATTCAGCCTGATTTTATACCAAAGTTTATTTTTATAAACTGCAGATAGCCGAAGTTAACCAATGTTCAACTTTTAGATGCAGTGATATTTGTGTGGTAATTGCTGATAGTGTTCGGGTGTGTTTGGTGACAGAACTTTTGTGTGATTTGGATCTGAAGCCTCATTTAGTAAGTCGGTGCTTAAAGAAAAGATTAATTTAAGATTGCTTTGAAACCGTTTTTTAGGTTTCATATTTAAATTTCATGATTGGCATTTCCTTTGTTTCAACTTGAATACATTTCCTTGACTGACGGACAAAATACGCAGCCTAAATGAACCCTATAGTTTTTATAAAAAAAATTGTCCTTAATGGACCCTCCGCAGGCGTTTCGCTGGTCGGAGAGTCCGCGCGGCCAGGCCGCGGCGGTCAATATTAGGTAAACTTGTCATTAGCTATCAAATGTACTACTCAGGGGGGAAATCGGGGCAGAGGTGCAATGATATTATAAGTAAGAACTCTTTCTAACCCTACAGAAACTCGAAAGGGGGAAAGTTGGGATGAGGATAACAATGCCATTCTCGCAGTATGCGCGCACCTACGAATATGAATGGCTCAAATAACTTAAACTCTATAAATAAAGTAATTTGGTAAACATTATTTGACGTTCAATGCATTCAACACACAGATGCGGCCACGTTCATATACAAATTTGTTTCTGGTGGATGCGGATATATTTCCAAATTGGGCAATTCAAAATGACTGCCTAAATAAAATACAATATAGAATACACTTAATTTTACTACTCTAGTTTGACTTACTTGACGTCACCACCAAGCATCTCTTCAACAATAAATTCTTCTTCTTACCATTATTACCATAATCAAGGTTCTAAAATCAACCTTAGTTTTGTACAAACAAGCTTCACATTCGACAAACCACTTCAAAAACATTATGGTAAAACCCATAGAAAATTTTTTTTCCGGACGACGCCCGGCGGCATGCCCCAGTAATTAGCAAGCCATAATACCTACTAATAAGTGTATTCTGTAACCTGTATGTTAAATAGACGGACATCCTATATGAGATCCGGTACGGTGACATAGGGTAAAGGCACCAGTAGTCAGCCAGGGACCAGTAGTCAGCCTTTTGGGTCGTTTATTGGTCATAAATATCTGGTATATTCGTTTTAACAAATCACGAGCATTTAAATAGGAGCTCTGATTCCTTATTAGTCAATACGTCATGCGACAGGTGCGGTGAGGGATCGGGGGGAGGAGATATACTCGTTCATACAGGTGCTGTTTGTCGGCGAGAGCAGTAGGTACTGTCATGTCCGCCATATTTTTTGTTGCACGTGGTGTTCTCGTAACAGGTACGAAAAACCATGTTTTAATGTTAGAGTTATTACTTTTTGTTCATGATTGGTTTATTTATTAGTTTATATATTAACTAACATTGTATTTTAATAAAAATATCAATATTTAACCCATAAATTGAGGGGGCTGACCACTGGATACCTAATTTTTACCAAAAACCCAGTGTCCAGTCTCCCGCGGCCCGCGGCTCACTATGGAGTTATTCATTTATTTATTTATTTTTGAGCCAATTACGGCCGTTAGATTTTAATTTTCAAATTTAGTTAAGCATGTTCTAGTCTACTTTTAGTAAAACCCAGTAGTCAGCCGCATTTGAAATAACGGTTATATGCGGCTGACCACTGGGTTAAGCGGATCCAGTACTCAGCCTACCTACCTTGCGTGGTACGTCGATGCGAAAATTATGTGTACACTTATGAACTCTATGTCATTGATATATTTTTGACGTTGACTGTATTGTTTGAATGATGGTTTAATACCTAAATAATTTTATTTTCTTATTTGTGGTAAAATGTTTGTATTTTTTGATGCGGCTGAATACTGGATCGGTTTCGAGATCCTAGAACTGAGACCCCAATAGTCAGCCGCCGCGCCCGCTACTAATGTAGCGGTAGCGTAGCGGCAGACCACTGGGTATCTAAAGGCTATTTATATTAGGGTCTCGGGGGCTGACTACTGGGAAAAAGGCCCCAATTTCACCTTTCTTTAAACATTTCAGATATTATAATGTTATCATTTTAAATACGTCTACTAAATGAAAGATTAATAAATTCTCCACAGGTGATAATGATATAAACTAGATTTGGCCCATGTAAGACAGATTTACATGACTTTGAACTTAGAAATTATGTTAAGAGGCTGACTACTGGTGCCTTTACCCTACCTTAATAGGGGATTAGAATAGTTATATTAATTGACTAGTGGCACTTTTGAGCTCTACATATATAGAACTCCACGCACCGTTAGTGCTGAGCAAAAGGGTCATGTGCGGTGGCTTGAAGTAGTTGAAGTTAAACAGTCAAAAAAAACGGCTATAACTTCCGAAACCCCGAATCGAAAAAAAAAACTGTATAATTATAGAGATGATGACTAAGATTTTTTTACGATGCCATTCTCTAACCAGTTTTTGGAGAGGAACAAATGTGTGTATGGGTGCAACTACAATTAAAGAACATAAGTACGCAAAAATTGAGACAAAGATTGACCTCGCTGCCGTCAGCCATAAACGCTTCATACTAATTGACACACAGGTATGACGTCACAACGTTTATTTGTAATAATCGATTTTATGGAAAATTAAGTAAATTGCGTTAGGTACATAATTGCTGTACAAATGTGTTTCTATAAAAGCATAAGGATTCTATTGGAAGCTTTAAATTTACTCTTGGACAATAAAAAAAACTCACATTTGTTCTTAACTTTCAAGGTCCATATCTTTTTATGATTTTAATTATATATACTCAATTACAATAATTTGATGGTTTACTATCCATTTAGCTCATCAAGTTTAACATTAGGCATCATACATGCCTATTGAACCTGCTCAGAAAAGTTCATAGGAATCGGTTTAGAAAGACCTGTAAAGTAGAACGCCGGATAGCCGGACATTCAGGCATACGAAAGAAAGGCTCAAGCTGAAACGGACAACTTCGTTCGCTTCGCTCGCTCGTTCTATTATGAGTCAGAGTACCTTTCTCAGTATTATGATTTTACCGAAACTAAAGTTATCTGACTAAAACTAACTTACTAAATGCATACACCTTCTCCGGTCCATCTTTAATGAAAATAAAAAGTTGGTTTTCTAAAAGCACGGTTTTCCAACCATATAGTCAAGAACAATGAAAACGTATGAGTTATATTGAAATTATTTACGGACCATCTGGAGAAACGTTATATTACTAACTTAAGAACTAAAAAAATACTTATCGATTTAGATTTAGGTACCTAATCTGGTATACCTACTTGTAATATTTGTATCGTAAACCGAAATTGATTTGTCACAAAAGTGAATAATGTTCAAATTACTGGATTAACTTAATGAGTTAATTTTCTTACAATGTTGCATCGTAATATTTCATTAGTGAGCAAGTAATTTGCATTCAGAGCAACTTAATTACGGTTTTCCTTAAGTACCCGAGAGCCTTGCAGGTGACAGGTCGCGTAAAACTTCCTGCAACGGCGCCTCGCTTCCAGAATGGCTCTCAGAACGGCCCGCGACCTTTGTCGCGGCGAGATATACTATCCGTCTCTTTCTAAGCGTTCTAATTAGATAGATTGTTGTTGTTGTCTGTTGTTGTTGTTGTTGTGTTGTTGTTGTTGTTATCTTGTTGTTGTTGTTGTTGTTGAGTGTTCTATTTGGATAGTGTATCTCGCCGCGAATCAGCTCGCGGGCCGTCCTGCGTTAGCCCTGCTGCCAAAGCAAACGTACATAAGTGTCATAGGTTCGTCAGTAACGGTGTTGACATTTCCAGCGGTTACGTCGCTGGAAATGTCAACACCGGAACCCATGGAGTTGCAAGCGTACATAGGCTACGGTAACCACGTACCATGGAGGTGGGGCGTAAGATTGTTTACCACCGACGTGGTATAAAAAAATATAAAAAAAAACAACAGGCTTGAGGACTCGGCCATTCTGATCTCTCGCTCACACGTATGGCACGCTGCCGCTGTTGCCGCCGGTCAAATTGTCACGCTGACCCGTCGGTGCCGATAAGTATCATTGCCATCTAGAGACACATATTGGCATCATATCGGTGCCTGTATTATGTATTGGTCTAGAAGCGTTTTAGAGTAAAGCCGATAACTCAGTTTTGACGAGTCGACTGGTTCCTCCTGCCACTTCAGCTTCCTTTAGAAGGGCTGCTGAGAAGACCAGTGTGTCAGCTGATGGTTGTCACTTAACAAATACACTTATCTGTACATTTCTAGATAAATATTTAAATATGGAAGGCGCAGCGCGGGTAGACCCCCCAAGATGTGGACTGATGACCTGGTAAAGGTCGCAGGAGTCCGCTGGATGCGGCTGGCGCTGCGTTCATTGTGGCACTCTTTGAGGGAGACCTATGTGGACGTCTTTCGGCTATTATGATGATAATGATGATGGTACTGAACAAACATCTGTATTTATTGACTCAAAATGTTCAGCAAATTGTCAAGTTGGTGATATAGAGGCTTAGACCCCTATCGAACTTAATATATTAAATTGGTATCTTTCTGGTACTTGTTGCCCGCGCGTGTTCTGGGCGTCCTGTAACGTATAAAAGTATCCTACTTGATATTTCTCATCATCAGTGTCAGAATTCAGAATAGACAGTATACCCCGGCGCTATCCTACTGTAGACCTTTATAAGGAAGCTGAAATTTTAAGCGTGCGTAAATTATTATTGTATCGAGCCTCCATCTTCACTCGCAAGTCAATTCTGGAACTTCCTTCCTATACTATTCTGCTAAAGAAAAGAGTAAGTATTTAAGGTTCCCATACTTGCTGCAAAACTACATTTGACTATTTTAGTAAAAAGCCTTTACATTTCTTTAAAGATTGCTAAAAGCCGCGTGGTTTTTGTAATTCTCGTGTTTGATAGATCTGAGTGTGGAAGTCGCTGTACCTAAGAAAATTGTTGCTATCAGTTATGGTAAATAAATTATTCTTATTCTTATATTCTTAGAATTAATGAAAATTATAAAACGTTCCTGTTTTTTTTGCAATATGTATCGCATTTCCCCACACAAAACGTCGAACAAAGGTAAAATAAAGAGCACAATCCATCGAACTCGATCGATAAGATCTCAAGATCAAACTTGTAGCGTATGTAGATCATTGAAAAAGCGGCAATGCGGTAAAATTCCGAAATATTCTCGCCTCAACTGGAAACCAATATAACCACTGCCTTCATACAACACCCTATTTTTAACACAATAAAGTTTAAAATTGCATAATTTGACAGCAAAATAAAGTAAGAAATACTTGTATAATTGCTACACATTAAATTCGTAACCGGACCTTTTCAAGGAGGTTTTTGTTACTAAGTGCAATGGTGAAGTTAATACTTGCAGTTTTTATGACCGTGGAAATTTAGGATCGGTATTGCATTCTAGTTAATTTAATATTTAACCGCTTACACATTGATAATCAGATATTTTCAGTACGAGTATCAATTTGAGAGAACTGATTACTTGAGTCGTGGATGCTTTCTGTCTTATTTTAGTATTTAATCGTCTTCACTACATAGTATAAAACAAAGTCGCTTCCCGCTCTCTGTCTGTCTGCCTGTCTGTCCCTATGTATGCTTAGATCTTTAAAACTACGCAACGGATTTTGATGCGGTTTTTTTAATAGATATAGTGATTCAAGAGGAAGGTTTATATGTATAAAACATGCATGTTATTATTATTTGCATACATATAAATCCGTGCAAAGCCGGGGCGGGTCGCTAGTCTAGCGATATGAAAAAAAGCAAAGCATTTAATAGAAGCCTAGTGGTTCAACGTTTTATAAAAATTAGTTGTCTATAGTGTCGGTTTACGGACGATAGTTATACGTGATAACGTCACAAGAAAACATTGTGCTACCATACAAATTTTGGACCCTCATTACACATTTCAGGTGAAAAATCCTTTCTTAGTGCACCCTTATAAGGAACCTACGTGCCAAATTTTGAATCTCTAGAACCAGCGGTTTGGGCTGTGCGTTGATATTTTGTTTGCGCAGCCGGCGTTCGGAACGGGACACTGAGTCACACTTTTTCGTGCGTCCATCGGGCGTTCATCGATTTATAAGAGGTTATCACGTCAAAAATGTCGGATAACAACTATCACCATCATCAGCATAAATACGTTCCACTGTTGGGCTCAGGGATGATGAAAGGGAATTAAGGGAACGGGCAGTACCTAATACCCACGCTGGTTTAGTGAGGGTTGGGGACTTCACATCCACCTTTGAATTTATTCGCAGACGTATGCGTTCTCACGATGTTTTCCCTCACCGAAAAGCTAACAGTAAATATCAAATTATATTCCGTACATAAGTTCCGAAAAACTCATTCGTTTGAGCCGGGATTCCAACCCACGACCACCGTTTGACAGCCGCGCATGCCTGAACCACTAGGCTACCGTAGCTTCGCCCGCACTGCGTATTCCTTAAAAATCTGAACACTCTGTTCTTGAAAATCTCCATACTGTAATCTCTCCTGATAACGACGGCTCATTCCACAGCCGGACCGTTCTCGGGCGGAAATTCCTCTGAGACAGTACAGTAAGCATGTATTACCTTGTACTTATACGATAACATGTATAATACACATACTTAGTGCGTAAAGTGCGACTCGTTTTATACAGGGTGGAATTTCATAAACTGTACAAAATAAAAGGAGAAAAATTTCAGCCAATTTCATCGGTGAAACGGTGTTTTTTTTTTTTCTAGTCATTAGTTTTTTTTTTACAGAATTTTGAAATTTTTTGTAAAAACTCGGGTAATACACATAATTCAGACGGTATAACTTTTGATCCAATGGTCCTAAAATGAAAATGAAAAATGCAGAGTATTACCAAGGGACAGGTTAATAATTCTTAATAACAATAGAAAACCAACTAGAAGAGAAAATCCGCAAAAAAAAATATTGTTTTTGAAAAATGGCTACAAAAATTACGAATTTTAAAAGAAAAACACAATTTTCTGAAAAAAACGCAGATTTAGTTACCATTTTTTTTGCTTAGTATTAAACCTCACTTAATGCCGATTCTAAAACCGTTTTTAAACTGTCTCAGACTTTGAAAAATACCACGCTAATGGGTACGTAAATCAAACCATAATTTTATTAATTTTAATCCTCTTAAAATCCTTAATGACCGCTTGTTCCCAGGTAGTTGAAGGGTGTTTTTGGGTTGAAGGTGGAGATAACATGAGGGGTATAAAGGCATTGGGCAATAGGTCAACTATTCAGTCGCTCGCAAATCGCAATTGCTTGTCTTTGCTCGCCACTTCTTTGATTACTCCAGTACTTGTTCAGTTTGAATCATCATGCCCCGCTTACGAGAGTTTTCGTCGTTACAAATAGCCAACATGCACTATTATTATGGATTGTGCCATGGATCTGCAAGAGCTGCGTGTATCGCCTATTTGGAGCAGTATCCTAATGACGTTCCAAGACCTGCTGCTCGCCACTTTCAAGAAGTTCATCGCCGGTTGTGCAATATTGGCCTGGGATACGGTGGCCGAGATCGCCGAGAGCCAGGAAACATAATTGATGTTGCCATAGAAGAAGCAGTTCTCAGAGACTTGTACGCGGACCCAACCACGAGTCTAAGACGCTTGGCATTGAGGCACGGAATCTCAAAATTCTCTGTCTGGAAAATTTTGAAGAAGGAAGGACTGCATCCATTTCATTATCAACGGGTACAAAATTTGCAAATTGGCGATGCCCGCGTTAGGTGTGTTATGTCGACTTGGATACTTGGCAATATCAGAAGGGATCCGGAATTTACTAGAAGAATTTTATGGATGGACGAAGCAAGATTTAGTCATACGGGAATAACTAACTTCAGAAATTTACACACATGGGCTCACGATAATCCAAACCTAGTAAGACCATCTAATTTTCAAGACCAATTCTCCAAAAACGTTTGGGCAGCGGTACTCGACGATCAATTGATTAGACCAGTCTTCTTACCGAATACTTTGAACGCCGACAGATTTTTACTGTTACTGAGAGACGAGCTCCCAGAGCATTTGGAAGATGTGATGTTAGATGTGAGACAACGCCTGTTTCTCCAAATGGATGGATGCCCAGCTCATTGGGCATTAAGAGTTCGACATTTTTTAAATGAGCAATATCCCAATAGGTGGATCGGCCGAGACGGCCCCGTTGGATGGCCTGCAAGATCGCCTGATATGACGCCGTTGGATTATTTTCTTTGGGGTGATATGAAGCAACGGGTATATCACAGAATCGTCAATACCGAAGCAGAATTGCACGACAGAATTTTAAATGCAGCACAAGAAATAAAAAATAATCCGGGAATGATTCGACGGGCTACGCAACAAATTCAAGCTGGCAAATGGATGCAGTCCTTCCTTCTTCAAAATTTTCCAGACAGAGAATTTTGAGATTCCGTGCCTCAATGCCAAGCGTCTTAGACTCGTGGTTGGGTCCGCGTACAAGTCTCTGAGAACTGCTTCTTCTATGGCAACATCAATTATGTTTCCTGGCTCTCGGCGATCTCGGCCACCGTATCCCAGGCCAATATTGCACAACCGGCGATGAACTTCTTGAAAGTGGCGAGCAGCAGGTCTTGGAACGTCATTAGGATACTGCTCCAAATAGGCGATACACGCAGCTCTTGCAGATCCATGGCACAATCCATAATAATAGTGCATGTTGGCTATTTGTAACGGCGAAAACTCTCGTAAGCGGGGCATGATGATTCAAACTGAACAAGTACTGGAGTAATCAAAGAAGTGGCGAGCAAAGACAAGCAATTGCGATTTGCGAGCGACTGAATAGTTGACCTATTGCCCAATGCCTTTATACCCCTCATGTTATCTCCACCTTCAACCCAAAAACACCCTTCAACTACCTGGGAACAAGCGGTCATTAAGGATTTTAAGAGGATTAAAATTAATAAAATTATGGTTTGATTTACGTACCCATTAGCGTGGTATTTTTCAAAGTCTGAGACAGTTTAAAAACGGTTTTAGAATCGGCATTAAGTGAGGTTTAATACTAAGCAAAAAAAATGGTTACTAAATGTGCGTTTTTTTCAGAAAATTGTGTTTTTCTTTTAAAATTCGTAATTTTTGTAGCCATTTTTCAAAAACAATATTTTTTTTTGCGGATTTTCTCTTCTAGTTGGTTTTTTATTGTTATTAAGAATTATTAACCTGTCTCTTGGTAATACTCTGCATTTTTTATTTTCATTTTAGGACCATTGGATCAAAAGTTATACCGTCTAAATTAGGTGTATTACCCGAGTTTTTACAAAAATTTTCAAAATTCTGTAAAAAAAAAACTAATGACTAGGAAAAAAAAAAAAACACCGTTTCACCGATGAAATTGGCTGAAATTTTTCTCCTTTTATTTTGTACAGTTTATGAAATTCCACCCTGTAGAACGGATCTTATCTTTAAGTTAAAACGAATGGTTTATCGGTATTAACAAATTTTTAATAGCAGTTACAGCATAATTAGCACAACGCAAACAATTAGCGGTTAAACTTAACAATGAAACACAATGGCGTTGTCTTCTCTTTTTGCCTAATACAAAAAGAAGTAGGTAAATTCGTTCCAGAAAAACGATTCGCACTATACACATGTACATTGTACAGTAACTTTGAAACCAATAAGTGGCCATTAACCGCATTAAGGATGACTCACGCTAGAACGGACCGAGTCCGGCACGGGCCGTTTTCTAAGAAAAACGACGGCGTTTTCGCGCGGTCGAGCCATACCCAAGCCCGGCCGAGCCACGGTCGGGCCGTGCCGACACCGAGCCACTTTCGAGCATCAGCTGTGGCTCGGCTGGGCTTGGGTATGGCTCGGCCGCGTAAAAATGCCGTCGTTTTTCTTAGAAAACGGCCCGTGCCGGACACGGCCCGTTCTAGCGTGAGTCATCCTTTATGCTCGACTCCCAGATGGATTTTTGCATATTTGAATTTGGAATCTTTGTTAATATTTACTATTGAGAACCCCAAGCAAAGACTTACGAGGGATAGATTTTCGGCTCTAATTGGTTCCCGAGAATAAAATAGTGTAAATACAGTAAAGTCAACAGGTGATCTATCTGACTGGGACTGTAGCTTCAACAAAGCCACGAAAAGACCTTATAAATTTGTATATTATACCTGCATGACTCACGTATTAATACTACTGCAGATTGACATAAGACAGACAATTTATAAATAACTATAGTTACCCGCGCGGCTTCCCCTGCGTATTACACAGAATCCAGGGTCACAGGATATCATAAAGCCTATGTCCATTCAGAAAGTCCATATTTTCTACATATAGGTATACACTGGAGAAAGAATGTTTAACCCATTCAGGGCCCATGACGACATATGCGTCAGAGCGCTACGAGCGCTTTTCGCTATGGGCGTCCCACGCCTATGCCACATGGAGAGAAAGTACCTTGAATATTGTAGATAGAAGGGTTTACAAAAAGAAGACATTATTTTAATTTAAAAAACAATTTAAACTGCATTCACAGATTTTTAAATAATAACATGGTTGAACCGGCTACACGAAAAAAAAAAATTACTCTGTTGCTTTATTATACCGATCGAAAGGCTACATCATAAGGATAATTTTTTGCTACGTACCATAGTGTCAGAAATAAAAGGAAGACCATGAATTTTAACATTTTAATTCAAAATTAATCAATTTAATTTATCAAATGCTCAAAATAAGTCCCATTGACAAAATCATTTACGCGTCTTTCGGCAGATTAAGGATACAGCAGAAACTTGATTGGACAAAAACTCGATTTGCATACAACCAGGTACCATCGGCCAAAGCCAGAGTCGACCAGATTCAAAACAGAATCGCTTGCAATGCTATACGGCTGGAACCAAAATGCGCCTTTAAGGTGGTCGACTCTGGCTTTGGCCGATAGTACCTACTAATTAAGTATCTCTTTATAATTTTATAATGCACTTAAATTATAATAGGGAAATGATGCGTACTTCTCAAGTGGGTACTGATTCATTCATTAGTAATAGGTACTTTAAAATGATAATGTCCGTTGTATGTCCTTACGGCAATGTCAGGATTTCATTTTTCTGAACAAAATTTCACATCAAATGTTAAAATGCATGGTCTTCTTTTTATTTCTGACACTATGTTATGTAGCAAAAAATAAACCTTACGATGAAGCCTTTCAATCGCTATGATAAAGCTACAAGGTTTTTTTTTCTCGTGTAGCGAGTTCGATTCCCGGTTCAACCATGTAATTATTTAAAAATCTATGAATGCAGTTTAAATTGTTTAATAAATCAAAATAATGTCTCCTTTCAGTAAAATGTTCCATCTACAATATTCAAGGTACTTTCCCTCCATGTGGCATAGGAGTGGGACGCCCTGTATACGAGGTTTAACCGTGGTTTAACCTGCTGCGGACTACGGCGTAGCGCTACGAGATTAGCGTTGCCGTGAATATGTTAAAATGAGATGAGTAGTTCTAGAGATTGCCCGCGACATACAAACATACAAAACCACAAACTTACATTTCACAGATTTCCTCTTTATTATTAGTTAGTAATTTTTTTTTTTAATTTACCAACCAGCTAATAAAAGTCAAATTACGCCCTGAACAAATACTCGTTGCACAAACTCGACCTAAATAATACTCGGCCGTAAAGATACCGAGTATGTACGTTACTGGCATTCTTCTATCCCGGTACAGTCGGGGAAAAAACTCGTAATCCGTTTTGGCCACCGAAATATGGTCACTGGGTTCAGGGCCAAGGTACAGACGTGAGCGGTCTTATTTTAATGAAGATTTATTGATTTGCTAAGCTCAAATAAAGCCCCTTTAATATGTTTAGAAGGCAACTCAAAAGATGGCTAGTGCAAAAATGCTTCTACTCGGTCAATGAATATTTAAATTATGACATTTTTTTTAGGATGTGATAGCAATTGTATTCCAAAATTATTTTATTTTATCCACGACAATTATTTGACAATCGATTTGACATACCTGACTAATTTTACTTTAACTATTCATACTAGCATTCCAGTGTAATATTCAATATAGAATTGTATTAATATATCTATTATTTATTAATTAGCATGAAGTATGATAAATCCTGTTACCTTACAGTTTACGTGTTACGCCATGTTTTTATGTAAAATAAATTGAATTGAATTGAAAAATTGTTTCAATAAGTTAATAAAACTCATAATTTTTAATCACTTTGGTAGGTACCATATTGTTATCGAACCTGTACTGTGATACAAAGATCAAAGCACAAATATGAGTTCACTGGGATTTCACTCTACTCCTCTTAACCAATAGTTCAATAAGATATATAATTATATAGGTTCAATTAAGGTGGAACGACCGCTTGAACTTTCCATACAAACGCTTTTCTAATTTAAAAACTAGGTACCTACATTGTTTAATTACGAAACGATCACATGCTAGTGATGTTTAATCAACTCAATATCACCTATTAACCACAAAATTAATGCATTTCATAAAATAGTCATAAATTTTAATTTGAAATGACAAAAAAAAATGGTAAGTCAGCTTTATCCCAGTAGATACTTAGTTTGGCAGTGTAGGTATCAAGGCTCGCCACATAGGTACTTACAGGCCAAATTCTTGTGATATACCTAGGTATTATTCATACATTATGAACTGTCAAAACCGTAAACAATTTAACGCATTATTTTTCGCTAGTTTATAAACTATCAATGTCGATCGTCAAATTGTGAAAAGACATCAAATTGGCATGATTCGGAACACAATGATATACCAATGTACAACTTTTTTTATTTCATTTATTTTAGGTTAATTTTAGAACCATCTAAATCAGATTCCGACCGACCCCAACGTGAAATACGCGTTAATTCAATACTGTTTTAAAGGTCGCGGGCGCGGGCCGTGCGCGCGTCGGGCGCGGGCCCGCGCAAGTTGTAAAACATTGAAACTACACTTCAAACACACATCGAACGCGGGCCCGCCGCGGGCCCGCGGGTGCGCGTTCGGTGTGTGTTTGAAGTGTAGTTTCAATGTTTTACAACTTGCGCGGGCCCGCGCCCGACGCGCGCCCGACGCGCGCCCGACCCGCGCCCGCGACCGGTGTGTGGAGGCCTTTATTCTGCGTTTTTAGCTTCCTTACGAAAAACTGCCAACATGTGGGTCAAAAGATAAGAATCAAAAAGTGCATTAAACGCTGTGAGCTCTCCCGTGCACCAATTGTCTTGTCCATCTCGCGTTACAGTTACTAACTGTATCACCGCACTTTCGGCCGGGCCAGTTTTTTTTTAATTAGCTCGGCCAACGGCATTACTTTTTTATGTTTTTTAATGCCATATTGTTGATACGACTAAAAGAGTTTTTATAGTGAAGCCTTGAGGATTATGAGGTTTCGATTGGGCTTGTGATTGCTTTTTAAGTGTTTCTTGTTGATCTGTAGGTTCAACTGTAAAATACCGTCTGATGCGTCGTGCGCTCTGTGGTCCCCTGCCAATTATAAATTAATTTCAACAACTGTGATTTGAATACACTAATTTGGTAGGTTGGAAGAGCTCAGGATTCTGTACCATGTCCGCACAATTTCCTGTTGTATCGTACAATTTTTTTCCATTGAATGACAATACGTATGGGATTACCGTAACTCAATGGGATTTGTCATACAAAAGTTTAGGGACATATTTGGATGCTTAAGTATGTTGCACTTGCACACATTCATGAGCTCTTCAAACCTACCAAATATTATCCAATTCTTGCGAAAAAATAAAATCGACACCCATAGAAAAATAAAATCGACAGCCATAGAAAAATAAAATCGACAGTCATAGAAAAATCTGGCCTTAATTTTACAAGTCTAAAACCACTGTGCTGACCTTTTATTGTTTGTTTTAAGCTAAGTTCGTGGTCTACTCTTGTTTTTTATATGCCAGTATCATCATGCCAATCTGAAAAATTATTTCAATCTCAACGAAATAATTCGGTTTTATTAAAAGGAAAATAGGCTCTAAACACTAGAGGCTCTGTGAACTGTAGAATTCAAGAGCCTGTCTTTATTAGGGTTCCGTAGGTACTCAAAGAGTAAAACGGGACCCTATTACCATATTATAAAGATTGCGTTTGTATGAAGTATGTTATCTTCATACAAACGCACCGCACGCGAAGCAGTACCCTTATTGTGAGATAACAATCGTAACCTAACGTTACGTAACTAATACGAGATCGAATAAACGCGCTTCGAATAGATTTCGATCTCGCTACGGTATTCTTCGATTCGACCCGTCAAACTTGTAACTCACAATGCCGTTGTCCTACGAAACCAACTGCAAAACGTTAGGCTCTAGCGTTTAGTTTTCGATGCGTAATTTAACGTTCGATTCGTACTACCAATCGGTAGTGTGAGACCCAAATTTGACATTTCGTATCGAAGAATACCGTAGCGACTGTAGTTTACTATTTCACTTGCAAAATGGCCCGTGATATCGTATTATTCCGTCAAGAGTTACCGTAGATCCGATCGAAATTTATCTCAAATTAAAGAACTTATAAAAATAAGGGTTTTGAATTGACAACATATATCCGCAAAATTCGGATTGTCGCGTATTTTGTATTTAAAAATGCAAATAAATGGCCCCCGCGCCGCCATATTGTATCGACAGTGGACACTGTCGACGTCGCGATGCGCGTATTCTGTAATGTCATAACCGACAAACATTTAAATTAAAACGATAAATGCTAGTGATATAAGGTTGAATATTGGAAAATCGTGAACGAACGTGAAGTCGATGGCGAATTAAGTAATGTATAAGTGCCTCACGTTACAGTTTGGATTTTTAGTTCTATGAGTGACCACCAGGGGCGGTGTATAGACTTTTCATACTAAATCTTGACGATAGGCGCTAGCGCCTGTAGTAAACGCAACTCACGTCAATCCCACGCTAAAAGTACAGGTCGAGATTTTGTTTGAGTGTGCGACAGATACTGTACGTTTCCTCTTTATACTATGCTATTACGAAGACTGCGCTGTCCGTCTGTCTGTCTGTCTGTACGTCTGTCACCAAGCTGTAACTCATCAACAGTGATAGTTAGACAGTTGACATTTTCACAGATGATGTATTTCTGTTGCCGCTATAACAACAAATGCTAAAAAACAGAATAAATATATTTTTTTTTTATCTTTTACAATCTTACACAAATCGACCTAGTCCCAAACTAAGCAAAGCTTGTACTATGGGTAATAGACGACGATAAACATACTTATATAGATAAATCAATACTTAAATACCCACATAGAAAACATCCATGACTCAGGAACAAATATTTGTGCTCATCACACAAATAAATGCCCTTACCGGGATTCGAACCTGGGACCTCCGGCTTCGTAGGCAGGGTCACTACCAACTAGGCTACAGGGGGCTCCCATACAACAAACGTGATTTTTTTGCCGTTTTTATAGATTCCCGACTCGCACTTGGCTGATTTTTTTTAAATACATATTTTGAAAAACTGAGTTGATAATAAAATTCTATATAATTATTGAACCTCAACGGACAGACGCCGGAAATAGGAAAGAAAGAATTATTGTCCAAGCTGAAAAGGAGAAAACAAAACATATATTAGATAAAGCACTTTTGCACTGCACTATCCCTGCTATGTGAAGAACAACAACTGAACATATTTTTGCAGGAAGACTGCCGCCGCAAATATCTAAAGAATTCGAGTGCTATCATTAAAATTCTTTTGAAGGTTTTCTGCTATTTCGGCTACTAAATATATGCAATTTGGCAGTTTAGCCTTAAACTTAAAATATGCGCACTAAGCTAAGCCAAAGCTTCAGGGGGTCAATTTGGTTGGACATTTCGCATATTAATATGAAATTATTGATTACGCGCGCTCGCTTGTACGCGCGTCGTGCCTAATAGCGAGTAACAACGAGTATCTATGCGTTACAAATTGATATCATATACAGGGTGTGGCCTCTAATAGGAGCAAAAAATTAAACGGGAGATTAATAAGCTTGTGAACAATTATTTCCACCAACTTGAAAAAAAAAAATATTAGAATTTTTTTTTCTTCGAAATAAGTTTTGTGATATTGTTTTACTCTTCTGGAGTGCTATCAGTAACTTTTTATTTTAAAGACACTAAAAAAAATTAAATTAAATTATAAAATCACAAAAATATCTTTTGAAAACAAAAATTCAAAAACTATTATGACTCGTTACACGATGTTACCTCAAAATCCGCATTGACTGCTGTGGTATGATGTCGTGGTGCCAAGATACATTACTTGGAGGTCATAACTTTAGATCAAAATATCTCCGAATCCAAAAAAATAAAAATTTGTGGGACACAAGGGGGTTACTGAAAATGATCTAAGGAAGCGTCCCTTTGAATATTTTCTCCTATTACAGGCCACACCCTGTATTTATGCAATGTGTGAAACTTGGTGTCAGTTGTTTTATCTATCGGGTCAGCAAACGGCCTGTCAAAACTGCGTAAAGAATGTCAACAAATAATAGGCGAAATATGTTATGTGACTGTTACGAGCATTTTATTTAGTGGGTGTTTTCCGGCATCGGTCCGAGCACGCATCGGTGTACTTACTATGAATTGTATGTTAAGTGTAAGTAAACACATGTTAACATGATTCCCTTAATCAATTTCAGGCTACAGGATGTCCCAAAACTGCAAGACGACGTACACCGCGGCGACCACGAGGGACGCGAACAACAACACCCTGTACCACGGCGGGGCGCAGGGGTACGGGAGGGGGTACGCGTCCCCCACCATGGGGACAAATGGGAACTGTCAGGTATCCACTGGACTGCTATTGACTTGACTTACTTGACTTAATGTCCTATGGCCCCTAGATGGGGCAGAGGGCTTCCCAGTGCTTCGCCATCGCGTTCTGTCGTGGGCTACGCGCTTCGCCTCGGACCACGTCAGCCCGATTGCCTTCAGTTCCGCGGCCACTGAACGCATCCAACAGGTCGATCACGTAACGCATTGTACGCGCGTCTGGTAGATAATGTCACTTTATCTATCCATCATCCTCCTAGCGTTATTCTCGGTTGTGCCCCTAAATGAGCCCGGGGTCCGCTTTGACATCTAATCCCAAGATTTGGCATAGGCACTAGTTTTACGAAAGCGACTGCCATCTGACCTTCCAACCCAGAGGGAAAACTAGACCTTATTGAAATTAGACAACTAGACCTTATTGGGATTAGACAACTAGACCTTATTGGGAATAGACAACTAGACCTTATTGGGATAAGACAACTAGACCTTATTGGGAATAAACAACTAGACCTTATTGGGAATAAACAACTAGACCTTATTGGGATTAGACAACTAGACCTTATTGGGATAAGACTACTAGACCTTATTGGGATTAGACAACTAGACCTTATTGGGATTAGACTTTGTCTATCCAAATGTCACTTTATCTATCCAAATATCATAAACCCTCCAAGATGAGTTCAAGAACCGCAATGAACACCATAAAAATAGACTGTTTTGTTAGAACATATGTATTATCTGTGAAAATGTTGTTATTGCTAAATAATAACATCGAATTTCGATAATACTATTTCATTCAAATTTCTAACGTCTCAGAAAAACAAAAAAAAATGATTTTTCAACACACCTGCTCGTAAAGTAGGTCTTATTACAGCGTATTTACACTGATAATGCAGAATATTACCCATGCCGTGCCTTTTACATTACATTATCGCACTAGTGCCTTTTCATTACATATCTTTTTAAATATTAGCAAAATAATGCAGAATATTACCCATGCCGTGACTTTTACATTACATTATCGCACTAGTGCCTTTTCATTACATATCTTTTAACATTTTCATTTTTTATTTATTTTTTTTTCCTCGCAAATGTGTTGAAAAACGTCGTATGAAACACGTGAGCATTGGTCATTACACTTCTCGTCTCCATTAAGCCTTCGCCTTCGGCTCAGGCTTAAAAACCGACTCGAGTGTAATGACCAACTTAGCACACTTGTATCATAATGTACTATTATCTATCCAAATATCATAAACCCTCCATGATGCGTTCAAGAACTGCACATTATGGCCACCATAAAAATAGACTGTTTTGTTAGAACAAATTTCTTATCCGTGAAAATGTTATTATTGCTAAATAATAACATTCTAGATTTCGATAATATAATTTCATTCAAATTTTGAACATCTCTGAAATCAAAGAATTTTGATTTGACCTCTATTCTAATATCAGTCGAGATGACGTTTAGTTCGAAATGAATTGTCAATTTGCATACAAATTTGACAAAAGTCGCACGTAAGTAAGATATCGAACGATATGACAGTTGGATCCGACTCTAGTTTGTCTCTGAATTAAGAAAAAACTATGACAGCTGCCAGAAAACAACGCCGCGATGCCGGTCATAATATACGACTCCTGAATGCATCATGGAGGCTTATGATATGTGGATAGATAAAGTAGTGTATGTAACTGTACATAATTAGGCATTAAGACACTCGTGTGATGTTATTATGAAACGTTCCGAACACTCGTTTTTAATTCAAATTCAAATTAATTTTTTTTTATTTCAGACCATGTCCATAGTGTTTAGTACATATACAATTGCTTATCCTAAGCTAGGTACCTAAATCTAATATAACCTACAATATATTATATTATGCCCTTCATTATGTACAGTCACATAAACTACTATAACCTCTATTATAATATCAGTCGAGATGACGTTTAGTTCGAAATTAATTGTGAATTTGTATACAAATTTGACAAACGTCGCACGTAAGTAAGATATCGAACGATATGATAGTTGGATCCAACTCTAGTTTGTCTCTGAATTAAGAAAAAACTATGACAGCTGCCAGAAAACAACGCCGCGATGCCGGTCATAATATGCGGCTCCTGAATGCATCATGGAGGCTGATGATATGTGGATAGATAAAGTAGTGTATGTAACTGTACATAATTAGGCATTAAGACACTCGTGTGATGTTATTATGAAACGTTCCGAACACTCGTTTTTAATGCCCTTCATTATGTACAGTCACATAAACTACTATTTGATATGGAAAAATGACATTTAAATTGTCCTAACGCGCGTTCGGAACGTTACGTGATGTGTTTCGGCCGGCCACGTTTCCTCTCCTCTTGTTGGGGCTATTACGGGGACGTTAAGTTTGAATCGTATCCTGTAGCGTTCACGTTAGTTAGTGTATTCACATTCAATATTCATAGGTAATTTAAGAATGGAGAACTTTGACTTTTTCATGTCTGCTATTCACAAAAGCGTCATTGTTGTCCTCAAATGAGGGATTTAAATTTTCCTCATAGAAGGTGTGAAAAGAAGTTCGTGCCACTCGGTAGCAAAATTATTTCCTACTCGGGCGTAAACGAGTGTTATCAAAATGGAGTGAATCCAAGCTACATCCATCGGTCCAAAAATGGCATTGTATCTAAGCTGCGTGGATGGAGCTTGGAGTGGTTATAGACTCTAAACTCTAAGGTACCGGCTGCTGAGTGTCAAAAAACAGGATTCCGTATTGTGAAATATGTCCAACTTGCTATCGCTGTTCAGGATGTCATCGCTCACACTTGAATCTCTCGTTTCCCTCAAGATTCTATTGTAAAATCTTTCCCTTCACTCAGAACTCAAATAATTCAATATATGTAAGTGTGGAATGGATGGAGATATAGTCACGAACATTGAGAAGGGTATGTTAAGGTGGTTTGGGCATGAAAGAAGTGGATGGATGAAAGAAGATTAACGAAGAGAGTGTATATAAAAAGAGTGGAAGGGCAAGTTGGAAGGGGAAGACCTAGGCGAACTTTTTCCGATCAAATTGGAGAAATCTTACAAAAAGGCCAGGTCAAAAGTACCCTAAACCGACAAGCATGTATGAGAAATGTTATGAAAGTGAGTGAAGCGAAAGTGGTTTGTCGGGATCGTAGGAAATGGAGATCCGTGATCTCTGCCTATACCCCTCTGGGAAAGAGGCGTGATTATATGTATGTATGTATCGCCCTCGCCGCAAATATATCATTTGGTCCCTTGTGACACAATCTACTATAGCTTACCGTAAGTGTCCATAAATGTCCATAAACCGAAGCTTTGTCTCCTTTGGGTCGTGTTCTGAAGAACTGCTTGACTTGATGCCCACGGCTGCTCTACACCGCACCGCTCGCCGTCGGCAGGTCATTCCTCCTCACACCCTTGAACCTAGGGAATGCAAACCGGTTATAACCGATTATTTTGACAAAATTTCATAACCGGTTTTCGGAATTTAGAATAACCGGTTACGGTTATTTTCGGTTATACTTTCTCAACAGTAATTTTGACAAATAAGTACAGTTTTAGTGGTGAATTATTGGATAATTGATATTGCGCTGTTTGACTCTAGAGGGTGAAACTTGAACTACACTGCTTTTGCTTTTATGTATAAATGGGGGCGTGTATTTGGGTTGGCACATTTTGTCAGAATGGTCTTGTAGTTATTTTCTGGTGTTTAGCCGATGATTTTCTTGTTTAACAATTAAATTAACCGTAACCGGTTATAACCGGTTTTCAGTTATTATTCCAGCATAGCCGAAATCTTAACCGGTTATAAATTATGTCCGTTTATTGCATTCCTTACTTTAACCTAAACGGTTTTAGAGTTACCTCCTTCGAACGCTCTGATTGTGGAAAACTGCGAGGTTTTCCCAAGAGACTTCAGTATGTCGTCCTTCAAGAAAATACTGTAGGTATAATTTTTAAAAGGTAGTAACGAGGATTTTACCCCCCTAGAGCTGAACCTAGTGGGATAAAATATAGTCAATGTCCATTCGTAAGGTCCATTTCTATATACTGGTGAATAAATTAAGCCGTTCAGAAGATTACCCTTACATGAACTTAACGTTCCAAACTTTTCCTTTTTCCAATATTAGTACACACACACACACAAACAAAACACTTTCAGATTTCCTTGTTATCATTCAATAAGCAAAAGTTAAATTTTCCTGGACTGCTTGCGTTATTTTAACGCTCAATAATAAATTAACTCTAACTAAGTTGTAACTAAGCAGCATGTTCTAGAAAATCACTAGACGGTATAAAATTAGAAACAAGTTTTAGGGTAATTGTTACGCAATTTCCTCCCTAACTCAATGTACCTATAGACGACGCCTGAGTGAGATGTACCATAATTACCTAATTAGATTAGCCAAGGATTAGCCTAATCTAATTATGTATGTAATTACACTACAGCAATTTCAACACCACAGAATCTTTGCTACGATCACACTAAACATAATATACCAGCAGTCCGTGAGTAGGTAAATAATATCTTTGAACTTTGAAGTTTAACGGCCTCCGTAGCCCAGTTAGTAGTGACTCTGCCTACGAAGCTGGAGGTCCCGGGTTCGAATCCCGGTCAGGGCATTTATTTGTGTGTTTATCACGAATATTTGCTCCTGAGTTATGGTTGTTATGTATGTATTAAGTATCTATATATGTACTTATCTATTATATATATCGTCGCCTAATACCCACAACACAAGCCTTATTGAGCTTACCGTGGGCCTAGGTTGATTTGTGTAAGATTGTCCCGTTATATTTATCTATTTATTTATTTATTAAGAAAGCTGAGACAAAATAAGAGATATTCAAAGTGTAACTTATCGCAACCACTAAATTACATTTCCCAACGGTATCGTTTGTCCGAATTTTCATTTTAGCAATAAGCCAATTAGGTACCTATATGGAAAACCCAAATGCCTTATATTTTGATTTTGTTATTAAAATTGCATGAAAAAAAAAAAAACATTATAAAATATTTGTACGCCAACCGGCAAAACATAGTGGTTCGCTTTATGCTTTAATTTTAAGATCTATACATGTACCGATGTTTTACAAATAAATACATTCATTCATTCATTCATTCTTAAAAAAATGCTTATCGGTTAGGTTAGGTTTGTTTTATAATCTTCCTGAAAAACTCAGAGAAAAACGGCTTTTAGGATATATGAAAATTCGGACAAACAATACAGTTGGGAAACTATTTTAAGACATTCAGATGTAACCATTCAGAGTTCAAACAGTGTAGCTGCATAATATGGCCCTGATGGTGAACGACGCGATAAAATAAATGAATTGAATTGAACGGTCACCGTAGCCTATAGACGCTTGCAAACCTTCTATCTAAAACGTGGATTGTCAAAAAAAACCTATTTAATAATTATAGTACGTGCTCACAAAATGTCACCCTATTTAATAATTATAGTACGTGCTCACAAAATTTCACCCTATTTAATAATTATAGGACGTGCTCACAAAATTTCACCCTATTTAATAATTATAGTACGCGCTCACAAAATTTCACCCTATTTAATAATTATAGAACGTGCTCACAAAATTTCACGAGAATCGGTTGAGAAATGCGACCTGTACGTCGATCACGTAACGCATTGTACGAACGTCGGGTAGGTCTAAATGTCACTTTTTTATTTAAATTGCACCGACGCGCGTTCGGTACGTTACGTGATTACTCCTCTAAGTACAATTTAACTGTCAATTTTCCATATAATAAGTGTCATTTAGACCTACCCGACGTTCGTACAATGCGTTACGTGATCGACCTACTGTAGAGGAGAACAGTCGGACAGCGGGACATCGGACACTGGACACCGGAAAAACTACAGATGTATTAGGAGATCGGACATGCCGGCCGATTTGTATTGAGTACGCCTGTCGCAAGTACATTAACCCACACAAAGCCCAACTAATTGACAAAACAAAGCACGCACACATCTAAAACACACACACTTGTATACCTACGCTCTTATTGGACGATACACGCGCATCATATCAGGCATTTTGGGAAGAAACGTAATATTCTCTGCGATCAGCACGCGTGCACAGTATGGCAGAGTATGCCCATTGAGCTAACAACAGCGACGCGGCCGCCGGCGGCTTGTCCTCTCTCTAGTATTCTATGCTCTGAGGGAAAAACGATATCGGCCCAAACTGAAGTAGGTATACCTAAGACTTCGCTGCGCTCACTAGTTCGATTAAATATTGCGCACACAGATAAAGCAGGTACAAAAGAATAAACAGATACAGGGAGATAGAGGTAAAACTACAGGCAGTCTTATCGCTAAAGAGTTCCTACTGAAAGTGTATGTATGTATGTATGTAACCACTTTACACACACAACCAACAATAAGAGGTTATAGTACATTATGATACAAGTGTGCTAAGTTGGTCATTACACTCGAGTCGGTTTTTGTTATGTATTTTATATGATAATGTTAAAAGATATGTAATGAAAAGGCACTAGTGCGATAATGTAATGTAAAAGTCACGGCATGGGTAATATTCTGCATTATTTTGCTAATATTTAAAAAGATATGTAATGAAAAGGCACTAGTGCGATAATGTAATGTAAAAGGCACGGCATGGGTAATATTCTGCATTATCAGTGTAAATACGCTGTAATAAGACCTATTTTACGAGCAGGTGTGTAACATAATAAGATGGCGGGCCTAGGTTCAATCCCCGGTGGAAGCAACTTGTGCGCAGTTTATTATATTCCTGACGATAAATAATGCGCGAGAAAAGTTGAAATTAAGCCCGCCCCGGGATGAGGATAGAATTAATTTTCTTGGAATATGAGCTTGTGTTAACTTTACATATTTAGATACATGTAGCAGACTACGCGCTACTAGCTTATGCCCGCAACATTCGTCCTATACCTCATCATCATCATCATCATCATATCAGCTGAAAGACGTCCACTGCTGGACATAGGCCTCCCCCAAAGAGTGCCACAATGGCCGGTCCTGCGCCACCCGCATCCAGCGGACTCCCGCGACCTTTACCAGGTCATCAGTCGACCTTGTGGGGGGCCTACCCACGCCGCGCCTTCCGGTACGTGGTCGCCACTCGAGAACCTTTCCGCCCCAATGGCCATCGGTTCTACGTGCAATGTGCCCTGCGCGTCCTATACCTACTCATTATTTATATATTTAACAAAAATATGAATAAATAAATAAAAATAAATAAATATTTGCGGACAATCTTACACACATCAACCTAGTCCCAAACTAAGCAAAGCTTGTACTATGGGTACTAGATGACGATATAGATACTTACATAGATAAATAAATACCTAATTAAATATATAGAAAACATCCATGACTCAGGAACAAATATTCGTGATCATCACACAAATAAATGCCCTTACCGGGATTGGCGGGATTCGAACCCAGGACCTCTTGCTTCGTAGGCAGAGTCACTACTAATTAGGCTAAAGCGGTCATCAATATAAATAAATGAATGATGATGTATGAATAAATGAATGATCAGTTTCACTGTAGAGTCAAATTACAGTCTCAACTCTTTTAAAAATGTAATATAGTATCTTCTGGCTGCAATATTATATCTACATAAGTATTAGGTACTTGATACTTCAGCTCATGAATGCTCTATAAAAACGTTAAAGAAGATTTTTACAGGGCATCCAAGAGGTATTTGTCAATTACTTGCCTTAAGGGGACCTACGCCTACCAGTATAAAATCGAATAGCAAATGTACTATTAGACTTACCACAGGAGGACTTCTTTTCACTCATTTAATCTCAAGCGGTTCAGCGGTTTAAGAGGAATGCCTATCTGCGATTTTCCTGTACAAACGCTCTCGACTGTTTCCTCCCTGGTTTTTGAACCTAGAGCAATGAGTTTTTCAAATAAGCTCAATATCTATGCCGCTATGTTTCGCTTTATTGGATCTTTTTATTTTAAGGATTGCCATACAAAACGTTATTTGACATTCGCAGGCCAACGGCGTGATATTTTAAGAAACTTACGTAACAAACATTCATAAATTGGCTTCCCATTTGCGCCAAATTCCCCCTTCCCTAGAATAAACTTGTATAAACTAGATTAATTTGAGAAATTGGTTTGGGACGTGATATTTTGGGTAAACTAGTTTTCTCAAATTAATCTAGTTTATACAAGTTTATTCTAGGAAAGGGGGAATTTGGCGCAAATGGGAAGCCAATTGATAAAAGTCTGATACATAAGTTTCTTAAAATACCACGCCGTTAGCCTGCGAATGTCAAATAACGTTTTGTATGGCAATCAAACCACCTTAAGAAACTTACAGCGCCTCAAAAATCGCAAAAACGGCTTAATTGAAATAGCTGCTAAAAAGGCGCAGTTTACAAATATAACAACAAATATACAAAAAATCAAAACATAGCGGCGTAGATTATTTCTTCCTCTTGCAGTTTCCAAAATTGTATGATGATTCGTTGCGTTTTGGAGGAGGAAACAGTCGAGAGCGAAACCTCGATTTTTGAGTTTTTTGCGTGGGAATTTAAGTTCGAGCTGCAGTTGTCCTTATCGCATAGACAGCTCCCGCCGCCCACAACAGCGCTACAGAAACATTGCGTCAAAAATTTCAGATCTCAAAAGTTGCAGCTAGGCATTGCTCTTAAGCGTGCAAATGCAACACACAGACAGATAGACAGAGTTACTTTCGTATTCATAATATTGGTATGGATATGAAGATATCCTCACGAAATCACGCTCAACTGCTTCTGATTGAGTACTACATACTCACGGCTCGTCATCATTTGGGAGTACGAGAGCACGCCAGGGATCGGAACCGGTTAATTGCTAAAACCTCGGTTTACCACAAATCTCGAACTATTTTATACTTCACATGTAGGACTCAGTTGTGTTTTGAGGTAACGAGTGCGTATTAATAGATTGCCCAATTAGAAATGAAATTATTATCAAAAGAACGAAAAAATAACGTTTTCGTTCCCATAAAAACAATACCGGTTTCCGATCCCTGGAGCACGCTAAAATTGACAATTTGACAGACAAAAAATAGAGTTTATTCAACTTGATCTATTTATTTTTATTGGTCACACTATCATTACTCATTACATAAACAAAAAAAAAACGAAATACCTGATATATGTATATAGAAAGAGACCATATTTATGAACCAATAACAGACATGCAACAGCACTTAAACAGTTCGAGGCGTTTACACCAATTTACTTTAAAACATAACATTAAGTAATACAACAACCTAACGAAACAATACAGATACATTAAATTATACTTAAAAGCAAAGTACAAGTACATTAAGGCGGCGTGAGCTCCAGTACTGATTTTTAAAAAATCGTAGCTCTTGTTTGGATTATAATACGGTTGCCCTAAATTTAATTAGAAATCTTGAGGGCTTTTTCGAGGGAAATCAGCTATTCGAATCCTGAGTTTTCGACTTTCGCTCGATAGAAAAAAATCACGAACGTAGGTCTATAATACACTTTTTTTTTTTTTTTTTTTTTTTTTTTTTTTTTTTTTTTTTTTTTTGTTCTTTGTTTTGTTTTTTAAACCCATTGTTTTGTCCACGAATAAATGTTTTCTTTCTTTCTTTAAAAAAATTGTAACAAATTATGCACACAGCTAAACATATTAAAGTTGGTTCTAAAAATCGGCAATGTCATGTTTGAGGGAAATCAGCTATTACTTTTTTATTTATTAAAACGCACAAAAAATTAAAATTAAAAAACATGATATCCGCGCTTCCAAACACGCACTTCCATCTCGCTCACGCTTACGCTCAGTGAGAGGGAGAGAAGACCACGAACCTACGTCCCCTTAAGATGTTAAGCCCAAATTTATTCCAAGACACAAACTTTAGAGACAGTTTGACCTAATCGAAATATTTAATGCATTCCGAGGTTCCTATGACTAACGTTTATTTTTTTCTTTTTTTTTAAATATACGACGGTGGCAAACAAGCTTGCGGCCTGCCTGATGTTAAGCAGGTACCGTAGCCTATGGACACTTGTGAGTCCAGAAGAATCACAAGCGCGTTGCCGACCCTTTATTCAGTTGACGATTCGCTATATTGGCAGATATAGACATGCAGGTCCCTCACTCCCAACATAGCGCACCCTAGGGAGCTCTGGCGACCTTACTCACCACCAGGAACCAACACCACATGCTTCATAGCATGCAATAATACAGCAACACTACAAATCAGTACTTCCCCAGTTAGGCTGCTCCACATACGAGCGAGATGACATTCCGCTGTGCCCTAGCTCTCTAAAAATATTATAATATATTGTTTATTATGATGAATCCATCAGAGCAGTGCGAGCTGTGCGAGGCGATCAAAAAAATTCACCCATTTTCATTGCTAACTTCGCTCATGCATATCTTCCTGTTGGTGGATTTTTCCCTGGGACACCGCTCCGCTCAGCTCTGGTCAATACTCATTAAGGATGACTCACGTTAGAACGGGCCGTGTCCGGCCCGGGCCGTTTTCTAACAAAAACGACGGCGTTTTTGCGCGGCCGAGCCGTACCCAAGTCCGGCCGAGGCTCGGAAGTGGCTCGTCGTCGGCACGGCCCGGCCGTGGCTTGGCCGGGCTGGGGTACGGCTCGGCCGCGCAAAAACGCCGTCGTTTTTCTTAGAAAACGGCCCGGGCCGGACACGGCCCGTTCTACCGTGAGTCATCCTTTAATCTCAGATTAAGTCCCTATACCAGTTTGGGCTCGGCCATTATGTCTGCGCTGCGGCGGCGTTTATTACGCGTTTCTCGGTAATAAACGCGGGTTTCTGTAACATATGACACATGTGGCCAGGCCCTTTGGTCAAATCGGGCTAAACAAAGAACAAATACATATATCTTTTCAAATGGAACACTACATACTGCATTAACATGCAAATTAGATGCAAATGAGTTTTGAACTTCAATGAAAGTTTGTATTTTATTGCGCAATTCCAATATAGCTGTTCACCATTCGAACCCTAGCTAGGGATTTAAATGCTACATTAAAATTAAATTAAATAGAGTTTTAAATAATGCACTCTATATCCAGAGACTCTACTCAAATACTTTAATACTACAATCGGATTTGAAACGGATTAAACGGATGTACAGTGGACGCCAAAAATATGTTTACAGTTTTCGCCTTATTACAATGGAATAAGGTGCAAAAGTGTAAACATATTTTTGGCGTCGACGTACAACAATTCAATGCACTCTGGTGGCTAACGTTCTAAGGCTTAAAATACTCTTTTTAGGGTTCCGTACTCAAACAGTAAAACGGGAACCCTATTACTAAGACTTCGCTGTCCGTCAGAACCGTGATACCTAGCTAGAGAGTTGAAATTTTCACAGATTATGTATTTATGTTGCCGCTATAACAGCAAATACTAACAAAATAAAATCATTTTTTAAGGGGGGCTCCCATACAACAAACGTGATTTTTTTGCCGTTTTTATAGATAATGGTACGGAACCTTTCGTGCCCGAGTCCGACTCGCACTTGGCCGGTTTTTTTACTTATTCATGTATTTTTGGCTACAGTTTTTTTGGGATTCCAACAAAGTCTAGTTTTTTTGGGATTCCAACAAAGCGCGCGTGAAGACCGGATTCATCCTGAGGGTCGTGAGATTGGAGTCTCACCATTATGTGAATTTTAATTCCTCTGTGGTCAGAGTTCCAACAGACCTTCACTAAGGAAGAATTTTGGCCGAAGGGAGTCAAGTTCCGGCGTTTTCGCGGTCGGTTACCTGACACCACGAAGTTGCGCGCGCAACACGTCGCAGTGATAGTGCGTTTTTTGTAGTTATTAATAAGTTTATAATGATATGTATGTTAGTCTTTAAGGTATTTGTAATATGGGTCTTGTAGCCTGATTTAAATAAATAATAATAAAAATAGCGAAGAGTCTCGACCGTCACCTTAAGGCGCTATAGTATCATGGTCTTCTCTCCCTCTCGCTGAGCATAAGCGTGAGCGAGATGGAAGTGCGTGTTTGGAAGCGCGTATATCATGTTTTTTAATTTTAATTTTTTGTGCGTTTAAATAAATAAAAAAGTAATCACTAAGTTCCCTCAAACATGATATTGCCGATTTTTAGAACCAATGTTAATATGTTTAGCTATTGTGCATAATTTGCTCCGAATGTTTTAAGTGAATTTTAATATGTTTTAGACCTATGTTCGGGATTTTTTTCTATCGATCGAAAATTGCTTAATCGTGTTTCGAATCACTGATTTCCCTGCAGAAAAGCCTCAAGATTACTATTCGTATTTTTTTTAAACCATATTATTATAAACAGACGCATTATATTGTTTCAAAAACTAAGTTCGCTTCACTTCGCTGAACCTATAGCGCCTTAAGAGACTCTCGCTAGATGGCTGGATCAAGGGTCAGATACAGAAGGCGGTACTCCTGAATACTGCGCGGATAGTCAGGAGGTTCCTGTCTCTGTCGCCCTGACCACCGGTAGCTTAGGCCCCGCCTCACTGCCGGCGGCACCCTAGGTTAGGTTTTTATGATGATTTTATGTTTTGTATGTATTGTTTTATATTTTACTTTTTATATAATTATTGTAAAAACCTAGCTTAAGATAAAATTTAAATAAAGAAAATAAATATCTGTACAGGACTGTATTGTCAATGCCATGTCATAAAGGCGTGTATAGATACGTATGTCCTTATTTATGTACCTACGTATATTAATACCCATGACGGTACCCTACCCACGTTATATCTTGGGATTAAATGCCAATGCGGGCTCCAAGCTCCCTTTCACAACCGGGTTAGCGCTAGAAGGATGTAATCAATTACCTACCTACTTATAGGGAACATTACTGCAATGTTCTGCCGCCAGAGTGCAGCACTAACACAACTAGTAAACAGTTTTTTTGACAACTTTGACAAGTCCTTCAAAGCTCTGGATCAAATAGTGAAGAAAATATTTCAATGAATAAAATGCATCAGTGCCGCGTAATTGGATGCAAGAATGAAGGGCATCATTCATTTCCGAAGGAAACGATGATATGAAAACTATGGGAAGCGGCAATACGTCGTAAAGCAAAAAAAAAGCCCTCATCCACCTTTAAATGGCTATAGGATGCCATTTTAATATCACAGTACAGGTATTTTACACACGAATGATAATTTGATAATAAAACGATTGTAGTTTAACGCGTTTTCATAAATTATTCGTTATTGTTTGTTAGGTAAATAAATATGACATTGTACGTCATGGCGGTTGGTTGGTGCCGGTTAATGTACGGCCCGATAATACGCGTCCATCTATCGTTATCTCTCTCTTTTTGTATAAGTTAAAAAGAGACATAGATATAGAGGATGCCAATTATTGGGCCGTACATTAACCGGCACCGGTTTGTTTACGGGTTGTGTTAGTGTCGCCCTCTACGCAGAGCTTTGCGTAATGTTCCCTATTAACGCAGTTTTTTTTTAATACAGACTATTTTGGGGTTCATTATTAAAGCAACATACAGCACGAGATGGGGTGTGGCAATTCAAGATAACTGTTGCGTGCGGACATCAGAGCGGCTCGCGACGTCGCGAGATTGCACTTATTATAAAATGTGGAGCGAACATCGCCGCCATTGGCATGGCTGTTAAGGGGAAGTGCGAATACAAAGGTGAAATTACCTAGAATTAAAAAAAAAATCTTTGCTTAGATGAATAATAGATTAAGTCTCGATGGCGTCACGTCTGATTGCGTCAAGGGCAAAAGCCTTTTCTTTTATAACAAAACTATATAATTAACAATGTTTTTGCCAGTGTATCACCGTCGTTGGTTTTGTGAAACAACACATTTGACCTGTATTTTTTTGAAAATCAAAGTAAGGCGAAAGCTATTAAGAGACTATTTAATCCTACTTGCTTAACATGCTCAATTAAAGCTGCATGTAGGTAGTGCGTACATGTAGTATCTCACTATGTATTTATATTTATTTCTCTCTCGCCTTTCACAATTAATTATATAGTTGTGAAATTATAATTGTATGACGCTTCCGTGAGTCACCAACTGTGCTGGCTGAAAATCAGCGCCGTAGGTGTCTGACTGACACCTCAACATAATGCTGAGCCAGTGTCCGGTTCACTGCCGCAGAGACACACTTGTTACATGTTTTTTACTGTTATTTTTATTTATTTTTGCTTAATATGTGTGTCCTGTGTGTTAGTGAATAAATGTATCTTTCTTTCTTTCTTTATTTCTTACTAATTGGATACGTTGAATAAAGTTAAATAGGGTTACTCAAACACATACAAACAATAACAGTGCGAAATGTAATTATCTACAATATATACCTATGCTATCGCTGTTGCCATCTTCGTACAACCTACTCGTAAAAGGTAAAACAAACATATCCAAACCATAGCTTTCATTAGGGTGTGAAATCATCAAGATATAGGCTTTAGCCACGGATCAGACAGCCAACCCTTCCTCCGCTGCCCCTTAACCGTTCTCCATAAATGATAATGGGCGGCCTAATAGGGCGCCGTTAATTTGGCGCGCGCCGCGATCCAATTTCCCTTCGTCGAGCACCTTACTGCATCTGTAACAGCGAATTCACGTACAAATCATACAGTTAAGGCGAGGCCGGTTCGCGATCTTCTCTCCCTTTCACTGAGCATAAGCGTGAGCGAGATGGAAGTCCGTGCTCGGAAGTGTGTAACATCGCTTACACACTTACTTAGTACATATTAATTGATTTTTGGAATACTGGATAATTTATTAAAAATCTATCTGGTTATTGATTTAGAACTATAAAAAAGCAATCCTTTTTTTTTAAACAGATTTTCGTTGAAAGTTACGAAATCTCGAACATAAAAGTTTATTTTTATGGTGATATTTCAGATTTTTTTACAGACTTACCAAGCTATTTTTAGGGTTCCGTACTCTGTCCGTCCGTCTGTCCGTCCGTCTGTCTGTCACCAGGCTGTATCTCAAGAACCATGATAGGCAGAGAGTTGAAATTTTCACAGATTATGTATTTCTGTTGCCGCTATAACAAAAAATACTAAAAACAAAATAAAATATTTTTTAAGGGGGGCTCCCATACAACAAACGTGATTTTTTTGCTGTTTTTATAAATAATGGTACGGAACCCTTGGTGTGCGAGTCCAACTCGCACTTGGCCGGTTTTTTATTAATATTATGTTCTGTTATTGTCTTTCTTTGTTTATTTTTCAGTCTGCAATAATTTTTCTGTAGTAGAATTCCATTATTTCTTCACACTGGAAGCTCAAAAATCAATATTTTCGTCAGATCGTGAACCGGCCTCGCCTTAACAACAAATAATGTATAAAATAAGGAGTATTTAATACTGCCCGAACTAGGAAACCATTTATTTTTTTCCAAATTAAACCATTTCTGAATTTGACACTCAAACTTCGAAACTGTTATAATTTTTACACTCGTGCGTGGAAGGCATAAAGGCCTCAACACACCGTCGCGTGCGTGGGTTGGGCGCGGGCCCGCGGGCTCGCGTTCGATGTGTGTTTGAAGTGTAGTTTCAATGTTTCACAACTTGCGCGGGCCCGCGTCCGACCCGCGCCCGCGACCAGTGTGTGGAGGCCTTAAAAGTATCGTCGTATAAGTCGCCCAAGTGTGAGTCGGACTCGCGCACGAAGGGTTCCGTATCTCTAAAATCTATAAAAACTGAAAAAATCACGTTTGTTGTATGGGAGCCCCCTTAAATATTTAGTTTAGTCTGTTTTTTAGTATTTGTCGTTATAGCGGCAACAGAAATACATTATCTGTGAAAATTTCAGTTGTCTAACTATCACGATTCTACCACGACCACGATACTATCACGACCCTATTAAATTACCGTTTTGCCATTTGGGTACGGAACTCTAGAAACGAAGAATTGTTTAAAAGTTGACGTCGCACTATACTGCAGCGGGAACATCACTGCAATGTTCTGCAGCCAGAGTGCAGCACTAGCACAAACCGTAAACCAGTAGAGGAAGATAGGGACTCACACACAAATGCACAATTGATTGTCAAATGAGTGACAAGGATGCATGCATAGACAATACCACAAGTGGGAACGAGATACAATGCCCACTCTGCTAGTGTCGCCCCCTACGCGGAGTTCCAGCCTAGTTCTCCGTTTCAGCTAGGGCCCAAATTGGTTCGTTTGTTATACATATGTGACGCAATATCTGGGTGTTGCGTCACATATGAATTTAATATGTCAAAACATACTCCACACTCAAATCAAGACCATAGAGATGGCAAGGAATCGTGGTCTGACGAATTTCTTTCGAAAAAAATTGTCGAGTACCTAGTATCTACATAAAGCGCAGAAGCGATGCACCCTGAATGTATTTAGAAGGGTGTGTGTTATTGGAATCAAACCTATTGAAACACCCTTGTAAGTATATGCAGGGCACATCGCTTCTGCACTTTAAGTGTAGAAAAATAACACACAGACAGACTTATTTACTTCCGAGTTAATAATCTTTGAACGAATAGGTAATGCACGTTTAATAATACAGAATTGTACACGGTATGATCCCACTGTTTGCTTTTACTCTGTGACAGTAGGTACGTTGTAGGTAATCTTTAGCAACACAATATCTGTTAACTCCCTGTGAAGGTTAGTTGGAGGTAATTTCTGGTGCCTATGCAACCCTCATTCGGAGGTATTACTTATCCGAGGGTGTGGCAGGTCGTAGGTTAAGAAAAATATCTAGACCAAAAGGTAAAGGTTCAATATTGGTAATTTCGTAAGGTGATGTGAAAGATGTTATTTCGCTTTAATGTTGTCGCCATTTTTAATACTATTCTTGCTACCTCAATAGATCTAGAATTACATTACACGTCTTTGGGATTAACACCCTATATGTTCTCCAAAACTTAAGTAGGCTACGAAATCATTACCTATGTGATTTAAAAGTATTAACAACTCTGCTGATGCTTCGAGCACTACCAAAGATTTCAGCCCAGTTTTATAAAAATCTGTTATACTATTTGTCGATTCGTAATGTGTAAAGTGTACTGAGTTACTGAATATTCAATTTGACGTAAGTCTAACGGATCTTTATAAAAGCAGGCCTTACTCTATTACAGTTCTAACAGCCCACTAATACAGCCTCAAATATGACGTCTGCTATCAACTTGAATACATATTATACTATAATACTGTGACGATTCATACCTACATCCTAAAGTATACAACTATACATACAATATTAAAACCGTCATACTATTGACACATTCGTTCATTCCTAACGTACGATACAAATTCCCTTTTACAATAAACATAAGGTTTGTTATTCCTTGATTTGTCAGTATTCTCAATGGCAATAATATCATGTTCACAGCAAATGACAGCGAAAGTCCTTTTCGGAAGCGTCACTTCGATCAACGAACTCAAGCTGCAAGAGAAGGCTGAGCGGGAAGCGCGGCGGACGCACTAGCGCCACCTAGCGGCAGGTCAGTGAGTTACAAGTTTTGGTAAACTGGCAGAGATGGCGCTAATCTAAGAAGCGCGGTAATGGAGGCTTCGCGTTGACAAGTTAGCTCATAGTTGTTACGGCAGATGGCGTAAAAATTAATATTAAAAGTTACGTGACATGATGGTAGATGTCGCTAGTTAAAGAAATAAGTGTGAAGTGTTTCTTCAAAGCTGCACGGCTAGAGTCTCGCTAATGAAAGTTGAGCCTGAGTTTTTAATTAAATTTTTATATGGCAACAGTAATATCGTTGTCAAATGTGTCAAACGTCTTAAATTAGTATGATGTCCTAATCTTGATACTTGAAATGGTAACTAAGAAAGTAACTGTTCGATAGTAAATTGGACCGTTTTTGCTTTTTAAGAGAATGAAGGGATGGCTTACTGCTAATATTATTCACATTGAAGAATATCATAAAAAGTTAAAGTATTATGTCTCGTCAGAATTAAATATTTAGAGAGTGGTTTTGATTATTCTTCCTAAATATAAAGAAGAATGAAGTTAAGAGTTTTACTTCATATAACGATTTTATTTCCTTCTGCTTGATCAGTTGCATTGTCTAAACTGAGGGTAAATAATAATTGTTCAAGTATCATTATTATTTTATCGCGTTATACATACGCAGTGTTGCAACACGTTGTTTTTTTTTTATTTACCGCTCTTTTCTAGGCTCAACTTTAATTAGCCAGACTCTATCTATCACAAGACGGCCCGCGAATTCTCACGATTTTTCTCGCACTATACTATACCTATTTTTCTTTGTTTTCTAATAAGAGAGAGACGGATAGTGCGAGAAAAATCGACTTAGCCGTACTGAGTTTATTTGAATTTCCTTTTTCAGTCCTAAGCAAAATTAATTAAAATCCTTCATATTTCTATAATAAGAAATTCTATGAAAATACCTTAAAACCTTATCACATTTTAGTGTCTCCTTGTGATTAACGTTTAACTTTTTCTGTTTCAGAAAATGTGATACGAGTGAGAGAGAGGGAATGTCGTGATCTCGAGAGTTCGTCCATTACGAAAATAGAGTCTAGTATAAATAAATATGATAAATATTTTAATGTACCTACTTTAGATGAACTTTATACTCACTAGAATATAAAAAGAAAAATCATGTCATCGAAGCACTTCAATTCGACGTTAATTTTGAATGTAGATAAATTACAAAATTTTAAACCAGTGTACCTTTTATGCAAATCGGGGTTTTTTTTACAAAATTTGTTAAAAACCGTCCTAGAATTAATTATACAGAAGATAATATTAATATACTCATGAATTTATTTTTTACTAATATTTGTAGCTATACTATTATGTAAATTGCTTTGGAATAGATGGTAGATAAATGGAGAAAATGTTTTTATAAATTGTTTTGGTTAGGTAAAAGGATATTATATTGAAATTTTATTAATGTTTTGATGTAATAAAGTAGTTTTTATATTTTTATAATAAAAATGTTTTGGAAACCAATATTTGCTGCTTTCTTTTTAAGTCACCCATCATCTTGAATAGGTAGAAACTTGTAGGATATCTGTGTCGCGGCGAGACAGACTATCCGTCTCTTTCTAATTAGAACGCTTAGCCCTTGGTCTCCTGTCGACGCCGCACGTCGCGTACATCATCAAGTTGTATGGAAGTGGAGCTACATTTCTATAGATTGTGACGCTGTTAATGGCGAGTGGCGTTAACCGGAGACCATAGCCTTAGAAAGAGACAGAAAATCGATGTCGCCGCGACACAGCTCGCGGGCCGTCCTGTAACCTCTCTGGTCGGTGTAGCTTCTCCTGTATGTACAGATCTGTATACACAATGATGAGTCATACTACTCTAGAAAAAAGCGGCCAAGTGCGAGTCGGACTCGCACATGAAGGGTTCCGTAAAATAAATTGCGGTTTACGATTTATGACGTATTAAAAAAAACTACTTACTATAGATCTCGTTCAAACCAATTTTCTGTGAAAGTTTGCAGGGTTGCAGTTAATGTACATCATTTATATTTTTTTTAGTTTTATCATTCTCTTATTTTAGAAGTTACAGGGGGGGGGCACACATTTTACCACTTTGGAAGTGTCTCTCGCGCAAACTATTCAGTTTAGCAAAAAATGATATTAAAAAACCTTCATATCATTTTTGAACACCTATCCATAGATCACACGTATGGGATTAATGAAAAAAAAATTTTGAGTTTCAGTTCTGTGTATGGGAACCCCTAAAACTTAATGTTTTTTTTCGATTTCAGTGTGAAAATCTTAATACGGTTCACAGAATACATCTACCTACCAAGTTTCAACAGTATAGCTCTTATAGTTTCGGAAAAAAGTGACTGTGACATACGGACGGACAGACAGACAGACAGACAGACAGCCATGACGAATATATAAGGGTTCCGTTTTTTTGCCATTTGGCTACGGAACCCTAAAAAAGCAACTCGCACAAACCACGCTCCTATTTATGAACTCACACTGAACACAAATCTGAATCAAAGTGTGTGTACGCAAATGTCCCTTGATTAGCGTATAGTGATCACATGGTGGTGTGACGTTAGGATACCGCCATGTGATCACTTGACGGTCCCAACCGAAGATCTATGCTGGACATTTACGTTACAATACGATTAAAATCAATTAACGATTCTGATGTTAGCTACTAGTAGCGCCGTAAAGGTGTCAGAGGGGTCGGACGGGTATGCGGGAGGCGAATCGAGGCTAACTTCAGACACGCAAACTTTTGTGCCGCGTACTGTACAGTAGACGGCAAACTTCGTGCGCAAATGAGGGGAAGTGGGGGGGGCAGCTCGCACGTACAATTCGCCTTTGCGCAGGCAAGGTCATTTGCGCACGAAGTTTGCCGTCTACTGTATCAACATGTTGAGCAAATTACCGACTGTGTTATTTCAACTATCCCATTGAATCCTAATAGAGCAGTCACTATTTTCAAAAATAATTCTTCAGTCCCAAAATTGAGCATCTTATATCGTGACAATCGTGTCTAGACAAAGTAACAATTCAAGTTCGACTGGTGCTTTGACCTTTTCTGACTTGTATCGGTTACATTAAGTGCAATTTTTGGTGCAAGAACTGGTAGGATTACTTTCAGATTAACATTGATACTATGGTGTTATCAATCCACAATAAACCATTAACCAGTTCGGTCACAGTGAAACATCGGAATCAAAACGCCCAATTGCAGTTTGTGTCATTTGTTGCAATTGAAACCTTATCACACTTTTAATAAAGTCAACTGTCACTTTCTAAACTTCAAGCACTTAATAGGTTTTGGTCCGAAGACCGCGCTATGGTGACATACAATATGATGCGTTCAGGGCTGTTTTTCACAACGCATACCAGTTTGAAGCACTGGTTACAGCCAGTGTAATTTGAACTCCGATCACTCATTATTGTTACGATTCCCGGGACCATGCTGTACGACTAAAACCACAGTTGAAAATGTTTTATGAATAGATGCGCGTGAGTTGACTGCCAATCGCATTGCGATACTGACCCTAGCCCAATTGAAGTCATGAATAATTTATAACCGATCAAAACGCCTATGCGCCTAATGCCATCATACTGTTTAGTTTTGCAACTGTAGCTACTTTAGGTAAGTACCTAAATAAAACTCAGTCCTCGCGGCTCCACCAGCCCCCCTATTCTGTAACTTGTTTTAAGCTCACCTCAACGCTCACCCACAATTATACCTTGACACCGCGATGCGTAGTAATTAAGCGTAGGTAGAGGTCTAGTTTCGTAACGGGTGACCGGCGGGGTGAGCTGCATTAACGCGTAGCGAATAACAGCCCAGCAGCGTTTTACAAGTCGGTGCCTGTCTATGTCTATATAACTCGTCGGAAATATCTGCGAACCTCGCTTCGCCAAATCTCAAGCTGTCAGATTTTTCTGGTGGTCACCTTGCCGGCCTCTATAAGACCCCATCAAAATCTCACCCCCACCATGTCTCCTTCCCGGAGATCAATTCTATCAGGAGAAATCAGTCGTATTGCAGCTTTATAGTATGCACAAGCCAGGTTCGCACATATTTCCGACGAGTTGTACCACAGAACACTTAATAGAATGGCGATGTGGGCGTGGCACGTGCGCCACTAGAGTTTGAGCATGCCTACAATAGTAGGCGACGTGGAGGAGACGAGGTGGCGACACCGGTCCCGATGGAAATCGCGCTTGATACTCCTTTTATAGTATTTAGTGTTCTGTGGTCTATACCGAACTCGACGGCTTCACAAGACGGCCCTCTAGCTCTCTCGATTTATCTCGCACTAGGTATACGTCTCGTTCTAAGTTTTCTGATGAGACGGATTGTGCCAGAAAAATTGAGAGAGCTCGCGGGCCGTCTTGTAATAGCCATGCTGAATCAGAATACGAAGCACGGCACTTTGGATCTCTAGTCACTCCCAGCCTGTGTTTATGTCAATACGATTTAAACTGCTAAACTTAAGTGGCAGTGGGCGGGGCACATTGCACGTAGAACGGATGGCCGTTGGTCGGAAAGGTTCTCGAGTGGCGACCACGTACCGGAAGGCGCAGCGTGGGTAGGCCCCTCACAAGGTGGACTGATGACTTGGTAAAGGTCGCGGGAGTCCGCTGGATGCGAGTGGGGTAGGACCGCTCATTGTGGCACTATCTGGGGGAGGCCTATGTCCAGCAGTGGACGTCTTTCGGCTGATATGATGATGATGATGATTTCCACTAAACTTTAGCTGAAGTTATACCTATGCATATCTATAATATCCTTTTGGGGGTCATTGTCAAAATGCACTACGAAAGCATAGGCGAAAAAAAGTATAGAATATTTTTCGATAATCCTTGCATTCTTGTCCGCTGGATGCGAGTGGCGCAGGACCGGTCATTGTGGCACTCTTCGGGGGAGGCCTTTTTCCAGCAGTAGACGTCTTTCATCGTAGAGTCGCCAAACTTCAACTAGGTATATGGCGTTACCCCGCGTCATATACGTCGCTTCTCCATATACAAGACCCCAAATCATCGGTAACGGGAGCTATTAGATTAGCTTTCTGGTAATGCAGGCAAGAGTAAAGCCAGCCGCTCATCACGCAAAATAGGCGAATGGAAACTGTACGACAGCGAAAACCTTTGTCGAAAATCCCCAAGATTTATCATCCTAGCGTTTTTGCCAATTGTATCCTAAAGGTACCCGGAGTCCGCTTTGACTTCATCTGATCTTCCAACTCAGGAAGAAAACGAATAATTCCCAATCCAGGTGGAAGTCTGGATCTTCCCAATCATAAGGGTCGCCAGGACGCTCGTCTATCCATACAAACGTAGTTTGGTTCTCTTTTTAAAACGACATGCTGGTATAACATGAAACTTTTCATACACAAATGGGATCCACCATATCTAGGTCAGAAACTAGTTTCTGGTGCTAGAAATAAAAATATAATAAAATAGAACGAGAGCGTGTAGAACGTTTTTCATACAAAGTCTATTATTTTTTCTATTATATTTCTAGTTTATTTTATAGATAAGATCAGATTAAATTATTTATTTCATAATAAAAAAATACATTACAAAGCATACATGTCAATAAAATAAGATTGTTTATCATGATCGCGAAAAACAAAGAAAAATAAAGATGTCATAATTAAGACAACACAAAGTTTACATTGTAAACAAATGTAAGTACACAATAACGAGGAAATAGAAAAACAAAATAACACAAATATATCAACCACTAATAACAACAAGCAACAGAAAAGTTTCATAAAAATATGGCGGACGCCATTGGGTATAAAAAGATACATGTTATTCCAGTACCTATGCGCCGTTTTAAAATGAGAACCAAACTACGTTTGTATGGAAAGTCGGCTTGAGTCGACCATGCTGGAGACTGTTAAACTGTTGAAAAGTTCCTAAAACTCAGCCGTCAATAGCAAGAATAGTAGATTGTACAACAAGCGCATAAAACGAGCCATTTAACCTGAGACGTTTATATCCACCCGAGCCACCGGCGAGGGTGGATAGTTAAGTCGAGGGTTTAAATGGCTAATTTATGCCCGAGTTATACACACTTTTCACTTCGATTGCAAGAAAATGACAAATAATTGCAAAACTAAATTAAATAATTCTCTCATTCCCGTCGCTTGCCGTCACTTAACTTTTTAAAGTTTTTATGTTTAATTTTCGACACGTGATATTAGGTCTTACTTCATACTGCCGTTGATACTGCCAAGTCATTTGCACAATAATTGACTCCTATTTTACCTGGTTTTATTATGGAAAACACGGGTGTGAAATTTATTAAACCAAATCAAATCAAATGACAAGTTTATTCTACGAAGTTTTATTGTGGGTTGGCTGTTGGGCCGGATTATCTTAGTATTTAAAACAATTTTACTTTGTGCACTAGATCATAAAAGTGGTGTTTTGTGCAGCGTACATCCAGCACAAAGGCGAACTTTGCGAGCATGAGAAGTGAAAAAATTATTTATCATTTTAACGACCAATACTTATATGATTTAAATCGCTTCCTGCATAAGACGCCGGCACAAACAAAAGCAGTTTTTGCCCTTAACTGCTGGGAAAAAAACAATTTTACCTTAACAGTGACAATTGTTCATTCAGGGTACCGCGAGCTAAAAGCTTTAAAGAATAACGATTATTTTATGCATTAAAATTAATGATTAAACGAACTTACCTTACGTGAAGTTCTTGTCGTGTTTATTTCAGCAACGAAGATAATAGTCGATATAATTATCGAGTATTATACTGCATAAAATAATCGTTTGGTTTTCATCTGAAACGATAAAAATAATTCAACTAACGAACAACACGGATTGACTTGAATTATATGTATTGTGTTGTACAGTCAAGGAACTTAATTCCCTACCCATTTCTTTAAAATGTCGTTAGACATTCGCAATGCAATAAGGTCGAAATTTATATTTTGTAATAGTATTGAACTGTCAATATGTATTATTTGTCACTTCACATTACAGATAACCTCTTTGCGAAAAGTTCACATTAGCTTTTTTTCTACATTTGTCATGTGTCAGTGTCAATCGAGACAATTGTAAAATAAATTTCACGTTGTTCATTTGAAAAATAAAATGATTTTCGCTAACCGCAAACTATTAAGAGCTCAAATAGTGGAGTTACACCAGGAAAGAATAGGGATTCATGAGATAACACGTTTAAAAGTTCAGTTCACCACAGTTCACCATGTCAACGTAGTTAATCTGTTGCCTAGTTACTAACAAAACACAATACATGCGATATGTCAAAGTAACGCCGCCGTACTCTAGCTAGAGCTCTTATGGTGACGGTTTGCTATACGATATTGAACCTTAGGTGGGTTGGAAATTAAATTCCTTGACTGTACGTTAAATAAAATACAAGAGGAATTACTATACTTAAGGGAATATAATTATCAGCTAACGGTTGCGCAATTGAGTGGAAAGATAAGAGTACAGATTTATCTTAGGCAAACCTAGAAACGTGTTGATCTAGATTCTAGAGGTTGAGTGATAGAGAATCACTTATGGCATTAAGTTCACCTTTTCTTCAAATCAATCAAGTTTAAAAAATGTTACATGACGGGCTCTGATATGAGGGTCATATCATAGGGATATCCCTACTTTACATGAAAGAAAAGGGATAAGCCTAGGGATATCATCTCCTTGATACCACTGGAATCGGGGTCTGAGTGTGGGGTGACGTAGATATAGGAGTTACATGCAATTTCACCTATCAAAAATACGCTGTACCTTACCTACTATTCAGAATTGTACAATTTGCGGCCAATTTTTTGGACTAGCAAAAAGGACGCAACGCAACGGACCCATAAGGCCCTCGAAAAAAAAACCAACGGCCTCAAAAAACCAAAACAGACCCCTTACTTAAAACAGCATCGCCCCTGTCTCGCGACTTGATGTTTTTGTGTGAGGTCTTTAACCCGCACAAATCGCTCTCGTCCGGCCAGTCGTCTAATCTAACGATTCACGCGCAAGGCGTCAGGGCGCGCCTCACACCGTTACGAACATTACTAGAATACTTTTTACAAGCTCATTTGCACTGGTATAGCCTCGTAATATCCATCGGCCTAATTTCACGAAAAAAAAACCCATGCCTAACAGCCAACTCATTAGTTTTTTGTAATAAATTATGAACACTATTTAATGACCCAAAATTTCAAAATAGTTACTTATTTATGACCTATTTTCAGGACACTGGGCCGTTGTTACATTAGTCCTAAAAATAGCTTGGGCATTACGAGTTGAGTAGAAAACTTCAGTGAAGCCCCTCTTGCATGTAGGGCTTATGTTCGTGTTAGACAATTTAAATTATATATAATGTTTATTCGAATTCGTTACCACTACAATACAAGAAGTGTTTTACATATATGGTAACTTTGTCCTCGAAATTTCGCTACCTGTTTTTAGGGTTCCGTACTCAAAGAGTAAAACGGGAACCCTATTACTAAGACTCCGCTGTCCGTCCGACCGTCCGTCCGTCCGTCTGTCTATCACCAGGTTATATCTCACTGATACCGTGATAGTTCCAGTTGAAGTTTTGATAGATGATGTATTTCTGTTGCCGCTATAACAACAAATACTAAAAACTGAATAAAATAAATTTTTTTTTGATAATGGTACGGAACCCTTCGTGCGCGAATCTGACTCGCACTTGGCCGGTTTTTTTTTGTCACGTGAGGCTATTCGATTGAGTTGAAAGGTATACACCTATAGGTACTTATGTAAGTTCTTTGACAACGCCAAGATGATGATGGTTACCTACATCTGTAAAGAAAAAAAAAATCCTCTACCAGTCTAGGATTTTACTTTCCTTTTCATCATATCAGCCGAAAAACATCCACTGCTGGACATAGACCTCCCCCAAAGAGTGCCACAATGGCCGGTCCTGCGCCACCCGCATCCAGCGGACTCCCGCGACCTTTACCAGGTCATCAGTCCACCTTGTGGGGGGCCTACCCACGCCGCGCCTTCCGGTACGTGGTCGCCACTCGAGAACCTTTCCGCCCCAACAGCCATTGGTTCTACGTGCAATGTGCCCCGCCCACTGCCACTTAAGTCTAGCAATTCGAAGGGCTATATCGGTTACCTTGGTTCTGCTGTGGATAGCCTCATTTCTGATGCGATCGCGCAGATAAACTCCCAGCATAGCCCTCTCCATTGCCCTTTGAGTGACATTGAGCCTTCTTATGAGGCCCTTTCCTTTAAGTAAACATTTTTTTTTGTATGAGCTACTGAAATCATTAAATTAGAATTGTATCTAAAACTGATAAATCAAGCTCATTATGTTATATAAACACGCAACATCGCAATTAATTGAACACAAAATACCTTCCTCTATATAAGGAACTAATTAGTCGGAATAGGTTGAACGAAATATTCCAATAATTGGTAGGTACTTTAGTTCCTGTATTTACGTCTACTCGGATTCTCAGGTATTGCAATGATACTATAGGCACATGCGTATGCTATAATCAAATAACTAAATCATGATTTGATGTGTCACTATCATTGATCTTCGTGGTAGTAGGTACAGTCAGCATCAAAAGTAGCTACGCAGTCGAAGACGTGAAAACTTCTTATTCCCTTTGATTAAAGACTTTTGAAGTCTTCGTTTGCGTAGCTACTTTTGATGCTTACTGTACACCTCATTTAAGGGTCGCCAGGATGCTCGACTCTCCATACAAACGTAGTTTGGTTCTCATTTTAAAACGACATGTTAGAATAACCTGAAACTAAATATGTATAGGTATAGGTACACAATAGGATCTGCCATATCTAGGTTGGCAAGTTATTTCTGTAGATCAAAACATTGAGGATATCAAGGAAAAATTAATATGAATACTAATAATAACAAAATTTCAACTACATATGTACATACATAATTAAATACTACTTACTCTAAGGAAATGATGCATGTATAGTTTTACCTTATGTAACCATGGTTTCGCAATAAATATATATGAATATGAATTATGCAAATCAGCAAAATTTAAATAAATACGCTGAATCAAATTCAAATGCGTTACATAAGTCTAAAACCGACCACATGGCGGTACTTTTGCGGACACTGCCATCCTAACTAGTGTTCCAAAGGATTTATGCCTTTTATCTCTTTTTTTAAAGGCTGGCCTCGATTTTGACGCCTAGAGGGCTAAAAGCCTATAAAGCTTTTTAGCCCGTAAGCCTAGTTCTATTCAAGAGCTAGACTCACGGATTCTGAACTCCCACACCAAACAGGCTCACAATAAAATTGGAATCATAGACGCGTCGGTGTGAGCGCGTCCAAAAGCTCATTTTGCCACAAAACAAGCATGCGAACAGGGATCATCGCACGACCGAGGCCTTATAACTGTACCCTGTACCCCAGTCTCCGGGTTATGTAACTAGTCCTCTCTCGTTTGTCGTAGCAGGTACACGGACCCTGCTCCCCTAGTACCCTAGTACCTTTGTGATAATCGAAATCGACCTTTTTTCGCCTTGTTCCGTGGTCCGGTGTGACAATGACCCTGAAAATTTGATTATAGGTTGGCTGGTCCATGTATGACTTCTGCTTCGGCTAAAGTTTAGAGGAAATCTCGTACGTTGATTGTTTTAATTTTAGGATAAGAACAAAACTATAGTTGAAGTTTTATGGGTATGGATCACTAGGTCTGAAATAAAGTATTTTTATTTATTTTTTTATTTATTAATTACGTGAAAGATTTTATAGTGTAGTGTCAGTTTGATTGGATTGGAAACTCAAGTGGAATGACTTTGCTGTGACAACATGGAAATTTTAAGGTTTGTTTATATTTATGTTTAGGTACTTTCAAAATAAAGGATTCGGTGTTGATTCGACCATAGGAGACCTACACAGTGATATGTCCGTAATAAGCACAACTTATCTTTAAGATATCCTACAGTATCAACGTGAAAAAAGATCTATATTTCTTTCAGTACTCTGTATGTTATCTTTCTACACTTAAAACCGCTAACCCGATTTCAATTAAATTTAGTAGATAGTTTGAATCCGAAATAAAAAATTGCTGACTTGATGACAACTTAGTACCTCGTTCCAGATAGCATTCGATTTTTAAAGGAAAAAATCGCCTACGTTACTTGGTTTATCTAGGATATCAAATGAAAATTTACATATACTGTACTAACTCGTAACTCGTCCAAACATAACTCATATTAATGCGTTTAAAAATAGTTTTCCTTGAAATGGAATGACGTTAATCGTCATGTCGTACGATTTTTCTAATCTTATATGGCATAGGGTATAGGAAACTTGGTCATATAAATGTTGAAATTCACTGAAGTACATATCATCCTAACAAACGGTACAAGAACATCAGAAATTAGAATTCCACGTCAATAAATACAATACCCAATCTCAACTTTACTCAATTATTTTAGTGTAGAAATGAGGAAAGCTATGTTGATACTACATCCTTGAAAGTTCAAGACCCAGTTTCGACCTTACGTCTCAACGAATGCGTCAATATTGCATAATGTGTGTGTGTATGTTGCCCGTGTCTCCGAAACGCGGATATGTGGCGTTACATAAAAGTTTACGAAGCTTTTACCTACTTTACACTTCGTTGAGACAATCGACAATATATCCGTAGATTTCACACCTGGGGTGTTATTCGCTACGTGTTAATACGGCTCACCCCTCCGGTCACCCGTTACGAAACTAGAACTCTACCTTCGCTTAATTACTACGCATCGCGGTGTCAAGGTATAATTGTGGGTGAGCGTTGAGGTGAGCTTTAAACAAGTTACAGAATAGGGGGGCTGCACTTAAAAGGTGGTTTTAAGGGCGCTGTCTCACACAATATAAAGCCTTAGTATACTAGTAGCTTTGTAAGCTGAAGAAGTCGAGAGCATTTTTTTTTTTAAATTGGAGTCTACAAAAAAGTTATTATATTAATATTATTATTGAACCTGCTCACAAAATTTCTCGAGAATCGGTTGAAAAATGCGACATTCTTCTGAAACTGCAGAAACTAACGTACCGGAAGGCGTGGCGTGGGTAGGTACTGATGACCTGTTAAAGGTCGCGGAAGTCCGCTGGATGCGGGTGGCGCAGGACCGGTCATTTTGGCACTCTTTGGGGGAGGTCTATGCCCAGCAGTGGACGTCTTTCGGTTGATATGATGATGATGAGAGGAGAACAGCTGGACAGCCGGACATCCGGACAACCGATAATCCGTTATACCTTATGTCGGTAAGTAAAATCAATGTACATTATGTACTGAATCACAAATGCTTAATCGGACATAAAGTTCAAAGGAACTTTATTTAACTGGGTTTTAGAACTCGATATAGATTCTGTCCAACTACCGTCATTCCGATGAAATTATGTCAAAAAACCGATTTTTATTTTGTGTATACTTACTATAGACATATATATATATTACAATCTGTTACATACAATTTTCTACTTCTTAATAAAATCTTTAAATTTCCATTGTTTGACTTCGTTTTGTAGGACAATGCCTCATAACTATTTGTTAATACAAAACGAGTAAGTAACTTTAATTAAGCAACCATAAAAGCTTGGGACTGATATTCTATTTTTTAATCGAATATCAATCATATCAATCCAACATTGTTATACATAACATTCACACGCGTATTTGTCAAAATTTCTAAAAAAGTATTTGTGTGGCAACCGCCATTGGATGTTATTGTCTCAACAAGTCAATATTATCAAACCATTTACATGGACTTGAGTAATAGCACACAATCAACAGTAGTAAGTACATGAACACATTTGTGTCGCAGTTAGAGAAAGTTCACTTTCCTCCATTGATCAGAGTAGAGAAAGCTTTTGTTTAAGCTCTCTCGTGACAAGTTTTCCGCAATTTTAATGGAATTTCTATTCAGTGGAATACATAATTATATAATAATTATGAACCATTTATTTCAGGCATCTAATGCCCGCAGTTACGAATACCTTAAAGACTAACATACATACAAAACAATTATAAAATTCCAAACGAATTATTTACACGCAGGTCGCAGGTACACAAAATTCTGAAGAAATGTCTAATGAAATATTGTAAAAAAAAATTGAGGGAAATCTTAACTTTTTCGTTGGAAGATTATTAGAATATTTTCTGATTAATTCATGCTGTTTACATGTTCGTTTACAATCTAACGCGTATGAATATAAACGAACATAATCTGACTGATTTAAACTGAAACGCACGGTTCTTACAACTTAACGTATAAAAAACTAAACTTATACACTCATAAAGCTACAATCTTTATAGTATTAGTATAGATATAGTAAAGTATTATTACTCACCGGTAATTACTATGTTACGGCCAGGAGTGACGTAAAATAAGTAATTAACAGATACATTGTCATGTCGAATATGGTGTGACGTAAACTATGGTCGAATGGTCGAATCCTTACTTTGTTTTAAAGAAGTAAGAAAAGCATAATGATTAACTGCTTAACTTTTACTTTCAGATACAAATACATCTTCGTGATTTTGACTGTCCTCTTCAATAATGTCAACAACGAAAGAACTTCAAACTTCAACAGCACAGTACACACTACTCCGAAATGTCCATTTACTAAATTAGTAGAAGAAATATTTAAAATTAAAAGTCAAACTAAACTTAGTGATATTGATAGCAAAGGAAAGTTTTTCCTCAACTCTATAGCCGATGTCTCAACTGATGATAAAAGTTCTGATAAATCAGTGCAAGATGCGCTGGTAAATGATATTATAGCGTCCATAAATAGGATTAAGAATAACATTACTGAGACCAATGACGCCGAAAGGAATCTAAACCAAGCAATCATCTTAAATGTTCCTAACCAATTAGAAAAGGCTGAACGAAAAAATTACGAAATAAGTATAAGTGGTATAAAAAGTGGGATCGAGGAAAAATACGATGTAAAACTTACTAATAAAGACAAAATTAAAAATACGATAAATGGAGTTATTTTTACTACAACGGATAAACCAACGTACGTTGAGATATTAACAATAGAACCTAATAATACAAATATAAATAATACCACATCTCTGAACATAATAGAAGTACTGAAGCACCTAATGCCGATGTTTAACAGCACTTTGACTAAAGAACTTCACAACATAACTATAATAGAAAGGAATCATGATAAAAACCATTCGTTTTCAGCTACAAAAAATATCTCAACAATCGTAGTCACGTATTGTGATAATGAAAATTATACAAAAGCGAATGTATCATTTGAAAAATCAGAAACTGATTTGAAAATACCTGACAATAGTACAGAAGATGATTATCTTGAGGATGATGATGAATACGATTACGATGACGTCGTGCCTGAAGTGAACTTAACGAAAAGTGAGAAGAAAGATATAATGGAAGCAGCGGAGTATGGGATGCAGAAAATGCACGAGTTGTACGCTGTTATGGAACCGAAGTTATATTCTATGGGTACGTCTCTTATGAATGCGTAAATGGGCCATTCCCATATTCCATTCCCTTATCCATAGCCGTGGATGTCACTACCGTCAATGCAATTACATTATAATGTAATGATCTAATGATGTATTTATTAAGTCCTTTTTTTTTTTTTTTTTTTTTTTTTTTCGTGTAGAAAACCTGCGAACCAGGTACCCAGCTCTCGGGGGAGGTCTGCGCTAAGTAATTCGGAGGACTCTAGGATCACAGGTTGAACGCACTAGAGCCCTCCTCGCGCTTTGCCCCTGCTGGCTCGTTCTGGGCATCTTCGCCGCCTTCTCTGGGGTGGCCGAGTGCTGTGGCCCCCGCCACAAAAAATCACTGGCGACCCCGTTGACCCCCTTAAGTCGCCTTTTACGACAGGCGGGGGAGACCGTAGACCTATTCTTGCCCGAGTCTACACGGGTTGCACCTGGGGCTCACGGAGGATTACGCCCGCGCCCTCTGCGTCGTCTCCTACGAGAGGGATCTGCCCTCTCCCGTTCCCATTTATTTAGTCCTATCTAAGATAATAAAATTAATCAGCGTATTTTTCTAAATAAGGAGTAGGTACCTACAATTCCATCCACGGCTGTGACAGTGTGCTAGAACATGAGAACAGCCCGAATACTTGCACGTAATCTTCAGCTTTTATCTATCTGTTTTTCATCTAAAAGTAATATGAAGTTGAATGAAAATTACACTCTGGACTCTGGACATGATAAATCGAATAGGTACTTATGTCCCTGTGCGTCCGTCGTCATGGTTATTAAGTAATATAGAAGAGTCTACTATAATTTGAGCTCATTTTGCAGCTCAAAGGAGAAAATTCTTGATTTCATTGTAATATGTGTGCACTATTACGATGTGGCGCTCATCTAACTCGTTCAGCTCTCACCCTTAATTCAGTGGTTTAAGTTTGGAAAAGGATTTTTGGCCATTGGCCATCATCTAAAATGTGTTTTTTTTTAGTTAGACTATTTGAGGCACAGAATGAATCTTATCCATATTACCTTCTTCAGGCCTGTGGCTCGAGGACTCCAACCCGGCCCGCTATGTGGCTGCCTTCAACGCTCCCTCGGAGGACGCAGCCAAGTACTACCGCTACGGATACGCCTCGCTCCAGGCCGCTGCCAAACTGAAACAACTCACCAGGTATGTTGGAAACTTTCGGTGGTGTACACGAGTATGCTACTTGGTTTTGTTATTTTCTGAAATACGTAAATCATCTTCATCTTTACGTTTTCCCCGGTTTTAGGTACCCTAAAAGACAAGTCAGCTTTGGCACCTAATTCCAAGATTTGGTAGGTACTAGTTTTACGAAAGCGACTGCTGTCTGACCTTCCAACCCAGAGAAAAAACTGGATATTGTTTAGAAAATGTTAAATTGAATTAATAAATATTAGGAGACTTACACAAATCTTACATGCCCCTTGGTGACATCAATAATGTAGATGACCATATGTTTAGTAGATATAACTTCTTAAATACATAGAAAACATCCAAGACTCAGAACAACTATTCATGCTCATCACTAGACCTCATTATCTTGTCGCACTGTCATTGCTTTTCCGTAGAGCGTGAATTATTTTTTATCGACCGTCTTGATATCGATGTTTATATAATGCAACAATGCGATTGAATTTTCGCCTTTTAAATCTTTCCTCAATCTCAATGAAAACTTCTTGATGAAAAATAAGTAGATAACCTCATTGGTGAAGCGATATAAATGATTTACCTATTTTCAACTGCAACGACGAAAAGTAACTCATCATTTCCAGTACATCGGGAACTTCAGTATCGTAAGTGGTATTTATTTTCAAATGTTTTGAAGATTCCTTTGTTGAACGCTGATATATCTAGATGGAATGTATAATAGCAGCCATTTTTGAATTACCAGTACCAGCGGCCTTTAAAAAGCATTTGTTTTTTTGTGTGGGGCTGGTCAGTGCGCCCTTCGCATGTATATGCAGCAGGATTTACAGTTGCCGCCCTATGTGAAGATATATATGGAATGTATAATAGCAGCCATTTTTGAATTACCAGTACCAGCAGCCTTTAAAAAGCATTTGTTTTTTTGTGTGGGGCTGGTCAGTGCGCCCTTCGCATGTATATGCAGCAGGATTTACAGTTGCCGCCCTATGTGAAACTTGTGATCACCAAAACCCCCATATGACCCTTAGTAAAGTTACATTGACGATGTAGAGTTATATACAATGTATTGTAATTATTGTGGAAAAACTATGATACTCGTAAACAGTCTTAACTAAGGTACCTACACCCGAGACTTTTATTTCTTATTGTTTTTATCATATATATTTATACCCGATAGCACCACGATAGTTAACTGATAAGGAGTCACCTTATCAGTTGACTAATTACCAGTGACATATAACTCTAAAAGTACACTATCGATATTTAGATAGTCGATAAAAAAATCATTCACGCTCCGATTCCGTAGGGAAAAGCAATGACAGTGCGACAAGATAACGAGGTCTACTCATCACACAAATATTTGCCCTTACCGGGAATTGAACCCAGGACCGTCAACTTCGTAGGCAGGGTCACCACCAAACAAGACCAACTGCCTCTGGTCGGCCATTGATCGCGTTAATGGGACATTGTGAGAAAACGAAGAAAAAGAGCAACATTTTAACATTTTTGCCAAATTACTTGTTACCCTAACAAAAAACTGAACCAAATATCTTGATCCACTTGACCAATTGAATTTCCGATATAAAAACCAGTAGAAAAGTTTAACTTGCCAAATGCGTCAACAAAAACTACCTGTTTGCTTCGACGTTACACTTTATATAATGTAATTGAATTAACCTGAAATGTTAACATTGGCGCTGTTGATATGCAATTTAATCTTATTATGCCACTTTTTCATCCAATTACTTAAGAAGTTAAGACCACTTTACCACTTTCAAGCCAATTTTGTAGATGCTTTGACGAAAATAATTGAATATAGGTACTAGCTACCTTCTTACCTACCGTTAGTACTTAACTACTAATGCCCCATTATGTTGTTCCGTATGTAAATATAGCTAGCAAAAATTGTACAACCATAAGTCAGTAAGCATTAAGCTATTTTATCCTTACATAGTAAAATTAGTACCGACAATATTAGTCAAACTAATTGCTATCTTGATATTCTTTTCAAACTTAATTCCAGATAAATTAGCCCACCATAAGCAGCCACCAATACGTTTATAATGTGTTTCTTGGTAGGAAATTAACATTATTTACGACATTAAGTCAGCATTCTAGCCACTTTCATGCTCGTATAATTAGTTAAGTGACAAGTCTGTCTAGAATTTAGCAATAAACAACCAAAAATGCTGGTTCAGGCGCGCTCACACATTATTGGGCATACCTTGTCATGTAATTCGTCGTAGGAACTATGTATGTCACTTGGTTTAGCGGATATATTAAAGTGGCATGTTGCAACGGATTCGTCCTCGAAGGATACATCGCAGGCAGCCTTACAAAATAAGCAAACGATTGAAACTAGGTACCATAAAACGAGATTTCGTACTTTTCGTTTCAAGGGATGACAGATCAAACCTTATTTAAGCTGGATTCGGCTCAGTTTTAGGGTTCCGTAGCAAAAAATGGAACCCGTATGGATTCGTCATGCCCGTATGTCACAGCTACTTTTTTCCGAAACTATAAGAGTTGAAACTTGGTAAGTAGATTATTTATTCTGCGGACCGGACCGCATTAAGATTTTCACACAAAAATAGAAAATAAATAATCCACGAGTATGGATAGGTCTTCAAAAATTATATTGAGGTTTCTAATATATATTTTTTCTAAACTGAATAGTTTGCGCGAGAGAAACTTCACTTTAACTTTAAGAAAGAAGTAGTACCTTAAACCTGTAATTTCTAAAATAAGAGAATGATAAAACTAAAAAAAATATATGATGTACAATACCATGCAAACTTCCACCGAAAATTGGTTTGAACGAGATCGAGTAAGTAGTTTTTTATTAATACGTTATAAATCGTTTACCGCAATTTATTTTACGGAACTCTTCTCTCTTCGCTTTTTTTGGATGTATTTATGTAAACAAAACTAATAATAATGTTAAACAGACTTCAAAAAAAGGAGGTGGTTCTCTATTATTAGGGTTCGGTACCTCGAAAGGAAAAAACGGAACCCTTATAGGATCACGTTGTTGTCCGTCTGTCAACCCTGTGTCTCAGGAACGCGTGAGAGGTATCAAGCTGAAATTTATATCAAATACTCAGGTCTACTGTCCCTTGGAGCTGTGAAAAAATCGAACTTCTAAGCCAACGCAATCAAAAGATACAGCTGTTCATGCCGATCCGCAAATTTTCGAAACTCGCAAGAAAATCAAAACCTACAGGGTACTTCCCGTGAACTCAGAATCTTGAACTTTGGTACGAAGTAACGTCTTATAGCACACATAAAGGAAAAATTGCGAAAACCGTAATATAATAAAATAAAAAACCGTAATAAAGGCCAGTATAAACTGACACGCACTAAGTATGTGAATACTGAAGACTTTTTTCTATTGTAGGTGGTGTAGGTGGTCCGGAACCCTCGGTGCGCGAGTCTGACTCGCACTAGACCGGTTTTTTATGTATGTTCTCCGATTACTCTTTTTTTGTTTGAAAGCGTATCCTTCCCAGGTGGTACCATGGTCATCAGGTCAGGATCTGATGATGGGATCCCGGATAAATCGAGGAAATTCTTCAAATTGTATAGGCACACTTGTTATTTGGGTATATTTTTGAGGAAATGTGGAAATGTTCATGTATGTGCCTTAGCGAAGTATTGAATGGAAGTTGGTTAAAACTTAGTTTTTATAGTAAATTATATATCATAACGTTGCCAGCTTGTCCTACCTACAGCATATATAAAAAAACCAGTCAAGTGCGAGTCAGACTCGCGCACCGAGGGTTCCGGACCACCCCGTACAATAGAAACAAGTCCACTATAAACTGACACTCACCAAGTATGTTTTCAAATATCAAATTCAAATTCACATACTTAGTGCGTGTCAGTTTATACTGGACATTAAATTTTCAGTGATGTAACCAAAAAATTTACGGTTTTGACAATTTTTCCTTTATCGGTGTTATAAGACGTGGCTTCGTACCAAATTTCAAGATTCTGAGTTCTCGGGAAGTACCCTGTAGGTTTTGATTCCCTTGCGAGTTTTGGAAATTTGCGGCATAAACGGCTGTATCTTTTGATTGCGTTCACTTAGAAGTTTGTTTTTTCACAGCTTCAAGGGACAGAAAACCTGAGTATTTGATATAAATAACAGCCTTGAGACCTCCTCGCGTTCCTGAGAAAAAGGGTCTTGACAGACGGACGGACGGACAACAAAGTGATCCTATAAGGGTTCCGCTTTTTCCTTTCGAGGTGCGGAACCCTAAAAAACAATAAAAGGCTGGCAATGCGCTAGTGATCCTTCTAGAATCTTAAGCATCCATATAGGCTATGTCTGCTTACCGTCAGGCAGACCGTAAGCTCGTTTGCCACCGTCGTAGTTTAAAAAATCACTCCTTACAATACGCCGGTAAAATTACTTAGATTCCTCCAGTATTGTATTCTCAACCTGATCTGAGATGAGATAGAGAGTTAGATCTCCAAGAACTAAGGTGAACGTGCAAATGGCCGACACCTTTATTACAATGCAAGATTGCCAACTATTGGGACAGTGTCAGGCACTAGGACAATTACCTTAACTACTAGATCAGGGACCTAAATATCTAGTGGCTTTGTGATCTGTAGAAAAAATATTTTTTGTCAAATTTCCAAAAACGAAATGCACAAAATAATTTTACATAATTAACGAACCTGCTCACAACATTTCACGAGAATCGGTTTAGAAATGCGACCTGTAGAGGAGAACAGCGGGACAGTGGGGCGTCCGGGCATACGAAAGATTTTTTGCCCAAGCTGTTGCATACTTCGTTCGCTTCGCTCGCTCGTTCAACGACCGCAGCACGGATTTCGGAATAATAGTTATTTGTGTCACAAGGGAGCAAAATAGTATATTTACATTATTTACGGCGAGGGCGGTGTATTGAATCCTGAGCGTAATTAGGGATTCAAGTGTTAACGCCCAAGACGAAGATAATTTTGCTCCTGAGTGTCAAATAAAACTTTTCACACTGACTATGAGGAAAAAATATGCAAAAAAACAAAAAAAATATGTTTTTCTAAAAAGGAAAATAATGTAAAAAATATGTTTGTTTTTAATTGATTACGATGAAATTACAATCGATTATTTTATTAAGATCGGTGTTCAAGTGGCACATTACGTAAATGCTACATGCCAATGAATAAATTACAAAAGTAGCTTGAACAGAAAAGTTGCATTTTGCGCCCTCTCGTCGTGGACCTAACTTACTTTTCTGAATGAAAGGTGTAAAAAATCATTTGTGTAGAAGCCCGGGAGACTCGTAAGCCCACGAATTCAAGGATCTGCGCCGGAGTTCGTAATTTCGCGAGCATCCTGCCAATGCTCTTTAACATAACTCGTTGCTTGCCCAACTCCAATAAGGAGAAGTTTATGTCTAGATTTCAGTAGTTCACTGCTAACTAGTACTTTACTATTTTAGTAAGATGCGATTAAATTTGAAAGACCGCAGTCATGATAACACTGCTATTTATACAGGGAGGTAGCACTAAATATGCGTAGCTACAATATAGCTCAAGAAAATCAGCTGAAAATTTCTTCTCTTTCTGAATCTAGTTTTCTTGAACTAATAATTCCCACTCGGGTAGAAACACCGTTCCTCATGCTATATGCTATCCAGAGGGGTAATGACGTAACGTTCCGAACGAGCGTTGGTACAATTTAACTGTCATTTTTTCGTAGAAAAAGCGACATTTAAATCTACGGAGATATGTAAAGGCGATTCGCAACCTATTAGGCATTCATTATCTCTCAACTCACTCCAGTTTAACTTATCGTGAAATCTGGTCATTCGATTCTGCGGCGCTACCACGAAAATCAAAACTCGTACCGGTAGACTGGGGAAAAACTTACTTTAGGAAAAAATAAGGCTACTTTGATCATTTAGAATGTAGTATAAAAGCAAAAATATTTGAAATGAAGAAGATTTAATCGAGTATACAGCAAGATAGATAACTAATATATTCACTGCCACAGTTCACCCACAAGTAAAAACAATGATTTCGGAGAAAAACCTATTTGATCAAAGTCGCCCCGCGAATCAAAGTAACCCCAGTTGACGGTAGTTCGTATATATGCATCTATGTCACTCAAATATGATCCAAATTTCGAATTTCTAAGTTCGTGGTTATAGCTATGGTGTTTTGTTCCTGATGGTGAGTAAGGTCGCCAGTGCTCCCGTATATCTGTCGACACAACGAGTCCTTAAATCACTAAAGGGCAACGCGCTTGTGACTCCTGTAGAGTTATAGAACCGAACGTATCTGAAAGTCGGAGTGAAACAAATGTATAAAACTAGCTACAAGATATGAGATACGGGAAGAGAAGATGACAAGTGTTCACAGCCAGGTCACTTCGGGGTCAAGGATCTCTTGGCCAAGATGTGACTAGCGGATAGTTTAGACTGTAGAATGTGTGGCGAGGAGGGTGAGACTGTGGAACACTTATTGTGCCATACAAAGAATGAATTACTTTTGCTATCCGCAACCAAAGGAATTCAAGGTGCTCCCGGTGAAATGCATCATCCGTTTTGTGGAAATGATGGAGCGAGCTTGGGAGCAGGCATAAAGGAGAGGGCAAATGCACAAAAGATCCCACTGGGTCGAAGTGCATCCGAAAGGGCCCTCATCTAGATAAGATAAGATAAGCTACAAGAACTTTTCAATAAAATATAGTGGTGGCATACAAATCTTTGCACGATAAGCTAGTCATTAATTCTATCAGCTCCTTACATGGGGATAATTATCTTAAAAGGTTTGCGAAAAATTTGTCGTAGGTATATTTAACGGTTTTACGCTGTAAGTGGCAGATAACAGGTTTAGGCTCATGTCTTGCTTAGACTAGGCTCATAGTTAAAGGAGGGTTGGCACCAGCGCCATTTTTTGATATGACTTTTTTATGGCTATTGTATGTGCTGTTTCGGGGTTAGTATTAGTAACCGTTCTTTTGGTAGCCTATATTTCTTAAAAAATACCATAATCGCCTATTCTCCGCTGGGCAACTGCAGTTGCCGCAGAGTTGCCAAAGTTGATTTGGAGGTCTGAAAAGGCAGCTCTAGTCTAGGGCACTATTCAGTACACCTACAGTCCGTAGACTTGCAGGGTGATTTTAAAAACTGTGCGAAGAAACAATTATTGTACGCCCGAAATGGGCAAACTGTTGGACTTTTTATTTAAGGTGGTTCGATTGCCATACAAAATGTTATTTGACATTCGTAGGCTAACGGCGTGATATTTTAAGAAACTTATGTAACAAACTTTCATAAATTGGCTTCCCATTTGCGCCAAATTCCCCCTTTCCTAGAATAAACTTGTATAAACTAGATTAATTTGAGAAATTGGTTTGTCACGTGATATTTTAGGAAAACTATTTTTCTCAAATTAATCTAGTATATACAAGTTTATTCTAGGAAAGGGGGAATTTGGCGCAAATGGGAAGCCAATTGATGAAAGTTTGTTACAAAGGTTTCTTAAAATATCACGCCGTTAGCCTGCGAATGTCAAATAACGCTTTGTATGGCAATCGAACCACCTTAAGGTGTGATCTATTTTTACACAGTTTTGAACAATAAATGAATCTTATCTTTTCTTATCTTATCTTACAAATAATAGCATGAACTGTTACAAATACTCTAGAATTGACTGAGACTGTTAGTGCAGTTTTTTCTTCTTTGATATTTTTTTTCTATAACTATGTACCCATCTCGTATGTTACAACATTAACGCCTTTATTACACGACTGCAGAACAGGATGTGACCAGATGATATTTGCACTCCGAACCTTTATTACTGCGTTGGTATCTTAACTATCGGCCAAGATAACTGTATAAGTAAGCAGTTACTTAAATGGAATATATTTGCGATTCACACGCGTCTTCCTCTTTTCCCGTTGAGAAAACCCGTGAGCCAGATATCTAAAAGAGGGAGGCAGTGGTGGTTGGATGACGAACACAATAAACTTTCAAACTTGTTTTATTCAAAGGAGTCAAAGTAAGATTAGTGTTAATGTACCTAATTACCAGGCTTTCGGGGGAAACTGAGGACTACATCAACTCCAAGATGGCCGCGATCTGCGCTGTGATAGGCGAAGCTTAATACTACTTGACATCTCCACCATTCCATCGTCTCATTAGACAGCAGGGGAGTCCTTCGGGCATAGCTTTTGTTTCGCGTCTCTATCACTCTGATGTTGAAAGACAGAATGAATGTGGGAGTATACTTATGCCATACAGGGGACATAACATGCAACCGTTCCCCTGTAGGACGAGGATTAACAAGTCGATGCCGAGTGCCGTAATGCTACCAAAACACTATTAAATTGTGCAAGTAATATCAGTCACAGTACAGAATCAAACCCGCAACGAATCGAGACCAAACCGCACCGATTACATGCCCGAAATCTGCTCAGATTACGTATTTTAATGTTTAGGAAGTAGTATAACAGTACCTACCTACTGTTGTCGTCACAATATTTTTACAAATCTTAAGTAAGTATATCAATTTTATCTGCAACTGAGTATGTATGTAAACATGTATGTAACGATTTGAATGTTTGCAAGTGATATGAGGAGCGTTCAACAAAACGTCCATGCTTTTCAGTTTTTTGTTTTTGTGTGTAGGTAGTCAACTAGTTAGTTGTGCGTAGAACAACATATGTAGGAATCATGCTCCGAATCTATTCAGTGGGCGATGTCACAAAATGTCAAAAACTAATCCCCAATACCGCCCCAGATTTATTAGGTAGCACACAAAAATGTTTCATGCTAAATTATAAAATTTATAGTTTAGTTTAGTTTTCGTTTTATTTATTTTTGGAGCTCTCACTGAAAATCAGTGTCACTCCGTGACAACATGCTTAGTGAGGGTCCTATTTAGCACATTATATATTATGCTTGTACCTTTTTAGGGTTCCGTACCAAAAAGGTAAAATAGGAACCCTTATGGTGCGACTCTGTCCGTCTGTCCGTCCGTCCGTTGTTCGTTTTTATTTTCTGTTTAAATGACGAATATGAGGGGGGTTAAAAAATCAAAGTCTAGTAAATAGATCAAGTGGGCTATCATATGAAAGGGCTTGAGTTGCACTTTCTAAAACCGTTATTTTTTTTCTACAGTGGTTAAATTTTGATTTATTAAGGAAAATGTAGAAAAAAATACCCCCCCCCCCCCCTTATCTCAGAAGTTTACGAAGCGAAACTTCTGAAATAATTACATATGATCAAGAGTAACATATTTTTTTTTCTATGAGCCTATTGTGTGTCCCACTGCTGGGCAAAGGCCTCCCCCCGTGATCTCCATGCGTCCCTACTAGATGCCTCTTCCGCCCAATTGCTGAGGAATACATCCAGGTCGGCCCCGTCTGCGTCGCCCGTCATGTGGCACCCACTTGTTAGCTATGCTAGCCCACCTATCTGGATGCATGCGACAGACGTGGCCGGCCCAGTCCCACTTGAGCCTGGCAGTTTTTACACCCACATCAGCTATGCGTGTTTTGGAGCGCAGTGTAGTGTTTCGGACCCGATCCGTCCTTTTGACACCTAGAATACTGGCCCAAGAGAGTGAGTGACCATGTTTGGGCACCGTAGGTTAGGACAGGTAAAATACACATGTCGACGAGTTTCCGCTTTAGTGTCAGAGGAATTCTGATTGCCCTTCATTAGCTCCTTCATGGACCAGTAGCTCTTCCAGGCGTTTTCGACCCGGCGTTCGACTTCCTTGTCTTGTCTGTTGCTGAAAGAGACTAGCTGGCCCAAGTAAATGTACTCGTCGACATAATGTATGATATGCCCGTCAACCTCGACCCTACTCTCGTGCTGTTGGTCATCACCTGAGTCTTTGACCGATTCATTTTTAGTCCAATTTAAAGGCTTGCCAAGCTCAGGTCTTCGAGCATGAGCTGAAGTTCTGTTGCAGAAGAGGCGAAAAGAACAATGTCGTCAGCGACGCGAAGGTTTGATAACCTCTTACCGCCAATGACTATTCCCCTCTCCTCCCAGAAGAAACTGACCAGAAGAGCCTGGCAAGAAACTGCCAGGCTCTTGAAGACTTCTTCAAGCCTGCTCGTGAATAGTTTCGGAGACAGCGGGTCACCCTGTTTCACACCTCACTGTATGCGGAACGACGGACCGGATGACTGGAGTTTAACGTCTGCTGTGCTATTGTTGTAAATGGTGTTTATTAAACTAATATAAATGGGATCACGGTTTTGGTTCTGAAGAGCGGTAACTATGGCAGAATGAGTGATGTTATCAAAAGCTTTGGTGTAACATAAATAATTACAGTAAAAATAAAAAGATATCTCTATCTAGCTTAATTTTTTTTTATATAAAAAAAATTTTTTCTTAATTAAATTTGTAATTAACCTTCTTTTGTATAAAATTTTATGTCTTGTATGTTCAAATTATCATTAAAGTCCCTTCTTTCAAATGAAAAATTAATACTCGAAATCGGTACCTACGCGTGATAAAAAGCTATCGCTGATAAACAAACATACTAGGTTGTAAGTTGTTAGTACCAAAATGCAGAAGGCGCTTTGCAACGGTAACTTCTACCTAGAGCTGTTTAAGATTGTTCAAGAATGAATGGGGTCCTGACAATGACGGGTATGGTGTATGAAAGTTTGTACGGATAACCCTCGGTGCGCGAGTCAGACTCGTACTTGACCGACCGGTTTTTTTTTGATCATATTCTTTACTTTGTGTGCTAAATAAATAAATTTAATGTTTAAGTCCATTTTGAATCTATTGACTGAGATGATAGAGTTCATTATACAATGAACATTTTATTTGGCGCTAAACTTTTTCTTGCAAAAAATGGCACGCGTCCGCAAACAAAAGAAGATAATACCATTGTATACCTGGCTAACAAAGAACCATTCATGAGCCCAGTTGAAATAAATTAAAGTATACGATAAGTGTCACTGACGTCACTGTAATGCGCGTTCGGGTGAATTGCACCCAGAGGGCCTACCGCGAAAGGCATTCGAAGTTTTCCCTCTCTGTCATACCGGTGAGTTCGTACGTAAGTGTGACAGAGAGAGAAAACTTCGAATGCCGTTCGCGGTAGGCCCTCTGGATGTGTGCGAAAGCCGAGTTTAGGCGAAGCGGCAACAGGCGTGGTATTATGCTTTAACTGGGTAACAAAGTAATCTTTATAATCGGTTTAAGTTTTCAAACCAAGGTTCGGCCGTCCCACGCTCGTATGTCTGACTGTCGCAACTCCTAAACCGTTTAACTGGTAACAATACTAACAATGGAATGATTAATTTTTACGCCTAGTTGTGTTTTGTCTAGAGATTTAAAGCAAGTTAATCCAGGTTTGACGTTACAATTACTTAATGTTATTTTTTTAAGAGTCTTGAAATATGGGTGTTTCTTCTGTTTTATATAAAATTTACAATGATAATTTACAAAATTAACATAATATACGTACCTATACATATACTACCGACCGGAGTTCCTCTTTATTGTGAAGATCCTTGGCATCTGACAAAAGTGAATTTAAAATGCTGTATTCATCCTGAAAATGTTCACCTCCTAATCCTTTCTAATGATAAGCAGCTAATATATAGCCAAAGGACGAGTAGGATCTAAAAATGACATAGATTTAATTTGTTATAAGATTTTTAACTTGTTAAGGTGGTTCGATTGCCATACAAAACGTTATTTGTCATTCGTAGGCTAACGGCGTGATATTTTAAGAAACTTATGTAACAAACTTTCACCAATTGGCTTCCCATTTGCGCCAAATTCCCCCTTTCCTAGAATAAACTTGTATAAACTAGATTAATTTGAAAAATTGGTTTGGGACGTGATATTTTGGAAAAACGATTTTTCTCAAATTAATCTAGTTTATACAAGTTTATTCTAGGAAAGGAGGAATTTGGCGCAAATCGGAAGCCAATTTATGAAAGTTTGTTACATAAGTGTCTTAAAATATCACGCCGTTAGTCTGCGAATGTCAAATAACGCTTTGTATGGCAATCGAACCACCTTAAGCATTCATTCCAATTAAACTTACGTGGGTTGACAAGTTTCTAACCCTTCGGAAGTTCTTCTTTCCTGAAGTTCTGGAATAACAACACGGATGAGTGTGAAGATGAACTCCTCAGGGTCCAAAGTATGTCCCCGTTTCCCCGTAGTGACAATTAATAGATACGCGAGTTTAACAGTATTAATTATTAGTGTTATAACATTGGTTAAGCCCAATTATTACACGATACTTACGAGTTAGATGTCCTATTACGATACATTTAATGGTTCACTCACAATGAATTGCAAATGGCCGACACGGTGCGAGCATTATGCTATAGGTACGAGGTACGAGTCAGGTAAGGTGCCAATGTCAGGTTGAGCAAGAGACAATGAAAAATTCTGTGTGACACAGCTGCTTACTGCATAAGTGTATACCTATTAGGTTATTTATTTATCGCCTTTTGTTTTGACTTGTATTTTTTTAACATAATAGCTTCTTGAAATAGGCCTTGTTTTACCGACAAACGTTCCGACGAATTAATGTTGCGCAGAATTTTAATTTAATCGAAAACCATTTTTTCAGAATCAGTAAACTTTTAAGGATTGTTATAAAATAATCCTAACCTAATGGGTTCTGGGAGGGAGTGGCAGTGGGCGGGGCGCATTGTACGTAGAACCGATGGCCGTTGGGGCGGAAAGGTTCTCGAGTGGCGACCACGTAGGTACCGGAAGGCGCGGCGTGGGTAGCCCCCCCCCCCCCCCCCCCCCACAAGGTGGACTGATGACCTGGTAAAGGTCGCGGGAGTCCGCTGGATGCGGGTGGCGCAGGACCGGTCATTTTGGCACTCTTTGGGGGAGGCCTATGTCCAGCAGTGGACGTCTTTCGGCTGATATGATGATGATGATGAATGGGTTCTACAGAATGACCTTGTTGCTGTACCTAAAAAGTAAACGGCTTCTGAGTAACAATAATTCGATGAAATTAAAATTCGACGAAACAATGCATTCGGCGTTTCTCCCCTATTCTGTAACTTGTTTTAAGCTCACCTCAACGCTCACCCACAGTTATACCTTGACACCGCGATGCGTAGTAATTAAGCGAAGGTAGAGGTCTAGTTTCGTAACGGATGATCGGCGGGGTGAACCGCCGCGTAGCGAATAACAGCCCAGAATAGGGGGGCTGTTACTCTTTACGCGCTCATGCGTCTCCACCCGTCACGCCTAACGAAACTAGACCTCTACCTACGCTTAGTTACTACGAATCGCGGCGTCAAGATATATTTGTAGGTGAGCGTTGCCGTGAGCTTAAAACAAGTTACGGAATATCGGGACTGAACTGAATAGACATTAACTTTGGGGACAGGACAATAATGTGAATTCGGAGACCTTGTTTGAACGCGATGTACTTACCTACGGGTGCGAATTCGAGTCACATACGGTACTACAACCATTAACACAAAAGCAATCGCTAAAGGCATTGGAAGAAACGTGGTTTTTGCTTGACTCTTGAGTTTGAGTTAGTCCTATGAATAAATTTTAGTGAGACTGATACAATGTTAGCATGATGTTTTGGAAGGTTTTCAATGGGTCAAGTACGTATGGTTTTGATAATAGCTGCTTACTTGATAGCTTGTTATGTTATCCATACTTCCATACTAATATTATAAATGCGAAAGTGTGCCTGTCTGTCAGTCTGTTACCTATTCACGTTGAAACCGCTGGACCGATTGAGATGAAATCTGGTATGGAGATAGTTTGAGTCCCGCGGAAGAACATAGGATAGTTTTTATCCCGGAAATCAGCCCCCCAATGGGGTGAAATGGGGGGTGAAACTTGGTATGGAGCTACGATATATCTTAACGAGTTCCACGCGAAATGAGTCGCGGGCAGAAGCTAGTATGTACGTGTTTAAGCACTTTATTGTACACAATAACAGGTAAATAATGGATCTCTTCCAAATAATTTATTGAATAAGGCGTTACTTTGCGGAAGTCCATGATATATTACGAGAACAATATTCCTTTGCTATTCCGCTAAAAACGTGCTGATCTCTTCCAGCTAACCTTAGAGTAATTGAGAGTAAGGTATGTAGAACGAGATAGGCAAACTTCTATCTACCTATAGTATATAGATCTCCAGCACTACCTAGTGCATGTTGTTAGGGGAAAATACTTCACTTTCGGATACCGGCGCCATATTTTAGTACGTTGTTAGGCATGTCCACTGGATACCAAAACTGTCGGGAGACAATCTCTAAGGAGTCGATCTCCCCTGTAATGACGTCATCAAAAACGCCGCGGCCACTCTTGGAAAAGTGTAAATTACACCCAAACCATGCAACGTAGGTTCATACACAGGAGGGGTACCAAATGAAAGCTGCATAAATTGTCAATAGTTCATTGCCACATTATATTTCAATATATACGCTAGTTTAAGTACCTACTATTAGCAAAAGTATTAATAAATCAAGAAAAAATCTAAGGACTTTCAGACTTTGCATGTACGTTGCATGGTTTGGGTGTAATTAACACTTTTCCAAGCGCAGCTGCGGCGTTTTTGATGACGTCATTACAGGGGAGACAGACTCCTTAGAGATTGTCTCCCGGCAGTTTAGAATCCAGGGGACATGCCTAACAACGTACCAAAATATGGCGCCGGTATCCGAAAGTGAAGTATTTGTTGGACGGAATCCCCTAACAACACGCACTAACCTGTAAATAGAATGTTATTATTATTAATCTGTTTTTAATTTGGTCCAAGCAAAGCTGGATGACATTTTATTTTGAATGAGAAACTACCAGTCACTGTTTTGCTGGTTTTTCAACCCGTGGGTTCGCATAGCCTTTTTAGGCGGGTCGTAGCTAATGAGGTATTTCGTATACATCAAATAAATCTTAGGTATTCCAAGATCTCTATACCTATTGACTCTATGCCTTAACAGAGATATTTCGAATCAATTACTTATGTCCGATAAAAGCACATAACCGTAAAGGAAAATATCACATTTTAATCGGAACAAATTTTCTCGGTATTACATTATAATTTATTTCTTGCATTCATCAATTATAAAGTATATTCCGCGTGAGTGGAAAGCTGCGCGCGCTCTCTAGAAAGCTTGAACCGGTCGCGGGAGCGGCGCGCGCGCCGATGCCATGCGCGGTGCTGTCTGCGCAGTTGATACGAAGTGGATTCAATATTCTTCAACCCTGTTGGACCCTTTGACTTCCACTCATCCTGGTCTGGAACAATTACTGGCCATCGTTGAAAAAAGCGTCCAGGACAATAAAATATGTGCGACGATAACTACATTTATTTTACAAGCTTTTATTTACTTTCACATGTCCCGTTGTCTGTATGTCTGTCTGTAATCAAATCTTGCAATTTAAATTTGACCCACTTCTAGGATTACGATTGAGCTGAAATTTGGCATGCATATGTATATCGCATGACAATGCAATATTATGATGACATGGAGCTGATCTGATGCTGGAGCTGGGAGGTCGCCATAGGAACTCCGCAATAAAACGACACAACCCCATCGAGTTTTGGCTTGTTAGAATCGTCTCAATGAGTAGTTGATGATAGTATGCAGAAAAGTAAAGTCGGCAATAAAAGCTTGTACCTACCAAAAATTATATTTTTGTTAGAAACTTGTTTGTTTATTCGGTAACGTTAACTCGCGACCTAAGAAATGGAATCACTTCACATAAAGCCGAACGTATGTATTTTTATATACAATATTCCCTATTATATCCCTTACAGTGATAAGATCGCCTTTGAACTTTGGTCTTGTGTGACATGCATATGCTTATACCTGTTATTGAACGATATCTCACGAAAGTTTATTTTTGACCTGTTATTGTGTACAAGAAATTGCTTACATATTTATATGCATACATAAAATATTAGTGTTTTCTTCATATGTAAGAACATGATGAATTGATTAATGTTGGAAAGCACCTAGCATAACGACATCCCTAGCGCTTATAATTGGTATTTTACCATTTAAGTAGCTAATTTATTAATACTAGCGACCTTCGCACGAGTTTATATGTATCATACATGCATATATTATACATATAAACCTTCCTCTTGAATCACTCTATCTGTTAAAAAAACAGCATCAAAATCCGTTGCGTAGTTTTAAAGATACATAAGCATACATAGTGACAGACAGACACCGGGAAGCGACTTTGTTTTATACTATGTAGTGATTAAATACACATGTAATATGTGTATTAAGTAAAACGAACAAAAGAACGAACACAAAATCCTCAACGCGACAAACTACTACTAGAAAATGTTTGTTTTATATGGGAAAGAAATTGCTACCAGCTCTATAACATCTTTTATAGTGACACGAACATAACAAGTGGTAACCGACCAAGTCAACTAGACAATCGAAATGGATAGCTTTTCTATCGTACCAGTTGTCTACTTAGCTTGGTCGGGTTATTGGGACCTGTCGTTGTCGGAAGAGGAAGTCGCATAATGCTCTTATATTGTTATGTCGCTAGAACAAGAATGTCGTTGAAGAAAATTATGGAGATTTTAGTAGGTTGTTATGCTTTCGTAGAAATTGCAGAGTTAAGTGCCGCGGCAAGTTTTCTAAAGTAGTTGTTCATGTTATAATCTTAGACTAAAATAAATACAACGTAGGTATAGTGCAATTTGACAGGTCAGATGAAATTTAATCTTACGACAATTAACTTCATAAAGATTACACGGCCAACTATTCTTACTTTATCTACAAATGGTCTCTTCGTAAAGATGATCACTTACGTCCAACTGCTGGACAAGTGGACATAGGCCTCCTCTCATAGATGAGAGGAAACAGAATGTTGCTGGCAGTGACTTCATATACCCTTTGAATTTCTTCGCAGATGTATGCGGTGAGAAAATAGGTTTTTTTTTTTATCTCTGATATAACCAGAAACAGTCCCCGCGAAGGATACGGGCGACTGAATTACATTACATTATGATAAACGATTTGTAATGGAATTAGTGATTTTGTGTATGAATGATGAGTGATGGGTGTAATGGATGATGGGTGAAATGGAGAGTGAATTATGTGCCATTTAACTTTTTCAGGTTATTAACTATTCAGTAGGCAAGTTTGCAAAATGAGGCTATTGTAGTTTCTTAACGAATTATTTCTGCAGGTTGTATGGTTCTAGGAGATTTATGACAGCTGATTTCGTGGTTATATCTCGGGTTTGTGAATTTCGGACAATGTTTTAAAAGGTGGTCGATGGATTGTGCGGTGCTTACATCGCACGGGCAAAGGTCATCGGTGGTTATCTTGAAGCGGTAAAGGTAGGTTTTGTGGTAGCCGTGTCCGGTGAGAATTTGGGTGAGATGGAATGAGATAATGAGAAAATAGGTACTTGAACACAGAGGAAATATATTATGATCTATTATCGAAAGATCATCTATTATCGGAAGATGCAGCGTGGGTAGACGCCCACAAGGTGTACTGACGACCTGGTAAAGCTCGCGGGTGTCCGCTGGAAATGGGTGGCGCAGGACCGCTCACTGTAGCACTCTTTGGGGGACGCATATGTCAGTGGACGTCTTTCGGCTGATATGATGATGATTATCGAAAGTACCCCATTGAAATCATCCTCCTAGCGTTTTTCCCCCTTGTATCCTAAAAGAGCCCGGGCTTCGCTTTGGCACCGAATCCCATGATTTGGCATCGGCACTAGTTTTACGAAAGCGACCGCCATCTGACCTTCCAACCCAGAGAGAAAACTAGACTTGCTTACGATGTTTTCCTCCGTCGAAATACGACTGTTAAATACCAAATGACATTTCGTATATAAGCTTTTTTGAAAAACCCAGTGGGCCTCGCCCCGGTGCCAGTGCTCGAATCGAACCCACAACCTCCGGATCGAAAGTTGCGCCTTACTTCTTAGCCTATGTTGTGTCCCACTGCTGGGCAAAGGCCTCCCCCCTAGATTTCCAACTATCCCGATTTATAGCCAATTCTGGCCAGTCGCTGTGAAAGACGTCCAGTCCATCCCCCCATCTCCTCTTCGGCCGACCACGGCGCCGTTGCCCATCGTGTGGCACCCATTCTGTGGAGAATGGGTAACTTACCCCATTACTATGATTAGGAAAACATACATTCACAATGTTCCCCTCTACTGGATACCCCGGTGCGTACGGTAGGCGTGGCGATGTCAACGACCTAACTAATGCAGGCTGCACCTTTCGCCCAAGTGCAAGGTGACTTTCACTCGCCAACACGTTTGCACTTTCGATTTTACCTGTACCTGGTATGGTATTGTACCTCGGTAGAATATACATTAAACAAGCAACAGACATTCTTATTATTCGAGCCAAGATTGAGAGCTCAAATCACACTAAACGGATTCTCGATTTTCCGAAAAATAACACTTGTGTCCAATTCCCGAGAATGGTCTAAAAACATATTAGTTGCAGAATTCGTTATTTAGGTACAAGCTATTTTATAATATTACAAGTTTCTAGCCCCAGCAGTTTCGGCTGTGCGATGATCAATCAGTCAGTCAGGAAGTCTTCTTTTATATAATATATAGAGTAGGTAAACATAATGAATTTAAGTCAAAGCATGAAACCATTATGCAACGTTATTTAAGAAAAAGCCTGGTAACGTGTTAACATTTTAAATTAGCATTTACCTTAAGGTGGTTCGATTGCCATACAAAGCGTTATTTGACATTCGCAGGCTAACGGCGTGATATTTTAAGAAACTTATGTAACAAACTTTCATCAATTGGCTTCCCATTTGCGCCAAATTCCCCCTTTCCTAGAATAAACTTGTATAAACTAGATTAATTTGAGAAAAATAGTTTTCCCAAAATATCACGTGACAAACCAATTTCTCAAATTAATCTAGTTTATACAAGTTTATTCTAGGAAAGGGGGAATTTGGCGCAAATGGGAAGCCAATTTATGAAAGTTTGTTACATAAGTTTCTTAAAATATCACGCCGTTAGCCTACGAATGTCAAATAACGTTTTGTATGGCAATCGAACCCCCTTAAGCGACATAATGGTTGCCTCTGTTCTTACATTTTTGCGAGACGAATATGGAAAAGTTACCCTTTTAAAATACAAAATTACCTCAGGGCATAATTATAAAACTAATTTACGAAAACTTTGTTAAACCGACATTGAGAAAATAAATATGGGGTTTGAGGGTTTCACAAGACATTGAAATTATGTTATACTATTTTATGGTATAATTTAATGTTTCTTAAACGTTTTGACGAAAATTCTAAATGAACATGAAACTTTGGACTTTATACAATTTTCTTGCAATTCACATTGGAATTTGCAGGTCGATAAATTGACAATGCAATGTATATAAATGTGTATTTTCTCATCTAATTAAAACTAATATTGCTAAGAATGGAGCCATATTAAACAAGGTGATCGTATCCCAACCATGAGCGTGAAAGCGAGAACAATAATAAAATGTAACTCATAATTGTAATTTTTCTGAGTCTATTATATTTCTCCGAGGTATTAAGTAACTATATTAAATACGTTGCATTTTCATGTCCATTACACACACACACACATTTTCATCACGCGACTGCAGCATGAATGTTAAACCACTTATTTATATGCCTCTCTTAGTCATTTTTTGTGACGAGGATCGCGATTCTGTTGACAAAAAATCATCCTTGGGACATTGCTTTTGATATCACATAAATACGTAAAAGCTTATATGAACTGACAGCTATTCCAATCCCAAAGTCAAGATCGTTGCCTGACAGCTGGTGACATCGCCAAAGTGTTGACATGTCTACTTTACCTTTTTACGGCCTGGTGCGCTTTGAATAGGTTACTTAACAAAATAAAGCCTGATGCATACTGATATGACGTGTTCTATCATGACGTGACAACGATATCGGTTGCATACATTTAGCATGGTTAAATTCACACTCATCTGATTCGCTCTGACGTGATAGTTCCTTTTATGGCAGGCGTCAGGGCGTAACAGAGAGCATCACGACAGATGAGTATGAATCCGGCACTCGTTCACGTGCACAACGTCTATAGACGTCGCGACATACATACATACATACATATAATCACGCCTCTTTCCCAGAGGGGTAGGCAGAGATCACAGATCTCCATTTGCTACGATCCTGACAAACCACTTTCGCTTCACTCACTTTCATAACATTTCTCATACATGCTCGTCGGTTTAGGGTACTTTTGACCTGGCCTTTTTGTAAGATTTCTCCAATTTGATCGGAGAAAGTTCGCCTAGGTCTTCCTCTTCCAACTTGCCCTTCCACTCTTTTTAAGACATAAGGCTTCTACGACTTATTTGACGTATCTCACTTGAACGTTTCGCCGGCCATGCCATTTTTCAGAAAACATAACATAGCGTGCTTGCGGCAACCAACTAGAACCAGATATAAATCGCGTCGTAAATTTCCAACAATATTAATAAAATATACCTACAAACAATATTACATCATATGATCATGATATAACTTTAAATATTATAAAACTTCGTAATAATAATTGGTTGCGTGTCCAATCTAGATCAACATGATCATGTTATTGTTTTATAATACGCGCTTTTCCCTATTGTTCTATAAATTGTAAAAACGTACGTCGTAAAAGTTGTCCAGATTATCTCTCACTTCTCTCTTTGCTACAAAAAAAACCTATTGTACATCATTAGGTACATCATTGTATAGCAAAGTACCTATCATACGATACTGTTGTACGTTTGCGTTATTAGAAGTTATTATCTTGTTAGAGAACAAAAGAAAAACTTTCTTAAATTATGTTTTCTTCTAAGCACTCTTAGTTGTAACCGGTACATGGATTATGAGATAATTCCAATATTTACTAATGTAGGTACCCAATATTAGACAGCAGACACTATAAATGACAAAACTTTTAGTTTAATTGTTATAAAAGTACTGGCTAATAATGCTGAAAAATAAAATAATAAATGCCGGCACTTGTAAAAACAAATATATGTTCTTTACAAAATTATGATGTGCCCGTCTGTACCTAATAATAGCAGTGAAGCGTCTTAGTCAAAGCAGAACATTAGATTCCTCACATTAAAAGGAACACGCTAAATTGTGCAAAAATGTCTAAGTAAAAGATAGTTGTCCCGTTCCAAGTCATGGCTCAAATGTCAATTCTATGCAGACATTAAAAAGAAACAAGCACTCTGAGAGTCTCCGGTTCATGCAACCTAATAGAAATCAACTGTAACCGATCTATACATCTAGCAATCGGGTTGTAACGTAAATCATATCCCAAGTTACGGCAATGCTTCCAAGAGTGTTGTGTCACCAGCTAATTGCTGTCTCGATAGATTTTCGCATGGTGACAGGGCTTTATCGGTGCGATTTCATATTCCCACTATTGTGTTTAAAAAAACATCTGTGAATGGGATTAGAAACTAGATCGTTCCGCGATTGTTAAGTTTTTGCTCAGTTTTACTGGTGAAAATGCTTAAAATGAGCTTATGACGAGCTGACGGTGAGTGACGCCACCGCGGAGCCCTAAACTCCAGGGGATTCTGGGGATTCGATTGATCTAGCCCTCGCCTCTTGTGCTTGCTTTAATCAGCCGCAGCCAAAGAGGAGACGCAAGAGCACAACTTATGCTCCAGGTTTGACGTGTAAAATGACATAACGTCAGCTGCCTAATGGACAGAGAACCCAGATGTAGCTTCCACAGGCGCATCTCTCGACAACCTTATAGCGGCTCAGATGTTGCCGCATGCGGGTGCTCCGCACAGACGGGATACAGATTAAGAAAAGTCATCGGTCGATAGCACAATCGTTTTAGGACCAGTAAAATCTATCGGTCAATAAGCGTACGAGAGAGTAGTTCAGGAAGGAGAGGGTATGCTTTAACATACCTACGTCAGCATGGCGCTTTGAAAATATTCCGCTCCTCGAATATGAAACCAGTTATTCGAATGCGGGCTCTAACTGCGTTGGGGAAATCCATCGCACCCGCCTTATTTAAGGCAAATATTGTAATTAATGTAATAATTAAGGAACGCACTGTTGCCCAACAATGAGCGTGTTGTCACAGAATGCTCTCTAAGCGTTCATCTTTGACCCTGTCGTCACTAGCAATTGGGTGAGGTGTGAGGTGAGGCGAGACTGGCTGGGGTCAAACGTGAGCCATTGTTCATAGACAACTAAGTTTAGAAATAATTCGTTTTACTCGAGTACAAGAAGCGTATGAGAGGCGGGGAGGAGTCTTTAGCACAAAATCTAAACCAGATAGAAATAAATGGTCTATTTGCTAGTAGTAGTGAAGTTGTCAATAGTACCCATTTCGAGTTTAATTCCATATTTAAAATTAATTGCGCATCATACCTTACACTAGGCCCTTTCTTGCCGCTTCGGCTTAAGAGGCTGACAAGACCTAATTTGTAGAAAATGATATTATTTAAGCAGTGTTTTCTAGCTCATCAAAACAAGTTAATATTCATCATATTTCCAAGACCGTAAACGGACTATAAATATAATTGGACGAAATCGGCTCGATAGAAAATAATTGCAAAGATTGGTCTTAAAATCATCTTAAACGGTTCTAAGTCCTTATTTTTTTGACGTATGGGTCTGCAATTAAAAACATGAAGTCCACATATTCGTACCTAAACCGCTAACGAGCCAATATTTCACAAATAATCCACACTTTTTATTATTTTAATATTTATTCATTATTTTTTTCTAAAAACCTGGCCGCCCAAGTAAAACTCGCTCTCGTTTACTCCGATACAAATAGATAGTGTGCGCGTTTTTGGTGTTGACAGTGCCTTAACCCGGCTCTGGTACACCTCCGAGCTGTCGATACATCCGATCGCCCAAGAAACGTATAGGAGCACGCGCGGGATGCCATGATTCGAATTCCCTAGCTGTCTATCATCGGTTTTATTCAATTCAATTCAATTCAAATTATTTATTTCAGACTATGTCCATATCATGTTAGTAACAATAAAAACTTATAGAACTATGTTAAGGCAAATAGTTTAAATTAAATGTCATATAAAAAATTACAAATGTCAAAAATAATTACATACTAAACTAAAAACATACCTACACATTACATTAAATTATACACTGAACCTCTTGAGCCCATGTGCAGGGTGTTCCAGTGTCTCCACACTGCGGAAGCCGGACTGTTCCAAATCAACTGAAGAAGGCTGTTGGAAGGGACGCGGATCTGTTTCTTATAATGGCACTGAAACCGTCGACCCGTGCCTCTGCGAACATCCCAGATGCGCTGCAGTACCGTGACAGTCCCATCAACCCTCTGAAGCCGTTGTTATACTGGACACGTAGGGCATTGAGCGACTTTTTAGTGTAGTTCGTCCATAGGCTGCACGTATAAAAGGATTGACAAAAAGCCTTAAAAAGAGTCTTTGACATTCCCGTCACAGCGTTTATTAGGCAGTCGACCTTCTGAACGTACATATGCACACCTACTTACTGCTACGAGTATATATTCTGTGCTTACACCTATAAAGATTACCTTACCCAAATCGACTACCGTCTGGATAAGTTTGATGCCTCGCCACGAGAATGTACCTGTCCATATCAGTGTATGATTTCCAAACGCGGACGCGGCAGTTGTTTAATCTATGGTCACGCCTTTGAGCAACGAGTATAGAAGAAAGTGCTTCCTATTGTCACGTATGGTTACGTAGTTAAGCGAGTTATTGCTTATTGACGTGTTATGACCGTTCAGTCAAGCAGTATGTAATCATTTACACTCCTGTCGTAGACATTTTTTCCAATTTATTTATTTATTTGTTTATTGGAAAACCAACAAATTAACAACAGATATAGAAATAGGAGGCCAATTATAGGTTCTCACAGATAGCAATCTAATATTTAGAATAAAATAACCTTATTATCTAACAAGATTTGCCCATCGGCGTTCATCAATCAGGTATTTCGTTTCAATTCTTGTAAACATAAGACCCGTTTCAATAAGCTGCAAGTTACTCGTATAATGTTACATGTAACTCATGTTAAATAGCGAGTCGTAATTGGCACAAAACTCTCGTTTCACATCTTGTAAACATTACCATTATATGACCTGTTGACCCAGCATGTATGGATCGAAATAATAGCTGAAACAATATTGCATTCTACAGAGGTGAGAATGTTGAGATGATGGGTGGCGTGAAAGAAATGGACCGAATAGTGGCAGAAATTGTTATTTTTTCTGTGTTTGGTTATGTTATTGTTTGTTTAATTTTATGTGTGCATCGGTCGTTGTTAACCACCGTGCTTTCATCGAATGGACCCTGCGGAAGAGCTGGCTGTAAAGCTAGCAACATGCTGAGCAGGGTCCAAACGGACAATGAGAAGAGCCACTAGCCGAGCGGTGAGGCACACGATTTCAATTTGGAGGTCGTGGGTTCGAACCCCGACTTGTACAGTCAAGTGCAAAAATATGTATTGATTTAATCCTCTCATAAATATGTACCGAAACCTTAACCCGCTGGGATAAGATCGTTGGGACATATTTATGAGTAAGTTGTATGCTTGCACCGATATTTTTACACTTAACTGTACCAGGGGTTTTTCAAAAAACTTATGTACAAAATATCATTTGTTAACTATTTAACAGTCGTTTTTTTAGTGACGGAAAATATGGTGGGGGAACCGGTCTCATCCCAACAATATCTAGTTATACCTCTGGGTTTGAAGGTCTGGCAGTCGCCTTCGTAACACTAGAACGCCGAATCGTAGGATTAGGTGCCAAAGCGGATCCCAGGGTCCTTTAGGGTACCGTCGGCATCGAATAGTTAGTAGCAGCCAAAGTAGCCAAATATATCGCTACACCCTTATAGACACACAGTAATAAAGACGTATACTGAAATATTTGGCTACTTTGGCTGTTACTAACTATAATTATGATGCTGACTGTACAACCAAAAGAACGCTAAGAGGATGATGAGTTAAATGTTTGCCAATTATGAAAGTACATACTTAACGACTGTCACAATTTCATGAAAAATTGACATTATTGCAAAGGGATTTTTACTATTCAATAAATTTAATTCTTATAATGGTTAACTGAGTACAGACAGCCAGCAAGTGGTCTACCAATTTTCGATTCTATCATTTGGACATTAAGGTTCAAAAGCAGTAGACCACTCTTGGCTAACTGTAGGTACCCGGTTAATTGAAAAACTTATTACGCAACCAACCAATTTCAAAAAGTACCTAATGACTCCAACTTCAATGGCGTCGCACTCAAAAGGAAACTATTACGAAACACGTGTATTCACTATTGTCAATGAAAATGGTCAGCTTAGTAAGATAATTAGGGAGCATGACTGATGACTCTGATGTCTGTCAATAACTTGCTTAAAATAAAACCATGACGAAGACGTTTACACAATATACTTAAAGACAATATAAGTCGATAACAGATTTTTTTTTCTTGAATGATGTGTCTCCATCTCTTCCTGTCTGTAGCCTAGTGTGAGAGAGACTAACATTCGATTGTCATCCTGCAACTGCCTGCTTTTTTAATATGTTGTTAGGACCACTACCAGTACTGTATATACAAGTTTGCAGCTTCAAAAGACCTGTGCTTACTTTGCAGCACTCGAAAAACCACGATATGATCGAACCATGTCAATATAAGTCCTAAACTATGCAGTTTTTTTTTAATAAAAATCTTTGCGTTTTTTAGAGTATTCTAACATCGCTACATTTTGTGACCAGAACCAGCTCTGTAAGTCAAATACTTACCGAGATACAGCTCTCCAAACATTTGTTGTTAAGCCAACTTTAAATCTTTATAAATCCTAAACAGTAATTTTAACTAAAAAATGATAGAAGAAACCTAATAATCATTTTAAAATACCTATTCAACGATACCCAACATGACATAGTTCGTAAACTATTTTTTTTTTCTTTTTTAATATTATTGCGTCTGGTGGCCGCCATTTTAAATTTTGATTATTGTTATTTCTTCAGTGACACTTGCAAAATAAAAACTAATCGATTGATGTCTGATTCATTAAAACCGACCCACGCGTTTGATCTCTAGAGTGCCAAAAGTACCAGTCTATGTAGTTATGTATGTATGTAAGTTTGTTTGTTCCTTTGTCGCACTCAAGAGATCAAACGCGTGGGTCCATTTTAATGAATTATTTTAATCTTGCGAGTGTCACTGAAGACATAACCGTAATCAAAATTCAAAATGGCGGCCATCAGACGCCATATTGTAAAAAAGAAAAAAAATAAGTCAACGTACTATGTTATGTTGGGTATCGTTAAATAGGTATTTTAAAATCATTATTAGGTTTCTTCATTATTTTTTTAGTTAAAACAACTGTTTAGGATTTATAACGATTTCAAGTTGGCTTAACAACAAATTTTTAGAGAGCTGTATCTCGGTAAATATTTGACTTTCAGAGCTGGTTCTGGTCACAAAATGTAGCGATTTTAGAATACTCTAAAAAACTGGTAGATTTTATTAAAAAAAACCGCATCGTTTTAGGCTTTATATTGACAATACCAAAAAAAGTGCGAAATTTTCGTGGTTTTTCGAGTGCTGCAAAGTTAGCACAGGTCTTTCGAAGCTGCAAACTTGGATATAGGTACGGTAACTGGTAGTGGTCCTAACAATATATTCAAAAAGCAGAACTAGCCGTTAGCTTGCGATTTTAGCGATTTTTCTGGTCAAATATGATTGGCCTAATGGGTATCTACCAGACGACGATATATTTTTATAGAAAAATATTTAAATACATAGAAAACAAAAGACAGAAACAAGTAGTACTATTCATGCTCATCCATCACACTAATATTTGCCCTTACGGAGATATGAACTCAGGACCGGCTGGCCGTCAGCTTGCTTTGTGTGGGTAATATAGATTGTATCCTTAGACACTAATACTAATATAATAAATATAGGAATAACCCTCGTAGGAATAACCCTAAAAACCCTACACGTGACCTCCGGATTGTGCTAAAAGAACAACAAACTCGACAGCTGCACTGTTCCTTCTGAACATCGCAGCGCACACTGGAACTCTATCAGCGACATCAATACTTAAATATGTATTCTACTATTCATCGTATGGCGGTTACACACTGGTAGCCGCCATACGATAAATAAATAATAAATATATACCTAGGTTAAGATTATACTAACAATATATGGATGTACAAAAAAAATGTCTGAAATAAATCTATTATATTCTATTAGGCTAAACCGGTCGTCAAAAAAGTAATTTTGCGAGGTTCATTTTCATTGTGTCATTGTTTGACAATCAAGTACCTAATACCATTGAGTTATATTACTAGAGTAGACATCACCTAGCATAAGTTTGCGCATGTCAACATACGCTCATGAGCGTATGTTGGTTTAGTCTGTGGCGAGCACTGATGGCGTGGCGTTTCGAGAGCAGATTGACTTAAAACTTTTAAAAATGCCTTCTTGTGCATTGCGCTATTGCACCAACAACACCACAACAACAGTAAAAATACGGAAATCACTTTTCATCGGTACATTCACGGATATATTTCATAATATTCATTTATTAAATTTTGTTGTAATTTATAAGATGCCGGCCATTATTTCAAAGATTACAAAATGTAGAAGTGTCAAAATCCTAATACAATTTCTCCCTATTAGCTAAGTATAAGCCGTGCTAATGGAACATTAAACTTAATAAACTGACTATTTGAAGCTTTAAAGATCAGGATTTTAGCGTTAAATTAGCAGCAACCATTTGTTTTTATTTATCGAATCGTTTTTATGAATTGACAACGTTCAATTGCTATTTAGATTTTAAGTTCTACTCATTTAAATCCTAGGCCAATTCTCTTACATAAATAATGTCCGCAAAGCGAAATATGAACCCTTTAGCAATTTAGAAGAATTTCCAATTGCTTCAACACAGACATAACAGTGCAACCTCGGGAAGTAGAAAGATATCCAGTAAAAAAAATACAAATACCAAATGTCGATGATGTGATTCGTTTTTAAATCAATGAGTAGGTTTTTTTTTATATGAATAGTATATTAAATCACGCTATTGCTTTATCTGAATCTAAACTCAGAAAAATGTCGCATCTACTGCACGTTCGCATACTCTTTGACTTTCCAAGATGGCGGCCTGATTGGAAAACGTCAAGAAAAATGTTCTGGGTTGCCAGTCTATACGTAGTAATAGTAAGTCAATGCCTAATACTAACAATAGAAGCGTGTTTAATAGGTCTTTCGTCGAGGATGCGGTCAGTAGACGCCTTGCTTCTTGAGTTTACTTTTTTTTAAACATAAGATAAAATACGTTTCTGTCAAAAATTTCATTTTTGGTACAAGCTTTAACTGCCGACTGTACTTTCCTGGATACCATCATCAAGTACTCATTGAGACGATTCTAACGAGCCCAAACTCGATGGGGTTGTGTCGTTTTATAGCGGAGTTCCTATGGCCACCTTCCAGCTCCAGCATCAGATCAGCTCCATTGTCATGCGTAATACATATGCTTGCAAAATTTCAGCTCAATTGGATAAAATTTTAAAAGGCAAATTTTGACGGACAACTTACATATATTTACATACATACGAACAGTGCAAGTTAATATAAACTTGTAATCCAGAAGACCTGATCACCCTTGGCGACAAGGCCATCAAGTAGCTGACAAACCTTAGGATTAGTTTCTAGTTATTGTGCTTCTGTTTTAAATGCCATACGATTAAAAAATTAAATAAAAAAGCTTGTAATAATAATAATAGAAACCCAAACAGTTTTAGTGTCACAATGTCAGATTGCCCTGCACCTGCTAGAACATTAGAAAGCCCCAGGCTCCGACTCTCACTTGATTGCTGGATGCACCCGGCTTTCTACAGCCATGGAAACTGCAGTGCATCAAGTACCACATTAAAGCTAGTCGCTAATGGCAGTTAGCGCTTAGCGGAAAGTCTAGACTTTATTACTTTTAGAGATCATAAATGTCGGTTTTGCATGATTATGCAATCCTGTACGCTTTACGCCTGCATCACACTGGCGCGGCCTGCGGTGGCGGACCATAGTAAATTTGACAGCTAATGACAAGTTCTATAGCTACTAGCTATAGCTACAGGATTGAGATTGTTAAAACCTCTTTCGATGTGTGTAAAAAACTAGTTATTCATCTCATTCACGAACCCAGCTCGTGACGTCAGTATGACACAACTTTCGCGATATTTTTTCACACACAATATGTAATCGCTTTCACCGTATAATACGAGCAGCGATAATGCAGGGGCACCATTCCATTTTGTAAGATACAAAGTGAAATTGTGCCCCTGCATTCGCCATATCACAGAATAAGTAAACAGGTGCAAAGGTGCTCTGTGAACTATAGAACTCGCGACCATCTTTTTTTGATTAAATATTTTTTTATTCGAAAAACTGAATAAGCAAAAAAATATATATAATGAACAATTATTGAATCTGCTCACAACATTTCACTGCTCACAGAATCCGTTAAGAAATGCTACCTGCAGAACAGCTGGACAGCCGGACAACCGAACATCCGGATACGAAATAATGTTGGCCCCAGCTGGAACGGATAACTTCGGTCGCTTCGCTGGCTCGTTCAATAAAGTCCATTGCCACGCAACAAACTTGCATATAGATATCAATCTTCCTGTTCCACTGGGATAGGTTGCATAGGGCATCCAACTGCTAATTGTAATAAAATACCTACTAACATAGTTTTAAGATCGCTGCTGCACAAATTATGGAAGTAATACTTCCGAATTAAATGATTAATAATAATAATAATGGGCACCTTACATTATACCTATAGCTAGTTGTTGTGACAAAGACTACCTTAGAAGTACTAAAATACTGAAGGTTTAGTTTTTACGATAGACAAGTATGTCGGGAATGTCGGAATACTCGGGATAACACACAAACGGTATATTATGAAAATTGACAATGACCGTTAATACTTTCTGCACTTTAAATAGCATTTTTTTTTAATTATTCAAATTATTCACCGGTGACATCTCTTTTTACAGGAATAGGTATGATCTGGCCGCCATATCACTAGATTTCATGAAAACGAGTCGAATTGTGCCCCAGGTAGCTTACATTGCCGTTGAAGCCGATTCAATTGTTTCGATTGATATTTGTTTTAGGTTAAAGAAAGTTTCTTTATCAGAGCGAGAACGGAGCGAATTTTCTCAATAATGTGTCGCTACGGTCAGTCCAAAGTAAAAACGTAAGTACTTATGTTGAGAATTTAATGAGATACTACCTAGCTACGCGGCTCCGCCCGAGACGAAGAAGAGTCTGAGGGGTAATTTATGGTCACACACGACGCAACACAATAAAAGGGAACTGGTTACAAAATTCTTTAAACCGAGTAATGGTTCCGATAGCTCTGTTTGTTCATAGCGAGTGGTGTGCATCATCATCATCATATTAGCCGAAAGACGGTCACTGCTAGACATAGGCATCTTCCAAGTGCATGCCTGAAGGTGACAGGTTCGAATCCAGCTCGGAGCAATAAATTGTTCAATGTAGGTAAACATTGAATTTGAAATTTGTATCTAGTTTTTGTTAGCAGACGCTTAATCCAAAAATTAATGACGAACACTGCTACTACATATTCTTGTCCTAGTGGACTAATGAAAAAAGGCTAGTAATTAAAGGCACATCATATCATCACTAATCGTTTATCAAAATTCGGTTTTGATGTGCAATTGTTAAAGTTTGATGTGCAACTCAGGAGTATGCTAGGATATTTTTTTGAATTGGCACTTAATTATTGGAATGACGTTATAATTATCGTTTATGACATATTTACTTGTGCAGCATGTTTATCTTTTTTGTTTATTTTAGCGTGTACGCGATTTGTTTTCTATACTGTAAACTTGCATTGTATTATTGTGAATAAATAATTTTTTTTTTTTGTTGCACAGTAATTTTTTTTTGCGAAGCGATTAAAATTTTCCCATTATAAAGTGGAGTCATTATAACCGATCCAACCGTTCATGATTTAATCAATAAGTGAGTAATGACTAATGACTAAAAAAATATCCAACCTAACTGGGAAGTTTACTTTTTAAAATACCGCCATAGAAGGATAGGATATCTTTACGGAACACAAGAAAGTAGTTCCCGACGCAGTTTCCTTAAGCGGAGGTGAAACAAGAAGCAAAGACAAGTTAGTCAACTTGAGAGATGTTATACAACTCGCCTTATTTGCGTTTCGTGTCTTGAGGTCTTGACTGGGCTACGTATTAAAAACCGAGCAAGTGCGAGTCGGAGTTGGACTACGAGCGTTCCGTAATAGTAGGTATATCCTCAATGAGAACTGAAAGAGTTTATCGGTGAGATTATTTTTCATTGCAGTCGAGAAACTAGGAAATTAAAGTGACAATTTTTTCTATCATTGATCAAATTGACACAGTAAAATCTATGAAGCTCTTGAATCATAGATTAGGTAATTCAAAGAAAATATTTTCTGTACATATTAATTCAGTATAAGTGAATTATTTCCTATACCTATTTGAAAGTTTTACTTACTTTTTATAGACTACTTAGACTGAGATGAGGTCATTCAACTCGCATGCAAACCGAGATACAGACGGAAGCTATATTATGCATGTCGTGTCGCGCGGCACTCCTGCGCAGACATCACGCCATTAGCATGATCCGTCGAAATGTGATAATTAATGAAAGTGAATGTGCTATTTCGTAATTGCGGTTTTTGAATGTCATGCTGAAATACAAAATGTTATTCGTATGACACACGCGTTTAACTGCCGAGTTATTGCTATGGTTGAGATAATTCCATCGCGCTCTATCTTATAATTTGGTTCGTATAGCAATAATCCTCACGAGTGTTTTCCAAAAAAAAATTGGTCAAGTATCGCTGTTCCATGACTTTGGAGGTTTTTTTTTCTTTTAAATACTGAATTCAACCATAATGTTTGCATATAAAAAATGTAGAGCACCTTATTAACTGAGTATTCATGGAAAGAAATCACTTTAAAGCGGATTTATAAGTATTGTACTCTTTAGTTACACAAACCGAAAAAAGGAGCGTTTAGATGCGCCTATGGAATCGTAAAAGGAAGAGGCGCTTTAATCTACTTTCATACAAAATTTACAGAAACATTACAATGGAAAATCAAATCATCGCACCGGGGCGCGGACGAATAACTTCGCCGTCAGTAGCCTCTGGCTTCCTGATTGCAAACGTATAAAACAATATAATCGTTAAAAAAACCAAACAATGTCACAATTTGTATGTTCGTAACTAAAAGTAACCGATTCGCTTGACAGAACGTTTCGAAAAAAAGTTTGTAAATTACTAATTGATATCATTCAAGTTGATGCTGATAAAAACGGTTTTTGCTGAATATTTTTTCAGTAAAAAGGCATATAATTATGTCTTGTAGCATACCATCAAAACCTTACGTCAGGAATATACGGTCTATTGTAGTTTGGTTCGCACGTTCTCTCTGGTTTTCTTTTTTTACACTCGTATGGTTTTTGTTGCTGATATGACACAGTTAAGCTGTTTGCCAGTATTTTGTATCATCACCTAATTCACGGAGGCTGACAGTGAAGTTGATGCTCCAACGTTGAAATTTGTCAGACTGGCGGTGGCGGTCGCCCTTTCAGTTCTCATTCAGGATATCCTATAACATACGGAACGCTCGTTACCCAAATGAATTCGCACTTAGCCGTTTTTTTACACGTAGCCTAGTCAAGTAGACATCGAACACAAATAAGGAGAGTTGTATAACATCTTTCAAGTTGACTTGTGTTCCGTAAAGAAGTTCAATCCCTCCATAATGAATGGCTGAATCTTATAACTTGTTTAAACTTCCCAGTTAGGTAGGATATTTTTTGCAATCTAATTCGGATAGCTATCTTTAAGCCTCTCATAGACTGGCGTGGCCTGTAATGGCGGTCAATACCTAACAGTTTTGGCATTCATGTACTGATGTTGGTTCGTCACTGCTCCATTCGGCCAGCATTCGTTTTCCTTCATTGCTCATGTTACAGACGGCCCAACTCTTTAAAATTAAAATACTGGTTACAAAATTAGACTGCGCATAGCATAGCATTGTAACATCCGTTTTTGAACGCACCCTAAGGCACTCCATATATAGACTAAACATTGGCCTATATTCATTCTTTTCACAACAGGCAACTCTCAAAGAAGTATTTGTTTCGGATTAATTTCATAGTCTCCTCTCATTCATATTAAATATTGTAGGTATATATTCAACTTGTAAAAAATACCTAAGAAGACTTAAAACAGAATACCAGTCCTTTACAAAATGGTAGAATCATTATATTTATGGTCGGATGGATGCCCGAGATATTATTTTTACACTGGCAACATTCGAGAGAATAAAGAAAAGTGGAGCTGTCAAATGGAGGGATATTGGCTGGCGAGATAGAATGGAGTTTTAATCTTCAAACATCCCGATAAAATCGATATAATACGTCTTGGACTAAAAGGAATAATTAAATGCGCTGTTGGCGGCGACGGCCGAGGCCATTTGTTTTGGCCATGATTATGGGTAAGTGTTTCAAACGAAATAACCATAGTGCCGGCATACATTTTTGCACGATTTGGTTCTTACTTTCTTCCTCTTTGTTTTAGCTTAACACACCAAGCTAACTCCGTCCGCTGATCATGCCTGACGTAAAAGCGATCAAAGCTCTGATATAACTACACTATGGTAAGCTAACTTTATTTTCACAAATACATTTAAAGGTTATAACAAAATAGTACCAAATCCATGTTTACTCAGATGTTCAATTCATTTACAGTGTACCTAATAAGCGGAGCCTACGAAAGGCCTACCCTTCGACTGTATAACCTACAGGACAGGTTAAAACTCTGCTGTCAGAAACCCTTTACTTAAGGTATGTAGCTATGAATTCCTAAAGGGTAGGTAGAAGTGATTCCTAAAGAAAGGAAATAGTGAATAAACTGAGATAATCTTTATTTCAGGGTTTTTCGTATACCCCGGGTCGTTCCTCAGCGACTCCGGCTGAAGGAAAGGAGGTTCCTCTCGGCAAGGACCGGTGAGATGTTGGTCGTGAAGGTGTAGCCGTTCCGCGGAGCTCTTCCGGCGTTGCAGCGCGCAGACGGGAACGGCGGTACAAGCTGACCTCTATAACAAACGTCCGGGACAGGTCCCGCTTACTGTAAGGCTAGTACATTGTCAAAGATTTCCTCCGGGTGAGTAATTTTGTATTCACCTCTTCACACATACACACACCTACTGGCTCTTAGTAAGGTTCATGGAATAAGCCAATCTTATATTGTACAACTTAATATCCAGGTCGTTATCATATAACAAACTAGATTTATCTATCGGAGGGGACGCCTGACCGATACGGATGCCTATGTGGTATGCTTATTTTAATGTAATGCTTTTTGTAACCCTGTAGGGGTAATGCTGGTAAACCAACCATCACACATGTAAGATCCTGAATATATAAGAATATATAAATTCCCAGAACCAACCGTTTCTTTGTTCACCACCCCCTTTTTAAGGAACCGTTTGAGAGGGGTTCCCCAAACCCAACCCACCTACTATTTAAATCATAAAGGCGCCCACTTTCTTCTCATGACCAAATTTATTAACATCTAATTTGAATGGGTGTTTGTTGGGAATTCTGGAACACTTCCATTGGGTGAATCGCTCCACAGGCTGGGGGACCGCCCCCTAACTTTATTGGAGTCTCAACTGAGCTAGCCCGGGCAAAATAACGTCACATTGGCGCCCAACGTGGGACGTTATTAAGCGGTCGGCGACAACAGTCAATGTATATACACCAGGCACGCCAATAGAACGTACTATCAAAAAAATAATAAACATGAATGAGTCCTCCGAACTCCCTACACGCACACACAGTTGCTGCCGATCAGTGTTCACCACCACAGAAACCTCAGGCCCACTACGTTGGGTACGCCAATGGCATGAGTTTTACTTGTAAAAACTTTATGAACTTACCGGTCCAGTATAAGGGTATGGTTAAACTCGTTCAGTTTCATATCCAGCCGGAAATAACTATTCCGATCCATTTTGGTATCAACTTCTGGAAAGCTTTTAACGTGGCTCCCGAGGTTTTGGCGTGTTTGCCCGAACGGGTTGATTCGATGACTGGGGGATGTATAGAGGAGGACGGCCTTCGCGATTACGTGTCTCTTACCCCTATGCAGAAGAAGGAGATTGAGGAGGTTCGGTCGCTGTTCGACAATATTAACACGGATAAGGTGGGATTAGGTCGTACACATTTGATACAGCACGTGATTAACACTGGCGAAGCTGCCCCAATTAAGCAGAAGTACTACCGCCTAAGTCCTCCGAAGCTTCAGTACTTAGACGAAGAGCTAGATCGTATGCTTGCCAAGGGAATAGTCGAACCCTCTTACTCTGAATGGAACTCACCTGTTACTATGGTACCTAAGTCGAACGGGGACATGCGGTTGTGCTTGGATAGTCGTCGTCTGAACGCAGTATCTAAAACTGATGCGTACCCTCTCCCGTATATAAATTACATCATCGATAATTTACGAGATGCTAAATACTTGACATCATTAGATCTGAGTGCCGCCTACCACCAAATACCTTTACATCCCGACTCAAAGGAGAAAAGCGCTTTTACCGTGCCTCGACGGGGATTGTTCCATTATAATGTAATGTGTTTTGGACTGGTCGGCGCCGCTGCCACGATGCAGCGCCTAATGGATAGCCTATTCACCGCTGAGTTTGATAATAAAGTCTTCGCGTATATCGACGATATCGTTATTTGTACTTCTTCTTTTGAGGAGCATGTGAGTATCCTAAAACGTGTTTATGAGAAATTAAAACATGCAAACCTAACTATTAACACGCAGAAATCTCAATTTTGTCGTAGCGAGTTAAAGTATCTTGGCTATGTAGTGGATCGTTTCGGTTTAAGAACGGACCCCTCCAAGGTCGAGGTGATAATGAATTTTCCTACCCCTAGGGACCCGAAGGAGTTGAAACGCTTCCTGGGATTAGCCGGATGGTATAGGCGTTTTATAAATAACTTTTCTCAAGTTGCGCGACCTCTTACCCGCCTAACTAGCAGGAAGGTTAAATTCCATTGGACACCCGAGGCTGAGGAATCCTTTAACACCTTGAAGTCTGCGTTGATATCGGCTCCTATACTGAGATGCCCCGACTTCTCACAACCTTTCTACCTACACACTGACGCCAGTTCTTTTGCTATAGGGGTGGTCTTAATGCAGAAAGGGGAGGAGGGCGTTGAGCATCCCATCGCCTATAGCAGCAGGACTCTAAACGCGCAGGAGGTTAACTATACCGCCACGGAACGGGAGTTGCTGGCAATTTTGTATGGTTTGGAGCAGTACCGTGCTTACGTTGAAGGTCTGAAGTGCTACATCGTGACGGATCATGCATCTTTGCAATGGTTCTATAAACTTAAGAACCCTACGGGACGTTTAAATCGGTGGGCTTGTCGCTTAAGCCAATTTGACTTCGACATCATACACAAGAAAGGTAAGGAACATGTAATACCCGACTCCCTTTCGCGTATTAAAGTAGATTCCATCTCTTTCCATCCTGCGTCGGTCGTGGACCCTTGGTACTTAAAATTACTCAAAGATTGCACTGATAATCCGCGTTTGTTTCCGAATTTCACGGTAACGGACGGTCGCGTCTTTCGGTTGTCCAAAAATAAATATAGCTTAACCTCACAGTTTGAGTGGAGACAGGTGGTGCCTTTGGAACATCGCGAAGCCATCATAAAGCAGTACCACGACGACCCTACCTCGGGCCACTTCGGAGTGTCCAAGACTCACAAGCGAATAAGCGCCGCTTACTTTTGGCCATCTCTCTATCGTGATGTCGAGGGGTATGTGTCGTCTTGCGAGGTTTGTAAGTGTTACAAACCGAGCAACACCGCAAGGGCAGGCCTTATGGGAAATCCCCGTACTGTCACGAAGCCATGGGAGGCGATCTCATGCGATATCCTGGGACCCTTTCCCCCGTCTTATGCGAGGAACCAGTATTTATTCGTTTGCTCAGACTACTTTAGCAAATACGCGCTGCTGTTTCCATTACGTAATATCACTGCAAAGGCCATTGTAAGGTGCATGGAGAAGGGTGTGTTTCATTTGCATGGAGCCTGTAAGTATATGTACGTTGATAACGGACCCCAGTTTATATCGAAAGAGTTTAGAGATTTGCTTCATAAGTATAACGTCCCGAACATTTTCTATAACCCCCGGTATCATCCCCAGGTTAACCAAACGGAAAGACTGAATCGCGATATTGTGCGCGCTGTGGCCTCTTACGTGCGTTCTGACCATAGGAAATGGGACCAGAACATATCTGAGATACAGTGTGCCTTGAACACCGCCGTGCATGCAAGCACGAAGTTCACTCCGTTCTATTTAAACCACGGGAGAGAGATGATATTGGATGGAGCCCAGCACCATCTGGATGTGCCTGTTGATCCAACATCTGTCACTATTAATCAGGAGCCATTTGCATCGAATTTGCCTCGGCTTAAGGAAGTCTACCAGACGGTTCAGGGACACCTGCAAAAAGCGTATTCCCATAACGTTAAATATTACAATATGCGGAAGAGGTCCATTGAATTTCAGGAGGGTCAGATTCTCTACAAGCGCTGTTTTCCGTTATCCGATGCTAGCAAGTATTTCAGTGCGAAATTGGCTCCCAAGTTTGTGCGGTGTGTAGTGGAGAGGAAGCATTCTCCCCTGGTTTACTCCTTGAAATCCATGGAGGGGAAGCCTCTGGGGAAATTCCACATCAAAGATTTAATTGAACGTGGTGACTCTTGGCCACAGGGTGCCGGAGCCACATAGCGTTCTTTCTAGAGGATGTTATTCATTAGTTCTTGGCGGAATCAATGCTAGTGAACTGTGAATTTTTTATTATTTTGTAGTCTAAATATGATAGTTGCTAGAGGATATTATTCATTAGTTCTTGGCGGAACGAGTGCTTTGAAACTGTGAATCTCTCCTTATTATAGAGCCTAATGTACGATAGTTAAGGTGTTTTCGTGTTACATTAAATAGATACGTTGAGTAATTTGCCTTAGGAAATGTAAGGGTAAAAATCGTCTGGACTGCAGGAGAACAAAAGGTAAGGAGAACATCTGTCCCGACTGCTGGTTAAAAAAAAAAAAAAGGGTTTGTTATTATTGCTGGAAAAGAAAATATTAGGATAGAAATCGTCTGGACTGCAGGAGAGCAAAGGGTTTGAAGAACATCTGTCCCGACTGCTGGTTAAAAAAAAAAAAAAAAGGTTTGTTATTGATGCTGGCTAAGAAAGTATTAGTATATAAATGTATAGTGATAGTTACCCGGGTTAGTATAAGGCTAGTATAAAGATTAATAATAATTAAATATAGTTGTACTTACAGCTAGTGCTGTCTTCCTTTAACGCGTAGTTTAAAGATATTAAAAAGGCAAGTTGAATAAGTCTCAATCGCTTACGCCTTGCGCGTAACCTACATGAGATGAAAACGGATAGGGGTTTTTTTTTTGATCCTAAATTAAATTGCTGGTTTGTTATTATGCTAGGACCGCTCTGCGCTGCAGAGTGAAGTTCCAGGTTATTTCTATTGGTTAGGTGCTCTTTAAATGAGAGGGCAATCAAATAATATTATTATTGGAGTTCTTGGCTGCGTGTCGCGCCCTCCGTTTCTCTTAGTTGTATTATTATTGGAGTTCTTGGCTGCGTGTCGCGCCCTCCGTTTCTCTTAGTTGTATTATTATTGGAGTTCTTGGCTGCGTGTCGCGCCCTCCGTTTCTCTTAGTTGTATTATTATTGGAGTTCTTGGCTGCGTGTCGCGCCCTCCGTTTCTCTTAGTTGTATTATTATTGGAGTTCTTGGCTGCGTGTCGCGCCCTCCGTTTCTCTTAGTTGTATTATTATTGGAGTTCTTGGCTGCGTGTCGCGCCCTCCGTTTACAATGTTAAGGATTTGTCAAAGTCAATCGTCCGCTGATCATGCCTGACGTAAAAGCGATCACAACAACTGAACTGTGTATCACACCGGTGACACTTGTTTCGAGGAGTGAGGTGTTTTCTTGTTGTTTTGGCGAGTAGCTCTCATGCGTGAGGCTATGGGCCAAACATGTTTCACGCGAGATTGTTAGTTAAGGAATTTAAATAATTCCCCCCTGCGGGCGGGAATTGTAGGGTTCTTATTCCAACATGGGTCTACGGTCCATGATGTAATAAAAAGACTACACACATTTTGATGGCCAAGGGGGTATCGTGTCTATCGTCGAACCTTTCCATCTTCGTTGGGGTTTTGTTCGTGCATTCGTCGCTTACATTTTGAGTTTCAGTTACTAGTGCAGTATTGCGTTTCTTTCAGGCATGAAATAGGTCCCTCGTACTTCTATCGTCTCTCGGTGGTTGGAGTCTCTCCTGCCGCTTGGAGAACAATTTTTGTTTCAGAATTTTAGAAATTCTGAAACAAAAATTGTTCCGACAACTAAATGGGTACTGTAACATCCGTTTTTGAACGCACCCTAAGGCACTCCATATATAGACTAAACATTGGCCTATATTCATTCTTTTCACAACAGGCAACTCTCAAAGAAGTATTTGTTTCGGATTAATTTCATAGTCTCCTCTCATTCATATTAAATATTGTAGGTATATATTCAACTTGTAAAAAATACCTAAGAAGACTTAAAACAGAATACCAGTCCTTTACAAAATGGTAGAATCATTATATTTATGGTCGGATGGATGCCCGAGATATTATTTTTACACTGGCAACATTCGAGAGAATAAAGAAAAGTGGAGCTGTCAAATGGAGGGATATTGGCTGGCGAGATAGAATGGAGTTTTAATCTTCAAACATCCCGATAAAATCGATATAATACGTCTTGGACTAAAAGGAATAATTAAATGCGCTGTTGGCGGCGACGGCCGAGGCCATTTGTTTTGGCCATGATTATGGGTAAGTGTTTCAAACGAAATAACCATAGTGCCGGCATACATTTTTGCACGATTTGGTTCTTACTTTCTTCCTCTTTGTTTTAGCTTAACACACCAAGCTAACTCCGTCCGCTGATCATGCCTGACGTAAAAGCGATCAAAGCTCTGATATAACTACACTATGGTAAGCTAACTTTATTTTCACAAATACATTTAAAGGTTATAACAAAATAGTACCAAATCCATGTTTACTCAGATGTTCAATTCATTTACAGTGTACCTAATAAGCGGAGCCTACGAAAGGCCTACCCTTCGACTGTATAACCTACAGGACAGGTTAAAACTCTGCTGTCAGAAACCCTTTACTTAAGGTATGTAGCTATGAATTCCTAAAGGGTAGGTAGAAGTGATTCCTAAAGAAAGGAAATAGTGAATAAACTGAGATAATCTTTATTTCAGGGTTTTTCGTATACCCCGGGTCGTTCCTCAGCGACTCCGGCTGAAGGAAAGGAGGTTCCTCTCGGCAAGGACCGGTGAGATGTTGGTCGTGAAGGTGTAGCCGTTCCGCGGAGCTCTTCCGGCGTTGCAGCGCGCAGACGGGAACGGCGGTACAAGCTGACCTCTATAACAAACGTCCGGGACAGGTCCCGCTTACTGTAAGGCTAGTACATTGTCAAAGATTTCCTCCGGGTGAGTAATTTTGTATTCACCTCTTCACACATACACACACCTACTGGCTCTTAGTAAGGTTCATGGAATAAGCCAATCTTATATTGTACAACTTAATATCCAGGTCGTTATCATATAACAAACTAGATTTATCTATCGGAGGGGACGCCTGACCGATACGGATGCCTATGTGGTATGCTTATTTTAATGTAATGCTTTTTGTAACCCTGTAGGGGTAATGCTGGTAAACCAACCATCACACATGTAAGATCCTGAATATATAAGAATATATAAATTCCCAGAACCAACCGTTTCTTTGTTCACCACCCCCTTTTTAAGGAACCGTTTGAGAGGGGTTCCCCAAACCCAACCCACCTACTATTTAAATCATAAAGGCGCCCACTTTCTTCTCATGACCAAATTTATTAACATCTAATTTGAATGGGTGTTTGTTGGGAATTCTGGAACACTTCCATTGGGTGAATCGCTCCACAGGCTGGGGGACCGCCCCCTAACTTTATTGGAGTCTCAACTGAGCTAGCCCGGGCAAAATAACGTCACAGCATGACTGCATGTCGTGTAGGAAATATGCGCGAAATCGACACCAGGAAGCTAAGTTACCAGTTGGTTGCACTGTGTCGCGTAAATATTTACGTTAAGGTAATGAGTGTTATGTAGACACTCTCACTTTAAAGTTTCCAAGTCGTGTCTTAGTTAGTTAATTAATTAGTTGCAACATACATTATCCTTAATTGACTACGAGCAGTTAATATAAATTTCATCAAATGTCGGCCGTCGCGCTAAACTGCTGAAGATGTCCAAAAATTTCATATTATATTCTCATCTCAGCTGATGCATGTGTTACTCAGATACAGAATCGATCACTTTCGAATAGTAACTTTTAATTGCTGAAGGGCGTATGGGTATGTATTATAAAACCATTCAATAATTGCCTCTGTTTATTGTAATACTTCCGCTTATTAGCACTTAATGCACTTAATCACATTATCATTTATCAATCACATATTGTATATAATTCATCCGTTTTTTCTGTCTGACATTCCCACTTGACAGCCATCCTTCCCGCCATCCGATACCTCATCCTTTTTTTCTTTTATACCGCATCAGTGTTGCCAACCTGATGCGCGTTTGTTCGAGCTTAATAGATAATATGAAAATATAAAGGTAATGAGCGCTGCCAACAATACAAAACATTTTCAGCAGGTAATTAGTGTAACAGCTCGGCCATCCTGTTCATAAACGAGTCTCATCGTTTTAAGGTATTCGTTGTCTTCTTAATTTAATCCTTGCTATGACATATAGTATAGCACCGCATATAGAATAAGAATACGAACCATCATGTCCTGACATACTTGAATCCGGTCGATACGAAGGTGTCAGATCCAAGTGTGCACTTCGCTAGTGTGCGCAGTTCACAGCGTCCTGAGTTCCCGTGCCGCCCTGGCTGGCCATCATGATGTAAATTTTCGTTGAACAACCTAATGATATTACTCAAGGTTTGGAGGGTAACAACTAGTGAAACTCTAACATTAGTTACTGTGCTTACCACAATTTATTGTCAGGTAAACACATCTTTCAAATCAGATACAGATTGTATCAGGTATCCTTTTCTTACACATCTGTAAATCTTGCGTTACGGTTATTGCGCCTAACAGAATTTAGTTTTGTGACCTGATAATATGTATGTATTTAAATTGCGATTTTTTTTTATCAAAAATTTATAACATCTAACCCTTTCCGTGTTCTGTCCAATAACACTACTCAGTATAATAATAAAATTACAATCCAACCTTTTGTACCAAAGTAGCTATCAATCGGTATTTTTTTTAATTAATGAAAAAAAAATACTGTCTCACTTAATTAAACACCAGCGAAAATAAAATTAATTGAGACAGTGTCTGTCTACTTGTAACAATAATAATTGCCATATTTGTAGCTAGATATCAGTTCACTTTTGTATTAAATTATGAATTTTCAAAAATAAACATGAGTCAGTTTATTAAGCACAGCCATTATAAAAATGTTAACGAGATCAGATATCACTATAAACGTGTCTATTCTTACATACACTTTAAAGTATGTACTATACTTATATGCATTTAAAGCATGTAAATTGAATTTTATACCGCTCTGCCATCCTACCTAAGCGAGACCCATCGCTTTGAAAACAATATAAAAACATAACTTGTAACTTTTTTTTCCATAATTTTCAATTCAATAGTATTGTCTTAAGAAAACAATAACGCATTTATCAACTAGTGTAAATAATAATGATACATAATAACACTAATCATTATAAAAATACTCTAATACCTATGTAATATTCTAATTGTCATTCACTTGAGTTTTCATTGGATATGTCCGATTCTACGTACTACTAAAACTGAACCATGGATTAATTTTATCAATTGCAACAATTGTATTTTATTCCTTACAGTAGGACGTGTTACGCTAAAAACGTATTTATAAGATGTGCTTGCATTTTTTAATAAAGATTTGTTTAACTGCTCAATCACCGTACTAACATCCGCTTTTCAGTAAGTAAATGTGTCTCTTTTTATTTTTCATACATATTATAATATCTTTTTAGGGTTTCATAATATTATATTCAAACTTACAGATCATCATCATCATCAACTTACAGATAAATCACTAGAATTTATTATAATGTAAAAAAATACAGACTTCATTAATGCAAGATAAGAAAACTCCAAATCTTATATTTAAGCAAGTTTTCTTAATTGAATACCTAAACAAATACCTAATTTTTTTGTATCTTTTTTTTTTGTGTCATGAGCATTTTCTATCAGAACTATGTCACTAGGGCGCACTTTCATTTACTATAAGGTCCATGGTATTTTACAACAAGCTTTTCAGACTCCTTGTCATGTAGCACTTTCCTTATTAAACGTTTCGGAACACCAGCATACCGACAGTAAATATTCTTCTATCACGCGACCAGTCGTAGACGATTTAGTAGTTTTCACGGGAGTAATCAAAACCATACCTTTTTGTACAACCCATTTGTTAATTCGTCGTCAACTACCCCATACAAGCGTCGGTTTTAAAGTCTACTTAAAATGTTGGTAAGCCTCTGTAAGTATTTCTTTGCTTCTTCTCACCTCATCGTCTGCTGACTGTACTTTAACTATCCAGTCAGTTTCCAGAACATCCTGATTTCCTTCAGTCAGCCCTGGATTACGGCTCGATGCATTCGAGCCATTTGAACATCCGGTTGATATTCACCTTCACACGTATATTTCATCAGGTGCATCCACCAGCGTGGTAAACTCGCTTGACAAAGGTGGATTCAGTAATTACTTGCTTTCATAGGACATAGGGATTTGACAGCGTTGCAGTTCATCACAATTTTTAAAATGGTATTCCTAAAAACTAAATTCTACATATGTTCAGCGACTCGACAGCCGCCAGAGTTTCAAGTTCGTATGAAGATAAATCAAGTCTTCCGACTAGAGAAAGAAACTGGTTGCAATACCTTTATTACGTTGCATCAAAATTACCCTTCGATCATATGAAGCTAAGAGTTCTTTTAACCTTTTCTGGATTTCTAAGAATGCTTGTTGCTGTTTGTCGGTCCAATTACAGTTTCTATCTGTAGTAAATCTTTAATAAATTGTCTAAAGAAAACCCTACAAACCCAAAAACTGATGCAGTTCGTGTTGATAGCTTGGCGCCGTAAACTTAATAGAAACAGCTTCGCTCTTATTTAAATTATTGTTTGACACGGGTCTAACGCGATATTTGCTGACCTTTATTCATGACGTTTCGACACGGGTTGCACCGGTCATGGTCCCAGGTGATGATATTTTAAATATGTGTACAAGTACTCGCACATTCAAAAGTTACACATGCTCAGCTTTAGTGTGCGTCCGCCTTTCTTAAATAGTTGCAACACTTCATCTAGTGTTTGTAGAGTTAGTAAATTGTAGTTCTTGGCCGGGATCAAAATGTCGTCCATGTATCCATATGGCATATATTCTACCTTAGCCTCATTCACGATCGTGTTAATGGCGCGATGAGAGACACACGGGGCATCGTTTTTGTTACCACTCCCGTTAGAAGAAAATCCTTTTTATTACAATACTATTCGGGTTAAGGTAATATGTTTGCACAACTCCTTGGCCATTCTTGCTATCATAAATCCCAGAAAAGAGTATGTCTCTTGCCTCTCAATGAGGCATGAACATATATAAAATAATCGCCTTGTTAATCTTGAAATATACCTCAGTTACTGCCAATATTGTTGTTGTAATTCTTTAAGAAAATGTTTCTGTGGGGGTGGTTTTTGTCATGATGACGATATCAGGTTTTTCCATAGAGGTAGAATAGAATAGAGGGACTCACCCACACATACACACATGAGTGACAAAGATGTATGCATAGTCCGCAAGTGGGAACGTGATACAGTGTCATGTTTTCTATCCCTCATCGCGTATACGGATTGTTTGCCACCAAACCTGTCAAAATTTGTACTGAAACTGACACCACCATGACTTCACCGATATAACACGACTAAATTATAAATGACATTAGACGTCAAGAATGTATTAGCTTCTGATACTTCTTAATTTAGTAAGGTTAATTTACCATCGTCCCTTTTGGGTATACGCTAGGACGTCATCTATTATATCCTCTATCTAAGGGTTTTTCTGTAAACCAATGACCCAACAACCTTGACTATAGAGACACCTATGGGTCTAGTTATCATACCCCCCTCTGAGTATCGATAAACCTTCAAGGGATTGCATGAGAGGTCCTATGGATGTTGTTTGTCAATATCGTTTTTGACCACGTGTTAATACCGAAACTTGTGATCTTCTCATTTTTTATAATAACTTTTGCTGCTACATTTCTTATATTGTGAAGTCGTACACTCCTCTGTCAAATGTCCATATCGGAACCACATAGTATGTTTGGCACTTTGTCACACTCAAAGACAGGGTGCCCTAAATCATGACAATGAATGTATCGTTCCCTTTTTTCCAAATGCAAATAATCCCAAGGTTGACACCTTAACATATTTTTTTTTTAATGTTCCAATCATCATAATGTTATCAGCCGAAAGACGACCACTGCTGGACATAGGCCTCCCCCAGATAGTGCCTCAATGAGCGGTCCTGCGCCACCCGCATCCAGCGGACTCCCGCGACCTTTATCAGGTTCAAACAGCTCCTCATAAAAATGGCTTGCTACAGCATAGACGACTTTATGACCAATATATCATTGACCCACTCATCAGTCCGCCTACCCCTTTCAGACCCCGGGATGATTACATTTAATTGTCAAATCAAAAACATAATGTCAATATACTTCATTTTACGTTAGCAGGGTCTTGTTTCTCCGGTCTGAAAGGGCTACCCACGCTGCGCCTTCCGGTACGTGGTAGCCACTCTAGAACCTTTCCGCCCCAACGGCCATCTATTCTACGTGCAATGCCAATAACAATACTTATTCCAGTTTTCTAAAGTTCGCAGTTTTTGAAGTAATCATTATTATTATTATTTTACAGTCCATTCTTCCACTGAAAATCATAGTCTTCATTGAAAGTAAATGACTCGAATATTTTTCCATTTTGGCTATGTGTATATTAGTGTACCTAATCCTTGACACCATGTTTTTGCCACCCTGCTTAACTAGGGTAATGCACAGTGAACTCTCACTTTCATTCCATCCGTAAATCACAACTCACTTATTTACATTTGTCAACATGGGATCAAATTCTAGGATCATGTAAGGGTTACAATTAATTTTTGGCTTGTCAGAGCTCCAAACTTGTTTTATTATTGATAAAAACTTATCAAACATTCTATCAGTGTCCACATCCTTATTATTAATAATATTATAACATTTATAACATACCTTTTTGTCACAAAAATTTTCTTGAAGCATGTTGTGTCTAACCTGTTCCCACGTCAGACTCCGTATTCTCCTCTTACAACTGTGTTGAGGCTCCTCATTCTCAGCGCCAATATCGGTAGATGAGTAGTTCACTCTTCAACTGGGTCTCCCTGCTGTCCTCCCTGTCCTCCATCTGTTCCTGACATCATCACCGGCCTTAATATCATCACCGTGGTCCCTTTTTAATGTCCTTCCTGTTGGGCATAGCAAAGCTTTGCCATTCTATCCAACTATTTCCATCACGAGTCAGCCTTCGACCATGCATCTCTCCTCGAGATTCAGGTACACCCTGGCTACACATCCTCAGGCAGCCTTCGACCATGCATCTCTCCTCGAGATTCAGGTACGCCCTGGCTAAATATCCTGAGGCAGCCTTCGACCATGCATCTCTCCTCGAGATTTGGGTACCCCCTGGCTAAATCCTCTTTTAATATTATTCCAACTATTTTCATTTGAATCCATCCCCCTGATCCTTGTTATTTCAAAGGAATCTCCTTAGATGGATTCTACCTCAATTCTTCCATGTGACATGTCCCGCCACTAATTTCACTTCCATCAGATACCATTTCAGACAGGCATTGTTCATTATAATCATCATTTGTCTCATCCATTACAAATCCATTAATCTGAAACTGTTAAACACATTAGCTACTGATTTATCCACATTATAATCTCATTCAATATAAAGTCCACCCATGTCCGACTTTTGATGATTAGTTATATTCATCCCAGTGCAACTGTCCCTCATGTAGACCACATCTATTATGCACATATTATGTGCATAAATTGTGCCAGTAATAACTACACATTCTTGTTTTTACATATCTACCCTGTAAAATTGTAACTAAATTCACTTTTCATTTCATTCACCGACTGTCTACTTTAATAGATTAATCAAATTGTGTCTTTTCATCACACTAGGATGTTGTTTCCACTAACAGTAAATATCAAATTACATATACAAACACCATTCAGTCATGAAATAAGTTTTAACAAAAATGTCATTAGAGTATTGCATATGTAACAAAATTTATTCTAGAACTTTCCATCTAACTTCAACTCCTTTGTATATACAATATTACCATGGCTTGCATGTTCCATAAAATAGTACATCCTAGTCATTCTGTAAAAATATTTACATGAATGTAATAATGCAGTTTACAAATACTCCACTACCCTAAAGAGAAGTAATAAACTGCAAATTACTCCACTGACAAGAGTTTAGCTCTTAAATAAATATGATGATGACAAAACACTCTGGTGTATAATTTAGTAAGCCTTCTTTCTATTAACAAATTCCAACAGATTGTTTCATACAAGTGTATTCTAGAAAATGTTACAATGTGGAAGATGATCTCCTCCGACACATATCCGTCGACGGCGACATCCTGTATGATGTAAATCTTTTTCAATTACTTACATGTAATGTGATGTCAATCTTTTTCGATTGTCGTATCCATATGAACAAAGTGGCGTATGAACAAGTGCATAATGCACCAAGCAAAACAAACACTCCGTCAATGCTTTTCATATCACAATACACATACAAATATATTTTAACCAAATATTTCTTACAAAGACAAAGGTTTCATGTCATTATACATATTCATCATTAGTTATCCAAACTTTTATGTTAAGTTTGTAAAACAAATTACTTACTTGGCGTTGCGATAAAGTTGTGGACGTGATTAATGGTGAATTAAGTAATTCACTCGTTCTTGTCACTTCTGACCTATAAAACCATTCAATAATTGCCTCTGTTTATTGTAAGACTTCCGCTTATTAGCACTTAATGCACTTAATCACATTATCATTTATCAATCACATATTGTATATAATTCATCCGTTTTTTCTGTCTGACATTCCCACTTGACAGCCATCCTTCCCGCCATCCGATACCTCATCCTTTTTTTCTTTTATACCGCATCAGTGTTGCCAACCTGATGCGCGTTTGTTCGAGCTTAATAGATAATATGAAAATATAAAGGTAATGAGCGCTGCCAACAATACAAAACATTTTCAGCAGGTAATTAGTGTAACAGTATCTTGAGAGTTTCTTGGGTCTTCCATACATCTTTAGCTGGATATGTAGCAGTATTAACATAAGTAGAAGCACGGATAAGCCCTTGACCTTGACTGACTGGACCGTCTGAGATTTTCTTCATAGTTATCCAATCAATCATTTCCATCGAGTCCAAATCCTTGTCCAGTGGCGGAATGAAAAGGTTGATCAGTTCAATTCAAATCAAATCATTTACGCGTTGCAAGCACATGTTACCTTTTTAAACTGTGTATCAGACGATTTGACAACTGTTTGACAACAAAGTTCAAATTTACTTAGACGAATTTTCCTTGACTATTAATAGTTGAATTAAAAATCTTTTTTATTAGTTTGATCTTGCCATTACGTTGTGTTAAGTTTAATAAATCTATTGATTAAATCCTCTTCGCTTAATAGTAGTTTATGTGACTGTACTTATGGACAGTTACATACATACACTATTTTATCTATCCACATATCATACGCCTCCAAGATGCATTCAGGAGCCGCATGCATATTATGACCGGCATCGCAGCGTCGTTTTCTGGCAGCTGTCATAGTTTTTTTTTTTAATTCAGAGACAAACTAGAGTCAGATCCAACTGTCATATCGTTCGATATCTTACTTACGTGCGACATTTATCTTTGTATGCAAATTCTCGACTAATAATAGAATAGAGGTTAAATCAAATTTCTTTGTTTTTCAAAGACGTTCAAAATTTGAATGAAATAATAATATCGAAATCGATGTTATTATTTAGTAATAATAACATTTCCACAGATAAGAAATGTGTTCTAACAAAACAGTTTATTTTTATGGTGGTCATAATGTGCGGTTCTTGAACGTATCATGGAGGGCTTATGATATTTGGATAAATAAAATTATTAAAACTATAAATGTGAGTAACAGGTCCTGTCAATGTCATCATTGCTATTTCTTGTATACGTTTTTTTTTCTTTTTTTAACTCGTTTTCCAAAATTCAAAGAGGTGTAGTGAAATGACATTCATTATGACGGAATGTGTCTGACACTCGGTCGATAAAGCAGATACTGATAACCTATACCGAGCAAGCAAAAACCGATCTTAAGGTGATCAACCTTTTCATTCCCCGACTGTACCTGGCCAACACAGCTAGCTGACCAAGTATAAGCTTTATTGCAAAGGAATAAGGTTTAGTTGGTGACACCCAGTTTCTTCGTTTGTACCACAGTCCATGGGTATTATGGCGGGCAAGTTCACGGCTGGTAGAAAGTGAGCACGGCCGTCTGTTATGAGTACACTTTTACCGCAGCCGCCGTTTCCATCGGTTCCGATACGTGACACCGTATGTAATCAATTATTATGTATAATATCGTATACGACGTCATCAAACTCGAGCCACCCACCATACGAAAAAGTGCCGATTCAATTTGAATAAATTTTAATAGGAAATAGAGTAGTAAGTAAGTATGTTTTGTTTTAGAATCGAACGAAACAAAACAAATGCATCTCTGTTCCAATGGGGAATTAATGAAAATTTTTGAAGTATCTGATTATTTATTTGGTGATAGAGTAGAATAAGAATAGAATAATTTATTATTAGACAAGCACATGATAACAGATTATACAGACATTATCCTCCTCCAAACTAGGCTGAGCCTCTCCATAACAAATAATTTCGGAACAGGCAATGGACTGTTGGAGAAGGTCATTAATGTAATTAAGAAAAAGCGTTGGACCGAGAACATTGCCCTGGGGGACGCCGAAGCAGGTAGGAGACCTGCTGCTTTTGGACTCACCGATTTTTACCACTTGCTGTCTATTGGTAAGGTAGCTGGTAAACCAGTCAAGAGATAACCCACGGACTCCTAGCGCTTCAAGCTTTCTTATTAGGATTGGAATGGAATAACCTTCCTTAGCACCAGAAAAAAGTTGCAGACTTTTCAGATGCGTCAATTATTTTTGAAAAATATAAACAGTTTCCTCACTTAGGTTTTGGGTTTAGGACGGCGAATAAGACACTTTGCTTGATCCGTCTCATATTACAAAAAAATATCTTAAAACCCAAAACGTAAGTGAGGAAACTGTTTAAGTATATTTTTCAAAAATAATCGACGTGTCTGAAAAGTCCGCAACTTTTTTCTGGTGCTAAGGAATGTTCCATGGGTAGCTGGTTCAATCCGGCTCGAAGGACCAATATGTGAATACTTAATCCTCCCGATACTTAATCAGGAGGTCTTTTTAAAGGCATTTGGGCGGCTAGTGGATACAGGGAAATTAACACACAGGCGAATCTGATGGCATAACTATATAATTAAAAAAAATATCTTTATTTTTTTTATTTTTGCGTTCTTTTGCAGTGTCACAGGGGTAGTCTTTGGATCTAAGTAGCTTATTATAGAGAAGTTTCTCCATCAACACTTTCCGCAACATCCTGGTAACCCCGTCTCTTTGTTCTGGGGGCTCATTTTTTAACATATTCAGCGCTAGCCATCATATTATCTGATGGGCATTCCACCATCCGTTGGACCCCATTAGTGTACCTAGTGAGATAATTATGCAGACGGGTTTACCCTTGTTTTACCGACAAACGTTTCATCGGTAGTATGTTTCGCAGAATTTAAATTTCATCGAAAACCATTTTTTTCAGAAACAGTAAACTTTTCAGGTAAGACTAATCTCCATTTTGATTCAAGGTGAAGGTAGTGGTTACCATTATGAGCGGAGTCTAGCAACCACAGCGAACACCAGGGTTTAAAAAAGAGCATAGATATTTACGTCATTCATACGAGTTTGTGAATGAACGATGAAACTGTAGGTAAGTACTAACAAGCGATAGAGGGGTGGACGCGCACGCGCCATTTACGACGCGAAAGTGACTCCATCATTAACTGAAAGTGCATAATGGGCTAGAATCTAGATTCTAAGCTAACCACAATAATTATCAGCTAATTTGCAAGTTTCTATCACGCCTATGTTTAATGGTTCATAAATTGGCAATATCGTAAGAAATAATTCTTTAGTTGAATACAAAAATGGATTCAAATTGCCGTTTGAGCCTGGGCTGAATAGCAGCCGGACATTTAATTTTCATAGATTGATTGCAATCTGTGTAAAATAGTTATATAGGTATAGCTAAAATATAGTTTATAAACTAAGCAATTGGTGGCGCTATATTCGGGATCACAATGAACGTGAAGTTAGCTATCTATTACCGGTATACACACTGTTGGATTTCGTATGTTGGTCTTTCCGACTTTAATCTGTTGTCGTGTCTATACTCGCGATTCCTATACCTACATCATCCCTTTCCAACATGCGCACTGATATATCGCGCCGTCTTTGTCATATACACGACGTGTGCGCTACGCTTGCCCCACCTGGCGAGAGAAAAGTGTTGTTGAATTCTCACCCCGCGTGCGTGTAACATCCTCCGCTGATAAAAGACATTAAATCTTATTAAATCCGCCGCAAATCTCTGTACATCGTTTGAAAACTATATATGCTGTCAGCTCAGCATTAAAAGGTGTTCGACTGTTCGTGAAGTGAAGGTGTTTTTGGACAATTTGGGATTGCGCTGCGCGCCCCACACGAGCACATGGTGTGCCACGAAACGCTAGCGTGAAGGAGGAGTTCACCCAAATCACAAGTAAGTGCGCATGGCTCCTATAACCTTCTGTTAGCTGATTCATCCACCTGTTCCGATTTCCAAAGGCAGCTAACTTTCCTGCACAATTTCGCATCAAGTAGCTACGACAATAGACCACACGGTTGGATACCTACATACAGTCCACTAACGCGCTAATCTCTGAAAAGGGAAACTAGAAAGCGCACCGCAAATTAAAACACCCTTGCAGGGCGTGATCAAAATTCAATTCTGTACGCCCCACACACTTTTATCTATGCATCTAAGTATCAAATTTCTAAACAACTTTAGATTTTTTTGAAATGCATTTACATTTTGCCCTTAATATTTCAGAAGTTCCTTCAAATCTTTATTATATTCATCAAATTACATTTAAATCTGACAGATTGCAAATAATAAATAATGAATGTACCTACATAGGCAATAAATACTTAATTAATGATGTCGGTAAAAAAATGCCCCACAAATGCATAAAAGTCTAAACATTTCTTAGAAAATTATGGCAATGTTAGATTTATCAAAGCTATTGTTAGTTTGACTGATGTTGTTGATGGACAATTCGCAGTGCATTGCTTCTTCTAGAATGTGGTCGCTGTGTTGCTTGTAGAACCAGCAATGTAATACGCGCCAGTTCCAGTGTCAGTATTTGCTCATCTCGCTCCGTATCGAATCGATCTAATGAACTGTGAATCGGTGTCGATTCATTTGTTTTAGCCGATTTAGTCCATTTTGTCATGTTGACGCAAAGCGCGGCAGAGCGGCACGAACTTGCTTCTTGTTTCATAAAAATTTCACAATTCCTATTAAGTATTTTATTTATTTGTGGCTTAATTCTTTGTGGTTCAAAGTTTTAGATTGGTAATTGATTGCAGCAGATTACACTGACTGATACCGATTGATTTATCAACAACATTTTAACACCTTTATTGTCCCCATACAAAATGATCTGACAATGACACACGTCCAACTGTGCTTCCAGTTCGAAGCTGTGAATCCTGTAAAAGCTCCTGAAAAGCAGGTGCATGACCCATCATTAGGAGCACTCGGACAGGGAACGTGTTAAGGCTCCTCTACACAAGCGGCCATTATGGCCGCATGTATACATACATATATGTAATACAGGACGCAAATATGCGTTACAGTGCATTCCTTCTGCGCCATTGTATAGGCCCTTTATGAAACGTCATCATTTCTTATGGTCAGACAGCGTTATTTAGGTACTAGCAACGTACAACTAAAGTTTTCTGTTAGGTACGCTGCAGTGGCGGCGCGTGAAAATTTTCGATGGGCAACCCGGAACAAATAAAGTTATGAAAGAATTTAGAGTATATAACCATTAAGGCTTGGCTAAAAATAGATTTTAGGCAAGCCGGTGGGAATCGGTTTGGAGCGCCACGGGTACTCTGCCCACTCAATTTTAGGCAAGCCGGTGGGAATCGGTTTGGAGCGCCACGGGTACTCTGCCCACTCCATTTTAGGCAAGCCGGTGGGAATCGGTTTGGAGCGCCACGGGTACTCTGCCCACTCAATTTTAGGCAAGCCGGTGGGAATCGGTTTGGAGCGCCACGGGTACTCTGCCCACTCAATTTTAGGCAAGCCGGTGGGAATCGGTTTGGAGCGCCACGGGTACTCTGCCCACTCAATTTTAGGCAAGCCGGTGGGAATCGGTTTGGAGCGCCACGGGTACTCTGCCCACTCAATTTTAGGCAAGCCGGTGGGAATCGGTTTGGAGCGCCACGGGTACTCTGCCCACTCAATTTTAGGCAAGCCGGTGGGAATCGGTTTGGAGCGCCACGGGTACTCTGCCCACTCAATTTTAGGCAAGCCGGTGGGAATCGGTTTGGAGCGCCACGGGTACTCTGCCCACTCAATTTTAGGCAAGCCGGTGGGAATCGGTTTGGAGCGCCACGGGTACTCTGCCCACTCAATTTTAGGCAAGCCGGTGGGAATCGGTTTGGAGCGCCACGGGTACTCTGCCCACTCAATTTTAGGCAAGCCGGTGGGAATCGGTTTGGAGCGCCACGGGTACTCTGCCCACTCAATTTTAGGCAAGCCGGTGGGAATCGGTTTGGAGCGCCACGGGTACTCTGCCCACTCAATTTTAGGCAAGCCGGTGGGAATCGGTTTGGAGCGCCACGGGTACTCTGCCCACTCAATTTTAGGCAAGCCGGTGGGAATCGGTTTGGAGCGCCACGGGTACTCTGCCCACTCAATTTTAGGCAAGCCGGTGGGAATCGGTTTGGAGCGCCACGGGTACTCTGCCCACTCAATTTTAGGCAAGCCGGTGGGAATCGGTTTGGAGCGCCACGGGTACTCTGCCCACTCAATTTTAGGCAAGCCGGTGGGAATCGGTTTGGAGCGCCACGGGTACTCTGCCCACTCCATTTTAGGCAAGCCGGTGGGAATCGGTTTGGAGCGCCACGGGTACTCTGCCCACTCAATTTTAGGCAAGCCGGTGGGAATCGGTTTGGAGCGCCACGGGTACTCTGCCCACTCAATTTTAGGCAAGCCGGTGGGAATCGGTTTGGAGCGCCACGGGTACTCTGCCCACTCAATTTTAGGCAAGCCGGTGGGAATCGGTTTGGAGCGCCACGGGTACTCTGCCCACTCAATTTTAGGCAAGCCGGTGGGAATCGGTTTGGAGCGCCACGGGTACTCTGCCCACTCAATTTTAGGCAAGCCGGTGGGAATCGGTTTGGAGCGCCACGGGTACTCTGCCCACTCAAATTTAGGCAAGCCGGTGGGAATCGGTTTGGAGCGCCACGGGTACTCTGCCCACTCAATTTTAGGCAAGCCGGTGGGAATCGGTTTGGAGCGCCACGGGTACTCTGCCCACTCAATTTTAGGCAAGCCGGTGGGAATCGGTTTGGAGCGCCACGGGTACTCTGCCCACTCAATTTTAGGCAAGCCGGTGGGAATCGGTTTGGAGCGCCACGGGTACTCTGCCCACTCAATTTTAGGCAAGCCGGTGGGAATCGGTTTGGAGCGCCACGGGTACTCTGCCCACTCAATTTTAGGCAAGCCGGTGGGAATCGGTTTGGAGCGCCACGGGTACTCTGCCCACTCAATTTTAGGCAAGCCGGTGGGAATCGGTTTGGAGCGCCACGGGTACTCTGCCCACTCAATTTAAGGCAAGCCGGTGGGAATCGGTTTGGAGCGCCACGGGTACTCTGCCCACTCAATTTAAGTAAGCCGGTGGGAATCGGTTTGGAGCGCCACGGGTACTCTGCCCACTCAATTTTAGGCAAGCCGGTGGGAATCGGTTTGGAGCGCCACGGGTACTCTGCCCACTCAATTATCGAAATAAATATAAGCCGTAAGCGTTCTTTAAAGGTGTGATTGGCACGAGACAATAAAGCTTAGCGGAAGGTAATCTCAAATTCAAAGCAGGCCTACTTGGGAAGTACCTCTGCCTTGCAGAAGATCTTTAACACTTGTTAACCTATTAACGTTACGCTACGGGCTCAAATTACATTGTTTCGTGTTTATATATTAAAATGGTTGTGGTTGTAACAATCGTTTTAATAAATAAACACGAAACAATTATGTGTGCAAAAATCGTAAAATTTTGAAATATCAGTAGGCATACTAAATTAACCAATAGTCACTGGGCGACCGAGCTCTGCTCGGATGAAAATGGAGAAAATACGGAGCAAACGAATTTTCCCGAACATGAGACCTATCTAGATCGATTTCTCGCCCCCGTAACCACCTATATTCCAAATTTCATCGAAATCGTTAAGGCCGTTTCCGAGAACGTGATTGCAAATATATATATACATACATACATATATATATATATACAAGTATTGCTCGTTTAATAGTAAAGGATATAGGATTTAATGAGAGAACAGAACAAAAGAACTTGCTCAGCTAAATGCACTAAGTATATAAGTGACAGCGCTGATTTTCAGCTTGCCTAAAATACATGTATGATACAAAATTAATGCGTATCTCGGACTTTTAACGTTTTAATACCTACTTTTAATAATATAAATATAATGTTTATATCTAAAACAAAGCAATAGTTTACCTAATTCACGCAACGGAGGTTATGGTATTGCGTTTTCTCGTAACAGATGGATTATTACAAATTATTACCAAATAACCGAAACTGGTGCGATTTCTCATTGCCAACTGTCATGCTACCCAACTATGACAGACGTTAGGTATGTTTACGGGAAGTTATTTGCGGTCATTTGCAATGGGAATCCGTTGCAGCCAATCGAAATTTAATATTTAGTCAAAATGCTGGTTATTTTTCTGGTTTCAATTTAGGACTGGGTAATTTTCTTTATATTATATTAAATTTAACGGGACATGCAGTGAACCCGTTATATAGTTTGCACCTACCATATACCTAACACCGACAAAATATCTGACCACTAGATTTTGCTGGCTTATGGATGATCTATCTGATAAATGGGTGAGAGGAGGGTCGTGATAATTTCCTTGGAATAGTATCTCTTTATGTATATCTGTAGCCCATACAAATTACCCTGAATACCCATTTTTTTCTGCTAAATATTAAGTGGATTTATATTGGAACAGAGAACCACGAATCCACTAAAAAACAGCATGGTTTAATCCAATGCCAAATTACACACCATATCTAAAATAATCTAAATAATGCCAAACGACTAGAATGCGCCTAATGAGCCCAAAAATATCTAACGCTTTTCCGAAACCGATAAATTGCACTTGCTAATTGCAATCGGATACAAATCAGGCAGAAAAACTCAATTAGCTCCATACTTTGTCAACGCATTGCAACAGCTTGTTGGGAACTTGGAAGTGGTAGTATTTGAGCGGAGATTACCCATGCGCGTGTGCAGTACAACTCCGCGCCGCGCCGGCGCCGCGCGCGGCTCTAGTCAAACTAACTTTATAAAAACTAGACAGAACTGTACTTTAAAACAAGGTTTTAGCTGTCTAGAACCGTTAAGACTGAGGCTGACTGAAGACGACTATGTATCGAATGACAAACTTGTGGTTATAAGGATGACGGACTGTTTACTACGACTATCTACGACCTAGTGGTTGATGACCATATCGCTTACGACTGACTGTGGTGGATGACCAGACGTGATGACTGACGTTGTCTTTGATGTGACCGTGGTGACTTGTGACCGTTTGACTGACGATGACTAGGAACAGTGACAGTGACGTGACTTTGACCTTTGACTGACTGGATTTTAAAGAGTTGAACGCGAAGCAGGTTGGTATTTTTTTGCTTTTACTAACATCCTTTTTGCCAACACTAATCCTATTTTTAAGACATATGGGTTGGTAATTAGGTTCGATACATAAGTGAGACAATTAATTGTAATTTAGCCAAATTAGAGTTACGAGTACCTATCTGAATCACTAAAAATCGTGTGTTTAATTTTCAATTTTTCCTGAAAGCCGTTTTCCTCTGCAACCATGTAATTTTCAGGATTATTATAAATAAATACATATTTGGGGACAATCTTACACAAATCGAACTAGTCCCAAACTAAGCAAAGCTTGTAGGCACTATGGGTACTAGACGACGATAAACATACTTAATATAGATAGATAAATACTTAAATACTTAGAAAACATCCATGACTCAGGAACAAATATTAAACTAAGTTGCAATTTAATCCAAATCTTCGAAGTTTTCTAAAAATCTGGCCTTTGCCGAAATGAAAATTCGTACAAACGATACATTCGGGAAATTAAATTTATTGATTGCCGTTGATTAAGTAGTAGATTATTTATGATTTGTTACTGAGTAAATAGAGTCAATAGGTTAAGGATTAGGGCATTTATTTTACTATGTACCTAAGTCCAACTGAATCTCCAATGACAGTAAATATAACAGATGATAAGCCAGCGTCCTGCATTGGCACATATTAGGTAGGTACTTATATAGGCTTTCATGATTACGATTAAAGGTATTTGATGCTTCCATAAATGTTGATATAGGTAGACCACAAAAAAAGCTATAATTATCATGTATGTGTTTTTAAACTAATTAGGAATGCATCAGAACTGTCAGCTTAACGCATTCGGCGCCAATTACTTATATATCGGTACCAGCACCACCCGTTCAACACCAACAATAGATTAACCCGTAAGTATAGACCGAACTCGCGATGTCCGTTATCCCCCTTCCCTGTGTTCAAAATCGCATAATACGATAACGATGTAATTCTTCATGGCGTTCAATTTAAGGGGCTCCCTGCTCCCAATGACCTTCGATCTGTAACTACCCGTTTATTCGTGTTTTTTATGGCTTATCGTATTAACAACAACGAGGTTTACCGGAATTATATACGATGTTTACTACAAAACTTACCGTTTTCGAGATATATGGCACCGAACTTTGGCAATTTAAGGCCAAAAAACCAGTTTTTGGGACGTAACTTTTGTGAATATTAGTTAAAATTAAAAAAACGCTAATCAAAATTATAGGTAAGTTTACTATGCATGAGTAGGTACGAGTTTCGGTAATATAAAAGGTTTAATGAGGATGAAGTATCGTGTTTTGTATTTTTACAGACCTTTCTTTAAAAATGGATAATTAATTCTGTATTATCATTTATCAAATTATTCTAAATCAATAATGTTAAACAAGAATCAAACTTTCCCATATCTGCACCTGGAAAGCTAGCTTCAATAAACCGAGGACGAGTGTCGAAATGAAAACTACTAAATTACCTTGATTTTTGACGGGTTCCCCTTAAAGGATTAAGGGCCGAAAGTAAGAAGTGTATCAGTTAAATAATAATTGTTTAAATAGGACAGTGTCATGCTATCTTGGTACTTAGATTTAACAACGTGTTTCTTATTTATTTGTTTGCCTATAATGTCTCTATATAAAAAGAACATTAGATAGCTAAATATAGCATGCTTTCGCCGTTTTAAAAACCGTCGTAAATAGTTCCCACTGTTAAAGTCGAATATTATTGCATGTTTGAAAACGCCCCTAGGGCACGGGCACAGCATAATTTATTATTACCGCACGCACAACAAAGCGCGCGTCATATTATCGAACCTGCGCCGGAGTCGAAAGCGGTTTCACTTTCTCCGGCCGCGGCGAATTATCATGCGTGCGTTTATCATATTAATTTTCAAGAGGTTACGTAACGCGGACTGGTTTAAACTGGACAGCTTTCAAAAAAATGATTGTTTTCTCATTGGTTATTCGAGGAATGTTTGTTGGATTGTACCTAAACCCATAACGAGCCGCTGCCGCTGTGGCCGAGCAGTAAGGCTTTCAATCTGGACTGGAGGTCAAGGGTTCGAACCCCAGCTTGTACCTCTGGGTTTTTCACAAAACTTATGAATGAAATATATTTTGATTTTAAGTCGATTTCCAGTGAAGGAAAACGTCGAGAGGAAATCGGTCTAATCCCTTACAAGGTCTAGTTTCCTTCTGGGTTGGAAGGTCAGTTGGCAGTCGCTTGCGTAACAAGTGCTGAGAGGTGCTTGGGATTAGGGGCCAAAGCGGACCGGGCTCCTTAAGGTAGGCTTGGCAGATCGAATATGAGCCTAATATCTAGAGAAAATTTTTTTTTCGGTATTTTGTGTCTTTGGTCGGGAGAAATAAAAATAAAATCAAATTAAAGGAACTGTATTAAAAATATTAAAATCAACAACATCTCTTCGCTTGACGTAAATTCGGAACTTAATATTTTTGTTTTATACAATGAAGTTGTTTTTTCGGGAGAGTTTCGTTTTCGTTGGCCATATAAAAATTCGGGAGAATCCCGCCAAATTCCAACCATCTGGCAACCCTACCTTTAGGGCACCACCGGAAAAAACGCTAGGTGGATGATGATTTTGATGATGCTGTTGACTGTTGTAAACCCATTATCGCTAGCGAGGAATTTTGGCTTTTTAATTTTAGAAGTGATAGTCATTTTAAAATTAATATATTGCAAAATCTAAGTAGGTATTTGTAAATGAAAAGCCGTAGGAAATCAAGCTGACAGGACTGACTAAGGCATAGGAAGTAATTAAAGAGATAGTGACGAAAAGGGCCTAAATAGGAATCACCGTTTGCCGTAGAATCCCTCCGACTAAACTTCTATATTTTTACACTTTTATAATTCATTATTTCACTTCAATGTCCGACAAGGCTATAATTTTCTGACACTGACGCTGTATCACGGAAAGAAATTACTCTAGCGCCTAGTACCTAAGTACATATTACCCCATACATACAATCTATATCAAATATATCTTAAGCATCTTTAAGTCCATTTGTTGCAGTTTAATTAAGTATACCTAACACCCTGTACCTACTCAGATACAAAAACTTTTAAATATCATCGACTTCTGAATACATGAGAATCACAACATCGTCAGGAAGCCATTATTTCTAATGTCCATGTCTATTTGTTTCCATGTCCGCCTCTGAATAATTTTAAATACTTAACCACTGATAACGGTCAAATTCTATCCTTTTAAAACGCAATTTTCTTCTTCGCGTCATTATTCTTATTCGCGCGTAAGTACCTAATCATTACAGCGAGATAAACTAATTTGGCATTCTCATGAAACAGCGGAATCATCCTATTATTACAATATTTAAGTATAATTCACTTTCCTAACACACTTCCGCGTCAGGCGATGCTCGTATAAGCATATTTTAACAAATCAAGTGGTGAGTTTCACTCTTGATTATGTTAAGTCGGAAAAGAATTGGCCCACACTGTTTTAGGTAGTAAAGGTCGTCGTGAATAGATTATCTAAATGTAATAAAGTGTTTAATTTGTTGTAAAGAACGTAAAAATTTTAACTGTAGTTATTATTATATGACATGCAAAATTTATATTTGTTTAATAAACAAATTGAATTGAATTGTTCAAGAATGTGTTGGATTCTTCTACAACACCGCCCGATTGATTATAATTTCACGCATTTCACTGAATCAAAGTTTCACTTTATTTATAGTTCTTAAATATACTACATCATAAATTGTCCGAAAACACTTTTTGTGTGTATTCCAGTGGAACCATGTAATAAATTTTCTAAAACCTTTATTTTCAAGTGTCTAACTTAACCTGTTTCTATTTTTCTGTAAATCATCTCTATCGTATTGTTCGTTTACCGAAATGTGGCGTTCGGAATCCTGAAATTTCGGAATAATGTTGCTTTCAGAAGTGACTATTCGGAATTTTGGTCCCCATCGTTGTTAGCCGAAAAATGGCCACTGCTGAACAAAGGCCTTCTCCAGCGGTATCCATAACGACCGGTCTTGCGGCTACTGCACCGGTCACCCGCTATCTTTGACTTTGATAAAAAAATACTTTTTGCAAACGACTTATGTTTAGGTACAGTTAATTATTTAATATCAGCGATGTCTAGTTTCCCCTACGGGTTGCAAGACTTGCAAGGTAAGGGGACAGATGCTTACACAAAAGTCCTACTCCTACGTCCTTTGGACAAAAGAAGCAAGGTAGGAGACCCCATATACGATGACGATAGGTAACCCATTCGCCGGCACTGACATGAACTCCAGTTCGTCGCTGTTGCTACCCACCCGCCACCGACTTATACGAAGTCCAAAATCAATAGACTTAAGACTTACGTGGCGTGAGACTTACCTCGCATACTATTATGTGGCAGCGAATGTGTTAACAAATTCAGGGCCAACGGTTTCGTAGCTGATAGCATACCGGAAAACTGTTTGTAGAGAATAAAACCTACGAGCCTACGTGGGCGTTAGCTGGTTTCTGGCACTGGAAGTGTTAAGATAAGGGGTTATACCACATTCAATGCCAACAATAGGGAACTTGCATCTTTTTATTTTATAACGAAAATCAAAAGTATAATCCAGCATTAAAACAACTGCAGCACTAAAACTTTCTTATGATTTATTTTTCTGATGTTATATGCATTTGAAATCTGCACGCGCCGGCACCCCTCGACAACGTTCTATATTAAACTGGCGTATGCTATGACGTCACAACATAATATATATTCTCGGCGCGTTTACTATGGACTAAGTCATTAATTTGCAATTATATCCACAAGATTTGCGTTTAAGTCTATACTTGTCATACAAAATATCATTTCTAATTTAATATTATGTGTAACTGTTCGATTGAGTGCAATTTATTCGAAATTTAAGCCCCATGCAAGTTCCCCATTTCATATCGCTACGCTGACGTGGTTTTCCCGCTAAATAGCGGAAAGCTAAGAGCTCCCGCTAGGCACTCCCTGGCAGTGAAAATGAGGCTTTGATACTTGTCTTAATTAGTAATTTTGTCTCCAGTGGTGATGGCCTGGAAAGTCGCACGGAGGACCCGCAGTTCCCAGCAGCCAGCGCGCTGCGACAATCCCCGTTGCTGCAGCATTGCCCGCTGCGGGGCGCGCCCAAATGCCCACCTGCTTCCAAGAGGTAAGTCTAGGCTAGCTTCTATAAATCTTCCATTTTGAAGAGCTATACATCCGAAGGATCGTCAACATTTAGCTCCTCGCAAAGTTAACCTTTCGAATGCCACGGCTTAATGCTGGCGGGTTTTAAGACGGATCCGTGGGGAGCCACCAGGTATCGAAAGGTTCAGTACGGTTCCATCGTTGCGATTGATCCTTTTTAACCGAATTAAAAAAACGGAGGCACAAAAAAAACATACAGTGGAACATATAACCATATGTTCCACTGTATGTTTTTTTTTATTGTATGTTCACCGATTCCTCGATCAATTGTGGACCGATTTCCAAATTTCTTTTTTTAATCGAAAGAGTACCTATACGCCTGAGTTGGTCCCATTGTCACCGAGTCAGGATCTCATGATGGGATCCCAGGGAAATTGAGGGCATCCCACACATTTTATAGGCACGCGTGTAGTAATTTCGGTATTTTCTATTATAACTCGTGTATTTACCCTCGGAAATCGCAATTTTGGTGAAGTGGAACTGATGATGAAGAAGATGACTTATCGAACTCTCAAACATGTAAAAAAGTACGTCAAAGATTCTGACATAATTCCGTTGAAGTAGCAACTAATGAAGTGTTGAAGTAGAATCAATTCTTAAGGGTTGAAGTTGAATCAATTCTTAGGTCTTAAGGTGGTTCGATTGCCATACAAAACGTTATTTGACATTCGCAGGCTAACGGCGTGATATTTTAAGAAACTTATGTAACAAACTTTCATAAATTGGCTTCCCATTTGCGCCAATTTCCCCCTTTCCTAGAATAAACTTTGTATAAACTAGATTAATTTGAGAAATTGGTTTGGGACGTGATACTTATTTTGGGAAAACAATTTTTCTCAAATTAATCTAGTTTATCCAAGTCTATTCTAGGAAAGGGGGAATTTGGCGCAAATAGGAAGCCAATTGGTGAAAGTTTGTTACATAAGTTTCTTAAAATATCACGCCGTTAGCCTGCGAATGTCAAATAACGCTTTGTATGGCAATCGAACCACCTTAAGGCTCAACCTTCCAAATTTTCGTAAAAATTAGTTGTTTAGTCCATTTTATACATTATGACGTCACAATTTTAGGGTCTGAAAAAATATATCATAAACTGCAAGAAATGAGAAGTAACATAATTTTCTTAGAAAACTATTTTAACAAAAGAAAGTAGAGAAAAAAAAATCTCAAGTGAACCCTACTATTTCACTTGTAACCATTTTACTGTTCCATTTTTTTAATGAATGAATGAATGATTTATTTGATAAACACAACCACAACATTAAATACAAATGCTTAAAACTAGGAAAAAATAAAAAGAAGTACAATGTTGAGGGTGGTCTCAAAAAGGAGTCCACTCAGCATGTGTCGGAGCATGGAAAACCCCGACGCTGATTTTCAGTGAATCCTTTACATGACACAAATAAAATCAGATCTAAATACAAATATTACAGAAAGTGCAGTGCGCAGGTACCTACAGCTTGATTTTTTAAAATAGGATAAATACATACTAGTGAAAAATATAAATGACTACGTAACAATCAATTATGTTTATATCAGAAAAAGATGAAATTTTATAATCTTCTTCATAAAGTAATGAACAATAACTTTATTTTCTTACTTAAATTTCTTCTCGTTTTCTGAAATATTCCGAAAAACATGATATCCGCGCTTAAGAACACACACTTCCATTCACAGAAGACCATGAACGTGCGGTGCCTTAAGTTGATTTACTAACTTTAGCACAAAAAAACAGCAAGGTCAACGTTCCTGAGAAACATTTTGAACATTCAACGGTCATTGCTACGGCTCCGAACAAAAGCCTGAAATGTATGCAGCGACAAATGGCACTTATATGTAATCTTACAATTTGAATCTAATGCTGTAGACGATAGGATTGCTAATCCTCTGGTAAAACCAAATATTACCATCATGTCTATTCGATCTGCACGACTTGTCGTCTAAACACAATAGGTTTATGTTATGACGATGTTCGCCTAACGGGTTACTTAATATTGAAGAAACATAACGTGATTTTAATGATCTAAATTAAAAAAGTTACAATGATTAAAGCTAAAACTAGTGCCTACGGCCTACGCCTACGCTTTGAGATTAGGGAACCGATCCCAAATGAAAAACTAAATAATGCTAGACAACAACAAATCATAGCTAAGAACCAATATCAATAGACAAGACTTCCGATTTAAATACCGCACTTAAATCGGTTCATCCGTTTGGGGGCTACGATGCCACAGACAGACACACAGCAGATATATAAGTATCTACCACAGACAAATGCACATATTAAACTTATAACACCCCTCTTCGTTATCGGGGGTCAAAATGATGATGATCTCACGATTTACTTCGTTGTACAAAGTTACAAAATGCATCATTGACGACCATTGTTTCCAGATACAGAACCCATGATGGCACATGCAACAACGTGAACCGACCGCGATGGGGCTCCACCATGACCCCCGTCCAGCGTTTCCTACCCCCCTCCTACTCCGACGGCATCCAGGCCCCCCGCCGCTCCGTATTCGGCTCCGCGCTCCCCTCAGCCCGGGAGATCAGCTCCACGGTGCACCAAGACCAGCATGTAGAGGTTCCGGGGATAACACATCTACTGATGCAGTGGGGGCAGTTCTTGGACCACGATGTGACGTCATCGTCGCAGTCGCGAGGGTTTAATGGGTCTGTGCCGCGCTGCTGTAAAGATGGGGGGAGGGATTTTGTGCCTCGGGAATTGTTGGTGAGTTCCACTTGTATAATTAGCAGCTGTGTCCTGGTATTAACGGGTGATAACAAAAAAAAATAGAATTATTTTATGGAGACTTAACAAATAAACTATGTACATACTTAGACAAAAAAGGTTGTACATACAGTTGTTGCTACCTCTTTTGAGGTTCTTGATTTTCATTTGTTTAATTTTTTCACGCTCTGGTATCAACATGGTGTCGAAACAAGAAGCTCTGCGAAAACGAGTTGTACATTTTTATAATTCAAACTTAAACGCGGGGAAAAAGTTTCCAGTGGATCATTTCAGTAAAGAAAATGTACCAGTTTCTACTATTTATAGAATTCTTGCATCCTTGACGATATTTCTCAAAAGTGGTAGCGGCCGGCCAGCGAAGATAATGACCAAGAAAAGACTGACCAGACTCCATAGCACATTTAATAATAATGATTCTATGAGCCAACGAGATGCCGCGAAAAAATTTAAGTGTACCCAACCGTACATTTGTCGATCATTAAAAAAGATAGGTTTGGAATGCCGCAAGAAGGTAAGAGCACCGGAATACACCAGTCAGCAAAAAAAACACTATTATGTCACAGTGTCGCTGGATGGTTCGAAATTACAAAGGAAAAACGTTAATTTTGGATGATGAAAGTTATTTTCCTCTAAGCAAAACCCATATACCTAGAAACGACCGATACTACACCAGCAATAGTTCTGCAACTCCGGACAATATAAAACACAAGTATAAGCACAAGTGTGAGCAGAAAGTTATGCTTTATGTGGCTATTTCCGAAAGAGGTATTTCTAAACTGTGGTTCAAACCTAGTGGTTTAGCGGTCAACAAAAAAATACTAATACCATTTATTCGCAAACATCACTCCGACGGAGAATTTGTGTTTTGGCCGGATAAAGCATCGTCGCGTTACGCCAAAAAAACATTAGCGTTCCTGGACACCAATAATATACCATTTGTACCGAAAATCCGAAATCCCACAAACCTTCCACAATGTCGACCGATTGAAGATTTTTTCGGTTATTTGAGCAGTTTAGTGTATAAAAATAATTGGAAAGCTGAAAATTGTGCCCAACTAATAAAAAGGATCAAAACATGTGTGCGGAAAATGGACAAAAATGCCGTCCAACGCTCTTGTTCGACCATTATGTCTAAACTGCGACGAACAGCTGACCTCGGGCCTTATTCTAACGTGCATTAATGATTTTGTAAATATTTATCACGTGTGTATTCCATAATAATATGTGAGTGTGATAAAAAGTTAAGAGAGTATTTTTTTTTCACCTCTCGAGTAATTCTCATTTTTTTGTTAGATTTAGATTTATTTATTTCGAGATAAAAATTACAATATAGGTTTGCATACAATGTCAAAATTATAAGAATCCTTATCACGATCGTCAATAATAAGAAATAAAATTTAAAAATATTCAAAATGTAAATACACAAAGTGGAAATCGTAGCTCCAATTACGGATTGTCATTTAAAAACTAATAGACACATACTATTAAACAAATAAACAATGTCAATTTATGCATTAGGTACGATTTAAAAGTTGAATATAGAATATAAATGTTCCACAAGAAATCATATCAAATTATAGCTGTCAATAAATCAAATAAACTCTTAAAAAACCATGTCCATGAACAGAGTACAGAGGGTTATCCAACAAAAGATTTCTCAGTCTACGCCTAAATGTTTCGTCACAAGGTTCGTTTCTTATATCGGCGGGTAGGTGCTCGAAATAAGTAGGCCCTATAACCCGGGGATTTTTCTCTGAAAGCGCCATGCGACGAGGAACTGTCCTTAGGCGCCCAGTTGAACGAAGCTGTTTGCCTGGTACATTCACACGTTCAAACTGGGAGATGTTTTTTCTTACAAATAAGAGAAGCTCAAACAGATGTTGTGAGTAGTGTGTCATTATGCGTTGCGTTGAGAATAACTTCCGACAGGGGTGCCGATGCTTGACTCCTACAAGTTATCACCCGTTATCTTAAATTCTCAAAGAAAAGAACTTTTAAAAGCCGAAGTGACACTGCATTTTTTTCAACCGCGTGTGGTCGTTTTCCTACCAACTCTAGCAGTTTCTAGCAAAACCGGCTTTCTTCACGTTATTAAAAAAACTGATCAAAAACGCCTTATAATGCGCAGCGTTTACGCACAGGTGTAATGTATTTTCGCGAGGTGCTATGGATTTCCATACATTCTGACAAGTGCGCACGACGCGTGTCGCGAAACGCGGCCATAGCAAGACCCTGCCGCTTACATGCAAGTAGCATAAGCATCTATAGAAGAACAATCTTATGAAGTTCGATGATCAAATCAAAGTTTCTCCACAGCACCCAGAATGCATGCCCATCGAGGTCCCGCCATCGGATCCGTTCTACGGCCCCAAGGGCGTGAGATGTCTGGACTTCATCCGGTCTTCCCCCGCCCCCCGCGACGACTGTGCCCTGGGCTGGCGTGAGCAGATGAACCAAGTGTCCGCATACATCGATGGGTCGCCATTGTACGCCAGTTCAGCGCGGCAGTCGGATAAACTGAGGCTGTTCAGAAACGGTAAGTCCGTTACTATATCACACAGCGGGGCTAGCAAAAACCTACCCTCACCTTTCTAATCTACACAGTGCGAGTAGGACAGGAGTCGCTGAATCGCACGCGATGCGACTTGGCAGCCAGTTGTGCTGAACGTGCTGATGGACCACATGAATCGCCAGCGGAAGCCTCAAACTACTTTTGATCATCTTTTGATATGAACTTAATTCGTAGTTAATCGAGCTTTCCGCACCTCCTTACCATGGCATCCTCGTATTCGAATAGGTACTGTCGGAACTTAGAACTCTTATTTAAGACGCTGTATCCTGACAACTTCTTCTTCTTCAACAGGAATGCTCCAATACGGGCGAGTCCAGAACCGCCGACCGCTGCTGCCGCCGGAGAGGCGCGACGAGCTCTGCCGCGGTGGCGCTGTCTCGTCCGACTGTTTCAAATCTGGTGACGCCAGAGTCAATGAGCATCCGGGCCTGGTCGCAGCTCATATCGTGTGGTTGAGGCAACATAATAGGTACTTAAATATGACGTCATAGTTTTACTGCCGTTATCACAACTTGCCCCTCCGCTACCAGCAAGGTAGAACATGATCACAATATTAGTACATAAGGTGCAACATCACAGTATTGAGACTGTCGTGACGCCATACATCGTCGTCAGTCTTAGCCTCCCGACTCCCAAGTTCCTATAGAAAGAACCAAATGGCTCATTGAAATGAAAGTCACATTTTATTCGATGTGCATTTAAAATTGGTTCAAATTCTATTGTTTTCATTTGGGTTTGCACCGGATTTCCAATTTTTTACCTTCGAGTGGGCCAATTTACAAGACGTGTAAAGCCCTATATCATACATGACGTTTAACGCCGAACCTTTCATCATATCTAATGATAGCATGGCATTTCAGAATGGCGCAAGAGTTAGCGCATCTGAACCCACACTGGAGCGACGAGAAGGTCTACCAGGAGACGCGCAAGATAGTCGGCGCCATGATCCAGCATATCACGTATAGGGAATTCATGCCCATTGTTTTAGGTGAGGCAATTGAATAGCTATTCCACCGTTACCAACTACGCGCCTGGCCCCAACAAGGTCACTGGGAGAGAACACTAATCTATAATCGAAAAGCACAGGCTTCAATGTGTAATAACCGCAAAAATTATTTGAACCTTGATTTTTACGGTAGAGACGCATAATACTCGTATACCTAGACGATTGATTCCCTATGAAAAGTACCATCGGTGGAATTCGCGGCCGAGACCTACAATGTAAATGTTTCCGATGTCCATTGATAAAATCAAAGCCGAAAGGAATAAGAGTCAGCAGTTACTGTCTATAAAATCTACACGCTGAAAATACTGAAATACTGTGAACAATGTTACTACAGTTTTTTCCTTTGTTTTCTATGTATTTTAATAAAAATACATAGAAAATAAATTAAAGAACTAATCTATCCAAGGAAATAATCTATCCACTAAAAACTCCACGGCTGCCGGCATCTACGCTCTCATGCAGAAGACTCCAAGATCTCATACTGAACGCAACGGAGCCCCCCTCGCGCTTGGCCATATTGGGCTTGTCCTAGGGCGAAAAGAATGTTCATCGCATACCCTGGGGTTGGGTTTTTTTTTTCCTATCCTGACAAAATATTCTCACCCGCAGGTCAAGAAGTGATGCGCCTATTCGACCTGGAGCCCCTGAAGAAGGGCTACTACAAAGGGTACAGCCCGAAGATCAATCCCAGTCCCGCCAGCTCTTTCGGCTCGGCTGCGTTCAGGTTCGGCCACAGCCTGGTGCAGCCCTCCATGATGCGATACGACCGGTTCCATAGACCAATGCATAACAGTAAGTTTTCGTTTTAGGAGGCAATATAGCTTGTCAAAGCACCATTCTGACTGATGTAAAATTTGGCACTGCATTTGATATTTTTTGGAAAGTAAATGCTCGTCTTTTTTTCCCTGGCATCATTACCTACATCATCATATTATATAGACGGTCACACATAGGCAGTCCTGCGCTGGACCTACCCACATCCAAATCAGGATTACCTACCTGAAGGCGTATCATAGTCACACTCGTAGCTGTCATTAGATACAGTCATATAGAAAGACAACGTTCCAGTTTCAAGTGGTCTCAGAAACATAACGTACTACACGTGGTTTCCATATTTCAAATATATATATATTTTCTCAAACATGCTCGGAAATGTATGCGTTAATGTCACGAAATCAAGACATGAAGTTTCATGTTTATGGCTCCCTACATTACTTCTTGGCCTAGGCCAAGAAGTAATGTATGAAAACCCTAACTAAAAACATTATTGGCCGCTACTCTAACTTTTTAAATTTGCTTACTAATATTAAACAGACAAAGGGAAAATTACATACTGCCAACCACTACTAGGTAGGTGCTCTTTTTTAATTGTTTTGTTTTTAATTTTTTTGTTTTTTAATGTTCGTGATTTTAGTGATCGTTTATAATCGGTCGGTCGGTCGGTCGGTCGGTCGGTCGGTCGGTCGGTCGGTCGGTCGGTCGGTCGGTAGGTAGGTAGGTAGATCGGTCGGTCGGTCGGTCGGTCGGTCGGTCGGTCGGTCGGTCGGTCGGTCGGTCGGTCGGTCGGTAGGTCGGTCGGTCGGTCGGTCGGTCGGTAGGTAGATCGGTCGGTCGGTCGGTCGGTCGGTCGGTCGGTCGGTAGGTAGATCGGTCGGTCGGTCGGTCGGTCGGTCGGTCGGTCGGTCGGTCGGTCGGTCGGTCGGTCGGTCGGTCGGTCGGTCGGTAGGTAGATCGGTCGGTCGGTAGGTAGATCGGTCGGTCGGTCGGTCGGTCGGTCGGTCGGTCGGTCGATCGGTCGGTCGGTCGGTAGGTAGGTCGGTCGGTCGGTCGGTAGGTAGATCGGTCGGTCGGTCGGTCGGTCGGTCGGTCGGTCGGTCGGTCGGTCGGTCGGTCGGTAGGTAGATCGGTCGGTCGGTCGGTCGGTCGGTCGGTCGGTCGGTCGGTCGGTCGGTCGGTCGGTCGGTCGGTCGGTCGGTAGGTAGGTAGGTAGGTCGGTCGGTCGGTCGGTCGGTAGGTCGGTCGGTCGGTCGGTCGGTCGGTCGGTCGGTCGGTTATTATTTCCTCACATCGTTTGAGAAAAGCACTATACAAGCCTCGGCCGGAACAGGGATTGGTGGACTCGTTGTATCCGGCCTCGTCTACGACTCGGCCGTCTAGCCCAAACTCGTCCATCAATCCCTTACTTCACGGCCTTTGCAGTAATGTACTATTCTTTTCAGACGTATCTCTCCACGACGAACACACAAACCCTTCAAACATCTGGAGCATGGGCGCTGTCGATCGCCTCCTCCTTGGCATGGTGAACCAGCCAATCCAGAAACGAGACGAATTCATCACGGAAGAGCTCACTAACCACCTCTTCCAAACCCCTTCTTTCGACTTCGGTATGGATTTGGCAGCCATTAACATCCAGAGGGGAAGGGACCACGGCGTCCCGCCGTATACAACCTGGAGGGAGCCGTGTGGGCTATCTCCGATAAATGAGTTTGAGGACTTGTTTAGAGTGATGTCACCGCGTGCTGTTAGACGATTTCAGAGTTTATACAGGTAATAAAAACCTCCTAAGCCTGATGATGGCATGATGAGGCATGATGACCTAAGTCAGTAGGAGATGAAGAAATAATTAACAACCAAATAAAACATGTATGTCTCCAATACATTCAGATATACCTTAGGTACGTCTCTCAAATTCATCTCCTGTTCCAGGCACGTGGATGACATTGACCTGTTCACAGCAGGCATGTCAGAAAGGCCAGTGGTGGGCGGGCTGGTAGGCCCTACCTTTGCCTGCATCATTGCTCAACAGTTTTCGAACCTTCGGAAAGGAGATAGATTCTGGTAAGTGAGGAATACGAACTTGTTCACATGCATGAACAATGGGGAATGGATGAAAATTTTAAAAGTGCCTGATAATTTTTTTGGTGATAGGAATAACCTTCCTTAGCACCAAAAAAAAGTTGCAGACTTGTCAGCTGCGTCAATTATTTTTGAAAAATATAAGCAGTTTCCTCAAGCACGTTTTGTGGTTAGGACGGCGAATGAGACACTTTCCTTGATCCGTCTCATATGACAAAAAATATTTTAAATATCTGACCCTGGTAATGATCAATATCATTGCCAGTGTCAATTTACCACGGATTTTTATGATATTTTTTTGTAATATGAGACGGATAAAGCAAAATGTCTTAATTGCCGTCCTAAACCCAAAACGTAAGTGAGGAAAGTGTTTATATTTTTCAAAAAAAATTGACGCATCTGAAAAGTCTACAACTTTTTTCTGGTGCTAAGGAAGGTTATTCCTATCACCAAAAAAAAATCAGGCATTTCTAAAATGTTCATCCATTCCCCATTGTAATTAAAATGTGGTGAAACCTGTGTTAACATAACGTATATATATTATATTATAACGAATCAATTCAATGTTTATCGATATCGGTACAGAAAACCTTAAGGCATAGGTACGAGTTATAATAAACAAATTTGTGTTGTTCTAGGTATGAGAATGGAGGCTTCGAATCATCTCTAACCCCGGCACAATTGCAGCAGATACGTAGGATATCGTTTGCTCAAATTCTCTGCCGTACTCTGGACACTATTGACAGCATTCAACCCTTCGTGTTCCTTTCCGCTGACAACATTGACAATGACCGGATATCCTGCCTTAACGGACTACTGAACAACTTTGATCTATCCCCATGGACTGACGTAAACTCCAGCAATGACATTAGTAAATCTGACGAACCAAGCACTGAAAGACCCAAAAAAAAGACTACTACGACCACTAAACGACCTACAACCAAGAAGACCCAAAAATTAACTGTTACTAGTAAAGTTCCTCAAAAGAAACCAGTTCCTGCTGCAAATAATACTCAAAATGTTGTGACTAACGCCAAACCTAAACCTACACATAGACAAAATAAGACTGATAGTGTTAATGATACAATTAATGCAACACTGACTGACATGAACGGGACGACAACTACTGAACAAACTGTGCAAAAGATAGACGACAAACTTGACTTTAAAAACAAAAGCCGACGGTACGAAGACGCTGACCCACGACGAAACTTTAATAAACCGGCCAAACAATACGGAAATGACTATGACGATGACGAAGAAGTACATAGCGTTCAGTCTGTAGTCATAAACAACTTGCAACACAAGCGACCGTACAACAGACCTGTGATAGCTGTAACTGAGAACGTTGATAAGTATACTTACTTGATCAATTACGTGCCTCGACCAACTCAATCTTGGCGACAAACGACGAGACGACCTTATGACAGGGACGTAGTAAAAGTGACGTATCAGACTTACGACGACACATACAGACGACCCAATAAACCATATTACCACAACAGACACGACGATAGACATGACAATTATAATAAACAAGATGATAGACATGACAATTTCAATAGACAAGAAGACAGAAATGACAATTACAATAGACAGGGTGACAGAAATGACAACCACAATAGACAAGACGAAAGGGATGACAATAATAACTACCGACAAAACAGACCTAACTCAAACGACAATAACTTTTCTTCTGCTAGATCAAATGACCAAGTATTGACCACTACTACGAAAACTCACGCAACAATCGACGAAATTGATGTGACTGACAATATTAAACCGGCGACTGACAGCTTGTACAAGCTAGTGACTTTTGGTTATGTAGGCACTTATAAAGGTGCCGCAACAGACGACAAAGCGGCAAAAACTGATCCAACTGAGGCATCGGCTAAACATGATCTAATAAGCAAAGACTTTTCGACTTACGAGGACGATAAACCGGACACAGACGAAAACAAAAACAATATCAAACTGTCAACATTTTTTTATTCCGAGACTGCTACTAAGCCTTACAGCAACTTAAGACCGACAAGACGCTACGATGACGACCAAATGCCTGACTATACAAAAACAAACAGCAAATATTACTTCGTTAGGAACGTGTTACGAAAATATCCTGATAACACCTCGACTACGACTGAGGGAGTTGCAGATAATGTCGAAAAGAAAGACATTTTGGACGAAAACTATAACAGTCCGGGGCATCCTATGCCTGTGATGATAGAAGAGAGATCGTCGGCTGACAAATTGGCACTACTGGAAGAGGCGGAGGCGAAGTCGGCGATTCCGAATCCAGACAGACTCAGAGTGAAGATAGCCAAGCCGTCGAGTCCCGCCAAGATACCTTCGGTTGCGTTCCAAGTTATACCTAGTGAAAACAAGTAAGTGGCTCAGGCTCACTCAATGTATATTTTTATGATTAGGATAGTAGATAAGGTACCAACACAATATGACGATTCCCATGGTTCACAACAGGTTTCTTTTCGGTGCATTGTGGTCTCCGATCCATTTAACTGGAGTGTTACTACACTGAAAAAAATGTTAGGTTGGATTTACCAGATTCCGTGTAAATGTTACCAAAGTTAGCGGTTGATTTCGGTCCTATCACGAATTTTGGTTGATTTTATCAAACTAAATAAGTTGGTGTTGTACCAAATTTATTTGGTAGATTACACCTATATTTTGTAGTAAATTGTAAAATTGTTTACCAAAGTACTTTAGTAACATTTCTCATCAAAGTACTTTAGTATATTTTTTACCAAAGTACTTTAGTAACGTTTCTCACCAAAGAACTTTAGTACATTTTTAAACAAAGTACTTTAGTAACCTTTTTATAGTTAAGTATAATTTTTTTCAATGTAGTTTGGTGTAATCTACCAAACGGATATTTTTCATTTTACCAAACATACTCGTCTTTTTTTACCAAATACCTTTGGCATGTTCTACTGTTACTATTTTTTGGTACAAATTACCGAAGTTAGTCAGTAGAAAATGCAAAAGTAATTTGGTAAAATCTACAACACAATTTGGTAGATATAGCACTTTCTATTGGTACACTGTATTAAATCATTTTGATTGAAAGAGCTGAACTTAACTTGTAAGTATAATGTAATTTATTTGGTGAACTCTAACAAACAAAGTTAAGTAGTATTTACTAATCACGTTCGGTGTATTTTGTCAGCTTTAGTTTGGTAATATTTACCAGATTTATATTTTAGTTACTACTAAAGGTGTTTGATATATCTACCAGATATGTAACGCAGTTTTCATCAAAGTTAGTCTAGTATCATCTATCAGATTGGTTCGTGCTTTATATCAAATATAATATTGTATTATCTACTATAAGTGGATCGCAGATTTTATCAAATATAATTAAGTATTATCGATCATGTGTTTCGTATTTTTTCCTAAAATTGGTTTGGTAATATCTAACAGATTTGTACTGTGGTGTTTACCAAATGTTTACTAGTAATATCTACCAAGATTTTATCAGTGCTTGTTCTGCTAATTGTACCGGTCTTAGTTTAGTAAAACGTACCAAATAAGTAGTGTACAGTTTAATGGTGTTAGTTTGGTTAATTTATCAAACTAACACTAGTAAAATGTACACATCTTTTTAGGTAGATATCACCAAACACATTTTTGATTTCCAGAGTATAAATAGGGTGTGGTATCATTGAAAATTAGTATGAGAGTAAAATTATATTGCAGTTTAGATTTTCATACTACGTTGTTTTCTATGTAGATTGAAGATTATTCGTAGCCACACCCTAAATATATTCTAGATGAAAAAAAGCTAAAGACAAACACTTCAAAAATATGCAGGCTTATTGGTAACCAACGTATTTCTTTTTAAGGACATAAAGTAAAGCTCATTTGCAATTAAAAAGGTCATGAAGGCTATCCGAAAATCAGCAGTTCCTAGAGAGTGAACATTTACAAATTGCCTTTTTTAAATAGATAACACTGTTAAAAGGAATAACGTCGATTTACCAGTAACTTATTTAATATTATAAGGGCTATATAAATACGGTGGTTTAAAGAAAAATAGTCCGAATTTTGGTACATGTAATAAATTTATTTTACGAATCGATACAATAAACTGTAGATCACTTATTTTAAAATTATGTCAGTGACTCAGTAGGGTACAAAACCTTTCTTGTAATAAAAGTCAAAAGGCTGCCAGGTTGCGGCCCACATTCTTTCTCTGCGGCTGACCGTACGTGAATCAAATTCCTTGGCTGTACATATCTTAACTTTAAGTTTACGAGATAGATACCCTGTTCACGGTATACGTAGTAAGTGTGAATCTTATAGGCTGAGTTACAAGTCATGATAAAATTTGCTGAGTAGTCTTATAGACTGGGCTCTCAGTGGAGTATCGTTTGCAAAAATAGCGCACTGTATTCTGACGTCTTTGTGTAGATTCCAGACATACAATCAACAGAATTCGCAGCCCCAATATTATAAGGTTCCATGTTGCAATTTTATCAACTTGAAATTTGAAGTTTATAATATTGGGGCAGCGAGATGTTGCCAACCATATTCTGCGTCCAGGCAGTGAAAAGTTTTGAAGCATACGTCCAGCGCTTTCAGGAATGATCGATATTATAAAGGATGTCGTCATAAGCAACATAAAAGTCCTTTAGGGCATCGATGGTCGGTCCGACAGCAATGATGATGAGTTGGGACCGCAGCCCCTTAGCCATTTGGGCTTTTATCCAATAGTCCAGCTGGGTAAGGACTTCGCTTTCGTTCTGGAAATTAAAATATATTGTTTACTTTTAACCGTATCCATACTAATCCTACTAATATTATAAATGCGAAAGTTTGGATGTATGGATGAATGTACGTTTCAATTAATCTCAAAAACTACTGGACGAATTTTTAAGAAACTTTCCAGTTATGTACCTTACGAGTATATATCAGAATATGACAGGCTATAATTTATTTTAAATTTCGTACCTTTTAGTATTAAAAATGCGAAAGTGTGTCTGTCTGTATATCTGTATGTCTGTTACCTCTTCACGCTTAACCCGCTGAGCTGAAGGAGATGAAATTTAGTAGGTATCGAGATAATTGGAGTCCCGAGGAAGAAGATAGATAGAAAGAAAGAAACATTTATTCGAGACAAACAACACACAGCGTTTGTCACGAAACGGTTCTATCTCAGCATAATGCTGGCATTGCTGCCAGCGCTGGTCTTCCGATATAACTGATTAGGATAGTTTTATCCTGAAAATCATCCCCTAAGGAAGTAAAATGGGTAGTTAAAATTTGTATTGGAGTTTATATTAAATCCTTATGGCCGTTTGTATGGAAAGTCGTCATCACACAATAGTGTTAAAAATGAAATTATACCTTTGCATGAAGAATGAAACTGTTCATAGCTTCTTGAATGCTTGGCTTTACGGTTTTTTTTTATTATCTGTATCTTTGTAGTGTAATCTCACAGGTGGATTCCTATTTTATATCCAATTATTATTATATTTTAAATCTGGAAAATAAAAATAAATATTTAGTTATGTATGATGCATATTTGTTGACTTAATTAGATCAAACATTATGTTTATACAATATTGGTTATTTTATTTGGTGCCAACACCCTATTCAACACTAATTAAACATCATAGATAACCAATCACGTAAAAGTACATTATTGCAGAGGCCGGAAAAAAGCAATTCGTGGATGGGTAGAGTTAGACGGACGAAGCGTAGCTTAATCCGTCAGTAAATACGAATCCACGAATTGCCATTTCCTCGACGTTTCGATGTTGGGGTGATATTCGTGATTTTTTTATAAATATTATGATAACCAACCTTCGCTTGGATTTTCTTCGATCAATTTAATGTAGACAGAAGCAGCTTTAATCGTTTTCAAATGATTAAACGCATTCTCTAAGAAGTTGGGCTATTTCTTGAATAGTAGGAGCTCTGATCCTTTAAACTTGGTTTCAAAATCCAATTCAATCTGAAAAAAAAAACGATTTTATGTATTTGACTTAATGTGCGAAATGCCTAGGTATCTTGTTCTTCATCCATCACGTTTTGTCGAGATGCAGGCTTTGGTCAGCCAAAAACAAATATTGAATAATAAGAAATTCAAGTATGTAAATTATTTATCAGAGGGTGTTACCATACATTAAAAAGCGGTCAAGAGTCAGACTCGCGGACTGATTTCCGGGATGAAAGTATCCTACGTCCTTTGCCGGGACTCAAGCTAAATATCTACATCCCAAATTTCATCTAAAAAGAACCCGTTCACGTACTGACTAGCGCCACTGGTAAATATTTGAGATTATTTAAATTTATTAATAAGTTTGATGTACTATTTTTTACGTTGCTGGATTCGTCAATCTATGCGTCCAAAATTATGATGGCCGTTTTTCTTTTGATTTTATCAGCGGCCTACTTTTTTAAATATTTATCGTTAAATTTAAATAATCTTAATAATTTACCAGTGACCCTAGTGAGCGCGTGAACGCGCTCTTATTAATTTCGGATTTTTTATGTTTTTCTTTGCTAGCTTCTGCCCGCGACTCCGTCCGCGTGGAACTCGTTTATATCGTAGCTCCATACAATTTTTTACCACCTACTTCACCGACTTAAACTATTCGATGTCCTTCCCCAGGACTCAAACTATCTTGATACCAAATTTCATCTAAATCGGTTCAGCGGTTTAAGCGTTAAGAGGCAACAGACAGACTGACACACTTTCGCATTTAAATGTAGTATGGATAATAAATGTAAAACAGACAGGAATACTTACATGAATAATGTTTTGGAGTTTGTTCAACCCCCGCTTGAATAATATTATCTCCTTTAAACTGGGAATCAGCTCCTTCAGTTCATTTCTTGAATGGAGTCGAGCAGATTTAACGAAATCTGATTTTCTAAAAAATAAGACATATATGTAATTCATCAGTCTTTAAACTCATTATTTAATGTTCAGTTAGTTACATACAGACAAAATACAAACGCAACGATGGCCAACCAAACCGATTTGGTAAATTTTACTGAAATTCGTTTTGTAAATTAATCAAAGTAATTAGGTAGGTAATACGTAACCAATATTTCTAGGTCAATATCTAAGCCCGAGTTAAGCTTCCTATTCATATTAAACTATAATCACAAAATTATTATATTTAATCATTAATAATAAGGAGGTATGGGTGGGGAATCCATATACGGTGTCAACTATAGGTTACCATGTGTTTCAGACAAAAAAGAACTAACAATGGAATAAGTACATTATTCACATACAATATCATTCTTATTCACAATTAATTAGTAAGGTATCAGTGTTGCCAATTTAGCACTTTTAGTGTAGTATCGTTCTAATGCTTACCTTCAAAACTTGTTATGGTAGATTGAGATAATCCCCATTCCTTCAAATATTCAGTCACCCCCACACTTAAGTCATCGTCGAGATCACTATCCATAGTTGGTTACACTTTGCAAACTAAATCCACCACGCACCAGCCGAAATGAAATGGCGCACCAAGAAAATTTCATTAAAACGCAAACAAAACAAAGTGACTATATACAATGAACTACCTCAACGCAATGAAGCCTGCCGCGCCGCGCGCGCATCGCAAGATGCTGTAGCCAAGGGAAGGGGCGCACCTCCGCAGGGCAGTCGGGGAGGGGAATAGTCACATCTCACTCTTATGTTTATAAATTGAGTAGGATGGAACTATGCATGCAGCGGTATTGTTTTGTAAAATGTACTAGACTTTTACCTAGTTAAAATTACCTAACTCTTTGGTAATTTTAACAAGGTATAGGTCTGGTAGTGACTGCAGCGCTTTCTCAAAAGGTACGAGTAGATAGTTACCTATGTACCTACTAAACGCCAAATGTTTCGTGTTAATGTTGTTGGAAAAAATAGACCAGGTAAGTACTTAATACTATTTTGTGTGGCGTAAAAGGTTGAAAAATAACAAAGCAATAGAATCTCATTCCTACGACCAACAAGTAAAGACAAAATGATTTATTACTTGATTATATACTTATAACTAGCGACCCGCCCCGGATTCGCATGGATTTATACGTATAATACATGCATGAATTATACATATAAACCTTACTCTTGAATCACTCTATCTTTTGAAAAAAAACGTAAGCGACTTTGTTGTATACTATGTAATGATTAGGTATTTAGGTAATTTACCAATTGTATATTTTAAGACGTCAATGATAAAGTTAAAGGTACATCCAGCAGCAAAAGTAGCTACGCGGGTCAAAGTGCTCAAAATGACCTACACATGGATCTAATGTCAAGAGGATACGGACTTTCTAGATAATTTCGAGCGTGTTATTTTGTGTTGCTACTTCTGCTGCTGACTGTACCTACATGGGTACACCATGTAGTATCTACTTACTAGTTTTGTCAGCGGCTTGGCCCGCATGACAAACGTAAGCATTTTGCTTATTTATGAAGACGTCCAAACAAACACCAAGGAAGGACCAACCAATTAACACACTTTCACATTCATACTATTAGTATGGATAAGGAAGGATATTACTTACTCGTATTAAGGAAAAGCCACGAAAACTTTAACGTCGTTAAAGCCTAATTACTACATAGATAATCATTAAGTAAGTACCTACGCAACTTTACTTTTTTTGTCTGGGAATAGGTATGGCAATCTGTGGTATGGCTCTGCAAATTATTAATTTGGGTATAGTCTAGCTAGGTAGGTACCTACATACAACGTGAAAGGCGGCCTAGATTATTATTTAATTTTATTTAATACACAGAGTATATAAACATAATAACTAACATGGTCTCGCAAAACTGTCGGAACAGTTTGTCTGTGCGATTATAAACATCATAATAAGTACAGAGATAATAATAAATTAATTACTAATTTGTAAATAGGTTTAGGTTAAATACATGTTACATACAATTGCATACAGTTAGCTATGCCTTATGGGTTATGATACTTAAGTAATGTCGTTTTAATAATGATTGAAGCAAAACTAAGTCGTAGGTAATTCTAATAATTGTGCTAACTACATTAACTATTATACCTATATACTAATAAAACCAAGAGTATCTTTTATATACATGTATATAATTTAAATCGAAAGAAAACTCGATTTACTTCATATTTACGTATTTACACAATATACCTAATAGCAGGGATTGTAACCGGTTACAAATTTACCGGTTACAGAACCGGTTAATTGATTAGGTTCCGTTCGAACTATTTGATTTGGGAGCCTTATTTCGGAGCGCTCTCTAACCGTTCACTCCGTGTTGCCATACGGGATCAATGACCGCCGCCGCTTCGTTGCGGGGCGCTGCGGGTTGCCTAAACCAAACGCACGCGAGAAGTGAGCGTAGGTACATACCTAGCTACAGTGTAGCTACCTACTCTGTTTATTCGATGAATTCGTTCGTGTTCCGCCGAACGCCCTAGTTTTCTGCTCGCCGCTCCTACTTTCGACGATAAAAATATTGAAATAAAATTTTCACACCTCTCATTCAGAAAAGTAAGTTTGGGTTCCCGAATCAAAATGCTACTTTTCTGTTCAAGCTACTTTTTTTAATTTATTCATTGGCTAGTAGCATTTACTCGTACGCGATGTGCCAATAGAATCTTAATAAAATAATCGTCTTAATAAGTAATTTTTTGTATGTTTTTTTTTTGTTCTTTTTGTTTGTTTTTTCTTGTTTTGTTTTGTTCTTTTTTTAGTTGTTTGTTTCTTTTGTTTTTTTGTTTCGTTTTTCTTGTTTTTTGGTTTTTTTGTTATTTTTTGTATTTTTGTTGTTTTTTTTGTATTGTTTGTTCGCTGTTTTTAGGATTTTTATTTTTTGTTGTTTTATTTTTATTTTTGTTCGTTTTTTTTTTGTTTTTTTTAGTTATGGTTCATTTTTAGTTTTTTTTTTTTTCGTTGGTTTTTTTGTTAGTTTTTTTTCGTTTCTTTTTTCGTTTTTGTTTTGTTATTTTTTTGCTGTTTTTGTTTTTTTTTAATTTTTTTTGTTTGTTTCGTTTTTTTATTTTATTTGTTTGTTCGTTTTTTAGTTTGTTTTTTGTTCGTTATTTTTTGTTGTTTTTATTGTATTTTTTGTTTTTTTTTGTATTTTTGTTTTTTTTTTTGTTTTGTTTGTTGTTTTTGTTCGCTTTTTTTAGGATGCTTATTTTTTTCGTTTTTTTTTGTTTTTTTAGTTATGGTTCATTAGAAGTTTTTTTGTTTCGTTGGATTTTTTGTTAGTTTATATTTTTTTGTATTTTTTCTTTTTTCGTTTTTGTTGTTTTGTTCTGTTTTTGTTTTCTTTTTGTTTTTTATTTAGTTTTATTTGTTTTTTGATGTTTTTTTGTTTTTTTTTTGTTTTGTTCGTTATTTAGTTTAGTTTGTTTTTTGTTCGTTTTTATTTACTGTCGTTTTTTTTTGTTTTTTGGTGTTTTTATTGTTTTATTTTTGTATTTTTGTTCTATTTTTTTGGTTAATTTTATTTTATTTTATTTGTTTTTTTTTTCGTTTCTTTTTTCGTTATTTTTTTGTTGTTTTTTTGTTCTTTTTTGTTTTGCTTTTCTTTTGTTTTTGTTTTGTTTGTTATTTTTTTGCTGTTTTTGTTTTTTTTTTGTATTTTTTGCAGTTTTTCCTCATAGTCGGTGTGAAAAGTTACATATGTCACTCAGAAGCAAAATTATTTTCGTCTTGGGCGTTAAAACTTGAATCCCTCAACACGCTCAGGATCCTACGTTATTTTATATTGTAGGATCCCTCGCTACGTTCAGGATTCAATACACCGCCCTCGCAGTAAATATACAATTTTTCTCCCTTGTGACACAAATAACTATTGTACAGTGTACAGCGTAAACACCTACTCAAAATAGGCAGAAAAAAGAGGAACTACATCTATGATTATGATAGAAATTAGCACACATCAAAATGCCTAGTTGAAGGTTGTTGTTTTGTTGAAAAAACGAAACTAAAAAGCGAAACAAAAAACAAACGAAACTAAAATACAAAAAACGAAAAAAAAAAACAAAAATACAAAAAAAAACGGCAAAAAATTTAAACAAAATCAAGCAACAAGAAAAAACAAAAACAAAAAACTAAAAAAAAACGAACAAAACAAAAAAACTAAAAGAAAAACAAAAAACAACAAAAACTAAAACAAAAAACAAATAAAAACAAAAGCAAGAAAAAAACAAAAAAAAACAAAAAAAAAAAGAACAACAAAAAAAACAAAAAAAAATCCTATATATAATTTTTGTAAGATTGTCCCATAATATTTATTTATTTATTTATTTATATATATACGTACATTGCACGTAGAATCGATGGCCGTTGGGCGGAAAGTTTCTCGAGTGGCGACCACGTACCGAGGCTCGAGTGGCTGGGCATCCAGCGGCTACCCAGGCGCGGCGTGGGTAGCCGCTGGATGCGGGTGGCGCAGGACCGGTCATTTTGGCACTCTTTGGGGGAGGCCTATGTCCAGCAGTGGACGTCTTTCGGCTGATATGATGATGATGATATATATACGTTTTTCGATTACGATGAAATTACAATCGATTTTATCAAGATTCTATTGGCACATTGCGTAAATGCTACAAGCCAATGAATATAAATTAAAAAAGTAGCTTGAACAGAAAAGTAGCATTTTGCTCCCTCTCGTCGGGGACCAAAACTTACTTTTCTGAATGAGAGGTGTGAAAAAATATTTATAACTCATTATATTTTTTTGGTCCCTACTTACGTCACAGGTAGCTAATGGCTCACTAATTCTTTGGATAAGTACCTACTACCTATGCACGTTAGGTTTGCGATAGGGCATTTTACCATTTTGTCGAACAAATTGGTGTAAAGCCCCTGCTAGACGGTCGCCAACACGCCCCTCCGACCGGATGACCTTGGTCCGCACCGAACGTGTAGACAGTTGTTTGGAGCTAAATTTCTTAAGCCCCTGATAGACGGTCGCCAACATGCCCCTCCGACCGGGTGACCTTGGTCCGCACCGACCGTGTAGACAGTTGTTTGGAGCTAAATTTCTTAAGCCCCTGATAGACGGTCGCCAACCCGCCCCTCCGACCGGGCGACCTTGGTCCGCACCGACCGTGTAGACAGTTGTTTGGAGCTAAATTTCTGAAGCCCCTGATAGACGGTCACCAACACGCCCCTCCGACCGGGCGACCTTGTTCCGCACCAACCGTGTAGACAGTTGTATGGAGCAAAATTTCATACTACAGCGGTCGGTGCCGACCAAGGTCGCTCGGTCGGAGTGGCGTGTTGGCGACCGTCTAGCATGGGCTTAAGTACTTATACAATGTTTCGCTAATCATACTTGATGTTTTATGTAAGTCCTTACCTACCAGTGGCGGCGCGTGAAAATTTCCGATGGGCAACCCGGAACAAAATAAGTTATGAATGAGTTAAGAGTTTTTAACTATAGGCTTGCCTAAAAATACATTTTAGGAAGGCCGGTGGGAATCGGCTTGAACGGGCGCTCCGCCACTATTACTTACTACAGTACAATGCCAATATATGAACAATATAAATACTTAGGTAAATCTGGGTACTTACTTAGTAAAATCGAATCTAATACTAATAATAATAATTTAAATGCCTGCACCAAATGTTTCTATTAGCCCAATGGTTGAATGGTAGAGAATGCCTTATGGCATTAAGTCCGCCATTTACTTTTTTATATTGGGCAATAAAGTATAAATAAATAGTAATAATACTCAAGCGTCTATATATATAGCCAACTAATCCTGAATAAGCTTGCGACTCTAGCGAGCCAGCGAGCGGTCGTTCACCCGTACACGGAGAGAGCGCTCTCTAACCGGTAAATGGTACTTCGTTCCCTGTTTGCGCTCCGACATACGCTCCGGGGAGAGCGGTGTTCTTGCGAGCGTAACCTTTATTATGGGTTAGGCTCTCAAAATCTGGCTCTAACCGCTACGGCAAAATTAACCGGGTTACAATCCCTGCCTAATAGGTACCTACTTATTCCATTTAGCGTAGTGTAGTTTGAGGAGTTACCGTGAAACGAAAACAAACTAAGTTCGTTTATCTCTCTCTTTGTTGCTCTAACTAGCAAGTGCATTAGTTATTATTATTATTTATTCAGAAAACCAACAGCGATACAAAGTACGTAACTTATACTATAATACACAGTAATATGGCCAATTACAGGTTTACCTAGATAACTTGATATGTAAACAATTGAACGGACTATCACAACATTTGTGAAAGAGAGATATTTTTTTTTTAATTAAGTTTGAGTAATTGTTTTTTTTGTTTTGAAGATGAAAGCATAACCAAGCATGTAAATCTATATAGGTTACCGCAAATGAGAATATATTGCTATAGTTTATCCTAATGACAATATTATTGTATAAATCCCATATTTAGAGTGAATCAAATAGATTTAGTAACTTAAGTATAATACTACAACATTTTTAAACATGATAAGAGGTGAGTTACCTATTTCTAATACTATTTATGCTGCTTATTCTTAACACTATTAATTACTTGCATTTTTAAAGATGCCTTTGAATATCTAAAGATATCAACGCTACTGAAATCCGCATTATATTTGTGTTAAGTATATTGTTCCGTGATATTTATTTTGTAAAACCTCGTTAAACTGGAATAATAAACCTTGTAACAATGTCACTAGAACTTAAACTGAAACATTTACCTACAACCATGGGCTTTTCCTTCTTCGTACTCATCGCGGTAATTAAAAATGATCCGACTTTTCTTAATAAGTAACTATGTCTCCTGAAAGTACGGGGTAGTTGGCGGGGTTGGTAGTTCTGATTTTTGCAGACTTGTTTATGAAATTGGCGCAATGAATAATACAAGTTTGTGATCTCGAGCGTCGAACGTCACTACGAAAAATCGAAAATACCGCGTAATCCCTAAATGACTCGTTTTTAGGGTTCCGTACTCAAAGAGTAAAACGGGGCCCTATTACTAAGACTCCGCTGTCCGTCTGTCTTTAATATTAATATTATTACTAATAATTGTTTTCGCTATAACAACAATTACTAAAAACAGAATAAAATAAATATGTTTATAGAACGGAATGTACGGAACCCTTCGTGCGCGAGTCCGACTTGCACTTGGCCAGTTTTTTGATAGAACCTAACCAAATTGTTTATTTATTTATTTAATTAACAGCATGAACTCTGGTAGGAACTATATTTCGAGGTCAACCATTTTAGTTTTGTAAGTTCAACTGCGAAATCTTGTTATATTTATCATATTTACAATATAAAGTTAACCAAACCGAATTGTAGAGGTTTGTTTGGTAAAATGTACAATATTCTTGTTAATTAACAGCATGAACTCTGGTAGGGACTATATTTTGAGGTCAACCTTTTTTAGTTTTGTAAGTTTAACCGCGAGGTCTTGTTATAGTTAACATACTTTTATGATAAAATTAACCAAACCAAATTGTAGAGATTTGTTTGGTAAAACTTACAATATTCTTTATTAATATACACCATGAACTCTGGTAGGGACTATATTTTGGCCTCAACCTTTTTTAGTTTTGTAAGTTCAACCGCGATGTCTTGTTATATTTATTATATTTTATTTATAAAATCTACCAAACCGACTTGTAGAGATTTGTTTGGTAAAACTTACAATATTTTTTATTAATATACACCATGAACTCTGGTACGGACTATATTTTGGCCTCTACCTTTTTTAGTTTTGTAGGTTCAACCGCGATGTCTTGTTACATTTATCATATTTTTATTTATAAAATCTACCAAACTGATTTGTAGGGATTTGTTTGGTAAAATGTACAATATTCTTTGTTAATTAACACAATGAACTCTGGTAGTGACTATATTTTGACCTCAACCTTTTTTAGTTTTGTAAGTTCAACCGCGACGTCTTGTTATATTTATCATATTTTATTTATAAAATCTACCAAACCGATTTGTAGGGATTTGTTTGGTAAAATGTACAATATTCTTTGTTAATTAACAAAATGAACTCTGGTAGTGACTATATTTTGACCTCAACCTTTTTTAGTTTTGTAAGTTCAACCGCGACGTCTTGTTATATTTATTATATTTTATTTATAAAATCTACCAAACCGACTTGTAGAGATTTGTTTGGTAAAACTTACAATATTATTTATTAATATACACCATGAACTTTGGTAGGGACTATATTTTGGCCTCAACCTTTTTTAGTTTTGTAAGTTCAACCGCGATGTCTTGTTATATTTATCATATTTTTATAATAAAATCTACCAAACCCAATTGTAGAGATTTGTTTGGTAAAATGTACAACATTCTTTGTTAATATACACCATGAACTCTGGTAAGGACTATATTTTGACGTCAACCTTTTTAGTTTTGTAAGTTCAACCGCGAGGCCTTGTTATATTTATTATATTTTTATGATATAATCAACCAAACCAAATTGTTGAGATTTGTTTTGTAAAATGTAAAATACTCTTTGTTGATTTACACCAGAAGTCTGGTAGCGACTTCAACCTTTTTAGTTTTGTAAGTCCAATAGCGAGGTTTTGTTATATTTATCTTAGTTTCCATGTAATTCAGCCAACCTTAGCTAATTTGGTAAATCCAACAAACCATTTTTTTCAGTGATACCCTTCTTCTGAACCATAAATAGACTCTAGCTCAGAATAAATAATAGTAGCACCTACAAATAAAGGTAGAGAAGGTCTTCTGTCTGACGAAACAGATGTTCGACAACTAGGAAAATCGAATCATGGCTTCCGCTCGCGCGATCGGTTGTATCAACAGTATCAACACCTCGGCATTGTGCGAGAGCAGGTTTTAAGGCGATGCAGGTTCATGGTCTTCTCTCCCTCTCATTGAGCACAAGCGTGAGCGAGATGGAAGTGTGTAACATCACTTTTTAGTACACATTAATTGATTTTTGGAATATTGGATAATTTATTAAAAATCTATGCCGTTATTGTGTTAGAACAATAAAAAAGCTATCCATGACGGGCGATAAGGAATATTGGACTCGTTGTAGGACATTATATATGGTGAGCGTAGGAGGTGGGGGCAAGATGAAACACTTAAGAACAATCAACTGCATTTACTTCTTTAAGTAACGAAACGTAAAACTGTTCCTAGACCGATTCGTCCGAACGCCAGCGGTCTAAGCCCAATAATGGCCACTCCTGCCTGGGGTAGCTGGTTTTACACAACCCCTCCACCGGTCGTGCACGAACGTCAGGCCAGACTCAGTTGAAGCGCGCCAATCCAACGCTTGCGTTTCGTTGTCAAATTGATGTCCCGTACTAATGACTTCCCGACAATGTTATTAAAAAAACATTAAAGTTTATTTTTATAGTGATATTTAAGATTTTTTTACAGAGTTACCTAGCCATTTTTTATATCGTGTTCGGTTATTGTGTTTCTTTTTCAGTCTACAGTAATTTTTCTCTAGTAGAATTCTTCATTATTTATTCACACTGGAAGCTCAAAAATCAATCTTTTCGTGAGATCGTGAACAGGTCTCACCGTAACCGTTTCGGCCAGAGAAACGCCCCGCCCTGACTCTAGTTTGTGTTCGAATCTAACGTGTTATTCTGGTATTGTTTCAGTCCATCACAATGGGCAACATACGAGGAGAAAGAGTTGCCCGAAGGCCTGCCGCACCGCATGCCACCCATCAAGACGGACCCATACGCATTGAAGGAGATCCCGAGACCTTTTAACTTCGGAAACCTAAAGAGACGACGACCTGGAAGACGCCACTAGCTTTAACATTCAAATAGATGACATTAGGTATTGACCTAATTTCATCTACGTGTCTGATGATTCATCATGACGATATTTTCACTGAAATGTGTATGTTTTGCTGGCATGAAGGATAAATTACTTGCGAATGAGATTGATAAGATCTTACTTAAAAGTTATCATTGTACAAACTTGCGAAGTTAAATCGTAGATCAATTAACTGCATAATTGCTTCACAGCATTTGGGTAATGTTGTATTTAATGCAAGTTGTTACTATTGTAACTGTACACATATGTCAGTGTCTTGTAAAACACGTCTACGCAAGCAACTATCATATCAGTACAGACAGCAAATGCAGAGAGTGAATTTAGCATCAAGTTCAAGGATATGCAATGCAGTTCATAAGACAACTGTGACATGAATAACAATGACGTGATGGACATAATGTGATGGACTATGACTCAACTGACACAATTTCACAAGACTCAAATGACGCAAAGAGACTATACACTAGGTAGGTTAACTGACTATTATGACTCAACTGAAACAATTGCACATGACCCGACTGACGCAAAGAGACTATACACTAAGTAGGTTAACTGACTAGTATGACTCAACTGAAACAATTGCACATGACCCGACTGACGCAAAGAGACTATACACTAAGTAGGTTAACTGACTAGTATGACTCAACTGAAACAATTGCACATGACCCGACTGACGCAAAGAGACTATACACTAAGTAGGTTAACTGACTAGTATGACTCAACTGAAACAATTGCACATGACCTGACTGACGCAAAGAGACTATACACTGGATAGGTTGACTGACTATTATGACTCAACTGAAACAATTGCACATGAGTCACATGACCCGACTGACGCAAAGAAACTATACACTAGGTAGGTTAACTGACTAGTATGACTTAACTGAGACAATTTCACATGACCCGACTGACGCAAAGAGACTATACACTAGGTAGGTTAACTGGCTATTATGACTCAACTGAAACAATTGCACATGACCCAAATGACGCAAAGAGACTATACACTAGGTAGGTTAACTGACTATTATGACTCAACTGAAACAATTGCACATGACCCGACTGACGCAAAGAGACTATACACTAAGTAGGTTAACTGACTAGTATGACTCAACTGAAACAATTGCACATGACCCGACTGACGCAAAGAGACTATACACTAGGTAGGTTAACTGACTTTTATGACTCGACTGAAACAATTGCACATGACCCGACTGACGCAAAGAGACTATACACTAGGTAGGTTAACTGACTATTATGACTCAACTGAAACAATTGCACATGACCCGACTGACGCAAAGAGACTATACACTAGGTAGGTTAACTGACTTTTATGACTCGACTGAAACAATTGCACATGACCCGACTGACGCAAAGAGACTATACACTAGGTAGGTTAACTGACTATTATGACTCAACTGAAACAATTGCACACGACTCGATTGACGCAAAGAGACTATACACTAGGTAGGTTAACTGACTAGTATGACTTAACTGAGACAATTTCACATGACCCGACTGACGCAAAGAGACTATACACTTAGGTAGGTTAACTGACTATTATGACTCAACTGAAACAATTGCACATGACCCGACTAACGCAAAGAGACTATACACTTAGGTAGGTTAACTGACTATTATGACTCAACTGAAACAATTGCACATGACCCGACTAACGCAAAGAAACTATACACTAGGTAGGTTAACTGACTATTATGACTCAACTGGAACAATTGCACATGACCCGACTGACGCAAAGAGACTATAAACTAGGTAGGTTAACTGACTTTTATGACTCGACTGAAACAATTGCACATGACCCGACTGACGCAAAGAGACTATACACTAGGTAGGTTAACTGACTATTATGACTCAACTGAAACAATTGCACACGACTCGATTGACGCAAAGAGACTATACACTAGGTAGGTTAGTATGACTTAACTGAGACAATTTCACATGACCCGACTGACGCAAAGAGACTATACACTTAGGTAGGTTAACTGACTATTATGACTCAACTGAAACAATTGCACATGACCCGACTAACGCAAAGAGACTATACACTAGGTAGGTTAACTGACTATTATGACTCAACTGGAACAATTGCACATGACCCGACTGACGCAAAGAAACTATACACTAGGTAGGTTAACCGACTATTATGACTCAACTGAAACAATTGTACATGACCCGACTGACGCAAAGAGACTATACACTAGGTAGGTTAACCGGCTATTATGACTCACCTGGAACATTTGCACATGACCTGACTGACGCAAAGAGACTATACACTAGGTAGGTTAACTGACTATTATGACTCAACTGAAACAATTTCACATGACCCGACTGACGCAAAGAGACTATACACTAGGTAGGTTAACTGACTAGTATGACTCAACTGAGACAATTCACACCCTGACGCCAACAATATACCTATACTATACCTAAACCTGACGTTACAGACCTAAATTGACATGACTCCTACAAAAGACTGATGGTAATTTGAAATTTTACGAAATGACTGGACTGACTGGAACGGCATCTTGGTGGCAGAAATGCGCCTAAAGGCATCGGACACAACTATATTTATGGAGTACATGTTTTAAGCAAGTCCTATATTTGTAATATACTAGTTAATGATTACCGAAACCGAAATGAAACCTTATTAAAATGGTTCTCTTAACTTACTGAACATCAACGAATAGAAGATTTTTTGACTGAAATATATTCAAACCGTTAGACAAAGGATAAACGAACGTACCTAGTAACTAAACATAACTGACTCATACTGTAAGTAACTGATACTGACTATACCTTACGGACACTTCAGGCCCATTTCACGAAGCTAGACTTGTAAAATTGTAACTTGTACATTCGTAACACGGGCAGCAACTATGCTGAAGGGGCTTAGCACCTTTGTACTGTGTCGCATTTAACGTCATGTTAAACTGTCATATGACGTTGTCAAACGAGTGAAAACGACAAGTTCCTTAAATGTTCAGCAACTTATGAGGCCGACTGTACTAACTTTAACTGACGCTGACTGCAGGTACCTTACATAAAAACTGACTGTAACAGTATAGGTACTAACCATACCTGATACCGACTGTAACTGATAGGTACTTACTGACTATTAACTGAAACTGACTTTACTGCCGATCGAAACAGACACTGACTAAACTGAGCCGATTATTATTAAATGCTGACTATAACTACCTGACTGTAACTGATTATAACTCATACTGACTATAAACGACACGGACTGTAAATTACACTGACTATAAAGGACACTGACTATAAATTACACTGACTATAAATTACACTAACTATATAAATGACATTGACTGTAAATGACACTGACTGTAAATGACACTGACTGTAACAGAACAGATACTGACTATACGGCTCGGTTGTTTCTCGGCAAATGCTCGGAAATTGTGTAAGTTACATTCGTTAAAATATTTTTGTATGGGAAGTTTCACAGTTCTCTACATGACGACAGCTACCAGTTCGAAGCAACCCGGCCTATGACTATTAATGACACTGACTTTATGTGATACCGACTAAACTGATTCCGACTACAAAACTAAGACAGACTAACAAATACTGACTACCTATAACTGATCCTGACTGTTATCAATGACTGATTATGACTTTATGTGATATTGAGTAAAATTTACTGAAAGTGATCGGTAGCGATATAGTTAAGTAAGTATATTGGAATAGAATACTGTCGCGATGAACTTAAACTTGTAAAGCAAACAGACATAAAATAATCACACGTTAGATTAACTTATAAACTAAATACTTGACGGTTTCTTACAACGACATACCTACTTAACGACAATTTAAACTTGAGATCATTTGAGTTGGCCGAATTGCATCAAAGTAGTCCATTCAAAAAGCAACTCTACCGTCCAAGGTTGCAAAGATTGCAATTCCTGTAACAGTTTTAGAAAAAAGTCGGCTACATTCAATAATCTCAAACATACCCATTGACATGACGTGACTGACCGACTGGTTGCTAATAAATATTTAATTAGGGCTGATTATTTGATTTGCAGATAAAGGTTTACTCTTAAACAACTTAGGTACAGTCGCCATCACATACATCGGAGCAAACAAGCAGCTCACAAACATCGGAACACACCTCTATTTTCAAGGCATTAGGGTGCAAGTGCCGATATTTTTGAACACCTATAGTGTACGTATAGTGTATGAATGTGGTGGCGACTGTAGCTATATGAAAATTAAATGACAGCCCTAAACAGACTGAGAGCGATCTAAGTATGACAATATATTAAAATATGTTTTTTCGAATATGCAATGCATTTCTTATCCTTTCCCAAGATAAGCTTCCCTTCCTTCCTTCTTTCTTGTTATATCACGTTTCAAGTGTGGCGGGACGAGAAGCACATTAGTACATTTTACAACTAGTGTGAAAAGAATGTCTTTTTACCACTAGTACCGAGGTATCTTGCCACGAGCTGAAAGCGAGTGGCAAGACTCGGTACGAGTGGTAAAAGACATTTCACACGTGTTGTAAACGACGTTTTTTAATACAATTGCGAAAAAATAATAAATTAATATTCGTCATTTATATATTAATGAATTCTTTAAATAAATTTATATTATTGTACCTCGATCTCAACTGTTAGTGGCTGCATCGAAACTTCTGCTTGCGTATGCGCTCCTGGTACCTATAGGTGGACCGTTTAACTCGGTCCTCGCCTGCGCGGCGCGCGGGTGCAGGGGTATGACTATAACGGGCTGCGGGCGACGTGCGGAAGGCAAACCCCGGCGCCCGCACCCCGTTATCGTCATACCCCTGCACCCGCGCGCTGCGCAAGCGAGGAATGAGTTAAGCGGTCTACCTACAGATGCGTACATTTTCAGCTTCAAAAATGACTTTCATACTAACGCGATCAAAAATAAATACTCCTAGTATTCGTAAGCGTTTTTAATTTCATAATTTCCAAGTAAAAAATCTAATATAAAATTACTGCGTTTCGAAAGTATAGTTTGGAACTAAAAAGTAAAAAGCACTAGTGCGAGAAATTGAGCTTCTCGCACGCTACGCAGCCACAAAAAGTACCACTTTTTGAGCAACTGTATTAAAATAGTACATTATGATACAAGTGTGCTATGTTGGTCATTACACTCGAGTCGGTTTTTAAGCCTGAGCCGAAGGCGAAGGCTTAATGGAGACGAGAAGTGTAATGACCAATGCTCACGTGTTTCATACGACGTTTTTCAACACATTTGCGAGGAAAAAAAAATAAAAATAAAAAATGAAAATGTTAAAAGATATGTAATGAAAAGGCACTAGTGCGATAATGTAATGTAAAAGTCACGGCATGGGTAATATTCTGCATTATTTTGCTAATATTTAAAAAGATATGTAATGAAAAGGCACTAGTGCGATAATGTAATGTAAAAGGCACGGCATGGGTAATATTCTGCATTATCAGTGTAAATACGCTGTAATAAGACCTACTTTACGAGCAGGTGTGTTGAAAAATGATGTTTCATACGAAGTTGGAGGTCTGCAAAGTTATCTTCTTTTTTCTTCAAGATGAAAACATTTTCAATTGGTGACACAAGATCATGGCGTCCAGCCATTTCAAAAAATCTTGGTTTTATTTAAATTTCATTGCATATTTAAGAAAGCACTATATATAGGTACAATATCATCGGTCGGAATTAGGGATTGCCTGCCTGGTACTAATATACTGCCACGCTATGCTCGGCCGTCTATATCACACTCGGCAGGCAATCCCTTATTTTCCAGCCTTTGTAGTAGGTAGTGTTCTATTATAATAAAATAATGGTAAAAGAAAAACAATGTTGGTTAAGTGGAAAAATTGGGAAAAATGTTGTAATATTTTGATTTGGAAAATCTAAGGCCTAAATTCAATAGGTATCTGGACCACTGAAGAGCAAAACAAGAGGTACATCCTTTGGTAGAAATTCTGCATAAAGTGTATTATTTAATCTTGAGTGATTCAGATTATGATTCAGTGACTGAATTATGTTCAGTATGAGGCTAGCCTAAAGGTGTTTTTTTATTTTTCCATTTAACTGACAATTTAAGGCTAAATTTTGATATAAGTAATTAAGCTTTTAGAAGTACATTCAGCATTTATTCCTGGCGAATAATAAATAAATATAATATTAATGAATATTTGTTATTTGGGCAATGTCTAAAGCTGACTACTGATACGAATATTAAACAACGAATTTATTATCATGTACTTAAGAAGATAATGTTGAATATTTATGACATATATCAAGTGTTATGTGTAAATTATATAACATTTTGTGGTTTCACGTTAACGAAAACAACCACCGATTGTGCTGTAAGTTTACGTAAACAATTTGATATCAGAGACTATAATTATTTACATAGTGAATCTAAGGAAAACAGAACAAAAATCTTTATTAATTATTATTCATTGTAGTCATTAGTATTCTGAACATAAATAAAATCTTTGTTTTACCTACATCAATCGAAAATTGAAAGAGTATTTCTGCATATGTTGTAGATTTTAGTGAATAAAAGATTAAACAACTTTACATACTTTTATTACAATATAACACTTTTACATATATGTAGGTATATGCTATAAAACATACACTGGTATCCAAAAGTAAATGAATATAAATTATTAAATAAATAAATGCACAGTCAGCCGCAGGGAAACATAATCCCCTGCAAACAAACTTATATGCAGGGATCACATTTTTCTGCCACTGACTGTACCTACTTGCATATAAGTCACTCTAATTGGTAAAATTAAGTATATGCCATACATAGGCTCTTATTAACTCATTTGGTACAGTTGTATTTTTTTGGTGTAAAAAGTAACATAAGACCCAGGAATGAGATGTATAGAAATTGCTCCTCCAATAATACAAGGCAACTTACATATAATAATAATGAAGCATCAATTAATTTAAGCCTTTTCCAGTTGGAGCTTCAATAGGCTTTTAAAAGAATACCTATACAAGTTACTTACATAACAAAATATAAATGTCACTATTAAATAGTGTAAGATCTTTAGTAAGCACATTATAATCTAAAAGCTAACATTTAAGTACAATAATTCCTAAAAAAAGACTAGCCATTATAACCATAAAATTATTAAATACTACAGTAGAAATAAGATTACTGCTGTAATTTCTACATAAAAATATAAAACCAAGTATATTTCATAATAGTATAGTCATACTATATTATTGCATCCATGAGCCGAGGCCTGAGCTCAGCAGTGACATTTAAATAGCACAATCATACAATATTGCATCCACGAGTTGAGGCCTGAGCCCAGCAGTGACATTTAAATAGTATAATCATACAATATTGCATCCACGAGTCGAGGCCTGAGCACAGCAGTGACATTTATATAGTGTAATCACTAATCATACTATATTGCATCCATGAGTCGAGGCCTGAGCACAGCAGTGACACTTAAATAGGCTAATGGTAATGATGATGATTATACTGATAAAGTACATCTTATGAGTATTACACAAAATGGGTCAAAATCTATGAAAAATAAGTGTTCCGTTGGACCAAAGATTATTGAGAAGTATCTTTGGCTGGACCAATTTTGGTACGGAACACTAAACAAGATATTTAAATACTGTTTTTTCCGGGTCTAACGACTGCGACCATGACCGGTGCAACCCGTGTCGAAACTTCAGAAATAAAGGTAAATAAATATCGCGTTAGACCCGGAAAAAAACAGTATTTAAATATGTGTATAAAGCGCGAGAGTTTAAAGTGTTATACGAAATAAGATGTTTCAAAGGATTTTAGTTTAAACTTTTTATAGAGAACTTCACATAGGTAATATGATTCTTTGTTCATTAAAAGAAGTATTTTCTTATGTATTGTATAAATAACCAGAAAATAGTAATTTAGTACAGAATTCATGAAATATACTTAATAAATAAGATCCAAATTAATCTCTCTCAGGATAAAACTGGGTCAAATTTTTGGCCATCTCTTGAGCCAGCTCGGAAGTGCTAGCACATAAAACCCGGCGAGAGAGAACATCAAACGCGCCTCCGGCAGGGTCGATACAGACTCCACCTGCTTCTCGGACTATGATGTCACCCGCAGCGATGTCCCATGCGTGGATACCAAATTCAAAGTTAATATCAGCTCCTCCCAGTGCCACCATGCACATGTTCAGGGCCGCAGAGCCCAAAGTCCTAATACCATGAGCCTTTGTAATGACCATCTGGAAATTTTCAAAAAGTACCTTCTGTCTTTCTGGATCTCGGCTCGTTCCAGCCTCGGTCATAATCAAAGCTTTGCATAACTCCTTAATTTGGGATACATGAATCTGTCTACCGTTGTAAAACGCGCCTTTACCTTTCTTGGCGGTGAACAACTGTTCTAGAATAGGGTTGTACACGATGCCAGCCACAGATTCCTTGTTGATTAAGAGCCCCAAGGAGATACAGCTGTGTGGGAAACCATGTACGAAATTCATTGTACCGTCGACAGGGTCAATGACCCATGTAGGTGCATCAGTCAACTCACATTTCGCGCCTCCAGCGACGGACTCTTCCCCAATAAACTTGTGGTCTTCGTACAATTTGGAAAGGCCTCCTATTAACGTTTCTTCGACCTTCATATCTATTTCTGTGACCATATCGATGTCGCACGACTTCAATTCGAAGTCCTTGCAGCCAGTAATGTGATCTTTTATAAGGTTTCCGGCAGTTTTCACTAAAGACAGCGCCGATTCGAAGTATTGGTCGATTAATGTAGATTGGTCTGCCATCGTGCGGATATGGTAGCAGAACGGCGTAGCAACTAATCGTAGATAAACACTTAACAATTGTTTGGGGCAGGTTAATTTAATTATGGCTTTAAATAAATTAATTCCGATAGTTTTGTGAAACACAGATCGCGGATCGGTCGTAGCGGCCTAGCGTAGCGGCTTGGTTGACACTTTGACAGTGACACTGACAGTAATGTCAGTAACAGTCCTCAGAAACTCCCATACAAAGAGCAAAATGTATGCCGCGAGAGCGGGTTTTGCCAACCTACTAGACAAATATATTGGTTGGCAACACTCATGCGTTGTCAAATTAACAATATATATCTTTCTTTTTTATATTTGACTTCCTGTCCTTCAAAGACTTCAAATTCTAACGTCTGTCATCGTGTTTTCTCCATGTTTTAGTGAAAATTATATTTATAAATTCAGGATTTCTGAAAGTTTCATGGCGATCGGGGAGATGAATTGAGCAAAAAACTCCCCTGCTCGCGCTAGCGCGTGTAAAGAGACTTGTGCTTGGTGACTCAGAAATTGTCGGTAAAACTAGACGCTGTGAAATGTGTGGCGTCCGAGAAAGCCTCAGGGGAGGTTTCTTTGCCAGTTTTCCCAAAGATGATCTCCGGTAAGTCTAAAACATAACCTAGCTACAGCGCTACAGGTACACATTTACCGGTAGATTTTTTCAGTTGACGTTTTTAGGGTTCCGTAGTCAACAAGGAACCCTTAACTTGTCCTTTACCGAGCCCCCCATGAAATATGATACCTCTGTTTACCGGGCCCGCATATATACGGCCAATTTTTTGCTACTCTCGATTACCGCCCCCCTCCAATGTGGGTGGTCCCGCATGTACCGCGCGTATTCGAGTGTCAGGTAGCAAAACACTTGACTCAGCGTTATCGCTCGTATGACTGAAGTGTTTATACTTAGGATAGTAAATGTTTACATTTTTTACAAGGGCATGAATTGGCCTACATTGTGTTTGTATTAAAATATCATAACAACATATTACAATGTAGAAAACCATAGATCTTTGATAGGAAAGAAAAATAGTTGTCACTCTCCAAAGATACGCTAAGATATAAAGATATGGAATTGTAACTATAAGATATTTTATTTATTCTCATTCTTCAAGATATAGGGCATCAACCATAGTAAATTACTAGAAGACTTACCTGTAAAAATATTATATTCTTTGCATTCAAAAAACCGTAAGCACCCAATTTTTTTTTCACTCATCATGGTCGCAATTTTAACTTATTTTTGTAAAGTTATTATTAGACCTCACTGGTTTGTATTTTTATCTTAACGCAAATAAACTAATCAAAAACTGATATCAAACAGCAAAATTGCATATAAACACTAAAATTTCAATAAAATATCACTTTTTGTAACGGACCGGCAAATACGAACCCAACTTTTATTTTCGTATTTTTTTTTAAACGAGGGATATTAAAAGCACGCTCAGTTGAGTATTTACCATCTATATGGTATAAATTGTATAAAAAACATTAATTATATCCCTTATTACGTCAAAAAACCACTTTTTAACACTTTTTTTTGGGTCACTGTCGTAGAGACGCACCACGTGGACCAACGGTTTTTGTACTGGCTACTACTGGTCGACTTTATGAAGAATGAAGTTTCGGTTGGTACCAATTGCTTCTTAATTTTGTCGCCTTTGAATTAGAAAAAAGCCCAATAGAATATAGCACTTATTTTGTTTTCAATATAGTTTTATTTCCAGTGTGGGTAGTACCCAGTTCCAGGCCGTATATATGCGGCCTCGGTATACGTCGGGGTACATTTTCGCCGCCGTGTATATACGGCCGCGGTAGACGACGGTACTTTTAATGCGATTTTTTTGGTACGTGCTAATAGTATAATTTTGGCCGTATATATACGGCCGCGGTAAAGTAGAGGTTAAAGTTTCGCCATGTCCGTCTGTCCATCTGTCCGTCAGTCCGTCTGTGGCTGAGCTATGGTGTCATTTGTAATTTATTTACTTACTTCCTTAAAGACTAACATACATATATTATCAATATAAACTAAAAATTAAATAATAACTATGAAAACACTGTCACACTTCCTTGTCAAATTATTGATGGTTGAATTCGCTGAATGAAAACATGATTCATGAACAATTTTTTAAGTCTCTCAATGTATTTCAGTTACGCCTGCTGTGAACTTGATTGTTCCCATGGAGTCTCAACTTGTGCCTTCAAGATCAGTGCTTATAAATATGAATGGTAATAAGAATTTTTAAGTATCATTTGCGCTTGTGATTCTGTATGGTCTGTGTCACCCCGCTGGAAAATAGTTTTGGGTACTATGTCAGTGATGAGTGTGAAGTGGACGTGACTTTAACATGTCGTAGCAATGTGTGTAACCCAACATTGAACAACGCTCTTGCCCGCGCTGAAAAGCCGACGGGCCGAGAATAGGCGCACAGTGCTAAATGCGCTGGCTGGCACCTCGATCACTCATGAACTCATGATTTAGATCCGAGTATTCACACACACACACATCTCCTGCAATATTCGAATTCGGTAAAGAGGTAAGTTTGAATCCCAGACAAGGAGATAGAATACCTGTTTTCTCGGAAATCATCACCAAAGGAACATGTATTTGTGGTTTTATGTGCCTGTTTTCAGGTGTCCACTGTTCGTCATCATGTTCTTCCGTCCGTCTGTCTACGACGGTCCGCATTGTTTTTAGTACGCATTGGCAACCCTTTATTGATTTGTGGTTTTTTTTACTTTGACGGTGGCAAACAGGCATACAATCTGCGTGATGATAAGCAGACACCGCAGCCTATGGACGCTTACTATTCCAGAAGAATCTTAAATGCATTGGCAACCCTTTCTTGATTTGTTTTTTTTTTTTACTTCGACGGTGGCAAACAGGCTAAGATCTGCGTGATGTTAAGCGGACACCGTAGCCTATGGACGCTTACTATTCCAGAATAATCTTAAACGCATTGGCAACCCTTTATTGATTTGTTTTTTTTTTTAACTTCAACGGTGGCAAACAGGCATACGATCTGCGTGATGGTAAGCAGACACCGCAGCCTATGGATGCCTACGATTCCAGAAGAATCAGAAATTCATTGGCAACCCTTTATTGATTTGTGTTTATTAGGGTTCCGTACTCAAAGAGTAAAACGGGACCCTATTACTAAGACTCCGCTGCCCGTCCGTCCGTCCGTCCATCCGTCCGTCCATCCGTCTGTCTGTCACTAGGCTGTATCTCACTAATACCGTGATAGTTCCAGTTGAAATTTTCACAGATGATGTATTTCTGTTGCCGCTATAACAACCAATACTAAAAACAAAATAAAATAAATATTTTTATTGATAATGGTACGGAACCCTTCGTGCGCGAGTCCTACTCGCACTTGGCCAATTTTTTTATTTTAACTTCGACGCCCACAAACAGGCATACGATCTGCGTGATGTTAAGCAGACGCTGTAGCCTGTGGACGCTTACTATTCCAGAAGAATCTTAAACGCATTGGCAACCCTTTATTGATTTATGTTTTTTTTTAACTTCGATGGTGTCAAACAGGCATACAATCTGCGTGATGGTAAGCAGACAGCGCAGCCTATGCGGACGCTTACTATTCCAGAAGAATCTTAAACGCATTGGCAACCCTTTATTGATTTGTGTTTTTTTAACTTCGACGGTGGCAAATAGGCATACAATCTGCGTGATGGTAAGCAGACACCGCAGCCTATGGATGCCTACGATTCCCGAAGAATTAGAAATTCATTGGCAACCCTTTATTGATCTGAGGATTCGTTGTGTTGATGCATAAACACAAACGCGGCTCCCTCACTCGGGACCTCTGGCGACCTTACTCACCCAGGAACACAACACCACAGAGCAAGGTTATTCTGGTTGCTTTGTTCTATAAGGTGGTAGGTACTTCCACAGTTGTGCTGGTCTAAATACTCTAAATGTGAGCGAAATGACATTCCGCTGTGTTAGATTTAGATAAGAGTAATGTGAAGGTAGACCTCTTTTAAATCCTTACGTTTGAATTAAGTGTATGGCCACTTTATCAGGACTTTATTCTACAATACATTACAAGAATCAGTAATATTAATATTTTGTTTAACGCTTATAAATACCATTATCAATATTGTTAGACACAGGACTATATTACTTATTATTATAACGTAACTCTATACTATAATATTACAAAGGTGTAATGTGTGTCGCTTTACTACTTTGTATGTAGCGGGTAATCTCCGGAACTACTCATCCGATTATAAAGATTCTTTCACCAATATATAGAGAAGACCTTTGGAATGGACGCATTATCTTTTATCCCGCGGCTTCGCTTGCGTTCTGTGTACCACGAGAATCTAAAATATAAGTTTATCTGGGAACATCTCTTGGGCTTTTGTTTTTTTTTTTCAGATGGGTCTATGCGGTTTTGGCTGGTGGCAGCAAAAAACTGACAGAACATGTTGGTACCTACTCTTAAATGTAAGAAACGAACACTCGATCGCGATACAGGTGTGTACCTACATCTTTTAATTTTGCTTGTGTCTTGCACCTGTGTGTAGTTTTTCTAGCTAACCTAAGGGCAGCAGGGATTTTCACTAGATCAAATACAGATTTATCTACTAACTAGTGCATTGCCTGCGGCGCGGCGCGCGAGCGCGCCGCGGTACCGTGGTGTATGACCTTTGACTTAATTATTCAAAATCTGCCTGTATTTTTTTGGTTTTTGTATATCCAAGGAAAAGGAAAGTAAGAGTCCGCTGGATGCGGGTGGCGCAGGACCGGTCATTTTGGCACTCTTTGGGGGAGGTATATGATGACGATGATGATGATGATGATGATAATAATATATTTTGTTAAATAAAAAACATGACGCCTGCGATGATTGAATAGCAGTAAAGGATGTTAAGCAAATAGTTTAGTTGACGCGGCGGTATCCTTTCAAAATTAGACAATGTGAGTGTGCTAAGTTTGAATTAGGAAATATTAAAATATTGAATTTAGGTACTCGATCTGGTTGAAGCACTTTACATTTACTATAACCATTCAACATTATTATTTGTCTATTGTATACTAAGTTTATTTAGATATCAATTACGATATACCTAATTGATTTGTGTTTAAAATTACATTAGGATGTTTTCTCCTTTATTACAACGATCAATGGAATATAAGATATATATAAAGGCCTCCACACACCGGTCGGCGGGCCCGCGTAAGTTGTAAAACATTGAAAATAAACTTCAAACACACATCGAACGCGAGCTCGCGGGCCCGCCGCGTTTGGTGTGTGTTTGAAGTGTAGTTTCAATGTTTTACAACTTGCGCGGGCCCGCGCACGCGACCGGTGTGTGGAGGCCTTAAGCTAAATATAATGTGCGTGGTACGTACGTTGAGCTCCTTGTATTTGAGCAAACATCTGCCTAGAGGGCGCTTACTCTGTAGCTTCTCTCCGCTACTTAGCGGGAAAACCACCGCCATTGACTATGAGCGTTGCGATTCTTGGCAGTGAACGTAAGACGCACCAAGTTGAAAGTAAGAGATTTGCGCTTATCTGTAGCTGTCAACACAATGAATCCTAAAATAATTCAGCACAGTTACAACAAGCTGTATTTCGGCCAGGTACACACTATTCATTTCTTTCTATTTAAAAAGAATCAGAAAGTGTTCGGTAGTCTGTCTCACCGTGATGCAACTTGTGATAACTGTGCCGAGTCGGCAACCCTCTTGCCATGCACCATTTTTAGTATGAAAGTGTACATGTTTTTAGTTAGGTATTCAGTAGCTTATATTTAGGGTAATATTTCAATCGTTCAAGATCTATGCCCAATGTATATTGCGCCTCACTCACTCTTTAAGCAAAATGTGAGACGCAAATACACTTGATCGAAAATCTTGGACAGAAATTTGACGATTGGAATACCATCATAATTCGCGGGACTGTGTCGTTCTCAGGCTTAAGGTAACGTATCTATTTATTTTATTCAGATATCAGCGAGGACAATTTTCTTTTACATACATATAGTTATGTTAACAATGCATGACTATCAATCAACTAAGCGATACTGAGAAAGGTACATGTGCCGAGATTTGTAATTTACAAAAACCCTTTAGTAACCCTTAAATAAACCAGTAATATGTACACTCTGTCGCAATAGTATTTGGAATGTTACTAAGTTTTTTTTTTTTACTAAAAGGCTTTATAAACTAAAAAAATAGTTATGAAAATGTGAGCAAAAACTTTTAATTGAAACAATTTTTTTGATGTTTATATTTTAATCAGTACATAGTATAAAACAAAGTCACTTCCCGCTGTCTGTCTGTCTGTCTGTCCCTATGTATTCGTAGATCTTTAAAACTGCAGGGGCAGGTCGCTAGTAAATAATAAAATGAAGAACACGGCGAAGCTGGTCACGTTGATGGCTGTTAGTGAAGTAGAGGCTGCAATCGATTCGTTCAATCTGAAAAGAAAATATACGTTTTTTATTACAAGCTTTCTATTTTGCAATGTATGTATGCACTTAACTAACTATATAAGTATGTGGTATGTATGTAACTATGTTTGTTTGGGTGAAATCTTGCAACTCAATTTTGAAGCAGACACCTTCAACCGATTTAGCTGAAAGATTGGGTAAAGGTTCTTGTCGTAGGTATTACTTGACGGTTAAAGGATGACTCACGCTAGAATGGGCCGAGTTCGGCCCGGGCCGTTTCCTAAGAAAAACGACGGCGTTTTTGCGCAACTGACGTTATACCCAAGTCCGGCCGAGCCACGGCCGGGCCGTGCCGACACCGAGCCGCTTCCGAGCCTCGGCCGGGCTTGGGTATGGCTCGGCCACGCAAAAACGCCGTCGTTTTTCTTAGAAAACGGCCCGGGCCGGATACGGTCCATTATAGCGTGAATCATCCTTAAGAAGGTCATCAGAGTTTTCGAGGACACATTGTTTTAGTAGCGCAATATTTGCATTTGTTAATTTTAAGCAACATGCACGTGTCCTTTAAAATATAACTGAAATGAGTTACACAAATTAAATTATAATAAAAAAAATAATAAGCTATTCACCTCATTTTCAATGCTGTTCAGTGTATGACGGTAGGTGACTGGGGCGGCGGTGGCTGCTACACAAGTAGGTATCTGGGAAAAAAGAGAAATTGTTACTTTAATGATAGGATGATATTAAAAAGGCATCTAAGGTGTGAATACAAATAATTGAAGTTATTTTTCAATCCATATAGTCCAACTACCCATAGGCATCGTAGCATTTAACAATTTATCAAGATAATTCATAGCTACATAAGGCGTGAACCACACTGAAACGGCATACGGTGAGGGCGAGGCGCAGGCATAAGGCAGGTATAAGGCGCAGCGCGTTTCAAACTAACGTTGAGCTCCTGGTAGACCCTTAATGCAATGAAATAAGGTCCATTGGTGAATTGAACCGCGGTGCCTGCGCCGCGCCGTAAATTAAAATTTACACATACACATTACATTACATTACATTACCTTAGTACATTTTTTATACAAATGTTTTGAAGCGGCATCCAAGCGGCATCGTGCCCGCGCCGCGTTCTCGCCACTCCGTCTCTGTGTGGTTCACGCCTTAAGTCGCCGTCACTGGACTTTGCTAACTATGTAAACAAACAATGTATTGAAATTGACATTTAATGTCAATATTAGTATGGCGGTTTGTTTACATAGTTAGCAAAGTCCATTGACGGCGACTTTAGTAGATATAGGGGAATTACTATTGCAGCTTAGAGTTGATAGCTTTATTATCATAGTGGTAAAGAACTTTTTCAGAGCACAATATTAACGTAAGCCCGAAAATCGAAGCTCACGCAGTTTCACATTATTCCATAGTGTTTGTTTACAAGGGTTTATCATCATTTCATAAATGATCATATTAAAAATGATTCACAAACCTACTCCTTTTCCATTTCGTAAAATGTTCTTAGTATAAATAATTATTTGACAAATATTCATTTAGCAAATGTTACATTTGGTTGTTTAATAAAAATCATATATATATATATATATCTGTTATATCAGTTGAATAGCCAAGACACATTCCTGTAGTTAATTCATAAAAAAGTATAGTATTGTAAAATAATATGGTTCTGGTTCTGGGGTAATATATTTTGTCGGTCGGGTCGCAGTTCAACCTAACACTTCTCCTCGCTTCGCTCGTCGTCGTACCTATACCGACCTGCCTTAGAGTAGAATAGGTACATAATCCACTTATTATGTCAGCACAGGTCATGTTGCTTTTTAAGTTAGGTATGATAATAATGTAACGGGTTACTACTATGTTGCATAAAATTGATTGTCATAATTTTATTCTCCATAACAGCCCATGGCAGAATCACCATTTCGCAGAATTACTTTTCGCATAAATTTCATTGCATACAGTCATTTCGCATAACTTCCTTAGGCAGAATAGTGCATTGGCATATTGACGATTGTAATAATAGTCCTATGATCGATGGCATACTGTAATTTGGCACAACGTTCTTTGGCAGAATCGTACAATGGCAAAAAAGTCGGTTCTGGCGCTTCGCCGGCCGCTACCGCGGCACGCTCGCTTCGCTCGCTCGGCTCGCGCGCTTAGGGTCGCGGTACACCTAACACTCCTCCTCGCTTCGCTCGTCGTCGTAACCTGCACCGACCTGCCTTAATTATGCAAAAATAAAGTCGGTGATATTAGTTGTATGCTTCAAGAAATTCGGCGGAATATACGTTCTGCTACGTAAAATTCTGCGAAATTCAATTCGGCCATATTACTATTCTGTAATGCAAAATTCTGTCAAATAAGTGTTATGCGACATGATAGTTATGCTAAGTATATGATTATGCTAAAGGATCATTCGGCTAAAAATGTTTCTGCGATAACTGTTATGCGGAGTGTATTTCGGACAATCGATATTATGCCAGATTTTGAATACGAATTATATTGCAGTGTTATGATTCGTTTCTAAACTCAAGAGCCACGTATTCGATTTTAATAATTCTTTCACTTGGAAACTTCTTTTTAAACTTTCCAGATAGACATACATAAGCTATATTTTATCCCGCGTGTTTGTTGACATTATTTACAATATGCGAGCGAAACCGCGTAGGCAGCTAATAATACTTTGGGTTTTAATAGATAATTAAAAAAAAACTGAAGGGAATTTGAGACGGTAAAGGCCTATGCAGACTGCTTTTTTTCACGCTCCGTCGACGTTCGTTCCCTTAATACCCTCTGCTAAGTAATTAGGAGACCGCGCGTCGACGGCGCGTGAAAAAAACGCAGTCTGAATAGGCCCTAATAATTATTCTAAATAGTTACCTGTTTTGCGTTCCTGCTGGACACGTACAGCAAAGCAATGAGAGTCGGAGTGCGGCATGTTCGTAGACTGGAACACACCATAATTATGCAATGTCGATGGTTTTCTGAAATTGATTATTAGAAGTTTGTCATGTAGATCAATGGAGAGGGCTATGTTGGGAAATTCCCTACGGGATCGTATCAGAAATGAGGCTGTTTGCTACATAACTAAAGTAACCGATAAAGTCCTTCGAATCGTGAAATTCAAATGGCAGTGGGCGGGGCACATTGCACGTAGAACCGATGACCGTTGTGGCGGAAAGGTTCTCGAGTTGCGACCACGTACCGGCGCGGCGCGGCGCGGCGCGGCGTGGGTAGGCCCTTCACAAGGTGGACTGATGACCTAGTAAAGGTCGCGGGAGTTCGCTGGATGCGGGTGCCGTAGGACCGCTAATTGTGGCACTCTTTGGGAGAAGCTTATGTTCGGCTGATATGATGGTGATGATGATGATGTTTGTTTTAATTGACATATAAATGCTTTTCTTAAACATGCAATGAAATAAATAAATAAAAATCCTCAAATCAAACTAATTTTCATGGCTGAATGCCGTGATGCTGTGCCACAAATAGTGTAATAAAAAATAAAAACTTACTTTGCAGGCCTAGGGCTGAAAAGTTGTATGAAATCCCATTTCAGGCCGCCTCGAGATGCTGCGCCCGAAATAGGATACTTCCGAGTCTATTATAAGAAATGTAAAGAGAATATTTCATTGCATGTTTGAGAAAATATATATATATATATTATAAATTACTTACATAATAATTATGTTTCTTATGGTCATCAATTATTTTCCAGATGTCTGCAAACAGTCGATTTTGCTCTTTGTGCACGGCGTAGAGGTAGGCAGCGTGTTCATAGTTGAATGTTCAGCGTCTCTGTTAAATTAAAGTACATAATGATTATTCATTTTTTATATGCTACATAATTATAATGTAGTACCTAACAGTTTCCTATCAAGTGGACACTATGTATTGTGTCTATCAACCAGCTAAACTTTGAGGACCAAGGCCCGCAAATGAGCCGGCAAGGCTCGGGGGACCCTGAAGGCATGAAGGGCGAGCTTACGCAGTTTCTCACTATTCCCGAATGTCTAGGTATAAAAGTGTGTCTCAAGCGAAACCAGCGGCGCTACCACGAACTTCGAATCTCGAATTTCGTATATCACCGTCTCTATCACACTTATGGTTTATGATACTCGAGCGACCGAAACGGAGATATACGAAGAACGAGATTCGAAGTTCGTGGTAGCGCCGCTGACGAGAGTCGAAGTTTTGCGCGAACCCGAGGGCCAAAGGCCCGAGGGTGGTAGTCCACTAAGAAACTCACTATCCCCAAGTGCTTGTTCATAAGTGAATGCAAAGCAAGGTCGAAAAGGCCCATATACGCATAGGGTAATTAGTTATTTGTGTCACAAGGGAGCAAAATAGTATATTTACGGCGAGGGCGGTGTATTGAATCCTGATTGTAGCAAGGGATCCTACAATATAATCCTGAGCGTAGCGAGGGATTCTAATGTAGGATCCTGAGCGTAGTGAGGTATTTAAGTGTTAACGCCCAAGATGAAGATAAATTTGCTCCTGAGTGACACATGCAACTTTTCACACCGATTACTTATGAGGAAAAACAAAATATAAAAAAAATATCGTTTAACGATGAAATAACAATCGATTATTTTATTAAGATCAGTGTTGAATTGGCACGTTGCGTAAATGCTACATGCCAATGAATAAATTAAAAAAGTAGCTTGAACAGAAAAGTAGCATTTCGTTCCCTCTCGTCAGGGACCAAAACTTACTTTTCTGAATGAAAGGTGTGAAAAATAATTTGTTTACCTTCTTTTTTTGCTTCTGGCCACATGCAGCATAGGTGTAGAACAGTGAGGCGGGACGCGTCGTTTTTGAAGATTTGAAATGACTACCAGTTATTATGTGAAGTTCATTGTTAACTGTAATTTTTCAACCAATAGATTAAATTATCTAAAATCAAAAAAAATGTTAGACATGAAGAACGACTTGATTGTTTTCGTTCTACACGTTTCTCATTCGATATGGAAACATGCAGGTAACAGGCAGCAACCACGTGAAGGATAACGATCAGTCTTGCCTGAGAGATCATTGCAACTGTGAGCTACCTCTCAAAACCATTTGCCAAATTAACCACCAGATAAGGTTTATTTAGTAGTTAAAGTAGATGCAAACCCAATGCAATTCGCAACCGGTTGCAAATGTGTATTGCCTTGGACTCGCCTCCGCCCAAACGGGAGACCACCTCTCCCTGTGTAATGAGTGATGATGATGAGTAAGTATTGTATTATAGCAATATGAAAGAAGCAAATGTGTAAAACGAATGAAATAAGGAAAGCATTGCGCGAGTATACGTCACAATGATGTAGGTAATTACAACGTGAAAAGAGTAGACAAAACGAATTTATGAAACGATACAGTTTAAATGTACATCTATAAATCGGACCATAACAATTAATGAATAACCGAACTGCACGTATGACAACGTGGTCTGAGGATCGTATTGTTTGATAACAATCAGCATTGGAAGAGAGCAGTCGAACGCTGTATGAATTAAGATAAAGATGACGGTCACCATCCTAAGAAATGATACAGCTGCATCATTACTTAGGATGGCAGACGGGTCCGTTTAATAGAGAAAACGATGTTAAGGTCAAGGACAGAACACACGTGTGGCTGTCGGCAGAGGAGAGAACAAAATGGCGGTACTGAATGCAAGTGCAACTGACGTATCACGGGGAGTGATTCCGAATGAGAGATTCGTAAAGGTGAGTGTTACACACTGTGCAGCGCACCGGTCGACCGAGGGGTGCGAGTTGGCCGTCTTTGCTGCTGATTGGGCCTTCTGTGAGCCTAAGGTCCTTTTTATATACAGGTGACAAGTTCAGCGACACGACACGAGGCGCTATCAGTCGACTATGGGATCATAGTCGGCAGACAGCGCGCGCGTGGTGTCACCGTTCCTGTTACCTATACGTAAAAAAGACCTAAGCAACAGAGGTTCCAGTGTACAGCAAACGGTGAGTGTGTCTCTGTTGACGATCGATTACATTCCACTGACAATGCCAATAACAATAGATTCGTAGGGGATTGAGGATTGACTTATATATACTATACATATATATAATAATACTAATAAATAAAACGTTAATTTGCTGTGTTTGAGATGGTACAGGTGACATTGTAAAGTAGGTTTTCAAAGTTGGTTTTATAGGTTATAAATTATATATATCAGTTTTAGCTATTGTCTATATGAGTGCGGCGGCCTATTGAGTATTATTTGAAGACGTAAGGGAGTTTATCACTTTTTACGCCACTGTTCGGAAATGTGGCAATAGGTGGTCTAAAACCAAGCTGGAAAGTAGGCAATAGCTGTAGCACCTGAACTACCACTTCTACAATGTTTCATTGTAGTAGTGGTTGTAACATTGTGGTATTGGTTGGTCAGTTTGACCAGCGCTTCGACCAATCACAGGGCGTTGAGCGGCAGGAGCGGCGCCGGCGGACGCCGCGCCGGCGAGCGGGGCCGCGCGAGCTTGTTTTTTGATTAGTATTATGATCTTCAATTAGGTACTTAATTTTGATTTAAAATTATAATTATTTGCAATTTCAACGAAGTAGGTACGCGTGAAAAGCACTGTTAAGCCTTGGCCGAAAGTGCAATAGATGGACGAGTTAGTTCGAGGGCCGACGCGTAACGGAGGCCCTCGAAAGTACGAGTCCTACCTTCTACAACAATGTACTTGTACTATTAAATATGACTAAAGTTTGAAGTGGTCAATCGACCGATTTTCATCGCATTATTTATTTTATGATTGGTTTAAATCGCCTATTAAAATGATTTCCATGAGTCGCGATGCATTTTCTCTTCAAATTAATAATTAGTTTCTTACTTGCAATAAATGTAAGACCGCCTCTGCGCAAGCAGGTACTTAATAATAGAGTAAATGCCACATGGAATTATTTTATAATGCGGTTCGTTCTGGTAATTTATTGAATATTATATTAGTTGTAGTTTAAGACGTGAAACAAAACTTAGCGATATAAGGAACCACCTTATATATATAATAACAGCTTTCCAAGTCGCGATGCAAATTCTACATTAGGTAATCAATACGTATCTCGACAATGACGAAAAGGAATTGATCAATTTAGCATGTGCCATGTAAAGCAGTTTTTCAAGGCAGCAAACTTAATTAGTATAATGTGACGGTTTATTTGAACTGGCTGAACACATAGTCTTACAAATTGTAAATGTAAATTATATAAATCTCGGAATACGCCAAGTAACAATGAATTAAAACGTGATATATGCTAACTAATATTATGATAATTCGCATAATTCTTTTTGCGATTAACGCATCATTCTTTTTGCGTTTGTAAAACGTTTCTCTTTTTTACGTTTAATTTTTTTTTATGTTGTTGCTTGTTTTTTTTTTATTATTATTATTCAATTTTTTTTGACGGATCGGTGTGATAGTGCTTTTCAAATTGCCGGGATTCACATATTCTCCTCAATCTTAGCAGCATGTTATGCATCTTCAATATATCATTAAGTGGTTCTTTCTTCATGTATCGGGTTACATTATTATTATGGTGGGTACATTTTTATATTCACATTATGAATAAGGTATATACATTTAAGTTAGTTTTTTGAATATTATACAATTAAAAAAAATATTACAATTGTTGAGGAAGTTACGAAAAATATTTTAATTATAATGATGTCTAATAACAATCAACTAAATTAAATTTGCCAAGTTCTGACTTTACGTTTTCTCTTGTTTCTTGCTAAGCTACGCTCGTAGTGCTACGCCGTAGTCTGAAGCAGCTTAATTTCCATTATGTATAGTTGAAAGCGTTCGTAACCTTTTGGATCATGTTTGAGTCTTGATTAATTTCGAATGGGGTTTTTTCAGAAGAGGAGAATGCGTCTGTAACTGGAACTGACGTTTGTTCTTGATTAAAATTAAATTCACACGGAGAGCATGTAATAGCCATGTAATATCCAACTGTCAAAAAAATGTTCTTTGTTTGAAAAGTTTGAACCGAAATATGTTTCGGTCTCAAATTAACGTCACAGTTATATAGTATTACTTTGCGCACGCGCGTGTATACGTGGAAACCTTCCGCGTTTTACGCACGTCATCCTGCATGGCATTGTAGAAGGCATACGTGATAGATTGAGGTTGAGTTGCTATCGCTAGACACTGCATCCAAATTGCCTTCTGGCCGTAGCGGTTTACCGTTCCACTGGAATCGAGAGAGTTGGGACGAGAGAGTGCACCTGCGTTTGCGCGTATGTTTCTGCACTTTAATATATCCTGCGTACTTGACTGCTTTCGAATAAAGGACTGCCATCAACGCCAGAGTTGAAGCAGTAGCCGAGATCGAAACCGGTTAGGAGAGAATAACAGTGATATGTGATTCTGATGAAGCTGCAAGCGTCCATAGGCGGTGGTCGTTTTATGCATACCGTCGTGATATACTCGTAGCATTCTAATAAATTGTAGTGTCGATATAATGCATTGTTCGATGGTTTGCACGCTGATTAAATTCGGCGAAAGAATAAAGCTTCGAAGGTTTCTTCAGAACGTTTCAGTTGAAAATGGCAAATTATGGTTTTAAATTTAAGGATTTTAACCTACTTATAATCATAAAGTACAAAAATATTCCAGTGTTAAACATAATGCATGTTTTGTTAATCTAATCTTGACATACTCTGAGATTTAAATTGAAAATAATTCATGAACAAATTGACATGCCTTTAGCAAAACTGAAGTAATGTTAAATATTTTTGCGTGTATTGGATAAACATGTTTTGATGTTGTTCAAAGTTGTCATGTCTGATCAGATACGTGTGTTTATTGTGATTTACTAAGAAAGCGAGCGGCCTGTTGTGACCGAATCGCGCGTCGCGTTACACATGCTGAAATAATCGGCCATATGTCACGCGATGCGGTCACAAGAGGCAGTTTACTCGATTATCATGTCACTATTTGCGTCTATTAGATAAACATGTTTTGATGTTGTTCAAAATTGTCGTGTCCAATCAGATACGAGTGTTTATAGTGACATACTAACAAAGCGAGCGGCCTGTTGTGACCGAATCGCGCGTCGCGTTACACATGCTGAAATAATCGGCCATATGTCACGCGATGCGGTCACAAGAGGCAGTTTACTCGATTATCATGTCACTATTTGCGTGTATTAGATAAACATGTTTTGATGTTGTTCAAAATTGTCATGTCCGATCAGATACGTGTGTTTATTGTGATTTACTAACAAAGCGAGCGGTCTGTTGTGACCGAATCGCGCGTCGCGTTACACATGCTGAAATAATCGGCCATATGTCACGCGATGCGGTCACAAGAGGCAGTTTACTCGATTACCATGTCACTATTTGCGTGTATTAGATAAACATGTTTTGATGTTGTTCAAAATTGTCGTGTCCGATCAGATACGTGTGTTTATTGTGATATACTAACAAAGCGAGCGGCCTGTTGTGACCGAATCGCGCGTCGCGTTACACATGCTGAAATAATCGGCCATATGTCACGCGATGCGGTCACAAGAGGCAGTTTACTCGATTACCATGACACAATTTGCGTGTATTAGATAAACATGTTTTGATGTTGTCCAAAATTGTCACGTCCGATCAGATACGAGTGTTTATAGTGATATACTAACAAAGCGAGCGGCCTGTTGTGACCGAATCGCGCGTCGCGTTACACATGCTGAAATAATCGGCCATATGTCACGCGATGCGGTCACAAGAGGCAGTTTACTCGATTACCATGTCACTATTTGCGTGTATTAGATAAACATGTTTTGATGATGTTCAAAATGGTTGTGTCCGATCAGATACGTGTGTTTATTGTGATATACTAACAAAGCGAGCGGCTTGTTGTGACCGAATCGCGCGTCGCGTTACACATGCTGAAATAATCGGCCATATGTCACGCGATGCGGTCACAACAGGCAGTTTACTCGATTATCATGTCACAATTTGCGTATATTAGATAAACATGTTTTGATGTTGTTCAAAATTGTCATGTCCGATCAGATACGTGTGTTTATTTATTGTGATATACTAACAAAGCAAGCGGCCTGTTGTGACCGAATCGCGCGTCGCGTTACACATGCTGAAATAATCGGCCATATGTCACGCGATGCGGTCACAAGAGGCAGTTTACTCGATTACCATGTCACTATTTGCGTGTATTAGATAAACATGTTTTGATGATGTTCAAAATGGTTGTGTCCGATCAGATACGTGTGTTTATTGTGATATACTAAGAAAGCGAGCGGCCTGTTGTGACCGAATCGCGCGTCGCGTTACACATGCTGAAATAATCGGCCATATGTCACGCGATGCGGTCACAAGAGGCAGTTTACTCGATTATCATGTCACTATTTGCGTCTATTAGATAAACATGTTTTGATGTTGTTCAAAATTGTCGTGTCCGATCAGATACGTGTGTTTATTGTGATATACTAACAAAGCGAGCGGCCTGTTGTGACCGAATCGCGCGTCGCGTTACACATGCTGAAATAATCGGCCATATGTCACGCGATGCGGTCACAAGAGGCAGTTTACTCGATTACCATGACACAATTTGCGTGTATTAGATAAACATGTTTTGATGTTGTCCAAAATTGTCACGTCCGATCAGATACGAGTGTTTATAGTGATATATTAACAAAGCGAGCGGCCTGTTGTGACCGAATCGCGCGTCGCGTTACACATGCTGAAATAATCGGCCATATGTCACGCGATGCGGTCACAAGAGGCAGTTTACTCGATTACCATGTCACTATTTGCGTGTATTAGATAAACATGTTTTGATGATGTTCAAAATGGTTGTGTCCGATCAGATACGTGTGTTTTTTGTGATATACTAACAAAGCGAGCGGCCTGTTGTGACCGAATCGCGCGTCGCGTTACACATGCTGAAATAATCGGCCATATGTCACGCGATGCGGTCACAACAGGCAGTTTACTCGATTATCATGTCACAATTTGCGTATATTAGATAAACATGTTTTGATGTTGTTCAAAATTGTCATGTCCGATCAGATACGTGTGTTTATTTATTGTGATATACTAACAAAGCAAGCGGCCTGTTGTGACCGAATCGCGCGTCGCGTTACACATGCTGAAATAATCGGCCATATGTCACGCGATGCGGTCACAAGAGGCAGTTTACTCGATTATCATGTCACTTTTTGCGTGTATTAGATAAACATGTTTTGATGTTGTTCAAAATCCGATCAGATACGTGTGTTTATTGTGATATACTATCAAAGCAAGTGGCCTGTTGTGACCGAATCGCGCGTCGCGTTACACATGCTGAAATAATCGGCCATATGTCACGCGATGCGGTCACAAGAGGCAGTTTACTCGATTACCATGTCACTATTTGCGTGTATTAGATAAACATGTTTTGATGTTGTTCAAAATGGTTGTGTCCGATCAGATACGTTTGTTTATTGTGATATACTAACAAAGCGAGCGGCCTGTTGTGACCGAATCGCGCGTCGCGTTACACATGCTGAAATAATCGGCCATATGTCACGCGATGCGGTCACAACAGGCAGTTTACTCGATTATCATGTCACAATTTGCGTATATTAGATAAACATGTTTTGATGTTGTTCAAAATTGTCATGTCCGATCAGATACGTGTGTTTATTTATTGTGATATACTAACAAAGCAAGCGGCCTGTTGTGACCGAATCGCGCGTCGCGTTACACATGCTGAAATAATCGGCCATATGTCACGCGATGCGGTCACAAGAGGCAGTTTACTCGATTATCATGTCACTTTTTGCGTGTATTAGATAAACATGTTTTGATGTTGTTCAAAATTGTCGTGTCCGATCAGATACGTGTGTTTATTGTGATATACTAACAAAGCGAGCGGCCTGCTGTGACCGAATCACGCGTCGCGTTACACATGCTGAAATAATCGGCCATATGTCACGCGATTCGGTCACAAGAGGCAGTTTACTCGATTACCATGTCACTATTTGCGTGTATTAGATAAACATGTTTTGATGTTGTTCAAAATTGTCGTGTCCGATCAGATACGTGTGTTTATTGTGATATACTAACAAAGCGAGCGGCCTGCTGTGACCGAATCACGCGTCGCGTTACACATGCTGAAATAATCGGCCATATGTTACGCGATGCGGTCACAAGAGGCAGTTTACTCGATTACCATGTCACAATTTGCGTGTATTAGATAAACATGTTTTGATGTTGTTCAAAATCCGATCAGATACGTGTGTTTATTGTGATATACTATCAAAGCAAGTGGCCTGTTGTGACCGAATCGCGCGTCGCGTTATACATGCTGAAATAATCGGCCATATGTCACGCGATTCGGTCACAAGAGGCAGTTTACTCGATTACCATGTCACTATTTGCGTGTATTAGATAAACATGTTTTGATGTTGTTCAAAATTGTCGTGTCCGATCAGATACGTGTGTTTATTGTGATATACTAACAAAGCGAGCGGCCTGCTGTGACCGAATCACGCGTCGCGTTACACATGCTGAAATAATCGGCCATATGTTACGCGATGCGGTCACAAGAGGCAGTTTACTCGATTACCATGTCACAATTTGCGTGTATTAGATAAACATGTTTTGATGTTGTTCAAAATAGTCATGTCCGATCAGATACGTGTGTTTATTTATTGTGATATACTAACAAAGCAAGCGACCTGTTGTGACCGAATCGCGCGTCGCGTTACACATGCTGAAGTAATCGGCCATATGTCACGCGATGCGGTCACAAGAGGCAGTTTACTCGATTATCATGTCACAATTTGCGTTTATTAGATACACATGTTTTGATGTTGTTCAAAATTGTCATGTCCGATCAGATACGTGTGTTTATTGTGATTTACTAACAAAGCGAGCGGCCTGTTGTGACCGAATCGCGCGTCGCGTTACACATGCTGAAATAATCGGCTATATGTCACGCGATGCGGTCACAAGAGGCAGTTTACTCGATTACCATGTCACTATTTGCGTGTATTAGATAAACATGTTTTGATGTTGTTCAAAATGGTTGTGTCCGATCAGATACGTGTGTTTATTGTGATATACTAACAAAGCGAGCGGCCTGTTGTGACCGAATCGCGCGTCGCGTTACACATGCTGAAATAATCGGCCATATGTCACGCGATGCGGTCACAAGAGGCAGTTTACTCGATTATCATGTCACAATTTGCGTGTATTAGATAAACATGTTTTGATGTTGTTCAACATTGTCATGTCCGATCAGATACGTGTGTTTATTTATTGTGATATACTAACAAAGCAAGCGGCCTGTTGTGACCGAATCGCGCGTCGCGTTTCACATGCTGAAATAATCGGCCATATGTCACGCGATGCGGTCACAAGAGGCAGTTTACTCGATTGTCATGTCACTATTTGCGTGTATTAGATAAACATGTTTTGATGTTGTTCAAAATCCGATCAGATACGTGTGTTTATTGAGATATACTATCAAAGCAAATGGCCTGTTGTGACCGAATCGCGCGTCGCGTTACACATGCTGAAATAATCGGCGATATGTCACGCGATGCGGTCATAAGCGGTAGCTTGTTTTATTACTATTTGCGTTTGATTGCGATGCGAGTGTTTATAGTGATATACTAATGAAGCGAGCGGCCTATTCTGACTGAATAGCGAATCGCGATCCACATGTTCAAATAAAGTTACGATTTTAAAAACAGTCGTTAATCATTTCAAATCGATAGAGCATTGTTGTAGAAGCTGATGACGAGTTAATTCGAGGACCGACGCGTAGCGGAGGCCCTCGAAAGTACGAGTCCAGCTATTGCACTTTCGGCCGAGGCTTAACACAGTGTTTTTCACGTCTACTTTAAGGAAATTGCAAATAATTATAATTCTTAATCAAAATGAAGTACCTAGGTAATTGAAGATCATAATTCTTATCTAAAAACATAAGAGCGCGGCCCCGCTCGCCGGCGCGGCGGAATAAGCAGGGCTCGCTGACGGCGCTCCTCCCGCTCGATGCCCTGTGATTGGTCGAACTGAACAATCACTATTTCAATGAACAACCACTACTACGATGTAGCATTGTAGTAGTGGTGATTCAGGTGCTACAGCTATTGCCTACTTTCCAGCTTAGTTTTAGACCATCTATTGCCACATTTCCGAGCAGTGGCATGAAAATGTCATGATCATCATCACTATCACATCAGCCGAAAGACGTCCACTGCTGGACATAGGCCTCCCCCAAAGTGTGCCAAAATGACCGGTCCTGCGCCACCCGCATCCAGTGGACTCCCGCGACCTTTACCAGGTCATCAATCAGTCCACCTTGTGAAAATGTATTATACAATAATACAATTGATGGTAAATGTCAATAATTTCAACAGCTGTATACTACAAAGACAATAACAATAAGTGATATTTTGTGAGTATAAATAAGTAACACATTCATTCATTCAGTAAATAAAAAATGCTATTATAGGTAAATGTAATTTTCGTGAAATCTCCTATAATGATATGATGAGATTTGTTTTTGTTAGGGTTCCGTACTCAAAGAGTAAAATATTACTAAGACTCCGCTGTCCGTCTGTCTGTCTGTTTGTCTGTCTGTCACCAGGCTGTATCTCATGAATCATGACATTTTTCACGGATGATGTATTTCTGTTGCTGCTATAACAACAAATACTAAAAAACAGATTAAAATAAATATATATATATATATATATATATATAATGGTACGGAATCCTTCGTGCGTGAGTCCAACTCGCACTTGGCCGGTTTTTTTAGAAAATTGATATCTACGGGCTATTATTGTAAACTATTTTTATATTATAATGGATTTACATGTCACCTTGGGCTGATTAGTTAAATGCGTAATAAGGAGATATTTTGCATATTGTAAATTAGGATCTTATTGAAATAAGTCTGGAAATAATAGCATATATAGGTTTATGGATAAAAAAAACAGATGTATTATACGTACATTTTAAAATAATTGATAAATACATATATAAATAAAAATAAGGGATTGGAATAAGCTGGACCATGAATAATAATTCCGGCCGAGCTTATTTCAATCCCTTATAACAGTCAATTCTCAATCCTCTAGAAACCAATGGCAATTGGCATTGTCAGTGGAATGTAATCGATCGTCAACAGAGACACACTCACCGTTCGCTGTACACTGGAATCTCTGCATTACAGCTCGCAGAAAGGCCAATCAGCAGAAAAGACGGTTCGCTCGCGCCGCCCGGTCGACCTGTGAGTTGAACAGTATGGTAACAGTCACCCTTACGAATCTCTTGTCCAAAACCACTCGCCGCAATACGTCGGCTGCAGTTACATTCAGTATTGCCATTGGGTCCCTCTTGCCGAGTGCTACTCGCGTGATTTGTCCTTGGACCCAACATCGTTCCGTATTAAACGGTCTGCCGTCTTTATGTCAATCCAAACAGCGGCGACCGACTCATCCACTGCCGATTGTTATAAAACTGATATCACATCTCAGACTACCGAGTCATACATCAAGCGCAGCTACGCAAACAATGCAATGGTAAATTTAAAGACATACATTCCCCCTGTAAGGATCCATAAAGACATATAGTGATTATTTTCACACAACAATCAACAACAACATACATTGCCACAGACTCCTTGCAATATTGTTTTCATATCTCACTCGTTAATGTTGTGATGAATGTATGAAAGAAATAAATAAAAAACACACAGCGTGCAGCGACATCGACATGATTAAGTATACATTATACGATTTATATTTACATTTATTATCTACATATTTACACAACCAGCTTGCTGACGGTGATGAACAATTTAACAATGCATTTATAGAGGAAGCTCTTATTCTTTTACAATAACTGCGGATATACGATATTATTTGCCATAAATCTGTTATTGGATACCCTAGCTGTGTGAGTCAATATTTTGATTTTATCTCTGCTTTGAACGCGACCTAATGCTACGTACAGTTGACCGTGACTAAAGACATCGGATCTCAAGTCGACACCTACGCGATTGATGGTCTGGCCCTGACTTTTGTGAATTGACATTGCGTAGCACACCTGCAACGGAAACTGTTTCCTCATCATTTCGATCGGACTGCGGCGATCGATCGGGGCTTTGAAATGAATGCGCGGAATTAAATAGTCCTGTGTTTGATTGGGTTTGCGGACTTTGATGAGGGAAGGTGTGGCAGCGACTACTATGACTTTGGTCCCGTTTAATAAGCCATCCGCAAAACTAAGATTACGAGTAACCATACATACACACCCTACTTTGAGTACTAAATCGTACTCCGGGACACCATTAGGTTGCAGTCTATTCAATGCGTCATTACCGAAGAACAGCTCGTCGGAGCCTTCACTAACGACGTTATCAATGGAGAAGAAATGCATTTCCCCATTCGGCAATCGACTCATCATCTTGCTGTTTATCTCTTTCACGCCAACATTGTGGGTGCAAAGGATCGCTCTGCCTGCGCAGACGTCAGGCTCTTCCAGTACGGCAAATGGGAAAACGAAATCTATGAGATCGCTCACACTCGTTACGTGTGAAATTTCGGAAAGGTCAATTAAATTTTGAAAAGTGCGCCCTACTTTGACCTTTTCCGTAGGAAGTTGATTCGATCCCAACTTTAATAAAAATTGAGCAAATTCGGGATCATCTGTCTGACGTTGGGATGTCGTCAGAGAGAAGGTTTTTAATTTATCCCAAAGAGGTGATGATTTCACCGAACAGTTTATGACGTCAGAATCTGTTTGCGCATTGGTCACTACCGGTGGAATCTGACGGAAATCACCGGCGAATATTACGAGTTTACCACCGAAAATCTCGTCCGAGTCCATGAGGTCTCTGAGCGACCTGTCCAACATGTGTATCAAATATTTGTGAGCCATAGGGGCTTCATCGTAGATGATGACGCCCGCATTGCGAATGAGTTCTCCCCGTTGAGAACTCTTAGTGACGCTCCAGTGTGCAAGATCGTCCACCAGATCGATGGGGAATCTAAACATTGAATGTGCGGTCATTCCATTTGGATAGTTTTGGGCGGCAATGCCCGAGCTAGCCGTACACAGAACGACGCCTTTAAATTCGCCGCGCACGCGCGATGTTATTAAATTTAACAATAACGTCTTACCCGTACCTGCCGGACCATCAACGAAGATTGCGTTGTTGTTTTGAGCGCGGAATTCTTTATTAGTTACGAGCTTGTTTACGTAATCGTACACGGCCCGTTGATCAACTGATAATTTTTGTTCCCATTCCTGAACGAATCGATCCAGGTGCTCCTGATCGTATTCGATGTATTCCCGGCCTAGTTCTGTGGTATCGTCGTGTACCACTGGTAATCCCTGATCACGCAAACTGCTACCGTGCTTGCGCAATAATCTACCTATTATTACGAGACTTTTCTCGTGGGCCCTATCCACTAACTCCGATCCTAACCTTTTGATGAAATCTTCGCTCAGTTGATCTTTGAATGTATCCCACAATGACGCGACTGGGATTCCGTTCGCGGCTAACATGACAATAAAGTGGCGTAAACGCGGCGCAGTCATAAAAGTAGAAGCTTCCTGCATTGCTGTGATGTACTCTGATTCGTCATCAGCCATTCCGACCGCTCGCGCGGCTTCCTGGAATGTGGTGCAATCGGCACCGCCAAGCCTGATGAGGTCATCATAACTACGGCACGGATACGCGGACAAGAGTACACGCAGATAAAATTGTTCACCTCGATTCGGAGCGACCCAGAACATACGTGCTACAACTTCTCCCCTTTGTCTATGCGTGATGAATCTACCGTTTGAAAGTTCATGTATTTCCACGTTTTTCGTATTTTTTGGACGGCTCGGATGATCTATGTACTCTTCGTAAAAATCAATATATTTCAGACGGTCAAACTTCTCACCCGGCGGTCTCGCGAAATAAGTGAGCAGGAGTGAACCTGATCGCTCCGCAGCATGATCTGCGTCATCCGAGTGGAAGAAGACCGCCTGTTGGTTTTTCAAGTGAACGGGGAGTTGGTAAACAGTTGGTGTGCGGCCTACAATATGAAATTCAAATACTCGCCACGCCGCGTCGCACGAACCTACATAACGTTTTGTAACGTACGTTTCAATCTCGTTATTTTTCAACTCTTCCGGCACTAATGCAACTCGAGCTTTGTCGACGCCTTTTGTGATATATTTAAAGAGGTATTTAATCATCGAACGCGCCGAAGTTGCTTCTAAATTTATGTGGCAGTCATACTTCAGCAGCAAGGCGGCATTGTAGGGAGCTACCCACAAATCGTTAACTATGACTTCTCTATTGCGATACTTAATGGTCGCTTCATTTTTACTATCGCGGCGCAAATGTGTAAAACCTTTATCATCGCAATAGGTGACTTCCGTTTCTTTCTTAGGGAAATAACGGGTACATTTTTTTAACTCGCCATCCCAGCATTGCAAGTCTGTACGGTAATTAAGTCCGCACGGTCCGTGTATCATATGTCTCAGAACCGCTGCGCGGAGTCTGCCTTCTGCCTCTGTCGGGCTGGGAATATCTGCCCGTATAAAACTGTCGATGTCGACATTTTGTACGGGACCACCGCCTTCTACTCTAAACGCAATATGGGCGTGAGGAAGACCTCTTTTTTGAAACTCAATTACGTGCAGGACGTATACGTATTTTCCAAAATAATTACCATTTTTCTGTTTAATGTCTTGTAAAAGTTGCAGAAGTTTCAATTGAAATACCCGTGCACAGACAATAGGTGAGGGATTTTGACCCGCCGGTGTTGATTGTTGTATTTCCGGCCATTTTGGGTTACATGTCATTGTTAAGAAAAAGGATGGCGCGCCCAGTCTATTTAACAAAGCAATTGCATCTAAATAATGCTTTTTCATGTAACGATCACCACCCGTAAATGTGCACGGCAAATATACGCGACCAGGTACAATGCCGCCTTCGCCTTGTATGGTTTCGTCTGAAATTATTTCCTGAAGCGGGGCTACTCTTAGTCCTCCGCCATCATTTCTTGCAGTTTGCTTACGGTGAAAGAATTTCAATCGCTCTTCTAAAATTCTACACTGCATATCGACCAGCCACTCTTCTGACAAACGACCCAGTTGCGAAAACCGCGGTTCAGAAAGCAAAAGGCATCTGACGTACTTGACTTGCGCTAATTTCCCACCACTTTTATCTTTGACACCGATTGTCCATCCTACTTCTCCATTCGGGTATAGTAATGGATATTGAAAACTCTCGTACAGTTTGTCCATTATATCTACTGTATGAGGTTTACTGCCACCGATTTTCCAAATCACTATGCAACGCGGTATATATCTTTCTGTTTCTGTACTAATTATGGCGGCTACTTCATTACCGACGGGTCGATCTCCTAAAATGTTACCGTCACGAGGACGCGACGAGCGAGTGTCGAAAATTAAATGAGCCTGTTCCGATGTTTGCAGACTTAATTGTTTAAAGCAATCTATATACGGATTCACTTCGTGTAGGTAATGCGTAATCGATCTAATAACGTCCGTATTGAGACTTTGTCCATTAGCGATTCTTTCGCGTTCACTGCTATCTTCAATATAGAGACCAATCGGATTGGTTGACCCGGTATAACTCAAATCGAAAATGCGATGATAAATACGGCCCTGAACTTTTACGAAAGAAATACCGGCGCCGGGGTTTTGAAAACCATGCGTGGTTCCTAGAGCACTAAACGCGAACAAATTATTATAGGCTCGCGACCTCTGAAGGAAAGATGGATCCGTATAGAAGTCCTCATTGAGCGGAGCGTATTCTTGTGTTTTGTATATACCGCCTCCGCCACAGCACCATTTTTGCCGAGTTTTCTCTTCTTCGAAGAGTGGTGCTTTGCAATGATCACATTTATATATGTCGGTACCGAACAAAGAAGTCTTCTTGAGGGAAAAGGTGTTAATGGCGTTGAGTTCATCGTCGCATCGCTGGCCTATAAGCTTAGTCGAGTCGCGTAAATTACTATCGACGTTCCTACTGTTTTCTTCATAGCGAGCCGTTGCTGACCTATGCACTTCTGGATTCTGTTGCGAGTATCGGTTTACTGCGTCTCTGTTTATTTGGGGATTTTCTTGTGTGTATCGGGTTGCTGCGGCGATTTTTTCCTTTCGGTTTTGTATATAATATCTTTTCGCGGCTTCCTTATTCACTCGCGGATTTTTTTTCGCGTACTTTTGGACAGCTTTACAGCTGGCATTTTTAACTGTAACGTTCGGCCCCCTTTTCTGTTTTCTGGGTCGTCCGCGCGGTTTTTTTTCTTCAACTTCGGTATCCATCGTTGGAGTGTCAGTTAGAGGTGCCAAAACAACAGTCGGTTTTAAATATGACAGTTTTAAATCTGATGCATATTGCGCGATATCATTGGCTGACAATTCTGCAATCGGTAATCTCTCTAATACTACTACCGGTTTCAAAGTTGTAAATTTTGGATCCAAAGTGGGGTCTTTGCTCATGACCTCGTTCAATTTTGAAGCCGAAAGTCTCTCTAACCTAACTATCGGTTCGCGATGTGGCATTTTTATTTCCGAATATACTACCGCGATTTTGTCGATTGTATATTGTTCTATTTTATGAATGACAACCCCCCACTCTGATGGTAATTTTTTAAACAATATTTTAGCAAGAGCTTTGATAGAAGAGCATCGAAAGAATCGCGCTAGATTTTCGTTGTACCTATCAAAATGACATTCATTCGATTTATCAACTGCGTGACTGTTGAAATAGTAATACTCATTATTATGACGCCAAAACGATGTAGTGTTACTGAGCCCCGTGAATAAGTAAGAATCGGTCGCGTCAGAATGGTCAGCATTAAACACGTCGTCCCGAAGGATTGATTCTAAATTGTTTAATTCCGCGTCCAAATTTGGAGAATTTGGATACAAACCATTACTTTTCCAATCGATGGATATTTTGGCCAAATGGTTCCCTACTTGTATTCCGTCAGAAAGCTGCGACAACTCCTCTGGAAAGCAAAAAACGTGTCTATGTCTCGTGTCCAATGGACGCAAACGGAGATAGAGGAGATCTCCGAATTTAAGTATCATGTCAATATCCGCAGTACTAAAAACATCGCGTTCACTAATGCAAGAATGTATACAAGCACATGCCGACATCGCTACACACTGTGCGTTATTACCTAAGAATCGGCGAGTGTCACCCTGATGCGTAGTGCCTAGAATTGATTTCGATAAATTTAATAACATAAGATTATAAAAGTTATGATTATATTAACGTTTTTAGGGTTCCGTACTCAAATAGTAAAACGGGACCCTATTACTAAGACTCCGCTATCCGTCTGTCTGTTTGTCTGTCTGTCCGTCTGCCAACAGGCTGTATCTCATGAGTCGTCTCCCATAAAACAAACGTGATTTTTTGCCGTTTTTATAGATAATGGTACGGAACTCTTCGTAGACGATCCGACTCGCACTTGGCTGGTTTTTTATTTTTTTTACCTACTGCTAAATATGAACATGTTAAGTACCCATGTCAATCGTTAGAAGTACTCGGCGATAAATATTGCACACCGGTATTTTGGTAAGAGATTCGGCTAATTTCGGTTTCGTAGTGCATTGTCACACATTGCCTATGTAACGTTCGTCAGTCGTTGTCAGTTGCAATAAAGTACGGTCGCATAGAGTTGTTGAAACCCCCCAACTATAAATATTACGTATCGGAAGACGACAGTTTAAAAAAAAAGAAGTTCAATGTAAGTCATTGTACTCATTATTTTAAGATGGTTCAAGAGCGAGTTGCAAAATAGCCACTGAAATTTCAAGAAAAACTTTGAACAATATATTAAACGAAGTCAATAGGTACTGAGGCACCTTCCATTTCAGTTAAGTTTGCCACTACGAAAATAGGTAGACCGAAAAAGCAATTTTATTTATATATATACGGTGTACGATTTTCACTTAAGATTTAATGAACTGTCTACAGTAAAATTATTAAGAGCGTAATTATCTGAGTTTATTAATTAAAGACTTTGACAAAAATAGTTCATTAGCTTGGATTTTCAGTACACTAAAATGGAATTTAAGATAATTGAAAAGTTCTTAGGGAAAAGCACGATATAGGTAATAAGACTCAAACGAATTGAATACCTACCTCGTTAGATACAGCTCTCTATAGATATCCAAAGTTTATATGTCATCGATTTAACGTAAACTAATAAAGTATATAATGTGCAGTATTTAATATAAAATGTAACTTAATAAATAGGTACGATGATTGATGTACGGTCGCCAGTGTTTAGAAATAGTCGTAAAAAGCCAATTGTCTCTTTTCAAAGACTGATGTGCAATATGTATCGCCGGGTACAGTTGATCGATAGAATATTACTATATTTCTCCTAATAAAGAATGCGATAAAATTGACAATAATATCTATCGATCGGTGCTTTAACCGTATATTATGATTTGAAACAAAATACACACCTACCAAACAACCGAACAAAAATTTCTTATGCAGGATAAATCGCCAGTAACTGGTATACTCATACAAAAAATTTACTCTATTCACCAGTCATAGAATTCATTTTAGTACAAGGTTTTAATTATTGGCCACCCTGCAATAACTGGCCACGTTATACTAAATTGAGTTCTATTGTAGGTGAATAGAGTTCAATTTTAGAATGAATTGGCCAGTTTCTGGCAATTTACCCTGCCTAATATAATATAAGTTTCTGTCAAAAATTTCATTTTTGGTACAAGCTTTTATTGCCTACTGTAGGTACTTTTCTGCATACCATCATCAACTACTCATTAAGACGATTCTAACGAGCCCAAACTCGATGGGGCTGTGTCGTTTAATTGAGGAGTTCCTATGGCCACCTTCCAGGTCCAGCATCATAATACTGCATTGTCATGCGATATACATATGCTTGCAAAATTTCAGCTCAATTGGATAACGGGAAATGACTGAAAAATGGATTGCAATTTTTTACGGACAACTTACTTAAGTACATACTTACATATTTACATATGTACGAGTACATACGAACAGTGCAAGTTAATATAAAGCTTGTAAAAATTAAACAATTACGTTTAATAGATGAATCATCATCATCATCATACCAGCCGAAAGACGTCCACTGCTGGACATAGGCCTCCCCCAGAGAGTGCCACAATGGCCGGTCCTGCGCCACCCGCACCCAGCGGACTCCCGCGACCTTTACCAGGTCATCAGTCCACCTTGTGGGGGGCCTACCCACGCCGCGCAAGCCGGTACGTGGTCGCCACTCGAGAACCTTTCCGCCCCAACGGCCATCGGTTCTACGTGCAATGTGCCCCGCCCACTGTCACTTAAGTTTAGCAATTTGGAGGGCTATATCGGTTACCTTGGTTCTGCTGCGGATAGCCTCATTTCTGATGCGATCACGCAGAGAAACTCCCAGCATAGCCCTTTCCATTGCCCTTTGAGTGACTTTGAGCCTTCTTATGAGGTCAATAGTAAGCGACCACGTTTCTGATAATAGATGAATGTATTGAAATTATAAAACCGGTCAAGTGCGAGTTGGACTCGCGCACAAAAGGTGCCTTAGCGTAATTTATAAAAAACCAGCCAAGTGCGAGTTGGACTCGCGCACGAAGGGTTCCGTACCATTATCTATAAAAACGGCAAAAAAAAATCACCTTTGTTGTATGGGAGCCCCCCTTAAAAAAATATTTTATTTTGTTTTTAGTATTTGTTGTTATAACTCTCTAGCTATCACGGTTTTTGAGATACAGCCTGGTGACAGACGGACGGACGGACGAACGGACGGACGGACAGCGAAGTCTTAGTAATAGGGTCCCGTTTTACTCTTTGAGTACGGAACCCTAAAAACGGCAAAAATTCACGTTTATTTTATGGGAGTCCCCTCAAATATTTATTTAATTCTGTTTTTTATTATTTGTTGTTATAGCGGCAATTGAAATACATTGTACCTGTGAAAGTTTCAACTGTCTAACTACCAAGGTTCATGAGATACAGCCTGGTGACAGACGGACAGATAGACAGACGGACGTACAGCGGTGTCTTAGTACCTAATAGGGTCCCGTTTTACCCTTTGGATACGGAATATACGTGTTTTATTTAAACATTCATTTTTGTTACAATTTTTTATAGCCGTCTGTATGTTTTGCATATTGAGGTACAATACTTTTTGTGTAGCTGTATAAAAATTGAAGATAATCGGCTTGACTTTATCATTTTAGATTATATAGTCAGCATTGTGATACCATACTATATTTTTAATTATCATATGTGTACACTACGGTGTAATCTTTCCATGTTGCAAACGCAATAAACCATATTTTTACAAGCTTTATATTAACTTGCACTGTTCGTATGTAAGTATGTAAATATGTAAGTATGTAAGTTGTCCGTAAAAATTTGCAATCCATTTTTAGTCGCTTCCTGTTATCCAATTGAGCTGAAATTTTGCAAGAATATGTATATCGCATGACAATGCAATATTATGATGACTTGGAGCTGATCTGATGCTGTACCTGGAAGGTGGCCATAGGAACTCCACAATTAAACGACACAGCCCCATCGAGTTTGGGCTCGTTAGAATCGTCTCAATGAGTACTTGATGATGGTATGCAGACAAGTACAGTCGGCAGTAAAAGCTTGTACCAAAAATGAAATTTTTGACAGAAACTTATTTTAAAGTATATGAATGGGGTCATGAACAATTTTGCTATAGAAAAATAAAGTTTAAACTTACCCGAAACTATACAGCAATATTCATCTAATGAACGCGGTTGGTCTGTAAAAACGAAATAAATTAAATTACTTTTATATGATAGGATGGAAAATACTATAGGTACCTATATGTATCTTATCCCCTTGTACCTATAACAACTTTTTATAAGGATTTTAATTTGGAGGAAGGAAAAAAGAAGTAAGTAAAGTATTAGGCTATTAATGTTATCATCACATCTTGGAATTTGAACTTTTGTAATGGTAAAATGGCATATTTATATTTTTGTTTACAGGTATGTACTGAAAGGTCATTTTGATTTCATATATCAATACATTAAGTAGGTACATGACAACAAAATGCGCTAGATGCAGGTGGCGGGGAGGCTTATGTCCAGCAGTGGACGTATTTCGGCTGATATGATGATGATGATGATGATGATGACAACAAAATAAAGTTATAGGTTAGTGAAATGTGAATACCTAGGTGTAGGTAAGAGTAATTTGAAGATTTCCTTTACCAATAATGTATAGAATGCATCTTCGTGATGGAGATAGGCAATATTTTATCACGCGTTTCCATTTGAGTTCTTTGTATATACGCAGGTGAAAACGCAAGGACAGGTTAGTAGTTAAATTGTCCCAAGGGCAGTTAGTAGTTAAATTGTCCAATATATGCGCTATAATCCATCGCGGCTATCGCTGCTTTAATAGGTGATCTCGCGCGTAAATTCAATTGCTACGTATGTGTTATAAAATTAATATGTATATAGCTATTAATTTGTACAAATAAATAATAATTTACCTGTGTTATCAGACGTAGGCGCGGTTGAAGAAGAGAGACGCTTGGAGCGACGAACGGCGGGAGATTCGAATTCGCGTTTCATCTGAAATATTTGTTGTCAAACCTTAGCTATGTGTAATTCTATTTATAAGTTCGAAATTATATTAAAAAAATACATAATAACCATTAACCAACCTTGAAACAGTCCTCGTAAGTACGTATCGTATGGTTTTTGTTATTCTGAAACAAATTAAGTGTAGGTATTATGTAATTTTATAGAATATGGTTTTATCAAAAGCACGCTTTTCACAATCAAAATGGCGTTGCATACAAAAATTTTCCTCTACAATTGTTTAAATGTTTTCATTTAACTAATTATTAGGTAGTCTTAATGGGCATTTATATTACAAACATTCAAAATATTAGCCTGGCAGGAAATTTCATTTGGATTTTACAAGTACTAAAACCAACTACAGGAAATGGAAAATTATAATTTAATTGAATTTTTAGAGAAAACAATCACTCACCGTTTCAAACGAAGGGCGGGAATGGCGTTGCTTTTTTTTTCCTCTAATCGCAGTGAATTGTTATGATGAAGACGGACCGGACCGTCCAAAGGTTTTGGACGTTGTTATTCGGAAATGGCGTGTTTGTTAGTACGTTAATATTCTAAACGGTTTTGTAAGGTGGTGGACTCCTATTATTGTTTTGTTTATTTTTAAAATTAAGTGAAAAAAAAATTGATGGATGCAACTGCTTGCCTTTTCATGTCCCTCATGCTGTTGCATTACACTACATAAATTTAAAATCATTTTCAAATTAAAATTGAAAATTGTATTTATTCAGTTAACATAATCCAGTTTGTTAGTACAGATGACAGTTAGGTACATTTATATTAAATTCAAAACTTAATTTCTAAATTCGATTTGACCGTTTTAATCAAATCTAATGGTATCGCGTATTTTTAAGAATGCATTGTGGCTGACTCGCCGTCTGCTTAGGACTGAGGGCCTACCGCGAACGGCATTCGAAGTTTTTCCTCTCTGTCGCACTTATGTACGAACTCGTAAGTATGACAGAGAGGGGAAACATCGAATGCCTTTCGCGGTAGGCCCTCTGATGCTGCTTTCTTTCGGAAAATGACGTGTAAACCATCCGTGCGGATATCCGCAAACATCGTTGACGCGCTGCAGTAGCGTGGCAACCCCAATAGCTCTTTAAAGTCATTGTTATATCGACATTTGTTCGAAAGCATATTTTTTCGAATCTCATAATAGATAGGTACCAAAAACCATGTTCCGGTGAAGGAATTTTAAACATTTAGAAATATCTTATAAATGCTCGTTTCAGACACATTTGACACGTTTCAGTCTCTTCGGAATTTTTCTGTGCTCCCCATCCAGAGTCATTATTCATTTATACAGCTTGACCAATCATCTGGAAAAAGGAAAAAAAAATTACATTAACTTTATTCATGACAAAATGTAGGTAATTGCGGAAGGTTTGCGGCATGCTTTATAATTTTAATTTTATTTTACAGTATTGCCAGTAATGAAAACAATTAATTTCCTTTATGCAATAACTATACCATTATAAAAATAATTAAAAAAATATATTTTACATATAATATAGTTACATACATGCTGTTTTTATTTTTAAGAATAGAAATTCAACAATTTGTAATTTACAAATTAATGGTTTTGTTATTTTGTAACTTTTATGGGGGTCTACTTATGTCATGATTTGTCAGCGCCAATTTGATAGAAGCTGACTAATTCCTATCATTTGGAGGCATGTTGCGCAACTGATCCAATTGTCAAACGAGTTTTACTGAAAAATTGCATGTACTTATTGTCGGATTGTTGCATCTGTACGACACACCCAATTATGACTTCGACAATTGTACTGACAAATTGTGGTGAAATCTTATAATGTGTAGATCCCTTTATGTAATGAAAACTTTTTACTCTGGCAATAAAGAACGATTTAAAATGTCAAAGCAAGTTTCAAATCTTATCGGATACAACATAAACTAACATACGAACAAGTTGTTTTAAATATGAACGCGTAAGTGTGAATGTAAGTAGATCTTTGTATATATTACTATATTCTTGTGTTTATTTCAAACATATATGTCTTATATTTATATGTATAAAAATACAACAATGTTACTCAATTGCATAACCTAATAAACTTTGTGTTTTTTTCTCTTTACAGATAAACTAAGCATAATACTACAGTAGTGTCCATATTGTGCGGTAGACGAAGCTAAAAAAGATGCAGCACTGCAGGCATATCTTGTTTTGCAGCTTTCCTTCAAGTATATCTCATCAATCACTGAGTAGCTGTAATGAAGTACACAAGAGTTGCTGGATACATGGAGGGTTTCTCTAGAGGAGAACGGAATGCGCATAAGCCGAACAAAAACCGAGTACCTTAACTGCTACCTTGATGACAATCAACACCGTGCACAGGCCACTTTTACACTTGATGGTGTACACCAACTGCCAAAAGCTGAAAAATAAAAATTCTTAGGCTCTATCATAAGTGAAGACGCAAAAATTGAGGCAGATGTTACACACCGAATCAATGTTGGATGGCAAAAATGGCGCTCACTTTCTGGAACAATGTGTGATAAAAGGATGAAGAAAGTTGTACAAGACTGTAATAAGACCTGCACTGCTTTACGGGTCAGAATGTTGGCCAACCACTAAGGCACAAGAACAAAAAGTGCATGTCGCGGAGATGCGTATGCTTAGATGGGCAGGTGGAGTGACCCTGGAGGACAGAGTAAAAAACACTCATGGCAGAGGATCTTTTTAAGTAGCACTGGTAAGCGAGAAAATGACTGAAAGACGTCTGCGCTGGTATAGTCACGTCATGCGGAGGCGAGACACTCACATGGTCAAGGTGGCGTTAGGTCTAGACACCAAAAAGAAAGGACCCGGAAGACCCCCGACTACTTGGTCGACGCCGATCCCCAAGGATCTGGACAATCATAACCTGACGGAAGCCACATCGCTAAACAGATCCATCTACAGAAGGATGACCAGAAGAGCCAACCCCAAATAGAGATGGGAAAAGGTCAAGAAAGAAGAAGAAAAGATATCTCATCAATCAGTGATCACTCATTTAGATGCAAAAACATTTGACATCACGTTGACTCTTTAATCTTCATGTACAGCATGAATGCTTTGATAGAGGACCTTAGCAGTGCCAGGGTTGGCTGTTGTGCGGCAAAGGAAATGGTCAATAACATTAGTTACGCCTATGATAATTTATTATGATGCTGTTGGGGCCCATTGCGTGTGCTTTCGGTATCTTGCTTGCCGAATGTAAGAGGTACGCGGTTATCCATGGCCTCGGGTACAATACGACTAAAATTAAAGTAATTGTTTCAGGCACTTGATCGAAAAGGTTCCTAATATATATTTGAACGGAATCCCTTTGAAAAGAAGCACAAGTTTTAAGTACCTGGGTCACTGAATGGCTATCCCACAATGTTGATTATTTACTTTATTTATATAAACATCTGATACAGATATGTCATGTTGCTATTGAGGGGTAGTGCAGGGCATTTGCTGTGCGGGGTAACATGTTGGCCCGCAGGTTTACCTGCAGCACCTATTCTTCATGGGATTGCCAGTAGGCTAGATTGCCCCATAGCGATGCACTGGGATAACCTCGGTTTACACTTGTTGCCTCATTTTGTTTTATAGTTTTTGGAATGACATTTCTAATTTAATTGATAAATATTGGTGTTTCTGCAGTATTTGACATGTTTATGTAATTCAATTTAATTTATTTTCTTCTATATTAATTAAATTTTTATACTTTTTGTAAAACTGTAAGATGTAGACAATTAAGTATCTGAAATTAAATGATTAATAATGATAACTAATTTTAACATGTATGATACAATACATGTTTAATATTTTTAGGACATTGGTTCACTCAGTACAATGTATCTAGTTCTGATTGGCCATCTACTTAGGATAAACATGTAGAGTTTTTCCTCCAGCCAGGACACTGGAAACTTGATGATAAAGCAGTTATTTATTTGAAATGCCACTTGTATGCAATGTTTAACAATTATTATCTCCTGTCACGTTGCTGTTGTGAATGTAATGTGTTCATTATTTCTTCCATATGACATATAGAAATAAAGGAATCTTCATTTGTTTTACCTTGACGATGTAAAAATATTATGCTTAGTAATTATTTCTTTCACATCACATGTAGAAAATAAGGAAATAATATTATTTTTTTGTTCTATTAAATTATTGGGTAATAAAATATGTTCTTTAATTTTTTTTGTGCCTTTTTTATCTTTATAAGTTTCAGCCAAAGGAAATTATGACTTTCTAAAAACTTGAATGATTTATTATTATCTAAAATGCAGGTATTCCGATTATTCATAGTTCATAAATTAGGTTGTCGTTTTTTTTACAGGTACATAGGTACCTACTTAAAAATTCAATTGTTACATATAATAGGTAGTTAGTTGCAACCACTTAAAAGACGCTACACTACCTATAAACGGTCTTTTAGATCCACAATAGGTGAATGTTGAATATTTAAAGATTTTTTGGTAGATAATAGAAATGAAATTGATTTGACTATGTAAGTAAGTAAAAAGCCAGATTATGTGAATGAGGTATACCTATTTGGCATAATGTAGCAATTCAATGTACCTGCCACTGCTTAAAGGATGACACTACTGCTCTACTTACAATATATATAGAGTCCGGCCCATGCAACGGCAGATACTCTTTCACCGGGTTCCCTATACATTTCTCTATCAGACAGCGGCGTAGTAGTGCCACCAATTAGATTTGCGCTGGAAACATGATGATAATAATTGAGATTTTTCACTGCTAAGAATCAATCAGTTAGTGGGCGCTTTCCGGTAAGCTTTGTTCCGGAAAGTCTCAAATGGTTTGAGGCTTGAGCCCTTCATCATCATCATCATATCAGCCGAAAGACGTCCACTGCACTACATAGGCCTTCCCCAAGGAGTGCCAAAATGACCGGTCCTGCGCCACCCGCATCCAGCGGACTCCCGCGACCTTTACCAGGTCATCAGTCCACCTTGAGGGTGGGCCTACCCATGCCTCGCCTTTCGGTACGTGGTCGCCACTCGAGAACCTTTCCGCCCCAACGGCCATCGGTTCTGCGTGCAATGCCCTTGGAGCAACTCAATTGGAGCAGTATTTCGTTGCAGAAAATCGCAGACATATATTTTAATTAAATTACTGCTTTTTAGGTAGGTATCTGATGTTTTTTTTCTGGTAATAAGTAAGATTGTCAGAGTTCCCGAGGATACGCAGTTTTATGTTGAGAGAGAAGAACCTGCATTTGTTTTTAGGTGTCAGATAACGCTTATGATTCGTCTGAGAGATGATCACATAACTTTTCGAACGCACGTTAAGACAATTCAACTGGGCGGTTTGCTTAACATCAAAAATAATAAAAAAATTAAACCATTTATTTCAGGCATCTAACGCCCATAGTAACAAATACCTTAAAGACTAACATACATACAAAAATATTATAAAATTAAATCCTAATTATTTAGACGACATAACAGCGCGGCGTCAAAAAGTGACATATAGATATACCTACCTCACATACATACATAAGTACAATGCGTTACGTGATCGACCAGCTGGTGTCAAAAGGAGGTCTGTTTGTTTGTCACCGTCGTAATAATATAAATAAAAAAAAAGAACAGTTTAGCTGACCAGCGCAATGTGCTTATTAATTGCTAATTAATTCATTTATTTATTCAACCAACTTGGATCATACACTTAAATACTATACATTATTTCCCATTACATGCAGTGCACTGCAATGGTTTAGGTAGGCACTATCCAACCTGCCTGCAAACATTGCCAGAATGCTGTTGGTGCTGACCCTTACCCTAGTGAGCAGCGATGCGGTTTTTTTACGTATTATGGCAGAGAAATTGCCGACGCGCTGCAGCAACGAGACAGCCCCATCAGCACTCTGAATGCATTATTGTACTGCACTCGCAAGACGCCGTACTGTTTTTGCGTGTAGTTCACACAAAGGCTACTCGTATAAAAAGATGTGCAATATGCTCTAAACAAAGTAATTTTTACTGCTGTTGAGCTTCGAGCGAACCTGCGGGCAATCATGTTTGCTCTAACAGCCAGCGCCCTGCGCTTCCTTTCGACGTCGGCGCCGTCCTTGAGGTCAGAGGTGATTATGTGGCCCAAATATTTAAATTGACTGACTAATTTAAGTGGACCACCATTCAACTTTAAAACTGGAACCGTGGACGGACACTTCCCTCTGACTCCAAACACCATTAGCTCACTCTTCGAAGAGTTATATTTAAGTCCACATGAGAAATAGCGTATTGCTCACAGACCGCTATGAGTTTGGCGAGACCACATGGGGACGCGTTCAGCAGTACCATATCGTCCGCGTAGCTAATGTTGTTAACGAAAACGCCTTCCACGTGACAACTGATATGTGTAGGTACTGCTGAGCTCGGCAATTAGTGCATTCACGTATAAGTTGAAGAGCTTCGGTGAGGATAAGCCCCCCTGCCTCACCCCACACTCCAACGTATACTGTTCCGATAGAGACCCTGCCCATCGAACGCTATTGACCTGTCCTCTGTACCAGAATGTAAAAATTGATATGAGTTCCTTATATCACGATAACAATGACCAGCAACCAAAGGTCAAGTGACTCAGAGGCAATTTTGTAAAAAACGGGACGGAATACTATTAAGTACAGTAGATTTCACTTTGGTATGTATTAACCAATTCGACGCCACGCATTTGGTACAGCATTTTCCGCTCTGTAGCGGTAAGTGCATGTACATAGTGGTTTGACTTGTACGGGAATCACCGTTCTTGAACAGCACTAACAAATTCGAAATGCAAAATCGAATATCTATTTCAATTCCGTACAAAAGTAGGTATCAACACAGAGTGCGCCTTTATACAATCGGATCTTAAACGCCTGAGCTTCGAATATTAGGAAAACACGTCATGTCCGATTTTGTTTTCTATGCCGGTCAGTATAGAGATTCAAAGGAGGGAGGTACGTTGCAAAAGGTAGTGTAGTATTTTTTTTTCTTATATCGTATTTGATTCAACTAAGTAAATACCAAAAATGCTCGTGATGTGTGTCCGCGTGGGCTCGCCCTTCGGCCCTCGGGGTCGCGTAGAGAGCGAGCTCTGAAGAGACGGGTCGGGCCTTCGGCCCTATGCGGAGCGCGCCGCGGTACTTGACTTTATTATTCAAAATCTGCCAGTGATAATTGTTTTTGTATATCCAAGGAAAAGGAAAGTGAAATTCCGCTATGGGAAGGGAAAAGCGGTAGGTATTTTTAAAAAAGAGACCTCGCACTCGTGTCTTGCTTGTGACGGGAAGGTGCGGGGGGTGTGTGTCCGCTTTGGCCCTCGGGCTCGCGTAGAGAGCGAGCTCTGAAAGGACGCTTCGGGCCTTCGGCCCTACGCGGAGCTCGGCCTTCGGCCTTCACGTACCTGGAAGCTCACCTTCGGGCCTTCGGCCCTCAGGTTCGCTTAAAGACACTTGGGGGGCGTAGGGTTTCCGCAAGCGCGCTCTGAAGGGACGCTTCGGGCCTTCGGCCCTACGCGGAGCTCGGCCTTCGGCCTTCGCCTACCACGAAGCTCACCTTCGGGCCTTAGGCCCTCAGGTTCGCTTTTAACACACTCGGGGGTTAGTGAGTGGTAGCACAACCTTAAACTCCCGCAGCTCGGCCTACGGCCTCGCTGGACGCTTCGGGCCTTCGGCCCTACGCGGAGCTCGGCCTTCGGCCTTCGCGTGCCTCGAAGCTCACCTTCGGGCCTTCGGCCCTCAGGTTTGCTTGTAAGACACTCGGGGCTAGGAATAGTAGCCCAACTTTAAACTCCCGCAGCTCGGCCTACGGCCTCGCAAATTTGTTTTGCCCATACCGTCCGCCATTTTGGATTTTTTCCAAAATTTTTTTCTTTTTACAACTCTTTGGCCCCTCAAGTCCCCGCATGCCAAATCTCGCCGCGCTGCGACCAACTTGAAATTTCAAAAAAAAAAAAGTTTTTTTTTCGGCCAAAAAAAAATGCAGTTGTACTCCGCTTGGGAACCTTTATGACATTTGGTCGAGACCGCTATTCAAAAGTCGAGCGGTTTGGTCGGAAAAAAAAATCGAAAAAATTCCCCATACAAAATTTTTTTTAGAGCTAAAAAAAAAAAAAAAATATTTTCAGAATTTAGAGCCATATAGGATTCCGCTAGGCAAATTTCAGCGCTCTACAAGCATTTTGAAAAAAAATTAAAAAAAAACTTCGTTTTTTTTTAATTTTTTTTCCGTCATCAAAAACTGCACGCAGTTCCCTATAACATTTGGCCGAGCACCCCTAACCTAGCTGTTACCGTTTAGCCAGGCTGAAGTGCAACTTTTTTCCTGGAGCCAAATCTCCAAATGTCAGATTTTTCTGGGGGTCACATTGATGACAGTTACACTTTTGCCATACAAGTCAAAGCTCCATTTACACTCCTTCATGGAGAACAACCATATGAATGAGAAATGAGTCGTGCTGGAGCTTTATAGTATATTAATTAACTAGGCAATCACTGGGGTGATAGTATGGGTCCTGTAGGACATTATAGGCCAGTCATATTTGACCAGAAAAATCGAAAAATCGCAAGCTAACGGCTAGTTCTGCTTTTTGAATATGTTGTTAGGACCACTACCAGTCCCGTATATCCAAGTTTGCAGCTTCAAAAACCTGTGCTAACTTTGCGGCACTCGAAAAACCACGAAATTTTCGCACTTTTTTTGGTATTGTCAATATAAGTCCTAAACTCTGCGGTCTTTAAATAAAGATTTACTTTCGGCTGATATGATGATGATGATGATGAGATTTTATTTCCGCTATCCTAAGGTTGTCAGGAAGAGATCACTCTGTAACGAGAAGACCGCCTGTAGTTTGCCTCTAATTATGTTGATTATGTTCTAACGAGTTGATTTTTTGGTTTTGTTCACAGATTGCGATATGAAAAGGAATGAAATCTAAAAGGAGATTTACCAGACAATTGCTATAAGTCTGAACAATACGCAACGGTTAGGGGAATAAAATGTAATGCGCAAACGCAAAACACACGGCGGACTCATCCGGCTACTGAGCGGGCCGGGTCAGGAGTACGGCGCGCGGCGGCGGCGCGTGGCGGGCCTATTCGTCTAGCTCTCTATGAACAACTAGACCAATCAAATTAGCTAAACCCGGACATAATTCGATAACTGTAATTTTCTTTTTCTATGATGTAAAGTATTGTTAGTTATAGTTAAAATAAAAAGAATTAAACATTTTAGGGTTCCGCGTCATTGTAAAAAAACCAAAAATCTAAATTTTTAACAAATTCTGATTTCATAAGTGCAGCATAATATGTAACTTTGTAAAAGTGCCTCTATTGTGATATAACGCTTGCATTCCAGTTAAAGAAATCAAAATTAATCTAATTAATCAACCGGGACTATCAATAATAAAGAAAGTTCAGTAAGTTACACATTTTCTGGCTTATCTTACCAGAAATTATAGATAACTGCAATTTAACAAATTATTCTGAATAGTATATTATGTGTGTTGATAAATTATTAAAAATTAAACAGATTCTCTTTGCGGATTTCTAAAATCACAAATATTGGTAGTTTTTGGAAAACCAAAATACATAACTACTTGGAAAGTGTTTGATTTATGCGGTCAACATATTATTAGTACTATAAGAAACAAATTAAACAAAAAATATCCACGATTATTAATTAATTCATATTTTTTCGTACTTAAGTTTTAATATGAACCTTATCTCTTGCAGAATAAGGCCGTCATTGCTTTGCGCCTCAACTACCGACCGTGCTGTCGCGAGTCGCAGGCATTCAAGGCCGAAACGCACTGACAGCGGTGGCGAAGCGGCGCGGGGTGGCGCGGAGGCGGTACTTGTAATGTTCGAGCTAATATGAAAGGATCCGAACGCTTTTTTCCCGGCCGGTATTCTGTGCGGACCCATTCGTATTAGATCGAACATTACAGCCGGTACCACCTCCACACTGCGCCGCGCCGCCGCTTCGCCACCGCTGTCAATGCGTTTCGGCCTTCATTTATTATGGATAGGTCAATGATTGTCAAACATTTATAAACACGAACGTGGCGTTTACCACGGTTCGGCTAGGGTGGAGATTTATTGAAATATTGTGTTCATTAGATCGATAATAACTAAGTTGTTCAGCATGAGACATAATTGTCGTGGAATGTCGATTACCTATTTATAAGCACTCAGTCTTCTGTATAGAATTATTTAAATAAAATATGTTACTTATGTGGGTGCAGAAAGGGGCATTATTGGAATGATTCTAATTCGAATAAACATTTATTCGCGAATAATTTATTCGTCTACACTTTCGAATGACGAATGATTTATTCTCATTTCATTCCAATAAATCCACGAATAATATTTAAGGATGCGGTTGCTCGTTGTAACACGTACACGAATTTAACACGATCACTACAAGTGTACCTATTTTCAAGTATTAATACCCTTTTCTACTAATTAACAATATTTTTGTGAGTTAAATGAGTCACTTCATGGGGCATTTAACAGGTTTGTTTCAATATGTCATGTGTGTGGGCTTGTCCATATAGTATTACGTCGTCGTTTTTTAAGGTTCCGTACTCAAAGAGTAAAACGGGACCCTATTACTAAGATTCCGCTGTCCGTCTGTCTGTCTGTCTGTCTGTCCGTCTGTCACCAGGCTGTATCTCACGAACCGTGATAGGTAGACAGTTGAATTTTTCACAGGTGATGTATTTCTGTTGCGGCTATAACAACAAATACTAAAAAACAGATTTTTTATTTTCTTTTTTTTTCTTATACAATCTTACACAAATCGATCTAGTCCCAAACTAAGCAAACTACTATGGGTACTAGACGACGATAAACATACTTATATAGATAAATAAATACATAAATACATAGAAAACATCCATGACTCAGGAGCACATATTTGTGCTCATCACACAAATAAATGCCCTTACCGGGATTCGAACCCGGGACCTCCGGCTACGCAGGCAGGGTCACTACGAGGGTCAAACTGAAAGTTTCGGGAATAAAAAAAAATATGCAGTAACATTGATTTAAGTATTTTTATTGTTTTTCAAAGTATTCTCTTTTATATTTTTCCATGCGTTCAAACCAGTCGTTAAAACACTTATTGAAAGCTGAAAAAGAGTCGACAAAATGGCCATTTTAAAAGCCTCCACTGCTTCTGCCGGTGTCTGAAACACCGCGCCCACCACGCAACTTATCCTTGATTTTGGGGAATGTGAAAAAATCGTTGGGACTTAGGTCAGGGCTGTATGGAGGATGGTCCAGTAGTTCGACTTTTTTACCTTCCAGGTACTCATTTGTTTTACGAGCGGTGTGAGGGCTGGCATTGTCGTGGTGAAGGATGATGCGGCGACTAGGCCTTTTTTCCTAAGTTCAGCAAAGACACTCGGCAAACCAATACTTGTATACCAATCGGCTTTGACCGTTCTACGATCTTCAAGTGGAACAGTAGCCACGTGACCCGATTTGGAGACAAACATAGCCACCATCGTCTTGGCCTTGCTGCGAGAGCGAATAACTTTTGTTGGCTTGAAGCTCGTCTTCGTTACCCCATACTCGAGATTGGTTTTTAGTTTCAGGCTCATATGCGTATATCCACGACTCGTCACCTGATACGACCCTAAAAACTGCATTTGAGCTTCCTCCGTTGAATTTATTCAATGTTTTGCGGCACCAATTGACACGAGTCGTTTTCTGCTCGTCAGACAATAAGTGCGGGATCCAACGGGAAAACAACTTTCGCACGCCTAGTTCTTCCTGTAAAATAACTTGTATCTGACTCATTCCAATCCCCAAAGACTCCTGAATTTCCCGATATCACATACCTGTCTTCTTTTATCAGCTGACTCACAATGTGGACGTTTTCTTGCGTAACTGCCGATTTTGGTCGACCTTCACGCGCGTCGTCCGTGAGGGATACTCGGCCACGTTGAAATTCTGAATACCACCTGTATATTGTCGTCTTTGAAGGTGTTTCATTACTAAAAGCAGCAATCATCCGGTCTCCACATTGTTTTTGTGTTCATCCACTTTGAAAGTTGTAATAATTTTTTACGGGACACTTCCATCTTCAGCGGCAACTCAACAACTCGAGAAAACAATTGAAACTCAACCATTGTTTTGTTAGGGTTCCGTACTCAAGGAGTAAAACGGGACACTATTACTAATACTCCGCTGTCTGTCAGTCTGTCTGTCTGTCCGTCTGTCACCAGGCTGTGTCTCAACAACAGTGATAGTTTGACAGCTGAAATTTTCACAGATGATGTATTGCTGTTGCCGCTATAACAACAAATACTAAAAACCAGTTTTTTTTTCTTTTACAATCTCACATAAATCGGCTTAGTCCCAAACTAAGCAAAGCTTAGTCCCAAACTAAGCAAAGCTGTATTATGGGTACTAGACGAACGATAAACATACTTATATAGATAAATAAATACCTAAATACACAGAAAACATCCATGACTCAGGACTTGGCCGGTTGTTTTTTGTCAATTCTTGACCCCCCCTCCTATCATCATCCTGTTAATTCCTAAATGGACACTACCCGCCTCATAAAATGACTACCGTCATCCAATAGACCCCCCCCGCCCCTGTTTTGAAATGACGTAATTTATGGACAGCCACTGTCTGTAATTGGATCAATGTTATGTTATTAGAGGCGATTACGCATGTAAGATTGTTCAACTATATACCTGTAATTGTACATTGTATGTACTTAATCATGTTATATTCTGATCTGTGTGTTTTTAGGGTTCCGTGCCTCGAAATAGAAAAACGGAACCCTTATAGGATCACTTTGTTGTCCGTCCGTCCGTCTGTCAATACCCTTTTTCTCAGGAACGCTTGGAGGTATCAATCATTAAAAGTTTGAATTTCTGTGCATAGTGTGTGCATACATTATTTTAGAATTAATATTTTTTTATATTAATGTTGCTGTGCCCTAACAGGTTTATGCTGGAACTGTATTTATATGTAACATCTTGTAAGACCCATACTGCAACAAATAAATGAATTAAGCTGAAATTTATATCAAATACTCAGGTTTACTGTCTTTTGGAGCTGTGAAAAAATCAAACTTCTAAGCCAACGCAATCAAAAGATACAACCGTTTATGCCGCAAATTTCCGCAAGTTTTCGAAACCCGCAAGGGAATCAAAACCTACTTCCCGTGCACTCAGAAACTTGAAATTTGGTGCGAAGCAACGCCCTATAGCACATATAAAGGAAAAATAGCAAAAACCGTAAATTTTTAGTTACATCACTGAAAATTGTATGTCCAGTATATACTGACACGTACTAAGTATGTGTTAGTGAGTGTCAGTTTATAGTGGACTTGGTTTTATTGTACGGGGTGGTCCGGAACCCTCGGTGCGCGAGTCTGACTCGCACTTGACCGGTTTTTTTTTTCACCCGTGGTAAAGCCGAAATAGTAAAAATAAAACAGGTGAAATAATTACAATTAATATCCGTTTCACCATGCACGGCGATGTTAATTGGTACCCTTGATGAAGCGGTAACCTTTTTCTAACAAATTTAGAAACTTGGTATCTCTGTTCTGTCTGTAGGAAATGATTACGTTTTTGAGATATATTCCATTAAAAAGCATTCCTACAATATTCGTTCAAAATATTATTCCCGAAAAGCATTACGAATGATTATGCGAATGAAGAAGTTATTCGCGAATAAATATTGGCGAATAATTATTCGAAATATTTATTCGTCATTCGCAAATAATCCTATTTATTCTTAAACGTTATTCGTATTCGAATAAATTTATCCCATGTCTGGGTGGGTGACAATAAGCATATCTTCTCTTTTTTTTTGGCGTTCTGGCCTGTCGGCTCAATTTTGCCAATAAGGATATCGACTACCGTAGGCTCAAAGGGCGTAAGGGACGAAATGCCCATGCCCATATCCCGTGAACTCTCAATCTTGAAATTTGGTACGAAGTATTTATAGCACAAATAAAGGAAAAATTGCGAAAACCGTAAATTTTTAGTTACATCACTGAAAATGTGATGTCCAGTATAAACTGACACGCACTAAGTATGTAAATACATACTTAGTGAGTGTCAGTTTATAGTGGACCTGTTTCTATTGTACGGGGTGGTCCGGAACACTTGACCGGTTTTTTTTATGCTAACCACGATCATGACATCATCTCTTTCATTTACTTAACAGTTAAGAGTTTACTTATGTTTTCGATGATAAAAGCAAATCAATCGTTCCTTACGCCCTTTGGACCAGAGTTTTCAAAGGGCGTAAGGGACAAACTGTGATTTTTTTCATTTGAGCTAAAAATCCTACAATTAGGATATTCCGTTATATTTGTTTTATTTGTACACGGCGCGGTCGGTGCAAAACACGTAATTGAAATAAACTCGTTAAGACGGGTTCGCCGTGCGCTCGCCCGCTGGCGCCCCACTCTCTCCCCGCCTCGCACCCACCGCATGCATCTGGCTCCACGACAAGGTCGCGAGTATTTTCAATTAAATTTTCAATTTCTTAAGCGTGAAATTAACATGCTTGATTTTGATGAAATCATGATTATCGATCACAAAAGGCTATTAGTAAACAAAAAAATCATAGTTACTATTTATAATAACTGAGAAATACATTATTATTAAAACGTTACAAATAAATGTTTAAATATTGTCTTAAATGTCTAAAAAGACGCAATATAGCTTAAACAGATAAAAACATCATAGTTACCATTTTGGCTTGTCTAGATAATGAGATCAGAGGAAAACTGTGAAAAAAAACGTATATGCGAATTTGATTTCAGTTTAATTTTGCTATTAAGTGATCGAATTTGAATGCACCTCAAAGTTATACTAACAAGGTACTTGGTTACCTTTTTTACTTTTAGGAAAAAGTTAGGTAGTGTACGTTAACTCGTGTTTTTTTTAACTACGGTTACGATCGCGGATTTTTTACTTAATATATTTCATTAATATTTGATACTGAATAGTAAAATCCGATAAAACAATAAAAACAACGAGTTTACGAATTATGTCCAGGGTAAGCTAATTTGATTGGTCTAATCGCTCAAGCGGCCGAGCGAGTAACAAGCGGGCGGGGCGGGCGGCGTCGTCGTTTCATTGGTCGTTATACCTGTGTTATGCTTAAAGCAGAAATGTATTTAACGAATCTATTTACACACTTAACTAATGAAACGTCGTCGCCTAAGAATTATTGTGTATAATATTTATCGCCGAAATGGTTATGCGTAAGACAATATTTCGGCGAAAAATACGACCTTATTACCTATAATATAATCAGGACAATAGTGTTCTGATAATAATATTAATGTTGTTTGGACTAACAGTTCATTATTTCTCTCAGATACTTATTACTAGTTATTACTAGTTTTTTTTCATTTTGAACTGATAATGAATGGTAGGAGATAACAAAGGAGACAATAAGCATTGTCGTAAAGATAAGCTGTTTATGGCATTGAGGTAATATGTACTAACGTATAGTTCGTCCGGCGGCGTAAGAGCCAAAAGCCATAAAGATAAGCTAATTAGTCATCTATTGTTAAAAGTCTGGAGGGTAGGGCTGCAACAAACGGGAAAAGTCCATCTAGTATTCCGTTGGAACTGATTTAGTGATAACGTGTTTATACTATTTAAGTTGTTTTGGTAAAAATGTTTCGTCCGTGGGTAGATAAAAAGAAAACCAGTACAAGTGCTCGAACTCATTTAAACAGTCAAAGTAAGCAAATTGTCAAAAATGTTTTTTTTTTTTTTTTATACTAGAGAAGACAACCCGAACATTATTTGTGCGCCAGCCGGCAAGGCGGGGGGTATGCGGGGGGAGGGTAGCTTGTCATAGAACTGACTGAGACGGTGCGGCCCATGGACCGCAACGCGTAGCGCAAACTTCTTGTTCGGTGTGTCTTCTCTAGTACGTTAGAACATTATACCTCAATGGTTTATGGTCATTCGGACATCTTAAAACCAACTCGCTATACTCTATTCTATTGCATGGGTAGCAGTAGACTTGGCCAGACGTGTTATATGTATATGTCACCGTTAGATTGTGAACGCCGTCAGTTTATAATCTTACTCGCAATATTATAAACTGTCGATAAATTGTGAACTGTCAAAACAACTATCAATGTCGAATCGTCAAATTGTGAACTGAGATCCAATCAACTTGCTACGGAACGTACACAAATACTAGGTTGGTTAGGTTAGTTAGGTATCTTCAGTTGCCCGAAGGGCAAACCGCCCAGAAATAGGAGCCCCACGCAGCGTAAACGCCTGTAAGTATCTTTTGATTGCGTTGGCTTAGAAGTTTGATTTTTGCACAGCTCCAAGGGACAGTAGACTTAAGTATTTGATATAAGTTTCAGCTTGATACCTCCACGCGTTCCTGACAAAAAGGGTCTTGACAGACGAACAGATGGACAACAAAGTGATAAACTAAAAAATATGGACATTAATTAATGCAAGGATTAAATAGGGTAACAGTGAAGTTGCAAAGAAAAATATTTATTGGAATATTATATTTTGTTTACAGTCGGGGGACCTATACACTTTAGGTTTTGTATGTAATAGGTCCCTACAACTTAGCTGCAAACAAAATATAGGTAATATTCCAAAAAGAGATAGTGTCCAGGTACTAATATATAAGTTTACATAATTGAAACAATATCAGCGCGCAGCGGGGCTCCGTCGATACTACCGGATGACGAAATGAATGGAATAAAATTGCTGGATAAAAAAACTATCATGTTCTGACGTAGGTACGTGGAAGCTGATGCAAGTGGAATACTTTGTTCAACCAATCAGCACACGGTGTGCGGTCCGCGTCGTGCCAATTTGATTCAGTTCACAATTTGACGATTTCACATTGATATATTAAACATTTACCGAAAAATTATGTTGTTAATTTTTCGACAGTTTATAATATCGCGAGTAAGATTATAAACTGACGGTATTCATAATCTGACGGTAACATCTACAGGTAGGAGGGTTTAGGCCTCTCTTTCTAGTATTTGAAATCATGTTTGGCCTAATCCATAATATGTTATTGTTGCCGTAATCGAATTAGATGGCATCTACGACTCGCCATCAAGTCGACGACTTTTCGCTCTGAGGGTACGCTACGAAGAAACCTAGGTAGGGTCGCTTCGCCGGTTAGCGACCACTTAGCCGAGTTGCTCACTTTAGATTAGTAAATGTATACACCTGATTTTTAAATTTACACGCATAATAGATGGTATTCGGATAGGCCCTGAGTATAGTAAAGTTTTAAAACTAATAATAAAATATAGCACTTTAATCCATAGATTAGGAAAACATATAGGAAATGTTTCAAAATGGCGAATTCGCTAGATACTCTAGATAGCGACTGCTTTAGTCGGTTTGCGACCACCCTGTTAGCTAGTTGGCGACCACCCTTGCAAAAGTTGCAAATAGTTAGTGTTTAAGTAGTTAAAAAAATGATTCATCATCATCATATCAGTCGAAAGACGTCCACTGTTGGACATCGGCCTCCCCCAAAGAGTGCCACAATGACCGGTTCTGGCGCTGTTTTTTTACCTAGTCGTCAACCACTCTTTAAGAGTTTATCTTGTTTAATTATGGAGATGCTATGGCCACCTTCCATCTTTATCTTCAGACTAATTTTATGGTACCATAGGATGGCATTGCCATCCGACTTACACTTACTAAATTAGAACTTGGAACTTGACTTGGAATATTTGACCCGCACATACTAATGCTAACGATCAAACGAACTAACAAGTATTATTAAGCTTGTAAAAATAACCAGATCAAAATACATCTGGCAGATACTTGGATATACCTCGTGCTGACCAGACGCTAGACATTTATTAAATTGTATTTAGCATATGTGACATTTTAGTACATAAATCCTTGTTGTATCAGTGATAATGTAAGTGGTGGTGATTATGCCGGTTACGCGACCAGGTTCAGGCTGGCCTCACACAACGGAACTCAGTCACGGAATCATAATCTGAATCCTCAAGAGCAAATAAAACGTCACACTTTATGCAGAATCTCTACAAAAACATCCCTTTTTTTCAAAGTTTTAAGTGTTTATTGCCAGGACATAGTTATAAAACAGATCTGACTGTAATAAGGTATAAAGTAGTTTACTTATGTTAGTACTTATGTTGGACCAGCATTGGGCATGCAATATTCATGTCATGCTCCCCGGCAACCCCACTTTCGATTTCGGGATTTCTGAGTATGTGAAAAAATTGTACCAAAATTGTACCGAATTAGTACTTACTTGAAAAAAATTGTACTTCAATAGTTTTGAGAGTACAATTATTTTAAATTAGGGTTGCTGGGGAGCATCTCTCCTGCAACCCAATCTTAAAAAGAAGTAATTTCGCGTAGAATCTAAAAAAATTGTACTCTCGTTTTTCCTGTTGAACGAGATAGCTAGGCTAGTTAAATTACCAAACTTGCGCCAGAAAGTGAACACCTGCGTGACACAGCAATACGGAAAACACATGTACTCCATATTTTGCTAATATTTTTCATCAGGCGCAAAAAATTTAAAAATAATAAGTAAAACTACGAGTACCTGGCCATAAACTGACTCATTCAAAGGTAAAAACCAATGAGTACAATATTTCCAGCCTAATTCATGCTACTGGTGGCAGTCATATGCTACTTGTAAAGTTTTTGTTGGTTAGGCTGAGTTCCTCCGGCCCGGCAAACTAAGATAAACTTTTCGACATCGACGGCGCTTTCAGAACGCTGGCTGCTGGCTGGCTGGTCGAATGAGGCATTTGCCCAAATGTTACAGCAGTCTATTGCTGTGCAATGCAATGATTTTTTGCGCCTTATGAAAAATATTTGCAAAATATGGAATAATACATGTGTTTTTCGTATTGCCGTGTAACGCAGGCGTTCGCTTTCTGGCGCAGGTGATTTAACTAGCCTAGCTATCTCGTTCAACGGTAAACACGAGAATACAACTTTTTTTGGGCCTTATTTTACACAACCTTTTTTTTATTTTACCTTTTTTTCTACGTGAAATTCCTTCTTTTTAAGATTGGGTTTCCTGGAGAGATGCTCCCCAGCAACCCCAATTTAAAATAATTGTACTCTCGAAACTATTGAGGTGCAATTTTTTTTAAGTAAGTACTAATTCGGTACAATTTTTTCACATGCACAGAAATCCCGAAATCGAAAGTGGGGTTGCCGGGGAGCATGACATGAATATTTTAAATAATTTAATAACTAAAATACAATCTTTCTCTTGAGTGGACCAGATTCTGTTTTCTGTGCATGATCTCAGACTGTGTGAGCCCAGCCTCGACGAACACCTGACAAGGTGGTTATTTTTAAAATTAAAGATATTGCGTATCTTTATTAAATATCTCTTTCTACTATGAAAACGATATAATATCCTTGCAGTTCAGGTCGTCTAAATCGAAGTGGTCGCAAAGTTCAGGTCGTCTCAATCGAAGTGGTCGCAAATCAGCGTACTGAATTAGGTTTCAGTGTATTCGGAGGGGCTACCGCGAAACGAACACAAGCTTTGTTTGTGTATCTCCCTCTCAGACGCACTTGTAAGTTCGAGCGACAGAAAGATGTTCGTTTTTCTTTCGCGGTAGGCCCTCTGGCATTTTAAAATTATGCTTTACCTATTTGGCAATCTTAATGTATAATCTGAAGGAATAAATAAGGGTTGCACCTTAACTCTATATTGTTTCATTTATAAGGGACAAATACGACGACGCAAATCCAAAAATAGAAATGCTTTTAGCAATAATTATTGGTTCTTGAAATCACTATTATCGGTTCTTGAAATCACTATAATCGGTTCTTGACATCACTATTATCGGTTCTTGAAATTACTATTACCGGTTTTCGCAGCACTAAATTTGGTAAATTAAGCGTATTATACACCTATCCATCTGTCACAACCAGCTGCCTAAAAGTGAATGAATTGAATGTGTTTTGTCTCTTTCCATCTTGTAGGTGTATAATGGCCCTTATGAGTAGATATAGCAACATTCGATATTTCTTATGTTGGTAAGATGTATACCCGATCGAGCTTTCAGTGAGGTGAAGTACTATGAAGTTCCGTCTCTTAAACGTAGTGGTTATATTCTCTTTGGTCAGTAATAACCTATATGACATTGACGTCACTGACTTGCTTGACTGACAGTTGGAGCATCAATATTTAAGGCGACGTGAGCTCCAAAAACGGATTTTTAAAAAATCGTAGCTATTGTTTGGATTATAATACGGCTGCCCTAAATTTAATGAGCAATTTTGAGGCCTTTTTCGAGGGAAATCAGCTATTCGTATCCTAAGTTTTTGACTTTCGCTTGATAGAAAAAAATCACGAACATAGGTCTAAAATACACTTTAAAAAATCGTAACAAATTATGCACACCAGCTAAACATTATAAAATTAGTTTTAAAAATCGGCAATGTCATGTTTGAGGGAAATCAGCTATTATTTTTTTATTTATTAAAACGCACAAAAAATTAAAATTAAAAAACATGATATCCGCGCTTCCAAACACGCACTTCCATCTCGCTCACGCTTATGCTCAGTGAGAAGAGAAGACAGGAGAGAAGACCACGAACCTACGTCCCCTTAATACATAGAGTCTGACCAGGCGAGTCGTGACAGTGAAAAATGGCGGCAAATTTAAAAAAAACGCATGCTGGTAACATGAAATGTATGGAGCCGTCACTTTGAGTAGATAAATACATGGAGAGGCCCTATTCTACTATAGATACATTTATGTTATGCAAATATACATGAAATCTACATAGAAGGTCAAAAACACAACTTATCTCTTTCTTTCCAACTTTCGATAGCGTATGGTGAAAGAGATAGCATGATATTACGTTGCTCTTACTTCCGATACTAGAAACAGACATTACAGCCGCGTGCCATGCGCCATTTTATGCGCCAAATGTCTTTGTAGTACATGCGCTGTCAAGTGGTAAACAACTCAGAGTTAAAATCGTAATTTTCCGTATTAAAATAGTTTTTTTGGACTTGGTTTTGTGTAGTGAACACATATAGATGTGAACGCAAAATGCCTGCGTGCTCAACAAAGCAATGTGGTGCACGGAAATCAAGAAATCAACCGAATTTGACCATTCATAGGTTAGTAGCCGTTTTTCTTTGTTAACTGCCAGTAAATCGCACTATCCGCCTAATGATAGTCAGTTTTGAAATGGATTTATCGTTCCCAACAAGAAAATACATGTTTCGCTATATTTACAGCAGTATTATTAGCATTTAAATCATACATCTTATTTTGACTAGTGCTGCGCTCTGATATCGACAACTTACTATTAAATTAAATGACTATGTGAGTAATTTTATGTTTCAGATTTCCGAAAAGTGAATTTTTGCGTGGGAAATGGCTTGATGTCATCAGCATCGAAAATATAAATCCTCGACATGTACAAAAATACATCTGTTGACAGGAAGAAGGTGAAATTTCAATTACTAAATTTGACCCAAGAAACAAGAATAAATAATAAAAACAAACGTGGTGAGCTAAATAAAAGCTTGTAAAAATACCATTGTTTTATTCAATTCTGCACCATTCATATAGTAATCATAGTATACACAGTGGGCTGGGCCTGAATAACCCGACAGATTTTAATTGTATTTCTGACCATATTGGAAGGGTCCACGAAAAGACCATGTCTACTCAATTTTTTTTTCAAAATGAGTTTCTAATGTCAAAATGCTGAGCTCGTTATGAAAACTTGACATTAAAACCTCAATTTGAAAAAAAAGTGACTACCTGTTCTTACCGTGTCATTCACACTATAGCTGCAGCTGCGACCTTATCGGTTGTACCAATAAAAGGCAATGTTGGTAAAACACTTCACAAATAATCTGGTTACGGTAACAGAGTAGTGTACTTGCATATTATTATTCGTCTCAGTCAGTTTCAATTACAGAGAAAACTCAAATATTGATGTCGATATTTTTCAAAGTCCAAGTTGATATCGATAATTGTCTCTAATCGATGACAACCCTACAGCCACGAATTGACAGGCCGCCATATTAAGCGCCAGGATTAGGTATACACGCTCATTTCGTAGGTATTTCGTGTCCATATAGTTTAATTAGTCTGAGAGCCGTCATAAGTACTTATAACTGACAGTTTATTTCATAGGTAAAATTGTTGCCATATAAATAATTTGATAAAAATGCTACTGTCACGACTCGCTGGTCAGACTCTAGTATAAAACAAAGTCGCTTCCCGCTGTCTGTCTGTCCTTGGTCTGTCCCTATGTATGCTTTGATCTTTAAAACTACGCAACGGATTTTGATGCGGTTTTTTTTAATAGATAGAGTGATTCAAGAGGAAGGTTCATATGTATAATACAATACAATACATGCATGCATTATACATATAAACCCGTGCGAAGCCGGGGCGGGTCGCTAGTAGTCTTGCCTACGTCACACAAATGCTGCCATTATGCAAAGTTGGGACCACAAAACACTTAATAGAATGGCGATGTGGCCGTGGCACGCACGCAAGCATGCGCTCAAGCTTTCGTACCAACGTCACCCGACCGCCGTGTTGTTGTGGAGGGGAAGAAGTGGCGACACCGGCCCCAAGAAAATCGCGCGCCATACAACTTCTATAGTAAGTATTTAGTGTTCTGAGAACCCATTGCAACCAACAGCCCAATCCCCAAGGCTGTAGCTTTAGGCTGTTGCATCTTCCATACAAACAAAAGGAGTTTTGATAATGCATGTTTAGTAGGTAGGTCGTTTCGCCGGTTAGCGACCACTTAGCCGAGTTGCTCACTTTAGATTAGTAAATGTATACCTATTCAATGTACACACATAATAGATGGTATTCGTATAGGTTCTGAGTATAGTCAAGTTTTGAAACCTACAATAAAATATAGCACTTTCATCCATAGATTAGGAAAAAATATGGAAAAGGTTTCAAAATAGCGAATTCGCTGGATAGCGACCGCTTTAGTCGGTTTGCGACCACCTGTTAGCTAGTTGGCGACCACTCTTGCAAATAGTGTTTAAGTAGTTAATAAAACGATGCATCATCAATATCATCATCATCATCATATCAGTCGAAAGACGTCCATTGCTGGACAAAGGCCTCCCCCAAAGAGTGCCATAATGACCGGTTCTGCGCCACCCGCATCCATCGGATTCCTGCGATCGTTACCAGGCCATCAGTCAACTTGTGGGGGGCCTACCCACGCCGCGCCTTCCGGTACGTGGTCGCCACTCGAGAACCTTTCCGCCTCAACGGCCATCGGTTCTACGTGCAATGTGCCCCGCCCACTGCCACTTAACTTTAGCGGCTTAGGGCTATATCGATTACCTTGGTTATGCTGCGCATAACCTCATTTCTGATGCGATCACGCAGAGAAACTCCGAGCATAGCCCTCTCTCCATTGCCCTTTGGGTGACTTTGAGCCTTAATATGATGCTTCTTATGATTTCTGAAGCGACCACGTTTCGGTGCCACACGTGATCACTGGCAACACGCACTGGTCAAAGACTCTCGTCTTCAGACACTGCGGAATATTAGACGAAAAGATGTGCCATAGCGTAGCTTCCCGAACGCTGCCCAGCCGAGTCGGATTCGACGATTGACCTCTTTCTCAAAGTTGGACCTACCTGACCTGACTGCCCTTATACTACTACAAATTGTTACTATTCTAAATCTACTTTACGTTGCTTGTCAATGCAAAATAGAATCGAAAACGGCGCGCCATCTCGCTCACACCATATTGCTATTATATACACCGTGGCCGTGAATAACCCGAAAGATTTAAGCTAACGATACTAGAGCCTAATTAGAGTATATAAAGTTATGTAACATATAGTCCAAAAACTCATAATTAAGGAGATATTAATTATTTGAAACAAATCAAAAGTTAAAAAATCTCCAGTCTAACACACCCTAAAGGCTTGAGCATAACTTGACACTTCTTGTCATGGAACACAAGTCACGGCATTCGTCGTTCGTCGTATGATTTCGGAGCGATTCGTGAAGTGTTATGCTCGCTCTCTGTTCTTCAACTTGAGTTTCTCAACTAAAGAGTTGTTCACAAAGAAGCGGGCAATTAATAAGATTTAATTTGTACTGAAATAGTAATTTAATTAAGACACATAATTAGACCCATGTTGATACAACATTATTTACTCGTACTGTCGTCAAAAATACGTGGTTTAAATCTTTCGGGTTATTCACGGCCACGGTGTATATTGCTATTACAGTCACACATGTCGTTCATAGTAGGTATCTAAATGCCACCATTTTACAAGCTTTTATGTAACTTTTAGATTAAATTCTACTTACCTACACTAGCTTCTGCCCACGACTCCGTCCGTGTGTCTCGTTTATATCGTAGCTCCATACAAAATTTCAACCCCTATTTCAGCCTCTTAGGGTATTATTTCGGGGATAAAAACTATCCTACGTCTTTTCGTGGGACTCAAACTATCTCCATACCAAATTTCATCAAAATCGGTCCATCGGTTTAAGCGTGAAGAGGTAACAGACAAGACACACTTTCGCATTTGTAATATAACCATATCATATAATCATATGAATTATTCATTTTATAATTATATATTATTATTATATAACATATACCTACTATAGACATAGCATGGATTGGCGCGGCTTAAGGTGGTTCGATTGCCATACAAAGCGTTATTTGACATTCGCAGGCTAACGGCGTGATATTTTAAGAAACTTATGTAACAAACTTTCATTAATTGGCTTCCCATTTGCGCCAAATTCCCCCTTTCCTAGAATAAACTTGTAAAAACTAGATTAATTTGAGAAAAATAGTTTTCCCAAAATATCACGTGACAAACCAATTTCTCAAATTAATCTAGTTTATGTAAGTTTATTCTAGGAAAGGGGGAATTTGGCGCAAATGGGAAGCCAATTTATGAAAGTTTGTTACATAAGTTTCTTAAAATATCACGCCGTTAGCCTACGAATGTCAAATAACGTTTTGTATGGCAATCGAACCCCCTTAAATACCTACCGACACAATTGGCTTGCCAAGCTAAATATCGCGGGTGCCGCAAGAATCCATAAGGACAGAAAAAGAAAAACGATGTGGTCGCTATCCGACTTCTTTGGTAATATTTTTTTTGGGTACGCGACCACCCCATTTTATTTAAATCTATTTTTATAATATGCCGAATTTCAACGAAATTATTACAATAGCTAAATCATTTAAGCAATCAACTTAGGTATGTATGTATCTTTTATTATTCAATAATTACATAATCGCTCCATTAATTGAATGTGTTTGAGCATTTGCCACGTGCAGGCTAGCATAGCAACAAATGTGTCAAAATCATCATCATCATCATCATCCTACTAAATATAAAATAAAAATTATAAAAAAATATGATCAATATTTTTCGGTCAATCTTACACAAATCAACCCTATATAGTCCCAAATTAAGCAAAGCTTGTACCTACTTTGGGTATTAGACGACGATATACAAACCTACTTAACTATAAGATAATAATTAAATAGATAGACAACATCCATGACTCAGGAACAAATATTCGTGCTCATCACACAAATAAATACCCTTACCGGGATTCGAACCCGGGACCTCTAGCTTCGTAGGTAGGCACAGGCAGGGTCACTACCAACTAGACTAAAGAGGTCGTCAAATGGGAAAGTTTGGATGTTTAGATGTCTGGATGTTTGTTGCTCCATCACGCAATAATGGCTAAACGGATTTAGATAAAATTTGGCACAAAGATTGCTTATAATATAACCTGGATTAAAACATAGAACAATGCTATAGGCAAATGCTAGATTTTATATGTAAAATATATATAATTAGATCAGACAATAACAGGAAAATTGTTTTCTTTTTAGATAGTGGTTCAGTATTCTCTATGACCACATGTGAAGAAAGTTTGCCATTCCACCTTTAAACTCAAACAATTCAAGTCTTATCTACTTACCTATTATGGCTAATCATAAAATGCAAGAGATAATTGCAATGATATTTAATCTAATCAAGTACTAATCTACAGAGCTGAATTATCTGCTATAATGAATAACAGGCGATGTACCTTTAATAGTGAACTAGTTGTGTTGCTGGCCGCACCTCGTGTCTGAATTCAATAGGTATTTACGTTCGGAACTAAATTAAAGGATCGCCAAGGATAGTCCGTAAGCCCACTCCCAATACGCCACGTCTCATGACAACATGATAAAATACATGGCAGCAACCAGCACGGCTATCACAAGACGGCGCGCGCGCGAGCTCTCTGGATTTTTCTCGCACTATCCGTCCCTCTCTTTTTAGAAAACTAAGAAAGAGAGATATAGTGCGAGAAAAATCGAGACAGTTCGCGGGCCGTCTTGTGATAGCCATGCAGGCCAGCGTCGGTCTCGTGTCTTCCATGGTCTACCCCCGGGGGAGACTTCAGGAATCTTCCAGTACCGGTGTCTCCCCTTGCCGGAGTAGACATTAGTGTACTAGGTCCGGCGTCGGTCTCGTGTCTCCCCTGGTCTACCCCCTGGGGGAGACTTCAGGAATCTTCCAGTACCGGTGTCTCCCCTTGCCGGAGTAGACATTAGTGTACTAGGTCCGGCGTCGGTCTCGTGTCTCCCCTGGTCTACCCCCTGGGGGAGACTTCAGGAATCTTCCAGTACCGGTGTCTCCCCTTGCCGGAGTAGACATTAGTTTACTAGGTCCGGCGTCGGTCTCGTGTCTCCCCTGGTCTACCCCCGGGGGAGACTTCAGGAATCTTCCAGTACCGGTGTCTCCCCTTGCCGGAGTAGACATTAGTGTACTAGGTCCGGCGTCGGTCTCGTGTCTCCCCTGGTCTACCCCCGGGGGAGACTTCAGGAATCTTCCAGTACCGGTGTCTCCCCTTGCCGGAGTAGACATTAGTGTACTAGGTCCGGCGTCGGTCTCGTGTCTACCCTGGTCTACCCCCTGGGGGAGACTTCAGGAATCTTCCAGTACCGGTGTCTCCCCTTGCCGGAGTAGACATTAGTGTACTAGGTCCGGCGTCGGTCTCGTGTCTCCCCTGGTCTACCCCCCGGGGAGACTTCAGGAATCTTCCAGTACCGGTGTCTCCCCTTGCCGGAGTAGACATTAGTGTACTAGGTCCGGCGTCGGTCTCGTGTCTCCCCTGGTCTACCCCCGGGGGAGACTTCAGGAATCTTCCAGTACCGGTGTCTCCCCTTGCCGGAGTAGACATTAGTGTACTAGGTCCGGCGTCGGTCTCGTGTCTCCCCTGGTCTACCCCCGGGGGAGACTTCAGGAATCTTCCAGTACCGGTGTCTCCCCTTGCCGGAGTAGACATTAGTGTACTAGGTCCGGCGTCGGTCTCGTGTCTACCCTGGTCTACCCCCTGGGGGAGACTTCAGGAATCTTCCAGTACCGGTGTCTCCCCTTGCCGGAGTAGACATTAGTGTACTAGGTCCGGCGTCGGTCTCGTGTCTCCCCTGGTCTACCCCCTGGGGGAGACTTCAGGAATCTTCCAGTACCGGTGTCTCCCCTTGCCGGAGTAGACATTAGTGTACTAGGTCCGGCGTCGGTCTCGTGTCTACCCTGGTCTACCCCCGGGGGAGACTTCAGGAATCTTCCAGTACCGGTGTCTCCCCTTGCCGGAGTAGACATTGGTGTACTAGGTCCTGCGTCGGTCTCGTGTCTCCCCTGGTCTACCCCCGGGGGAGACATCAGGAATCTTCCAGTACCGGTGTCTCCCCTTGCCGGAGTAGACATTGGTGTACTAGGTCCGGCGTCGGTCTCGTGTCTCCCCTGGTCTACCCCCGGGGGAGACTTCAGGAATCTTCCAGTACCGGTGTATCCCCTTGCCGGAGTAGAAATTAGTGTACTAGGTCCGGCGTCGGTCTCGTGTCTCCCCTGGTCTACCCCCGGGGGAGACTTCAGGAATCTTCCAGTACCGGTGTCTCCCCTTGCCGGAGTAGACATTAGTGTACTAGGTCCAGCGTCGGTCTCGTGTCTCCCCTGGTCTACCCCCGGGGGAGACTTCAGGAATCTTCCAGTACTGGTGTCTCCCCTTGCCGGAGTAGACATTAGTGTAGTAGGTCCGGCGTCGGTCTCGTGACTCCCCTGGTCTACCCCGGGGGAGACTTCAGGAATCTTCCAGTACTGGTGTCTCCCCTTGCCGGAGTAAACATTAGTGTACTAGGTCCGGCGTCGGTCTCGTATCTCCCCTGGTCTACCCCCGGGGGAGACTTCAGGAATCTTCCAGTACCGGTGTCTCCCCTTGCCGGAGTAGACATTAGTGAGATAGGTCCGGCGTCGGTCTCGTGTCTACCCTGGACTACCCCCGGGGGAGACTTCAGGAATCTTCCAGTACTGGTGTCTATCCTTGCCGGAGTAGACATTAGTGTACTAGGTCCGGCGTCGGTCTCGTGTCTCCCCTGGTCTACCCCCGGGGGAGACTTCAGGTATCTTCCAGTACTGGTGTCTCCCCTTGCCGGAGTAGACATTAGTGTACTAGGTCCGGCGTCGGTCTCGTGTCTCCCCTGGTCTACCCCCGGGGGAGACTTCAGGAATCTTCCAGTACTGGTGTCTCCCCTTGCCGGAGTAGACATTAGTGTACTAGGTCCGGCGTCGGTCTCGTGTCTCCCCTTGTCTACCCCCGGGGGAGACTTCAGGAATCTTCCAGTACTGGTGTCTCCCCTTGCCGAAGTAGACATTAGTGTAGTAGGTCCGGCGTTGGTCTCGTGTCTCCCCTGGTGTACCCCGGGGGAGACTTCAGGAATCTTCCAGTACTGGTGTCTCCCCTTGCCGGAGTAGACATTAGTGTACTAGGTCCGGCGTCGGTCTCGTATCTCCCCTGGTCTACCCCCGGGGGAGACTTCAGGAATCTTCCAGTACCGGTGTCTCCCCTTGCCGGAGTAGACATTAGTGTACTAGGTCCGGCGTCGGTCTCGTGTCTCCCCTGGTCTACCCCCCGGGGAGACTTCAGGAATCTTCCAGTACCGGTGTCTCCCTTGCCGGAGTAGACATTAGTGTACTAGGTCCGGCGTCGGTCTCGTGTCTCCCCTGGTCTACCCCCGGGGGAGACTTCAGGTATCTTCCAGTACTGGTGTGTCCCCTTGCCGGAGTAGACATTAGTGTACTAGGTCCGGCGTCGGTCTCGTGTCTCCCCTGATCTACCCCCGGGGGAGACTTCAGGAATCTTCCAGTACTGGTGTCTCCCCTTGCCGGAGTAGACATTAGTGTACTAGGTCCAGCGACGGTCTTGTGTCTCCCCTGATCTACCCCCGGGGGAGACTTCAGGAATCTTCCAGTACTGGTGTCTCCACTTGCCGGAGTAGACATTAGTGTACTAGGTCCGGCGTCGGTCTCGTGTCTCCCCTGGTCTACCCCCGGGGGAGACTTCAGGAATCTTCCAGTACTTGTGTCTCCCCTTGCCGGAGTAGACATTAGTGTACTAGGTCCGGCGTCGGTCTCGTGTCTCCCCTGGTCTACCCCCTGGGGGAGACTTCAGGAATCTTCCAGTACTGGTGTCTCCCCTTGCCGGAGTAGACATTAGTGTACTAGGTCCGGCATCGGTCTCGTGTCTCCCCTGGTCTACCCCCGGGGGAGACTTCAGGAATCTTCCAGTACTGGTGTCTCCCCTTGCCGGAGTAGACATTAGTGTACTAGGTCCGGCGTCGGTCTCGTGTCTCCCCTGGTCTACCCCGGGGGAGACTTCAGGAATCTTCCAGTACTGGTGTCTCCCCTTGCCGGAGTAGACATTAGTGTACTAGGTCCGGCGTCGGTCTCGTGTCTCCCCTGGTCTACCCCCGGGGGAGACTTCAGGAATCTTCCAGTACTGGTGTAGCGGCAAATCGCTACCCTCTCCGCTCCGCTTATGGCGCTTGTACCACGCAGCAGAATCACACCACCGGTCCCGAGACAAAGGCATACGTCACGGCCTGCTCCCGGCGGCCGGCACTCACTCGTCGATCCACCGCCCGCGTATGCGCCCGCGCACCTTATTTTATATCGCTGCCGCTTACGATAAGCATTTTGTATTTATTTTATTTATTCTTTCATTATAAGTTAATAGTTTTCAAGCGTGCATATTTATTCCTTGCTTCTTCTACAACGCCCTAGCTTCGCTACAAAGTTAAGCTGTAGTACCCACGCGAGATACTACACTGGTGTCTCCCCTTGCCGGAGTAGACATAAGTGTACTAGGTCCGGCGTCGGTCTCGTGTCTCCTCTGTGGTCTACCCCCTGGGGGAGACTTCAGGAACCTTCCAGTACTGGTGTCTCCCCTTGCCGGAGTAGACATTAATAGTGTACTAGGTCCGGCGTCGGTCTCGTGTCTCCCCTGGTCTACCCCCTGGGGGAGACTTAAGGAATCTTCCAGTACTGGTGTCTCCCCTTGCCGGAGTAGACATTAGTGTACTAGGTCCGGCGTCGGTCTCGTGTCTCCCCTGGTCTACCCCCGGGGGAGACTTCAGGAATCTTCCAGTACTGGTGTCTCCCCTTGCCGGAGTAGACATTAGTGTACTAGGTCCGGCGTCGGTCTCGTGTCTCCCCTGGTCTACCCCCGGGGGAGACTTCAGGAATCTTCCAGTACTGGTGTCTCCCCTTGCCGGAGTAGACATAAGTGTACTAGGTCCGGCGTCGGTCTCGTGTCTCCTCTGTGGTCTACCCCCTGGGGGAGACTTCAGGAACCTTCCAGTACTGGTGTCTCCCCTTGCCGGAGTAGACATTAATAGTGTACTAGGTCCGGCGTCGGTCTCGTGTCTCCCCTGGTCTACCCCCTGGGGGAGACTTAAGGAATCTTCCAGTACTGGTGTCTCCTCTTGCCGGAATAGACATTAGTGTACTAGGTCCGGCGTCGGTCTCGTGTCTCCCCTGGTCTACCCCCTGGGGGAGACTTCAGGAATCTTCCAGTACTGGTGTCTCCCCTTGCCGGAGTAGACATTAGTGTACTAGGTCCAGCATCGGTCTCGTGTCTCCCCTGGTCTACTCCCTGGGGGAGACTTCAGGAATCTTCCAGTACTGGTGTCTCCCCTTGCCGGAGTAGACATTAGTGTACTAGGTCCGGCGTCGGTCTCGTGTCTCCCCTGGTCTATCCCCGGGGGCGACTTCAGGAATCTTCCAGTACTGGTGTCTCCCCTTGCCGGAGTAGACATTAGTGTACTAGGTCCGGCGTCGGTCTCGTGTCTCCCCTGGTCTACCCCCTGGGGGAGACTTCAGGAATCTTCCAGTACTGGTGTCTCCCCTTGCCGGAGTAGACATTAGTACTACGTCCGGCGTCGGTCTCGTGTCTCCCCTGGTCTACCCCCTGGGGGAGACTTCAGGAATCTTCCAGTACCGGTGTCTCCCCTTGTCGGAGTAGACATTAGTGTACTAGGTCCGGCGTCGGTCTCGTGTCTCCCCTGGTCTACCCCCTGGGGGAGACTTCAGGAATCTTCCAGTACCGGTGTCTCCCCTTGCCGGAGTAGACATTAGTGTACTAGGTCCGGCGTCGGTCTCGTGTCTCCCCTGGTCTACCCCCTGGGGGAGACTTCAGGAATCTTCCAGTACTGGTGTCTCCCCTTGCCGGAGTAGACATTAGTACTACGTCCGGCGTCGGTCTCGTGTCTCCCCTGGTCTACCCCCTGGGGGAGACTTCAGGAGTCTTCTAGTAGGTAACTACTTACTGGTTTTGTATGTATTGTTATTTGAGTTCAATAATTTATCTATAATGATTACAGAACAACAATGACTGAGAAAGTAAAAGTAGAAGATTTGGATCCTTCAACTGGAGAAATGCTGATGGGTCTTTTTAAAGGTACGCTGAACCTGAATACATGAATTGGATTTTAGTACAGTTACATTTATGGTTAAAAGAAAATAACTGCATTATCATTTTGTGAATATCTGGTTTTCATAGATCCAGCGAAAAGCCATGCCATTTTATAGCTTGGAGAGTTTTCCTTAACTCCTTGAATAGCAATGTGCCTAATCCGTGTAAGAATTAAATATTTCGCATCAGTTCGTTAACTGATTACTCCCTCCGCACTTAAAATGGCTGATGGCTTAACTACCATAAAAAACCTACTTAATTTGGGCGGGTAATGGTTAATTAGCCGCAACCTCGTAGGCTCGTACGTTAGTAATTTTTTTTATTTGACACAACTCGGTTACGAGTTGTGGCAAATAAAAAAAGTTGGAACTATGGACAATGACAACGAATCATATATCCCTTGTATACTAGGTACCATCTCGCTTAGTCGTGGTATTATTATTACCATAGCTTGTCCTGGGTATTATGGGTCCATGCTCCGCACAAACACTAACTAAGTAGGTAGGTACCTAGTAACTTATCCTGGAATTCCGCAAAGTAAAACCTAGTTTTCAATTCGATTATAAGTAGGTAGGTACGAGTATAACTTGGGTATAACTATGTTTTCCAGCTTTGCCATGTTCTCTATTTACAGGCTGGGAATTCACTCGCTTTGGAGATGGGGGTTATCTTATGCCGGTAACCTATAAAAGAGACGCAGACGACATAAAAAATATGGAGGTTCGAGCTGATGACATATGGGTGGTAACTTTTGCTCGTTCAGGTAAATTTCGTAATTCAGGCTTCTAATATATTCTTTTAACTTTATGAGCAATTCCTTATTGAACGAGCGAGCGAAACGAACGAAGTCTATGCTTCAGCTTGGGCCGCAAATCGTTCGTATGTCCGGTGTCCGATCTCCCGCCGCTGTCCGGCTGTTCTGCTCGCATTTTTCAACCAATTCTCGTGAAATTGGAGTGGTTTTCCCTCGTATGTAGCGGAAAGCGACAGTGAATGAGTTAACCGATATAATTACAACGAGGCTGATATTGTTTGACTATTACATTTATTCCTATTATACAGGAACGACTTTGACACAGGAAATGGTCTGGTTATTGAAAAACGACTTTGACTACGTCACGGCTTTGAAAACACTCTTGCCATCAAGATATGCGTTCCTCGAGTGAGTACCTGCAACTTATTGAATTACTTGTATTTGTACGATTAGATAATCGAAAATAACAACTCATCGAGACATTATTACATCTAAGGTTTAACCATAGACGCGTCCATAAAAAGAGTATACTTTATTCCAGAACCAATCACGTTAACAGACCAGATTTACTCGGCCATGAACAAGCGGATCCAGACTTTGCCCACACCATGCCTTCGGTGAAAACTATAGTCAATGTGCCGTCTCCTCGACTCATAAAGACACATATGCCCTTCTCGCTGCTACCCCCAACCCTGCTGGACACAGCTAAAGTGGTGTTCGTGGCTAGAGACCCGAGGGACGTGGCGGTGTCATACTACCATCTCAGTAGACTCTTGTTTAACTATACTGGGGATTTTAAGACGTATTGGAACCTTTTTAGGAATGATTTGGGTAAGTAAGCGCTTGTATGGTTGAGATTATTAATATTATAATGTGGCAGACTTATCATAAAACTGTCATTGGAATTGTAATATTGTGCCTTGAACGGTAGAGTTGCTATTTAAATGGACTACTTTGATGTAATTCGGCCAACTCAAATAATCTCAAGTATCGATATGGACTTGCAGAATGAATATTGGTTTGTGATAAAAACCGTTCAAACTCAAACTCAAAATCTTTATTGTTGGTTATATGTTAGTAATACAGATGTTATATGAGTTATAGTGCATTATAACCTGCCCACAGGGCAAGTATTTTTGCCGTTTGAAGTATTTTTTTTCGATGATGTATAAGTAGGTATGTCGTTACTGTTATAAAAGCATATAAACGACTCGATCGAGACGTAACGACATGTCATTGCACATGTTCCATATAGTTAGTGGAGTGAAATCGGTGCCATATATACTTAGACAGTGCAACCAATTTTGCACAGCGCGTTGGCTGCAACGACTTTTGGCGTTGGAACGAAACAAATCTTGTAGGTATGTAGTATTAATGTGGCTTTAAGTAAAAATAATGCAAACTCTTCTTTTCAGTAAAGTATGCTCCGTTTTGCTCGCACCTGAAAGAGGCGTGGGCGCTTCGCCACCACGAGAACATGCTGTTCTTGTTCTATGAAGACATGACGAAGGTATATTAAGGGTTACGGAGGTCTTCGTAAAGGCGGCCAGCGCCGGATCGTCTGCCCTCAAAGCCTTGTGGAACGGTAAGCAAGTTGTGTTAGCCCATCCGTATTAACGCGTAGTTCCTGATTTTATTCCAGGATTTGGCCTCGAGTGTTAGGCGAGTAGCAGATTTCCTCGGCAAAGAAGTGACGGAGGAACAAGTTGTGAAACTGTGCGAGCACCTGGATATAGAGAACTTCAAGAAGAACAACTCAGTCAACATGTCGGAGTACTTGAAACAGATTAAAAATCCTCATGCCGGGGTTTTCGTAAGAAAAGGTAATAATTACATCAATTACTTACTCTCTAGTCATGCTATACACGGTGTTCCCGTGAATTTCCGTTGACTTAATGGGCATATTGCAGAGTACATTCACAGAAACAAATTTGCAAAATTATTTCTTGAAAAAAAAAACCAAAAAAAGTTATTTTTTCGATTTTTGTACAAAATAATTTAATGCAGTATTAACGATTATTGTCTTATTGTACAAGGGCTTTCACACATGAAAAAAAAATGATGTAAAAAATATGTAATAAAGAACGAACTCACTTTGTAAACCTTCTTGTAGTGTATAAGGTTCCTTTTACAAAATTTAAGAAGCTGTTATGACGTCATTTACACTGGTTACTGCAAAACTGATTAAATTAAACATTGAATATCTTGATAACAGTCAGAGTTAAGACACTACTGTTTTGGAGAAATTAACTTTATTTGATCTAAACTATGCCCGCTGGATGCGGTTGGCGCAGGACCGGTTACTTTGGAACTCTTTGGGGGAGGCCTATGTCCAGCAGTGAACGTCTTTCGGCTGATATGATGACGATGATGATGATAATGCCCCCTTGCAATTGTCAAAAACACGTAGTATATATCCAGCATCCAGCGGACTCCCGCGACCGTTACCAGTTCATCAGTCCATCCTGTGGGGGCCTACCTACGCCGCGCCTTACGGACGTGGTCGCCTCTCCAGAACCTTTCCGCCCTAACGGTATCGGTTTCTACGTGCATTTTGTTTGCAGCAAACGCTTAGTACATATGCCCGATAACCCAACTGAAGAAAATTATGCTTATTTTTTTAGAAAATATCTAAGTAGGTTTTTATAAAGGTTAAATACAAAAAATACAAATACAAAATTTATTTATTTACCTATTGAGTTACAAACAGGAAGAATTACAAAGCGCTTAGCTTAAGATTTTTTACATTAGAGTTGCTATAGTCCTCACAGGCTCACGCTAGGTCGAGCCTAAGGTATTTCCAGAAGAATTTAACCCAAACGTGATGCGAGAAAATACAGATCTCGTACTGAGAGGTATGAAGTTAAAACATAGGTACATTAGTAAAATACAATAAGCTAATATTAGGGAAACTAGTGAAATACTGTACTTAATTTAAAACTGTAGAGGGATGTTATGTGTGTGTGCGAGTGTAGGTCTCAGTGTGAGTGAATGTTTGTGTGTGTCCATGAGTAATGGTGTGTTATTTATTGTAAGGGTTTCAGCATATCTTCAGTCGCCTTAGGTAAGTAGTAGGGATCGGTCTACACCACTACTAGACTAGACTTTAGTACTGAGATAAGTTCCTAATGTGTATTGATTACAGGCCAGTCGGGCGGCTGGCGCGAGCAGTTCGACGCGGAGATGTCGGCGCAGGCGCACGCGTGGCTGCGCGACCACCTCGCCGGGACCGACCTGCGCTTCCCGCACACCTCCTAATATCTGTACCTACCCTTCATTACAGAATAAGTACCTAATAGTACTACGTACAGAAGGTTCTCTGTTAACAAATTCCCTGTTTAGGTACGCCAAACGTGGCTAAATGTGGTCATCCCTTTCTATCGCATGCAACGCGCTGCGACCCGTGCGAGCGTCCCGTACCAATGCGCGGCAACTATCTACTATAGTATCCGCAAAACTATCTGGCCGGTAGGGCAATAAAAGTAACAATGAAACCTTTTTGTGTGTAATAAATGTAATAATAGCATGATTTTAATATTTTACGACCTGACCGGCCATATCTAATACCATATTTTGCGGATACTATAATGGACCGCCAAATGGCGGCCGGCCGGCATGACTTGTAGCGGCGCGACGAAATCACAAGGTGAACCGCCCCTGCCTTCATGTACAGCCGCCATCACATACATCGGTACACTATAGGTGTTCAAAAATATCGGCACATGCACCCTAATGCCTTGAAAATAAAGGTGTGTTCCGATGTTTGTGAGCTGCTTGTTTGCTCCGATGTATGTGATGGCGACTGTACCATACCAGACTATTAGAGCGTGTGCATGGCAAAAGTACGATAACACGGGCGCCGGCTTCTTGCGTAAGCAATTGGGAATGGATGAAAATTTTAGAAGTGCCTGGGGACCGATTTTTGACTTTCGAGCGCTCGAAAATTAAATAAAAGTAAATTAGATTCTAGTGTCAAAATTGCTGGCACTTACTTTCTACCGATCGAATTAAATACGAGTGGTGGATAGCACTCGTTTTTACATTTTTTATGTCTATTTCAAAATAGAATTCCATCATTTATGACCGTTTTCGAGTGAAAAAGTCGAGCGCTCGAAAGTCAAAAATCGGTCCCCAGGTTATTTTTTTGGTGATAGGAATAACCTTCCTTAGCACCAGAAAAAAGTTGCAGACTTTTCAGCTGCAATTATTTTTGAAAAATTTAAACAGTTTCCACACTTACGTTTTGGGTTTAGGATAGGATAGCGTATCAGAAACTAAAATATAAGCATAAAAAGTTGTAAATCAAATAAGTACCTAATCTTAAGGACATAATAGATTACAAATGTACCTACACAAGAAATTCCCTTATTGCATGCAATTGTTATTATATTATTCAATTTAACACTAAGAATTTAAATTTGATGTACTCTCCTGACATTTAAAATATAGTATTTTATAAAGAAATAATCTGTATCTGTATTAGTATCCCGGATACGGAAAATTAACTGAAAAAGAAGCATATTTATTTTCATACAAAAGGTAGTCTATGTTCCCCGGAGCATAAAATCGAATCGATCGATTGATACCTCATTCATCTAAATCGGTCCAGTATCTTAAACGCTAACGGTTCAACACATGTAAATTTATACATACATCATACTGCTTCCTTGCAGTTCTGCCGTATTTGGGCAAAAATAATGCCGGACCTGCGGCGGGTGCCGGTTAATGTACGGCCCGATAATACGCGTCCATCTATCTTTCTCTCTCTCTTTTTGCATGAGTTAAAAAGAGACAGATATATAGTGGACGCCAATTATTGCGCCGTATTTTAACCGGCACCCTGCGGCGCTACCACGAACTTCGTATATCTCCGTCTCTTTCGCTCGAGTACCGTAAACCATAAGTGCGATAGAGACGGAGATATACGAAGTTTGAGATTCGAAGTTCGTGGTTATAGCTCTGATGTGGCTAGTTTTACTATAAAGAGGTATCTGTACAGTCGCCATCACATACATAGGTACACTATAGGTGTTCAAAAATATCGACACATGCACCCGATTATTAATAGATTCCGATGTTTGTGACGTGCTTGTTTCCTCCGATGTATGTGATGTATGTGATCAGTTAGATCTCTGCTGTACACAATAGCGCCATCTATAATAATGAAAAAGATCCTAATAGATGGCGCAAATGTGTTAACAGAGGCCTAAGTCTCAAATGCTTATCTTGGATACGTGCCTAAGCATACGATGGGGGTCAGGTCCGTATAGTGAACGGCCAAATAATCCGTGTCCACTCATCTTTCACTTTGAAGGGTTTAAAAAGAGACAGATATAGTGAACGCGTGTTTCGGGCCGTACATTATACGGACCCGATGGGAAGGGCGGGGGTCAAGAAATTAAGACATAAATAAAACCAGTGATTAAAAATCATGAAAAATTGTTTAATTGGCATACCAACTGATAACTTGTTACAACCTATGGCCAATTTTACAATTATCTATAATTGTTAATAATTAAATATAATATTTATGTAAAATATGTTTATGCTTCAATGGTTTACTTACATTTAAATTTTATATTATTATTCAGAAAAAGAAACTATATAATTAGACTTCGGTAAATAGTCATATAAAATGCTCGCAAAGTTACATCGGGTGTATCAAAACTTTATGCCTCTCGCGAACGAGAATGTTAACCATATAAAAACCTAAGGCCACAATTTATTACTATGTGTCTTACCTAACTCTAGAGAAACGCAAGCCGTGTCCAAGGCTGGCAACCCTCAGTGTTGCCCGCATGACGGTGTATTTACAAACCCAAGGAGTACAGAGGGACAGTTCAAATCTGTTAAAACGCCCACTAGGCGCGGAGGCGGCACTAGAACGAGTTTGTACTGTATAAAAAACTGTCAATTTGTATAAAAACTGTAGCATATATCGTTGTAATTGGGGTAGTAAAGTTATTACAATAAGTTATAATAATCGAACAGCCTGATGATCACTGTAGTCGGCCATTTTGTCTTTGTCTCCTCGCGCGCCGCCGCGCCACACCGAAAGCTTACATGTTCTTACTAACTAGGTATCATTAAATTTGTATGGCAACTAAGCGTTCAGTGACAACCACTGATATTATTTACATGTACAAGCAACCGACTGAGCGCGATCGAGCGCGGCTGAGCACTGTCGAACCTCGCCGAGCGAGATTGAGCATCGCCGGAACCCAGAGCGTGGTCGAGTGTTGAGCCACGTCGAACGCGCTCAGACTGGAAGCAGAAGTGAAGCCGGCATTTGGAGGACTCGATATTGTCGCAACAGTCTTCAATACTCAGTCGCTTTTCAATTAAACCAATTACTATGAAGTACTTTTGCCATTATTAATAATACTTTTTTTTTCATTTTTAATTTCATCACAATATCACCCAATGAGTAATTTCAACATTTTACCGCTAGACTAGGTCAAAGGTAAAATAGCAAACTCTCCATTGTCAGGAATGTTTCGTTAATACTGGATTGTGAATGCTCCAATTTATTAAAAAAAAATGCTTAATGGGATGGCGTCAAAGAATTAAATGCGTAGAGATTCGCAGACCGTTAAATGCGTAAAACAACATTTAAAGGTGCACCCCTATCGGACTCGACACATCTCCCTCTCCTAAACAGTTACAGAAAGAGATGAATAGTGTTCTCATGTGTTGGCAGGTACTACATCTTCCCACGTGAATCTGAACCCTATATATTTATAACAAGGCTCAAAACCACATGAAAAAGTTTGCATCCCTGGTTTAACGCATGATTCCGATAAGGATGCCTCAAAGTCGCAAATACTTTATACAACATGCAAAATGTTTGATTTCATTAGGACTTCATTCTCAGGCGATGATTTGGGGTGTACAGTAATATATTACAAGTCGACGTAGAACCAACAGCATAGTAACTAGCAACACGGCCTCAAAACAATATATAACAATATACATAATTAACAAATTGTCAACTTGGTGAACATAATTTCAACATGTATTATGAATAAATTTGCTTGTGAATACAAATATGCGAATTTCACTGTCCTAAACGCTTTTGCTATTCAAACATATTGAAAAAAAATATGGGCGCAAAAGTAATCTCGTCTCATAAAGGTGTCTTTTATAGCTGTTGAGGGCAGGACACCCGAAAAAATATTTAAATATAAAAATCAAGCTGATATGATGCTGTAGGTGTAGCTAAACAACCTCTTTAAGCTTTATTTTCTGTATCGTGTTTTTTTTTTCTGAGGAGTGCAATAAAGTTGTATTAGCAGCACAAAGCGTCCTCAGTTGAAGTCATTATTCATCAATCATCATTACGAACTAACATCGTAATATTCCTATCACCCTGATCATTATACATAACCGCTTAATTGCTGTGACAATTCTTGCTCAAGTATATCATTTAGCAAGATGCAATGATACATAGCAAGCAATCCTTGGCGATATTTTAATATGGCGACATTAGTTCGAGAAACGCGGACACTTTTATATAGTTTCCCCAGATAAATCACACAACAACAGACAAGTACATATATCCATGCATTGTATTGACTAGGGTAAAATAGTGAAATTCGATATTTGTATTTAACAGAATACACACGCAAAACATGATTTAAATAGTCAATTATTTATAAGCAGTTTTTTACGACACCGGTTGAACTCAACAAGTGTGGAAGAGAGCAAAACAATAAGTTTCATGATTAACTTTTCTTAAAATGAACTACTTTTATAATAACTTTTGACACAGGCCAGGCGGTACACGCGTGAGAGTCAAGGTGTAACGCCGAACATTCGTTACTAATAAAGAGTTAAAAGGACCGACCACATGGAAGCGTGGAATACCGCTGATTTTTGTACTCAAAATCACACATATATGGGGACATTCATTGAACCATTCATTAGTTAATGGTAGTTAATGGCCGTCACAAAACTGACGATCATTATCAGACACATACATTAATCATTGGGTTAAAAAAATCTTGAATTCAAGCCTCGGTCGCACCGAATAGACAAAAGGCGACAAAAAAATGTGTACAGGATTCTGATTCACGAAAGGTTAAGTTATGAAACCGACTATTTCAATATTATCGAACCGCGATTAAAATGGGATTGGCGGTGACAGTTTTGTCATATAAATAGGTACGTCAGTTACAACTACGTCGGTGGAGTGTTAACTTGCCTAAAGTGCGCTCGCACTTTTGCGAGAAAGATAGGGGTACGTAAGCCACTTGAGAGCGCACCAGAGAGTAGAAGGACAACACTCTAGTAACATTAACTTTTTTATATCAAAACCATACACAGTCGTTGTCGGTCAAGACGTCATCATCATATAAATACGTCAAAGTTTAGACGACCTGACAGCTATTCCAATCCCAAACAGCGGTTGAGTATATAGTTTAAATTATTTGATCTGAGCTGATCTAAGTTATCTTCAAAACTGTGGCATTAATGTCCAACAATACCTATTAAGTGCTTGGCGCGTGTCTTTTTTTTACAAAAAAAAAAGGTTGTTGCCGCATAAAATGTTCATTGAATAATGAACTCTATTATCGTAATCAGTGGATTCAAAATGGGCTAATAAGATAAAATACCTGCTCACAGCGAGCTAGGTATGAACAATATACATGTTGCTTCATTGTTTGTTAGTTTATTTTGAATCCTTTGCTAGGACGATGAGAGTTCATTACTGTATGAACATTTTATGTGGTGTTAACCTTTTTTTTTGCAAAAAAATGGCACGCAATAGGTATTGTTTGACACGAATGCCATTGTTTTAAAGATCAGCTCAGTTGAAATCATTTAAACTATACAAGTTAAATCAGTTTTGCCAGTGCAAGTTAAATGTATATCCCCACGATGTGGTCGTTCCTCAACTGTCTGCCCCGGCAGACAAGTAAGGTTACCTATAATAGTTGGTAATGTTATATGTGTTGGTCGTCGTGATGCCTACTCGATGCTGTTGGTGGTGTCGTTGACGTCGTCGAAGGACTCGTCCCCGGAGCCCGGCCCCGCCCCCTGCCCCTGTCCCGACCCCGGCGCCAGCGACGAGCGCTTCATGCGCGACGAGGAGGACCCGCTCGAGAGCCCGATGGGACCGCCGCCCCGTCTGTTCACATACATTATACAACTATTATCATCCGTGGGACCGCCCCGGCTTGCCGCCTCATCAACACAAATATTGTTAGTGGAATTAAGCGAAGTGTGTGAAGGTATAACCGCTCGGCCACGACTCTGGTCTTAAGCGACCTGCGACCAACGTTTTATCTGTTCATTGCGCGGTCGAGACGCGCAACGCACTGTGGTTAGTTGATGGGATCACGCGCAATGAACAGATAAAACGCTGGTCGCAGGTTGCTTGAGACCAGAGTCGTGGCCGAGCGGTTAAGGCTGGGTCACAATTTAAAGCGATGCACGTGAGAGCGTGATGTCGCGCTCTGATCACTCGCTCCTATGTACCTATAGCGCACCGCTATCGATCGAAATCGTGTCGCAGTCGTAAAACCTTTTTGTAGAATTTGCACGACAATTTACAGATTCTTCAAACGAACTACAAATCGTAACTGTAGTTTCAGAGTTGAAACCTCTAATAATAATAATATAATATAATAATATTTGCGGACAATCTTACACAAATCAACCTAGTCCCAAACTAAGCAAAGCTTGTACTATGGGTACTAGACGACGATATGGATACTTATATAGAGAAATAAATACTTAAATACATAGAAAACATCCATGACTCAGGAACAAATATTCGAGCTCATCACACAAAGAAATGCCCTTACCGGGATTCGAACCCAGGACCTCTTGCTTCGTAGGCAGGGTCACTACCAACTAGGCTAATAGGGCGGCCATATTTGATTTTAAAACTGCTACCAAGGCTTATTATTAGCCATATTTATGTCGAATGTCATGAAACAATAACTAATTCCAAGAAAAAACGAAGACAAAAACTAACCTAGTTTACACTAAGTTTAGGAGTATTCGTTAGTCTAATTACATTAAAACCGACTCGCCGCGTCACGCCGTTTGTCACTGCGACAAATGTATGGACATCAAGTTTGACCATATTCACGGGTGCGCCGCCACGTAGTCTCAAATCGGGAAGCGGACGCATTCACGATGGCTCCAATTGACTTGGCGCCGTGGCGGGTATATTTGCACGATGAACTTTGCTTTGACATGCACGACGCTTCTTTCGGATGGCGCATTGGCACGTCGCGCTGGCTTTACACCCGTTTATTTGGACAGATTTTGGCGCGGCCCCATTCAGCTAGTTGGAGCGATCGTGAATAACCACCTTAATAAGAAAGTTATGACAAGTCGCAGTCACGTATATTCGACTTGTTTGATAGAGAGATGAAACCCAAACAACACAATAAGATGGGTTCTCCCCATGAAGTGATCATGGAAATCATGGAATCAAACAACGGCACAACAAACATTCTTATTGCTAAATGAATGCATTTAAATGTCAAGAAATATCGGAATAACAGGGAACCTTCCAAATATTCAACTGGGCAACAAAATGGGCAACTGAAATTATAACTAGGTTAGAATAAGCCTAAGCCTGTATTATATATTTGTATTTTAATTCTGATTCGAATAAAGTAGTATTCGTGCTCAATTTATGAATTTTATTAGTTTAGCGCAAACTAAGTGATGTGAGTGACTAAACAAAATAAAAATAACATAAAAAAGTTTTGTAAGTAGGTATTGTAGTCCGGAATATTTGAGGCAAGTCTTTCCTCGCGTACAACACCTTCGGTCGCGTACGAAACCGCAAGTTCGTAACCAGTTTTTTTTTATTATTTGTACGAAAGTAGTTGCGATCGAAGAATTCTTCTCCCTTGTTGGAAACCCGTTACGATCGCAAACCACTAGATAGGTTAGGTTCATTCTGTAGCTTCACATGCCCGAAGGGCAAATAGACTAGAAATAGGAGCCCCGGAGAGCGGGTCTCCGTCGAGATACGAAAAAAAAATCGTAACTGGTTTCGTATAAAGAATAAAAGATCTTCCATCGCAACTAGTTTCGTACAAAAAATAAAAATCCTTCGATCGTAACTGGTTACGAACTTGCGGTTTCGTACGCGGCCGAAGGGCGTACAAAACAACTACGTGTGAAAGGATTTTGTTATTCCCGATTTATCGTTTGCCAACTCTATTGCCGGAACAGGCATCTGCCCCATTCTAAACTGTATTGTTAGAAAGGGACAGATGGTCTGTTCTCGTAATAGTTACTGGCAAGCGCGTTACATGATAATGGTCCTGTTGTCGGTGAACGTAAGCTGTTATTGAACATATGCGTAAGCTTAGACATAGAACGTTATGCTGGATCGGCAATTGTTTCAGGCAAAACTTAGAAGAGTTTAAGTATAGTGTCAATCAACTTTTTGTAGTAGGTTTTTCTGTACCGTTCGATATGAAAAAATATGTCAGTCTCTTACAAAAAAAATTGAAATATGGACTTCTAGCATGCAAGATGGCCCATAAAAAAGGGGTTATCAACTTTTTTCACTGTTAGAAGTTGCCATGGTTACTTTATTACACTGAGATTTTATGGTTTTAATTAGGTACACCTGTTTGTTGAATCTAAACCCCGTTTTTATGCCATCGTCTTAGCATGTTAAAGTCCATGTCGCAACAACTTAAACACTGTAGTTTTTCTCCTGGCTAACGGGGCAGAATAACCACAAGAAACAGTTGACTGACCCAACCATTACACTGCGGCCAAAAACTAATAATGCCGTACGGTCAACCAATTTGATTCCAAGGCCACCGTAGAACCCTGTCATTTTAACTGCTACCCCGTATACTAGTAACCCGTATTGACATAGCATTTACAACGGCAAGGTTCTATGATGGCCTAGGAATCAAATAGGTTGACTGTACATTGTCACCGTAGGTACGACATTTCTTGTGCCCGGCTACAGTATAACACTATCCAAGTGTTGCCAAGTAACTGGGTCCAGCACAAGCCGTGGTTATCCGCGCGGCAAGCTTTAATCACCATAAGTAAGTAAGTCTTACTGTACGTACTCCGCAGCCTACTCGGAGACAGACTCGTCGCGCGAAGGTCTACACACAACACACTTTATTATACATTTATGTACATTAGGTAGCCATTGCAAAAAAGTGCACATTGAATCATGTGGTATAGGGTTAAATCACCAGTAGCCTATTTCATGGATTTACTTTCATACAGTACAAATGGAAAATTTACAACTCGAAATAGGGAACATTACTGCAATGTTCTGCCGCCAGAGGCAGCACTACCACTAATATCCAGTATTATAAGGAATATACGGATTCACACACACATGCACAATTGATTGTCAAATGAGTGACAAGGATGCTTGCATAGACAATACCGCAAGTGGGAACGTGATACAATGTCAACGCTGCAAGTGTCGCCACCTACGAAGAGTTTTGCGTAATGTTCCCTATTATTGATCGAATCTGAATAGTGTCCATTTCAAAATACTCGACAAGGAAAAGTGACCAGCGTGAATAACGGTAATATTTAAATACGTCCTAAAAGTCAAATTGACATACTAAAGAAATGCGCCCATATGCACCCGAAAACTTGACCAATTGCAATCTTAAATAATTAATTCTGAATGAATAATGAAATAGTCGATTTTCATATTAAATTTTGATATTAATCTAAATTAGACAACATCCACTTTGCACGTATTTGAATATGAACCTACTGGACAAAATTCCATTTGGGCTAGATACATTTTAAACAAGAAAAAAAAATTCGTAAAAAATTATAGACTCAATTTTAACCAAATTTATTTTTGTGGTATTACTTTTGGTCCGATTTCATAATGGTCATTTCATGTTGACGACTTTCAATTTGTACCGAATGACAGTAAATCCGTTTCATGAAACTACAGATTACAATTGTATAAGTCTAAAGAGGGAACTCAGATCACATGGCCAATAGTTAAACTTGTAAAATTGTATCCTGTAGCTTCGTAAAATGTGATCTAAATGGATTATTGGTTGAACGCGCTGAAATAGGGGTCAATATTTAAAAAAAAAACATTCAATCACATTTTTTGCAAATGGGGTTTGTTATTAGATTACTAGGTAAGTTCTGGTGTTGTTTAGAAGAACTGTATCCCGCACCTATGTTATACAAACAAGTAAAAATCATTAATACCTGTCTGTATCAGGAGCATTATGATTACAAATCGATTAATGAATGATAAATTTCTAAACAATAAGAAGAAATAGTAACAAAGATATAGCTCAAAGAAGAAGAATAAGAAGCAGAAAGTTTTGTGTAGTTTGTTATATGTGCATGTGCAGACTGTAAATATAAGCTAAAATGTCTGTGAAAGGGCCATATCCTCTTCAGGCCGCAAACTAAAATAAAATATAAATATATTGAATTACAAACGCTAGTATCTGAAGTTTGTTTTTTTCGTATATCAAACCACGATAAACAAATGCAACTCTCTTCCATTAAAATTCGACTTTCATGCCATTCAACCATCTTGTTATTTCTACAGGAACACATAGTAAATAATAGTACTGACGCATAGGTTTTTTTTATACTACGACTGTGGCAAACAAGCTTACGGCCCGCCTGATGTTAAGCAGTTACCGTAGCCTATGGAAACTTGTGACTCCAGAACAATCACAAGCGCGTTGCCGACCCTTTATTGACACTTGAGGATTCGCTGTGTGTGGTCCTTTGTCTAACAAAAGCGATGTTTGACAACTAGACAATTCTAATCACGGCATCCCGCACGCGCGCGCTCGCCGCGTGACACGAGCTCTTTCGTTCCTAGTGCGATCGGGTATATTCACAGAACACTATATACTATAGAATGGCGATGTGGGCGTGGCACGTGCGCCACTAGAGTGTGAGCATGCGCTCAAGCTTTCCTACCAACGCCACCCTCACGCCGTGTTGTTGTAGACAACGTGGAGGCGACGAGGTGGCGACACCGGTCCCGATGGAAATCGCGCGCCATACCACTTCTAAAGTATTTAGTATTCTATGGGTATATGTATATCTCGGAGGTGTGCGAGTGCCGAGCTTAGGGTGGTATTCCACTTGTCCCAGATCTTTGTCCAATGTGCATTGCGTCTCCCATTTTACAAGCTTTATATTAACTTGCAATGTATATTATCTACGCACATATCATTAGTGCTCTAAAATGCGTTCGGAAACCGTAGGAAATGACCAGCATTATTGCAACCAATTTTACTATGACAACTTTCTTGTCTGTGGTAGTGGGTAAAATCTGTACTTTAATGTTATTACAGGACAGATTTTTGTATCGTTACGAGTTTAAATTTGGAACAGCTGTCAAAGCGTATTTGTCATGCTACATCAGTCAACCTCAGTACTTTTTGTACCGTGACCGACTGAAACAGCAAGACACGTTCGTACGTTTCCGTGAAAAAACGATGGGAAACCATTATGCACTACATCTGTAATATGTTACACTACTTTATCTACCCACATATTATAAATCCTCAATGATGTGTTCGGGAACCATTAGAATAACCGCCATTGCCCCGCCATGGCCGACTAGATTTCAAATCATGACCAACTAGATTTCCATAATAACATCGATATCGATGTTATTATGATTTTTATCTATCCAAATATCATAAACCCTCCATGATGCGTTCAAGAACCGCACATTATGACCACCATAAAAACAAACTGTTTCGTTAGAACAAATCTCTTATCTGTGAAAATGTTATTATTGGTAAATAATAACATCGATTTCGATAATATTATTTCACTCAAATTTCGAACATCTCTGAAAACAAAGAAATTTGATTCGACCTCTATTCTAATATCAGTCGAGATGACGTTTAGTTCGTAATTAATTGTCAGTTTGCATACAAATTTGACAAGTGTCGCACGTAAGTAAGATATCGAATTATATGATAGTTGGAGCCTGACTCTAGTTTGTCTCTGAATTTAAAAAAAACTATGACAGCTGCCAGAAAACAACGCCGCAATGCCGGTCATACTATGCGGCTCCTGAATGCATCATAGAGGCGTATGATATGTGGATAGATTAATTAGTGTATGTAACTGTACATAATTAGGCATTAAAACACTCGTGTGATCCCACACTCGAGTTTAATGCCCTTCATGATGTACAGTCACATAAACTACTATTCATACATTATAATAACACTGGCTCAGATAAAACGCTGATGTTATGTTACTGGTTGCAATAATGGTGGTCATTATATATCGTTTCCGAACACATTATAGAGGATTTATGACATGGGTGTAGATAAACTACTATTTATACCTAACTATGTAACGTTCGGGTGGAATCTTGCAACTCAATTTTGAAATGATATCTTCAACCGATTGAACTGAAATTTTGGGTAAAGGTATTTGGTTGGATGACAATTTAATATCAAATCATGGTACCATCGAGCCTATCTGATGATGGAGACAAGATGGCCATGGGAATTCAGTACTTAACCGACGTAACCCCGTTGAGTTTCGGCTCGTTAGAATCGTCTGATGACGGTACACAGAAAAGTACGGACGGCAATAAAATCTTGAACCAAATATGAAATTTTTGAGAGAAACTTATTTTTAAGCAAAATGTGTCGCAAATACAAATTGGACAGATATCTTGGACAAGCGGCATACCACCCTTGGCCAAAGCAGCCGGCCTGGGTCCATGGTCCATGTCTAGTGGTCGTCGTGTGTGTAACTCACCGCAGCTTGTTGCGCAGGTTGTTGCACTCGCGCGTGAGCGTCTCGTGCGTCTCGAGTATGTCCTCGAGCTCGCGCTGCGCCTTGCGCTTGCCGACCTTCTCGCGCTGCACCTCCTCTTCCGCCTCGTCGAGCTGGGTCCATGGTCCATGTCTAGTGGTCGTCGTGTGTGTAACTCACCGCAGCTTGTTGCGCAGGTTGTTGCACTCGCGCGTGAGCGTCTCGTGCGTCTCGAGTATGTCCTCGAGCTCGCGCTGCGCCTTGCGCTTGCCGACCTTCTCGCGCTGCACCTCCTCTTCCGCCTCGTCGAGCTGGGTCCATGGTCCATGTCTAGTGGTCGTCGTGTGTGTAACTCACCGCAGCTTGTTGCGCAGGTTGTTGCACTCGCGCGTGAGCGTCTCGTGCGTCTCGAGTATGTCCTCGAGCTCGCGCTGCGCCTTGCGCTTGCCGACCTTCTCGCGCTGCACCTCCTCTTCCGCCTCGTCGAGCTGGGTCCATGGTCCATGTCTAGTGGTCGTCGTGTGTGTAACTCACCGCAGCTTGTTGCGCAGGTTGTTGCACTCGCGCGTGAGCGTCTCGTGCGTCTCGAGTATGTCCTCGAGCTCGCGCTGCGCCTTGCGCTTGCCGACCTTCTCGCGCTGCACCTCCTCTTCCGCCTCGTCGAGCTGGGTCCATGGTCCATGTCTAGTGGTCGTCGTGTGTGTAACTCACCGCAGCTTGTTGCGCAGGTTGTTGCACTCGCGCGTGAGCGTCTCGTGCGTCTCGAGTATGTCCTCGAGCTCGCGCTGCGCCTTGCGCTTGCCGACCTTCTCGCGCTGCACCTCCTCTTCCGCCTCGTCGAGCTGGGTCCATGGTCCATGTCTAGTGGTCGTCGTGTGTGTAACTCACCGCAGCTTGTTGCGCAGGTTGTTGCACTCGCGCGTGAGCGTCTCGTGCGTCTCGAGTATGTCCTCGAGCTCGCGCTGCGCCTTGCGCTTGCCGACCTTCTCGCGCTGCACCTCCTCTTCCGCCTCGTCGAGCTGGCGCTTTAGTGCTTTCACGCGGTTGTTCATCTGTAACACGAGCGTTATTGGTAAAAGTCCGCAGACAGAGAGCGAGCGAGTGTTCAAAGTAAGAGGTAGTCTTAGATAGTATCTGAATAAACGCGACTTACGCGACAAACGATCGACAGCCTGCCTGTTTCTGGCCAGGCGTCCCTATACAGAACCAACCTGTAGATAGCCCTGTGCTTGGCTTACAAGTGAACCTTTGGCGTGTGGCTTTTGTCGCTTTTGGAAGCGACATGGTTGGACAATCGTTGGGGTTTTAGTGGGAAGTCTGGGCTTCTAGGCCGGACGGTGTCTAGGCAAACGCAAACTAGGCAAAAAAGGGTCCAATTGGCGGCCGCACATTGAGACACTAGCGGCTGCACCCAGCTACCAGTGGCCGCGACTATTGACGGAGTGTATGGGCTTGACTGGACCACGAGTGGTCGCGTTTAGGCCGCTTGTGTGTATCGTATAGCATCGGCGCACACCCAGCGTTCGAGTGAGCCACAAGCTGCAGGAATGGCTCGCGCTTGCGACTACTTACCGGCGGCTAGTGACTGTGAAGTACGGCCTGCTTATAGTCATCAAAAATTAGGATGGGCCAAGTACGTAACCTAGCTTAGTGTGTGGTATTACCTTCTCTATCTGCTCCTTGTACTGGTCGGCGTGCCTGCGCTCCTCGTCGAGCTGCAGCGCGAGCTCCTTCATCTTCTTGTCGAGCTTGCGCGACGCCTTCTGCTGGGCGAGCCGCTCGCGGGACTCGGCTTCCAGCTGTTCCTCCAGGTTAGCCACCTTCAGCTCTAGGGAGGTGATCAAGCCCTACAAATAAAAAGGTATATTTATAACTATTCATTATATGACAATATTTTTACAGAATTTGGAAAGTTTGGGTTTATTTTACTCCAAATCATAAGCTCTCTCGAATCGGATAAAGATACAATACAATACAAATACTCTTTATTGCACACCTTAAAACTTGAATAATAGCAGTTTATGTGACTGTACATAATGAAGGGCATTTAACACGAGCGAGGGTTTATGAAAAGATCGTCAGCGAGTTTCATAATAGGATTACTAGAGTGTTTTAATGTCTAATTATGTACAGTTACATACACTACTTTATCTACCCACATATCATATATCCTCTATAATGCGTTCGGAAACAGTATATAATGACCACTATTATTGCAACCAGTAACGTAACATCAGCGTTTTATCCGTACCAGTGTTATTATAATGTATGTATGAAAAATATCTGGTTGGTCATGATTTGAAATCTAGTCGGCCATGGCGGTGCAATGGCGGTTATTCGAATGGTTTCCGAATACATCATTGAGGATTTATAATATGTGGGTAGACAAAGTAGTGTATGTAACTGTACCTAATTAGACATTAACGCATTCACTGCCACCGACGCGTATGTGCGTTCCAGTGACTTTCACCGTGTGCCATCGACGCACAGACGCGTTCGTAATTACGTAAAGTGCATTACATAAAGTACATTTTAAAAAGTGTGGCACCTGGCGAATGCCCAGGAAAAGGAGGTGGCAGTGAATGCGTTAAAACACTCGTGTGATCCTATTATGAAACACACTGACGCTCTTTTCATAAACCCACGCTCGTGTTTAATGCCCTTCATTATGCACAGTCACATAAACTACTATTATGATATTGGTGTCGATAAACACTTAAAAATAGAGAAAAATAAATTAATAGAAGATTAGATAAAAAATATCCCCAATTTTTTTTGTTTTCATACATTTTGTACACACCACATAGCAGAAACATGATTCAGAAGAAACCAAAAATTTCCAAACTCTAAAAAAGAAGTATAACACTAAACATATTGACCATTAGCCAGAATTTAGTATTTTTTTTTACTTAACTTTCTAAAATAATGTTCAAACTAATGAAAAATTTACGTAAACCAGGCCCTGGGTACTGATAATTAATTAAAAAAGACGCATATACCTCCAATAAGTTCGCACTAAGTACATCAACTACCAGGTAAACTTTACCTTATATAGGTTATAGGTTGTACGCGGGCTGGGTTTCCGCAACTCGACGTCATAAATGCGCCTATTTTGCGTAGGGGTTTTGGCACTACTGTTATTCGTGCCAACCCAGTTCCACCAGGAAGCCTAGCAGACCCTTTATGTTGCCCCGGTGTTGCTCGGTGCTTTGCCCTGTATTCGGCCACGCCAGGACATGTCAGGATGACGTGGGCGGCTGTCTCGTCCTCTTCCATGCAGGCTCTGCAGAGGGGACTGTCTTTACCTTGGTCTTGGTCCTCTGCGCCGTCTCCAGTTCAGCCAGTTTGGCCTTCAGCTCCTTGTTCTGTCGCTCCAGCACGAGTTTGCCGCTCTCCAGTTTTTGAGTGGCGGACTTCTCCGTGCCCAGCTCCATGGTCACTTGGTCGATTTGGTTCTGAAAACGAATGTGATATAGTGAGGAGAGTAACAGCTCGGCCGAGCCTCAAGGGGGTGCCTTGATTCGAGTCGATTCGCGAAAACCACGCCCCCTTGACAGAGACACGCGTATGTCTTCCGCGCACGCGAAAACAGATGCAACACTCTTCGGGAATGGCTTTTTAGGACATATTTCGATAAATACCTAACTTAGTGAAGTTTTATTCATATTTCAATATGATATAAAGGGTCCACGGAAAGAACATGTCTAGTGACATTTTTTTTTCAAAATGAGATTGCGTAACTAGACATATTTTTTACGTGGACCCTTCATATTATTTGTTATTCGTCAATAAAGATGATGGTGTATTATTTTATAGTTATTATTTATTTTATGAATTTAATTAATGAAGATGAGTATGAGTAAAAAAATAATTTTAATGCTTACAACGACTGCATAGCTCACTTTAGCCTGATGATAACAGAGCCTGATGATATCATAAAACTTCCCATTACAATTTTCAAAATGACATAGGTATTACAGGTTTGTAATTTTACTATGGAATACGCTATGGCTACTAATATGATACGATATTGTGTCTATAATTGTTTTTTTTTTTTTGAAAATTATGATCTTGAAAACTTTTAAGAAATAGGGCCCCAGCTGTTGCTAGCTTCTTCAGCGTTAGCAGAAATTTGTCTAGTTTAGGTCAAGTTTTATAACAGAATAGTATACTACAGTTAGTTACCTGTGCCTTCCTAAGGCGGTCGTTGAGAATCTCGTTGTTGGATTGTTCCTCGTCTAGGTCTTCCTCGAGCGCCGCTATCCGCGCCTCCAAGCGTTTCTTCTCGTCGACTAGAAGTGTACCCTGGACAAAAAAAAGTTCATTAAAATAATTCGAATGAAATCACTGAAGAAGGGTGTGCTCGTAAAAAAGGAGTTTAAAATGACAAGAACATCCCCCACCTTTGGTGGAAATATATCTATAAAATTGCAGTATTAAAAGCGACAAGGAGATACCAAGTAAACCATTAGTGGTCATTACGAACCCAGGAAAATGTAATCTTTCGGCCGCCATTTTCAACTTTTTGGTCAGTAGTCGGATAGCAGTCAAAATCTGACATCCTAGAATCTAGTGGCGTCTTGGTGAGTGAGCTCGCACTGCGCAAATTAGAAAAAGGAGGGTAGAATTTTTCGTCGCATCACAGTGTCGGTTATGCTAGCCCCACTGTTACGGACCGGCAACGACATTGCGACCCCAACTAACCAAAGCGCGTTGCGCGTCTCGACAGCGCTATGAACAGATAAAACACTTCATCATCATCATCATCATCATATCAGCCGAAAGACGTCCACTGCTGGCTGGACATATGCCTCCCCTAAAGAGTGCCACAGTGGCTTGTCCTGCGCCACCCGCATCCAGCGGACTCCCGCGACCTTTACCAGGTCATCAGTCCACCTTGTGGGGGGGGGCTAACCACGCCGCGCCTTCCAGTACGTGGTCGCCACTCGAGAACCTTTTCGCCCCAACGGCCATCGGTTCTACGTGCAATGTGCCTCGCCCACTGCCACTTAAGTTTAGCGATTCGGAGTATATAAAACACTTGCCGCGCCGCAATTGGCGCAATGTCGTAGCCGGGCCGTTATGTAGTAATGTTTACCTTGCTGGTGGTGTTATTGAGTTCGTCCATGAGATCGTCCCGCTCGGCCTCGGCCTGCCGCCGCGCGCGCTCGGCCCCGGCCAGCTCCTCGGCGTGCTGCAGGGCCTCGGCCTCGAGCGCAATGTCGTAGCCGGGCCGTTATGTAGTAATGTTTACCTTGCTGGTGGTGTTATTGAGTTCGTCCATGAGATCGTCCCGCTCGGCCTCGGCCTGCCGCCGCGCGCGCTCGGCCCCGGCCAGCTCCTCGGCGTGCTGCAGGGCCTCGGCCTCGAGCGCAATGTCGTAGCCGGGCCGTTATGTAGTAATGTTTACCTTGCTGGTGGTGTTATTGAGTTCGTCCATGAGATCGTCCCGCTCGGCCTCGGCCTGCCGCCGCGCGCGCTCGGCCCCGGCCAGCTCCTCGGCGTGCTGCAGGGCCTCGGCCTCGAGCGCAATGTCGTAGCCGGGCCGTTATGTAGTAATGTTTACCTTGCTGGTGGTGTTATTGAGTTCGTCCATGAGATCGTCCCGCTCGGCCTCGGCCTGCCGCCGCGCGCGCTCGGCCCCGGCCAGCTCCTCGGCGTGCTGCAGGGCCTCGGCCTCGAGCGCAATGTCGTAGCCGGGCCGTTATGTAGTAATGTTTACCTTGCTGGTGGTGTTATTGAGTTCGTCCATGAGATCGTCCCGCTCGGCCTCGGCCTGCCGCCGCGCGCGCTCGGCCCCGGCCAGCTCCTCGGCGTGCTGCAGGGCCTCGGCCTCGAGCGCAATGTCGTAGCCGGGCCGTTATGTAGTAATGTTTACCTTGCTGGTGGTGTTATTGAGTTCGTCCATGAGATCGTCCCGCTCGGCCTCGGCCTGCCGCCGCGCGCGCTCGGCCCCGGCCAGCTCCTCGGCGTGCTGCAGGGCCTCGGCCTCGAGCGCAATGTCGTAGCCGGGCCGTTATGTAGTAATGTTTACCTTGCTGGTGGTGTTATTGAGTTCGTCCATGAGATCGTCCCGCTCGGCCTCGGCCTGCCGCCGCGCGCGCTCGGCCCCGGCCAGCTCCTCGGCGTGCTGCAGGGCCTCGGCCTCGAGCGCAATGTCGTAGCCGGGCCGTTATGTAGTAATGTTTACCTTGCTGGTGGTGTTATTGAGTTCGTCCATGAGATCGTCCCGCTCGGCCTCGGCCTGCCGCCGCGCGCGCTCGGCCCCGGCCAGCTCCTCGGCGTGCTGCAGGGCCTCGGCCTCGAGCGCAATGTCGTAGCCGGGCCGTTATGTAGTAATGTTTACCTTGCTGGTGGTGTTATTGAGTTCGTCCATGAGATCGTCCCGCTCGGCCTCGGCCTGCCGCCGCGCGCGCTCGGCCCCGGCCAGCTCCTCGGCGTGCTGCAGGGCCTCGGCCTCGAGCGCAATGTCGTAGCCGGGCCGTTATGTAGTAATGTTTACCTTGCTGGTGGTGTTATTGAGTTCGTCCATGAGATCGTCCCGCTCGGCCTCGGCCTGCCGCCGCGCGCGCTCGGCCCCGGCCAGCTCCTCGGCGTGCTGCAGGGCCTCGGCCTCGAGCGCAATGTCGTAGCCGGGCCGTTATGTAGTAATGTTTACCTTGCTGGTGGTGTTATTGAGTTCGTCCATGAGATCGTCCCGCTCGGCCTCGGCCTGCCGCCGCGCGCGCTCGGCCCCGGCCAGCTCCTCGGCGTGCTGCAGGGCCTCGGCCTCGAGCGCAATGTCGTAGCCGGGCCGTTATGTAGTAATGTTTACCTTGCTGGTGGTGTTATTGAGTTCGTCCATGAGATCGTCCCGCTCGGCCTCGGCCTGCCGCCGCGCGCGCTCGGCCCCGGCCAGCTCCTCGGCGTGCTGCAGGGCCTCGGCCTCGAGCGCAATGTCGTAGCCGGGCCGTTATGTAGTAATGTTTACCTTGCTGGTGGTGTTATTGAGTTCGTCCATGAGATCGTCCCGCTCGGCCTCGGCCTGCCGCCGCGCGCGCTCGGCCCCGGCCAGCTCCTCGGCGTGCTGCAGGGCCTCGGCCTCGAGCGCAATGTCGTAGCCGGGCCGTTATGTAGTAATGTTTACCTTGCTGGTGGTGTTATTGAGTTCGTCCATGAGATCGTCCCGCTCGGCCTCGGCCTGCCGCCGCGCGCGCTCGGCCCCGGCCAGCTCCTCGGCGTGCTGCAGGGCCTCGGCCTCGAGCGCAATGTCGTAGCCGGGCCGTTATGTAGTAATGTTTACCTTGCTGGTGGTGTTATTGAGTTCGTCCATGAGATCGTCCCGCTCGGCCTCGGCCTGCCGCCGCGCGCGCTCGGCCCCGGCCAGCTCCTCGGCGTGCTGCAGGGCCTCGGCCTCGAGCGCAATGTCGTAGCCGGGCCGTTATGTAGTAATGTTTACCTTGCTGGTGGTGTTATTGAGTTCGTCCATGAGATCGTCCCGCTCGGCCTCGGCCTGCCGCCGCGCGCGCTCGGCCCCGGCCAGCTCCTCGGCGTGCTGCAGGGCCTCGGCCTCGAGCGCAATGTCGTAGCCGGGCCGTTATGTAGTAATGTTTACCTTGCTGGTGGTGTTATTGAGTTCGTCCATGAGATCGTCCCGCTCGGCCTCGGCCTGCCGCCGCGCGCGCTCGGCCCCGGCCAGCTCCTCGGCGTGCTGCAGGGCCTCGGCCTCGAGCGCAATGTCGTAGCCGGGCCGTTATGTAGTAATGTTTACCTTGCTGGTGGTGTTATTGAGTTCGTCCATGAGATCGTCCCGCTCGGCCTCGGCCTGCCGCCGCGCGCGCTCGGCCCCGGCCAGCTCCTCGGCGTGCTGCAGGGCCTCGGCCTCGAGCGCAATGTCGTAGCCGGGCCGTTATGTAGTAATGTTTACCTTGCTGGTGGTGTTATTGAGTTCGTCCATGAGATCGTCCCGCTCGGCCTCGGCCTGCCGCCGCGCGCGCTCGGCCCCGGCCAGCTCCTCGGCGTGCTGCAGGGCCTCGGCCTCGAGCGCAATGTCGTAGCCGGGCCGTTATGTAGTAATGTTTACCTTGCTGGTGGTGTTATTGAGTTCGTCCATGAGATCGTCCCGCTCGGCCTCGGCCTGCCGCCGCGCGCGCTCGGCCCCGGCCAGCTCCTCGGCGTGCTGCAGGGCCTCGGCCTCGAGCGCAATGTCGTAGCCGGGCCGTTATGTAGTAATGTTTACCTTGCTGGTGGTGTTATTGAGTTCGTCCATGAGATCGTCCCGCTCGGCCTCGGCCTGCCGCCGCGCGCGCTCGGCCCCGGCCAGCTCCTCGGCGTGCTGCAGGGCCTCGGCCTCGAGCGCAATGTCGTAGCCGGGCCGTTATGTAGTAATGTTTACCTTGCTGGTGGTGTTATTGAGTTCGTCCATGAGATCGTCCCGCTCGGCCTCGGCCTGCCGCCGCGCGCGCTCGGCCCCGGCCAGCTCCTCGGCGTGCTGCAGGGCCTCGGCCTCGAGCGCAATGTCGTAGCCGGGCCGTTATGTAGTAATGTTTACCTTGCTGGTGGTGTTATTGAGTTCGTCCATGAGATCGTCCCGCTCGGCCTCGGCCTGCCGCCGCGCGCGCTCGGCCCCGGCCAGCTCCTCGGCGTGCTGCAGGGCCTCGGCCTCGAGCGCAATGTCGTAGCCGGGCCGTTATGTAGTAATGTTTACCTTGCTGGTGGTGTTATTGAGTTCGTCCATGAGATCGTCCCGCTCGGCCTCGGCCTGCCGCCGCGCGCGCTCGGCCCCGGCCAGCTCCTCGGCGTGCTGCAGGGCCTCGGCCTCGAGCGCAATGTCGTAGCCGGGCCGTTATGTAGTAATGTTTACCTTGCTGGTGGTGTTATTGAGTTCGTCCATGAGATCGTCCCGCTCGGCCTCGGCCTGCCGCCGCGCGCGCTCGGCCCCGGCCAGCTCCTCGGCGTGCTGCAGGGCCTCGGCCTCGAGCGCAATGTCGTAGCCGGGCCGTTATGTAGTAATGTTTACCTTGCTGGTGGTGTTATTGAGTTCGTCCATGAGATCGTCCCGCTCGGCCTCGGCCTGCCGCCGCGCGCGCTCGGCCCCGGCCAGCTCCTCGGCGTGCTGCAGGGCCTCGGCCTCGAGCGCAATGTCGTAGCCGGGCCGTTATGTAGTAATGTTTACCTTGCTGGTGGTGTTATTGAGTTCGTCCATGAGATCGTCCCGCTCGGCCTCGGCCTGCCGCCGCGCGCGCTCGGCCCCGGCCAGCTCCTCGGCGTGCTGCAGGGCCTCGGCCTCGAGCGCAATGTCGTAGCCGGGCCGTTATGTAGTAATGTTTACCTTGCTGGTGGTGTTATTGAGTTCGTCCATGAGATCGTCCCGCTCGGCCTCGGCCTGCCGCCGCGCGCGCTCGGCCCCGGCCAGCTCCTCGGCGTGCTGCAGGGCCTCGGCCTCGAGCGCAATGTCGTAGCCGGGCCGTTATGTAGTAATGTTTACCTTGCTGGTGGTGTTATTGAGTTCGTCCATGAGATCGTCCCGCTCGGCCTCGGCCTGCCGCCGCGCGCGCTCGGCCCCGGCCAGCTCCTCGGCGTGCTGCAGGGCCTCGGCCTCGAGCGCAATGTCGTAGCCGGGCCGTTATGTAGTAATGTTTACCTTGCTGGTGGTGTTATTGAGTTCGTCCATGAGATCGTCCCGCTCGGCCTCGGCCTGCCGCCGCGCGCGCTCGGCCCCGGCCAGCTCCTCGGCGTGCTGCAGGGCCTCGGCCTCGAGCGCAATGTCGTAGCCGGGCCGTTATGTAGTAATGTTTACCTTGCTGGTGGTGTTATTGAGTTCGTCCATGAGATCGTCCCGCTCGGCCTCGGCCTGCCGCCGCGCGCGCTCGGCCCCGGCCAGCTCCTCGGCGTGCTGCAGGGCCTCGGCCTCGAGCGCAATGTCGTAGCCGGGCCGTTATGTAGTAATGTTTACCTTGCTGGTGGTGTTATTGAGTTCGTCCATGAGATCGTCCCGCTCGGCCTCGGCCTGCCGCCGCGCGCGCTCGGCCCCGGCCAGCTCCTCGGCGTGCTGCAGGGCCTCGGCCTCGAGCGCAATGTCGTAGCCGGGCCGTTATGTAGTAATGTTTACCTTGCTGGTGGTGTTATTGAGTTCGTCCATGAGATCGTCCCGCTCGGCCTCGGCCTGCCGCCGCGCGCGCTCGGCCCCGGCCAGCTCCTCGGCGTGCTGCAGGGCCTCGGCCTCGAGCGCAATGTCGTAGCCGGGCCGTTATGTAGTAATGTTTACCTTGCTGGTGGTGTTATTGAGTTCGTCCATGAGATCGTCCCGCTCGGCCTCGGCCTGCCGCCGCGCGCGCTCGGCCCCGGCCAGCTCCTCGGCGTGCTGCAGGGCCTCGGCCTCGAGCGCAATGTCGTAGCCGGGCCGTTATGTAGTAATGTTTACCTTGCTGGTGGTGTTATTGAGTTCGTCCATGAGATCGTCCCGCTCGGCCTCGGCCTGCCGCCGCGCGCGCTCGGCCCCGGCCAGCTCCTCGGCGTGCTGCAGGGCCTCGGCCTCGAGCGCAATGTCGTAGCCGGGCCGTTATGTAGTAATGTTTACCTTGCTGGTGGTGTTATTGAGTTCGTCCATGAGATCGTCCCGCTCGGCCTCGGCCTGCCGCCGCGCGCGCTCGGCCCCGGCCAGCTCCTCGGCGTGCTGCAGGGCCTCGGCCTCGAGCGCAATGTCGTAGCCGGGCCGTTATGTAGTAATGTTTACCTTGCTGGTGGTGTTATTGAGTTCGTCCATGAGATCGTCCCGCTCGGCCTCGGCCTGCCGCCGCGCGCGCTCGGCCCCGGCCAGCTCCTCGGCGTGCTGCAGGGCCTCGGCCTCGAGCGCAATGTCGTAGCCGGGCCGTTATGTAGTAATGTTTACCTTGCTGGTGGTGTTATTGAGTTCGTCCATGAGATCGTCCCGCTCGGCCTCGGCCTGCCGCCGCGCGCGCTCGGCCCCGGCCAGCTCCTCGGCGTGCTGCAGGGCCTCGGCCTCGAGCGCAATGTCGTAGCCGGGCCGTTATGTAGTAATGTTTACCTTGCTGGTGGTGTTATTGAGTTCGTCCATGAGATCGTCCCGCTCGGCCTCGGCCTGCCGCCGCGCGCGCTCGGCCCCGGCCAGCTCCTCGGCGTGCTGCAGGGCCTCGGCCTCGAGCGCAATGTCGTAGCCGGGCCGTTATGTAGTAATGTTTACCTTGCTGGTGGTGTTATTGAGTTCGTCCATGAGATCGTCCCGCTCGGCCTCGGCCTGCCGCCGCGCGCGCTCGGCCCCGGCCAGCTCCTCGGCGTGCTGCAGGGCCTCGGCCTCGAGCGCAATGTCGTAGCCGGGCCGTTATGTAGTAATGTTTACCTTGCTGGTGGTGTTATTGAGTTCGTCCATGAGATCGTCCCGCTCGGCCTCGGCCTGCCGCCGCGCGCGCTCGGCCCCGGCCAGCTCCTCGGCGTGCTGCAGGGCCTCGGCCTCGAGCGCAATGTCGTAGCCGGGCCGTTATGTAGTAATGTTTACCTTGCTGGTGGTGTTATTGAGTTCGTCCATGAGATCGTCCCGCTCGGCCTCGGCCTGCCGCCGCGCGCGCTCGGCCCCGGCCAGCTCCTCGGCGTGCTGCAGGGCCTCGGCCTCGAGCGCAATGTCGTAGCCGGGCCGTTATGTAGTAATGTTTACCTTGCTGGTGGTGTTATTGAGTTCGTCCATGAGATCGTCCCGCTCGGCCTCGGCCTGCCGCCGCGCGCGCTCGGCCCCGGCCAGCTCCTCGGCGTGCTGCAGGGCCTCGGCCTCGAGCGCAATGTCGTAGCCGGGCCGTTATGTAGTAATGTTTACCTTGCTGGTGGTGTTATTGAGTTCGTCCATGAGATCGTCCCGCTCGGCCTCGGCCTGCCGCCGCGCGCGCTCGGCCCCGGCCAGCTCCTCGGCGTGCTGCAGGGCCTCGGCCTCGAGCGCAATGTCGTAGCCGGGCCGTTATGTAGTAATGTTTACCTTGCTGGTGGTGTTATTGAGTTCGTCCATGAGATCGTCCCGCTCGGCCTCGGCCTGCCGCCGCGCGCGCTCGGCCCCGGCCAGCTCCTCGGCGTGCTGCAGGGCCTCGGCCTCGAGCGCAATGTCGTAGCCGGGCCGTTATGTAGTAATGTTTACCTTGCTGGTGGTGTTATTGAGTTCGTCCATGAGATCGTCCCGCTCGGCCTCGGCCTGCCGCCGCGCGCGCTCGGCCCCGGCCAGCTCCTCGGCGTGCTGCAGGGCCTCGGCCTCGAGCGCAATGTCGTAGCCGGGCCGTTATGTAGTAATGTTTACCTTGCTGGTGGTGTTATTGAGTTCGTCCATGAGATCGTCCCGCTCGGCCTCGGCCTGCCGCCGCGCGCGCTCGGCCCCGGCCAGCTCCTCGGCGTGCTGCAGGGCCTCGGCCTCGAGCGCAATGTCGTAGCCGGGCCGTTATGTAGTAATGTTTACCTTGCTGGTGGTGTTATTGAGTTCGTCCATGAGATCGTCCCGCTCGGCCTCGGCCTGCCGCCGCGCGCGCTCGGCCCCGGCCAGCTCCTCGGCGTGCTGCAGGGCCTCGGCCTCGAGCGCAATGTCGTAGCCGGGCCGTTATGTAGTAATGTTTACCTTGCTGGTGGTGTTATTGAGTTCGTCCATGAGATCGTCCCGCTCGGCCTCGGCCTGCCGCCGCGCGCGCTCGGCCCCGGCCAGCTCCTCGGCGTGCTGCAGGGCCTCGGCCTCGAGCGCAATGTCGTAGCCGGGCCGTTATGTAGTAATGTTTACCTTGCTGGTGGTGTTATTGAGTTCGTCCATGAGATCGTCCCGCTCGGCCTCGGCCTGCCGCCGCGCGCGCTCGGCCCCGGCCAGCTCCTCGGCGTGCTGCAGGGCCTCGGCCTCGAGCGCAATGTCGTAGCCGGGCCGTTATGTAGTAATGTTTACCTTGCTGGTGGTGTTATTGAGTTCGTCCATGAGATCGTCCCGCTCGGCCTCGGCCTGCCGCCGCGCGCGCTCGGCCCCGGCCAGCTCCTCGGCGTGCTGCAGGGCCTCGGCCTCGAGCGCAATGTCGTAGCCGGGCCGTTATGTAGTAATGTTTACCTTGCTGGTGGTGTTATTGAGTTCGTCCATGAGATCGTCCCGCTCGGCCTCGGCCTGCCGCCGCGCGCGCTCGGCCCCGGCCAGCTCCTCGGCGTGCTGCAGGGCCTCGGCCTCGAGCGCCTTCACGCGGCGCTCGGCGTCCCGCGCCGCGCCGCAGGCCTCCTCCTTGCCGGCGCGGGCCTCTTCGGCCTCGCGGACGGCCTCTTTGAGCTGCTGTTGGAGCTTCTTGAGCTGTTTTGTGGCGTCTTCTTTGACCTGGAAGATGGTTTGAATTAAGAGACGTGTTTCCAGGCACAATAAGTTCTTCACACCTGCTAATCAGAAAATAGACATTTCTCAAACATGCAATGAAATATTCTCTTTACGTTCCTTATAATAGACTCGGAAGTATCCTTTTTCGGGCGCAGCATCTCGAGGCGGCCTGAAATGGGATTTCATACAACTTTTCAGGCCTAGGCCTGCAAAGTAACTTTTTAATTTTCATTCCACTATTTGTGGCACAGCATTACGGCATTCAGCCATGAAAATTAGTTTGATTTGAGGATTTTTATTTATTTATTTCATTGCACGTTTGACAAAAGACTCGCTACGCTCGGCCGTCTATACCTACTTGGCCGGTAATCCGTGTTTTCCCGGCCTCTGATGTAATGTACTATTAAAGCCTCATGGAACACAATGAACAATAGAAGTAACAGATTGTTTTCCCTACCTTGTTAGCCAGATGCAGCGCCTGCTCCGCGTCCTTGAGCTCTCCCTCGAGTTTCTTCCTCATGGCTTGTGCGGCCGCGCGTTGCTTGCGCTCCTCTTCAAGCTCGGCCTCCAAGTCGCGCAGCTGCTTGACGTGAAGTAACAGATTGTTTTCCCTACCTTGTTAGCCAGATGCAGCGCCTGCTCCGCGTCCTTGAGCTCTCCCTCGAGTTTCTTCCTCATGGCTTGTGCGGCCGCGCGTTGCTTGCGCTCCTCTTCAAGCTCGGCCTCCAAGTCGCGCAGCTGCTTGACGATGCCGCGTCGCTTCTCTTCGCCTTGCTCCTCTTTGATAGTTCGTGAAGTAACAGATTGTTTTCCCTACCTTGTTAGCCAGATGCAGCGCCTGCTCCGCGTCCTTGAGCTCTCCCTCGAGTTTCTTCCTCATGGCTTGTGCGGCCGCGCGTTGCTTGCGCTCCTCTTCAAGCTCGGCCTCCAAGTCGCGCAGCTGCTTGACGTGAAGTAACAGATTGTTTTCCCTACCTTGTTAGCCAGATGCAGCGCCTGCTCCGCGTCCTTGAGCTCTCCCTCGAGTTTCTTCCTCATGGCTTGTGCGGCCGCGCGTTGCTTGCGCTCCTCTTCAAGCTCGGCCTCCAAGTCGCGCAGCTGCTTGACGATGCCTCGTCGCTTCTCTTCGCCTTGCTCCTCTTTGGCCTGCAATTTGAGATAATATTGGTAAGAATAAGGATGGATGACTAAGATTTTTTTACGACGCCATTCCAACCAGTTTTTGAAGGGAACAAATGTTTGTATGGGAGCAACTACAATCATAAATAGCCAAAAAATTGAGACAAATGAAACTAATTGACACACAGGTATGACGTCACAACGGTTACTTGTACTAATTGTTGTATGGAAACTCAAGTAAATTGCTGTTTCGATCGCAAAATACTGCGTTTAGGTACCTAGTTTTATTATTATTTTGTTTCTATAAAAGGGTAAGGATTCTATTGGTAACACCGGGTATTTTTTATTATTTGTTTGTGGGCCTTAATATGCCGCTTCGACCAGCAAGTGATCTATTGTGGCAGCCCTTGTTTTAGAGTTCACCGTTAAGTCCCGTTGCCTCCAGGAAATTCCAGATTCTTTGGGCGGTGATATGTTGTACTTCTTGTGGGTGCATTATGTGCCGCCCTAGGTAGGTACTTCTTTTATGCATGAGTGGTCCGCAGGAGCAGAGAATGTGCATTGCAGTCTCCTCTGTCTCCTGGCAGAACCTGCAAGTTGTGTCCTGCTTCATACCCATTTGAAACAGGTGTTTGTTCAATTTGCAATGTCCTGTCAGGATTCTTGTCACTGCGCAGGTTTTGTGCCTTTTGAATTGTAATAACTCTTTAGACAGCTTACTATTGAACCCTTCGATCAGGGCTTTAGCTTGTTTTTGTCCTTTGGTGAACTTCCACAGCTTGATTGCCTCTGATTTTTCCGCGTTGTTTAGCAGAGAATATGCTTTCCGTTTTGTGATGCCACAGAACGGTTCCGGGCCGACTAGGGCCGTGTCTGCGCCCTGCCTTGCAAGTTCATCTGCTCTTTCGTTTCCTACAATGTCGGAGTGCCCTGGCACCCATCTAAGTATGACTTTGTTGGAGTTCGCCAGGGTGTTTAGATTATTTTTACAATTCTGGACTAGTTTAGAGTAGGACTCTAGTGATTCTAGTGCCAGCAGAGCAGCTTGGCTGTCCGAGTTGATGTAGATTTGTTGGTTCCTTAGGTTTCTTTCAAGGTTGATCTCCACGCATTTATTTAATGCGAAGAGTTCAGCCTGAAAGATTGAGGCCTCCTTCCCCATGCTGACGCTAGCTTTGAACTTTGGCCTCTCACCGTAGATACCACATCCAACATCATCACCTTTTTTTGATCCATCTGTATACCAAATGTGGCTTCCCTCCTTGAAGTCCATTTGGTCATTTGTCCATTTGTCTCTCGGAGGTATTTCCACTGTATACAGTCTAGTGAATTTGCATTCCACGTATGTGTCGTCAGTGGGCATGCTTAGGTTTTTGTTATCAAAAACAAGGGCCTCAAGTTTGCTTAGCGCTTGAGAGCGCCATTTTGGCCTTGTTAGTGTGCATATCCTGTAGATGCACTGCTTCGCCTCCTTTTGCACTTGCAGGTGGAGTGGCGTTAGATCGAGCAGTGCATCCAAGGCTGCCCCCGGTGTTGAGCATAAAGCTCCTGTTGCTGTTAAGCAAGCTGTACGCTGAAGACTGCTTAACTTTGTGATGGCTGTCTTTTGGTGGACTTTGTTACACCAGACTGCAGAGGCGTATGTGATTATCGGCCTCACTACGGCTGTGTAAAGCCACAAAGCAATTTAGGGTCTTATGCCCCATCTTGCTCCTGCCATTCGACAGCAAGTCCACATGGCCATTTTTGCCTTTTGTATTGTGTTATTCAAATGAGCGTTCCAAGTTAGCCTTTGGTCAAAGGTAACTCCTAGGTACTTGACCTCATTTGAGTAGGGTATTTCCTGTCCATTCAGTTTTAATTTGGCAAGCTTATCTAGTTTCCTTTTCCTAGTAAAAGGAACTAGTACTGTTTTGCTCGCATTGATGGACAGGTCATTTTCTTTGCACCATTTGTTTATGGTGTTGAGCGCTCCTTGCATTAGGTTCGAAATTGTGTGGAGGCAGGGACCTATGATTATGACTACAAGGTCGTCGGCATATCCTTGCGTGTCATAGTCTAGGTCCTTCATAGTTGCTAGGAGTTGGTCCACTGCCAGGGTCCATAGTAGTGGGGATAGTACGCCTCCTTGAGGACATCCTCTTGTGGTGAACACCGGGTAATTGGGTGAGCAACAATAAATAGGGAGCAACACCGGGTAATTGTTGCTCCCTATTTACTCATCCATTTTAGACACAGTCAGTGTGTGTTACCCTCAGATAACAGCTGATTTGGGGGCAATTAGGTTCTGCAACTTAGTCATCTGTAAATCGTCTTCAATCTCCCCATTCTGAGCACGTAGCTTCTTATATCGATAATAAGTATAGAATCCTACCGACTGCGCCAATGCTTACCTAAAGATCCCTCTCAAACTAAGCGCGCATAGCCTGCATGTTCACTTCCAGGCGAATCTTAGCGTCCTCAGTCAGCTGGAGATCGACTTCAATCTCCTTGTTCTGAGCGCGTAGCTTCTTATATCGATAATAATGAATAAGTATATAATCCTACCGACTGAGCCAATGCTTACCTGAAGATCCCTCTCGAACTGAGCGCGCATAGCCTGCATGTTCACTTCCAAACGCAGCTTAGCGTCCTCAGTCAACTGGAGATCGTCTTCAATCTCCTCGTTCTGAGCGCGAAGCTCGGCGAGTTGGGACTCGAGCGCGCGCTTAGCCTTCTCTAGTTCGTGGACGTTCTTGTCGGCCGTGCCTTGTGTGTTCGCCAGCTCGTCCAGTTCAGATTGTAGGAGACGTTTCGTGCGTTCTAGCTCTTCGATCTGTAAAAAGATTAATATGATATGATTTATTTATCTCACAATATACAATTTCACTTAAAATTATTACACTTAATAAATAACACTACTACTGCATAACAATTTGTAATGTCGTCGGGTGACAACCAAAACTAACTAACAAATACCTACTTAAATCAAAGGTCGTATCTCGATATCGACTACGTACCGAGATACGAGGTTTTGAAGAGTAGTGAACGTTTTGGTAGTGACTTTTGGTTGTCACCCGACGATATGAAGAATTGTGTTGAATCAGTACCGTATGATAATAGAATAGGGAACATTACTGCAATGTTCTGCCGCCAGAGGCAGCACTACCACTAATAGTAAACCAGTATAGGAATATAGGGATTCACACACACATGCACAATTGTTTGTCAAATGAGTGACAAGGATGCTTGCATAGACAATACCGCAAGTGGGAACGAGATACTATGTCAACGCTGCTAGTGTCGCCACCTACGAAGAGTTTTGCGTAATGTTCCCTATTCAATAGAGTTTTAGCGGGACGTGAAATTAATATCTTCATGGCTAGTGACACTTGGTGTAGTATCTTTCCAAATCAACACAGCGGCAACGCGAAAACACGTCAGTCACTTTATTAGCGGGCGGACATAATCACAAACCTTACGTATGAATGTCAGTAAATTTGTTTAGGAAATTTGTCATTTGACTTGCAAGATTTGAACAAATTTCGAATTCCAATCGAGTTGAAATTTTGTACACCTGTGTAAGTCTTAATTGAATGCCAACCATGGCGTCGTTAATAGACCGATAAACAGTATAAGGACCGCGAATGTGTACAGAAAGATTGAAGCATGTGTATACCTTTTCACCCGAGTCGTCCAGTTCCCTGGTCAGCGAGAGCACTCTGGTCTCCTTGTCGCGCGCGTCCCGCTCGGCCTGGTCGCGCTCGGCCGCGTACCGCTCCGCGACCGCGCGCTCCTCCGCCACCACCTGGAGGAACAACCGACAATCAGGGATACCTTCACAATAAAACCAAATACATATACACGGTGTTCCCGGGAATATCCGTTAACTTCGCCATATTGCAGAGTACATTCACAAAAACAAATTACCATAAATGTTTGTACTAAACAATTTAATGTAGCATTAACGGTTATTATCTTATTGTACAAATAAAAAATATGTATGTAAAAAATATGTAATATCGAACGAACTCACTTTGTAAACCTTATTGTAGTGTATAAGGAACCTTACAAAATTCAAAAAGCTGTTATGACGTCACAGTTAAGAGCCATCTACACTGGTTAAATCTGCAAAACTGATTAAATTAAACATTAAATATCTTGATAACAGTAACAGTTAAGATACTACTGTCTTGGAGAAATTAACTTTATTTGATCTAAGCTATGCCCCCTTGCAATTAACGGAAATTGTCAAAAACATGTAATATACTGTTTTTATCATGTGGATAATGTGGACAATTTATTACAATCATTGGAACACAAAACGGCAATGACGGTGACTTATATCATCACATCAGCCGAAAGACGTCCACTGCTTGACATAGGCCTCCCCCAAAGAGTGCCACAATGACCGGTCCTGCGCCACCCGCATCCGCAGTGTTACTTATATACCAGGCCCCATTTCACCAGCTGTAATTTTTCACCTGACAATGAAAATTCGACGTATATTACCCCTCTATTAACCCGGCAACGTAATTTGTCGAGTTGTTATTGTCACAGACAATTCTCAAATATAACTATTGTGCGGACGTAATGAATACAACAACCTGCAAGTAGACTGAAATACTACCTCCTCCCAGTTCTGGCTCCTGCCAAAAATAAGAGATCTGACTCAACTATAGCACAGAATAAGTAATAGTACTACGTACAGAAGGTTCTCTGTCAACAAATTCCCTGTTTATGTACGCCAAACGTGCCTAAATGTGGCCATCCCTTTCTATCGCATGCGTTGCGCTGCGACCCGTGCGTGCGTCCCGTACCTACCAACACGCGGCAACTATCTACTAATGGGCCGCCAGCTGGCGGCCGGCCGGCATGCACGCGGCAGCGGCGCATAGTAATCACAGAGTGAACCGCCCCTGACAATAGTAACCCACCAACGGTTACATACCTTATCGAAGCTCTTCTGTTTCTTCTCGAGTTCCATGACCTTGGCCCTTTGCGCTTCCAAATCGATGTTGGCGTCTTCCAATTCCGCTTGGATTTTCTTTTTACCTACACATTAAAAAACAATAATTTACATCAAGAACGTCAAATTAAGAAATAATAAGAGGACTACTCGTTTTTGGATATAGAATAACTAAATTAGTACCAAATACATACGATTCTGGACGAAGTGTTGAGATGAGTACGGTATTAAGGGGATCCCATGCCCCAATGACCTTCGATCTGAATACCTTAGTTTTCTAATATTTAACAGCTTTAAGCAATATAGTATCCCATATTTACTTCAAACATCACTGTCTTCGAGACATTTGGCATCTCAAGTTGAACAATTTTAGACCAAAAAACTGGTTTTCTGGCCATAACTTTTGTGTTAATTGGTTTAAAATCAAAACCCTGCACACGTTTATAGAGACATCAGAGACGAACCCAAATACGAGTATGTAGAATTCGTACATGTTAGATCTTTCACAGCAAGCATGATAGGCAAAAATGTGTTTTTTTAGACAATGTTTGAAAAAAATAACTATTAATTTCTTTCAAAATATGGTAAACAAAAATGGAGATTGAAGAATCGATAGCCGTTCGCGTTATAATTATATCTGTAGTGCAAAAGTATTGGTATCGATTCATAACTAGTCAAAAATCGATGAAAATCTCGGGTAGCCCCTTCGATTATGAAAGGCTACTTAGGGTGAGTTGCACCAAATCGTCTGCAATCGTAAGCGGTGTTCGTTAAAATCTGAATGTATGGATAGTTTGACAAGTTTTTATGGAATGTCAGTTACCGGCGCCATATTTAAGGGGACGTAGGTTCGTGGTCTTCCCTCCCTCTCACTGAGCATAAGCGTGAGCGAGATGGAAGTGCGTGTTTGGAAGCGCGGATATCATGTTTATTCATTTTATTTCTTTGTGCGTTTTAACAAATAAAAAAGCAATAGCTGATTTCCCTCAAACATGACATTGCCGATTTTTAGAACAAATTGTAATATGTTTAGCTGTTGTGCATAATTTGTTACGATTTTTTTAAGTGTATTTTAGACCTATGTTCGTGATTTTTTTCTATCGAGCGAAAGTCAAAAACTCAGAATTCGAATAGCTGATTTCCCTCGAGAAAAGCCTCAAGATTGCTTATTAAATTTAAGGCAGCCGTATTATAATCCAAACAAGAGCTACGATCTTTTAAAAATCCGATTTTGGAGCACACTTCGCCTTAACGTTGATCAGTCTGTGGTCGTAAATTCGTGCAATTCGACCTTATTCTGCATAAACTCCCTGATCGAATACAAACCCATTTTATTAGATTAATATTAAATGTCATCTCATCGACGTCTAACCTCAGTAGAAAGGCAACCTTACAGAAAACCGCAGTATTTTATAATGTTACTAGCGACCCGCCCCTGCTTCGCACGGGTTTATGTGCATAATACATGCATGTATGGTTTGTATGATACATATAAACCTTCCTCTTGTATTAAAAAAAAACCGCATCAAAATCCGTTGCGTAGTTTTAAAGATCTACGCATACATAGGGACAGACAGACAGACAGACAGACAGCGGGAAACGACTTTGTTTTATACTATGTATTGATGAACATTCATTGCGTTACGATATTTATATCGTTATAGAGAATACTGCTTTTGGTATAACGATATTTTTCAACATAACGAAATATATCGTTATGATATCGCTATTTTTATAACGTTTTAAAGGCCTGTTGGCAACTTCAATATAATAAAGAATACAACCCTAAAACTCACTCTTGTCCAGTTTGTCATTGGCCTGTTGCAACTCGTCGATCTGTCGGTGCAACGCCTCGATGTCCTTGCTGAGCTTCTTGCGCGCCTCTTCCAAGATGGCCGCCGCTTCCGCTTCCTCTTCCGCCTTCTTCTTGGCTTCGGCCACTTGGATGGTGAGGGCGACGACCTATTTATGGACATTGTAAAATAGAGCATAGTACAATATAAATCCACTTTATTTATTTTTTTCTTGGTTAGTCGGCGATCACTCTCGAGACTTAAATTCACAAAACATTATTTCTCTTTAGTCGCATTTGAGTAAATACAAGTGAAATCAAAAGATTTTTCAAAAAACCCAAAGAACTACTCTACGATTATGAGGAATCCAACGACACCTCATATGTCGAAATCCGCCAAAGGGTTTAGGCTACAGGGCGTGTCAAAGAATAAGACATACACACATACATACATACGCTCGAAAAACATGACCCTCCTCTCCTTCGGCAGTTGGGTAAAAATACGCTAATAATGGCTAATATAATAATATCTGTCCACCATATTATCTGTTCAGTCACTAGCATTTTAACTGCTATAAAATATCTGACACGTCCTAATGGCCCTAGAAATAGAGTGACAGATAAATAAATAAAATAAATAAATATTTGGGGACAATCTTACACAAATCGACCTAGTCCCAAAGTCCCAAACTAAGCAAATCTTGTACTATCGGTACTAGACAACGATATACATACTTATACTTATAGATAAATAAATACTTAAACACATAGAAAACATCCATGACTCTTGAAAAAATATTCGTGCTCATCACACGAATAAATGCCCTTACCGGGATTTGAACCCGGGACCTACGTATCGTTCCGCTCCTGTGGAAAACCTTTAGAGAATACCATACCTGTTTCTCGAAGTTCTTCTTGGCTTCTTCTTCTTCATCGAGCTGATCCTTGGCCTGTTCCAGTTGTTGCTCGATGTTGCGAAGGCGCGTCTGCAGACCCAGTTTTTGCTTGGTCTCCTCTTCCAACAGTGCCTACAAATGGTAACGGTTACATATTGAATACAAGACCTCTCTATGCATTCATCATCAGCATCGACAAAATCGTCATTAGCCTTAACATCTATGAAAAGATGATCGCAGCGACCACATTAGAGGAGCGGTCATTAAGTAAGTGTCTAGTAAGGCCGATACGGGGGCGACAGCCACGATCGCAATATTGGGTATTTGACAACAGTAAAAATAAATTGTTTTCACCTCAGCAGCTCGAACAAGCATATTTTGCTGCGTGAAAACAGTGAGCAAAATGCGATTTTGCTCACTCCGTGAGTCAAAGTAGCTTTTTAATTTTGATATCGAGCACTGGTGACACATCAACATCATAGTGTGGGGTCTATTACAAATTCAGAATATTATAGGTGCGTAAAAGCCTAACGATATATTTTTTAACGTGACGATGTTCTCACTGCTGAGGTGAAAAGTTGTATGTATCACACGAGAGCAAAGATATTTGCATCTCGTGCCTTTGAGTCCCTCACTACGCTCAAGCTTTCGCTTGCTCGGGACTCAACATCAACACTCGCAGCAAAAATCTACTTTGCTCTCTTGTTGAACAAATAACTATTTTTCTTTAGCAACAGATAAACATTACGAAAATACTCGGAAAGTATGAATCTTTAACTTATGTTTGCTAATATAATATTTTTAAATTGATAATTTTTAATTTGATAGTGACGTCACAATCAAGTAATCCCTACAAATTCCATGCCTAAGGGAGCGTTTTTGACGTTTCATAAAAATAAACTATTGAAATAGACAATATTCTATTTCAGAATTCAGTTTTAAATATTTGGGCAGTGCTGAATCGAGATGTACGAAAGGTTTTCTACAATAATAAGTATATGCTGACTGCAAACATATCCCAGAAAACTAAGAGAAAGTTCATCAAAACCTTTATATCGAGCATAGCGTTATATGGGTGTGAAGCGTGGACCATGACTCAAAGAGATAAAGAATAGTTAGATGCATTGGAAATGTGTTGGCGTAGAATGGAGAAAATTAGCTGAACAGAAAAAATCACAAATGAAGAAGTGCTGAGAAGAAAGGGAGAGACGGAAAATGATTGGTCACCTTATACGACATGACATTATTAATAGCATCATGGAAGGAAAGATAGAAGGCAAGCGAAGAAGGGGAAGACCAAGGATAAGTTACATGAAAGAAATAAAAAAAAAGTAGCAGTCACGTCGTATTATAAAGAGGTCAAGGAGGCGGCTTTAGATAGTCAGATGGAGGGATCTACACTGACAAGAGTCTAACTCTTAAATTTATGATAATATTGATGATGATGATAAAAAAGGTGATTTGAGTATTAGCCAAATACCGTATTCCCAACCATATTGGCTATGGAACCATACCTGTGCCTCAGCATGCTGTGCGCCGACGGTCGCGGCCTGCTTGACGGCGGCCGAAGCCTTCAGCTCCGCTTGTTCCAGCTGCGCCAGCGCCTGCTCCGCCTCGCTCTGCAGACGGACGCACTTCTCTTGCACTTCCGCTCTGGCTATGGCAAGGGAACCATACCTGTGCCTCAGCATGCTGTGCGCCGACGGTCGCGGCCTGCTTGACGGCGGCCGAAGCCTTCAGCTCCGCTTGTTCCAGCTGCGCCAGCGCCTGCTCCGCCTCGCTCTGCAGACGGACGCACTTCTCTTGCACTTCCGCTCTGGCTATGGCTAGGGAACCATACCTGTGCCTCAGCATGCTGTGCGCCGACGGTCGCGGCCTGCTTGACGGCGGCCGAAGCCTTCAGCTCCGCTTGTTCCAGCTGCGCCAGCGCCTGCTCCGCCTCGCTCTGCAGACGGACGCACTTCTCTTGCACTTCCGCTCTGGCTATGGCTAGGGAACCATACCTGTGCCTCAGCATGCTGTGCGCCGACGGTCGCGGCCTGCTTGACGGCGGCCGAAGCCTTCAGCTCCGCTTGTTCCAGCTGCGCCAGCGCCTGCTCCGCCTCGCTCTGCAGACGGACGCACTTCTCTTGCACTTCCGCTCTGGCTATGGCTAGGGAACCATACCTGTGCCTCAGCATGCTGTGCGCCGACGGTCGCGGCCTGCTTGACGGCGGCCGAAGCCTTCAGCTCCGCTTGTTCCAGCTGCGCCAGCGCCTGCTCCGCCTCGCTCTGCAGACGGACGCACTTCTCTTGCACTTCCGCTCTGGCTATGGCTAGGGAACCATACCTGTGCCTCAGCATGCTGTGCGCCGACGGTCGCGGCCTGCTTGACGGCGGCCGAAGCCTTCAGCTCCGCTTGTTCCAGCTGCGCCAGCGCCTGCTCCGCCTCGCTCTGCAGACGGACGCACTTCTCTTGCACTTCCGCTCTGGCTATGGCTAGGGAACCATACCTGTGCCTCAGCATGCTGTGCGCCGACGGTCGCGGCCTGCTTGACGGCGGCCGAAGCCTTCAGCTCCGCTTGTTCCAGCTGCGCCAGCGCCTGCTCCGCCTCGCTCTGCAGACGGACGCACTTCTCTTGCACTTCCGCTCTGGCTATGGCTAGGGAACCATACCTGTGCCTCAGCATGCTGTGCGCCGACGGTCGCGGCCTGCTTGACGGCGGCCGAAGCCTTCAGCTCCGCTTGTTCCAGCTGCGCCAGCGCCTGCTCCGCCTCGCTCTGCAGACGGACGCACTTCTCTTGCACTTCCGCTCTGGCTATGGCTAGGGAACCATACCTGTGCCTCAGCATGCTGTGCGCCGACGGTCGCGGCCTGCTTGACGGCGGCCGAAGCCTTCAGCTCCGCTTGTTCCAGCTGCGCCAGCGCCTGCTCCGCCTCGCTCTGCAGACGGACGCACTTCTCTTGCACTTCCGCTCTGGCTATGGCTAGGGAACCATACCTGTGCCTCAGCATGCTGTGCGCCGACGGTCGCGGCCTGCTTGACGGCGGCCGAAGCCTTCAGCTCCGCTTGTTCCAGCTGCGCCAGCGCCTGCTCCGCCTCGCTCTGCAGACGGACGCACTTCTCTTGCACTTCCGCTCTGGCTATGGCTAGGGAACCATACCTGTGCCTCAGCATGCTGTGCGCCGACGGTCGCGGCCTGCTTGACGGCGGCCGAAGCCTTCAGCTCCGCTTGTTCCAGCTGCGCCAGCGCCTGCTCCGCCTCGCTCTGCAGACGGACGCACTTCTCTTGCACTTTCGCTCTGGCTATGGCTAGGGAACCATACCTGTGCCTCAGCATGCTGTGCGCCGACGGTCGCGGCCTGCTTGACGGCGGCCGAAGCCTTCAGCTCCGCTTGTTCCAGCTGCGCCAGCGCCTGCTCCGCCTCGCTCTGCAGACGGACGCACTTCTCTTGCACTTCCGCTCTGGCTATGGCTAGGGAACCATACCTGTGCCTCAGCATGCTGTGCGCCGACGGTCGCGGCCTGCTTGACGGCGGCCGAAGCCTTCAGCTCCGCTTGTTCCAGCTGCGCCAGCGCCTGCTCCGCCTCGCTCTGCAGACGGACGCACTTCTCTTGCACTTCCGCTCTGGCTATGGCTAGGGAACCATACCTGTGCCTCAGCATGCTGTGCGCCGACGGTCGCGGCCTGCTTGACGGCGGCCGAAGCCTTCAGCTCCGCTTGTTCCAGCTGCGCCAGCGCCTGCTCCGCCTCGCTCTGCAGACGGACGCACTTCTCTTGCACTTCCGCTCTGGCTATGGCTAGGGAACCATACCTGTGCCTCAGCATGCTGTGCGCCGACGGTCGCGGCCTGCTTGACGGCGGCCGAAGCCTTCAGCTCCGCTTGTTCCAGCTGCGCCAGCGCCTGCTCCGCCTCGCTCTGCAGACGGACGCACTTCTCTTGCACTTCCGCTCTGGCTATGGCTAGGGAACCATACCTGTGCCTCAGCATGCTGTGCGCCGACGGTCGCGGCCTGCTTGACGGCGGCCGAAGCCTTCAGCTCCGCTTGTTCCAGCTGCGCCAGCGCCTGCTCCGCCTCGCTCTGCAGACGGACGCACTTCTCTTGCACTTTCGCTCTGGCTATGGCTAGGGAACCATACCTGTGCCTCAGCATGCTGTGCGCCGACGGTCGCGGCCTGCTTGACGGCGGCCGAAGCCTTCAGCTCCGCTTGTTCCAGCTGCGCCAGCGCCTGCTCCGCCTCGCTCTGCAGACGGACGCACTTCTCTTGCACTTCCGCTCTGGCTATGGCTAGGGAACCATACCTGTGCCTCAGCATGCTGTGCGCCGACGGTCGCGGCCTGCTTGACGGCGGCCGAAGCCTTCAGCTCCGCTTGTTCCAGCTGCGCCAGCGCCTGCTCCGCCTCGCTCTGCAGACGGACGCACTTCTCTTGCACTTCCGCTCTGGCTATGGCTAGGGAACCATACCTGTGCCTCAGCATGCTGTGCGCCGACGGTCGCGGCCTGCTTGACGGCGGCCGAAGCCTTCAGCTCCGCTTGTTCCAGCTGCGCCAGCGCCTGCTCCGCCTCGCTCTGCAGACGGACGCACTTCTCTTGCACTTCCGCTCTGGCTATGGCTAGGGAACCATACCTGTGCCTCAGCATGCTGTGCGCCGACGGTCGCGGCCTGCTTGACGGCGGCCGAAGCCTTCAGCTCCGCTTGTTCCAGCTGCGCCAGCGCCTGCTCCGCCTCGCTCTGCAGACGGACGCACTTCTCTTGCACTTCCGCTCTGGCTATGGCTAGGGAACCATACCTGTGCCTCAGCATGCTGTGCGCCGACGGTCGCGGCCTGCTTGACGGCGGCCGAAGCCTTCAGCTCCGCTTGTTCCAGCTGCGCCAGCGCCTGCTCCGCCTCGCTCTGCAGACGGACGCACTTCTCTTGCACTTCCGCTCTGGCTATGGCTAGGGAACCATACCTGTGCCTCAGCATGCTGTGCGCCGACGGTCGCGGCCTGCTTGACGGCGGCCGAAGCCTTCAGCTCCGCTTGTTCCAGCTGCGCCAGCGCCTGCTCCGCCTCGCTCTGCAGACGGACGCACTTCTCTTGCACTTCCGCTCTGGCTATGGCTAGGGAACCATACCTGTGCCTCAGCATGCTGTGCGCCGACGGTCGCGGCCTGCTTGACGGCGGCCGAAGCCTTCAGCTCCGCTTGTTCCAGCTGCGCCAGCGCCTGCTCCGCCTCGCTCTGCAGACGGACGCACTTCTCTTGCACTTCCGCTCTGGCTATGGCTAGGGAACCATACCTGTGCCTCAGTATGCTGTGCGCCGACGGTCGCGGCCTGCTTGACGGCGGCCGAAGCCTTCAGCTCCGCTTGTTCCAGCTGCGCCAGCGCCTGCTCCGCCTCGCTCTGCAGACGGACGCACTTCTCTTGCACTTCCGCTCTGAAAAATACAATAGGGCTATAGACACCAAAAAAAATAACCAATAATGATGATTTTTCTCGAAAAAGGATTAAAAATAAGTTTCCAAAAATTAAATTTTTGGTACAAGCTTTTATTGCCGACTGTACTTTTCTATATACCGTCATCAACTACTCATCGAGACGATTCTAACGAGCCCAAACCCAATTCTAATTCCCATGGCCACATTCTGTCTCCATCATCAGATCAGCTCGATGGTACCATAATATTGAATTGTCACGCAAACTACACCTTTACCCAAAATTACAGCTCAATCGGTTGAAGATATCTGCTTCAAAATTGAGTTGCAAGATTCCACCCGAACAAATTACATACATACTTACATACATTGCAAGTTAATAAAAAGCTTGTAATAATGTCAAATGGAGAAAAAAGTAAAAAAGGGGATTATATAATCACAAAGTTATAAGTGTGCAAAGTTTTAAGAGGGGGTACATTCTGCCCCTTTTCCGCAAAACCCATCTTTATATGAAACGGTTGTCATTTACTATGACGCTCGGGGGTCGTGACATCACGATCCCCGAGCGTTTTCTCTCTCTAACATGCAATATTAAAACGGTTGTAGCTTTGTAATTTTTTGTTATATCTGAATGGGATTTTCGTCACTAGGCATATATTTTTTGCCTTTTTTTGGAGTAATAATACATTTTGAGTCTACGCCCCTATTATGTTAGCATACTCAATATAATGTCGCACAGTTAGTGCAATTTACATCAACTGCATAACTTAAATAATTCAAACATAATACATATACCTAAGAACCATCTCAGGGGGTGAAAAGAGTTTCGATTAAAACACGTTTCAACGTATCGGGGCTACGATGCCACACACTGACACACAGTTCTATTGAAATACTATAACTCTAGTGCCAATACTATCCGTTCCATAGAATAGGCAAGATGCAATATTTTCATTTTTGCTTTCATTAGTATTAAAAAAAAAAATACTCGTACTTTGATTTATAGTCAAACATTTCCGTTACAAACTGACAATTTAAACTTTCGCGCCTAAACGGATCTACAGTTCCTGTGACGTCACTCGTGTTTGTCATTCGCCATAATTTACAACCATGTCGACACCAACTTTTTAAAGGTTTCTAGCCTTTATACAGCCTACTTCCATTTTTATTCAAAATTCTTCCAATTTTTAAAATGAATTTATCTTTCCCTTTACAAAATGGTAAATATTAAAGCTGCATCTTCCGTATTGAACAAATGGGAGCTCTGTCATAGGTTTAAGCTTTTAACACTGGAGTATTGAAGGGTTGACCCCAAAAGGGGTTCCAAACCCTATCGACTGGAGCTTTTTATTATGAGCTCTGAACAATAAAAGGAGTCATACCGTGATCGCTCATTTTCCTGCAGCTTGGCTGCCAATTCCACGAGCTGCGCCTCGGCTTGCTTGCGACGTCGCTCGCCTTCGGCTCGTGCCGCGCTTGCAGACTTCAGCTCCGTTGCCAGGTCGGCGTTCTCCGCTTCCAAAACTTGCTTGGCTTTTTCCAAACCTGCAAATATTGATGCAATTAGAAATTGTGCACAGAACAACTGTAGTTGTCATGGCATACGCTGTAAAAGTGTATATAATAGTATATAGTAGTAGTATTGGCAAATCGCTCTCGACAAGGAATTTGGCTTGTGCGTGACGTGTAACTAAATTTCAGCAAAATGTATAAGAGAAAATGGTATCTTTAGCGGTGTAATCTATTTCTACACCGACGCAATTTGACATCGACAAAGCGGGACGTCTCAAGCGTACGTACGATGTGTGCTTACCACCAGGGAGGACGTGCGCATGTTGGTCACCATTGAGATATTTAAAAAAAGTTACAAATGAGAATGATTGGGCCTTCTCAGCCCTATGTCACAAAACTTACAGTTACGATTTGGTACAAATGCCATATTATGGTTAGGGCGCATAACGTCCCACTCGCAGAATGTCCCTTTCGCGAAATTTCCCTTACGCAAAACGACACTTCTGCAAAAGGTCCCGTTCGCAAAACGTCCCTTCACTCAAATAAAGTCCCGTTCGCAAATCATCCCTTTCGCAAAATGACTCATTCGCAACACGTCCCTTTCGCAAAATGAATCGTTATTGGCCATCTCTTATCCCATGAGAAGACTCCTAGTCTCTACTTAAACAAGCTTTTTTCCAGACGGGACATTTTGCGAATGGGTCATTCCGCAGACGGGACGTTTTGCGAAAGGGGCGTTATGCAGTAGGGACTTTCAGCGAAAGGGGCTTTCTCAGAAGGGACGTTATGCGAAAGGGGTGGGACCTTTTGAAAAAGGGACGTTTTGAGAATGTGGTATTTTAGATAAGGGACCATTTGCGAATGGGACGTAATTTTGTTGGTGGGACGTTTTGCGAGTGGGACGTTATGCGCCCAAACCCATATTATTTGTTTGTAAAAACCCCACAGGCATGCAAATTCGACAATAGTCCAAATATAAATAACCTGCATTTAATTTTACACTTTCAGCATGACCTTCGGTCAGAGTAGGGTTGCCAACCGTACTATATTATATAGTATTGTACTATATTTTGACTCTTTGTACTACTGTTGAAGAAATATATAGTACGCGAAAATACTATATTTTGGGGGACTTTACGAAGTGCTTCAAATTGCCGAGGTTTTTACTAAATAGCAACATTAATCCAGTAACTTCATACATCCACAGCATGCGTCAAATTCGGTAATTGTGATTTTTTGCAGACTTGTTTATGATGTTGGCCCAATGAATAATCCAAGTTTGTGACCTCGAGCGCCGAACGCAACTTTGTCAAAAATCGAAATTACCGCGAAAGTTTTTATTATACTTAACCTTAAAGGACTAGATTTTGATAGTACCTTCTCAGGATGTTTTTAAAGAAGACTAGATTTGCTACAATATGAGACTAGAGTTGTCTCTGTAGACCCAATAGTCTCCAAGATAAAACCTTTTAAATTTTATAATTTTTCGAATTTCGCAACACTAAAATATTGCAAAAATTTCGAAGTACGAAAAAATTATGATTTTTGAAAAGCTTTATCTCGGAAACTATTGGGTCTACAGCGACGATTCTAGTTTAATATTGTAGCAAATTTAGGCTTATTTAAATACGTCCTTAAAACGTTCTATCAAAAACGAGTCCTTTAGGGATTTCGCGGTATTTTCGATTTTTGACAAAGTTGCGTTCGGCGCTTGAGGTCACAAACTTGGATTATTCATTCAACATTATAAACAAGTCTGCAAAAATCAGAACTACCGGATTTGACGCATACTTCTCCGTACTTGCAGGCGACAAAGTTACTGGATTATATTGCCCAGCCAAGTAGGTAGGTACTATATATTTTTACGGTGTACTATATTTTTGTAGTTTTTTTTCTGGAAAATACTATATCTCCCCCAAAAATAGTTGGCAACCCTAGGTCAGAGTGTAGCAAAGGGTGGCCCATTTTTAGGACTTTCCGAGTTTTTTTCTTTTTTTGCATTTTACTAGTTTTTTGATAAGAACTTAAAAGAATACATCAAAACAAGCATATTTTGTTGATTCAATTTTTTTGATTAACTTGACTGTTTACGAACTAGAGCGGTTTAAAGTTCATTATTGGATGGAGCAAACGGGGACATTTCAGCACTTAATAATTTTTTTGTTTTTTTTTTTTGCCAAAGTGGTGTCATTATAACACCTATTTTGAATGATTGTTACGTACAGAACACATCGAAATAAGCTTCTTTTACTTGAAAACTTTTCTGTTAAAAAGTTTTTTTCCGCTCTTTTATAAAAAAAAAAACCACAACCAAACCTATCCGCCATCCGAGTCGGTTTTGCCACGATAAGTCTTATCTCGGTAAATACCGAACTGAGAGAAAAAGTTTAAAGAATAGAACATGCTTAATTTTACGCATTTTTTATGAATGGAAAAGAAAATTAAACAAAAATGTTTTTTTTTTTTAAACTATGAGAAATTTTCTTAGTCCAAAAACCGGCCACCCTTTCCTACACCGCAACCCCATATTTCCCTAACCAAATATGGCCATGCCGAAAGTGTAAAATTAAATTCAGTTTGAATGAAGGACACCAAGAAACGTATAATGATCGTTTCGCGGTATTTTGCCTAAAATTGAACAATTTTGTGGACTAGTATAGCTGTGTGGGATAGGGCCTCGATTGATCGATCTGTACAACTCCAAGTACAGTGAACATACGAGCCAAAAAAACAAAGTATTCACACTGGACACGATTGCTCTCCGCTTGAGGGCCCCGCCCGGCCTCAGCCGGACAGCACATGTTCTCCCAGTAGTCCCGCGCGAAGTGGAACCCCCGACCTTCAGCCAGTGGGAACTCTGCCACAGTCGGCAGAACTTCGTCCTTGTGCAATCCGAACTTCTCATTCTTGAGACGCTTGCTTCCCTCGCCCGCCATTGCGTTTCACATTTACAAAATACAATATTTATAACAAATTCTTGTATAGCTTCGAAAAGGATTTTTTTGACGTTTAGTTTGGTGTGTCGAAATTGGAATGCGTCAATGTCAGGTGGTTTTGACATTGATTGAAGTTGAGAAGGTTGTAGTTTGGTATGTTAAAGAGTTTGAATAGTTCCATATCTTTGAAAAACTAAAATAAGTTCGGTAATATTGAAATTTTGGTACGTTTATTTATAAAAGAAGTTGGGTTCACACATTTGATCACTTTGTTCGTGCCTATATTTCAGATTGAATAAAGAAAATAAGGTTCGATTATTCTGTATTTTCTAAATGCGGTTTGATTTTTATAAATTCATCGAATAATTTTGTGAACTCTCGCCCCGTTAGATTTTTTACGTTTCTAGCAAAGTTTAAGTTATTTACAATAACAGTCTAACATTTTCGTACCCTTCACAAATCACAACACAAGCCAATCTAATAGGTGGAGCTCCGCCTATGGATTTAATAGATGGGTTTTGACATTGTCCGCACTAAACTAAAATAGCGTGAATACATTTTGTGATATTGTTGTTTCGTAATATCTCACAAGGATATAAATTCGGCAGCACACCTAGCGCAGCGTTGGCTGAGGGGTATGTATACGTTATGGATCGGTATTCGACACGCAACGACGTCGATTCCCGGTCTGCTCCACTGGTTGAGCGTAAAGTTGTTTCCTTGTGTTTTATTGTTTGCATCAATACGTAAAAAAAGGTGTTTCTTGGCGTTGAGCCTGACGACCATTATACACGTCACACACTCACCAGCTTTATTCTTCTTGATCTGCTCGTGCTGCTCCATCAGCTGCTGCAGCTCCTGCGAGTGCTTGTGCCGTTGCTCGGCCAGTGAGCTCTCGTGCGTGGCCGCTTCTTCTTCGATGCTGCAGTATACTACACGTCACTCACCAGCTTTATTCTTCTTGATCTGCTCGTGCTGCTCCATCAGCTGCTGCAGCTCCTGCGAGTGCTTGTGCCGTTGCTCGGCCAGTGAGCTCTCGTGCGTGGCCGCTTCTTCTTCGATGCTGCAGTATACTACACGTCACTCACCAGCTTTATTCTTCTTGATCTGCTCGTGCTGCTCTATCAGCTGCTGCAGCTCCTGCGAGTGCTTGTGCCGTTGCTCGGCCAGTGAGCTCTCGTGCGTGGCCGCTTCTTCTTCGATGCTGCAGTATACTACACGTCACTCACCAGCTTTATTCTTCTTGATCTGCTCGTGCTGCTCCATCAGCTGCTGCAGCTCCTGCGAGTGCTTGTGCCGTTGCTCGGCCAGTGAGCTCTCGTGCGTGGCCGCTTCTTCTTCGATGCTGCAGTATACTACACGTCACTCACCAGCTTTATTCTTCTTGATCTGCTCGTGCTGCTCCATCAGCTGCTGCAGCTCCTGCGAGTGCTTGTGCCGTTGCTCGGCCAGTGAGCTCTCGTGCGTGGCCGCTTCTTCTTCGATGCTGCAGTATACTACACGTCACTCACCAGCTTTATTCTTCTTGATCTGCTCGTGCTGCTCCATCAGCTGCTGCAGCTCCTGCGAGTGCTTGTGCCGTTGCTCGGCCAGTGAGCTCTCGTGCGTGGCCGCTTCTTCTTCGATGCTGCAGTATACTACACGTCACTCACCAGCTTTATTCTTCTTGATCTGCTCGTGCTGCTCCATCAGCTGCTGCAGCTCCTGCGAGTGCTTGTGCCGTTGCTCGGCCAGTGAGCTCTCGTGCGTGGCCGCTTCTTCTTCGATGCTGCAGTATACTACACGTCACTCACCAGCTTTATTCTTCTTGATCTGCTCGTGCTGCTCCATCAGCTGCTGCAGCTCCTGCGAGTGCTTGTGCCGTTGCTCGGCCAGTGAGCTCTCGTGCGTGGCCGCTTCTTCTTCGATGCTGCGCTTCAGTACGGCGACCTCTTGCTCGCGTTTGGAACGGAGCTCTTGTTGAGCTGTTGAGGAAATTGTACATTAATGTCCAGGCCGGGAAAATCGGGATTAATGGCTAAGTAGATAGGCCAAGAAGGATAGGGATTTGAGGCCGTCTAATACTTTTCGTGCTGAGGTATGTGTTGTGCTTTTCTCAAACATGAAATAATATTTCGAAAAAAAAACTTAGAAATGTTGTAATGGCTGAACGTTATGATGTGTCACAATTTGATATTGAAACTAAAGGTAATTTTGCAGGTCTAATGGTATTATGATTCACAAGATTACTCAAAGAATAGTGCAAAGAGGAAATACATTAGCTACTGGTACCCATGTGACAGGTGTTAGTGTAGCTCGGAAATTTCACAATGAAAAACAAAACGATAAAGAGTGCGACCTCTCCGACTTAAGTTTAAAAGGGCGCTAACCCTTTTTAACCCCCGACGTAAAAAGAGGGATGTTATAAGTTTGACGTGCTGTCTGTCTGTGTGTATATCGTTGGCATCGTTATTTTAATCCAGTTTTTTTGTCCGAAAGCTGACGTGCTTGAGATGGTTCTTAGCTACGTTTCAACCAAATCGGGTCAGCCTTGAGATATTGAACTTTGAAATGAAAATGTCGGGGATTTTTCAACTTTTCTAAGTAGTTAATTATGCCTCCTTAAATGTACACTTACCAGCGGTAGTATCGAGTGAATCGAGCAGTTCGCTCTTCAGCGCTTCCAGCTCCTCATTGAGGTCCCGCTTGAGCTTCTCAGCCTTGGTCCTGGCGGCGCGCTCGGCCTCCAAGTCCTCGTGCGCATCAGCCAGCGCGGACTCGGCCTCGCGCGCGGCCTTCTGCGCCGCCGCGCGCAGCGCGCCCTCCTCGTCGGCGCGCCCGATCGCCACGGCCAGCTCCTCCTCGCGCTTGGCTGTCAACACAACAACTAATTACTTCTAAATATCATCATCATCATCATTGTCAGCCCGTAATCGCCCACTACTAAGCATAGTCAAGTACACCACCCATCATCATCATATCAGCCGAAAGACGTCTACTGCTGGACATAGGCCTCCCCCAAAGAGTGCCATAATAGCCGGTCCTGCGCCACCCGCATCCAGCGGACTCCCGCGACCTTTACCAGGTCATCAGTCCACCTTGTGGGGGGCCTACCCACGCCATCCATATCCTGAGCTAATTTTATCCAGATGTGACCCGCGACCTTCCTAACATCGTCCACCCATCGAGCTGGTGGACGGCCGACGCTCCTTTTACCTAGAAGTGGCCACCAATCTGACACCGTTTTGGTCCACCTACCATCATTCTGCCTGGCAAGGTGTCCTGCCCAGCTCCAGTTGAGTTTGGTATAGTGATGCTACCTCCTATGAATGTGTACCTACCTCATAAGTGTTTTGGTTATAAACTGTAAACTTGTGTGTGATTAATAAATAAATAATAATAAAATAATAATAATAATAATGGTATTTCCAACGTACCCTCGTACGTATCGTACGTTCAAAATATACCTACTCTAATCCCCTGGAAATACAACTCAAAGAGACTCCAGTCCACTGAGAAGAATATATGAAAGAATATTTAGTGACTGCGCTGACCCACCGCCTAAAAATCGTCTTAAATATCATCCATTTGCCGTAGTATCTTCTGCCGTGGTCCTTGAACAGTTTCCGTTCTAGAAGTATCCACGCAAGGAAGAAGAATATGGAATGGCCTACAAAAACGCATCAAACAAAATCTACAATTTATCCAACTGCGCATTCCTCTCGACCATTGGAGCTAACAACTGACGCAGCGACGCGAGATGATGAAATCTACTCTCATCTTTCTAATTCGCACAGTGCGACTGAGACACGAATCGGAGACGCGCAATTTGGCAGCTAGTTGTGCTGGACATAGTTGTTTTTTTGGAATTTTGCACTTCAGGCTTCAACCTACTTACCTTTTAGCTAACCTGGTGATCCATACGCAATGCTTCCTCCAGAATTACCCAAAGAAAGGGATCATTAACTTTCATACACTAACTTTATTAACTCACCACGCACAATCTGCAGCTCATCTAACTGCGCTTTTCTCACGACCAGTTCTTTAATATTTTGCAATCCAGACTTCAACTTACGCCTGTCTTCTGGCTGGCATGGTACCATCAGCAATAGCCCCAGTATTACCGAAGGAAACAATCATAAATGTTACTAAAACAACTCACCAAGCACAATCTGTAGCTCGTCCAACTGCGCTTTCCTCTCGACCAGCTGTTCCTTGACATCCTGTAGTTCTGTCTCCAGCTTGCGCTTGGCGCGGTCCGCCTCCTGTCTGAGCTGGTGGTCTTTGAGCAGCTTCTCTTCCAGCTCGGCTATAGCTGACTCCTGCTTAGCCTTGAGCTTGCTCAGGTGTTTGGCCTTCTCTTCTTCCTCGGCAAGCGCTTGGGAGAGGTCGTTGGCGCGTTCTTCGAGAATCTGGAAGGAAGGGTTGGGTAAGCATTAATGTTGCCCAAAAATAACCTTATGAGCCCTCGTGGCCATGGTTACGTCTCTTGGATAACTCTTTCAAACAACAATTATATAGGGTTTACCCCTCGTATGCGGATGTCAAAATTGTCCAATAATGTCATGATTTTGAGATGTGAAAATTGTTTCACATCTCAAAATCAGGAGAGGTACGGATCCGTGCAAAAGATTTGAACCTATTGAGGTTCAAAAGATTTGAACCTATTGAGGTTCAAATCTTTTGCACGGATCCGTACCTCAGCAAACGAGGTGTTAAATCCACTAAACATGTGATTTAGTTATATTGGTAAATCCATTATATAGTGGGGCATCTCCTAAGCATGTTAAGAGTCCAGTATTTTTTTTCCAAGAAACTCTTGTCGCTATTGTCTCCTGTCTTACCGAGATAGAATATTAACCAGAAAAAGATGATTGACCCGACCCATATATCGAAGGGTTTAAGGTGGAAAGTCACTTTGGAGCGTACCTTCTTTTCCTTGCCGAGTTTCTGGTTGGTATCGTCGCTGAGGGCCACGTCTTCCTCCAGTTTCTTCAGCTTGGCGTCGCACTGGACTCGCTCCAGCTGTAACTTCTGTCGGGCCGCCTCCTCCTCTTCCAGTTGTTCTTCCAGGTCCTGTCGACGGAAAAAAATAATTAATTACCTGTATGCTTTGAAGGTGATAGGCACGATTTATCCGTCGTATGGAGCCACTGTAGTCAAGCGGTAAAGCACGTGACTTTTAATCAGGAGGGCGTAGGTTCGAACCTCCTCTCATACTACTGGGTTTTTGAAAAGACATTTGTACGAAATATCATTTTATATTTAACAGTAGCTTTTCGGTGTAAGGAAATCGTCGTGAGGAAACCGGTCTAACCCCTACAAGGTCCAGTTTTCTCTCTGGTTTGGAAGGTGGCAATCGCTTTCCTAAAAAAGAGTGCTTAGGCCAAATCTTGGGATTAGGTGCGGACCCTGGGCACTACTGGTATTTATATAAGATGACATGAAGACAACGGTACTTAGAAACACTCGTTCTGTTCGGAAGTGTCTCTCACCTGGATATTAAGCTGCAGCCTCTTCTTCTCCTGCTGCAGCGCGCTACACCTCTCCTCTTCCTCTTCGATCCTGCCCTCCAGGTCGTGTAACAACTCTTCCAGCTCTTGCTTCCTCGCGGCTGCGCGCGCGCGGGATTCCTCCGCCTCTGCGCATAGCTCCAGCTCAGCCTGAAATAAATATAATAAACAGACCAATGACTTACCATAGAGAAAGAAGTACTTACTATAAAAAGACACACATACACACATGAGTGACAAGCAAGGTAAGCATTGACAATAACACAAGAGGGAACGAGATACAACGTCGTATCAAGTGTGCCTGTTTTGTTTGTCATGAAAAATGTCTACTCAATTGGAACTGATGTCACGGATGTAACAAGACTAAAAGTATATAGGACGTATTAGTCTTCTGATACTTTTCAATTTTCAACCGACGAAAAAACGGAGCATAACTTTTTACAGAGTAGTTCGATTTTGATAATATTTTTTTATTGGATAGGGTATACCCCGAAGTTGGTCCCATATAAATTTGGAAAAAAAAAACCAACCTTTAGGGTAGGAAAATAGGGGATGATTGATTTTTCGTCGGTTAAAACTTTGTTTTCAAAGTAAATTATTTTATGTCAGGTTAATTTACCTCCATCCGTTTCGGGGATTCGCTAGGACTCTATCTATGAAATCCTATATTTATGATATAAATGATACTGCAAATAAGCCGCAATCCAAAATCTACCGGCCTGCATAGAGAAATGGATTGTTGATTCAGAGAATACGCAAATATTGTTTTTTTTATCGATATAGATTAGTTGATTTTACAGCTTTAGATAGGGTTGATGATAAGTTCCCACTGTTTTAAGTTTACATAGTTACAATGCGATTAGGTGTGTTTAGCTATCGCGAGTCTGGCTTCTTCTTCCTTCTGCGTCGTCAGCTTCAGTATTATCCTGTTAGCCGCCGAACAAAGCGGACGAGTTCTTTCATGCATTTTGTATAGCATCGGCGCACACCGGGCGTGTTTAGTGGCCGCGTCCGAGCCACGAGCTACGGGGTGGCTTACGCTCGTTACTAGTGACCACATTTAGTGGCGGCCACTACACTAGTCTTGATGTGCGGCAGAGTGGCCACGTTTAGTGGCGGCCAATACACTAGCGTAATGTGCGGCAGAGTGGCCACGTTTAGTGGCTTAATGTGCGGCAGAGTTGTCGCATTTAGTGGCGGCCACTAGTGGCTTAATGTGCGGCAGAGTTGTCGCATTTAGTGGCGGCCACTAGTGGCTTAATGTGCGGCAGAGTTGTCGCATTTAGTGGCGGCCACTAGTGGCTTAATGTGCAGCAGAGTGGCCGCGTTTAGTGGCAGCCATTACTAGAAGTGGCTTAATGTGCGACAGAGTGGTATTGTTTAGTGGCTGTAATGTGTGGGCGCTATTACCTGCAGCTGTTCCGCCAGCTGCGTCTTCTCGGCGCTGGCCTGCTGGAACTTGTGCTCGTACTCCTGGCAGCGCTTCATCTGCGTGTCCAGTTTGTCGCGGATCAGGCGCAGCTCGTCTTCCTTCTGCGTTAGTTTTTCCTCTTGCTTCGTCACTTCTAGGAGAGGTTTCACCTGGAAGAATGTAATAGAATAAACTTTATTTTATGTAATTGGTTTTACAGTTTTCTGGCTAACGAATACGTACTTTAGTGAATTGGAGATCTTATTTTTAACTGACCAGTTTAGCTGAGGGTGTTGGCAGAGCGCCTCGACTGCCCACTCACCAAGTATTGGGTTGGAGTGGTCATTGGTAGGGCCAAGTAGGGAATAAAATATTCACTACTTGGTTCTACCTTTGTGAAAATGTGAATGTAAATGTAATTAAAATTAAACTAAACTTGACGTGTAATACTAATAATGTCTTGAAGTCCCAATTGTTACTAACACTATTATGGATCTCGGTCTGAATTAAACAATTTTTTTTTAGCTTAATAACAGGGTTCTCAACAAGGGCAAATATTTGTGTGATGAACATGAATATTTGCTTTAGAGTCATCGGCGTTTTAAGTATGTATTTATCTATTATTAAATCTTTATTTCACAAAAGAAGAATTTATCATACAAAAGGCGGACTTATTGCCGTAAGCATTCGTAAGTATGCACATCGTCGTCAAGTTCATAAACTCAAACAAAGAGCATACTACCAATATTTGTAGAATATAAAAATAACATAACATATGTATGACAAGGAAATTGTAGATAACTAGATATATATCGAACTTCGATCCCTTCCACGAACGTAATCAAACATACACATACTAATCAAAACAATTAACTTTATAACAATAGTATAAGTAAACTTACGAGCAGTGGAACTAACCCGACAGCTTCGCACCATTTTACATACTACAGTCCAGTGAACAAGTGGGTCTATTTACATAACTTTCGCATTACTGCGAGGGTGTTGCCAAAACTCTAGGTAATTGTTTTAATATACAAAATGGTTTTGACATAATAATAACAACTGGATTTAGAATGGGGTTAGTAAGTCCGTGTTATTGTAGCTTTGACAACAATTGCTTTAGCACCGCAGGTACCTAGACAGTGAATCAGTTGTATTACAGGACGGCTATATAAAGTAAATAAATAAATAAATACATATTAATAGATCATCATAATCATCGTGGCCTTGACTATACAAGCTGTGTCAATAACGGAGACGTATTTCATGACTGTTTAAGCCAATGCGGGAGCGGCATACAGGACCGCAAGCCTGGCAGGTGTAATATCCTCCTAGCGCCCATGGGCCTACTGGGAGGACATATTCTCTTAACCTTTAACTACCGTGGTATACGTCTCACAGACGTCACCACTTTCATTTCGAAAATATTTTTGCGTATGTGTGGCGTCTGTAGCTATCCTTTCCGCTAGCTTCCTTTTTTGGGGTCCTCTAGCCGCAGCCAAGACCGTAACCGCGGCGAGTGCGCACGAGTCGGTTACGGAGCGATCGACGTCTCACAGACGCCACCACGGTGTTTATGTACAAAAAATATGCACGTCTCCTGGATGTCACCTCGGTGTTAGTGTTTGTGACTCTATAGTAATTATCGTGTATCCTAGTCGTGACGTCATCTTTTAAGTTTGAGCTATATTTTTTTTTATATAAAATTCTAAGAAAAAACAGGTAAGGCTTACTGTCAGTATAAGGTTCTGCTCGCTACATATTATTAATTACCCGTAGGAAGTTAGTATCATTAGGAACTACCAATTAGTTCAGTAAAAATATGCCTAAATCATATGATGTCAGTTTTTTTATGTTTAAAGTTTGGAGCTTTTCATTTATGTAATATGATGAAACATCTTATAATCAAAAGGTATTTTATGTTTTATAGATAATATCTTCATAATTTTAGTAAAAAATAAGACTGAACCAAGTCCGGAAATTTAGCATATGAAAAATGTCGCCTCATAATTAAAAAAATATTGTCAGCATGATTGAAGTTATTCAGTGTTTTTTATCCCATTTTGAATTACCTAATATAATTACCCAACTAGTTTAAAAACTTTGATAATACTCGCATGTCAATAGGATTTTTTAAAATCGAGTTGAAATATGGCGTCTGTAAGACAGTACCTCGGTGTTAGTGCTACTCATAAACCACCTCGGTAATTAAAGGTTAAAGGAATTTAAACAATTTTGGGTTGGAATAGAGTTGCATTTGTTTTGTTTTGGTCTTCTCTTGAAACAAAAGAAATTCAACTCTATTTCTTTTATTAGTTTGATTCAAATTTCAATGTCATTTTGTGTTGTATGGTGGGCGCCACGAGGTTATGTCACGTTGATGCCGCTTATTAGGAGATAATCTTACACAAATCGATTCCCACAGTTAACTAAACGACGACATACATACGTAAATAGATAAATACACAGACAACTTAAAAGACTCGAGAACAAATACTCATGCTTCACAGAAATATTTGTCATTAACGGGATTGGAACTAAACGTGTGTCTACACTATGATGCAATAATCTTCCGACAGGCTTGCAATGGCCATCGAGAAAAGCGTATTTCCATGAAACTATACAAAGATACAACATAAATCTTACCTTTATATACAGCCTCCACCATTGCCAGTTCCTAAGCTTGAGGTAGGCAGCACAATTCCTCTGAATAATCCTGATGGCGTTCAGCTGCTGCAGTCTCTTCTGGTAGTTCCTCCTGGCCAGGAACCCGCGGCAGAACGCCTGGAAGTTCACTATCAAGTCCGTGATCTTGTAGTCTCTCTCCTCTTCCAGGTGAGCTAGTACTCCAGCCCTGAAGAAGATCTTCGACTGTCCGACACGATAAAGATTGTGGTCCAGCTCTAAAGCTTCGATCATCTGCTCGCACGCCTTCTTTCCGTCCATAAACCCTTTAGGAATGATGTTGGGTGTGAGCAGCTCGTATCGCTGTCTGAACTCCTGGAAGGGTATGCGGTTGGGGAACCCTTGCCTGCATATCCTGATGCCCTCCAGCACACCGTTGCATCTGAGCTGGTCTAACACCAGAGGCGCTTCGATCTTGCCGGCCTTCTTCTCGTGGTTAGGTATGATACACCTAACGAAGTTGGGGTTCGTGTTTCTGAGTGTGGCCATGAGTTTCGTGAGCTGCTCCTTGTACAGTTGGGAGACTGTTCTGAACATGCCCTTTCTCGTTCTGGCGCCGAATTGCGTGTCAGTCATCGCTTGTTGCGCCATGCCGACGATCTCTGCGTCCTTCCAGATGTGACACACGAAGGGGTCCTGCGAGGACTGGAGGAGGGACACCACGTTCTCGTTCAACGGGTCCATGTTCTTCATGAGCCACTTCTCAGCGGAATAGTCCACTTTGCCGGCGTAGTGGATGATCGCAAAGTCAGCGATACCACGGAAGTCGGTCTTCATGAATTTGGGGTGGACGGAGTGAGCGGAGACCAGTTTCTCGACGAAGGTTTTGTCGGTGGCTTTGGGGAACCAGCACTCCTCGTCTATCAAGGCCATGATGCCCATGGGCTTGTCGATGAGGTCGATAGTCGGCTGGAGATCCAGGCCGAAGTCGATGAACTTCCATTCGATGCCCTCCCGCTGGTACTCTTCCTGTTCAAGAATGAACATGGTGTGATTGAAGAGCTGCTGGAGTTTTTCATTCGTGTAGTTGATACAGAGCTGTTCGAAGGAGTTGAGATCGAAGATTTCGAAACCGGCCATATCGAGGATACCGATGAAGGAGGCGCCTTGCCTTTTCGTCCTGTCGAGTGACCTGTTGATCCTGTTGACGAGCCACCTGAAGAGCCGCTCGTAGCACGCTTTGCCAATGGCTTCCACTGAGAACTCCACTTGTTCTTTCGTCTGTGCTTTCGTTACGAAGTCGCGGCCGACCTTGATTCTCGGCTTGAGGAAGGCTTTTGTCATCTCTGTTACAGAGAGGCCTGGAAATGAGAAGAGAGCGGTCATATACTGAACTAAGCAGTCGTAGAGAACATTTCTTTGGTACATTTGATAATTCTTGTAATTATGACATGTATGCAAATTTATATTGTAATTTTTATCGTGAAATAAATGAGTCTGAATTTATTTGGGCAATTTATCAAAATATATGTGTAGGATGAGTTTTATGGGTCTGTGCATTATTTGAAAAGGTCATCATTCTTCCGATTACAATACAAATAATGCCAATGCTCATGAAACAATCAATCATATAAAAAACTACTGAGTATTTTAACTTACCAAGTAAATGAGCAATTTTTTGAGCAACAGTGTTGTCAGGCAACGTCGCCTGGTCCGAGTTCCTCTCCTGCTTGAACTGCATGGATCCGAAGAGCAGCGTCGCGGAGACTATTCTGAATATCGAGTTGAAGTCCTCATTGTTCATGCCCATGATGTTCATCGACTTGATCGTCGCTTGGAACTCCAGGGCATCGTCGATCCCAGGCACTGAAAAGGATTCTATACTAAGCGTAAAGTAGGCGTCGTGTAAATTTGGAAGAATTGTTATAACATCTGTATCATGTACTACTAAACTATTGTACAATTAGCAAAGTCGAGTTAGATAATATGTGCACGCGGAAAATGTGATACAACTTATGTTACCAGGAGTTTAGTTACGGGCATAAGGTTGCTCAGATATCTTTAAACCTTTAGGAACGTACACATATATGTATAATGTCAACTGTAAATTATTCTCAATTTTTTTCATTAAAGTAGAAGGAGTTAAATACTAGTGCCAAACATGATTATCACATTTTTATTAATATTTAATTATCATTTTTTATAAAGGAAAATCTATTGCATGTTTGTTGCCCTTTTCTTGACGTTGTATCCTTGTATCTTATTACACATTTTTCATAATCTTTTTTGCATTTATTAGCGCATTTTTTTGCTCTACAAGCCGCAAACGCAGCTCAAATTCACGATTTATTTTAATTTATCAAGAATAGCGCTAATTTCAATGCAAGCAATAAAATCTATCATAACATCAAATCCAACTGTACCTGGTATCGCCGAGTTAGACAGGAAATGGTAACTCTTGGGTTCCTCCAGTATGTACTCCGCCCGCTGTTCCTGGGTGGCCCCAGTGAGCAGCTGGTAGAAGATGTGGAACGTCCTCTCATCCTTGGCCTGGCGGATGGCTCGGGACTTCTCGAGGAGGTATGTCTCGATGTTCGCGCCCGCTATGTAGCCGGACGCGTCGAAGTTTATTCTTATGAATTTGCCCTGTGGAGCGGAACACTGGGTTAAGATAGTGTTTTTGTATATCGACTTCTAGGCCTCTTTAGCCTCTTAACCCATTTGCCGCCACAGAAGAAAATGCGAGGTGTCCCCCACACCACACAAGTTTCAAGTATGTTGTTTTTGGACTTCGTATGATGTTGTTGGCTGTTGAGTTGCAACCGTCACTGTTCCAACTTGAGTTCAAGTCAGTGACGGCGAATGGATTAAAAGGGGTCGCAGCTAAGCAAGTAAGGATTTGTAATTTCTAAAATAAAAAATATAAGTTAAGAACACTGGAAGGTTATTAATAATATCTATAAGTCTCCATAATAAGGTAGTCACGCCAAACCTTGGAACCTATTAATTAGGTACGTGAACGTCACCGATATTTCAGTAATAAGGCGCTTTCGTTCCTAATTTCGTTAAATGGTTGGGTTGGCGATGATAATACGTATTCTATCTTTACCCTATTCTATCTATTTACAGAGAGACGTTTGCCAAATTTTGTCACAATCATGATTTGACAAAAAATAAGTTAATTAAAATGCCATTTGGTCTTATTTTAAGTACTAACATTGATATGAAAGTGCTTAGTTACAGAACAATAGTAACAATACTTACGAATCTTGACGAGTTGTCGTTTTTGACTGTCTTAGCGTTACCGAACATTTTGGCACAATCATGATTTGACGAAAGATAAGATAATTAAAACGCCATTTGGTCTTATTTTAAGTACTAACATTGATATGAAAGTGCTTAGTTAAAGAACAATAGTAACAATACTTACGAATCTTGACGAGTTGTCGTTTTTGACTGTCTTAGCGTTACCGAACATTTTGGCACAATCATGATTTGACGAAAGATAAGATAATTAAAACGCCATTTGGTCTTATTTTAAGTACTAACATTGATATGAAAGTGCTTAGTTAAAGAACAATAGTAACAATACTTACGAATCTTGACGAGTTGTCGTTTTTGACTGTCTTAGCGTTACCGAACGCTTCTAGAATAGGGTTCGCTTGCAATAATTGTTGTTCCAATTCACCCTGAAAGAAAAACATGTTCTATTACTCACCATTCAAAGATATAAATGTACAGTTTCAGTAATAATGCCAGTAATTTATTAACACTTTCAATGCCAGGAACCCTTTTCTACATACGGGTTTTCGTATGTTATCGGCTACGAAATCGTTGGCAGTGAATGTGTTAAAAAAAGTAAATACTGTCATTATTCTGACGATGAATGTTAGTTCAAACACATGACAAAAAGCAAGGGAGGGTTATGAGTTTAGGTGAACACTGACGTACTAAGAATACCAATTATGTTTTAGCAGAATTTACCTCAAAAGTTCCATTGTTCTAATGGTTAGCGTGAAATACAATGATTTCGATATTAAACTATTATTTAAGTAATACTACTTTTGGAATCAATCCAGTTAAAGGGACTATAAATATATATACAAAAAATATCTAAAAAATAATTAAATTAGCTAGATTTCAGAAATATTTTATAAATCATTTTACAGTTGAAATAAGACCCAAATACCCATTAGGGATGATACAAAATCACTGATATTTGCTGCAAATCATCGCTATAGTGAACTAAGCTATAAAATATGAAACTAGCAAAAAGCGATAAAATCAAGCATGGCTAAATGTATATTATAATACGATAATAACTTATTCATCAAAGTACGAGTGATACATTTGGCGCCCGAACGATTGTAAACCAACCTTTCGTTGTGTATGATATCACATTAGCATAGGACTACGCCGGGTTTTCGCCACATGTCGAAAAATGCTTACGCGTAGCGTGCGCGCGAGTAAACAATTATACTAAAAACTATTTAAGTAATCCGTTGAAAAACTGACTCTAATTTCTAAGCTCGTAGATTAAATTTTTTAATGGCAGTTTTTTACAATATCGGGCACCTTAAATAATTTTAATCATAACTTAGTGCGTCAAAAATGAATAGGCTATTAAAAAAAGTCCCACATACCAGAATAAAACAGGAAATTGGTAGGTATATGAATCAAGTGTTTGCCTTAAGCCGCCCGCCGTCCGAGAAAAATTGGCAATGAAATTATAATCAACTATGATAGGAAATACTCTTGCTTTTGTTTTGTGTTAAAATTTAATGTAACAAAAGAACAAAACATATGCAACTCTGTTCCAATTTACAATGGAACAAATTCCATTGAAGAGAAGGATAGCTTTAAATAGGTCATCGGGCGGCTTGAGGTTAAAGTTTTACACAGGACACATAACGCAACATACATATAAAATAATATTCTTAACGACATATCCGGCAGCTGGCAACTTAAGATTCCCCAGCACGGTCGACTCTCCAATCTTTCCATACAAACTTAGTTTGGTTCTCATTTTAAAACGGCGAACTGGAATAGCATGAAACTTTGAATACACAATGGGATCCGTCATATCTATATCCGGAACTAGTTTCTGTAACTAACACTAAACGTCATACGCATACATTTTGACCAACAGTGTTGCCGCGTAATTGAACCTAGTGGGTTCAACTTTCGTTTGCCAGTGTCTATAAATTATTAAAGAAATATAATAGAAAATTAAATGAAGCGATTAGAGATAGAGCGGAGGAAAAAGACTCAATATACGCGAACAAGTTAAAATCATTACCTCGCAAAAAAAGCTTACTATGCACCAAAAGATTTTCTAAGTGATAGTTTTTAATCAGTAGTAAAATTTGTATAAGTATGATATTTGGTGTAAATTACTTTATAAACAAAATATATCTTTTGTAATACCCTTATCATGTTTGTAACCTAATGTCACAATTGTTATCTGTGTACTCAACATGAAAGCAATAAAATAAATTAAATAATAATTGAAATTGATTTTGTATGAAAAACGTTCTGGGTTGTTTTCAAATAGAATTTCTAATTTTCGTGACTCACCTGTCGAAGTTAACGTTTCTTAAGTTTACCTTAACTAGGGTAACAGTTTATACACCGTGGGCGTTAGTAACCCGAAATATTTTAACCACGCATTCCTTAGGTCATTAGGCGCAAAAAATGTTATTTGAACCCCAGTCAAATCCTGCTTAGTTTTGAAGATATTATCATTTTCATGTAAACTATTTATTGTGATTAGTAAAGTGCATTAAGCTCTTTTGATGGAGACGTTGCTACCGATGTTGCCAAGTTTCGAGTCGTTATTGACATACATCAAAGTGACAGCTACCACTCACTAAATTCATTCTTTTTTGGAGAAATAATTGTTACCATTTTATTAAAAGGGATGATTTCCATCCAGGAAGCGATACTTATCCAAATTTTATTTACAAAAACCGAAAAAAATACAGATTTTTTTTTTACTGAATTTGGATTGGATTCATATAACATTTTTTACTCCTAATGACCTCCGGAATGCGTAGTTAAAATCTTTCGGGTTATTAACGCCCACGGTGTATAATAGAAAATTAAATTATGCGATTAGAGATTTTGTATGAAAAACGTTCTAGCAAGAGAAACTAGTTTCCGACCTAGATATGGCGGTTCCCAATGTGTATAAAAAGTTTCATGTTATTCCATTATGCCGTTTTAAAATCGTCGGGTGACAAGCAAACATAAATTTAAAAAAAGCACTAAAAAAATACCTACTGCATACACTTAAGTAACGTGTGCTTATTTTGCAAGCAACCGTTATCACACTCATATTTATAATAAGATTAATAAGTGAGCATTTAAGTATAAAATAGGATTAAAAACGATGTTATTATTATGTTATGTATATTAAGCATAAAAGAGACTTACCTGCAGGCAAACTGTTTAAACAGTTTTGCAGGGACATGTTTTAGAATAAGTTTTTTATATATTTGGTTAATAAATAAAAATAATAATAAAATAAGCAAAAGTCACTACCAAAACCGTCACTGATCTTCAAAACCTCGTATCTCGATACGTAGTTCATATCAAGATACGACCTTTGATTTAAGTAGGTATTTGTTACTTAGTGACTTTTGCTTGTCACCCGACGAAATATGAACGAAACTAAGTTTGTATGGAGAGTCGAGCGTGCTAGCGACCTTTAAGTAGTTAAAAAGGCAAAAAAAAACATAATTGCGTTACGTATCCAGATTTTCCAAAGCGTATGTATGTGGTGATGGTAAAATTGTCCTTATTCGACTTACTATTATCAACTGTGGTGAGGGTCCCTGCGGTTGTAGACAGGCACCGGGAAGAGGGGAGAGAAAAATATACATCAGTGCATGTTGAGAAGTACAATACAAAAGTAGACTTAAAACTATGACGGTTGTTGCTGAGTGAAGAAGAAGTCATCATCATATATTTGTTAAACGTTGTTAAAAACCATAGAGAACAGAAGAGGCAAGATGTTTGGACACTTGTAACGACACGATGATTGCGTGAAAACTATAATAGAAGGGAAGTTAGAGGGAAAGAGGAAGAGAGGGAGATCAAGAAGATCTTTTACGGACCAAATCAAGGAAAAAGTAGACAGCGTGTCGTATCAAGATGTCAAGAAGAAAACTGAGAATAGAGACGAATGGAAATTGCTCCACCGACAAGAGCCTGGCTCTTAAATATATGAAGAAGAAGTAAAAATGTATAAAAAGGAAATTTAAAAAAAAGTTCAGTGTCGTAAAATTATATTGATGTATAAGTCGACCTGGTACGTCGCGGGGGTCCGCTGGATGCGGGTGGCGCAGGACCGGTTATTGAGACACTCTTTGGGGGAGGCCTACGTCCAGCCGTGGACGTCTTTTGGCTGATATGATGATGATGATAATACTACTGTATTGTTTTTTACGGGTTCATTCTCAATTTTAACGTTTATAATGACTAACGATTGTGATATAAAGAGAGAGTATTAAGAAGCAACAACTGTGTATATTTTGAGATACAGAATACTCTTGCACGTAAGTTTAGTTATAAACTAATCGTAACAGTTACATTTAAAATGGGAAAAAAATTGATGGCAACACCAATATTGTTCCATAATTATGCAAGAATATTCTATAATCTGTTCTAACGTAAAGGTGCTATACAGTAAGATCACAAGCCACCTCCAGCATGCAGGTGTGCTAAAATATACACTTACACTTAAACTCTAGCAAGGAAATAGCGAAAATTAACTTTAACACAACCACCTATGGTTCAATATTGCTCACATATTGAATGTTGATTGTGGCTTAACAAATGTCTATCTTATATGTATAGAGATAGGGTTCATTATAGAACTACGTTCGGGACTAGCGTTCAACGAAACACCTTACCCTCACTAATGCAAGGAAATAGCGAAATTTTACTTTAAAACAACTGACTATGGTTCAATATTGGTCACATATTTTAAGTTGACCGTGGCTTAACAAATGTCTATCTTATCCGTATAGACATAGGGTTCATTATAGAGCTACGTTTGGGACTAGCGTTCAACGAAACACCTTACCCTCACGCGATAGTCGAACCAGTAGATTTGGGAGCGCTTGAGAAAATAAAAAGTATGAGGCTCGGTTATATATTAAAGTAACTAAATAAAATAAATGTTAAGGGACAATCTTACACAATTCGAAATAGTCCGATAGTAAGCTCAATAATGCTTGTGTTATAGGTACTAGACGAAGATATTTTTGTTACATAGAGAACATCCACATCTCGGAAACAAATATTCATATTCATCACACAAATATTTGCTCTTACCGGAAATCGAACCCAGGACGTTCACCCCCAAAGGTAGCGGCACTGCACTACCCACTATATAGGCTAACCGGTTGTCCGTTACAATTTATAACGGATCAAATATTCGTTTCTCAGTATATTTTCAAAATTATTAACCGATATATTATAAGGTTATAAAAGCGAGCCGTAACGGTCACCTAAAGCGTAATAATAAATCCAAATGTTATATTATAAGGTTATAAAAGCGAGCCGTAACGGTCACCTAAAGCGTAATAATAAATCCAAATGTTATATTATAAGGTTATAAAAGCGAGCCGTAACGGTCACCTAAAGCGTAATAATAAATCCAAATGTTATATTATAAGGTTATAAAAGCGAGCCGTAACGGTCACCTAAAGCGTAATAATAAATCCAAATGTTATATTATAAGGTTATAAAAGCGAGCCGTAACGGTCACCTAAAGCGTAATAATAAATCCAAATGTTATATTATAAGGTTATAAAAGCGAGCCGTAACGGTCACCTAAAGCGTAATAATAAATCCAAATGTTATATTTAAGTATAATGGTGGCATTATGATTTTGTGCCTGTAATGGTCATCTTGAGGGCACTGACCGCTTGTAGCAAACAAATAACATACTAAAAACAAGTTAATTAATTTGATGTTCTTTGACACAATACAGTTTTAAATAACTATAATTAATATTGCGTCTATTTTCCGCAATAAAAGGAACCAACATACTTCATATAGGTATTAATATTATTAAAAGCATAACACCATTCCATACTAATATTATAAATGCGTGTTAGTGTGTCTGTCTGTTACCTTTTTACGCTTAAACAACTGAACCGATTTAGGTGAAATGTGGTATGGAGACAGTCTGAATCCCAGAGAAGGACATAGGAGAGCTTTTATACCAGAAATCCAAAATGGGGGGCGAAAGTTTGTATAGTGGTACGATATAAACGAGAGCCATGTGCATAAGCTAGTATTATTTTAAGCATAACACCTATAAGTAATATAATAACAGACTCGACAAATATCAACCGCAACACTGCAGGTGACCCCGTGGCGAACAAGCGACATTGCCAAATACGTTACCTCATGCGTTTTTTTACCATAACTGGTGGCAGTATTTCTTGAAAATTATATGCCGTGGTACACTTGAGTGCAATATAATATACTTAAATATTATTTAAAAATGTTAAATATATGCGTATTGTTTTTACGTCAGCGGCAGTGAAGCAGCTATTACCAGCTACGCTGACAGAAAACCTCTCCTTCTGGCTAGAGAAAGACTTAACAATGGGCTTGTGACCTTAAATTTGTTTACGATGCCATTCGAACCAGTTTTTGTAGATGAACAAATGTTTGTATGGAAGCAACTACATTTAAAGGACATTAATACCCAAAAAATCGAGTTAAAGACGGACCTCGCTGACAGCAGCCGAAACGCTTCATACTGATTGGCTTTAAAGTATGACGTCACACCGTGCAATTTGTACTAACCGTTGCATGGAAAATGAAGTAAATTGCTGTTTCGGTCGCGAAATACTGCGTTTAGATTCATAGTTGTCATACAAATTTGTTTCTATAAAAGCGTAAGGATTCTATTGGTACCTTTAAATTTACTCTTAGACAATAAATAAAAAAAAAAAATTTTTTCTAAACTTTCAAGGTTCATATCTTCTTATGATCTGAATTATATTTTGTAATTTATACTTTATTACAATCATTTGATGGTTTACTATCCATTTAGCAACACGACGTTATCCATTTTAACACCACGCAACAAGCCTATTCGTCCACACCACCGGCGGTAACAAAGAAAGCCTCAGATCGCATGTCAGTCGTCTTTGCCTTGCGAGTTGGGCGATAGATAAATACGATCAGACTTTCGTTACTTTCTTATAAAATAATTATGTACGTAATGTAGTACGTACATGCAATAATATGGACGACCGCTTTAGCCTAGTTGTTCGAATCCCGGTAAGGGCAATTATTTGTGTGATGAGCACGAATATTTGTTCCGGAGTCATGGATGTTTTCTATGTATTTAAGTATTTATTTCTCTATATAAGTATCTATATCGTCGTCTAGTACCCATAGTACAAGCTTTGCTTAGTTTGGGACTAGGTTGATTTGTGTAACAATGTCCAAAAAAAAAAAAAAAAAATTATCCTTTTACAAAAAATATACAATCAAATTAGAACACGCAGCTTCATTTATTCTATGATCGAATGAGCAAAAACAAATAAAACTCTATTCCTTTAAAATATTGCTTGAAGCATTTTGTTCCTTCTATAGGAACCCCCGCACGGCTTTCACAGGAGGGCCGGCGAGCTGTGTCGAGGCGACATAGACTATCCGTCTCTTTCTAAGCGGTGTAATTGAAAAGAGACAGATAGTCTATGCCAATGATGACATAATATATGGTATATTATGTCATCGTTTTTTGACCCCCTCCTATCATCATCCTGTTAATTCCTTGAATGGGCCCTCCCCGCCTAATAAAATGACTACCGTCGTCCCATGGTCAGATCCCCCCCCGGCTCCTATTTTGAAATGACGTAATATATGGACAGCCCTATATCGCCGCGACACAGCTCAAGGGCCGTCCTTGTGATAGCCGTGCTGGGACTCAGGAAGTTAAGTACCTAGTAGTAAGCTGGCATAAAGTCTATTATTGCGAGCCATATCCAGGGTATATCAATATTACCGGCACCGATATTATCGGTCGCTATCGAGTCTACAGGGCTGTTATTCGCTACGCGTTAATGCGGCTCACCCCGCCGGTCACCCGTTACGGAACTAGACCTCTACCTACGCTTAACGCTACGCATCGCGGTGTCAAGATATATTTGTGGGTGAGCGCTGAGGTGAAGTTAACACAAGTTACAGAATAACGGGGCTGGTGACGAAATGCAAATCGGTCACATTCGTATACATCGCACCTGACTGTACCAGAAAGGCATTTACAGACATGGCAAGACCAGCGTTACATAAGATTGTGAACGATATGGGGCTATCGCACATCTGAACCGGTTAATGTTGACATTAACTCCCATCTACGCCCACGTGAAATTGGACTTACGACGTAAGATATAAGGCCGAAATTGTATTGGCAAGTAAATCAGATATGTCGTTTAGAAGATTTGTCGTATTATACTCCAACTATTTATGAGTCTGTGCACTAAATCGATCCTTGTCTTATTAAGACTTATAGGGGATTTATCTGCACGAGGTGTGAAATCAAGAACGAATAGTCCAATTAGTACAATTTAATGTAAAGTAATCGAGGTGCAATAAAGTTTTGACGCAGGTGTTAAACTTTCGACATTTTATATTTTATACTTGCACCCATTTGATCATGTCCATAATAATACTTTATGTCAAAGGCATTAAGTTCAAAATCGATCGCATGTTATGTCCGATAAATGTCCATGCCTTTCATGGAAAAGATCTCCAAAAACCTGCCCTGTACCTAATTCGGTACTCATTTAAACATTTCCGCTCAATTTTCGGCATAAGTATAAACATGTAGATATTAAAAAATTTCCCTTGACATATAAAAATGTGTTCCAAAATTATATTCTCGCTAAAAGACCCATGCGACGAAATCATGTTTACGATTAAGTATATAATGGATTAGTCGAGTGTGTTTATAATTATGTTATGTATGCTGCTATGTTATGTATGTACAATTGTACATGTATGCTAAAAGCAATAAACTGAATTGTTTGACTAACGCATATAAACATTTGGTTATAGATGACGCATATTAAAAAAGCGGCCAAGTGCGAGTCGGACTCGCACATGATGGGTTCCGTAAAATAAATTGCTTTTTACGATTTATGCGTATTAAAAAAAACTACTAACCAGATCTAGTTCAAACCAATTTTCGTTGGTAGTTTGCATGGTAATGTAAATCATATATTTTTTTAGTTTTATCATTCTCTTATTTTAGAAGTTACAGGGGGGGGGGGGGGACACATTTTACCACTTTGGAAGTGTCTCTCGCGCAAACTATTCAGTTTAGAAAAAAATGATGTTAGAAACCTCAATATAATTTTTAAAGACCTATCCATAGATACTCCACACGTATGGGTTTGATGAAAAATAATGTTGAGTTTCAGTTCTTAGTATGGGGAACCCCAAAATTTATTGTTTTTTTTCTATTTTGGTGTGAAAATCTTAATGCTGTTTACAGAATACATCTACTTACCAAGTTTCAACCGTATAGCTCTTATAGTTTCGGAAAAAAGTGGCTGTGACATACGGACGGACAGACAGACAGACAGACAGACATGACGAATCTATAAGGGTGCCGTTTTTTGCCATTTGGCTACGGAACCCTAAAAACACGTAAACTTATAATTACTTAAGTCTATTCTCGGTATTTTTATTAGAAAACCACAGGAACATAAGATGGTTTCCTAATCATCATCATCATTATCATCATATCAGCCAAAAGACGTCCACTGCTGGACATAGGCATCCCCCAAAGAGTGCCACAATGGCCGGTCCTGCGCCACACGCATTCAGCGGACTCCCGTGACCTTTACCAGGTCATCAGTCCACCTCGTGGGGGGCCTACCCACGCCTAATGGATTCCTAATGGATTTCATAAATTATCAAATCAGTTTGTAGTAAACTAGGTGCTTCATATTGGAGCTAAAATTTGCTGCTCACAAATAAAATTGTAGTGACAGAAAAAGTCAAAGTAATAACGGCATTTTAGTAAAAATAACTTTGATTAAAACGCTTAAGAATAAGTACACTAAAAACTAATCGGTTCTCGATATACAACCTCATTTACACTGGACGACCGTGTTCGCCCCCAACATGTAACCTAAAGTGCTATCCTTATTTCTTAAGGAAATAAACGAATTGCACGAGCTCACATGCCGGATGATTCGACGACCGATTTCGGACGATCGACTGATGTGAATGCGCCTTAAACCAGACAATAATGAAGCGTTAGAAGCACTCTCACCGCTCCGGATCCTTTTGGTTTTGAGGCGGCGACGTACGCAAGGTACTGTATGACTTTCTTCGTGTTCTCTGTCTTGCCGGCGCCCGATTCTCCCGTGCACAGGATGGACTGGTCTTCGCGATCTGAAAATACGGGATGATTTACATTAGCTTAAGGATTCATCATCATCATCATCATCAGCCTATATACGTCCCACTGCTGGGCACAGGCCTCCTCTCATTAATGACGGGGAACGGGCCCAACGTAAAGGAGTGTAATGTTTTCAGGGTCTATGTACAGTACCGGCCAATAATATATCACCTTTGCGTTTTATTGTATGAACGTGTATACACGGTGACTGGTAATTCGACATATTCCTTGAAAGGGGTTATACTAGAGCTAATTTGCAACAATTTATGTCCAGTCAACCAGGGGTCAAAACACGATATTTTTAAATTTTTCGAGTTTTTAGTTTGTTTGAAAAAATATCGCCTTGCAACCTTAAAGTGCTGATTGTGACAAAAATGTTTTTTTTACCATCCAAATGGAAGTACTTTTGTCACAATCACCAGCTTAAGGCTGCAAGGAGATTTTTTTTCATACAAACTAAAAACTCGAATATCTCGGAAACCAGCGAGTTTCGACCCCTGGTTGACTGGACATGAATTGTTGCAAATTAGCTCTAGTATAACCCCTTTCAAGGAATACGTCGAATTACCAGTCACCCTGTAGAGTAAACAATTTAGGTTTGTTGAAACATCTCGTATTTTACTAGTTACTCGTACATGTTACTCTATACAAAATTACTCTATACACGTTCATACAATAAAACGCAAAGGTGATATATTATTGGCCAGTACTGTATGTATTAACTAGGTAATCATTGTTGCGGTTGTGACGCTATATAGAGATATGCCACAAGCGGGGCTAAACTGACGCCGCGGCGCGACGCGACACGACAAAATCTACCCTAATCTTTCTAATTAGCACAGCGCAGCGACAAGAGTTACTGAGTCGCGCGCGACGCCACATGGAAGTAAGTTGTGCTAGCCACACAGAGCGGTTAGTGCGAGACGAAAGAGGAAAAATAAAGCAAAGTTTGTTCGTATCTTCCTCTCTGTCGCACTTGCTAATTTGAACGACAGAGAGGGCAGCGCTCACAATCGAACTTCGTTTTCGTTTCGTAGTGGCCGCTCAGTTTCTTTCACAATGTTGACAAAGATAATTGAATTATAACTTGCAGCACGGCTATCATAAGACACTATCATCAACTGGTTAAATAACCAATTAATGCGTTGAATGAAACCTATATTAACTAAAATGACTTTTGTACCATTCTCATCAACACAAATGTCACAGGCACAGGTAAAGTTAAACGAATTTTTACGGCATTTTAGCTAACGTCGGTTTAATTAACATTTATGAATAATAAATAAGTTTAGCAAATAACAGTAGGTTTTCTCGGACTATAAAAAAAAAATTAAAATAATAAAATATCTTTATTTCAGAACATTCCATTCCATACAATACAATATAGGTACATTCAGATTATTTATCTAAAACAGTGCTACTTTAATTCATATTAAATAATTATAAAAATGTCAACAGAAGTGCAGATGTGAAAATGTCAAGGTTTCTTAATTAACTACTGATTTCAAGACTATGCTATAATACTATGGACGTAGTATTTCGCTACCAGTAACGAGGAGTCAAAATCTAAGTAAGCCTGAGTAAATTCGGTTTAAAACTCCACTAAGAGCAAGTTTGTCGGTGGCTTGCATGTTTTATAGACAAGACAGAGGGCCTACCGCGAAAGGGATTCGAAGTTTCCCCTCTCTGTCATACTTACGAGTTCGTACATAAGTGCGACAGAGAGGGAAAATTTCGAATGCCGTTCGCGGTAGGCCCTCTGATTATATCAAATCAAGTATAAGATGATTGACGTGAGAAAGTTCTACAAAGTTTACTCTTTTGTAAAAGATACATATCTTAGTGTCATAAGGCCATCACTTTAATTTAACGACACGTAATTAATGACACATTGTTGTTTAATTACGAGATTGTAGTTAGTACTCGGGTCGCACCTACAGAGATTTAGGTTCGCATTCCTGTGGACATTGCCGTTAACGGCTATACATTTTTGGTTTCACTCTTAATCCATAAACTGCGTCTCCTTTATGTTTTTATGCTATAAAACATTTTATTATATAAGCATGTAAGCTATTGACCACAGGAACGACGACTTTTGTTTTTTTACTTCCTCTTCCCTTTTTCATTCCCTATCCCTAATGCTCCGTTCATAAATACTGAGATCGCAATTGTAGTAACCCGTTCCCATATCTTGTAGCCCACGCCACAGAATAAGTAATAGTACTACGTACAGAAGGTTCTCTGTTAACAAATTCACTGTTTAGGTACGCCTAACGTGCCTAAATGTGGCCATCCCGTTCTATCGCATGCAACGCGCTGCGACCCGTGCGAGCGTCCTGTACCAACACGTGGCAGCCACTGAATAGAGCCCTTCGAAGGGGTGACCGGCATGTACTTGTAGCGATAAACACAAATCGCGAGTGAGCCGCGCCTGCCCACGCGCAGCGAGCGTTTGATAATAATATAGTTTATTTGCACTAAAGCGCCAGCCATCTAACCTTGTACCCCAAAGGTAGGTGTAGACCCTAAACCCTTAGCACCAACTTACGCTTATAGACCCGATCAACGTTAATAATGGCGTCGTTACGGTCAGCATCGCAAGGGGCTCAACACATTTGTACCGTGTCGCATTAAACGTCATATGAAGTTGTCAAACGAGTGAAAACGACAAGGTACTTAGGTGTTCAGCAACTTATGAGGCTGACTGTACCATTCGGCTCCATAGAAACGTGTCAAACATTCCCGTAGATAGAGGATATATAGATGGCGTCCTAGCGTATACCCAAAAGGGACGATGGTAAATTAACCATACTAAATTAAGTAGTATCAGAAGCTAATACATTCTTGACGTCTAATGTCATTTATAATTTAGTCGTATTATATCGGTGACGTCATGGTGGTATCAGTTTCAGTACAAATTTTGACAGGTGTGGTGGCAAACAAGCTGGTGGCAAACAAAAAATCCGTATTCGCGATGAGGGACAGAAAATATGACACTGTATCTCGTTCCCACTTGCGGTATTGCCTATGCATACATCTTTGTCACTCATGTGTGGGTGACTCCCTCTATCTATTCTACCTCTATGAACATTCCATATAACATTCAGATATTAACGAACACAGCTTACAATTACAAGTTTCGTGCAACCCACCCTAAGCGCCGGTTGTTTCAAACCGTCGGTAATAGTAACTTACGTCCGTTAACCTCTGTTTTGGAAGTTTGTCAATTTTCTATAGAATGACAGCGGCCGGCGCCATATTTAACCGAACTGTACAGCGTGGTAGACGCCCGCCCTAATTGTTTCGCTTTGAGCATTCAACTTGTAAGTCAACAAGTCTCACAACAACCTAAACAATGGATTTGCACGTACGGAACCGCGTCGCATCCTCACCTTTGTTTACTATCATTACGAAACGCAAACACCGTGGGCGTTTCCTGTCGGACCTAGTACTTAGCTGTGACGAGCGATCAAATATCGGTTCAAAGGGTTAAATTGGCTAGCAGATTGTGAAAGGGATATCACTAGATGAAGAGAGCGAAAATCTATACTTTATGCAATAAATAGGAAAAGTCTGGGTGAATATAACTTTGTGTCAAAGTTGATATCAATTTGAGAATTTCAATTAATGAATGTTCTGAGTTTGATGGCTTACATTTGGAACTCTTCTGTAGGAGATGCCAGAGCCCTTAGAAATGCGTCGAGGAGCATCAGGAGGGTCTTTAGTCGGTGCGTGCGACATAACCTCCTCACTATCCCCGTGGTGCGAAGGCAATGAGGTATCCACAGCGGATTTTCCTCCCAGTAAAAAAGGACTTGTAAAATAAATATCAGACGCTAGTTTATGGCTGCGCATCCACCATATTTGTAATACATGTGCTAGCTAAGTACAAAGTTAGGTGTCATTGTTGATACGAGGAAGAAAACCGGGTAAAGGCTGAGCGGCCTTATCTTTCAGCCCTTTAGAGTTTTATCCGAATTACTTCACTTATCCTCGTATGGTTAACGCCACATAGATATGGCCAGTCGGTCGCGGCCGTCAAAAAGCATTCCAATAACTCGTCGCCAAACCTGTCACAAATCTAAGCTAAAAAACGAACGCGCTCAGGGCTGGTATTCACGACGCCTACCAACTCGACTCAGACCCAGCTTAACTGATTTCCGATTAGGTATAGTAGACCTCAAGTTACACTAGGCACGAGTGAGACGACCACAGACAAGACAGTGAATAAAAGCAGCACTACCAAGACAGATAAGGACGGAACCATTTGTATAATTGTTTACTAATGGGCGAGGCGACAGAGTGCGCGCCCATCTTACCTTGTGGTTTGTTCGTGATTTAAGGGGACTAGGAATGCGCTAAATGCGGTTCGAATGCAGTTAATTGGGCGCGATTTGTAATATACACCACTACATAATATTATACGCTATCTATGTACACCACTCGTAAATCAAAATCATGGTGTCGCGATCAGCGTAAAGTAAAATCCATGAAACCAGTAGTAATGACGTTTGAAATCGTTGCATAAGAAAAGTCGCCGTTTAAAGCTCATTCATTAAATAAATAATACAACCAGCATCTAAAAGAATCCATCGATGATTCGACTGTATAATAACAACATTTTTGTAAAATGATTTCTTGTAGAATGAATGAGCGGTATAGTGTATCTCCATAGTGGTACACTTTTTTAAAGAACTTCACTTCGACATTACGAACCATATTAAGCACTCAAAGTATTCTCTCTACGCAGATGACCTAAAAATGTACAACTCTGTGGCATGTGAATCAGATGCAAGAATGATCCAGAGCGATTTAAACAACATAGTGTCCTGGTGCTATAATAATAATATGACTCTCAACCCGAATAAGTGCTTTTTCATAAAATACTGCCGTAAGAAAAAACCACTTGTGACAAAATACGAGATAGGCGATGTTGAGCTATCAGAAGTGACTGAAATTAGAGATCTATAGGTGTTATACTTGATAGCCAACTTAAATTTCATGCTCACGTAGATTCAATAGTAAAAAAGGCGGCACAGATGCTCGGTTTCCTGAGAAGAAACTCCAGCGGCTTTAACAAACAGCAAACTAAAATAATCCTGTATAAAACACTCTGGTACGCAGCCATCTCGAAACCGCCTCGATTGTTTGGAGTCCTCATTACCAGGTTCACTCGCATACGGGTTGAGAGCATACAAAGGGCGTTCACAAGATATCTTGCATTTGGCACCCCCTGGCTTTTCGCACAGAAATACCTATAATAGTCGTCTTGCTAAGTTTAATATGGACAGCTTGCGTGGTCGGCGGCGTATGTTAGATTTTTGTTTCCTGCACAAGTTAGTTAATGGGCAAATAAAATGCAGCTATCTATTAGAGAGAGTCTCGTTAACAGCTCCTCACAATTACCCTCGGCACCCTATTGCAAAACCTTTCGCCACACCATTCAGCAGGACTAACCTTGGCTTGCAATCTCCTATGGTGAGAATTTGCTCAAGTTTTAATGATTTTTCAGCCAAAATAAATGTATCGACATCTTCCACGACCGTCTACCTAAGTTTAAATCGACATCATTGCCAAAACTAAATAATATTAGTTTTATAGATATTTACATATAAATTCTGTTAATATTAGTTTAGTTCATATTTTGTTTTGTATAAGTTAATTATAATTTTTATTGCTATCAATGCAACATGCGTAGCCCATGTTATGTACTTCCGTAATTGTTGTATATATCAGAAATAGATACCTCTTAATATGCTAGCTTTAAGTGAACTGTAATATATATGATGTGGATGTACTTAATAAATAAAATAAAAATAAAATATATGATAGCATATGAGAACTAATAAGTACCTAACTCTATCTTAAGTAGAGGAACTCGGCATCACCAGAAGACTCCTGGGCATATTCCAGTCGTGCCAAGAAAGGACTCTTTTCTTTGGACATATCAAGCCATCATGCGTTCATCTCGGCATGTACTAGACAAAATATTTTTTTTTGGAACTGTTAAAGGCAAACGCGATTAGGGAAGGATTTCAGTTCGCTGGACACCAGTCTGGCTGATGTACCAACAATTAAGAGGGCTGCCAAATGCAATGCAGCCTTTCCCATGCGGTCCACTTGACGTGGAACCGGACTGCATGGAGTGTCCTGCGTAGCGCATGTATCTCTGATTGTGCGTGTTTTCATGGTCTGCTGAATAAATAACTTCTTAAGATCATTGCTTATATACTGACCTTGTAACATGGAGCGGTAGGCTGTGTCGGTGATGGCGAACACGTGTGGCGGTACCTCGTGCCTCTTTATGCCTTTGTACCTCTCCATGATCTTCTCCGTGTATATCGGTAGCTTCTTGTACGGGTTCACGACCACGCAGAAGAGGCCGGAGTATGTCTGCGAAAGAAATTAGAAGGTTAGGCAGGATATTCGATATCATACTAGGATTATATTGATTATCATGTGGGAGACCGCTGGATGTCATTGTGACGCGCAGAACAGATAATTGTGATGCTCTTTAGGGGAAGCCTATGTCCAGCTATGGACCATCTCTTTGTATTTTTTCCCTGACCAGCGTCGTTGGGAGAATTCTGCGTCACGGACTTCACGGAGGCTTGAGCTGTGGACCTTCGCTATTTGAGTCAAATTAAGGGTTAGGTTTTTCATTGAGAGTTTGATGTCATTACGATATAATATCATCAAGATTGTTATCCCTTTTCTTAATAGGGGTCGGCTAATTAAACCCATTTTACTGGCGTGGACACAAGTTCTTGCAGAAGAGCCAATTTACTTTTGACTTTCCAGCCCAAACTTGTTGTGGTTCTGCTTTGAAAGTTAACGAGATCCGATTGATAAAAGTATGAGTCAAGCAACACATTAATAGTAGATTATGTTTACATGTTAACCAATATAATTCTTGATTTCTTAATCCTACATATATATTTTTCTTCGTCTGACATACATTCGTGACCAGTTATTACATATTACTTCGGCAGTTCGGCCTTCAAGAGTGGAAAAGAGCAAGAAAAGAAGAAAAACCGGCCACGTGCGAGTTGAACTCGCTCACGAAGGGTTTCGTACCATTATCTATAAAAACAGCAAAAAAATCACGTTTGTTGTATGGGAGCTCCCTTCTGGGGTGGGCACCAGACCCTTCTGGGGTGTGCACCAGACCCTTCTGGGGTGGGCACGCCGCCCCTTCCCCCCCTTTATACGCCCACGGTTAAACTGCAACTTCCAAATGATTATTGTTGTAAGATTTTTGTTTTTTATTGTAAATTATTGTTTATTTTATTTTGTTTTTTAGTATTTGTTGTTATAGCGGCAACAGAAAAAAATCATCTGCGAACATTTCAACTGTCTAACTATGACGGTTGATGAGATACAGCCTGGTGACAGACGGACAGACAGAGAGACGGACGGACAGCGGAGTCTTAGTAATAGGGTACCCTTTTGGTACGGAACCCTAAAAAGGAACCAATTAAGCTAAATAGGGAATAGAAGAAAGTTGTGTTCGTTACTGTTGCTTTTGGAAGACACTCCTCATACGATTTAATTAATAGTTTTAAATAGATTGACGCGCTGAGGTGTCAGTAACACATAGCCTTGGTCCAGCCCAGTGGGCAACAATAAATCAAATCAACGAGCCAAATGATCGAATGATCTCAGCCTCATTACTGTACTGACTGAACCCGCTTCTAGATCCAGATCTGATGATAACGTACAGATTGGTTTGTTTGTGAAATTATCTCATTGAAAATGTAATAATAGTTTCCATCGTTGACTTTAAAATGAAATGAAATATTTATTTGCGGAATACGGGTCACATTATGTTGGTACAAATACACGTTAGAGTCCGCCGTACTCTACTTAAATAAGCATGCAAAAAAATAGTTTTTACTTTGCTCTGAAAGAGCCCTTTATATGGATCAACATACTTAAACACGAGAAATGGTCTATGCCGGCACGGCGGCGCCGGGCGGGACCTGCCCGTGCGGGAATGGATTTCAGGCCAACATTCCCGCATACAGTGCGATAATGAGATTTAGTGACAATTAAAATTTCACCTTTTATGGATATTTTTTTATTTCCTTGCATAATGCATTGTAAAATGTTGTATGATACACGTGCGGATAGGTAATTCCCAACTCGTGTCGATCAAAAACACTCCCTTATGTCGGTCGTGTTTTTGGTCATCGCCACTCGTTGGGAATGGGGAATGGATGAAAATTTTAGAACTGCCTGATTTTTATTTTGGTGTTAGGAATAACCTTCCTTAACACCAGAAAAAATTGCAGACTTTTCAGGTGCGTCAATTATTTTTGAAAAATATAAACAGTTTCCTCACTTACGTTTTGGGTTTAAGACGGCGAATGAGACATTTTCCTTGATTCGTCTCATATTACAAAAAATATCTTAAAAATCCGTGGTAAACTGACACTGGAAATGATATTGACAGCTGCAGCAGCTATATTTCGATGGCTGTGTGACTCAAACTCGTATATAAAATTTTGGCGAAAATGAGATAATTATACAAAACTATGTAAATTTTTACTATTTCCGTTATGGCAAAAGCATTCAGGATGAAACACATTTTTTACGTATGCATTTATTCAAAACCCAAACTCGTATTTGGTATTGAAATATATGTTTATGACACAACCTCGTAAATAAGTATACAAGTTTGCTAACCTACCTACTACTAAATGAAATTTGATATGGGTGAAGTATTTTTATCTGTAGAAATATAATAAAGAGGAAAAGTCTGTGAGAATGTAGCTTTGCAAGTTTGTATGTAGGGGGTATTATCCGGAACCAATTATTTTAGGAAGTTTTTGTTGTGTCTTTTTCGGGTTCTGTGCCCAAAGGAAAAGGGGTCCTTTTCCAATATTTAGGCTCCGTCCGTCTGTTACTGGGTTATATCGTTTGATGATATGCCGAGAGAGATAGCTTTGGAAGTTTTTTTTATAGTATCAGGCATACAGTCTGCCTGATGTGATTCCAGAATAATCACAAGCATGTGGCCGACCCGACCCTTTATTGATTTGAGGATTCGTTATGTTGATAGCTAGAGACGATCACCGGGTCCCTCGCTCTCAACACACACACATCCTCGGGAGCTCTGGCGACCTTACTCACCACCCGGAACACAACACCACATAGGTACCTACAGAGCAAACTGTGATGAACTCAAGCCTTAGAGCTGTGTGATAAACTGAATAAAAATGGATATTTATGAAGTAGAATGGTTTGGGAAAGATATAGATATAATCAATGGCCATCCACTTTAGGAATACATGACAATACATTACAACTATTCGTATGACGTAAAATGGTGTGTTAATTTAAACACTTTACATATAATCCTATTTTCCCATAGAACTTTGACACCGAACCACGAATCTAGCTAAATGTTATAATATGCAGAAGAGCATTTCATTTTTATCACCAAGTATTAGTTTGAACTGTTGAAGAGAAGACCAGTTTCGTTTTGTTTATCATTATCGTTATTACATTTACTATATTAAAAATAAATAAACCTCACAAATTAATGTTTTATTTATCAAACGCTGAAGACGATGGCGAAAGATAAGAGACGGATGGCGGTTGCTCCACCGACAAAAGTGAAGCTCTTAAATTAAACAAAAAGATATTAAATTTTAGCGGTCAGTAGTCGTCTATTTCAACAAAATAAGTAAATCGACCTCTTGGCAGAAACACGTATAACATCTTATAGTGCCATACCTGTATAACACAAACTCGTATAGACACATTTTCGTTTTACACGAAAAGCATATTTATAAATTAGCTATTATCGATTTTGATTATTTTATAATGACGAATTAGCTGTCTAAATATTAATAAACATTAAACATGTTGAGTACAATGAACACGAAAAAAATCGTTTTTACGTGTTTCCCTAAAGTGGACATTTCTCATATACGAGTTTGAGTCACACAGCCATCGATTTGTCATTGCCAGGGTCAGATATTCTAAATATTTTTTGTAATATGAGACGGATCAAAGAAAATGTCTCATTCGCCGTCCTAACCCCAAAACGTAAGTGAAGAAACTGTTTATATTTTTCAAAAATAATTGACGCCGCTGAAAAATCTGCAACTTTTTCTGGTGCTAAGGAAGGTTATTAATATCACCAAAAAAAAAATCAGGCATTTCTAAAATTTTCATCCATTCCCCATTAGGTACCTACTTTCTGCACTTGTATCATAAATAACTATTATTTTGCTGTCGGTTAAGAACAGACAGAATGAAGAAAAAGTTGGAACTTTTGGAAACAGTAAAGAAAAGAAAAATCTCATATTTTGGACATATAAATAGATAGATACATATTAAATAGATATTACGGGACAATCTTACACATATCAACCTAGGCCCACGGTAAGCTCATTAAGGCTTGTGTTGTGGGTACTAGGCGATGATATATATAATAGATACATACATATAGATACTTATATAGATATATAACATCCATAACTCAGCAACAAATATTCGTGATAAATACACAAATAAATGCCCTGACCGGGATTCGAACCCGGAACCTCTAGCTTCGTAGGCAGAGTCACTACCCACTGGGCTACGGAGGCCGTTAAACCGGAACAACAAATATCAAATTCTAAGGAAAATAATAGAAGGCAAAATAGAGGGCAAAAGAAGTAGAGGAAGAAGGAAGCTAACCTGGATGGATAATGTTAAAAGCTGGACTCATATTGCTGACGCTGCCAACCTGAGCAGAATGGCACAGGATAGAAATAAGTTCCGAAAGATGGTCGCCGACGTCCGATGAGGACATGGCACAGTAAGAAGAAGAAGAACAGACCAAATAGATGGATAGGGAATAGGGGGCTTTATGAACAACAAGTTGCCCGGGCGACTTCACCTGCGTATTACAGGGAACCCAGACGGCTCCGCAGGATAAAATATGGCCAATGTCCAACCTGAAGGTCTATTATAATAAATAAATGAATATTATTACATTCATACACAAATCGAACTAACCCCATAGTAAGCTCAATGAGGCTTGTGTTATGGGTACTAGACGATGATATATTTAATAGATATAAGTAGGTACTTAAATGGTTAGAAAATATCCAAGACTCAGAAACCAATATTCAAAACTTACAAGGCTACAATCTCATTAGTATAGAAGTATAGGTAAGTTATCTTCGCCCGCATTCTAACAAAAGCCCTCTTAGAGGCACAATATAAATTTCTTCTGCGAGCCCTATGTCGGCTATTAACATATTCCGTAAAAACACAAACAACCCATAAAATAGCTTGTTAGTAAACATTCCAATTTAAAACACACTCTTTCTACTCTCTAAAGTCTAAATACTATCGAAATTGTCACCAATTGAACATACCCGTCAATTACAAAATAATTAAAAAGATGTTAGTATATTCAAGTGCCTGAAAGACACATACTTAAATAAACTCTATTCGACGAATCGAAAGTTTATATTGGACATTGTAGTCTACAATCTGGAAGCCAAAACTAACTTTCAAAATGAACTTTGGGTCACACAACTAAAGGTTCAATTTTTAATGCTGGTCATTTTAAAATGATTTTAACTTATGAGTGGGGTTCGAGTATTCAGAATCAGAACGTAGTATTTATTGATATTTCATCATAATCATCACCTTCAATGACAACAGATTGAGTACAATGACATATGGGGATATATGGGCAGTCGATTTGATACAGGCAGATCATTGCATCTGGTGTGAAACTATTGTTATATTGTGTTTTGCTTCTTATTATGGATTAAATATACGTAAAGAATTATACGTAAAGATTTAGAAGTTGGTAATTGCCAAAATAATAAGATATCAAATATACGTGAACACAAAAGTAAAACAACAAACAGAAGTACAACTAGTAATGTACAGGTCAAAAGAGTTCAATATTATTATGCCTTTTGTAACTCTTGGTTGCTTTGGCAAATACCCTGATATAACCATGAAATCATACGTTTTGAAGTGAAAGAAGCAGTGTATAAAGTATGAATACGCTTAAATATGACATAGTTATTGAATAAGTCCTTACATTCATAGCAATCAGTTTTTAATTCCTGGTATACTCGTAACACTACAAGGGTTCATTTTGTACATACAGCAGTTCCAACGTTCACTCCTAATGAAACCGGCATTCTCGTATCCATACATGCATCCACATTGTACCAATACCAACGAAGACGAAAGTGGCTTCCCCATCCGCTTCCACTGACAAGAACGAGTGATTCACACAGAACATCCGTGAGATTCCGTAAACTGTTAGGTAACTGAAATGCTTTCTACTGGTAATTGAGGACTTGGTGAGACATCAATATGTCGTTAGAGAATGTGAGTCATGGGAAATTAGCACACTTCCGATGCAAGTGTAATGGTTGTTGGGTTAGGGGGTTATTAGCTAGCACTTCCACTAACAACCCTTCCGACACACCTTACTTCAGTTAGTGAGAATAATAGTGTGTGTAAGTAATTGACAATATTTTATATCTCGAAGGGAGGGTTGCACCAAATCGTCTGTTATCGTAAGCGGTGTTTGTTAAAATCTGAATATATAGAAAGTTTGACAAGTTTCTGAGGAATGACAGCTGCCGGCGCCATATTAAACGTTGATCGGTCTGTAATCGTAACTCGGTGCAAACCATCCTAACCCCTTGGCCACGACTTTGGTCTTAAGCGACCTGCGACCAGCGTTTTATCTGTTCATTGCGCGTGATCCCAACTAACCACAGTGCGTTGCGCGTCTCGACCGCGCAATGAACAGATAAAATGCTGGTCGCAGGTCGCTTAAGACCAAAGTCGTAGCCAAGTGGCAAGCCTACATTTTTATTGGATCTCTATATTGTTTGGAAAGAGGAACCAATCGTTTTAAATCTTCATGAAATAAAAAAGTTAGTCTAACATAATCACAATTTTTGTAAAATATGTTCTGTGTGAAGTTTGTACTGATATGTTTTGTACTACCATTTACAATTGAAATTTCTCGTAAAAAGGTAAAACTCCAAGTCTTACTAGTCATCACATCACCACTTTTACGACGAGTAAATGACGTCAAAAATACAAATCGCGTGTATGTCAAGTCGACTAATAACTTACCGTTACATTTAACAATGAGACAATGAAGTCAGGAAAAACCGACGACGAAACTTAAAGTCATGCCAATTCTGAGAAATACGTGATCACTATCGGGGCCCATATTCGCGGTACGGTGAAAAAGTCCTTAAACATCGTATGCTCAAACTGATGTAATTTTTTTAAACAGATGTTAATTTCCCAAATTAGTAATGAAGATGGAAGACTGCTTTTGGACAAACACAGCGAGGGACATACCTACTCGTAACACTTTAAACTCTGGCGCTTTGCACTCATATTTAAAAGATAATATTAATAATAATTTAGTGCTAATTTGAAAATGTACTTAAAATGTAGGCCATTCTATAATCTTGATGAATTTTTTGGTAAAATATTTGACTGAATGAGATTGTAATGAAATTAATGATATAATTAATTTAATAATATAGGCATACTGACATTGTTATTTTAATGATTCTTGTTTAATTTATCCTAATTTGTTATTTTAATGATTCTGATTTAATCTATTTTAATTTGTTATTTTAATGGTTCTTGTTTAATTTATTTGGTTACTGTTTACTTAATGATTTTGTTTATTTTTCGTACCTGAATGATTGTGTGTTTGATTACTTTGTTCATTTTAATTCATTTTTTATTACATACAAAAATGTTATTTACTTTGTTAACTGATGAGTGATGACCTACTTACTATGATTATTCTTCTTATTACTATTATTTTGACCTTAGAGCATTAAACCAACTCTAAGATTTTGACACATCTGATCTTAATATTGTTCTTGATTATTATTTTTAAATGTTTGTTTTTATTATTGTACCTACATATATGTATTACTGCATGGATTTACTCCTTAATGGCAATAAAGAAACTGAATACTGAATTACTTTGTCGGTGTCGAAACGTCAGAAATAAAGGTAAATAAATATAAAAACTTTTAAATATCCTGGTATTTACGCTCTTCGATTCGCTGAAACTATAACCTTAGAGGAACTGTTGTTGGCCACGGCTAGATGAGAGAAATCCAGACTCGAATTATTATGGCGTAACATGAAGGTGAACTGCGTTCGGTAGTAGACGGACTATGTATTTCCAATCGTTTCTTAGGCGTAGTCATTGCAAATCGAAGACTTACATTAAATTCAATACCTTCGACGTTTACTCAATTATGAATAATAATTTCCATAATCAGGACCAGGCCAATAAGAACGCAGTTTAAATAGTAATGCGTATTCAGGTCAATCGAGGAGCATCAGCGACAATAAAGTATGCGCAAACAACCAATTAGATAGAGAATTATTGCTTTGAACTAATTGCAGTGATCGTAAAACTATTATCGTACAAATCAATTTCTTGTATAGTTGTTAGTGAAGGACGATGTTTAGGCGCTTTGATAAACTGCGGTTATATAATGAGACTAAGCAATAAATAAATAGGTAGTATATCTGGTAATGGCAAGTACAATTTTTGGACAAAAAAGGACTCGGGTACTGACTAGAGTGAAGCAGAAAAGGCAGAAGAGAAGAAGGGAGACCAATGAGTAACTATACTCGTAATATAACTAGATAGATACTAAATGAAACAGAAGGTTTTTGTCATGTCGTACTAACAATTACTACATCAAGATACCATGAGAATGGACCAAATGAAAGATATACTTTAAAACTTTACCAACAAAAAATAAAAAATAGTTCTTAGGTAAATAAGATAGAGGTGGAAGACATGTCTCACAAACCTTCAGGTGTAATAATATACAGGGTAGATTAACATCCTAACCCTTACATAATCATCACACCTATACCTAATGTATTTATTAATTATTACACAGGTAGGGTTGAAAGTTAAATTAATTCAGCGAGGCTCCAATCCTCCTTATGAAAATAGAGTGCTATGCAGAAAGGAAATATCCTGCGTTTCTCAACTGGATAATTATTAACGCAACATAAGATAGCAGTTATCTTGGCCGGCGACTACAAAGCGTGCCTGTTTGATAACATTATCGGCGGGGGCAATTGCTCCGAATCAATTTGCGATCTGACCCGTCGTCTAGAGGACGTGGGCGAGTAAACACGGTTATTGTTTAGCTATTTGCATTAGAAATCCTTTGAACTTGGTGTATTAAATTCATTCCGATGATCATAATTATCATATTTGATAATCGCATAGACAACAAGATCTACAAAATAATTACGGATTACAACTAAATGTGTTGATAAGTAGAAAAGAAGGATGTAGACTGTAGAGTATCGCCTAATATGCATCACGCCGCCCTCATTGCCACTGCTGACTTGGTGGTAGTCGTGAATCATTGTCAATGATGTCTTCCGTGGCCTCGAGCCGGTATTGCCCTGACCGCTTTCTGTAAGTTGTTTAAAGTAGCTAGCAGTGGCGGAGCGCCCAAGCAAGCCGATTCCCACCGGCTTGTCTAAATGTTTTAGAAAAGCCTATAGTTATTATACTCTATAAGGGTGCTTTAACTCAGTCAAAAATCCTTTAAATTGATGACAAAGAGTTTAATTCACAGAAAATGTGATTATGAAGAGCCTTTTTTACGGCCTGATAGTAAAAAGTTCATATCTTAAAACTCTTGAGATCTACACGTTAACCCAGTTATCCGAGATATCTTCAAAGCCGGAAACCTCAATTATGTTAATACGGACAATCAAACTGTGGATAACAAAGAACAAGCCACATTTCTATGTAAAACGTTTAAATTGTCGAAGGCTACGCCTACAGATAAGCTGCAGAGGCAATAGTGCGTGACAAATGTATACAAAAGGCAGCGCTAGATGAATATTCGAATAAATTAAACATTAAGTTAATAGTAGAGCTAATTAAGGAGGTAGATACACTTAAATAGTGGCTTAATAATGCCACTGTTGTAGTTAACTTTAAACGATGCTGCCGTAAACTGGTTCATTTTGGATTATACCATCAATAAAATCGGTAGATGGAGATTGGTCCTCCTGCTCAATCTAAATATGTTAATAGACAATGCCACATTTCATCATCATCATATCAGCCGAAAGACGTCCACTGCTGGACATAAGCCTCCCCCAAAGAGTGCCAAATTTAAAAGATGAGAATATCTTAGTAAAGAATATCGAAATAATGTATAGAAAACTACATCCCAAAATCTTTTCCTTCCTTGACTCTTTCTGTAAGCAATAAATATGATTGGGCAAGAGTGTCAAAGCCCAACCAAGAGCACTAAATTTCCTCCAACCATATGTCGAAGCAATGTATCTCAATGTCGTAATGGCAGCAACGGGCACAAAAACTGCAATGGCACGGTTTCCACGAGCCGGCTGCCTTATTCGGCATCTCCTTACTCGGGGTATCCTAATAGACGGTGAATTGAATGCTACAGCTATGTGTCATGACTTGAGCCGTGATTTCGCCTATATTATATTGTAGCCCTAGTCTCTACGAGTATCTACATTTTGTTCATCGTCGTCTCTTGTGATAAAGCTCTGTTGCACTTGTCATATTTGCAACATTGCGTCAATCTGTTTATGTCTAGTTTTCATATAATAACGGCTGATTGACTTAGTCTCAGCACCTTTAGCAGCCCACTAAACAAATAAGTACGGCCTTTTTTATGAGTTTTAAGGCGGTTCAGGCGTAAACCTCACTAATAATGAATGACAACAGTATTGCATGGTTCCATGGTTCACTCATAATATAAACAATAATTTATTGTGTCGAACAAGTACTTATTTGTGAAACAATCCTCAACACTATATTTTTATCGGAGCATTGATATGAAGAATGTCTGTTTCACTAAAAGGTGCAAAGTCCGATCCCTATCAGGTCAGGGCCATGTATGAAAGTAATTTAACTTTTCCTTGTCTGATCTTTGAGTTTCATACTTTACTGCTGCAAAGTGGCTCCTGAATAAAATGTTGTTTCGAAACTAATATTGTCAGGCAACAAAAGTCATTTCAACAACATTTACTCTATAACAGTAAGTTCCTGATCCTGCACGGCTATCACAAGACGGCGCGCGATATACGTCTCTTTCTAAGTTTTCTAATAAGAGAGAGACGGATAGGGCAAAAAAAATCAAAAGCGCTCGCGCGCCGTCATATGATAGCCGTGCTGGCATCATGAAGTCAGATGAAACATACATTTTAATATGACATGAACACAATTGCTCTGCTACTGACGTGCGCGACGCAACGCGAGACGAGAAAACCTACTCATTTCTTTCTATATTGCATAGACTTGCACTACTATGGATAGAAGTATCTGAGTCGCTCGCGACGCGACTTGGCAGCAAGTTGCGCCAGCCCACCTGGTCAAACTTAGCAAAAAACCGAATGACCCGGCGATCATAAGCAGACAAACGAACTGTCATGCATTGCGCGTGCTCACTAAGAAAAGGTAATCTGGGATGACTCACGAGTTCACAATCCGTGCGAGTTCGGCAAAATGGCCGCTATACTTTACGACCGTTTTTATGAGGAAAGGGAAATATTCGCGAAATTATGGATATAGTTGTCAACATTTTATTGTTGCCATTTTGAGACTAAATCTGGTTTTGGTATTTTAATAAAATGGTGGCACAGTTTATTTACTTTCAATTGTACATAACAAGCAAAGTATTCCTACTGAAATATACTTCACTCACACAAACAACATACGCAAACAGGAGGGGCCACGATAAGGGTTTACTTGGTACCACTCATAATGGGAATTACATATTTATGTTTACCTGCAATGCTTTATGATAAAGAGACAGTTTGCTCAGTCTGTTTGCAAAAAAGGCTCGAAATCCTTACCAGAACTTACCCAATTGCAGTTATATAAAAAGCAAACGAAAGGCCCAATAACTTAAACGAAATGTAAATCTTTCAGCATTCGTTTAGTCTTTATTTTTTGAAATTTATAAAATGAGACGGCTAAACGAGCCGTAAAAATTCTGCCACACAAAAACACAAGGAATTTAAGAAAAAACTATGAAATCATTAGTTCGCCTAATGTGAGTAATCATCAGGCGACGTAGCCTTGGAGAATATAAGGTAAGGCTTGAAACAAAAACTTTTTTCAAGTGTAATCGCCAAATATGAAAACCTGTATAACAGATCAAGTAAAAAAGATGAAGTAGGAGCAGGAGATATAAAAAAAGAAACAATAAGTGATAATCGAGAATGTTGGGAACGGTAAGTACTAAGATAAGGAATAGGCACAAAAATAATTTCGAATAACAAATTCAATGTGCTGATAAACATTTGTATCCCATTTGTAAGTACAATAACATCATATCGATACTGGTTTTTGAAACAAGACCAGAACTTGTTCTTCGAAAACCTGATTTTCATAGAACCTGAAGTTTAAACTGGAACAGATTTCAGACAAATTGTGAGATATACTACAATCTATTGCGCATATTGCGCTCTATTTTGTGTCGTCAAACTAACACTTTAATGTAATCACAGTAATAAAGGACGACATGAATATGATTTGTCGTGTCACAACCACAACGAGTCAATTGAAAATAAATCGCAAGTCCATCTACAATTCTAATAGTGTTCCATGCATCTAAACTAAGTGATCTCGCCTGAATACGAATAAATGTACGATCAAAGATAAGTCCAAATACGTAACGACCATACATATTCTCGTATGAGTCACGGCACATAGTAACGCGCATCTGTTCAAACTAGAGGCAAGGCCGTGCGAGGCCAACTTTAATTACTGCATGTCTATTAAGTATCGGTTAATAACCGATTGAAATTTTACGTGGGAGACGCAGCACACTGAAGATACAGCCATTAAGAACCTGTCTCGTTCGAGTTAGGGCAAGGCTGAAATTGAAGCAGCCACATACCGGTTTGAAAAAATCCAAAAGTCTGAACCTCTAATAAGTGAAAGACAATGATGAAATCAGTGATTAATATTGAAGGAGTGAAAAAAAATTATGCAAAAATGTAAAAGGCAATTATTACACAGATCGTGTTTGCTAAAATGCAAGAAAATTTATCTATAAGTACCATTCAAAACATAACACATCGTTTGTACAACGTATTTATTTTGAGTAAAGGTATACGCAAGCGACGCAAGAGCCTATCGCCCACATAACCTTATAACATGACTTTACTTAACTCAGCCTTATCTTAATACTTATTGCAATGCTCTAAGGTTCAATTTCCTGTTTAAAAATTCTAGTCATGACTTATGAGTCACATATTTGAGTATCGTTAACTTCGAGTTGTCATGTTTGGTACTTTGTCCATTACAAATAATAAGGGTACACATACATATGCGAATGGATGTGTATATAGATCTAGTCTTTGCTAAAATATCTAATTATATAAGATAAAAAGTCATATTAATACTGCTTTACATTTACCAGCTGACTAAAATTGAGTTTTTGATGAAATGATAACGTAAAATGAACCTGCAACTAGCAACACAATCAAGAAGCAATAAGTGATTGGTCAACGATACGCAAGAATGGAAATGGAGGAACGGATTAAAAATTAAAGGAAGGGTTAGCAACAAATAGGAAATGTTCAGGACATTGACCTTACAGAAAAGCTTATTTTGGTCATAGTGGACTTAAAAGACTCCATAATAGTGCACAACAATAAACAGTCACCCACGTTCCCCAGAAAGGGTAACGTGATCCGTCAACAAGGTTTTCGAGATTGACCAGTAAGGAGCTGTGATGGAAATTATGGAAATACGGTGGCTTAAAATACACTCAGGTCTATGTGAAGATCTGTTGCGTTGGGATAGATAAAAGATAATCAGTTGTACCAATAACTATTTTGGTCTAAATATTCAAGACACTTAGCACACATATGTATTTTAATTACATCACTAGACAAGTTTAAGGTACCTCAAGGAAGCATTTCAGAAATTTAAAGTCAATGACGTCGCCCGTGAGTCTTTCTCCTAGCGTAAAGTTTACTAGCCAATCTTGCTCTATCTTTAACTAGAATGCCTCAGGTGCGCAGTTACAGTTTTAAAGCAATTAGCATTGCGATAATTCGTTCATTATCAAAGCGTGGCGGGCGTTCAACTCACGCGCAGGATATAGGCTCGTTTCGCGTATCGTTGCGCATCCGCTGCGATACCAGAGCTGAAGCAGATCGAACTGTTTTTCCTTGTTGCTTTAAGTTGCATTCGAGAATTTATTTCAAGACAAGCTTCCGCTTACGGCCGTCCATCCCGTGTAGTAAGAGTTTATTGTTCATCCCTAGAGAACCTTGCACAAATAAAATCTATTCTAGTAAAAAGAAAACGTCTTAAATAATTTTTACGGGTATCCGCCTACATCATTCCGAAGAGTCATGATGCGTTCGGAAAAATGAGTATTCGGTTTTTTTGTGTGTTCCCAGGTTTGATAGTGGCACGGTTTACAATAAATAGTTCAGCTATCTTAGAGAATCCATTGCCCATCATAATCAAGCCTTAATACCTCGATTACCATATTAGGATTATAGACTTAACATGTTGAGTTCATCTCAGCATTCTCACTAAACATAATCAGGACGGATAGCATGGATGGCCTTATCACGCGATAAGTGATAGGATAGAGCTGCCGTCCCTGGCTGACACCGTTCGATAGAATGAGACGACGCGCTTATCCTATCACTTATCGCGTGATAACGCCATCCATGCTACGGGGCCTGCTTTAAACGAACGCAGACAGACGGCCGTTCTAATCGGCTTTCAGAGGATGCATCGGTCTGTTGAATGTGACTTTCGTTTTAAAGAGTTCATTAGCGCCTTGGCTTTGGTAAATTGAAGCCATTATTTTAGGCTACTCCAGTTACGTAGCCCTTTAGAAGGGGAGTCGACTTTGAAAAAGAAACGAAATGTTTCTGATTTTTGGAGAATGGAGATAGGGACATATGGGAAAAATTATGCTCGCTGGACTGCATTTAGTCAACTGACTACCGTTACGGCGAAGCATTATATGGGCTATGCACTTGCCCTATTTTTAGGGTTTCGCACCTCGAAAGGAAAAAGCGGAACACTTATAGGCTCACTTTGTTGTCCGTACGTCCGTCTGTCAAGACCTTTTTTCTCAGGAACGCGTGAATGTATCAAGCTGAAATTTATATCAAATACTCAGGTCTACTGTCCCTTGAAGCTGTAAAAAAATCAAACTTTTAAGCCAACGCAATCAAAACATACAGCCGTTTATGCAAATTTTCGAAATTCTTATGGGAATCAAACTTCCCGTGAACTCAGAATCTTGAAATCTCGCACTTGACCGGTTTTTATTACAAGCTTTATATTAACTTGACCTGTTCGTATGTAAGTATGTAAATATGTAAGTTGTCCGTCAAAATTTGCACTCCATTTTTCAGTCACCACTTGCCGTTATCCGACTGAGCTGAAATTTTGGGTATTAGTATAGTTTGGATGACAATTCAATATTATGGTACCATCGAGCTGATCTGATGATGGAGACAGAAGGTGGCCATGGGAATTCAGTATTTAACCGACGTAACCCCGTTGAGTTTGGGCTCGTTAGAATCGTCTAAATGAGTATGATGATGATGGTATACAGAAAAGTACAGTCGGCAATAAAAGCATGTACAAAAAAATAATTTTTTGACAGAAACTTATTACGAAATAAACTAACGATAAAATCGAATCCAGCAGCAGCAATGACTCAATAAAAACATCCGACAATGGCAAACCTGAGGCCTTCAAGGTTTTACAGCGATCTTCCGCCCTAAACCTAAACACATGTCGTCATGTATGCCATAAAGATTAAACGATGGTGATATAACCCTGATAAGATAGAATCTTGTGAATATGACGTCAGCTTTACACGAATGTAATGTCTTTTTTAAAGCGTAATTTTTATACCGTAATATTCTGAAAAATATACAGGTTGGGTCATATTTTTTTACAAATGGCATCACTGAATATCTTGTATGATAATAAATTATATAGTTTTTGAGTGGAGGGAAATTCGACATTACTTTATGCAATTTTATTTGCAATGAAGCGTTTTACTGATCAACAACGAGCTTTTTGAGAAAACATTTTTAAAATAAAAAAGTAACAATTTGTATGCAACAGTTCGCCGCCTATTTAGGAGGAAGCCCGGATCTCACTCCCGCCGATTCTTTAGTGTGGGGATATTTATAAAGTCGAGTCCTAAGTTAAAAAACCGAAGACAATATCCAAACTCAAGCAAAACATCCGCGATGACATCCCTCGCAGCATGTGTCAGCTGGTTTCCCAAAATCTGGTGTGGTGGTTCGAGTGCCAGCGATGTGTGTGATGAAAGATATTTTCAAAAAAAATAATTGCATTAGATGTTAGTCACAAACATTAAATGATCTGGAAATTAACTTTCATGGTTTTATTTTCATAAAAGTTTCAAAAGTGCAAAAATTTTTGGCCCATCCTGTATTAGAGGACAGAGCCAGAGCATGAACAATGAGTAGGTATTTCGTGTTGCAGATTATAAATAAAGGATATAATTAGGTATATTCAAGTTTCCCTGCCTAACCTAACTTCACAAAACGAATATAACAAATGAATTGAATGTGGCAGACGGGTTTGGCGGCCGTTGCACCTGGCTCCGAGGGAGGGGAAGCCACCTGTCGACCCCACAGGGTTTTGTTTGATAATAAATTCGGGACACATTTTATAGGTACTCCCGATCGTGCAGCGAACACGTTTTGAGTGGGCGTTAAAGACTTGCGTGCAATGCAACGGAGCACGAAGTGTGCCCTACACTATTGTAGGGTTATTAAAAAGCCGTTAATAACATGTAATTTGCGTTTTTGACGACCGCTTTAGCCTAGTTGGTAGTGACCCTGCCTACGAAGCAAGAGGTCCTGGGTTCGAAACCCGGTACGGGCATTTATTTGTGTGACGAACACGAATATTTGTTCCTGAGTCATGGATGTTTTCTATGTATTTAAGTATTTATTTATCTATATAAGTATGTTTATCTTCGTCTAGTACCCATAGTACAAGCTTTGCTTAGTTTGGGACTAGGTCGATTTGTGTAAGATTGTCCGCAAATATTAGGTCCTTACTTATGAAATTGGCGGAGTGTATGGAGAATTTTATGAAAACTGTGATTTTCATACATTGAATTTTGCGGATTATTCAGCAATGTCAAATTCAAAGCAAACAAAATTTTGGTAGGAATATAGAAAACTTTTAAGCTACTTTGCACATATCTTCATTCCTTAAAAATAGTTCGCATCATAAAACTATACGTAATTGAAACACTTTAACCGGCAGCACATGAAGAGGGCGGTTTTCAAGCTTTAATTTGAAACACTAAATAAAAAATTCAAACCTATTTTTTGTATTTAAAACCTTTGTTACATAGTCTTATAATGAAATTAAAAAATAATTTGGAAGTTGCAATAGAAATGAATAAATTACGTACAAAATAATATCTGTGAAAAAACCGCCAATTTCATAGGTAAGGACCTAATATTTATTATTATAATAAAGACCCTGGCAAACGCCGATAATAAAACGCTAGGTCTAGGTAGAAGAATAATTTCCTGACAAAAAAAATATTTTAGAACAAACTTCTGTTGCCGACTGTTTTTTTTGCAGTCAGTTGAGTAGGTTCTAGTGAACCTACTTATAATAAGTTTATAGTGTGTAGTTCAGGAGTACATTCCTACGGTCACCTTCTGTCTCCATCATCAGATCAGCTCGCTGGTACCTAGTACTTACCCTAATTATTACGATGTCACCGAACTTATCTAAGTATGCCTTTCAACTCAATTTGAAACCGGCGAGTGGTTGAAAAGTGGTTTGTGCGTTTTGTAGGATATATTTCATACTCATACATATTTACATACTTTGAAGACCTCTGTAGCCTAGTTGGTACCCTGCCTACGAAGGTAGAGGGTTCGAAAACCAGCAAGGACATTTATTTGTGTGATGAGCACGAATATTGGTTCCTGAGTCATTGATGTTTTCTATGTATTCAATTGTTTTTATCTATATACGTATCTATATCGTCGTGTAGTGCCCATAGTACAGTCGACTACAAATATATGTATCCATACATACACCCACAAACACTTATACATAGACTTTACTGCCATAGTAATAAGGTATACCTACATCATTTTGTAACATTAAAAAACATACATCTCTTTGTAGTCGACTGTACAAGCTTTGCTTAGTTTGGGACTACATTGATTTGTGTATGATTGTCCGAAAATATTTATTTATTTTATTTACTTATATGAATTATTTACGAGTAGGCAAGGCTATGTGCCTTACAAACGAACATAGCTTGTAAAAACAGATAAGCCCTACAAACCAATAAAACTCAAAGCGAACGTCTTGTTATGATTTGCAGACTAAATATTGGATTCTGTCATCACACCCCGTCGACTCCGACGTCTAGCCTCTGCATCAATTTTCCGGTCTGTCGCCGATTCCCCTGCCTCCAGCCATTATTTATTGGTTAATTTCTTCCAACGATATTCTTAATAAAATCGTTGGTATGATTTTTTCATTTCAGCATGCCAAACTTGATCATAAAAGAGTATGTAAATGTTTTATCGGAAAACTAATCGCTTTTTCTGAAAGACAAATAATTATGTAAAAAAGACTTCATTAAGAATATCTAGGCTTTTAGTGTAAGAACTTAGAATAATAACGCCTAGAATGATAGTTTCATACTGCTGACGCGCCAAGCGTGAGGCATAAGATGGATTCATGTAGTTGTGATCAACTCGTATTCACACGCGCCAATACGCACACAAACGCACCAATTTTGTTCCACCGATCGGCGTACTACGCCATTTATGCCTGAGTTTTGGTGGCCTCACGGTTGCGCGTGAACTGCGTTTCTAGGCATTATTATTCTAAGGATAAGAATAAAAACATAGATAGTAACATATTTAGAGTAAGTAATCCGTTGACGTGGCTTTAAACGATGTTCATCATCATATTCATCATCCTATCAGCCAAAAGACGTCCACTGCTGGGCATAGGCCTCCCCCAAAGAGTGCCACAATGACTGGTCCTGCGCCACCCGCATCCAGCGGATTTAAGCTGAACATAAAACAATACATTGAAGCCCCGGTCTAAATCAGAAAATAATTTAAAGGCTCAAAAAGGCGTTACAAAACCAGATGGAAATTTAACCGCATGATCAAATTCTCTGAAATCGACCACTAAAGCAGTGCAACGGTAAAAGCATGGGATGCGTCACTGCCTTCAGCCCTCGAGTGGTTGAAAGTGACTCACTGGTCAATGAAAGGCGAATCTGCAACGGATGTGTTACTATTTAATCGATTACAACAGATTTGGCTACACTATCTGATCAAGCCTTCATGCGTCACCGGACTTCCGAAGTGTCGATGACAATTTATTGTTGTTACTTTTGGCACGATCGACTAACATTGATACTTTACTATACTATTTATTATCAAACGCTCGCTGCGCGCGTAACTATAACGTGTGGAAGAAGACTTGATACCCAGCTAGTATCAGTTTATTCATTTACGACTATAATGTTATGTTGCCCATTTCATACTTCAGCTACACCCGTTAAGGTCTCGGCTTTTAGGAAGATTAACTCGAGCCAGACTCATACCGCAGTAAGCCTTGAACACTTTATGGGAGGCATAATGTCGATGGCTTTACTCGTAGCGAGACTTGCAGACTATGGGCCATTAGCAGTGTTGTTCGTACACAAACACATGGCGCAATATGTCTTTAAGGGCGTAACCCTTTTAGTGACACTATATCTCATTTCATAGAAGAATAGAAAAATCGTGCGTTAATCATCAAAAAAAATGTGCAATTTTTTAAAAGTAATTAGTAATTAAGTATCGAAATAAGTAAAACTAGTATAATATTTATCTTTGATATCCTAGTTAATCGAATAAACATATTAGGTGAATATTATTGATCCGCTAATGTTATATGAAACCAGGTATAGCTTTATCTAAATTAATTTAAAGTCAAACCCATTGTTTTTTTTATGTAAATGAATTAAGCCACAAATATCTTAAAGGGATAGTAAACAGGTCGCCCCGTCTCGACTGTGTCTTCCTCCAAAATTCAATGTATTTATATAATTTTTGATATAGGTACAGAATGAGAAATTAGTCCGTCCCTTCGTTTTGAAATTGGATAGCCGCCGTAAGTTATAAGGGTACAAATAGAGCAAAATTGAATTTGCCCTATCTGTATCGTCATAACTTACGACCCGTTTTTGAGCTCTACTGAGTCGTCATCAGAAAAGCTAAGTATATGGTTGAAATACTTGAAATAATTTAAAGTGACCGATATTTCCTGACACTGTCATTGGAATTTCAATAGCTTGGATGGTAGAGTCGCTTTTTCAACCGATTACTATGATACAACTCGGTCAAGTCAATTTTTTCTTTGTAGAACTCGTCTGTCGATAATTTCGAATGCGTATTACATGGGTATATACAAGGTACAGTCAAGGGCACCAAATGTAAACACCACAAAGTCTCAAAAATTTACACATACCTTATTTCAGCAACAATATTCATATTCATTTATTTGGTATTAATCATACACTGTCAATTGGATACATTATAAGTAAATTAAAATTAAAACCGCAAATAATGGGTTACAAATGTCCCTAGAATAATATGAAAAAATATGTTACATAATGTCATTCAATAAGAATAGCTTGAATATAAAATAGTAGATTGAATATGTCCACAATTAAAATAATATGATACAATCAAAATGTAAGTATTATAAATATCATTTCTAATTAAATGTCAGCTCGATATATTTATTCATCCAGGAATTCCTTCACAGAGTAGTAAGCCTTGGCTGCGCAATATATTTTAAGTTTATGTGTAAAGTTACTTTCAGTGTCTAAAGTTCTGATTGGCTCTGGTATTTAATTGTAAATTTTTGCACCCATTACACCAAGAGACTTGCCAGTTTCCTGGAGCCTGTGCGCAGGGACGGCCAGTCCCGGTTTCCGTCTTGCTGAATAACAGTTACCTATAGGGAACTCCTCGGGGTTTCTTCTAACATACTTACCGACCTCAAATATGTAGAGAGAAGGCACTGTTAGTACTCCAAGAGTCGCAAAAAGTGGCCGTGCTGTCTCATCTGATAGAACACGGAAAATCAACCGAATCACTTTTTTTTGTAATAAGGTTGTAGTATACATACATATTTATAAAACTTTGAGTGAATACATATTGGTGCCCTTGCCTGTACCTATATCGATCTAACTAACCAGTCATAAAACCAGTATAGCCAAACAGAGAAGGGCCCGGATGATAGACATTGACGGTTCAGTTAGCAAATCACTGGACCACACACGATGAAATTAGAAATCAACTTCAATTACCATTCGACCTGCTGATCGCATACTAAGATGCATTTGCGATTTGATACGACTAATACTAACAAATCAACTATGATTTGATCTGATAAGCTGCTGGTTTTAAGATCTGATATCTAACTGTCGATATGTGCAATAAACATTTTAGCGTCGTATACCTATGTTCAAAAGTATTATTTCCCGAAAGCACATGCTACACCTTGAGTTTGCGTATTAATTACTTAGCAGGTAATAAAAAATAAGTACCTTAAGCGTAACAAATGAGGACATGTTAAGAACAGGTAAAAGAGAAGAGAGCTATCTTGAACACCATCAGCGCTAGAAGGGGGGAAATGATTGGTCATTTGATACGGCACGAGAACTTCCTTAAAACCATAATGGAAGGAAAGATAGAAGGAAGGAGAGGCAGGGGAAGACCACGGCGCAGTTATATGGACCAAATAAAGGAAAAAGCCTCCACCGACAAGAGGATTAACTCTCAAATTTGAAGAGAGAGAGAGGACCTCATAGAGAACTCTCTTAGGCCTGGGGAATAGTCAAAAGCACGATAAAGGCTACATAAAAATGCAGGGCTAGCACAGCACAACAGATGCCGCGATGCGAGACGACAAGAGAAAATCTACCTTCATTTTTACGAATTGAACAACATGAGTCGCTGAGTCGGGCGCGACTTTGCAGCCACTTTTGCTAGACACTGATACCCATTGGAGTATGGACCGATAAAGTTCTGAAAGATTTGATCATCCAAGGAGACTCAACCTGACTGCCTCAAAGTGGCGCAGAAATATGAAAGAACGGCGTTCTCTTGCTTCGACGGGGGTCAAAACTTTAGCTACTGGTCTGGGCTAGTGGCTTCGTAAGTTTGTATGTAGGGGGTAATCTACGGAACCAATAATCCGATTTCAAAAAATCTTTCCCCTGTTTATAACGACCGAAGGCTCGCGGGTTGGTCTTATGATAAAAGTGCGTAACATAGGTGATTCAATGACACACTGTTCCATTACCCCGGCGATGAACATTCCTCAGACCCCATATCACCGGAGAACAATGTACGCGTGAATCACATATCAAATTTCCAGCCTATCGCTCGTTGGGCCAACACGAGAAATATGACTCACTTAACTTAGTATGTGAAACCTTTCTTGAAATTTCGCAAATTAAATCATTATGACGACAATTTTACCTAATCTTAAGGAAATGGATGACAATTCTTGCGCAAATTTAACACTTTCGACGCTCGAACGAACAGTGGACGCTGTGCTCGTATAATAGGCGCTTTCCGCCACATACAGTCTTACGCATGTTATCGTCTTAGCGCTACAAAACAGTTGGCTTTTTCAGATTTCAGATTTTATTTATAAATGTACATCTCATTTACAAGTCACAAAGTAATGAATAAAATAAAATAATAAAATTCTTAATTTTTGGCCTGTGTTAGGGTCAATGATCTCTTTGCAGGAACTCATCTATATTGTAGCATGCAAGATCAGTAAGCACTTTCTTAAGTTTTTTTTGTAAATGAGGTGTCACTCTCAGCTGTTTTGATGTGTTCGGGAACACAGTTATATATGTGGATCCCGGCAACGCCGAGTGCCGCGCGAGCCTTAGCCAAGCGCCGGTACGGGGGCTGCAGCAGGTGCCGCCTGCGCGTAGGCCTTTGGGTGGGTTTACCATAGGTTTTATAGTTCTGTTAACGGATGATGTTTCTGTGAACGGATGCGCGGTAGCAGCAACAGTATGTTGAGGGTGTTGGCAGAACGCCTCGACTGCCCGCTCACCAAATATTGGGTTGAAGTGGTCATTGGTAAGGCCAAGTAGGGAATAAAATATTCACTACTTGGTCCTACCTTTCTGCCATAGGTAACCAAAGAAGTATACCTTATTGTAAATGTAATTAACATTTTATTTAAACGAAACTAAACTTAATCGTGTAATACTAATATAGCCTTGTAAGCCCAATTTTGTTACTAACACTTTTATGGATCTCGGTCTGAAATAAACGATTTTTTTTTTATTTATGATGTAGGTTGCTTCGTATGTATGAGCAAGCAGTCAATATGTATACACTTGGTAACGTTAAGGATGTTATGATGTCTAAATATGTCTCTCGCGGGATGGTCTACTGGTTTTCGGTCGATGATTCGCAAGGCTCGCTTTTGAATTCTGAACACTCTGTGCTGTGGCTGTGTCAAGCTACTCAGAGTAGACGCACACGCACCATCAAAATGGCTGCAAACGCTCGTAGGTATGTTTTTAGTGACTATGCCTGGCATGACCAATGGTCGTGAAACTGTAATTCTTCCGAGAAATTGCCTTTAACAATATGTGTTTGGTCGTGGTTTGGCCACTTGAAACGTCATTAACGCTCAAAGCTTGTTCACGCTGGAAAGCATCACATCTGCAAGTTTCAAGTATGATTTGAAGGTAATTTCATATTGTGCGGATATCCACGCCGTGGCCGGGGACGACGACCCTATAGTCTGCGATCTGTAAGAATGATCTTTTGACAGTTATGAATTGACCCTTATATGTATGAAGCTAAGGCTACCAGTTAAACGATAGGTCTTAGCTTAGCTTCATATATATATATATAAGGGTCAATAGGGAACTTGCATCTTTATATTTTATTACGAAAATCAAAAGTATAATCCAGCATTAAAACAATTGTAGCATTAAAACTTTCTTATGATTTATTTTTCTGATATTATATGCATTTGTAATCTGCACGCGCCGGCACCCCCCGAAAACGTTCTATATATTAAACAGGCTTATGCTATGATCTCGGCGCGTTTACTATGGAGTAAGTCATTAATTTGCAATTATCTCCACAAAATTTGCGTTTAAGTCTATACTTGTCATACAAAATATCATTTCTAATTGAATATTCTGTGCAACTATTATGTTATATTATCGAAAATAAAATAAAAAATTTCGTCATTTTAACGTGAGATAAAACTAATACAATCGTTGTTTTTCTTTTGTATGATATCTACGTATATCCGCATCGATTGACTGCAATTTATTCGAAATTGAAGTCCCATGCAAGTTCCCCATTCATAACTGTCAAAAGATCATTCTTACAGATCGCAGACTATAATTATATTGGCAAAACACTCCGCCGCACTGGGCGTTTGAGAACAGTTCCCCGTCGCATGGCACTTGCAGAAAAGAACCCGCGTGTCATTGGGCCTACCTACTACGAGCGACTACCCGCTGATCTTAGACTGGAACCATCTGACGAAGCATTTAGACGCCGCCTGAAATACCTTTTATTGGAAAATCCATTATACTCAGTTAAAGAGTATATGGATCTTGATCTGACATGTTAAATTATTATTTGTACCTATTTACATTTGTTTTAATATGATTTGACATTAAATATCACCTATATTCTAATGCACATTACACTATATTGTAAATTGAATGACGATACCTAGTGGTTGACATATTTGTTCTTTTGATTTTGTTTTATTTTTATATTTACTCGTTATTGAGTAAATTTGTTGACATTGTATTAATTTAATATTATATCTTTATTTTTTCTTTGTTTTTGACGATCGTGATAAATAATCTTATTTTTTTGACATGAAAGCAAATTTGTAATGTATTTTTTTATCATGAAATAAATAATCTAATCTAATCTAATCTAATCTATAGCTAGTTTTGGGCGTGGGCGTTGACTTGCGAAGAACTTAGTGTAAAGTATAGTATTTTTCAGATTACCGCAACCAACATTTCCTTATTCATTCATCTGTTCCTCATTAATATTCGATGCCTTATTAAGACTCAACAGAATTAGTAACGAGGGTTCCAATTAAAACCAAATGAATCACTAAACCGCACTATTTGCGTTAAGTCCAATTAAGTTGTTATTCACCTCAATACATATTTCTAGAGAAACGTAAACCCCGTAGTCGGTATTACGCAAAACATCTGGAATTGAGGTTATGTGTACGTGATCGGATTCAGTTGGAAACTTAGTGACTGAGTTGTCAGCGGTTTTGCGTACTTTATTTAGGTCATTGGCAACAATAAATAGCTATATTTATACTAATAATAAAGATGTCATCATCATCATATCAGCCGAAAGACGTTCACAGCTGGAAATAGGCCTCCCCCAAAAGAATGCCACAATGACCGGTCCTGCGCCATCCGCATCCAGCGGACTCCCGCGATCTTCACCAGGTCAGCAGTCCACCTTGTGGGGGGGTCTACCCACGCTGCGCCTGCCAGAACGTGGTCGCCACTCGAGAAACTTTCTGCCCCAGCGGCCATTTACACTTAAGTTTAGCGATTCGGAGGGCAAATCGGTCTTGGTTCTGCTGCGGATATAGCCTCATTTATGATACGATCAAGCAGAGAAACTCAGCATAGCCCTCTCTCTCCATTGTCCTTTGGGCGACATTGAGCCAAAGCCAAGCTACAGCACATCTTTTCGTCTAGTTTTCCGCTGTTTCTAAAGACGAGAGTTTTTGACATGTGTGTTGCCAGATGACATATGGCATTGAAACGTGGTCGCTCACTATGGGCCGTATTAGAATAAAGATGCAATTTCTGTAAAATGTAAGTCTCTGAAACTCATCATCATCCTAGTAGCGTTTTTCCGGGTTGCATCCTATAAGAGGTTCGTTTTGGCACCTAATCCCAACATTTGGCGTAGGCACTAGTTTTACAAAAGCGACTGCCATTGCCATCTGACCTTCCAACCCAGAAGAATCTACTAATCATTCGTTTTGTAAAATACTTTCACCAGTATATATACCTAATGGATCTTTGGGATGGACATAAGGCTATATTTTATCCATAATAATGATCATTATTATCTTTGGCAAACTCTATTGTTTGTATATGTTAAGTAGTATATGTAGTTTATATGTTTAGTAACCAACCACAAAAAAGAACTGTTTTGTAGCATCGAAATAATAAATACCAGGCCCACATAAATCTGAGACGTATTCGTCACCATGTTATTTGCGCAAGCCTCATTTACCTCATTATCAGATTGCTCAAGGGGTTATTTGAGGCTGACACAAAAACATCCCCGGAAACCACGGAATCATCATGTCCCACTCACTCTTATGGTGGTAAGATCAAGTGAGAAAGACAACAGGAAAACTCCGAACTTGCTCAGTCAGTGCATTGACCACGTTTTACATGTTTGCATTTTGGCTAACGACCGTTCAATTAGGGTTGCCAAAAACTATAAGTCAAGTTGTTTAAGACACAATAAAAACTTTTTAAACGTCGATTTATTAGGCACGAATTTTCTTACTGGATTCCTTATTTTTAAAAGCTGTATTTAACATTAAAAACACTGTTTATTTATAAGAAAACAAGATTTTATAGAAAAAAATTACGCATGTTTTTTTCTCAGTAGTTTATTTTTATAATAAAGACTAGCTTTTTAGTTCAATTCATTGCCTATTACCCAAATAAAATTGTACGAAATCCCGTTTATTCAAGTCAGCCTCAAACTCGAGTTTTTCAGAGATACGCTCACGAATTAACCGACGCATTTGTTACTTAAAGTGTTGGAAATGAATGGCCCAGTTGTTTACATTCGTGTCTGAAATTGATGCAGTATAAATATACACGAACCTGTTGAATATACACGTGATATTGACTACATTACAGTATTTTAAGCGAAAAAAGGATGCTGGAAAAAGGCGAAAGAAAGAGATTAATGCGTGTGCGGTCGAAACAAAAGTAGCTGATCATTGTGAGACCGTTTAAGTGAAAATGTTAGTCCCATTATTTGATGAACTGAAATAAAAAATGTTTGATTACTAGACACAGTAGATTGAACGTTATAAAGCTTGCCTACGTCAGATGAACTAAAGTAGTGGAGCAAACGTAAAGTACAGGACACTATACTCTCAGCAAGTTTCTATAAAACTTGCAAAAGAATTTTTAAAAGCTATATGCGACATTTTGTATTTTCTTAACTTCCATATTTAATTTGAAATATATAACGGTAACAACCCTAACCCGTTTCGTATACAGAAACGCAGTGCATTGACTTCTACTTCGGAAGAAAACAATAATTCAATTCACATCAGCATAAAGCGAGCCTTCTAATTAGATGCGTCGAGCAACCGATGCTTTATTGGGTAATTCACACTTAAACATTTATTCAAAATTTGATTTAACTCTCGATGTCATTGGGGGGTACTGACCGTTCCAAGAGTATATATTCATATTCATTTATTTCATATTAATCATTCATTGTCATTCATTACATTAAAATATCATAATAAGGTTAAAAAGTTATTTATGCGAATAAATTTAACTGCCACAATACATCAATATACTACAGAGGGCTACGGTTGCTTATTTGCGTATCAATCAGATACCGTATTATATTTGAGGAAGTAACATACTTTGGGCACTTTGCTCAAATAAATATTATTGGCAGCAACTTTCTTAGCCAGCCATTTTAATAGGGAATATTTTTCCGTAAAGAATTTCGAAAGTTTTTTTGGTGCGCGGTGTACAGTCCACTACAAAGATAAGCATGTTTTTTAATGTTATAAAATTATGTACCTATATCTTATTACTATGGTAGTAAAGTCTATGTATACATATTTTTGTAACATCGTATGGATACATCTCTTTCGTAGTCGACTGTACAGTCAAGTGCAATAATATATCAAAGTCGAAGTTATTTATTCTTCAATTTAGGCATATTACATGCAACATGAATATCGATAAACTACCACTGGGTCGGTAAGAAAACCTCTGCCTCGACAAGAACCGGCGTTAAAAACTCAGCGATGCAGTATTATAAAATTACATTGCTACAGAGGAAAGCCTATAATTTATTCATTTTGCGATAGATTGCTCGCACATGACGTTATCATTATCACTGCCAAATACGATGTAATCTTTTATCTTATATTATAATAATTATGCTTTTTAAATACGTGTCTGTTTTACGACAGATTTGAATTAGTCAGTAAGTTCGGTAATACAAACAACTTACACAAAAATATGTCTCCTGGCTCTTATGTACTAAGGTTTCGGTACATATATAATACTAGCTTCTGCCGGCGACTCCGTCCGCGTGAAGCTCGTTTATATCGTAGCTCCATACAAACTTTCACCCCCCATTTCACCACTTAGGGGATGATGTCCGGGAAAAAACTATCCCATGTCCTTCCCCGGAACTCAAACTATCTCTACACGAAATTTCATCTCAATCGGTTCAGCGGTTGAAGCGTGAAGAGATAAGAGACTGACACACTTTCGCATTAAAAATATTAAGTATGGATATGAGAGGTTGAATTCGACACATAATATTCTTGCACTCGATTGTACTTCGTCATGTTTTCAAACAGGTATACCGGTCTGTACGTCCAATCATCAGTTACCCTAAGGGCCCCCGTGCTTACCAGTGGGCACTCATTTGATGACGTCACTTCATCAAGACGATCGTGCAACGTAATATAGTTGGTCGGCAAGGAGTAATCCAATGTCCACGGTCAAGGCATGTTGGTTATGTACTAATAATAATAATAAATACTTTTTCAACACACCTGCTCGTAAAGTAGGTCTTATTACAGCGTATTTACACTGATAATGCAGAATATTACCCATGCCGTGCCTTTTACATTACATTATCGCACTAGTGCCTTTTCATTACATATCTTTTTAAATATTAGCAAAATAATGCAGAATATTACCCATGCCGTGACTTTTACATTACATTATCGCACTAGTGCCTTTTCATTACATATCTTTTTACATTTTCATTTTTTATTTTTTTATTTTTTTTCCTCGCAAATGTGTTGAAAAACGTCGTATGTAACACGTGAGCATTGGTCATTACACTTCTCGTCTCCATTAAGCCTTCGCCTTCGGCTCAGGCTTAAAAACCGACTCGAGTGTAATGACCAACTTAGCACACTTGTATCATAATGTACTATTATTTACGACCTACATGGGATCATGCTGTTAGTAACAATTGTATTACTTATTAAACTAGTGTTAGTACATTATATTATCATCATTATCATTATTATTTATTTCTGCGTGCATGTATCATGCAGCAGCTGTTCATGTACAGGGTACAGGCCATCGATCCTGTCCGCTATCATGCTCAGAATGCTGTTGGAGCTAGCCCGCACTCTGCGCACCAGGGATGTAGCTCGCTTGCGCATAGTGGCGTAGAAGCAGTCTACCTGCTCTTCTGCAAACATCCCTGATGCGCTACAGAATCTGGGCAGCCCCATCAGCACCCTGAACGCATTATTAAACTGCACTAATAATGTAATGTAGAGTTTATATTGCTAATCTTATTTCATTTGTACGTTGCACGTGTATGAAGTAAATTAGAAAACGTAATTGAGAGAAATATACTGTACGATTTACAGTACGTGTTACACAGGAAATAAAGGGACAGCGGATAAATATAGGGCCTAATATATACTCTCATATTGTCCCTTTCTCTCCACTATTATTATGACAGATCCGGTGTTTCCCTCACTTACAGATTGCTTGAAAATACTGAGGAGGGTGCTCTTTTTTTTTACAGAAACCGTCCACCTTTTAAGCATTCCAAAACTCACGCAAAAATACTCCTGAGATAAGCCTCCGGAATTATAATTTTGAGAAATCAAATTGCAGCGGGGACGGATGGGCATTGGGTTCACAATCGGAATCGAGAGCACACGTCTTGAAAAATAACGTATAGATTGTAATAAAGAGTAATTGTGTAAGAAGTAACCTATAAAATTATGTTGGAAGAATTAAAATAATATTGGTTTTCATCTTTATCTAGTCGAACCCAATACTTGTGAATACATCAAACTAGTTTTTATGTTGTTGGATTCGTCGATCTATGAACTCAAAAGAAAAACGGCCGTTTTAACTTTGGACGCATATATTGACGAATCCAGCAACGTAAAAACTATTATGATTTTATGATGTATTCAAAAGATACTTGAATACAAAATACAGTGTGTAGTGGCCTACTTTTTAGGGTTCCGTACTCAAAGAGTTCGCTGTCCGTCCGTCCGTCCGTCTGTCTGTCACCAGGCTGTATCTTAAGAACCGTGATAGCTAGAGAGTTGAAATTATCACAGATTATGTATTTCTGTTGCCGCTATAACAACAAATACTAAAAACAAAATAAAATATTTTTTTAAGGGCGGCTCCCATACAAAAACCGTGATTTTTTGCCGTTTTTATAGATAATGGTACGGAACCATTCGTGCGCGAGTCCAACTCGTACTTGGCCGGTTTTTAAATATCTATCGTCAAATTTAAATAATCACAACTATTTACCAGTGGCGCTAGTGAGCACGTTAACGGGCTCTTAAGTAGTTTTCGAGCCTAGTAAAATTGATTGTATACACTCGTGTTCGTATCGTAACGGTTGGTTACACGATTAAAATAAAAGACTCATTACAGTGACAATAATTCACACTTTGCTCGTGCATGTCTCCTTTATTAGCAAACGTAAAAAAACACTCGAAACTGGAACGACGTAAGTATATCACTACGTAGTGAGAGGTACTACGTTTAGATCCGTAAGGTGGGGACGACCGTTAAAATGAGTCATCTTGTAGATGTAAATAGGATCGTTGGTTACAACGTTATGGGCGAGTTTTTTTGCAATGCTGTGAATGAGTTTTAGAATGTTTCGAGTTATAAAACTGGTAATCTATACTAATTTTATAAAGACGAAACTCTATATTCTCTATAGTATACTAATATTATAAAAAGAAAAGTCTGTGAGATTGTAGGTTTGTGTGTAATGGGAAAACTCCCGAACCGCATATCCGATTTCAAAAATTATTTTACCTGGATGCACTTTCTGGATGGTTATAGGCTATATTTTATCCCGCGGGTTTACCTGCGTTCTTTGCAATACGCGGGCGGAGCCATGCGGGCAGTTAGTACAGTCAGCTGCAGAAGTTGCTAAGCGGTCCTAGTGCTCAAAATGATCTGCACACGGATTCTAATGTCAAGGGAATAAGGATCCGTGTACGTCATTTTGAGGGTGTTATATTGCTAAGCTACTTCTAATGCTGACTGTACAATATAAATCTGGTAAATGGAAGTCAGATTGGGATTTTCATCATGTTTGATAGCTCGATTTTTTGGGAAAAGTGGTGTTGTCTACTGCTGCTGCCATTGAAGTGCAATAGTGTAGTAGAAAATATAAACTATAATTTAACATTATTCAGTGTCCCTTTAATTTTTCGTCAACTTTCAATTTCATCGAGATACCATACAATCGACGATGTGACGAAGTGTTAAAAAATTATCCCATATACCGCCCCTGATCCATCGAAAGCACAATCCTATCTAGCGAATTAACGGTTATTCTTGTTTTGTGATTGTTACTTTTGCGATACTTTTGTGTTACACGCAATACCAAATGTAACATAAAAGTAGATATTGGTTTAAAAAAACTTTAATTACGACGGCCTCACCCAGCGATCAATTCAAATAGGCTGGCAATACATTATACATATACATTCTAAGAGCGTGTGTGTCTATCGACAGTGTACAGCAAGTCGGGACTATGAATAAAGCAGTCTACTGAAAGCATCACCACATACGCCCCTGTTACACCAACACAAATTAATGTTCATCCCTACCAAAACCAACATCACACGTTTTACGATCACTAAACAGTCAATATGCACCTTAAAAGCATGCAACTGGCTGGATGCCAACAACAGCTATCAAATGCAGGAAGAATTCCTGCAGGATCAAACTTCCATTTACCAAACACCTAATTCCAAAGCCGTAAGGTTCATAATTAAACAGTCACAACCAACATTCGCGGTAAAATGGTTTTAACGATTGTGAACCTTGATTGAAGGTAGCAGGGTTGAATTTCTAGTGGAGCGCTAAGGTATTGACGTTGTTAAAATACTGCATAGTAGTCCCATAAAGGTGATGCGTCTAGACTAAGTAGTTCTAAGTTTGAAGCATCTCTTTGTAAGCGATATTGATGTTATGTGACGTCAGAAGACCGAAATTACGAAATAATTATTATACGCTATAATGTAAGAGGGATGGTATTATAAAGGAAGTTAGTCTACGAAAAAAAAAACTCTACCTACGACATTTTTTGACAGAAACGTGGTATTTTCATACAATTTATACACGTTATGAAAAACAGCGATATTATATCTGTATATTCCATTTTGTGTTTTTATTTCGTTTAAACGAATGATTAAAAACGGTCGAATGTTATAAGCAGTTTGCGAGCAATGCGAGACAAGGTGGTGCTTAGACTTATATTAAAAAAAAAACTGTGCAATAACATTTTCACGAAATAATGATCGTAATATATTCCAAGTATCCAAACCAGACACGTGGAGAGCGACGAGTCTATTGACATTAAGGGGATCCCATACGCCAATGACCTTCGATTTGAATCCCTTAGTTTTCTAATGTTTTTTGTAGCTTATCATATTAACAACAACAGCTTTAAGCAATATAGTAATGCATATTTACTTCAAACATCACTGTCTTCGAGATATTTGGCATCAAAGTTTTAACTGCGTGTGTGTTGGCATTTTAGACCAAAAAACAGGTTTTCTGGCCATAACTTTTGTGTTAATTAGTTTAAAACGAAAACCGTACACACGTTTATAGAGACATCAGAGACGAACCCAAATATGTAGATTTTGTATATGTTAGATCTTTAACAGCAATTTTATAACAAAAAAGGGGTTTTTTTAGACAATGTTTAAAAAAATCATAAAAAAATAACTATCCATTTCTTTCAAAATATGGTACACCAAAGTGGAGATAAAAGATTGAAGAATCGATAGCCGCTTGCCTTATAATTCTAACTGTAGTGCAAAAGTATTTGTATCGATTCAAAACTAGTCAAAAATCGATGAAAACCTCGGGTAGCCCCTTAATAAAAAATACAGGTTGTAATCAAGCTCATATGTTGTATGTCATCGCTCGCGTTTCTATTCTACATTCAATTAGCGGCCCATGGATATACAATACAATGGGATACTAAAGATATTAGGCTCATTAACTTGTAAAAAAAGCGGCCAAGTGCGAGTCGGACTCGCACATGAAGGGTTTCATGAAATAAATAGCAGTTTACGATTTATGACGTATTAAAAAAAAACTACTTACTAGATCTCGTTCAAACCAATTTTCGGTGGAAGTTTGCATGGTAATATTGGTAATGTACATCATATATTTTTTTTAGTTTTATCATTATCTTATTTTAGAAGTTACAGGGGGGGGGGGACACATTTTACCACTTTGGAAGTGTCTCTCGCGCAAACTATTCAGTTTAGAAAAAAATGATATTAGAAACCTCAATATCATTTTTGAAGACCTATCCATAGATGTATGTGACGATCACGATCACGTATGGGTTTGATGAAAAAAAAATTTTTGAGTTTCAGTTCTGAGTATGGGGGCCCCTAAAACTTAATGTTTTTTTTTCAATTGTTGTGTGAAAATCTTAATGCGGTTCACATCTACTTACCAAGTTTCAACTGTATAGCTCTTATAGTTTCGGAAAAAAGTGGCTGTGACATACGGACGGACGGACAGACAGACAGACAGACATGACGAATCTATAAGGGTTCAGTTTTTTGCCATTTGGCTACGGAACCCTAAAAATATTATTAGTTATTTTGAATGTGGTATTTAGTTATTGCTTTTTGATTAATTTAATGTAACTTTAGGCTAAGAAACTACTAACTTTATCTACGATCTCAGTTGGTCTAAAATTTAAATCTAAATAAATGTTTTGAATAGGGAACATTAATGCAATGCTCTGCCGCCAGAGGCAGCACTACCACTAACAGTAAACCAGTATAGGAATATAGGGATTCACACATACATGCACAATTGATTGTCAAATGAGTGACAAGGATGCTTGCATAGACAATACCGCAAGTGGGAACGAGAAACAATGTCAACGCTGCTAGTGTCGCCACCTACGAAGAGTTTTGGGTAATCAGTAATCATTTATTGTGTGAAGAATTCAGGTCGGTACATAGTCGAAGGTACAAATGACAATATAGTATCACTAAATCCTGCCTTTTCAGGCGTACACACATTTACTATGGTTTCAACTACTTAACAATGAAAATATAGGTATTAAATTCATAAATTAAATTAAGTTATACACATGCTTCAGTCAATAAATCAAATCAAGATTGTATACAATAATGCATTCGTTTTAAAAAAAAATACAATCATACGAGCCAAATTAACGAGATAATTATTACATATCATTTTAAAATAATTTTAATTAACAATTGTATAATAATAATCATCATCATCATCATCATATCAGCCGAAAGACGTCCACTGCTGGACATAGGCCTCCCCAAAGAGTTCCAAAGTGACCGGTTCTGTGCCACCTATGTGTACCTGTGGTCTAATTCTATGTAAATTGCTGGCATTTACTATAGTATTTTTCTAATGAATAAAAACATTCGGCAAGCAGCCATTTCTCGTGCCTCCTACATGCAAATTTCCGCTATAGTTTCCACGCTGAATTGCAATGCTGATGCGTTGCGCGAGAAAGCCGCCAGCTACAAATACAAATACTTTATTAATAACACCAAGTTGCATGTCAGGTGTGTGTAGAACCAATGGCCGTTGGGGCGGAAAGGTTCTCGAGTGGCGACCACGTACCGGAAGGCGCGGCGTGGGTAGGCTCCCCACAAGGTGGACTGATGACCTGATAAAGGTCGCGGGAGTCCCCCGGATGCGGGTGGCGCAGGACCGGTCACTTTGGAACTCTTTGGGGGAGGCCTATGTCCAGCAGTGGACATCTTTCGGCTGATATGATGATGAAACAAGTAGGTAATCGTATAACTTACACACATATAGGAATTAGGAAGTATTAAGATGGTATAGGCCGGTCCAATTTATGAAAACTACAGCTTATATAGGTACAGTCATGCATCATAAATATGTATACATTTACGAACGTATGTCGGTGGAATAAAGTTGAAAATTGGATACATATATATTTGGAGCTGACCGTACCATCTCTCTGGTGCATGCTCATGCTCACCCATAGGCTTCTGTTACACGCTAATTCTGGCGTCAATTCAGTCCATCAGTATGATCTGTCCGTCTCTGTCATTCACAACCTCAATCGGCCGCCATGTCCGATCTCCTTATATTCATACATCTGTGTTCACAACGTATCATTCTCTCAACATACTGATGGACTGAACTGACGCCAGAATTAGCGTGTAACCGATGTCTTAAGGTTGCCACAGTCGCAAAACGTAAACACAGTCGTAACGCGGTTCGAGACGAGATAGCTCCAGCATATCTTAACCTTGGACCTTTTTGGCCTGGAAGTCATTATGGCAGGCGAACCTGCGAGCCAGGTACCCGGTTTCGGGGAAAGGTATTTATATTCAATATTGTGTATCTCTATTTGTGCACGGACCAAGAAAAATGCGATGTAAGGATCTTGTTTCACAGAATTCATGCTGATTTCCTCATACGTCTGCTACTTTTTCTCGTACTTATTTCAAGAATAAATAATTAGTTTACATATTTAAGTGACCATAAAGTCGCAAATAAATACCGCCGGTAACGCGAGCGTTCTCATCTCAGTTCCTGACAAAGAGCAGACGTAAAATTTGGTACTCACCATGGATGGGCGGTAATAATGAAAGCCTCAGTTCTCGTGTTTATCGCCCTAGCCTTCAGCTTTGGCGTCAAATGTCTGAACTGAGACATTCTTTGATTTGCCGGCCTAGTTGATTAATGTACTATTATCTAAGTGTCAGGAACGCCGTAGGTTTTAACAAATCGTTAACCAGTATCAACACGGTACCAATAGGTGCTGCATAATCGTCCAATTATACTGTTGTCCCACACAATGACACTCGCACATTTCGGCGCGGTCGTTCACCCCGTGATTATTAAATTATAAGTTGTAATGTAACGTTACAATTATATTATGCGAAATCAGTATAATCTATACCTACTAATATAATAGGAAACGTCTGTAAGATAGTAGCTTTGTAAGTTTGTGTGATGGGTAATCTCCGGTACCGCTCTTATCCGATTTCATAAATCCTTTCACCTTCGTGTAGAATGGACTTTCTGGATGGTTATAGGCATTGATGTAATATAAAATATATGTAGATATGTTATAAGCGCTCCAAAAGTGGCAAACTAAAACCTGGTTAACTGACACGGCTTTCTATAATTTCGCGTCGTCACGTCAATGGAAACTAATGCTGTCAGAATTTGGTGGCCATTTTTAAACACGGAATTTTGTATAGACAACGTATCTATCTACCTCTTTTTTATATTACATAATTGGTTATAGGCTATATTTTATCCCGCGGGTTTTCCTGCGTTCTTTGCAATACGCGGACGAAACCGTGCGTGCAGCTAGATTTATATCAGTGATTCCCAAAGTGGTCCAGGTGGACCCCCAGGGGTCCACGGGAGACTTGCTGGGGGTCTACGTAGGCGTGAACAAAAAATGGGGGTCCATAAAATGTTAATGGGGGTCCACGAAAATTTATCTGGTTTTGATAGTGAAGAGCAAAAATGTAAGCATAGTTTTTAAAAGGGCCTACTACCTACCTACATTGTTTTTAGTACCTAACTAAGCAGATTATATTTTAATAAGGCAAGCGACTGTTACTTGTTCAAACTTGCGTATTCGATATTACGTAGGTACAATTTCGTGTACAGACTTGCAAAGCGCTATCCGCCCGACAATGCTTAATGCTTGTTCAGACATGAATTTGATCACCACTATAAATACTTGATGCCAAAGGCAAACTCATTCATTTGTTTCCGGAATTACGAAAAGAAGGTGTGAGAAAATTTATATCAGTGTTTGCTAGTGCCGGAGAAAAGTAAGTACCTACCTTTTTTTTGTTTTATAGTACTTAAGTATTTTGTTTACGTGTACCAGTCGGTTGATCACAACTGTTTGTATTCACGGCGCAAACGGTGAGGGCAACGCACTCTAAACCGAATAGGTAGGTATCACTAACACTGCGACGGTCGGAAGAGATTAATTCCAATCTTTCCTTCATACTTAAACAGGCTTAGGACTGTCTGACACAATTTTCCGATGTAAAACATTAGTGGTAGATACGTATTTAACAAAGTAAGGGATTTCAGGCGTATTTAAAAGATTGGAATCAACCATTTGTAAATAATCCAGATTATCACTATCACTTATCACCACAGCTATCACTCATCGTCACACGCGATCGGACACTTGCCAATAACAAAGCAGCACTTGTGCATAATGTGCATTAGCCGAAAACCAAAATGTGACTGAGGTCACTGAGGCGGCATTTCACAAAGGGAAGCGCGAGCGCCTTAGAATAGGGATTACGCGCGGGGTTGAAAGGTGCCGCTCGCACGTTATTGGACGGTAGTCCACGTGGACTTATTTTTATTGGATATTGATTAGCAGGCTCGATTGCTAGGTACTATCACCTATTGACTGAAACTAAACAAGTGATTCAAATTAAAATTGTTATTTATTAAATACGTTATTTTATGAAAAAAGAGTTAAAATTTAATAAATAGGTATACCTTTCAATTTCTTATAATGGATACATTAAATGGGCTTTTGGTGTAAGACGGTTAAAAAAACACCTTGTAGATAGGTAACTTCGTAACTTACAGATATTTTAATTGTCCTCTTTTGATTTGAAGACAAAGAGCACGTTTTATTCAATTGTTTTTTCACGACAGAAGCACTGCCTTTCTAAAAAGGCCGAATAAGCAATATTGCAGAGCAATTAATTTTGTAATTTTTCTTGCAAATGACTACTAATTTTATAAAACAGTAATTTCACAATCATTTTAAATTGATTTTGAAGTAACTATTTTATCAAAACTATTTCTTTTTGGAAAGAGCAGGGCTTGAGCTTCGATGCCAGTTTGTCACGTTTTAACAATGAAGCCGCAGACAAAAAATACGCAAATACACGGAGCGCGTGAACTCATTGATTTGATGAAATGTTAGTTATCGCTTTTATGGACAATTTTGGGATTTCGACTTTTATTTTTTTCTACACAAATATGATCAGTATTTGATACTGAGTACACCAATTTTTATTTGTACTATTAAAAATTTGTGGTAAATTAGGTACTTTAAAATTGATACCGTTTTGTGAAAACGTCTGTATTTGTCTTAGCGGTTTATTAGTTGGTCCCTTTACAAGGCGTAATTCTATTACCGCGTGGTGACAAAGGCTGCGGTGTGATACCTATATTCAGAAAAAAACTTGGTTACTAAAACATTTTTTTTTACAGGTAAGGTAACTGACACGAAACATGGCTACAGCAAAGAAAAAATGTCGACAATATAGTGTCGATTATTTGAAATATGGTTTTGTTCCATCAGAGGCAGACAAACAATTGCCCATGTGCCTATTATGCAACAAAGTTTTGAGCAATGACTCTATGAAACCATCAAAGCTCGAAGATCATCTAAAAAGGTGTCATACTGATAAAATAGGTAAAGATTTGAAATATTTTCAAACATTGAAGGAAAAATATGAAAAGAGACCCACCATGCACAGTATGTTCGCTTCAACATCTCAAAGTAACGATGATGGCTTGCGGGCATCTTACAATATCTCATTACTAATAGCAAAATCTGGAAAACCGCACACTATCGGAGAACAATTAATTTTACCCGCTGTTGAAGAGGTTTTAAAAACTGTTTTGCACAAATCTCCATTTGACGTACTAAAAAGAATTCCATTAAGTAACAATACTGTTCAAAGACGCATTGATGAAATGAGCTCTGATACCGAAAGTTTTTTGTGCAATCATCTGCAAAAAACTCATTTTTCTATACAACTGGACGAGTCAACGTTACCCGGTAATGAAGCATTATTATTAGCATATGTTCGATTTATTATGGAGGAAGAAATTCACGAAGAATTGCTATTTGCCAGAACTTTGGAGACTGACACTAAAGGCGAATCAATATTTAATGTCCTGAGTATTTTTTTTACGGAAAAATCGATTCCATTTACAAACATTATTTCAGCGGCAACAGACGGAGCTCCTGCAATGGTCGGTCGATATCGTGGGTTTATAAGTCATCTCAAAAGAATTATACCAGGACTTACAGCTATTCATTGCGTAATCCACCGACAACATCTTGTGGCAAAACATTTAAGTGACAGGTTGAACCAATCTCTTCATTTTGTAATAAAAGCTGTCAACAGTGGATTGTTCTAGTTTTCATTCAGTGACATTTAGTTTGTAACCATTTAGGTACTAATTAGTTAAAATCTGCAATTTTAAAATGATTATTGTGTAAGATTATTAATATTATATTGTAGAACACCATTTGACATGTAAAAGTGCCCTTGTGGCCTATTTGCAGAATAAATAATTGATTTTGATTTTGATTTTGATTTTGAAAAACAAAATCAGAAGCAATGCATTGAATACGCGTTTATTTGCTCAATTGTGCGACGAAAATGATGAAGACTTCAAACGACTGCTCTTACATACTGAAGTACGCTGGTTGTCAAAAGGTGCATGTTTAACGAGATTTTACTCTGTTTTCGATTCCGTATTAGAGTTCCTAGAAAGTAGAGATCCAGATTTAAAAGAAAACTTGATCAAATTTAAAGCAGACATTGCGTATTTGACAGATTTGTTTAAAAAATTTAATCATATTAACTTGCAGTTACAAGGGGACAGCCTGAATTTAATTAAAACAAAGGGGATAATTTCGGCTTTTCTTGGGAAATTGAAATTTATGAAGCAAAACATTAGTCGGCGTGAATTCTCTCAATTTCCAAACTTGTCGCAGGTAGAATGTATTGATGAGGATAACCATACCTACAGTCAACATTTAAGTGCCCTGCATGATGACTTTGAAACCAGGTTTGAAGATATGCTGACGATGGATATACCACCATGGATCATAAATCCATTTGATGAAACGGAAGTGGCTAATGTTGTATTACAAGAGGAGCTGCTCGAGCTAAGCACCAATGAGGAGCTGAAGGTGAAATTTAGAAAAGGCTACCAAACATTTTGGCTGCAAGCAGAAATACCCGAAAAATATCCTGGACTGTGGGAAATCGCAAGGAAATTTTTAATAGCTTTTCCCTCGTCATACCTTGTCGAAAGGAGTTTTAGTGCAGTTACAAACCTCTTAACAAAAAAAAGGAGCAAATTAAACATCACAGAACGGGGGGATTTGCGGTTATTGCTCACAAAAATAAAGCCAAACATTGATCGTTTGCTGACACTCCATCAAATACATCCTTCCCATTAATTAAAATTATGACCTGAACCTAGGTATATTAGTATATTACCTTATTATTTTTTTCTTGTAATTATATTCTTTTAATAAATAAAGTGTTATAAAATGTACCATTTTTCGTTTTTATTTTACCTATCGGAATAAAGGGACAGAACTCAGAAGCGACACAATTTTTATTTTTTGGTGACTTTAAGAATGTGGTAGAAATGTAGCAGCAGAGGGTCCACCGAAACCAGTAAAATTTTGGAAGGGGTCCACGAGAAAAATAAGTTTGGGAACTACTGATTTATATAATATTTGGTGCAACATTAGTTTCGGTAACAAGCTAATTTAACTCGTAAGCCATGCTAATTAGCATGATATATAATTTGTCATAGCCTCATAGCGCCTTGTTAGATTGTTGATCCAATCCAGATATGGTCTGGAACTACATTACCATCGACATCTATGCTAGCAAAAATATAGATATTGATAAAAAAATACATCTACATCTACAATATTAATGTCATTTTTAATTCCAAAGCCGTAAGCGTAAAGCGTGTAATTATAATTTTAAATTAACGTGGTTGTAATGTTGGTAACATGCTAATGCGGAAAAGTATTGTACCTATGATTAATCACAAAACCACAGGAATTTAATAGCCGACATGTTTTGAGGCAACGGCCGCGGTCCGAGAGAAAAATACAATCAATAGTAGTTACTAGTTAGTGCTGGCGATGTAGTTAAACATGCTTTTCCTTGGAAAATCATTATAATTATTAACGATCCGCGAGGATAAACGTGTAGGTACACTATGAAATATACCTCCAGATAAAACATGCACATTCCAGATATTACATTAGGTTTTTACAAGCTTTCTATTAACTTGTAATGTATTTTTTTAATTTTAATATTAATTATATGGAGAAGGAGAGAGTTTAGGTAGATATTTATTGGTCCAGAAATCCAAACTTTTGAAACTTTTTATAAATTAAGCCCAGCCCTATGCTCTCTATCCACTCCTGTTCACTTAACTAAATTACCTATGTTTGTTATTGTAGCATGTTAAATTCTAAGGAAGAGCGGTGTCTCTTGCCACAGGCATCTTGATTGCCTAAAAAGAGGCACCAGCCTGCATATTTATCTGTAAAGTTTTTAAGATTTCGAATAAATAATTTTTCATTTTCATTTTAATTTTTCAAGTACATATGTATGTAATATCGGCCAAAGCCAGAGTTGACCACCTTAAAGGCGCATTTTGGTTCCAGCCGTATAGCATTGCAAGCGATTCTGCTTTGAATCTGTTTGACTCTGGATTTGTCCGATGGTACCTAACTATCTAACTATTTTTGTTCGGGTGGAATCTTGCAACTCAATTTTGAAACAGATATCTTCAACTGACCGAGCTGAAATTTTGGGTAAAGGTATAGTTTAGATGACAATTTAATATTATGGTACCATCGAGCTGATCTGATGTGATGATGGAGACAGGAGGCCATGGGAATTTAGTAGACCGTTGAGTTTGGGCTCGTTAGATTAGAATCGTCTCAATGAGTAAGTACTAGTTGATGATAGTATACAGAAAAGTACAGTCAGCAATAAAATCTTGTACCAAAAATGAACTTTTTGACAGAAACTTATTAACGGACTAATTTGTCTGTGTTTCTTCGTTTATGGGTTGTTTTCAAAAAAAGTGTACCCTAGTTAAGGTAAAATTAAGAAACATTAACTTTTTCAGGTGAGTCACGAAAATTTGCCATACATTTATACAGCTAATTTTCGTGACTCACCTGACAAAGTTAATGTTTCTTAATTTTACCTTAACTAGGGTACACTTTTTTTGAAAACAACCCTTATCTAGTTTATCCAATTTTACTTATTTCGATCATTAGTGCTTTTCAAACATAACAATACAATTTTACGTTTCAGTGTTTTTCCTTAAAATCGCATGACGATTAACGCACGGTTTTATTATTATATGGAACACTCCATTAAATAATAGTAAAACTATATAAATACGACCTAAACAAAAACGAATTAATATAATATCAGGACATTTCGATTTAAAACTGGTTTAAAAACCGTTTTCCTTGTTCCATTTAAAAACTTGTTCTATTAGAATGTGTATAACAAAAAAAATTAAATCTAGAAAACATTGATCAGAAGGACAAAAACGACAAGAACCAGGAAGAAAAACTAGAGAACTTCATAAAACTTGAAACGACCTTTTCATAAAATTAAAGACATACAAATATGTGCGAGTATAACCTGAGTTTAAAAAAAAGGCTAAGCAGTGGATTTTGGAAGAAAAATTCGCAACGCCGATGCAAAAGCAGAGAAATGAAATGATTTATTGTTCACTGACTAACTCGCCTCCAGCATGCCTTTTTAAATTGTTGAGCTTTTAAGTTTTCAAAAGAAGAAAGAATTATAAAAAAAAAAATGCTAAAATTAAAATCAACAGAACCAAAGGCATAGTTTTAATTTAAAAAAATGCTAAACCATGTAGATACTTTGTTGAAAATTTTAAATGGTCAAATGTTGTGCATTAAATTCCAAGACATGATCTGACCACTAAAACCAAAAAGACAGTGTATTATGCGAAGAAAAAGAACGGCAAACCTAAGGAATTTACGATCGCAAATTTACTGCCTTTACTGGTACTTCCAAATATCCGGTCTCAAGCAGCCATATTGTCATTCGAAATATAAAAATTTAAATTTGGAACGCGTCCGTGCGCCGACCTTGGCTCGTGAGGACATTGGGGGGTGCCGGGTGGGGGGGAGCCAGGATCACTGCACGAACTGGTCGAAAAAAACGTTGAAACAACCAGCTAAACGTTAAGTAATGTCCTTGGCGCACCTTCTCACGTTTGCCGTTGCCACATTCAACATTCTCTAAGTCAGCGGCTCTTATTGCCAAGAGATTGGGACTAAAATAGAACAATGTGTGTTGAAGAGTCTATTATCGGGTCGTAATTTAAATTGGTTGAACGCGTTGATTTAAATTCCGAACGGGTGGGATTGTCTGTCATATGCTTAGAAGTGGATTTTATCCATTTTAAAGCTTTCAGAAATGGCAAGTTCAGTATTATAGCACCTAAAATTCATGTGTTAATTAATCAAAGTCAAGTGGAATCTGATAAATCGAGTAGAGGATAACGTGGAAAAGACAACCGATCCGCTTAAGCATAAATCGCAAGAATTTAGCAGCAAAAGGTTCAACTTAAACGGGAGAGTGGATGAATTTGGGAAAGTTTGCGAAAGAAACACCACGAAAAGTGACGACGGCAAGAAGAAAATTAAAGTCTGACTTAACTCACGGCAAGAAGAAACACTCTAGAATGACCAACGTAATAAATAGTTGGACAAGGATGATGATGTATACCTGTTATCCCTCATTAGGGACATAAGGTAATTTCGTTGGGCAAGGGTGTAAACAAAATCGTAACGAGTTTGCAATAAAGAACACAAAGCCGGACAACCTTCGACCCGTGGTTACGAAACCAGACGACAATGACCGACGCACGACCGATGTAATAACGGAACGTACAATTATATAAAGAGTAATTACAAAAGACCCGGTACCACAGTAACCGAGACAATGAATTGTGGTATAGTAAACGAATAAGGAGCATAAACCTACTGAGATTAGATTTTACGAACTTGCATAAGGGTCGCCAGAACGGTCGACTCAAGTCGTCACTCCATACAAATTATACAAACGTGGTTTGGTTCTCATTTTATAAAGGCAGACTGGAATAACATGAAACTTTTTAAACACAATGGGAATAATGGGATCCGCCAAACCTAGGTCGAAAACTAGTTTCTGCTGCTATTAATTATAAGAGAAATATAAAAGATAAAAAAACCGGCCAAGTGCGAGTCGGACTCGCGCACGAAGGGTTCCGTACCATTATCTATAAATGACAGGACATACAGAAAGACAGACGGACAGCGGAGTCTTAGTCCCGTTTTACTCTTTGAATATGGAACCCTAAAAATGAAGTGTTTAGCGACTTTGTATGAAAAAAGTTATAATCTACCAGCTCTATATTTTTCCTATTATAATTTCTAGCAACAGAAACTAGTTTTCGACCTAGATATGGCGGATTCCGTTGTGTATACAAAGTTTCATGTAATTCTAGCATGTCGTTTTAATATGAGAACCAAACAACGTTTGTATGGAGAGTTAAGCGTCCTGGCAAAGAATAGTGCCTGTTCTCGGGATGGAATCGGGCATATCGTGAAAAGAAGTCGCTGCTGTAATAGTTATTTGTGTCACAAGGGAGCAAAATAGTATATTTACGTCGAGGGCGGTGTATTGAATCCTGAACGTAGAGAGGGATCCTACAATAGAATCCTGAGCGTAGCGAGGGATTCTAACGTAGGATCCTGAGCGTAGTGAGAGATTCAAGTGTTAACGCCCAAGACGAAGATAATTCTGCTCCTGAGTGACATATGCAACTTTTCACATCGACTATGAGGAAAAACAAAATAAAGGAACAAAAAAAGTGAATACCAAATTAAAAAAGAAAAAAGTGTTTTTAAACAAAAAAAGGGAAAAAATTAAAAAAAAAATTGTTTTTAATCGATTAAGATGAAATTACAATCGATTATTTTATTAAAATCTGTGTTCAAGTGGCACATTGCGTAAATGAATGCATGCCAATGAATAAATTAAAAAAGTAGCTTGAACAGAAAAGTAGCATTTTGCTCCCTCTCGTCGGGGACCAAAACTTACTATTCTGAATGAAAGGTGTGAAAAATAAATACAAACCGTATTTTACTAATATCATTGCCTTGAATAAGAGAATCTGTAGTATCTGTACAATGCTATACGCGAGGTCAAGAGGAATTTCAATATACAACCAGCTGTGAGCCAGTTGATTTCGAACAGAGATAATTATACTCATTACGAGTATAAAATAGCAGGTGATCATAATATTATTAGTGTGTCATTATGTTTTGATTAAACATTGTGTTACTGAGTGGCTCTAATAGATTGGGTAAAGCCCGATCAGAATTATATAAGGATTGTCAATGGGAGCGCTGTTTTGTCATTTATTAAGTAAGGCCGGCCACACACTGAACGGAGTTCAGTCACACTGATTCACTGAAGAGCATAATATGGAACGGTACACTTTGAGCAGAATGGGGAATAGATGAAAATTTTAGAAGTGCCTGATTTTTTTTGGTGTAGGAATAACCTTCCTTAACACCAGAAAAAAATTGCAGACTTTTCAGGTGCGTCAATTATTTTTGAAAAATATAAACAGTTTCCTCACTTACGTTTTGGGTTTAGGACGGCGAATGAGACATTTTCCTTGTTTTGTCTCATATTACAAAAAATACCTTAAAAATCCGTGGTAAACTGACACTGGCAATGATATTGACAGCTGCAGCAGCTATATTTGTCATTGCAGATATTCAAAATATTTTTTGTAATATGAGACGAATCAAGGAAAGTTGCTCATTCGCCGTCCGTCCTAAACCCAAAACGTAAGTGAGGAAACTGTTTATATTTCTCAAAAATAATTGACGCACCAGAAAAATCTGCATTTTTTTTCTGGTGTTAAGGAAGGTTATTCCTAACATCAAAAGCAAAATCAGGCACTTCTAAAATTTAAGATACACCTTTTTTTTGCTCTTGAGTGGTAGTTTGCAAAGAAATAAGAAAAAGTGACGTCACGATTTACAATGGTCAAACAGTTTACATTTTCATCAGCATCATCATCAGTCGTTCCCTATTCCTGATGATCAGACTTCTCCATAGGCTCCTATCACCCGCTTTATGTATGGCCTTATATATTTTAAGTTAATAATCTTCTAAATAGCAAACATAGGTTGACTTCATTATGTTTTCCGAATATTTGTGTGAGTTTTGTTTATTGGTAATGTAAATAGAATGTATTTTGTACTCTGGCCAGACTTCATACTATTCAGACTTGAATATTGTCAATAAATTCAATCAAACGAGTTGAACATTTCAGCATGGATATCATTTAAAGAAAAACATGTTACAACATTATTTAGTATTACTCGTTGTTATTCAGTGAACAAATTTTCTGCTACGCTACAAAACTTAACTTTTCCAAGAACTCCAGACAACATTCATCTTCCTTCCACGACATCCTCAGTCAACATTCAACTTATTTCAAAAAGCCGGGATTTCCATTAAAACCCCAACAGTTCCTGTGACCCATTATCCGAAAGCGAGCAACGGTACAACCGGTCCAAGCCATCTCAGTATCTGGTTACTTATCGCTTCAGATAACTTGAAACCTCGATATTAGGAGTCAATAAAACAATTAAAACCACGGTTCGGAGCGTAAATTACAAATGTTATCTTGAATAATGGATAGATTTGCATTTGAATCGTTAGAAATGTTCTGTGAGATCAAGTCTTAATTAATTTTGATGTGGTTTTGTGTTGACATTCTCATAAGTATATTTTAGAGCTTGGCTCTTGTCCGATTCAACTTGTGTATACAAACTTATACGTGTAGGTATATACATATCTAGACTATGTAAGTAAGGTCTGTGAAATGTAAGTTTGTATGTAGGCGCCGTAGGCGGGTAATTTCCGACACTACTATCAAAAACTCTTTCACCGGAATATAAATTGAAGATTTACTGTCATTCGACACAGATGGAACATCATCACTACGAAATGACCATTTTGAAATTGGACCAAAGTAATACCGCGAAAAGTAAATTTGGTTAAAATTTAATTGTGTGTATAATTTTTTTATGACCAATTTTATATGAAAATCGACTATTTTGAACAAAGTTCATATAAGAATATGATCCTATACTATTAAACGAGCAATATTTGTATATACATATTATATATATATATATATATATATTTGCAATCACGTTCTCGGAAACGGCTCTAACGATTTCGATGAAATTTGGAATATAGGTGGTTACGGGGGCGAGAATTCGATCTAGATAGGTCTCATATCCGGAAAATTCGTTTTCTCCGTATTTACTCCGTTTTTATCCGAGCAGAGCTCGGTCGCCCAGGGACTGTATTTCCAACTGGTTATATTTTTGGAGTGCATGTAATTCTATATGGACGTATTTCTTTATACCTATATGTATGTCAATTTTACTTTTGGACGTAATGACATTTTAGCATAATTCATGCTGGTCAATGGGCTTGTGACCTTAAATTTGTTTACGATGCCATTCGAACCAGTTTTTGTAGATGAACAAATGTTTGTATGGAAGCAACTACATTTAAAGGACATTAATACCCCAAAAATCGAGTTAAAGACGGACCTTGCTGACAGCAGCCGAAACGCTTCATACTGATTGGCTTTAAAGTATGACGTCACACCGTGCAATTTGTACTAACCGTTTGCATGGAAAATAAAGTAAATTGCTGTTTCGGTCGCGAAATACTGCGTTTAGGTCCATAGTTGTCATATAAATTTGTTTCTATAAAAGCGTAAGGATTCTATTGGTACCTTTAAATTTACTCTTAAACAATAAATAAATAAACTTTTTTTTTCTAAACTTTCAAGGTTCATATCTTTTTATGATTTGAATTATATTTTGTAATTTATACTTTATTACAATCATTTGATGGTTTACTATCCATTTAGCAACACGACGTTTTCAATTTTAACACCACGCAACAAGCCTATTTTCGATGTCGAGGATTTTCAACTTGACATTATTCAGATTCGATCAATAATTTTGTCAATTTACCATTTGTGCAGAATGACAGTATATCAAATCGAATATTCTGGATGGACATAGGCTATAGTTTATACCGTGGTTCTGCATGGGCAGCTATTTTATAAATAAAGGAAACATTTTGCACTGTCACAGAGACGTCGCGAGTGTCGGTTCCTCTTTTCTGCGGTATTCAAACGGATAACGTTTGATTTGAAATAGCGACATCTTACCTAATGAATAGGTACATCTTTTCTTATGTTTCTAGGTAATGGAAGAAACTGGAACTTACCTGAAAAATAAAGTAAAAGACGATTAATACACTGTGATATACATATAGATGAAGGGTCCACGGAAAGATCATGTCTGGTCACGTTTTTTTTTTTCAAAATTAGATTTTAATGTCAAAATGTAGAGCTCGTTTCTGTATACATATTTCTGTAAGTTTGTGGTGTATACATATTGGTGACCTTGACTGTACTAAAAAAAACCCGGTCAAGTGCGAGTCAGACTCGCGCACCGAGGGTTCCGGACCATCCCGTACAATATAAACTGACACTCACTAAGTATGTATTCACATACTTAGTGCGTGTCAGTTTATACTGGAAGTTAAATTTCAGTGATGTACCAAAAATTTACGGTTTTCGCAAATTTTCTTTTATCTGTGCTATAAGACGTTGCTTCGTACAAAATTTGAAGTTCTCGGGAAGTACCCTGTAGGTTTTAATTCCCTTGCGAGGTTCGAAAATTTGCGGCATAAACGGCTGTATCTTTTGATTGCGTTGGCTTAGAAGTTTGACTTTTTCACAGCTCCATGGGACAATGGTCTTGAGTATTTGATATAAATTTCAGCTTAATATCTTCACGCGTTCCTGAGAAAAAGGGTATTTACAGACGGACGGACGGACGGACGGATGGACGGACGGACAACATAGTGATCCTATAAGGGTTCCGTTTTTTCCTTTCGTGGTACGGAACCCTAATAACTGATCTTCAAGATCCCTATCAACAAGATGACCAATCAGCTAATACTACTAAACTGCTAACATAGACACACAATAATAGACGCAACTTTCAATCTTGAGGTCACCGTCAGCCTCACAAGGGGCTTAACACCTTTGTACCGCGACGAATTAAATGTCATGTTAAACTGCCATATGAAGTTGTCAAACGAGTGAAAACGACAAGGTACATAGGTATTCAGCAACTTATGGGGCCGACTGTACTACTGGGTTTTTCATATGTACGAAATATAATTTGATATTTAACAATATCTTTTCAGTGAAGGAAAATATCGTGAGGAAACTGGTCACAATCCCAACAGGGTCTAGTTTTCCCTCTGGGTTGAAAGGTCAGATGGCAGTCGCTTTCCTAAAACTAGTGCGTATAGGTACGTCAAATCGTGCGATTATGACCATAGCGGACCCCGGGCTCGATTAGGGTACAGTCAGCATCAGATAGTTAGTAGCAGCCAAGCTAGCCAAGTATATATCGCAGCTCGTCTTTATTACTATAGGAGTAAGGATGTGTTACGATATATTAGGCTACCCTGGCTGCTACTAACTATATGACGCTGACTGTAGGGAAAAACGCTACGAGGATGATGACCATCAGTACTCAATGGTGGCCAGATCAGAAAGTCCAGAGAGTGTTTAAAGACCCACGATCAGTACTCAAATTACCAAGGGATATGCAATCGAACAAGCCCTTCAGAGACTTAGCATCAGATCATTCTCTCATTATGGTTGGTTTGGGTGCTCACCAGTGGCGGAGCGCCCATACAAAGCGCCGATTCCCACCGACTTGCCTAAATAGTATTTTTCACAATCGTGTTATAATAGAGAGCTTTTTAGTCGAGTACCGTGTTTAGGCCACGAAGCTTGCTAAATGGCCTAAGTAAGGTACGAGATTAAAATGCTTGATTAAAACACTATTGTGAACAATACTTTTTGTACGAGTTCATTAAAATTAATTTTCTACGAGTCAACTGAACTAATTAAACAAACTCGATACTGTTGAAACGAAGTGCAGCTCATCGCTCGTACGCTTGTTGATATCTTAAAAGACATCAACGAGCGTACGACATCAAAGCGATTCTATTGGTCCAATTCATTACAGTTCAGTAAAGCAGCCACGTGATTGGTCGAATTTATTTTAGTTGTCTGGAGCGTATCGAAAAGTAGTTATTTCGATTGTTTCGACAGTAACATGGACTACAACTATGAAAAGAGTGACATTGCAGTATTCTCTATGAAATCTTAATACACATATTTTAATCGTCGAGTACAAAAAAATTTTTTTCGACAGTAACATGGACTACAACTAAAAAATTTTTTGTACTCGACGATTAAAATATGTGTATTAAGATTTCATAGAGAATACTGCAACGTCACTCTTTTCATAGTTGTAGTCCATGTTACTGTCGAAACAATCGAAATAACTACTTTTCGATACGCTCCAGACAACTAAAATAAATTCGACCAATCACGTGTCTGCTTTACTGAACTGTAATGAATTGGACCAATAGAATCGCTTTGATGTCGTACGCTCGTTGATGTCTTTTAAGATATCAACAAGCGTACGAGCGATGAGCTGCACTTCGTTTCAACAGTATCGAGTTTGTTTAATTAGTTCAGTTGACTCGTAGAAAATTAATTTTAATGAATTCGTACAAAAAGTATTGTTCACAATAGTGTTATAATCAAGCTTTTTAATCTCGTACCTTACTTAGGCCACTCAACAAGCTTCGTGGCCTAAACACGGTACTCGACTAAAAAGCTCTCTATTATAACACGATTGTGAAAAATACTATTAAGGCCAGCCTTTAGTTATATACTCTAAACTCTTTCATAACTTTTTTTGTTACGGGTTGCGCTTCGAAAATTTTCACGCTACGCCACTGGTGCTCACTCTATGTATGACTTATAATTATAAGCCTGTTTAATTGTAGAGTTTACCAGTATTCTTTTATATCACACTTACGAGTACCATTTTTTTTTATAACATTTAGTTAGGTTAGCATATAATTATTCCAATAATTTAGTATATCCGGAACATCATCGTTCAACATCCTTTTGTAGGCTATCGTCATCTCGGTTATTCTATACCAGCGAAACATAATATGACTTCCATAATCTGAGAATGCGCGCTATACCCACATACGTATAAAACAAAGGTCGTATTTGATAACAAGACGTATAGGAAGAGTGATAGCGGAATAACAATAGGTATAACTTACACATCGCGTGTACAATGGACGAGAATATACGTAATATCGGTGTGCTGTCATCGCGTGTGATCGAACCGCATTCTGGAGGTGGATAGTAACTACTTCTTTTGTTTTAACCGACTTAAAAAAGGAGGTTCTCAATTCGTCGGAAGCTTTTAGTTTTTTATGTACATCATGTTAAACTGCCACTGCCTTTGTAGTCGTTGTAGTTGAGACTCTCTTATCCTCGTAAGTCCCCGCGTACTCATTCATACATACGCACTAACGACGACGCACTCGGCGGACTATTGGTGGACTTTATGCTGTTGTAATAAGGCTCACAAATGGTCGGCTGAGTGTGTCGTCGATGGTACACTAAGTTTAGTGTTAGTAAATTAAGTAGGTAATTTAGTAAGTAGGTAAACACAACAATGTTTGACTTTTGGAAGGGAGCGCACATTCGCCGACAAACTGTCCTCAGTTTGGCTAAACAGAAAGGAATGAACTTGCCATTGTTGTTTTTTTTTGAGAATTAAAAAAAAAAAAAAATACAAGTAAAAATTCAAATTGAGTTTCCAATTCTTAACTAAAGGCATTAACGAAGTGCCCATATATAAATAAATAAAAACTGGGACAGTACGAGGTTATACACGAGAATAACAACGACATCAAAACAAAGGTATATTCGCGAATAGTATATAGAAGTTTGGTGGCTTTGAATGTGAATGTGAGGATTACATTGAAATAAATTCGAAAAGCGAGAGAAGTCGAGTGGCGACCACGTACCGGAAGGCGCGGCGTTGGTAGGCTCGCCACAAGGTGGACTGATGACCTGGTAAAGGTCGCGGGAGTCCCCTGGATGCGGGTGGCGCAGGACCGGTCACTTTGGCTTCCTTTGGGGGAGGCCTATGTCCAGCAGTGGACGTCTTTCGGCTGATATGATGATGATGATAGTCGAAAAGTGGCAAATGTGACTCAGGAGAAAAGGAAGGGAAGGTCGAAGATATAGTACAAGCCTTGTCCATGGAAATGCCAATTAAATCACATTCATTAAACACCCATACAGACAGACAACAAAACCAAAGACTAGCAACATCTAAATCTTAGTTACAAAAGGACATTCAGACAGTAAATAAATAAACAATATTTTTTATGACGTGACACAAGAATCTTTTGTTCTACAGACACATTCAGCATCTTAAGCAACGGCGGTAGGAACTAAATGGATTAACCATTACGACGAAAACACACATACTGCTTCTGGCCATGTAATGAATCATTGAAATCGATTCAAACGATCAATTCTTTGCAAATTGGCGTCCATTAGTATTCGTATGTAACCCGCCCTGCAGGTACACAATTTGTTTAACTAGCTGAGCAGCCATCAGATAATAATTTGTTTACGTAAGTCCCTGCTTGGTTCGGGCTAATTAGCGATAGGTGGAAGAGATTTATGATTTAGTATAATGTTGACATGGTTTTTAATGCAATCGTTAAGTAGGCTGGAAAAACCAGGTGCGGCTGATCTACTGAACTTTTCACTTCAGCGGCTCATTTCGTTCTGAATGAAGTCGTCCAACGTGAGATGAAATAATTGAATCAACTTTTAAGGCACTCCAATTTTAAACCCCCGATGGAAAAAGAGGGGTGTTATAAGTTTGACATGTCTGTGTGTATGTCTGTCTGTATATGTGTCTGTCTGTGGCATCGTAGCTACTTAAGGAATGGACCGATTAGAATGCGGTTTTTTTTTATCCGAAAGCTGGCGTGATCGAGATGGTTCTTAGCTACGTTTCAACAAAATCAGTGCATTTTCCGTTGCATTGGCCAACTAATAAAAGGTACCTGTGAGATCCATACATTTGGACAGAACCAACTTGTGTTACCTTTAAATCAATAGGTAAGTGTAAATATAGCTTTCTAAGAGGAGTACCTTAAAAGTTGACACCCAAGTATAGAAAAACTTCATTCAAATGTAGTCACCGCAGAAGTGAAACATTTTAATCCGTCTTCACAAATGGCGACGAATTCCGATGCTGACCCTTCTGACGACATTCCTGAAGAATTTTTAATCGTCAAGCGATGTTGACCGGGCGAGGACCGTTACGGAGATTACACGTCATCGCGCCGTGTCCTGCCCAGTCCAACCAGATGGCAATTCTGTCGACCCACTTCTCGAAGGTCCGAACTCGACTTATGCCATTTATGGTACGGCAGGGTTATGCAAGCCGGGTGATTCTGTGCGAACTACTTGTGCGTAATTGTGATACCTTTTAAACAACCGTTGTGGACGCGATAATCTCTTAAATACGTTTTGGACATGTTTGATATGACGCCGAGATAGAGACCTTATTAGGATGTGAAAGGCCTTTCAAAAATGGTTTCAATAGGCTAATCAGGCAACACTACCGGATATCTTACGTAAATGTCTCTTAAAACTTGCAAAATGGACCTTTTAAGTTTCGCATGCACGTTACCGAACCCAAAGAACCGGACGAAAAAGTGGCTTTCGACTTAAATAATGAGAAGTACATTTCATCGTTTAAAGCGTACTTTAATATAGCGTAGTAGCGTGTAGTGTAGCGTGGTTTTCCTAATCTGCATTAATCAAAGCGATCAACACTTCCATTTACAACTTGAAACCGACACCAGACCGGCAATTATGAATCGGAATGCAATATTCAAACCACGGCGTCCGAGGCAAGCTGAGAAACTCCGAAAAAAACGATCCTAAAGACCTCAATGAGCGTTGATTGCGCTCCAAAGCCGTTTACAGTTAATCAATTCTACACCATCTTGTGCAGGTTGCTCAACGTGTGGTAATGTGGCATATGGCGACTAGTTAAATGGCTAAAACATCGCCATAAAAGGCTCGGGCATATGGACGCGTGAGTCGTGCGGACACGTCCTTTGTTGAGTTAGATGGTGGAAAGTTTAGGCGCCTGCTAAAGGCCAATGAGGTTGTTTATTTATCGAGCTCGAGGCATGAGTGGATATGACTCATTATAAGCTATAAATATCGCAGATGAAGTGCATGTGTTTCGCATTTCACAGTTTCACTGAATCATCCATTCATCAGGACTTTCTGTGTGAACTAGGAACTTCATTAATCCGGCAACTCTATACATGTGTTTTGACACATGCTGGTTTAATTTCATGACATCGAAATCTTGTATTGAAGCTTTGACGACCAAATTCGCTATTTGAGAGCCCATTTACATGGTTGGAGTGACAATAAGAAGCAGGTCGTAAAGAGAGCGTCCGTGACCAAATTTTGAAGAATGATTACTCGTATTGGCTTTGACGTATACGGTTTCTTCATTATTCCCCATTCATTGTCCGTTGCTACAGAATGATGGATCATCAGTCACGTAATATTTTACTTTACAAAGAGCATGTCACAAGCCATTGGAGAGGATGTAGTGAATTCTATATTTTCCACAGGTTTTCCTATTTAGCTCGATTATTTAAGCTGTAGCGAATAGCCCAGATTTTTTTTCTATACTGATTTAAGTAAAATCTTGTAGGCATAACTTACAGATGCAACAGCCTGTTGTTGTAATGGCTGTTACGCCCTTTGAGTCTGCAGGTATCGATATGTGCAGTGCTATCTATAATATTTATGCTTTTATAATGACACGGCGTACCCATAACCAAACAGCTCCTTTATAACATTTTATCAGCGTCAGATTCAATTTAAGATGTGAAAAACTGGCTGCTAATGAAAAGCATTCCGTTTCGCGCTAGGCAATAAAACGTTTAATTAAAGTCTCTTAAGAACATCACGGGACAAAGACAAGTACTGATTATGCTTAAGTGCTGTTCAATATTTTGCGAGGATCCAAGCGAATGCCGACTCTATTTTTTAGGTAATACGTTTGTAAATAGAATGAGAGGCTGTGATAATGGGTTGCGAGTCAGGATACTGATGAGCATGTGCTTTGTTGAGCCTCCCGCGTCGATGCATCACTCGGTTTGCGGACAAAACCTTTGCAATAACGAAATGCTCATTATAATGCTGCAGTATCAACGGAACGACGTGACGATTGTAATAAAATTATTAAGTTATTGCCATTCCTCTTTACTAAGTGCAGTTTAATGATGCCAGGTTTTATGGGAGTGCTATAGACACTTAAATTAGGATTTTATAGTTTATTAGACTTAAAGAGATTTGTCAGTAAAGCTTCAAAATGAGATAAGTATAGATTGGAAGGTCCACTAGGAGTAAGGATTAGAATTATCTATGCGGCCATGTTGAAAACCTGCAGATTAGTGACAATGTGACAACTCAAGCTTTATGTAGAATTAAACAGAAAATCGCCAGTGGGGCGAGAACCAGCAAAAGATATAGCAGCAACCGCTTCCATATTATACCGAACCACGCATACTTTAAGATGGCCAGTATTGCCACGCAAGCGCATGTTTTACAAAACCCAATGCCTTATCCGAGAGCCAATTATAAGTAATGGCATATTGGCTTGATCCAACGTCATATAAATTACAGCACAATCGAAGCACGCCCGTCAGCGTATATGGCGACGTCTAAATCGTATGTCGTTTGCAATTTGTTGATGCTGACCTGATTGAGCAACGGCACATAGTCGTATTAAATTCTTTAAAGGATTACAAACGGAACGGCGAATATAGTCAAGTCGATATGCCGTATAAAGAGACGGTATAAAGAGTCGCCCCACCTGGTCACTTTTTACCAACATGAGAGCCGTCATCTTATGCTGACGATTTGAGCAAACAGGGAACGAGGAACAAGGATATCACACGTTATAGTAACGTCTAACTAAAAACTAAGGCCTATGCAGACTGCGTTTTTTTCACGCGCAGTGAATCATGAATGATAATTATGTAAACAAAGTTTCGGGAATCCAGGGTATTTCAAAAATGTCATCAAAGATAGATGATTGAGGAAAAGTTGACATTTATTTCAAGGAATTCAAAGTAGGAGTTAGATAACGTAATCAGCGTTACTTAATATAACAGCGTTACGTACTAGCTGTGAGTCATTTTGTGATTAAATCGCACAATATATAGTGAGCTTCAAAACCAAGTTTGGATTTACGAGTCAATCTCGCACCCATCATGCACGCAAATAATAACTCAAACAATCGATTTATCAGGATGTCGCCGTCCACGGATACGTCTGGGAGGACATCAGTTTTAGTATTTTGTTGTTCATTGAATATTATGAGATATATACTTGAGATCATTTGAGTTGGCCGAAATGCATGAATATAGTCCCTTCAAAAAGCGACTCTACCGGCCAAGTTATAGAATTCAAATTCAAATGACAGTTTAAAAAAAGTCGACCGCCTTTAATAATCTCAAGTATCTCAACCATAAACAACAGTATCCAAATAAAAACGTCCTCACTGCATAATACATATATGTAAATAAACTATTATTCTATTCTTGATATGTTGTGGCGATGGCATATAGCAGTCTATTACGCAATATGCTGGAAGTGTTCTGCCTACCTCTTTTCGGAATACAAGCGTGTTATGTAGTTTACAAATGTTTATGCATGGTTGACCCACCAAACTGACCCAGCCTCGACAATTCCACTCTGCATAAATTCATCAGAGATACTAAAGAGTACGTTCAACATTTATTTAATGCATGGAACATATCAACGACGTGACTGCTCCAGAAATAACCTTCGACTACGTAGCTACATTACGTCCTAGTACAACCGACCGACAAACATCTAAAATAACCCTTATTCCCACCGCATAAGTATCAGTGTTAGACAGTTAATGTGCCGCCTAGTGTACTCGCAGTTATCGTATCTTGAAATGTTCTCCGTACAACAGTTTCATTCATATTTAGATTTATCTAAGTGCGGCAAGATCGTGGATCACGTTTTTCAAGGAGGTGGGGTAATGTGAGGTATAATCATTGAGCAAGACTTAAAAGATGCTTGAAAACTGAGCACTGGAATGGGGCTCTGAAAGAGGTCAAATGGCTAGGATTATTTTGGAATTACGTCTTAAATTTGTAACAGTAGTGGCAGTGTAACAGTAACAGTAGTGAGCTCAAGAAATCGAGAGCCTGTCTTTTTTTAAATTCGATAAGCAGAATCGCCAAAAAAAACGGTGTAGTACTAGTAACATTAGTAACGTAAGTATATTGTAACTGCTCACAAAATTTCTTAAGAATCAGTTGAGAAATGCGACCTGTAGAGGAGAACAGCTGGACAGATAATAGATACGAAACAAGTGCGAGTATACTCGCGCACAAAGGGTCCCGTACCATTATCTATAAAAACGGCAAAAAAATCACGTTTGTTGTATGGGAGCCCCCCTTAAAATATAATTTTATTTTGTTTTTAGTATTTGTTGTTATAGCGGCAACAGAAATACATAATCTGTGAAAATTTCAACTCTCTAGCTATCACGGTTCTTGAGATACAGCCTGGTGACAGACAGACGGACGGACGGACGGACGGACGGACAGCGAAGTCTTAGTAATAGGGTCCCGTTTTACTCTTTGAGTACGGAACCCTAAAAAACATTTGCTAGCAATAGAGCCAAAAAGTTGAAATTTGTTATGGAGATAGTGCGAGACCACGGGAATGACACAGGATAGTTTTTATCCCGGGAATCATCACTGAAAGGGTATTGAAAAGGTACCGGTTGTAATGTTCGAACTAATACGAAAGGGTCCGCAGAGAACACCGCACCGCGCCGCGCCGCTCTGTGCGGATCCTTTCATATTAACTCGAATATTACAACCAGTACCGCCTCCGCGCCGCGTCGCTCCGCCACTGCTGTCAGTGCGTTTCAGCCTTAAGTCGCCGTGTCATCATCATATCAGCCGAAAGACGTCCACTGCTGGACATGGGCCTCCCCCAAAGAGTGCCATAATGACCGGCCCCGCGCCACCCGCGTCCAGCGGACTGCCGACCTTTACCAGATCATCAGTCGCCGTGTGTAACCGCTGTAATATTAGCATGGCAGCAGCATAACTAGTGGAGTTATAAAACTATTGCATAATATGTGACGAAGAAGAAAAGGCAGAGTAACTTTTCTTTACCAAATATATTTTAGAGACAGCGATAGCGGTACCTATTTCAATCAATAAGCCTGACTTTTACATAACTTGGCACTTTTATGAAAACAGCCGTATAAGGCCGAAACGCACTGAAAGCGGTGGCGGTGCGGCGCGGTGTGGTGCGGAGGCGGTACCGGTTGTAATGTTCGAGCTAATATGAAAAGGTCCGCACATAATACCGCGGCGGGACGCGGCGCGGCGCGGTATTCTGTGCGGACATTTTCATATTAGCTCGAACATTACAACCGGTACCGCCTCCGCATCGCACCGCCCCCGCTGTCTGTGCGTTTCGACCTTTATGAATGAAGTCATAGATATAAAAATACATTCCATTGACGTATGGGAAACGCTCATTATATCACCGTCCATTTAAAAACATTGCCGTTCTTTTACAAGCGAAGCGATTACCTCATTTATAAACAATAATGTAAGTATAAACCAGTGCATTTTCTTCTATTTTAGCCCGACTACGGCAGAGCCGAAAGGAAGGTATATGATTTCAGCATAGCAGTCTATTATGTTGTGAAAAAATGCATTTCTAAGGCTACCAAAAAAAAGAAAGGGGAAGACCTCAAATGAACTGGTTGACGAATGTCACCAGAGACATGAATAACCTCGGGCTTAAAGAAGAGGATACCAGCCAGCGGACTATTTACATGGCGCCGCATGATAAAGAAAGCCGACCCCGTTTAACGGGCAAAGTGAGGACAATAAAGAAAAAGAGTATATGTTTGTATTTACGTGTGTTCCACCACCGTAGCTTTTAAAACCGATTTTGGTGAATGAGGTATCAAGCGATTCAAAAATTATGCTCCGGGTGACACATTTACCTTTTAATTGAATACTTTAAACTGTCTCGCTTTGTACACAGATTTAAATTACTGTTTTACACGGGTGTAACGCGATTTATTTACCTTTATAAATATCGCGTTAGACCCGTGTAAAACAGTAATTTAAATAGAGCTACCTTTTAATTTAACACTTGAAACTCTCTCGCTTTGTACACAGATTTAAATTACTGTTTTACACGGGTCTAACGCGATTTATTTACCTTTATAAATATCGCGTTAGACCCGTGTAAAACAGTAATTTAAATACCTACAGCTACCTTATAATTTAACACTTTAAACTCTCTCGCTTTGTACACAGATTTAAATTACTGTTTCACACGGGTCTAACGCGAGCGATATTTATTTACCTTTGTAAATATCGCGTGAGACACGTGTAAAACAGTAATTTAAATACAGCTACCTTTTAATTTAACACTTGAAACTCTCTCGCTTTGTACACAGATTTAAATTACTGTTTTACACGGGTCTAACGCGATTTATTTACCTTTATAAATATCGCGTTAGACCCGTGTAAAACAGTAATTTAAATACCTACAGCTACCTTATAATTTAACACTTTAAACTCTCTCGCTTTGTACACAGATTTAAATTACTGTTTTACACTGGTCTAACGCGATATTTATTTACCTTTATAAATATCGCGTGAGACCCGTGTAAAACAGTAATTTTAATACAGCTACCTTTTGTCTGAAAAGAAAGTAGGTATTAGAGGCAATGCTTTAAAATTATTTGAAAACTATTTTACGAACAGAAAACAGGCGACTGTCATTGATACTTATAATAAAAATACCAAAACTATTGAACAAGTACGATCTAATTTTAAAAGTATAAAACTCGGAGTACCTCAAGGTAGTATCCTAGGCCCTCTTTTATTTTTAATCTATGTCAACGAATTACCAAATCTTATGGATGAATTATGCGTAATGTTTGCCGACGATGCAACCATTTTATTTTCCGGTGAAACATTAGATGATGATTTTCAAAAAAATATAAATAACACTGTAAAAACTGTCGTCAGCTGGTTAAAATCAATAAACTTAACGGTGAATTTAACAAAAACTAAGCTTATGCAATTTCGTAACCACAAACAAATTCGAGCAAAATTAAATGTTATGGAATCTGGTATTTCAATTGAAGAAATAGAAACAATTAGTTTCTTAGGTATAATAATAGATCCTCATTTAACCTGGAAACACCACATACAAAAAATTAACAACAAAATTTCAAGTCAATGTTACGCACTATCTATATTAGCCGATACGTGTTCCCAAGAAGCCGTTATTACTGCGTACTATGCTAACATATACTCCTTATTGACTTATGGTGTAATATACTGGGGTAACTCGACTGACGTACAGTCCACCTTTGTTTTGCAAAAAATGTGCTTGAGAATTATCTTTCGCATGAACAACAGGCAATCACTCCGAAATATTTTTAAAGGGCAAGGTTTTCTAACATTAACTAGCATTTATATTTATGAGCTCTGTAACTTTGTAAAAAGTAACAAAGATTACTTCACAACACTAGCCTCCCAACGCAATAATATACGTAGTCAATATAGGTACAATTTAACATTGCCTTTGGTAAAAAATAAAACTTACGATAAAAGCACATTTATTAGTGCCATTCGAGTTTTTAATCAGCTTCCTAACGAAATAAAAATGTTGGATGACGTAAAATTTAAACGTAATCTAAAAACATGGTTAAATAAGAATGGTTTCTATTCATTAAAATAATTTTTTGAATTTTCATCTTAAAGAAAAAGATTGTGTTATATATTCGTTTTGTTTTCCTTAGTTTTAAGTTAATATTGTACACCCGAAATGGGTAACTGTTGGGACCTAACACTTGTATAAAATACCATCTATGTAACACGGTTAAACAATAAAGTTTTTTCTATTTCTATTTCTATTTCTATTTAGAAAAAGTTTTTTTAGTTAGTTTTCCATAGTCGGGACTCGGGATCCAGGTTTTTGAACTTTTTATTATGCTTGTTTTTTGTTGCAAGTTTTTTTTTCAATTTACATAATACGTATACGTACGTAAGTATATTTAAATATGTCAGTCTGTAAATAATGTATATATAATAAATAATATACATATGTATGTACAGTCAAGTTTTAAAATATCTGAACTGACAAAGTGATCAAAAATACAGTACCGGTCAAAAGTTTAAGTTCACCCTTTGTTTTTGGTACAAATTTGTAGTTTGTGCGATAATGTTTTGCAGTTCAGATGTCGAAAATTGTTTCCAACTGATTCGTTATTGTTTACGGAGATGTGTTTGATTAGTCAGACACAATTTACGTAGATTTCTAAACAACTGATTCCCTAAAAACCACGGAATAAAGAATCCATTGGAAGTGGTGAGTGGGCGTTCCCGTGTCGCCGAACATGAGCGTAAATTCGCATACTTCTTGCACAGATTATTGTCAGTCACCTGGCAACCGCACACGGCGTATGGCATGAGTAAATATTTGTTTATTGTAGGAAAATGCAGTATTACTCTGTTAGAAGCTGCTTAAAATTGCAGCACATTAAAAAACTTGTCTCATGGAGGTATTTCCTATCATCGGTAAGTATTGTTTTAGAATTCCTACATAAAGATATTAATTTTTCAATTTCTCAGACACAATTTGCATATGTAGTCAAGGAAATATCAATTCTAGTTCTCTAACAATGAAGTTCATAATCCTGTGCATAATTTCGCTACTCGGAACGAGGAATGCACGTCAAATGTCCAGAAGGTTCGCTACTCAAATGCTGTGGCTAAGGTCTATAATAATTATCGATAAAACGATAACTCAAAATGAAAAGGATTAAATTTATTATTTATGTATATATATAATATCTGACTATTATGTCATTGTTCAATATTGCCTACTTCGGGTAAATTTAAGTTATTAGTATAGCAACACCAGTTGCCACCCTATTTTAGAGTTTAGTGTGGCAACCCAGTTAGTCTAGAGATTCGATATAAGACAACTCGCTGCTCGTCCGTTATTTACGAGCTTTAAGTCTATAAACGCCCACAAGTTGTGATTGTTGGGCTTGTCGGGCCAAGGCAGTGACTCATTTCACCGGCTTCCAATCAAATTCTCATCAAGAGATTGCGACTCGGCTATATTACATCTGTGTGTGCATCTGAGTGGTAGAACCAGGGGTGCCGCTTATCTGGATCCAGCGCTGGGCTTAGCCTTAGGGAGTGCCTTCATCGGATGCTGAGCCTGCCTTCAAGACCTCCAGGTAAGCCGATACGCAATCTGCTCAAACATTAACCTTTCTTCTGCAAAATCACGGCGACCCGCGTAAGGACTCAATTTGATACAGTCCATTTAGAATCTGTCGCCTTTCGGAATACTAATATACGTTCATTTTGGTCCTTCGAGCCGGATTTATTGAAAAGTACCTTTTGTCGTGAGTTTTCACGTATTTTCTCCGTGATTTTGCAAAATAATTGTTTTTTCTTACATTTCGTGGGGTACTTGAGATATTGCCTTGGCCAAATTTATCGTGTTGTACGCCATCTTTTTTGTCGCTTTCGGTTTTCGTTCGTTTATGTTGGCAGTACAACTTCCATACCATAGACTCAATTCGTAAACGTGAAACGGAACGTAGCTTGGTAGAAATAGCCTAATATCATCTGTCATTAATTCTGTCGAAACTTAAACGTCAAGTCAAACGTCAATTCGTCGACATCAACATTGTGTTTTCTCTCGCTGTTTTGCATGATTTTAACTGTTTAGGTTTGTATTTGAAACAAAAATGGCTGAAAGTGATAATGAAACGGAACTCGCAATTGTAGATGCTTTCCGTGTCGCGCGGGATTATTGTATAATGCGTTTAGAGCATATGGAAAGTTCGGATTTGCAAGGCTATAATGAATCCGACTTTAAAGATATCGAAAAGGACTTTCATGATGCTCAAATCCGAATTTTACGGCCGCTTACACAACCGCAGCGTCTTGACGAATACGTAGTTACAAAGGAATTCGAGAATCGTTTAAAATCAGTGAAGAATAGGTTAAGACAAAGTACTCAAAGTGCAGCTGAAACTAAGCCTTTAGTCTTAGAAAACAACTTAGCTAAATTGCCTAAAATATTAATCAAACCCTTTGATGGAAAATTAGAGAACTGGGTGTCATTTAAGGAACTTTTTGATTCGCTAATTCATAAGCGGAGCACTATCAGTGATGTTGAAAAATTACATTACCTTTTGTCGAGTGTTCAGGGTTCCGCATATGAATTAATTAAAAGCTTTCCTTTGTCAGGTGACAATTATGCCAACGCTTATGAGACTTTGTCTAACTATTATGACAGGAAGAGACAAATTGCTGTCATGTACTATGAAAAAATGTTGAACTGTGAATCGGTTAAAAACAAAAATGATTTAGAAAGAGTGTTCCGAACGTTCAATGAGAACTTAAACATTTTGTCAAAATTTAATCTTCCTGATCAGAACTTCATGCTGTATTATTTGCTATGGTCAAAACTGGATATCGCTACTCGTGAAGCGTTCGAATTGCAACTTTCTTCAAACATTGACATTCCAAATTTTGATGATTTGAAGAACTTTATTGAAAAGCGAAGCAAAGCGTTAGAAAATTCAAACATCAAACTGACGAATATTAAACCGTTGACCACAAATAAAACAGCATTTGTCGTCTCGAGTCTGAACTGTGTCTTTTGTACTGGTCGGCACAGTCTTAGCAGCTGTAGTGATTTTTTAAAACTCGACAACCATGATCGTTTTAATTTTGTGAAGGAAAAGGGTCTGTGTATTTTATGTTTTTCAAGCGCTCATAGAGTGAAAGTTTGTCGTGCTTCACGTTGTAGTGTGTGTAATCGGTCACATCACAATTTGTTACATTTCCCCAAGAATATACAGACGCCCGCACCCACCGAGGCTGGTAACGCGCCGCCTAGTAGTAATATAAGTACCAACAATAGCAACACAGTTTTAACTTCACTGACTGGGGAAAATACAATTTTATTTTCGACTGTAAAAGTTTTAGTTAGGGATAGTTCCGGTAACTTCCGGCCAGTGCGCGCGCTCCTCGATTGCGCTAGCGCGTGTAACTTTATTTCGAAACCCTGCGCAAAAATGCTTGGGTTTAACATTTGTCGTGGCCAACATGCCGTATATGGCATTGGCAATTCTGTCGCTCAACCACTCGGCTCACTGTCGTGTGAGATTAAACCGCTCGGTAATACAACTTTGTCGTCGAATATTAAATTCGAAGCTCTCGTTTTATCGTCGATATGTACTGATCAACCTACCCAACCTGTCGATTCGTCGAGGTGGTCGCACATAAACAACTTATCGCTTGCTGACCCTGACTTCGCTCGCTCGGCGCCGGTGGACATGCTGCTTAATGCAGATATTTTCGCGTCGTCGTTGTTACCGGGCCTTCGGCGAGGGGAGTCTGGACAACCTACCGCGTTGAATACGGTCTTCGGATGGATCGTTATGGGTGAGTGTGACAAGAGTCCACTCACGTCAAACGCTATCGTATCGTGTCGTAACAATAAAAAACATTGTTTTTTCGTTTCGAATCTTTCGCAAACCTTGTCGCTCGATGATTCCATAAAGAAATTTTGGGAATTAGAAAATGTTAGCTCTCCGATTAAACCTTTCGTATCAGAGGAGGACCAACACTGCGAAGATTACTTTCGTGAAAAATACTATCGCAACGAAGAAGGCAGATTCGTAGTACCATTACCTTTCGTCGACCCTGCGAACAAACCTACCTTCTTCAATTCGCGCGAAATCGCACTTAGACGATTGCAATCCTGAATTCAAAAGGTCGTATGTCGAATTCTTGGAAGACTATGAGTCTCGTGGTCACTTGGAAAAAGTGGATCCTCCTTCTACAAGCGAGGGCCAGTTTTATTACGTGCCTCATCACGGTATATTGCGCGACTCAGTGTCAACGCCTCTACGTGTCGTCTTTGACGCTAGCGCCAAGGACGCCAAGGGGGTTTCCTTGAATTCCACTCTTCTCGCTGGCCCTAAACTCCAGACAAACATTTTCGATCTGCTCATGCGCTTTCGTTGGCACGCCGTCGTCTTCACGGGCGACGTCAGACAAATGTACAGGCAGATTCTGGTGTCTGGAGAAGACGCTGACTATCAGCGCATTCTATGGCGGCCATCTGCCTCCAGTCCAGTGCGTGACTATCGCCTTAAGACGGTCACATACGGAATTTCCTCTGCGCCGTTTCAAGCTCTTCGCACCATAGCCCAGCTTGCCAGCGATGCTGCAGAAGTCTGCCCAGGTGGTGCAGCTATTCTCGCTCGAGACATATACGTCGATGACGTCGTCACTGGAGCGGACTCTGTCGAACAGGCTCGCTTACTTCAGATGGAACTCACAAAAATATTGTCGTCAGGTGGTTTCCATCTGAGGAAGTGGACCTCCAACAGCAGTGACTTCCTGGAAAACATTCCGTCCTCGGACCTGTACTCACAGGATTTCATACATTTCGAAGAAATGTCAGACATTTCTCTGAAAATATTGGGATTGCTATGGCAACCTCAATCAGATTGCTTTCGTTTTCGTGTCGCAGTTGCTCATCAAGGTCGGTGCACAAAACGCACCATTCTGTCAGAGATAGCCAGGATCTTCGACCCGTTGGGCTTTCTCTCGCCTGTAACCTTCCTCGCCAAGTACCTGATGCAGTTGCTCTGGGTTTCCGGTGTTTCATGGGATGGCGATGTCCCGGAGAACATTGGACTTGAATGGCAGGAGCTCAAGGCCCAACTTTCGTCCCTGAGCTCTGTGGCTATTCCTCGCCGCATAGTCGGGGAATTCGAGGTGTTACAAGTGCATGGATTTTGTGATGCGTCAGAACGTGGCTTTTGTGCCGTAGTTTATTTTCGTACGATGAGTAATAATGGCGATATCGCCGTCGACTTAGTTTGCGCTAAGTCCAAGGTCGCGCCGCTGCGTAAGTTGTCGGTACCTCGTCTTGAATTGGTTGCAGCAGTTCTGTTATCAGACTTGATAGCGTCAGTCGTGGAGGCTCTAAAGCCCTTTCACTCGATAAGAGAGATCTTCGCATGGTCGGACTCAACGGTGGCGTTGACTTGGATAAAATCGTGTCCGTCCAAGTGGAAGACGTTCGTGGCCAATCGTGTGAGCCACGTCCAAGAAATAGTCCCTCCCGACTCCTGGCATCATGTCAGAACTACTGACAACCCGGCAGACTGTGGTTCACGTGGGTTACTACCTAGCGACTTAGTTAACCTAAGTTGCTGGTGGACCGGACCTTCTTGGCTTAGGGACCCCAGTGAAAACTGGCCCAAGTCGGCGTTGTCGATAAATAAAGATGTTCTTCATGAAGAACAAAAGATTACAGTTCTCGTATCGTCTAATAAGGAAGACTTAGTCGGAGACCTTTTAGAAAGGTTCTCCTCATTAAAAAAACTTCAACATGTGTTAGCATATGGCATTCGGTTTACAGCGAACTGTAAACAAAAAACTGTCGAAGACCGTGTCGTCGGGGCCTTACAGCCATCCGAGATTCACAAGGCGCTTATGCTCTTAGTTAAAGTTGTGCAAGAGAGTGCGTTCTCGTCGGAGTTGGAACTCATAAAAAAAGGTTCGCCAAACTCACTTCCTAAGAGTCTCCGCAAACTATCACCGTTTGTGGATGAGGCGGGTTTTCTCAGGGTGGGCGGTCGCCAGGCTAATGCAAAGATATGCTTCCAAGCCAAGCACCCGCTACTATTGCCCCGCTCTCATCGCCTCACTTCGCTGATAATTCAGGAGTATCACACTCGTTTCATGCATCCTGGTGCGCAAACTCTCCAGAATCTCATTGCACAAAATTTCTGGATATTCTCGTGTAAACGCGCCATTCGAACGGTAATCTCAGGCTGTATTCAATGTTTTCGTGTCCGTCCTCAAATTGCCCCTGCGCCGTTCATGGGAAACTATCCATCGTACCGTGTCAACCAACTTAAATGTTTCTCGAGCTCAGTTGTCGATTATGGTGGACCCTTCAATATAGCTCTCGGACGTGGTCGTGGCGCGAGAACCTTTAAAGGGTACATTTGTGTTTTCGTGTGCACCTCTACGAAAGCTATTCATATCGAACTGGCATCCGAATTGTCAACGGAGGCTTTTCTGGCCGCATTGCGCCGTTTTATCGCTCGTCGCGGTCGCTGCAGCCATCTCGTTTCCGATCAGGGCAGAAATTTCATCGGTGCTAGGAACTACCTTGGTTCTCTTATGCGAAAAGCCGCCGAGTCCCAGGAGATTAAGTTCTCGTTCAGTCCCCCTGGGAGTCCTCATTTCAACGGTTTAGCAGAAGCCGGGATCAAGTCGGTGAAAACACACCTCGCTCGTGCTATCGGTACGCAAAGATTGACCTTCGAGGAGTTTTATACAGTGCTGACACAGGTAGAGGCGATGTTAAACTCGCGCCCTTTGACGCCTCTCAGTTCGGACGCCAATGACCTCGCAGCATTAAGCCCGGGGAATCTGCTGACATTAGAACCTCTTTCGATTATGCCCGAGGAGAAATTAGTAGATTTAAATATAAGCGTACAGCAACGGTGGAAACTTATTCAAAAAATCCATCAGTCCTTCTGGTACCGATGGCAAAGCGAATACATACACACACTACAGCAGAGGTCAAAGTGGGATAAAACCCATGCTAATATCATCGTGGGAGCAATGGTGCTCATAGTTAATGAACAGTTAGACCCCCTAAAATGGCCATTAGGTCGTATCGTTGCCCTGCACCCCGGTGCAGATGGAATATGTAGGGTAGTAACGGTTAAAACTGCCGCTGGGCAGTACAAAAGACCAGTAGTTAAGATTTGTCCTTTGCCAGTGGCAAATGATGCTTAATTTAAATTTTGTATTTATCACATGACCCTTACAAGGTCAATGTGAATCGTAGGAATTAGTTCTAGTTTATGTCTTCAACAACACCCTTTCGTAGATTTTAAGTATTTGTTGTCGTAGTATAAATACCGCGGCTTTCGTGAGCATGCCGTCGCATTTAGGTGGGCGGAATGTTCAATATTGCCTACTTCGGGTAAATTTAAGTTATTAGTATAGCAACACCAGTTGCCACCCTATTTTAGAGTTTAGTGTGGCAACCCAGTTAGTCTAGAGATTCAATATAAGACAACTCGCTGCTCGTCCGTTATTTACGAGCTTTAAGTCTATAAACGCCCACAAGTTGTGATTGTTGGGCTTGTCGGGCCAAGGCAGTGACTCATTTCACCGGCTTCCAATCAAATTCTCATCAAGAGATTGCGACTCGGCTATATTACATCTGTGTGTGCATCTGAGTGGTAGAACCAGGGGTGCCGCTTATCTGGATCCAGCGCTGGGCTTAGCCTTAGGGAGTGCCTTCATCGGATGCTGAGCCTGCCTTCAAGACCTCCAGGTAAGCCGATACGCAATCTGCTCAAACATTAACCTTTCTTCTGCAAAATCACGGCGACCCGCGTAAGGACTCAATTTGATACAGTCCATTTAGAATCTGTCGCCTTTCGGAATACTAATATACGTTCATTTTGTTACATTTCAGTCATATAAAATAAAATAACTATTATAATCTTATAGTTTTCCTAAAGAGACAAATGCAAAGGAAAAATGGACTGATGCCACGGGGAGATAGGATTGGTTCCCGCAACGATTGAACACCATTTGTTCGGAACATTTTGTTGAAACAGGTTTTTGAGTTTCGCCAAAAGGAAAACGCTTCATTCATGAAGGTTCAATTCCCACGCAGAACATCGTATGTAGCGTAAGTACGAATAATTTCATAATAATTAATTATTGTTTCTCTATTTACATGTTGTATAGTAGTACATAGCTAGGCCAAGATATCGAGCGGTGGCGGCAACAGCAGCGGTGCAGTAGGCAATACGTAGAGCGAGAGCAGCGCTCCGCTTTTTCGCTCGCACACATGACGCACTGCTTCCAATTCTTTATAATTGACGACTGGTTTAGCCTACCATACTCGCACACAGTCGACAGTCTTGATTTCTGGGAAAATAATTCTAAGTAGTTAGGATGTGCTTGTATAATATTAAACTAATTATACTTTTTGTTTATTACAAATCTGTGTTTCATTGCAAATACATTTATAACAAAAATAATTACCTAACTATAAATGTAACAAATATTGAAAGTTTCGATTCGAAACCTATTCCGCTGCAGCGGGGAGTCAGGAAAGGAGATATTATTTCGCCAAAACTGTTCACCGCTGCATGCACTGGAAGATGTTTTTAAGACTCTGGACTGGAGAAGGCTAGGTGTCAACATCAACGGCGAGTACATCACTCACCTTCGGTTTGCGGACGATATTTTAGTCTTGGCTTAGACCATGGAGGACTTAAGTATGATGCTCGATGACCTCAGTAAAGCTTCCGAGCGAGTTGATCCAAGAATGAACATGGATAAGGCGAAGATCATGTCAAATGCCCATGTAGTACCAAATCCGACTCGGCTGGGCAGCGTTCGGGAAGCTACGGCACATCTTTTCGTCAAATAAGTATTCCGCAGTGTCTCAAGACGAAAGTCTTTGACCAGTGTGTGTTGCCAGTGATGACATACAAGCATGATCGCATCAGAAATGAGCTTATCCGCAGCAGAACCAAGGTAACCGATATAGCCCTCCGAATCGTTAAACTTAAGTGGCAGTGGGCGGGGCACATTGCTCGTAGAACCGATGGCCGTTGGGGCGGAAAGGTTCTTGAGTGGAAGGCACCGCGTGGGTAGGTCCCCCACGAGGTGGACTGATGACCTGGTAAAGGTCGCGGGAGTCCGCTGGATGCGGGTGGCGCAGGACCGGTCATTTTGGCACTCTTTGGGGGAGGCTTATGTCCAGCAGTGGACGTCTTTCGGCTGATATGATGATGACGATGAACTATAAATGTCACCTACTAACTAACTATATTATTAACAACATTTTATTGGAAACAATTTGTAACTAAGCCATTAGTAACCTAAGTCTTATTTGCTTTAATATTTAATGTATAAATATCATAAAAATATCGATATGCAAAATTATACCCACATCCCTATTCCGTTATGGTAAAATAGTCGTGTCATCATACGCATTTCGCAGTACATGCGACTTTTTGGTTTCAAGCGTATAGTTTTGAAAACACTGCCATCTGGATTCGAGTAGCCGAACCACCACGTCTCTTGCAAGTCTTGCAACGCAGGTGGGAACGGACGTAAGAAATATTTACTTGACACTCTAAATTAGACCGTAATTTTATAGTAGTTAAAGTACCTTTTGCATATAAAATTTGCTACCCTTAACAACTTATTGCCACAGTACATTTTAACAAATCAAAAGCGTATTGCAATTGTGTGTTCGTGTTTTATTGAAGTGCGGTTGTGTGCGTGCGGCGACACTGGTTCTCTAGGAAAATCGGTTGAATGCCACTTCCAATGGATTCTTTATTCCGTGCTAAAAACCAACATTGTATCTGATCATTGTACGTTTTAAGTGGCAAGCCCATACATGGCCCAGCCTTTGCCGTCATTCCTATAAGATTTTAGGGAATGCGTTGTTTAGAAATGTACGTGAATTGTGTCTGACTAATTAAACAAATCTCTGGAAACAATAACAGATCAGTTGGAAACAAATTTCGGCTTCCGAACTGCAAAAAAATATTGTCCAAAAGTACTCATTTGTACCTAAAACAAAGAGTGAACTTAAACTTTTGACCGGTACTGTATGTGAACACGGCTTTATTTATTTTTGAACGGCATAAGGTTGCTCAGATATTATTGATCCTTTTGGGAACGTAAATATATTTATGAACTTGACTATACATGTAAGTTGTCCTTCAGAATTTGTCAGACACTTGTCTTAGTGCCAGTATTTTTATATAGCCCTTTATTCAGATCCACTTAAACCTAATAACAATATTTAAATTGAAACTTAAAACTTCTATTCTAGTATTTGCTGCTTGCTTATTTTCTGTAGATCTGTTTGCCCATCGGCAAAGGCCTCCTCCAACCTTTTCCATTCATGTCTTTCAAGAGCGACTCTGTGTCTTAGTGCCAGTAAGCGAATGATAATAACATTCGTGTTGTCACCGAACTTACATAAACTTTAAAATATGCCCAATTTCCGCTAAAGCGCAACTGGCTGAAAAATGCTTTGCAAAATTTGAACAACAGCGCAAGTGAATAAGCTTGCAAAAAATTGCAACAAATTAATCTGGTCCAGATGGCTACCAAAGAGGGGTGGACGACCGTTTTCTCCGCATTGCAGATAGAAAACAGGGAGAGAACGGCTTTGCAACGAAAACTTTAGCTGAATTAAATTTTCAATAGAGATGGAAAACATCCTACACGATTTAGCTCCGATTTGCTTTTGAACCGACTTCAAAAAGAATCTTCCCCATTTTTATGTATGTTCCCCGATTACCCAAAGACGCCTGGACTGATTTAGAATTTTTTTTTGAAAGGTATTCTTCTTAAATGGTCATCAGGTCAGGATCTGATGATGGGACCCTGGAGAAATCGAGGGAACTTTTCAAATATTATAGGCACACTTGGAGGAATACGGAATTGAAGTTGGTTCAAACTTAATTTGTAAAGTAAATTATGATTGACCTATTTATAAAGTTAATAAAATTAACGTATCATAGCTCCTCTTATGTGATTACATTTTCAATGATGTAACGAGTGCCGTAAGCTCGCGATACGTGATGCGTAATAAACAATCCAATATCTCGTGTTTTGGCTATAAATCGACTAAGTTTGCAATCAACTACCTACATCAGAGCTGACACCGCGAACGCCCAAAAATGACATTTCGTATATCTTTAATACTCAATTATTTATCTCTGTCACTCGAATGTGTGTTGGGCAAGTGCGATACAGACGGATATATTTTATAGCCCAGCTTTCGTACTGTGAGCAGCCAAATATGCATAAAATGCCCATGCACACACGCACATACACACACAAACTCATAGTCACGCACGCACACACACTCTCACACACGTGCACACACACATAGTTTTAGATATATTTATAGTATTAAAAAAAAAAATATATATATATATATTAGTCTGAATTGCCGTCATATTTGTATAGTGTACTGCTAGGTCCCAAGATACAGGCTCAGCCTAGTTCGGGGCCTGCTGGATATTGTATGTTTGATATATTGTATGTTTTTTGAAATAAATTTATTCTTATTCTTAAAATGTTACGTCAAGAAAATATGGACAGCGTATTATTTTGCGTAGCTAATTCTACTGCTGACTGTACACTGGGTCTCCACGTATTGCTGAGTGATTTAATAGAGAAGATATTTTTGCAATTTATTTATTCGTATGGTATGAGTACAGTTCTTTAGTTACAAACTTATATTAAGGCCATCGTGGGTTAGAACTGTATGTTGCTGCGAGGCTATTAGAATAAGCAGTGCGCAGCCAGAAGTTGATTATTCTTTAGCACCACAATTTTTGCAATATTAGACTGTAAAGTAAGGAAAATGTTCCTATATTCACGTATTTACCACCGTAGAACCCTGTCGCAAATGACAGGCCGCCGTTACTCAAACTCGAGTCATATGTCACCTTATTGCGACAGGGTTCTACGGCGGTGGTACGTGAATACATTTCGCTTACTGTACAAGTAAAGCGTAGCTGCGACGCATTAACAGTGCGCTCCGTGCCAAAACAAATATTTCGTACATCAGCATCACGCGGCAACGTGATCGAAGCCAGGCTATCGTTTAATTTTTAACTATATATTTGGCCGGATAGTCGGTACATCTTCAATCCATACGTACCTATTTAAAAATCTTTAAAATAGACGAAGTAAGTTGAAGCGTGATGTTTCCTGAGTAGGTACCTAGTATAAGTTCTCAGCGCGATCTCATTCCAAATTAAAGGCTCAATTGAAAAAAAAACCGAACAGGCTTCGAACCTACGGCAATTTCGTTTAACTTGAAATTTATAATTTCCGTTACCATGATGTTACTGCTTCCTACAAAAACTAGGATCTAATTCTTCCGTAAAAGCATCTTTTTCATGACTTGTCTGGTATTGATAAATAATCGAACATGATACTATTCCCATGGCATATGTCACTGTTTGCATAGGTGTGCGACTTAAAACATCTGCAAGCACGAATTCCTTAAATGTGTCATCGCAAGTAGTTGGCGTGGCTCATGAGGGCTTGTCATGGTCGCATTTTATCTACATTAGTATGTAACGTATGTATATCGTCGTCTATCCATTGGTACCAGCTTTGTTTAGTTTGGGCGTAGATCGATTTGTGTATATAAGATTGTCCCCAAAATATTGATTTATTTATTATTGGGATAATTTTAATCGCTTGTTACCAAAAAAATATTTACTACGCACCAAAAAATAGGTACTGACTTGCAAATCAAAATTTATCAATTGCGCATCAAAGCTGAATTTTGATGAACGATTACTATTTTAGCCACACAATCAGTAGTTTTTAGGTATTTTTTATGTGCATGCATTTAGGTACTAGCCTTTATTTTTATCTGTATAGACTACAAATCACTTACTTTGTACCGCTCTGCAAAAACTGCATTTAAACATATTACATTTTACTCAAACCTGACGCCATATTGGTAGAGAAATTGAAACATAAACTACAATTTCCCATACGTTTCAGGTCTATGTTGGAACCGCAAATAATTTGTCTGCACCATCTGAAAGTTTAAATCCTGTCTGCGCCCTCAGTACAGTACAATTAATACCAGTATTTTGAAAAACATTGGAGAATATGATGTCGGGGGCTATACGCTATGGTCTGCTCCACCGATTTGAGCATTAGGTATTTTTTTTTCTTTGTGATTCAATATACACCTTCGAGAGTTAAATATTTCGGTAATTAAAAACATTACACCACAGCAATATTTTTTATTACGAAACTAGTCTTTCCATTGGCCACTCCGGGCAAGGGCCCAGAGCCCCGAGACTTGCGGATCCCCTAGCTCCCGTTAGCTAATGGACTAGCTTACAAAATAAGGGCTGGTTAACTAAAAGTGCCCAGGACCTCCAACCAGTTGAAGACGGCCCTACATTTCTTGCTAACAATGGTTTGAAGTAATGAATGTGGCGGCGGCGCAGGAAAATAACGATATCAACAAATCTTTTTTATTTATTATAAAACATATACAATCGTCCGAGTCGTTTTTAGGGTTCCATTCTCAAAGAGTAAAACGGGACCCTATTACAAAAACTTCGCTGTCCGTCCGTCCGTCCGTCTGTCTGTCACCAGTCTGTATCTCAAGAACCGTGATAGTTGAAATTTTCACAGATTATGTATTTCTGTTGCCGCTATAACAACAAATACTAAAAACAAAATAAAATATTTTTTTAAGGGGGGCTCCCATACAACTAACGTGATTTTTTTGCCGTTTTTATAGATAACCCTTCGTGCGCGAGTCCAACTCGCACTTGGCCGGTTTTTCACACTGCATCATACCCATTCAAATTATTCTCCGTTCGAACATAATTCAAGCAACATTAGATTCTTTATTCGTCATCTAACAGCCAGCATCAGCAACCATCAAACGCTATGGAATTCAAATCCTTTTCAAAATTCAATAGACTAGCTAGGGCCGAAAATCGTTCGTATGTCCGATCGCTGTCACGCTGTCCGCCTGTCTCGCTGTTCTACTCTACAGGTCGCATTTCTCAACCGATTCTCGTGAATTTATGTGAACAGGTTCTTTAATTATACAAAAAAATGTCGAATCACTTTTTCGAATCTAACTAAACATTTTTTTTTTAAAAGACAGGTTCGCGCGTTCTACTTCTCACAGAGCCACTAGTTTATATAGCTATTAGGTGTGTAACTAGGAGCTAGAGTTTTTTTTTTTTATATCTCATTTATTTTATAAGCCATACATTTTATGATTAAGTCGGCAGCTATAGAGTCAATGTACTGCAAATTTTTGACCGTGTTTTGTCCCCTGCCTCCCCTGGGTTCGTCTGTGGTGGGGAGCTCGAGAGGTTAGGACTCGTCCAATTGTATGGAAATGCATATTTAAGAGGCACTCGAAATTGACTCGGCGATTGTTTGACCTTTGTTACGGTAATTGGAATAGTACTTATAGTCGAAGCCTCTATCCATATAATAACTACTAATCCATACTAATATAATAAATGCGAAAGTCTGTCTGTTACCTTTTCACGCTTAAACCGCTGAACCGATTTAGATGAAATTTGGTATAGAAATAGTTTGTATCTCGGAAAAGGATAAAGGATAGTATTCATCCCGGAAATCCTCTCCTAAGGGGGTGAGGTTGGGGTTGAAAGTTTGTATGGAGCTATGATATAAATGTTGCTTATACATTTTGGGGCATAGGTCTTTAATTGGAATAGGACTTATAGTCGAAGCCTCTATCCATATAATACTAATCCATACTAATATAATAAATGCGAAACTAACTCTGTCTGTTACCTTTTCACGCTTAAACCGCTGAACCGATTTAGATGAAATTCGGTATAGAAATAGTTTGTATCCCGGAAAGGATATAGGATAGTATTTATCCCGAAAATCGTCGCCTAAGGGGGTGAAATTGGGGTTGCAAGTTTGTATGGAGCTACGATATAAATGAGTTAAAGCTTAATAAGGCATTGGTTATACATTTTGGGACATAGGTATTAGTTCTTAGGTATTAGACTTGATGGAGAATTAGAGACATAACAGTAATAGTAGGTACCTATGTATATGTCGGCGGCCGATCGTAAAATTCGGCAGATCACGAAATTCCTAGGCATATCGTGAAACGCCGCAATTTCATGATTTGGCTGGCTAATAGTTGACCAGGCATATCATGATGTGCCTGATAAAAAATACAGCAGGTCAATAAGAGCAACGTATTCGTCGATATTCCTAGCTCTATACCGGGCACATCGTAAGAATCCGGTTTGCAAATAAGTTTTCCGCTCTTTTATAAAAAAAAAACCTAACCTATCCGCGATCCGAGTCGGTTTTGCCACTATACATGATATGCCTGGTCAACTCTTAGCTAAATCATGAAATGGCGGCGTTTCACGCCTAGGAATTTCGAGATCTGCCGGATTTTACGATCGGCCGCCGACATATACAAAACAATCAGTACTTCTAGCACAACTTGCTGCTAAGTCGTGTCGCGCGCGACTCAGCGACTCCTGTCTCACTCCTATTGTGCAAATTAGAAAGAGGCGGGTAGATTATCTCGACTCGCGTCGCGCTTGTTGTGTCAGTTGTGCTAGCCCCGCTGGGAGGTTCGCGGGCCGCAAGGGACACGCGGCTGCATTACCGACCGCTACTCTGGTATTTTAGCTAAAATAGGTTATTTAATGAACGTTTATGAAGAAGGGAATATAATGTCTTAACATTATATCGTTAACCAACGTGCAAGCGACCGAGCTGTCGATCTCAGCATCTATTTTAGATGCCCCACGCGCAGATTTCAAAGTTTACTTCCACAAGCTCTCATCTAACATTTGAAGAATAGAAGAAGCAACCATGTAGCCCTTAAAATAAAGTTCACATTTCAGAGCAGCGCGACGAAGATATGAGAATGGCTAGGAAAGCGGCTGATTCGTTAGGCTTATTGTTTTAATTTTATGGGTAAGTTCCGTAACCGCTTTACTTTTAACGTGCACGTTGAAGTATCGAATTGTTACTGACGTTACTATGCTTCTCGATGCAATTTTATATTAAGCTATGTTTTGAAATCGGATGAGAAGTTCCAGAGATTACCCCTTACATACAAATTCACAAACATTGCCTCTCTATAATATTGGTAAGGTAATATAATATAGGTACGTTTCGTTGCAGACCTTTGGGTTTGCGGTTAGCACGAAAACATCTACGGGTAACGCCTTGGCCACGACTTTGGTCTTAAGCGACCTGCGACCAGCGTTTTATCTATTCATTGCGCGTGATCCCAACTAACCACACAGTGCGTTGCGCGTCTCGACCGCGCAATTAACAAATAAAACGCTGGTCGCAGGTCGCTTAAGACCAAAGTCGTGGCCAAGGCGTAACAGTGGTAAGGGCCTGAGGGCCTACCGCCAACGGCATTCGAAGTTTTCCCTCACTGTCGCACTTACGTACGAACTCTCAAGTCTGACAGTGAGGGAAAGCTTCGAATGCCTTTCGCGGTAGGCCCTCTGGCCACATGTCTGCGGTGCGGCGCCACGACGCAAAATTTTACGGCGCGCGCGTTTAGTACCGAGAAACGCAGGTTTTGCGGCGCGCGCGCGCCCCCCGAAGTTTAGCGTTGCGGCGCCGCACTGCAGACATGTGGCCAGAGGGCCTACCGCGAAAGGCATTCGAAGTTTTCCCTCTCTGTCAGACTTGAGAGTTCGTACGTAAGTGCGACAGTGAGGGAAAACTTCGAATGCCGTTGGCGGTATATAGGCCCTCAGGCCCTACGTGGTAGCAGAGTGAAGTTTTTAGATTAAAATTGTAATTTGAGTAGAGTTTTCTAAGCTCTTAGGATGGCGCTGAACCAAACAATTACAAATAATATGCCTAAAGAGGAATAGCATAAAAGCCAGATGCCCATAAGCACCTTGTTTATGAAATGTTCGGGCTTATACGTGACTCATACACAGTTATCGACACTAAACGTGACTTGCGATGGATACCAACAGAACGTGTGAATTTCAACGTTTGAATCTTGGCAGCGAATTTAAAGCATCTAAAAGCTATTTGATTAAGTTATTGTTGCTGATTAAAACAAAACTGTTCTCCATCAAGGTATGATGGTACTTCAATGTATTACAGAGCGAATTAGGATCTGGATATGCATTGAAGCTGGAGTCGAGGTTAGATCCCACACGTGGAAAGGACTATCAGGCGAAGATTGCCACAAGTACCAAGGCATTATGACATCTGTGGAGGTTAAACGCACGTAGCGTATATTCGCGTGGGCCGCATCCCCGCTCTCTCCCCGCCGGGTCAATGACTGCTGGGGCCGTTTCGGCCGGGCGCGGCGCGCCTCACCTTGACATTCATCTCGAGCACGACTCTTTGCCCAAACGTTTGAAAACCCGACAAACGTCAAACGAACGCTCTACGGTCTACCCTCGGCTCTAATCAAACGCCTACACGAATCGGCCGGATGACCAGAGTTCACACATCGAAGGTCCGTGTAGACGAAACACGTCTGCTTGCTGTTTATGCTTGCCTGGTACAAGAAGTTCGTTTTGATGAAGAAATTGAAATTAAAACCGGTTGTTTTTGCTCAGAGTTTGGGACAGATCAATGAATTCGGCTTTTGTGGATTCATCAATGTAATAATTATGAGAAGAAATATCTTGTTAGCAAATTCAATTATTTTTTTCATTAAGTTTAGGAACTAGTATACCTACGAATAGGTAATTAAGTACTCTATGAACAAACTGGCACATTTGCGAAGCAAACATTATCATGATTAAATTCCAAAGGAAATATTTTTTATGTAAACTAAGATATTTGTTTCAACTATCAACATAAATTGAATAGGTACTACTAAAGTCGCAATAAATATGCCTTCATATGTATTAAGTTCCATTCACTATGGTTGTTGCCATAGTCAACCATATAATGAAATCACTGAACAGGTACCTATCTCATAACTAACAGTCATAGTTACCTACTTAATTGTGTGATTAACATCTAATGAGTAATAATTAACAAGAAAGTATCTCTTAAGTCACCATACAAGAAGTGTGACCTGGATGATCTCACTGACATTTCGGATTCACAACTTGCATCACCAACGAGAACTCAAGTACCAAGATAATTTACTTACCATTGTCTTTACGTTACGACATTTTACTAATGATCATTTACTTAACCTACATGATACATAAATGACCAACTGTAATCACCTCTTGGAGTATATTTACTTTGCCGCATATGGGCTTGAGGACAAAATTGGTTACAGGATAAGTGGACGTTTACAGGCTTGTCGAGATGATACATGCGAAAACGGCCAGTAGTAACGGCCGAAGGGGTAACGGACCGAATAAACTGACACTAATGACGTTTTTAAATCTGATTCCAGCGAATTTGAATGTGAAGCATTTCAGTTCTGTTGGGATGGAAGTGGATTTCAGTATGAACCAGACATTCCGATTCCCCTGGCTAGGGTACAACCGATGTCCATCAATCAATGTTCGCAAACTTAATGGTGCGTGAAATCCTTACATTTAAATAACAAAGGTGCTTGTACCATACTGCTACAGTATTCTAAAAGAACTTAAGTTCATATGGATCCTATTGTGACATTCACCCTTTGGGTGTAGCCTGGCACCATTTAGGTTCGTATGGTGACGTTGGTCCAGCCGATTGTTCCGATAAACACGTTTATATTAACCGCTCGCTGTTATGCAAGCCTGGTGCTAAAATTAAATGTTGTGGCTATGATTTAATAGTCAGGCTCAGTAGGTGGTTTAATTATACAAAGGTAATACAGATAATATATCTAGCAAGCAAGTGATTGTCTAAGTGTCAATTGGACTAAACAAGAACAGTTTGTTCCAAGTTCATGCAATTTGTACCTTTAACTTCGGTCGAATTCACAAATAAAGGTCCATCCATAGTTGCCATCTCATTCATCAGCGTCGCTATGGGCCATTTTCTGTCTACATATAAACATATGTAGTCTGTATCCCATACGAAAAAAATCATTTATGTAATCCATATAAAAATGCCTTAGTTATGACCAATTCTAAAAACGTGCCTACAAAACTGTGCAAGCGAAATTCGACCTACAACTTACTTCGTAACTGACGCAGCGTGAAAATGCAACGAAATCTAGTTATTGCTGACTGTCAAAGACACTGGACTCTGAACTAAATTCACATATAAGTGCATACATTGCTAATTTACCGATTGGTTGATATTGCATAAGAAATATTACGTGTTTTATTTGAAGTAGACTTTGAAGCATTTTACCATTTCTAGGGATACACCGGGATACAGTATTTGGAGTTGTGTAAGGTAAGCAGTACTCTTGTTTTATACATAAAACGAATGTAAAACACAACTTTATTATTACGAGCGTAAGGTGGCTCAGATATTTTAGAACCTTTAGTAACATACATACATTTTTGAACTCGACTGTACATGACTGATGCTATGCCTCTGAAAAGTACTGAGATTACACAGTAAGTTTGCATAATAAACAAACTTCGCCAAAAGTATATATTTTGTCACTAGTTCCTGCAATCACTAAAAGATAGATGTCACTTATTACTGTGATAAAATTAAGAAACATGATCTGATGAATTAAATTAAAATTATCTTTATAAGGCATGCAAAAAAATTAATGAATTTAAATTAAAATGATCTTAATGTCTTCTAATTAATTAAAAGTAAAAACAAGTCAGTGTCTGAGTATGGATATAAAAATAATTGTTGTAATTAAATCTCACCACAATTAAATGACTGAACACGACCATAAATCAAATCATTTTTCTCTTTTTACCGGACTGCCAAGAAGGGTAATATTTAAATACTGTTTAATTTTATCGACTTTTGGAGGGTAGTGAAATATTGTAAACCCATATCTCTGTTGACAACTTGCTGGGACGACAGTTATCTGCGACCATGACAGGTGCAACCCGTGTCGAAATGTCAGAAATAAAGGTAAATAAATATCGCGTTAGACCCGGATTAAACAGTATTTAAATATGTGTACAAAGCGCGAGAGTTTAAAGTGTTATAAGAAGGGTAATGTTTTTCGTGTTGTATTCAGGGTATTGGGCAGTCATTCCTTGAAATTGGTGATATTTTAAGAGTAAAAAATGCTGTATGGATACATTGAGAACCCATGTGCATTTTGATTATGGAACAGCCTATTTTTAACCCCCGACGCAAAAAGAGGGGTGATTTAACCCCCGACGCAAAAAGAGGGGTGTTATAAGTTTGACGGGCCTGACTGTCTGTGGCCTCGTAGCTCCTAAGCGAACAAACAGATTTTAATGTGGTTTTTTTGACCGAAAGGTGACGTGATCGAGATGGCTCTTAGCTACGTTTTAACAAAATCGGTTCAGCCGGTTTTGAGATATTGGACTTTGAAAATAAAATGGCGTGGGTTTTTCAACTTTTCTACGTTGTTAATTGTAATAAATATCATAACAGTCCCTGAATTCAGTAAGTATAACAATTTCAACGCCGAAGACGAATGTATCGGCAGTCCGCAACACTGGTTCACCGCCTGACGGATTAATCCGTCAAGGAGTACAGTGCAAGCAACCCACAAGAATCGAAATAAGAGCTCCGCATTAAATGTCATGTTCGCGAGGCGTATGGTTAACTTGACAACTTTTCTCTTTGACAGAGCCTTGAGAAGGTTAACGCATACCTATGTATGAGAGGTTACAAATTCGCTTTTATTAACCTGTTGATCCGAGTGATATTTTTTGGAAAAAATATATGTGGTAGAGTATTAAATGGTTTATAAAATATCCAATATTGGAAGGTGTCGCCACCTTAAAAGTAAAAAAATTTTTTTTTGAAATATTAAAAAACCTTTTTTTTTTACTATTTAAATATAAAATTTCAACGTAATTTTATTTTATAAAAAGTCCTCTATTATCTTTATAATATATACAAATTCAAAAAAATCGGGCCGCTAGTTTAGTAGATAATAAATAAAAACGATTTTCCTTTTTTTTTAATTATCTCAAAAATCACGACGATTTTGGGGCTGATATTTGATGAAATTACAACGTATATAAAGATAATTATCCGAGCAAAAGGAAAACCATTTTCTCGTCAAAGGCAGTTTCGCCATACAAACACAACTATACCCTTTTTCGGACTAAATGTCATTAAAAAAACTCAAAATTCCTATACTAAACTTTATTGCACTGATACAAAAAAGTGCAATTGGAGGACTTAAAGTCGTAAGGCACACTATACCAGTCAGCCATTGGGTCAAGCAGAAACTGAAGTAGTGAAGGATAGGAGGAAAAATTCTGACTATAGCCAGTATCATCGCCATCAGTATATTTCAAGGATTTAGAAAAATGATAAAAATAGCTGAACTTCAGACATACAGCATAAAGCCATATTTTTTAAACACCCAGGACAAATAAAGTTTATATCAGTATACTTTAAATAATGAATCTATCATGCTGTAGATATATCAGTCCAATGAACATTATATCACTTGGATTATAATTGAATATATGTGTTTATGACCAGAAAGGAAGGCCATAAACTGAGATTGTTAATGTGAATTCTAAAACTAGGAGCTTGCACATTTTATTACAGCCATAACCTTTAATTTAATACTCTAGTGGTTAAGGCTCACAGCCTTAGTATCTGTATACTAATATTACAAAGAGGAAATGTCTGTGAGGTTGACAGTTTGTATGTAGAGTTAGTTTAGTTAGTTATTATTACGCATCGGAGTTTTTGACGCATGGTAAGACTAATAGCAAGCTATGGAGTCGACATTTGCTATTGATGTAAACTCTTATTCATGCTCATTTATTTAATTAGTTGTCAACTGTAGTATTTTAAGTAGAGGATATGTACAAGGATAAGTTTTCGGTTGTATTGCTTGCATATTTTCCTTTTTATAATAATGTATGAGTCTCATATTTTATAAGAACTTGTGGATGTCCCGAAATGCTAAATAATAAAGAGATAAAGTTTGTGACTTTGTAAATTTGCATGTAAGGGCTAGCTCTATGGGAGATACTGCAATATGACTGGAAAATTGGAAATAAAAATGCTACAAAACTTGTAAAAAGAATGCCAAGAATCTGCTCAGAAGCGAAAAAGCGTGAAAAAATCTCGTCGGCGTTAACTTTTTTTTAAGTCTTTGAAGCAAATCAACCTGATTTAAAATATCTTCACAGGTAAATAGTGAACCTTCAGGAGTGACATAGGCTGCGGCTCCTCTGGTTGAGTCACAGGGACAGCTTATAACATATAAATGGATGGTGTCCCAGAGTTTAGCAACAAAATATCATCTAGGCTTTAAAACGCTATATACTGTATGTTCACAAGGATGTTTTCTTAGTTTCCCAAAGCTAAATATACACAACAGGAAAACATTGTGGTACAGTAGAGTTCTCCAATATCTATACAGACAACCTTTCAAAAATATATGTACACAGTCTTTATTGTTACTGACATAAGATGCATGTGCAGATATTTTTGAATGGTTGTCTGTATAGATATTGGAGAACTCGACTGTACCTAGCGGGAAACATTTATCCAATGGAATGATATGTTAAACTGACAGGAAACTAGATCCAAAAACTTGGTTTGGATTTTACCCTGTCTATGCCTAATGTCGGTTGGGGTGTAGCAAAGGGTAGGGTATATAAAAATTTTCATCGGTGGGTCATCATTATGACACATATTTTATATATTTCTATTGTTTAGACTACGCCAAAATAAGCATACTTTATATGAAAAAAAAATCTCTAAAATAAAAAATGTCTGAGATATTGGACCTCAAAATTGAAAAGTGTCTAATACTGAATCATTATAATACCTGTATCATCGAAACTGCTGAAGCCACACGAAACCTATTCTACTCTCAACTCTAAGGCAGGTCGGTGTAGGTACGACGACGAGCGAAGCGAGGAGCAGTGTTAGGTTGAACCGCGACCCTACAGCAAGAACCGACTTTTTTTTTAATTTATAGTTTTCCGAATATTAAAAAAAAAATGTATTCCTAAATTATGTATACGCCCATCATCCCAAAAATATGTATACAATTCCTACATGTGTCATAATAATATCCGACCATCGAAAAGTCCTGCATACCCTTTGCTACACCTCGACTCCTAATGTCCTCAAATTTTAACAGTTTGAATTACAATTTGCTCGATTCTTCCCTTCACCTATCAGGAACGATATCATTACTCTCGCTAATTATCTCGAGGTTTTAATAACACAACTAAAGCATGACAATAAAATATATGACCTGTATAAGAAGACACAGTACTAATACTGAAATGTTTGAGGTACTTACATAGATGAGCCCGGAGTAGTATCTGTCCTTGATGTTGTGCAGCACCGAGGCTTCGTTCAAACACGTGAGCTCCGCCATATCCTCCACCTTGTCGAACTTCGGAGGGTTCATCTTCTGGATGTCATCTATCTGCACCAACATCCGCTTCCCCGACTCCGCTATCTCCACTTCCACCTCGTCCCCTCGCTCTCCCTTTATCCCGGCCGCCACGAACCCTTGGTTCTCGTGCGGCACCCATACCAAACGCTTCTGCGTCCATTCCGCCTGAGTAGCCGGATCGTTGAAGCTGTTCCGATCCACCGAGAGATACCGCAGCTCCGGGTCGTTCCTATCCATGTCAACCATCGCGACCGATCACGCCGCGCGCCCCGACTTACGATAAACCAACGAAACTAAAAACCACATTAAACGGTCGCGCCGACCGACACAGCACCTCACAACACTTTTAATAATGCACCCGCGTTCCGAGACCGCGCGAGGCGCCGATACAAAATGAAGATTGCGACTGACAGGCGGCGGAGTCGCCGGCGGTTATGGAAGGGATGGACCGGTCGACGCCCGACTTCACGTCGGGTTTGCTCTTAATTCGTACAAGACTAGCGTTGTAAGACTTAATTTGTAAACGTGCGTATACTTATCCCAATATTGTACTAATTACAGACATTGTTTGTGAAGAGAAACGGAAATTAAATAGTTTATACACGAATAAATAGCGGTAAGAAACGCAGCACAAGATCTTGCCGATTCGTTTTTTTGTCGTTGAAATTTGTTTTATGTTACACAAGTGGAATAAGTATGAGTCAAATCATGAAATCAAAGCGGCGGCCGTTACTACGTATTTTAACAATTTTAGCATTGGCTATTGTTGTCAGAATGTTTTTTTTTCTAAACCAGGAACCAATGAAAATACGTTTATAGTCTATGGTAAATGAAATTGGCATAGCAAGCATACCAATGAAATTAAATAAATTGTCATTCTTATTATTGTAATAAATGAATATTACAAAGTAATGATATTAAATTAAGTTTATTGGCATATAATGTACCAATGTAAATAAATGTATTGTACATTTCACACTCAATCTTGCCCACTACTTTTGTTAACGGCCCTATACACGATTCAATCCACCACAATAGTGTTACCAGTAAATAATTTTGAAGCTTCTCGCTAAGATTAGGTTTTCTACAATGTGAATATAGAAAGTAAAATTAGAAGAAATATTATACTCTATTATATTTCTATTTTATTTTATTGAAGAGTATACTGTGGTATCACAGTTTAAGTATCTGGGCCATATCGTGACCTTAAAGACTGTACAGACATTGAGCGGGAACGAAGAGCATTGTCTGTGAGAGCTAACATGATCGCTCGCAGGTTTGCTGGATGCTCGAGACAGGTCAAGTTAACCCTTTTCAGGGCCTACTGCATGTCCTTATATACCAGCGGCCTGTGGGCGAACTATACTCAGACACAATACAGTGCTCTTCGTGTTCAATTTAATAACGCATTCAGGATGCTGATGGGGCTGCCCCGATATTGCAGCGCGTCAGGGATGTTCGCAGAGGCGAGGGTGGACTGTTTCCACACTACTATTCGCAAGCGATGTACATCCCTGGTGCGTAGGGTACGGGCCAGTGCCAACAGCATCCTGAAAATGATCGCTGAACGGATGGACTGTGGGTATCTAAACCACTGCTGTATGATGCACACAAACACACATGTTAACTACGAGGTCGCATAACATTTGACATTTTGTGATTTAAATGAGTAATAATTTTTTTAACTTGACATCCTGTACATTTTTAATTTGAATTTGTCATATACATATTATTTTAATTGACTGTACTTAGCTACTTACCTTTAATGTAAATTTCATTCTGGCCTAAATTATAAATTGTATTATTATTGTTTTAAATTGACTATGTGTGCTATTCTATTATTTTTGTAGTTACTAATATTAAGCTAAGTATTATTTTATTACTAACAATAATGATCCATGTTGGTCCCTGAATAAATGAATTGAATTGAATTGAAAATACGTACATTCAGATGTACTCCCATTCAAAGTTTTTTATAATTATTTATTATTGAAAAGATTTTCACATACATGAACAGTTTCAAAAATTTCGCCAACTGTAGAATAGTTTGATGGCGGTGAGCTCTTATTTACCAGATGTACTGTGCATATGCAAAATTACAAGTATGTATGTATGAATGTAAGCACTTTATTGTACACAAAACCGGTTAAAACATAAACAAGATATGTAAAATTAAAGTAGGTACAAAGGTGAACTGGTCCCTTTAAGGGATCTCTTCCGGCCAACCTTTGAGCAATTGAATGGAAGATAGATAGGAACGAGATAGACAAACTTACACCGTGTACAAAATTATCGTGTAGATAATATAATAATAAAACAATATTTTGCGGATAATCTTACACAAATCAACCTACTCCCAAACTAAGCAAAGCTTGTACTAGACGACGATATAGATACTTATATAGAGAAATAAATACTTAAATACATAGAAAACATCCATGACTCAGGAACAAATATTCGTGCTCATCACACAAATAAATACCCTTACTAAGATTCAAACCCAGGACCTCTTGCTTCGTAGTCAGGGTCACTACCAACTAGGCTAAAGCGGTCGTCAAACATCAAAGTGATAGTTGGGCATAAAGCCTCCTAGAGCATATTTGGTTTTTACAAACATAATAATTAATGTAACAAATATAAGGTGTGGGATTGTAACCGGTTTTTTTCAAAAACCTCGAAATAACCACATATCTTGAACTATTTTACACTTCATATGTAGGATTAAGTTGTGTTTTGAGGTACCGAGTGCGTTTTATTAGATTGCCCAGTTAGAAAATGAAATAATTAACAAAGAACGAAAAAAACCGGTTACAGTTCCCATACAAAAAATAACCGGTTACAATCCCCTAAGTGTACAAATGTATGCGGGCTATTAAGGGCTCAAGAAAACTATGTTTTACGCTTCTACGTTTATGTAGGAAAAATAAGTATACAGGGTGACTGGTAATTCGACCTATTCCTTGAAAGGGGTTATACAAGAGCTAATTTGCAACAATTTATGTCCAGTCAACCAGGCCGACAAATTCAAAGAGAATAATAAAAATGAATCGAAAATTTTCACTTTTGGATAATGCAATTGGTCCAAAAAGTTGCAAACCTCTCCTGTAGAAGGAATATATTGATTTACCAATAATCTTGTTTATCAACCGACGAAAAAACGGAGGAGGTTCTCAAGTCGACGCGTATATATTTTTTTTTATGTATGACCACGCATTACTTTTTACAGAGTAGTTCGATTTTGATACTGATTTTTTTATTGGAAAGGGTATACCCCGAAGTTGGTCCCATATAAATTTGGAAAAAAAACCACCCTTAAGGGTAGGAAAATAGGGGATAATTGATTTTTCATCGGTTAAAACTTTATTTTCAAAGTAAATTATTTCGTAATGTTTGTTTCCATACTTCAGTTTTTCGTTTGATGATTTTCAAATTTGGCAACATTTGGTTCTTGGACTCGTGTCGCGATGTGCCTAGCGCCTTTTATAGTGCTTGTCAAATGTCTAATCAGCTGATAATGACAGCTGTCATTCCCACGGTGTAATACTACTCATTTTAGGATACCACTACTTCCACATGTTTTCATGCCGTGCGAGGACATTGTAATTTGAGTCGTGGATGCGATATGTTTTGGTATTTTACTGAAGACTGAACTGGCTGAAGGACATTAATAGTTTAGTCAAAGAGAATATAACCACTACGTTTTAGTTTAATTACTAGTTGCAAGGGATTATGATTATATAAATACACATACATACTTTATGACTATAATTGTTCGAATAATGTTAACCCATTCATTGCTACGTCCAAATTCCACAAGCATGTAGGAGAGAGGTAGGATTCGTATACTTTTAATCAAAGCTGTATATGTAAAAGAACATCTATTAGCTTTACAAAAATAATTTCATTTCAGTGCTGCTATATATCTGGCTTTAATGGCATGGCAGTGAAGTGTAAGATAGTAGTAAAGCAGCATGCTATGGTGACTTTTTACAAAAATGTATAATGTACGTAACTAAACCACACATGCTCATTTGCTCATGCATACTGTAAAGTCTAGTTACAAACAAAGACAACAGTTTTTGTTTAATACAAAATAATAATTTATTTACATCAAAATTATCACCGAGTCATCTTCATATAGTATCAATTATTAACAAATATTATTTTTAAAGTGATTCATGAATAAGAAAGTCCAAATCTGGTGGTGTTATTTTTTTGCGCTATCATACATTAGAACTTGCTGCTATAGTATCATGATTTGGTGTCATTTCTAATTTAACTCTCTCTGCGCACAGCTTAAGACTTAAGATCTAAAATTATTACTCACAAACTTGAAGTTTCATCGTAATTAGCAGTGATAAAAATACAACTAGCATCACTATGACGATCGGCTATCCATTGTGATGCTGCAATGTAACTGATTCAGTACATAGGTACTGCAGAATTGCCTAGACATAATAAAGCACAATGCACAACCTATATGGACAGAGAATATTTATTTATTTATCTTTATTGCACAAAAAAAGAACTTATAGTACAAAAGGCGGACTTAATGCTATAAAGCATTCTCTAAGAGTCAACCTTAAGGCATATCAGATTAATTCCATATCAGATATGGGGCAGTAATTTATCTCACATCATTAATAGCTGACCCAGAGAAGTAAGAGATACTATAGAGCAGTGGTTGGTTACCTTTTAGCAGCCAAGAGCCACATACTTACTAAGGAAATTGATGCGGGCCACACTCGCTAATAGTTGGTGATTTTATCAGGTTTTCGCGGGCAGGCCCTGTTAATAATTTGTGACTTTATTAGGCAAAAGGTGTACATACAAAACAGCTAAGGAGGCTCGCGGGCCACCTGTTGCCGACAGGATAAATTCCATGACATCAAATATATCCTTGAGAAAAAGTTGTGTAACAAAATACTAAACAAATAAATAAATTGTAATTAATGTAATTAGATTAGACCTAGAAGCCCTTAAGCTTACTAAAAAGATTGTATCCTAAGTTTCCATGAAAAAAAATACATATCTACTTAATTATTCACTTAAATAAACAGCTTAATTTTTTATTTATTCAGTCAGAGAGCATTATTAAAAGTTTAGTCACTCAATGTTAATCAAAAGGGGTTTAAGCCAAAAAGTGTTAAAAACGACTGAAGATAACGACTTGTATCACGAATAGCAGTGAATGGGTTACCGTTAACGGAGCTCTTTTATCTTTTTTACTGTAGTTTAAATTTATCTCAGTCCAACGAATTCTCAGAGTACATCAGACGGCCATAAGGTTATCAGTTACCACTCGCGTTCGATATTTAAACAGAATTTGAAATTCGAACAATTTATTTTTGAAAATGGCTTACATAGTGGATATGCGTTCGGATACTGTCACAAAGCCGACTAAGGCGATGAAACATGCTATGGTGAATTCGGCATTGGGAGATGATGTGTTTGGAGAGGACCCCACAGTGAATGCCCTGGAGAGTAAGGTAGCTGCATTGATGGGGAAGCCAGCAGCGTTATTTGTGCCCTCCGGGACCATGTCGAATTTAATTGCAAGTGTGTTTCATTTATTAATTCCGTTTTGCATGTGTATTGTAGCTCATATATCAGTAAAAATCCTAGCCTTAGTCCATGTTTTTTATCCTGCCTGATGGTACTTAAGCATTTTATACATTGGTGGCTAACGAGGATATATACAGCCTGAGTGATGGTGAGAGGTCACTCTAGCCTATGGACACTCGTGTCTCTAGGGGTAGAATAGTGTAAATAAAAATTAAAACCTATTTTTGAAAATTGTATTTGTAAGAGGTCTAAAAAAGTAATAGGATCATTACGCCGGTTACCAACCACCTTATTCGGTGTGTCAGTTTGCGCCCACTCAGATGAGTTGGTGAACTGAAATTATATAACTACAAACTATTAAATAACTAAAAAAAATATAATTCATGGTTTGTTTAGGGTCTGTAGAAATGTTATTTGTCGTTAACTAAAGAAACCTTGTCCTTGAGGTGGTCGCTAATTGAAGCAGGTCGCGTAACCGGCCCAATGATCCTACTTTGATAAATTAAAATGAAAACTATTGAGGTATGTAAATTCTGTTCTATGTTTTAATTTCTCGTATTCTTATTAGTTAATTTTTTATTTTTATAATATTATACTTACTCACGAAAGTTTAAATACAATTGTATGTTTTTTAGTTATGGTGCATTGCAGTAAGCGTGGGTCGGAGGCCATCGTTGGAGACGTTTCACACATCTACAAGTATGAACAAGGTATATAGGTATATTTATTTTCTCATTGTTATACATTTTTCAATCACATCACATGGTGATTTTACTAATGGTATTCACTAATTTAGCACATTCAAATAAGCTGATCAACTTTTATTAGCATAATATGGTTGAGATAAGGTTTGGCTCCTGACGCCGCGGAGAACATACGCGACCCCGATGACCCCCTTTAGTTGATGCACCCTAATGCCTGGAAAATAGAGGTGTGTTCCGATGTTTGCGAGCTGCTTGTTTGCTCCGATGTATGTGATGGCGACTGTACGACTTTTTTTAGTGTAGGTTTTTCACAAATGCACTATTAAAGTGCTTTGAATCTTGGCACAGAAAAATATTACGTACACGATAGTTGGAGGAGATCGTAGACCTAATCTCGAACGGGACAGCACGGATATGGTATTCCAAACCTAGTGAGGTAGTAACATCTTAACTAGGTTACGCTTAGATTTTTCGAGTGCTGGCATTTGGTAACGTGACCCGTTTCAATTGGCAACACTGAGGGTCTGGACCAATAAGGACTGGTAATTTAACCTGCCTATGTTGCTTATTGATACTTTTGAAATTTTATTTCGTTTTATAAAGCCCACTGGTGTTTGTGTTTTTTTCTTTAAACAAAGATTCTGTAATTGAAATATGTAAATGCGTAGTAATATTATAAATGCGAAAGTGTGTCTATCTGTTACCTCTTGACGGTTAAACCGCTGAACCGATTGAGATGAAATTTGGTATGGAGATAGTTTGAATCCCGGGCAAGATATAGAATAGTTTTTATCCCGGAAATAATCCCCTAAGGAGGTGAAATGGGGGTTGAAAGTTTGTATGGAGCTACGATATAAACGAGTTCCATGCGGATGGAGTCGTGGACAGAAGCTATAGTTATTAATATTTCCTTCTACTCGTAAAGATGTTTTAAATGTATATGTGCTATATCGCAAAATCTAAAAACGTATATTACATAAACTCTCTCTTCCTTCAGATTTTTTTTATAAAAGAAAATCAACACAACATCAAAAAAATAATTGCTCTAAGCATTTAGCTTAGCACCGTCGCGTAGGTCGCGGGAGTCCGCTGGATGCGGGTGGCGCAGGACCGTCATTTTGGCACTCTTTAGGGTAGGCCTATGTCCAGCAGTGGACCTCTTTCGGCTCATAATTATGATGATGATGATGATGATTTAGCACCTAATGTTGTCGTCATCTTCAGGTGGAGCAGCACACGTCGGTGGCTGCCTGCTGGCCACGATGAAGAATAAACCCGACGGCACCTTCGACTTGGAGAAGTTTGAGAAGAGCATCCGAGGCACCAACATCCACGAGCCAATTACATCGCTTGTCTGCATCGAGAACACCCATAACAACTGTGGGGGGAAGGTATGTGTATTCCAGTTTCTTAACAAGTCTGCTTCCATTTTATTAACAAGTCTAAACAGGCAACACAGATCAAGCGCCTCAGTGTCGCCAGTGTAGACAGACACGTGAAATTAAAGCCGGGAATACACATGCTTGTAGCTGGTACACTTGCATAACAGCTCCTTGCGCGTGCCACCTATTTTCAAGTGTATACACTAACTGGCATACCTGTCAGTGGCGGCGCGTGAAAGTTCGATGGGCAACCCGAAAAACAGAAACTTATGAAAGTGTTTTTAGAGTATATAACTATAGGCTTGACTATTAAGAAACTAGGCAAGCCGGTGGGAATCGGCTTGTATGGACGACGCCACTGATACCTGTATCTGGCAAGCAAGTAGGTCGCAAGCAATTTGACTCATATTCATTTATTTCGTATTATTCATACATTGTCAATTGCGTACATTACAAATAAATGAAAATTTAAAAACTAAAATACTGGGTTACAAATGTTACAATGTCCTGTGAATAACATTAAAAATATGTTATATATTGTCATTCAATAAGAATAGTTTACAATGTTAAGGTGTAATATCTGGGCGACCGAGCTCTGCTCGGGTGAAAATACGAGTAAGTTTACTTCCTATATATTTTTTAATTTTATTTTTAAAAGATGTTTATTTTCATTGGTCTTATAAACTCGCCTTGGAATTGAAAATTATTAAATATAAACCCCCGACTATAAAGGAAACAACTAATACAAAAAGTTATACCAACAAATGGTATTCACAATTTACTTTAAAAACAAATTTTAAACCGAATTCAATTCATTACTTCGCCAAGGAACATACATTAACATTTCCTTCCCACTATACCTACTGCATGAACTTGTTTCCGAGAGCAAGTGCGTTGATTATTACAGAAAACACCCAAGTCGCTATAAGTAGGCCGATAATATTTGAGGAGTTCCGTCGATTCCTCAAGGATCTCATAATTAGCTTTGGCACTTCATTAGTTGCTACTTAAACGGAATCACAGAATATGTGACGTCTGTAGTCTTCATAATCTTATCTAGGTGAGGGCCCTTTTGGATGCACTTCGACCCAGTGGGATCTTTTGTGCATTTGCCCTCTCCTTTATACCTGCTCCCAGGCTTGCTCCATCATTTCCACAAAACGCATGATGCAGTTCACCAAGAGCACCTTGAATTCCTTTGGTGGCGGGTAGCCGTTACCAAAGTAGTTCATTCTTTGTCTGGCAAGGGCATGACATTAACACAATAAGTGTTCCATAGTCTCATCCTCCTCGCCACACATTCTACAGTCTAAACTATCCGATAGTCCCATCTTGGCCAAGAGATCCTTGACCCTGAAGTGACCTGTGAACACCCCAGATATAATTCTGAGTTGCTTCCTACTGGATTTCCAGAGTTTTCTGGTCCAGCCCGAGTCCACTCCTTCTATGAAGAGCTTAGAGTGTGCCTTTAGCCAGCCTCATTCCTCCACTCGTGTTGGTGTTTGGTTTTGGCGTAGGCTTTAAAGGCCGATATTATGGTTCCCTACGAGAGTCTTCATAATCAATAGCCAATGTTATGTACTTCCGTAATTGTTGTATATATCAGAAATAAATACCTCTTAATATGCTAGCTTTAAGTGAATTGTAATATATATGATGTGGATGTACTTAATAAATAAATAAAATAAAATAAAACTATCAGTTCCTCAGTTCAGTTGGTGAAATGTCACCAAATTTGTTGTTTCCGAGGCTAAATTTATACCTACACGAGTTATAATAGAAAATACCAAAATCTATACACGCGTTTACTTATTCTGTGACGCGTGCTTAATACAATTGAGGACTTCCCTCAATTCCTCATGGATTCCATCATCTAACTGGCTTTTTGAAAATAATGGGACCAATCTGGAAGCAAATACTCGTACTTTCACTCAAATAAAAAAATACGAATCGGTTCATAAATTATGACGGAGTTCTGAGGTAATCAAACATTAAACATAAAAATCCTCCTTTTTGGAAGTTATTAATAGAGTTATTAAGGAGTAGTGACACTGCTTACGAAGCTGGAGGGTCGCCGGGTTCGAATCCCGGAAAAGGGCAAATGTTTGTGTGATGGACATGAATATTTGTTTCTGAGTCTTGGATGTTTTGTATTCTCAATTATCTCCAAAACGACTTGACCTATTAAGATTTGGATTTCTGTAAGGGGTTTTTAGTGGTTAGAAATACCACAGAACCCAGTCATCCCCCGATGTTTGGGTACCAGGCTGGTTCGCAGGTTTTCCCCAAGAAAAAAAAGGTATAGGTATGAATTGCTCAGGGTCCAACAAAAATAAAAATGATGGAGCAGAACTCTCTAGATAGAGTTAAGTGAGTAGCTATTGCATTACACAATGCTCTTTAAAAAATAATTCAACATAAAAATAAAACTTGCGACGGATATAATTTTCTAATAATAAAATATATAAAAAATTGAAGTTAATAGATACATAGGTTTACAATAGTAAATATAGTTATTTTATTTATTATAATATGAAATCTGTATTCTTGACGATCATATATAAATTCGTATAAGTTTGATTTAAGGCAAATTTATATTGAATATTATATAAGAATAAATGAACTTTATCTTTATCTTTATAGAGATTCTATAAACCATTTTTTTACCTACAAAGGGAAAAATTAAAACCAGAAATTATAAATAATAATATTCATAACTCAGCATTTAGAATCACAAATTCAAAGAAAGGCATTATTAATGCCTGAATTAAGTTTCAGATAATGATGAGCACCATCTAGCGAAGCGTTAATAGCCCAGTGGCGCCTGCGAATCGGAAACAATAACGCAGGTTAAGCAAAGATGGCAGCGGTCAGTCCTTGGATGGGTGACCGCCTGTTTAAGTGGTTACTAAAATGAGCGCTTCCGTGCTTTGGAAGGCACGCTAAGCAGTTGATCCCGGCTGCTGTTCACAGTAGTCGTTAAGCCGAGTTAGAGGCCTTCGGGCGGCTTAAGAATCTCTTACAGTCGAGTTGCCCAATCACTTGACTAATCTAACTTTTTTCAACCTAAATAACTTTATAGATAAAAAGAAGGCACAGTGCTATAAAAAACATGTTTTAAAATCTATTAAGAACAAAAAGATGTATAAACAATAAAAAAACGTATGACCATGTTTTTTCCGGCTTTAATACTACGAAAAATCATTCTCTATAAAAAAAGAAAGCAAAAAGAAACATTTCCTCGCTGGGATTTGAACACCCGGCCACCGGCGTTGTAAGCCAATGTTATAACCATTAGTCTAATCAAGCGGTGACAGTTGTGGTGAAATTACGTACTATATTGCATTAACAAATCTTTATGCGAGAAAATCTCGAGAAAACGAATTTTCTCGGAAACGAGACCTATCTAGATCGATTTCTCGCCCCCATGACCACCTATATTCCAAATTTCATCGAAATCGTTAGAGCCGTTTCCGAGAACGTGATTGCAAATATATATATATACAAATATTGCTCGTTTAATAGTATAGGATAGGATAGGATAGTAGATTGAATATGTCAAACATTTAAATTATATTATACGATTAAAATTTATTATCAATGTAATTTCTAAAGTGTGAGCTCGACATATTTTATAATGAACGGTCAACATTTTTTCTTTGATATTCTTCCATAGTTTGTAATGAGTAATGAGTACCTATTGTGTTTCGACGTGCACATTAAAGTATTCCGTGACCAATAAATATTTTTAACAGCAACAGCCATATGAAATTAAATCGTGCATGTAAGGTTACCTGTCAACCTGTCATGATTATGACTTACTTATTTAAATTGTATAGTCGTATTTACTTCGTAAATGTTTGTTTAGGTAAACACTGGAATATTTGTTTGTAATAAGTTGCAAAATTTGTTCGTGAGATGTTTTCTTTTTGACACCACACTTTTATGAGTAGCTTGAATAAACAAGCCAAGGTTAAGCAAGCCAAGTCATACTTACACGACTTACACATAGGGTGGCTTCGCCGGTTTTTGTTCACTTTACAGAGTTGCCAACTTTGTGGCGCGAAAATAATACGTAGAAGTATATCCCAATTTATATGAGTGATATATTTTTCAGTGCAAATGGTATACTCTTTATTTGCTTAAGATTACGTTTTAACTAATGACATATCTCATCATCATATCAGCCGAAAGACTTCCACTGCTGGACATAGGCCTCCCCCAAGAGTGCTAAAGTGACCGGTCCTGTGCCACCCGCATCCAGCGGACTCCCGCGACCTTTACCAGGTCATCAGTCCACCTTGGCTTACCTACCACCTTCCGGTACGTGGTTGCCACTCGATAACCTTTCCGCCCCAACAGCCATCGGTTCTACGCGCAATGTGCCCCCGCCCACGCCCCTTCCGAATCGCTAATTAACTAAATACCTACACAGATTATATTAAAAATAGATTAACGTAAAAGTACCTTCTGTATTGACATTAGTTATATTTCTTATTAATTATTTTTGGCAGTCATCTCATCAATAATTTTAAGAAACATTATAAGTCTTCTAAAATCGATATATATTGTTTACCCGGATGTCGTCCGCCTGTGCTAGTTTCCGTCCACTAGGTACCAATTTTCGTCCACCTCATATTGAGGGGTAAATCATACAATCAACATATTAACCAGTTTCTAAGTGAGGAACCTTTAATGTTTAAGTACTGTATCTTACAGTCTTTAAGTACCATTATTTTGATTAAACAGCAATATTTTATTTCTCGCATTCTAACTGGGTCTCTGTCGCATGTTGTGATAAATAACTACTTATGTGTGGGAAGGATATTTATGGCGCATCCATAGACCCCTGCGAAGGAGACTGCAATCGTCCTACAACCTACAAGAGATAACGATATAATAAAGTACTTGTTCATCTTCCTCTCGCTGTCTCTAAGGAGTCTAAGGCCACGCAGGACCCTGTGGATGTGCATGGGATCCAGCCGTTAGTTGTTTTGAGTACAGTCGATTTTAGGTCCACAAGCGTCGAGCTAAAGGCCTGTTGGAATGACATAGCACACACCTTTAATTCTAACTACAGCCAGTTGTTGTATCAAATAGACTTGTTGTAACTAAATAATATAATCTCTAATGGTCGCACCATTTGGGGTTCGTGTTCGCGTTGCGTCGTTGCCTCTCTTTCATTTGTCGTAGGAAGGAAAAAGATGCAACGCGAATATTTGGGCACACACCGCCAAGTGTGGTGCGACCATATTAGCTATGTAACGGCCTTTACGTTGCGTAATAAATTCGCACGACACATTGATATCATATATATGTATGTAAATTAAATACTTTATTGTACACAAGAGTTAAGTCGGTCGGTACAAAGGCGAACTTATTCCTGTAAGGGATCTCTTCCAGTTAATCTTTAATCACATTGGCAGGTTGCGATATACCTATATATCAAGTCAAGATTGAACTCTAGGACCTAATAGGGAACATTACTGCAATGTTCTGCCGCCAGAGTGCAGCACTAACACAATTAGTAAACAGTTTTTTTGACAACTTTGACAAGTCCTTCAAAGCTCTGGATCAAATAGTGAAGAAAATATTTCAATAAATAAAATGCTTCAGTGCTGCGTAATTGGATGCAAGAATGAAGGATGCCCTTCATTCATTTCCTAAGGAAACGATGATACGAAAACTATGGGAAGCGGCAATACCTACGTCGTAAAGCAAAAAAAAGCCCTCGTCCACCTTTAAATAGCTATAGGATGCCATTCTAAATTCTAATATCACAGTAGGTACAGGTATTTTACACACGAATGATAATAAAACGATTGTAGTTTAACGCGTTTTCATCAATTATTCGTTATTGTTTGTTAGGTAAATAAATATGACATTGTACGTCATGGCGGTTTGTTTACGGGTTGTGTTAATGTCGCCCCCTACGCAGAGCTTTGCGTAATGTTCCCTATTGTCTCATTAAGACTGCTGACTTAAAGTTCAGAGGTTAATAGCAATAATAGCAATATAATGTAGATAAGATTATTTACTTAAACAGTAATTTGCTTTATTGTGTACTTGCTTTCAGGGTCGCTCAACTTTTTCTTGTTGTTACTGTACCGGTTAGCCGAAAGACGATATTGACAGAGATTGTAAGGAGAAGTGGAGTCCTAGTGGGAACTGTTTAGGACTTAGATGCATGTTCTTAGTATATCAATATGACTGTATTTTTGTCTTTTGTAAATCTATTATATCTATTTATTTTAAAAATAAATAAATATAAATTAATATGATAAGTAATATCGACTCCTGGCATTCTAAGGAGCACGGTTTTTTGTAGGCCGAGAATGTTATAGTCATTTATAAAGAACTAGGTAACCCGCGAACTTAGTATCGCCATATTCGCCGCCATACCAAAACCTATGAGAAAGTACTTTTTGTCATCACTTTCTTTTTTGTGGTTATTCTGCTATTCTGTGCGGAGCCATATCCAATAAATAAAATATTATAGAAATCGGTTCAGCCGTTCTCGAGTTATAAATGGTGTAACTAACACGACTTTGTTTTATAAGAGGATGCCATCGTTGTTACGATGTCGCGTTCCTTTAAAGTTTAAACTGATGAGGCTTCTACAGCTAGTTTCAGTGAAACGTGTCTCTATAGTGAAACTGTTTCACTATATAGACGTCTGTATTCTGTATACCACTCATTTCGTAGTGTAGACCTCTGTTTAACGCATTGGCGCCATCTATGGCAACTTAGCTAATAATATATAAAATTTAAGATTGGGTTAAGTTGTAGGTACCTGAATATTTTTTTTGTCTACTATTGAAATAAACAGTTCAAAATGTTTTTTTTATTTTTTTTTATTAGAAGCTTTTTCGTTGAGTTCGTTGATTGCGCTATTAATTGCGTTTAGCAGAAGTCTAATAACTGTACGAAATTAATGGTACAGAGACCTCTATATTGTGAAATATACTGTCTGTGGCGTCAACGTCCCATGGAGCATGTAAGAAAAGAACTTAGAGTAGGTATATATAGGCTTAAGGCTCTAAGCTCTTCATAGAAGGAGTGGACTCGGGCTGGACCAGAAAACTCTGGAAATCCAGTAGGAAGCAACTCAGAATCATATCTGGGGTGTTCACAGGTCACTTCGGGGTCAAGGATCTCTTGGCCAAGATGGGACTATCTGATAGTTTAGACTGTAGAATATGTGGCGAGGAGGACGAGACTATGGAACACTTATTGTGTGAATGTCATGCCCTTGCCAGACAAAGAATGAACTACTTTGGTAACGGTTACCCGCAACCAAAGGAATTCAAGGTGCTCCCGGCGAACTGCATCATCCGCTTTGTGGAAATGATGGAGCAAGCCTGGGAGCAGGTATAAAAGAGAGGGCAAATGCACAAAAGATCCCACTGGGTCGAAGTGCATCCGAAAGAGCCCTCACCTAGATAAGATAAGATAAGGTATATATAGGGTAAATCGCGAACAGAAATGGTTCAGGGGTTAGGGTTAGGTAGGCGAATAGAGTTCATTTTTAGTATAAGGTGGGCAGTTACTGGCGATTTACCCTATAGATGTCTACAGAGGAGCTGTATGCGTTGCCACAATGAGGGACGGAAAGGCTCCTATGCAGTTAAATTAAGAACTGGTCATAAAATGTCTGACGGCTTACCATAAACAACCTACTTAATTTGGGCGGGTAATGGTTTAGTTGCTGCAACCTAATACTAACTCAGTTGCTGGAAATAATAAATAAAACCGGCCAAGTGCGAGTCGGACTCGCGCACGAAGGGTTCCGTACCATTATCTATAAAAAAACTATTTTATTCTGTGTATTTGTTGTTAGCGGCAACAGGAATACTTCATCTGTGAAAATTTCAACTGGAACTATCACGGTATCAGTGAGATACAGCTTGGTGACAGACAGACGGACGGACGGACGAACAGCAGAGTCTTGGTAATAGGGTCCCGTTTTACTCTTTGAGTACGGAACCCTAAAAAAGGACGAGTGATGTATCCATTTCTGTCACACTTATTGAGGTTTGTATGCTACCATCTCGCTCGGTCATGGTATTAGCTTGCTTGTCCTGAGTATATACCCATGATGACTGACCCCAACTAATGTAACTTTCCAGGTTCTTCCAATGAAATGGGTGGAAGACTTGTCTGCAATCTGCAAGAAACACTCCCTGCCTATACACGTGGACGGAGCTCGTATCTTCAATGCAGCAGGTACCTAATATATAGTAAACTCTCGTGTGGCTCATAACTTTCACGGGTTGGTTACGAGTTGTGAGCGGAAGCGGTGGAAGCGACAGGCCACGCTCCTACCTCTCGCTTCCACCGCTTCCGCTCACAACTCTTAACCAACCCGTGAAAGTTATGAGCCACACGACATCTCGACGAGAGGTCGGAGCGTGGCCTCTCGCTTCCACGTATGGCGCACCGCTGCGCTGCCGCTGGAAGTCGTGGCCAAACTCTCCGATTTATACTTGAATGTAGTTTACATTTAAATGTACAGTTAGGGAAATTAATAAGTAAATACATATTAGGGGACAATTTTACAAAAATCGAATTAGCCCCATAGCAAGCTCAATAAGGCTATTGTTATTGGTACCTAAGTACTAACGGAGATATTTTATTTAATCGTATGGCATAGGGTCATTTCGCCGGTTGGCGACCACTTAGCTGACTTGGTGAACTGAAAGCATATTTTCTCGTTTTTTTTGTAAATTCCTATTCCATAACTACAAACAATAAGGCATACGACTGACTGTTTCAATAGGCTCAGTAGTATTGATGTCATCTTCAATTGAAAAAACCATGTTCTTCAAGTGGTCGCTAACCGAAGGTGGTCGCGTAACCGGCGAAATGACCCTACATTATTTGGCCTTTGAGTTTGTCACTTTTTAGTACCACCCAGGGGACACGTGCAGGGTTGTGGTAGGTAGCTCATGCGGACGCAAGTGACAGTTGACCCCCCTTTGTCAAGTGAGTGGGCAACTCGACGGTTAGAGGTTCTTGAGCCGCCCGAAGGCCTCTAACTCGGCTTAACGATTATTGTCATAGACAGCAACCGGAATCAACTGGTTAGCGTGCCTTCCAAAGCACGGAAGCGCTCATTTATAGTAACCACTCAAACAAGCGGTCACCCATCCAAATACTGTCCGCTGCCATCTTTGCTTAACCTGCGATATCGTTTCCGACTCGCAGGCGCCGCTGGGCTATGAACGCTTATGGAGATATAAATACATAGAAACAAATAGTCATGCTCTTCACACAAATAATGGCCCTTACCGGGATTGGAATCCAGGACCTACATGGGGCGCGTCGGTTAGCGACCACCTAATTTGATGTGCCGGTTTGCGACCACTTAGATGAGTTGGTGAACCGAAAGGATATTTACTCGTTTTTTTTAATTGATTCCCATTATATAACCTACTTACGTCAGTATAAATTGACAGCTATCCCATCCCCAAACCTATCGCGGTTAGATAATATTCATGTCGTGCCTTATCACACGTCGGTTTTCGCCAGGGACTGATTTCGGTTACGGTTCTACCGGTATGAAACCGGTATTCCAAAAATATCAAAAATGATTGTGCATCATACACTAAAATATAAAAAAAAAAAAAAATTCTTTGTGAAATTTTATTTCTATTCTTTTTTATATAAATTCTAATAAAATACTTTTTATATTTATCAAATTTTTTATAACATTAATTTATATTTCCTCTAATTCATGATTTGGATGTTGAATTGGATTGGGAATTAATCTATTAAGATTTTATCCCCCTAATTTTACGGTACCTACCGTTATATCGTAAAGGTTATGCGCGCCGCGCGAACATAACGGTACCCTAACCGTTTTGAAATAACGGTTAGCGGTATCAGTTTTAAATGATACCGGTATTATAAAGGTAACCGAAAAAAATAAGGGAGCTGGCACTCTACAGAGGAAGAATTGGCTACTAAACATTTAAAGACAAAAAGACAAAACGGCAGTGCGGCTGCCAACGGTTTTGCAACAACGCCGGGCCAAAGTCAATATATCGGTTACCTTTAAAAAGCGGTTATGGTACCGGAAAAAATAAAGGTACCTTGATATTTCGATAGCGAAATATAAAGACTCCGCCACCGAAACCGCTATTTGACAACCGATATGACATCATACCGTTAAAATAGAATACCGATATTTTTCGGATATGCAGTCCCTGTGGTTTTCGCGCTACCCGTGATGTTTTTATTAGTATTTCTGTCCAGCATACCTGAACGTGCCCGTGAAGGATGTCGTCAAGCACTGCGATACCGTCTCCTGCTGCTTCAGCAAGGGTCTGTGCTGTCCGGTCGGCTCCGCGCTCGTGGGCTCCGTGCATTTCATAGAACAGTAAGTAACACATCGCTCACCTCACTGGATCCACAGATAACCAGCTAATCCCTGCTACTTAGTTCTTAAGGTGTATTACACTTCGATTAAAATCAGTTAACGATTCTGAAGATAGCCTCGAGTCCGAACGCTCTGACACCTTTGCGGCGCTACTAGTAGCTAAGGGCTTGTGCACAAATCACGCGAGGTTCGATAGGGGAGAGAGGGGGTCAGGAAATAATCACGAAATATTACGTTGGGGGGGGGGGGGGGGTATAAGGAGACATCGCGTGTATTTTTCTACAGTGAACGAAACTAAGAACAAATATCTACCACACGAGTAGATACTTTATCTCGGCTTCGTTAAACATAAATTTTTACTTAGCACTTCAAAATAGCGAGTCTATTTTACTAAGATAGAAAAATAAACAAGATTTACTATGTACAATACTATTTATCTTACAATTAGGTCGAATGAAAAAAATATACGTGAGGTTATGTGGGGGAGGGGGGTCAAAAAGTAGCCGGAAAAACCTCGCGTGATTTGTGCACAAGCCCTAACATCAGAATCGTTAACTGATTTTAATCGTATTGTATGTGAATGTATGTGTAATGATTAATGATGGGTTATCGGAATTGACGACCGCTTTAGCCTAGTTAGTAGTGACCCTGCCTACGAAGCAAGAGGTCCTGGGTTCGAATTCCGGTAAGGCCATTTATTTGTGTGATGAGCACGAATTTGTTCCTGAGTCATGGATGTTTTCTATGTATTTAAGTATTTATTTCTCTGTATAAGTATCTATATCTTCGTCTAGTACCCATAGTACAAGCTTTGCTTAGTTTGGGACTAGGTTGATTTGTGTAAGGTTGTCCGCAAATATTTATTACTATTATTTATTTAATCTCTATATTCTATTCTAATAGACACCGAATATGTAATAGTTCAATAATAAAACATTAGTTTATTAAAGCATTAAATAGGTAAGTGGTTCGTAATTATTCCAATAACGTTACCCCTGTGTGTCACCAATTAGGGACACTGACGTTACCCCCAGTTTAAATAATCGCACATTTAACTTCACCTACTTATTGATCCATTTTAGATACCGACTCTGATACCCGCAAACATATATATTGTGTATATATGCCCGCAAATAATAGCTGTTTTACCCCAATAGGAGTAAACCACTACTTACCCCCAGGCTCGGAAGGTCGACTGTCTAAAGGTTAACGCATACTTATCGCCCCGGCGCCTGACGGTTACCGCCCCAGCTCGCGTTGGTAATTATTCTTCGTTGGATTCATTAATCAGGATTGCATTATTACTTCAAAAGAAAGAAGACAAAAAATATGCCTAATGACGAAAATCCCATTCGAATATCTCGAATATTACAACCGTTTTATTTTAATGTTGTTTGTTAGAGAGAGAAAACGCTCCGGGATCGTGACGTCACGATCGTCTAGCGTCATCGTAAATGACAATCGTTTCAAATAAAGGTGCGTTTTGCGGAAAAGGGACAGAACACCTCTTAAAACTTTGGACGTTTATAACTTTGTGATTATTTAACTTCATGCGTTGTTTTTTCTCCATTTGACTACATTTTTAATCCTTTTTCGAGAAAATGCAACATTATTGATTATTTTATTTAGTGTCACCCCTATTGGACATTTCAGAGCGCGGCGCATCCGTAAAATGCTAGGGGGAGGCATGCGGCAGGCGGGAGTACTGGCGGCCTGCGCGCTCGTCGCTCTCGAGGAGATCGTGCCGCGGCTGAGCGTGGACCACAAGCGGGCACACAGACTGGTTAAAGGTATAGAAGTCGACTAAAGGGGGTCATCGGGGTCGCAGTGTTTCTGGCGGGGGGCGGGGCACTCACCTAAAAACCCCAGGGAAGGCGACCATCATCATCCTAGGACGAGCCAAATGTGGCGAGGCGCTAGGGGGGCTCCAGTGCGTTCAGAATGAGATCCTGGAGTCCTCCGCATGAGAGCGCAGATGCCGGCCGCCGTGGAATTTTTAGTGGATAGAAATACCACATAACCCAGTCATCCCCCGATGATTGGGTACATGGTACACAGGTTTCCTCCACGAAAAAAAAAGGCATTTCAATAATGAATAGGATCCCGGTTACGCCACCAGCTTCAGTTAACGACCACATGAAGGACAAGGTTTCTTCAATTAAAGATTATAAAAATTCTGACCCTTACCAAAATTTTATAGTACAGTCAGCAGCAGATGTTGCTAAGTAGTCCTAGTGCTCAAAATGATCTACACACGAACTCTAATGTCAAGGGAAGAAGGACCTGTGTAAGTAATTTTGAGTGTGTTATTTTGCTTAGCTACTTCTTCTGATGCTGACTATCTTTGGCCATCTGATGGCGACTGTACACAATATTACCGCCGTCGTGTTTGGGCTCATTGAAACCCACTCAACGAGTACAGTCGCCATCACATACATCGGAGCAAACAAGCACGTCACAAATATCGGAACACACCTCTATTTTCAAGGCATTAGGGTGCATGTGCCGATATTTTTGAACACCTATAGTGTACCTATGTATGTGATGGCGACTGTACATAGTTAATGACTGCAAAACAAAGTGAAGAAGGCAATAAAAGATTGTACAAAAAAAACCGGCCAAGTGCGAGTCGGACTCGCGCACGAAGGGTTCCGTACCATTATCTATAAAAATAACAGCTCGTCCGGACCTGCCATGCCACCGCGAATTCACGGATCCACCACCGCAACGACTCAAATCGCGCCGCCCTACGAGCGATGCTGCAAGGAAGCTGAGAGCTGACGGGTTTCAGCTAGAACAAGCGTGGAAGAAAGAGTGGGTGGAAGCGACTGGCGATCAGCGTTGCCCACTTATCGGAAACCCAACTCAGAAGCCGAAGGGCTTCTCGCTTCAGAGGAAATACTGGTGCCGCCTCAACAGAATCCGTACAGGTCACGGCAGGTGCAATTACATGTTGCACAAATGGGGATGGAGCAAAAGTCCGATGTGTGACTGTGGCCTTGAAGACCAAACCACTCAGCACATCGTGGAGCGCTGCCCAAAGCGACGCTATAAAGGCGACCCGGAGGACCTCTACACTAATCTGACATCTGACGCGATCGACTGGCTGTGCGCCCTGGATGTTGATTTATAATAAAATAATAAAGCCTACAATATAGAATACGCCATACGATTAAATAATAAATCTATAAAAATATTTATTTTATTCTGTTTTTAGTATTTGTTGTTATAGCGGATCATCTGTGAAAATGTCAACTGTAACTATCACGGTATCAGTGAGATACAGCCTGGTGACAGACAGACAGACACAGACGGACAGGGGAGTCTTAGTAGTAGGGTCCCGTATTACTGTTTGAGTACGGAACCCTAAAAATTGAATATATATTTTTCCAATTCCAGTGATCGAAGGCATGTTCCTGAAGTGCTTCACCGTAGACCTAAACGACCTGCATACCAACATAGTTCTCGTGAAGCTCACTCCTCGCTGCCCAGTCAGCGCGTCCACCGTCGCGGACAGACTGGCGCAAGTCTCCCTACAGGAGACTCAGGTGTGTTGCACACATCAGTACAGTTCCCGGCAAACAACTTGAACATGCGGGACGAAGTGGGGGGGCAGCTCGCACGTACAATTCGCCTTTGCGCAGGCAAGGTCATTTGCGCACGAAGTTTGCCGTCTACTGTATTCTTTGTATGAAATTTATCAACTACGTAACAGCATCGCCCCTGCTCGGGACAAGCTAGCGGCAGGTGGAGAGCTCGCCCTCGGTTGATGAACGCCACGCTTGCAGCCACCGTTTTTACCCAGCTGCGTGACTCAAAGGGGGGTAATGTGTTTACAGGTCTATGTATGTTTGTTCCTTTGTGGCACTCTACAGATCAAAAGCGTGGGTTGATTTTAATGAATCATACGTCAATCGATTCGTTTTAATCTTGTCTTCAGTGACACACCAGGCGCCATATTGCATTTACAAAAAGTTGATGAACTATCATGAGGGTATCCTTAAAATGGTATTTTAAAATAATTACCTACATATTGGGTTTCTTTTAGTGTCCGACCGAAACATGTTTTTTTGCCGAAACCGAACGTTCAGCTTTGGCTCTAGTTTATTATATTACGTAAAACCGCTTTTATACACATATTAACAATGTAACACCTGAAACTCGTGAAGATTGTATAAAATAAAACAAGGTTTACTACAAATTATCATAATTCCGGGAACAAGCACACAAAGCGTCACTTCACTGAACCGGTGGCCGGCGAGCTACGCCATACTGCCGGTTGGCAACTTGGCACGAGCGCACCCGAAGTTAGCCGAACGCGACCCGAAGTACCGTTTCGTAAGTTTCGGCCCGGCCGAAGGGTTCGGCTGCTTTTTGGCCGAAACCGAAACCGAACCTTCGGTCGGACACTATAGTTTCTTTGATATTTTTTAGTTAAAAAGACCGTTTAGGATTTATAACGATTTAAACTTGTCTTAACAACAATTTTCGCAGTTGGATTTTTAAAAACCTTTTGATTTAACTTGTTACGTTTGAAGTAAGCCTTCAAACGTAAAAACGGTGGACGCCTCGTGGCAAGCGCGGCGTTGTCGCCACGCGGCCCCCGAGCACTGCCGAGCCGGGGCACCGCCGGCACCGGGCAGGCGCGAGCTTGCATTGTCGCCACGCGGCCCCCAAGCACTGCCGAGCCGGGGCACCGCCGGCACCGGGCAGGCGCGAGCTTGCATTGTCGCCACGCGGCCCCCAAGCACTGCCGAGCCGGGGCACCGCCGGCACCGGGCAGGCGCGAGCTTGCATTGTCGCCACGCGGCCCCCAAGCACTGCCGAGCCGGGGCACCGCCGGCACCGGGCAGGCGCGAGCTTGCATTGTCGCCACGCGGCCCCCAAGCACTGCCGAGCCGGGGCACCGCCGGCACCGGGCAGGCGCGAGCTTGCATTGTCGCCACGCGGCCCCCGAGCACTGCCGAGCCGGGGCACCGCCGGCACCGGGCAGGCGCGAGCTTGCATTGTCGCCACGCGGCCCCCAAGCACTGCCGAGCCGGGGCACCGCCGGCACCGGGCAGGCGCGAGCTTGCATTGTCGCCACGCGGCCCCCGAGCACTGCCGAGCCGGGGCACCGCCGGCACCGGGCAGGCGCGAGCTTGCATTGTCGCCACGCGGCCCCCGAGCACTGCCGAGCCGGGGCACCGCCGGCACCGGGCAGGCGCGAGCTTGCATTGTCGCCACGCGGCCCCCGAGCACTGCCGAGCCGGGGCACCGCCGGCACCGGGCAGGCGCGAGCTTGCATTGTCGCCACGCGGCCCCCGAGCACTGCCGAGCCGGGGCACCGCCGGCACCGGGCAGGCGCGAGCTTGCATTGTCGCCACGCGGCCCCCGAGCACTGCCGAGCCGGGGCACCGCCGGCACCGGGCAGGCGCGAGCTTGCATTGTCGCCACGCGGCCCCCGAGCACTGCCGAGCCGGGGCACCGCCGGCACCGGGCAGGCGCGAGCTTGCATTGTCGCCACGCGGCCCCCAAGCACTGCCGAGCCGGGGCACCGCCGGCACCGGGCAGGCGCGAGCTTGCATTGTCGCCACGCGGCCCCCGAGCACTGCCGAGCCGGGGCACCGCCGGCACCGGGCAGGCGCGAGCTTGCATTGTCGCCACGCGGCCCCCGAGCACTGCCGAGCCGGGGCACCGCCGGCACCGGGCAGGCGCGAGCTTGCATTGTCGCCACGCGGCCCCCGAGCACTGCCGAGCCGGGGCACCGCCGGCACCGGGCAGGCGCGAGCTTGCATTGTCGCCACGCGGCCCCCGAGCACTGCCGAGCCGGGGCACCGCCGGCACCGGGCAGGCGCGAGCTTGCATTGTCGCCACGCGGCCCCCGAGCACTGCCGAGCCGGGGCACCGCCGGCACCGGGCAGGCGCGAGCTTGCATTGTCGCCACGCGGCCCCCAAGCACTGCCGAGCCGGGGCACCGCCGGCACCGGGCAGGCGCGAGCTTGCATTGTCGCCACGCGGCCCCCGAGCACTGCCGAGCCGGGGCACCGCCGGCACCGGGCAGGCGCGAGCTTGCATTGTCGCCACGCGGCCCCCGAGCACTGCCGAGCCGGGGCACCGCCGGCACCGGGCAGGCGCGAGCTTGCATTGTCGCCACGCGGCCCCCGAGCACTGCCGAGCCGGGGCACCGCCGGCACCGGGCAGGCGCGAGCTTGCATTGTCGCCACGCGGCCCCCGAGCACTGCCGAGCCGGGGCACCGCCGGCACCGGGCAGGCGCGAGCTTGCATTGTCGCCACGCGGCCCCCGAGCACTGCCGAGCCGGGGCACCGCCGGCACCGGGCAGGCGCGAGCTTGCATTGTCGCCACGCGGCCCCCGAGCACTGCCGAGCCGGGGCACCGCCGGCACCGGGCAGGCGCGAGCTTGCATTGTCGCCACGCGGCCCCCGAGCACTGCCGAGCCGGGGCACCGCCGGCACCGGGCAGGCGCGAGCTTGCATTGTCGCCACGCGGCCCCCGAGCACTGCCGAGCCGGGGCACCGCCGGCACCGGGCAGGCGCGAGCTTGCATTGTCGCCACGCGGCCCCCGAGCACTGCCGAGCCGGGGCACCGCCGGCACCGGGCAGGCGCGAGCTTGCATTGTCGCCACGCGGCCCCCGAGCACTGCCGAGCCGGGGCACCGCCGGCACCGGGCAGGCGCGAGCTTGCATTGTCGCCACGCGGCCCCCGAGCACTGCCGAGCCGGGGCACCGCCGGCACCGGGCAGGCGCGAGCTTGCATTGTCGCCACGCGGCCCCCGAGCACTGCCGAGCCGGGGCACCGCCGGCACCGGGCAGGCGCGAGCTTGCATTGTCGCCACGCGGCCCCCAAGCACTGCCGAGCCGGGGCACCGCCGGCACCGGGCAGGCGCGAGCTTGCATTGTCGCCACGCGGCCCCCGAGCACTGCCGAGCCGGGGCACCGCCGGCACCGGGCAGGCGCGAGCTTGCATTGTCGCCACGCGGCCCCCGAGCACTGCCGAGCCGGGGCACCGCCGGCACCGGGCAGGCGCGAGCTTGCATTGTCGCCACGCGGCCCCCGAGCACTGCCGAGCCGGGGCACCGCCGGCACCGGGCAGGCGCGAGCTTGCATTGTCGCCACGCGGCCCCCGAGCACTGCCGAGCCGGGGCACCGCCGGCACCGGGCAGGCGCGAGCTTGCATTGTCGCCACGCGGCCCCCGAGCACTGCCGAGCCGGGGCACCGCCGGCACCGGGCAGGCGCGAGCTTGCATTGTCGCCACGCGGCCCCCGAGCACTGCCGAGCCGGGGCACCGCCGGCACCGGGCAGGCGCGAGCTTGCATTGTCGCCACGCGGCCCCCGAGCACTGCCGAGCCGGGGCACCGCCGGCACCGGGCAGGCGCGAGCTTGCATTGTCGCCACGCGGCCCCCGAGCACTGCCGAGCCGGGGCACCGCCGGCACCGGGCAGGCGCGAGCTTGCATTGTCGCCACGCGGCCCCCGAGCACTGCCGAGCCGGGGCACCGCCGGCACCGGGCAGGCGCGAGCTTGCATTGTCGCCACGCGGCCCCCGAGCACTGCCGAGCCGGGGCACCGCCGGCACCGGGCAGGCGCGAGCTTGCATTGTCGCCACGCGGCCCCCGAGCACTGCCGAGCCGGGGCACCGCCGGCACCGGGCAGGCGCGAGCTTGCATTGTCGCCACGCGGCCCCCGAGCACTGCCGAGCCGGGGCACCGCCGGCACCGGGCAGGCGCGAGCTTGCATTGTCGCCACGCGGCCCCCGAGCACTGCCGAGCCGGGGCACCGCCGGCACCGGGCAGGCGCGAGCTTGCATTGTCGCCACGCGGCCCCCGAGCACTGCCGAGCCGGGGCACCGCCGGCACCGGGCAGGCGCGAGCTTGCATTGTCGCCACGCGGCCCCCGAGCACTGCCGAGCCGGGGCACCGCCGGCACCGGGCAGGCGCGAGCTTGCATTGTCGCCACGCGGCCCCCGAGCACTGCCGAGCCGGGGCACCGCCGGCACCGGGCAGGCGCGAGCTTGCATTGTCGCCACGCGGCCCCCGAGCACTGCCGAGCCGGGGCACCGCCGGCACCGGGCAGGCGCGAGCTTGCATATTAGGTTGACGGCGGTTGGGTGCCGTCTCGGAGGCGATTGGTGTGCGTTAACCCTAAGAGCGGTTACACACGGTGACTTTTAATCCCCGACGTGAAAAGAGGGGTGTTATAAGTTTGACGTGTCTGTGGCATCGTAGCTCCTAAACGAATGGACCGATTTTAACCCTTTGAACGCCATGATTCACGTACTAAAGTGTCACTGACACGCCACCTTTTTTTTTATAAAAGAGTTACTATGAACCTTATATGAAAGACTCAAGGTTGCTTTGACAGCGGACGTCATAACCGCTATAGGGGTTCTTGGCGTGGTGGGCACGACGACACACGACCACTTTATAGGTTCTTGGCGTTCAAAGGGTTAATGGGGTTTTGTTGTCCGAATGCTGAGGACGTGATCAGCCGGTTTTTACAAGCTTTTATTTAGCTCACCCCGTTTGTTTTATTTTTCTTTCTTGGACCCACTTCCCGGTTTCCGATTGAGCTGAAATTTTGCATGCATAAGTATATCGCATGACAGTGCAATATTATGATGACATGGAGCTGATCTGATGCTGGAGCTGGAAGGTCGCCACGCCATAGGAACTCCGCAATAAAACGACATAACCCCATCGAGTTTTGGCTCGTCAGAATCGTCTAAATGAGTAGTTGATGATGGTGTGCAGAAAAGTACAGTAGGCAATAAAAGTTTGTACCAAAAATTATTTTTTTGACAGAAACTTGTGAGATATTGAACTTTGAAAAGTTGTTATTTATTTTCGTACAGGGTGATTGTAAGACGGCGAACGACGAAGGCGTCATACTGAAATGCTTCAACATCGACGAGCAGACACTCCGCTTCGTCCTGCACCACGACATCACCGACGAGGACCTGTGGCTCGCCATCATGAAGATTACCTTCGTCTTCAAGGAGATCGAGGCCAAAGCCGGCGATAGCAAGGGCTTGGCTGCTTAGGGTGGGTTGCACCAAACCGTGTGTTTAAGGACATTTTCTAAAATTATGTACCTAATTGAGCGTTTTTCAAAAAAAGTGTACAAAACAACTTTTTTTTCAAGATTATTTTTTTTTTGTTTTTCTTACTAAAAAAAGTGTACAAAACTTCTTTTTTATCAGAATTCGAAATTTTTTGGTTTTTCTTACTCAGAATCTTTGATACTATCGATCCTCATACAAGAAAAAAAGTGTCCTAAATATTCCATTCCAGATCGTCACATTTTTGTATGCAGTCTTTTTTTATTTATATGGTCGTGACGCACTGGAAGAAAAAATTTACATAGTAAAATCTGGAACACTTTTTTTTCTTGTATGAGGATCGATAGTATAAACGATTCTGAGTAAGAAAAACCAAAAAATTTCGAATTCTGAAAAAAAAGAAGTTTTGTACACTTTTTTTAAAAAACGCCCAATCAGCGTGAGTTGTTAAACAAAAAAATAACTCTGCGTTCGTTTTGTGACGAAAATTGAGTATACAAATGATGTGAAAATGGACAGAAAAAAATAACTTTTATACAAACTGAATACTTGTCGTCACAAAACTGACACTGACCTAATAGGGAACATTACGCAAAACTCTTCGTAGGTGGCGACACTAGCAGCGTTGACATTGTATCTCGTTCGCACTTGCGGTATTGTCTATGCAAGCATCCTTGTCACTCATTTGACAATCAATTTTGCATGTGTGTGTGAATCCCTATATTTCTATACTGGTTTACTATTAGTGTTAGTGCTGCCTCTGGCGGCAGAACATTGCAGTAATGTTCCCTATTAGGGTTCCGTAGCCAAATGGCAAAAAACGGAACCCTTATAGATTCGTCATGTCTGTCTGTCTGTCCGTCCGTATGTCACAGCCACTTTTTTCCGAACCTATAAGAACTTTACTGTTGAAACTTAGTAAGTAGATGTATTCTGTGAACCGCATTAAGATTTTCACACAAAAATAGAAAAAAAAAACAATACATTTTGGGGGTTCCCCATACTTAGAACTGAATCGCAAATTTTTTTTTTCATCAAACCCATACGTGTATCTATAATGATATTGAGGTTTCTAATGTCACTCTTTTCTAAACTGAATAGTTTGCGCGAGAGACACTTTCAAATTGGTAAAATGTGTCCCCCCCTGTAACTTCTAAAATAAGAGAATGATAAAACTGAAAAAATATATGATGTACATTACCATGCATACTTCCACCGAAAATTGGTTTGAACGAGATCTACTAAGAAGTTTTTTTTAATACGCCATAAATCGTAAACCGCAATTTATTTTACGGAACCCTTCATGGGCGAGTCCGACTCGCACTTGGCCGCTTTTTTTTTATTTGACGACTCACGCTAATTAGGTACAGTCAAGTGTAAAAATACGGGTGCATATAACTTACCCATAAATATATCCGCCGACATAAAAAAAAATTAAAATGCACGTAATCGTAAGGCCGCGGACTGGACGCAGCGGGGCGACGAGCGGCAATGGGGAATGGATGAAAATTTTAGAAGTGCCTGATTTTTTTTTGGTGTTAGGAATAACCTTCCTTAACACCATAAAAAAATTGCAGATTTTTCAGGTGCGCCAATTATTTTTGAAAAATATAAACAGTTTCCTCACTTACGTTTTGGGTTTAGGACGGCGAATGAGGAACTTTCCTTGATTCACCTCATAATACAAAAATTTTTTTGAATATCTGACCCTGACAATGACAAATATAGCTGCTGCAGCTGTCAATATCATTGCCAGTGTCAGTTTACCACGGATTTTTAAGATATTTATTGTAATGTGCGACGAATCAAGGAAAATGTCTCATTCGCCGTCCTAAACCCAAAACGTAAGTGAGGAAACTGTTTATATTTTTCAAAAATAATTGACGCACCTGAAAAATCTGCAACTTTTTTCTGGTGCTAAGGAAGGTTATTCCTATCACCAAAAAAAAAAACAGGCACTTCTAAAATTTTCATCCATTCCCCATTCATACATTTGATCCAGTTCAATATATGCACGAACGCTCGTCACCGCTGCCCGCTGGCCTGCACACCGCGGGCTAAGAGGTGTTCGTTAAAATCTGATTGTATGGAAAGTTTGATAATTCTCTGTATGGGATGACAGCTGCCGGTGTTATATTTAAGGTGGTTTGATTTCCATACAAACTTCTTTTGACATTCGCAGGCTAAAGGCGTGATATTTTAAGAAACTTGTGCAACAAACTTTCATAAATTGGCTTTCCATTTGCCTAGAATAAACTTGTATAGACTAGAATAATTTGAGAAAGTTTCTTAAAATATCACGCTGTTAGCCTGCGAAAAAGACGTTTTGTATGGAAATCGAACCATTTAACATTGATCTTGAGTTTAAACTTGTTGAGGTAACATTTTAGGTATGTACGTACACTCCGATGATTGGGGGGGTTCTAGCCCCATAACAACCAACTCATAACATAGCAGTCAACTTTGTTAACCTTTTCACCGCCAAGAAAAAAAAACAAAAGGTATGTCACGCCAACATCACCATTACAAGACAGCAAACACAAACCTTATATGAAAAACTGAAGATTGCTTTGAAAGCGGTCGTCATAACGCCTATAGGGGTTCTTGGCGCTGCGGGCACGACACACGACACTTTTAGGTGTTCTTCGCGTTCAAACGGTAAAAAAATTAGGAATAAATATACATTTCGAATGTAGTGCCATTTTAGGCAGCTTTTTATAACTAGTTTGTAAATAAAAATACGTAGGTATCTGTATAATTATATATAATCCTGTTGCTTATAAAGAATTTATGAATACAATGTTATAAATATTACACTATTTCTTTCCAAATGTTTTTCCCAGGGGCCTATCCTGTCCCACAAAACTTTCCAAGTGTACAACAATAGTACATTACTTACCTAGGGCGGTTAAACAAAGAATGTCTCAGATCGCAGGTATTTGACGCCCGAGCCGAAGGCAAGGGCGATAAATATGCGCTCTGAGGCTTTCTTTATTACCGCCCGTGGTGAGTACAACATTTTACGTCTCTATCAGGCCAGGAAGTGGGGTTTTCCGCACGCATAGCGTGCGGTAATTCCTACTTTATGGCCAGGTATGACGTAAAATTGTTAAATAGTAGGTAGAGTAGTGTTGTATGGCATGGCATCGTATACATTCCATAGTAAAACCACAGAGTAATTAATAGTACCCAAAGGTACAGAAGGTCCGCTGCTTGAATGATGACATTAGCTGTCATTTTTACTGCAATAGACAATCATAGAGTGAGATAGGATTACGTACCATAACCAGGAGGTTACCATAGATAATTTTTTTTACCCGCCAAAATGACAGTGGGATAGGCCTGGTGAAACGTAGAAACTTGCAGCATGTCATTTGTAAATTGTTATTGTAAGTTGGTATAGGACCCAGTTAGTCTTTATCCACACACATTTTACAGAGTAGTCACCTGGCCCCCTATTTCAACTTGACAATTGTCGCTTGACAATGACAATTCGTTGTACATTACTGGGTTCATGAGTAACAATGCTGTCCAGCAACCTTAGCTTGCCGACCCAGCTGTGTACGTCGAATTGTCATTGGCACTGAAGGGTCGCAGGTTTCAACTTCGCTCGAGGCGAATAATAATTCACATTGATTGGAATTAACAATTTGGTACGGGGACTACCAACCACTATCCGCCCGCCATATATAACCTATATATAAGTATAATACCAAATGTTATATTACAGGTAACACAAGTTCAACAGGAGCGTTTTAGCGAGCATTCTACCGAAATTACAGTAAATTTGCTTCAAGCCTTTTGCCGAGCCGAGCAATTTTGTTATTATTCCGTCCCTCGGGCTTGTCCATATATATGACGTTATTGTTTTTTTAACCCCGCCGTCATCCAATGGTTAGGTTATTTTGAAATGTCGTAATATATGGATAGCACAGCGTTTACTAGAGTTCGCTAAAATGATCCTGAAAATGTCCTTAGCCACATTTGGCTCTGTTAGCTGTTCACTTCGACTAAGTTAAAAACGACGAATGCTCTATGCTGTTACATGTGAATGCTCAAGTCTATCAGCACCTAGAGAAGAAATGGAAATAAAATTTGAAGCAATCATAATAGAAAACAAGAGTTGAGTTTGGTTTGTTTTAAATCAAACAAAACAAAAACGCATGCAACTCTGTTCGAATTTAGAATGGTATATAGATTATTTATTTATTTAAACTTGATTGCACAGTAACAAGTTACAAAAAGCGAACTTAATGCCATAAGGCATTCTCTACCAGTCAACCTTAATACATTCCATTGAAGAGGATGACTTTTAATAGGCCTTTGAGAGGATACATCACTCGTTCGTAAGAGAATCATAAATATTGCTAGTAATCTCAAATCTAGACATTAAATTTAATAATGTACAAAGAGCCTATTAAGGCGCTGTCAACACCAAAAACGCGCACACTGTCTATTTGTATCGGAGTAAGCGAGAGCGAGTGTTACTTGAGCGGCCAGGTTTTAGACGAAAATAATGAATAAATGTTGAAATAAAAAAAAGTGTGGATTATTTGTGAAATATGGCTCGTCTACGGTTTAGGTATGAAAATGTGGACTTCGTGTTTTTAATTGCAGACCCATACGTCAAAAAAAATAGGGATTAAGATGATTTTAAGACCAATCTTTGCAATTATTTTCTATCGAGCCGATTTCATCCAATTATGTTTCGAGTCCGTCTACGGTCTTGGAAATATGATGAATATTAACTTATATTTTTTTTGATGTGCTAGAACAAATACTTTTTCTTATACAACTGCTCAAATAATATCAATTTCAACAAATTTGGTCTTGTCAGCCTCTTAACCTAACTTAATTATAAAATATAAAAAAAAGCGGCATAAATATGTACTAATACGAATGTAGTGTAGTATAAAAATATGAGTGCATAGAGGTACAACTTACTCATAAACATGTTCCATCGCTCGTATGTCAGCTGATAAGGTTTCGGTGCATACAGGGTGACGGGTAATTCGACCTATTCCTTGAAAGGGGTTATACTAGAGCTAATTTGCAACAATTTATGTCCAGTCAACCAGGGGTCGAAACTCGCTGGTTTCCGAGATATTCGAGTTTTTAGTTTGTATGAAAAAAATTCTCCTTGCAGCCTTAAGCTGGTGATTGTGACAAAAGTACTTCCATTTGGATGGTAAAAAAACATTTTTGTCACAATCAGCACTTTAAGGCTGCGAGGCGATTTTTTTTCAAACAAACTAAAAACTCGAAAAATTTAAAAAAAATCGTGTTTGACCCCTGGTTGACTGGACATAAATTGTTGCAAATTAGCTCTAGTATACTTTCAAGGAATAGGTCAAATTACCAGTCACTCTGTATTTATGAGAGGATTAAATCGATACATATTATTGCACTTGAATGTGTATAGTGACGGATCCAGGATTTTGGTTAGGCTTGACACTTTATTTTTTACCCCTTTACCCTCGGATCCACTAGTGGTCATACAGACTGGCGTTTACTGTGGTCAATATCGCCGCTTTTGTATGTACATTATGATAATAACGCACATTAATTCAAGAGAAGCGTTTACACGGATTGCAAGACCAAAATAAGGCATTATAGTCCTTAACCTCGGCTGTGTCCACAGGACATCAGACGCCAGACACTTAAGAAATAATTAAGTTTCATACGTAAATTACAAAAAAACTCTTGACTATTAATATAGTATTCAGCAAAGAGATATACAGGGTGGAAAGTTAAAACGGGGCAGTAAGGTCAGCTACTAGATCCCTATAGATAGATAGTACTTTAGTTAGACGATCATCAAATTGTATAAGCTATCTCCGTCTCCATACAATTTGATGATCGTCTAACTAACTAAAGGACTACTTGCACTATGGGATTCCCATACTGACTGTATGGAAAAAGTTTTCTTTGATTTCTGGGCGTTCTAGTAGTCAAACCTTAGTCGGTCCCAAAGAGTATTTTGATCCTTAATGGGAATGGGATCGAATAGCATTAAAAAAAGAATTTCGTCAAAAGTGATGATTTTCTCGCTGACTGTACTTTTTTCAAAAATCTGTGAATGCACATTGTCATCACTTAAAAAGTAAGGAATGAAATCCTAATTCCATTTTTGCGTGGCGGCAAGGGATCTAGTAGCTGCCCTTACTGCCCCGTTTTAACTTTCCACCCTGTATATTATGCGTCTAATAAACATAGATGTCTAAATAGCCGCGTAATTAGCAGTTTTACTGTATGGCGTTGTTACAACAGCAGAGATTACAAATATAAATGTTGTAAGAGGCTGTTTCAAAAAGTAAAATTTAGCAGTTTAGGAGTACATAGTACATACCTAGTATGACATTATTTAAGTGTAATTCTGAAAAAAAAACTATTTTTAATTAGTGAAACTGCTAATTTGCTGGTATGACTTTCATTGATATCACATACATCTTTGTTTTTAGCTCAATCATTTTAAAGTCACACTTCATGTCCACAATAGATCAACCATCAAATGATTCTATTCTGCTCATTCCATACCCTAACCAAGTCACTATGCTCACCATAACCATGAGACGCGATCACTTCACTATAGCCGTCTTTGCTGTACTTCTTTTTATAAAAATAAAAATGTGGACAGTGAGTAGGCTCTATACCTACTTTCTTCGCCACAATACCCAGGTATATGTCGTCGAATCTGAAATGTTTTACATACAAGCTTGCTATGTACAAAACTTTCATAGCTTTATTAGATACGACATAAGCACCAGCTGTGACGTACGGCGGCCACATGTTCCAAGGATATTCGTCTATAGAAACCCACCATTTACTAGTTATATATCTATGTGGCGCAGATTTGAAGACGTAGCCCGCGAACAGCAGTCTGTCTCTGTCTGATGTTTGGAAATATAATTGCTCTGTGCTCGTCGGCGTTGGTGGCTGGTCGTAAACGTAATTCATAAGATTGCCAACTGATATATACATGTCGTCATCAGTGAATAAGTAGAAATCGGCAGTGGAGCAATGTTCGTACGCCCAACGGAATGACATCATAGTTTTAATAGTATTGTTATAATAATTATCATGAAAATCTATCTGTATTATGTCTTGATGCTCCTTTATTTCCTGATCTATCATTTTCTGCGTTTGAGATCTCGGTTCGTTTATTCCCAGGAAAAAAAGGATTTTGACAATTCTTCCTGGAAGATCGTTTTCCTGGCCATAAGTCCGCCTTATAGCTTTGCGATGCTTGAAATGATTCATAGCCGATTTGACCAATATAAACAGGTCAAGTTTTTCTACAGTCTTACATTTTGCCGAGTTAGTGAGGAACCTATATGGGTATATGTTAATTGGTGTTACACTGGGCTTATTTCCAGCTAGTATATCAACGACAATAGGTCGGATATCCACGTTGAGTGGATAGTCGAACTCACGGTTAATATCTCTTGAGAACGCATAGTCGCTGACACCACTAAAATAATATAAAAACACGATCACACACACACTTAGCAACGAGAGATTTCTCCTCCTTCTCATTTTAATATTGTCCACAGGTATCTGGAATAGAAAGAACCTCTATTGAATATGGTTATATGTAAAATGGGTATTTTTCATGCTATAAATGAATAACCACAGTAATTTTAGTCCAAGTACTTAACTTGACATGACCCTCTTTACTGCATAACGGGCAAAGAGTGTGAGAATACGTTCAAATGTGTAAACAATATGGCGCTTATGTCGCTTGAATTGAGGCTCAGAATTCTATGCATATATTATAGACATCACTGAACAAACATTTTGTTTGTTCAGTGATGTCAACAACAATTTGAAAACATTTGCAGCTCACTCGATCATTATTTGCACAAGTACCCTTTATTTTTTATTTATTTTTTACTTAAGTAATAGTTTAGTGTCTTGTGCGCTCATAACAATTTTTGTTTTTAATGATGTGTTTATCTCATGTAAGTGAATTGTACAATTCTTTATGAGATTAAATGATCTTAAACCTTAAAAACAGAGATCTTTTTTCAAATATGTAAGCTTATGTCAGTCCTATGACTTAGAGAAATCTAACGACACCTCACATGTTGAAATTCACCCAGCCGTTTGAACGGTAACCCGTGAAATAGATTATTCCTGTCCACATACATACATACTATCGAAAAACATAACCTTCCTTCAGAGGCAGTCTTACCCTGAGAAATTTACGGTTTTTTTGGAAATAATTAAATATCAGGCTAATTATTTGTATACGGCTTTTATATGTTATTTTAAACAACTTTTACTATTGAAATCAATAATTCTATGGACCGGAAGTTAGGAAAAAAAATTAACCCGCAAGCAAAAATACTATCAGTATTTTTATAATGAAAACATGTTTGAGTACACAAATTTGGAGACTAGGAGATATATGCATCAGGAAATAACGGCATTTTAATTAAATATTTACGACCTTGAGCTAATATTGAATTTCATCTGGCCTATAGAAAGGTTTATTCATTAACAAAAATAAGTGAATTATGCGCGTATCCCAAAGAACGTATATAATATAGACGTAGTCAATTATAAAGCTTGTCCCAGAAAAAAATGTCGCTTATAAATTAGTAAAAATTCCATATTAATTATTAAAATTCAACAAAATTTCCAATACAGGTTTATTTGATATTCCTTTCAATATTATTATTTACATATAAAGATCAGTTTAAGATTGGTTCATCCAGAAACTTCTTAATTTTCCCTTGACCCCTGCCATGAAGTTTTGTACATCGTCATCGGTGATTAGTTTGGATGCTTCATTCCACTTCCGTTTGAAGTTTTCGACTGAAGTGTCATCACTTTTAGGTTTTAAAAGCTTCTGTTTCACACGAGCCCAATATTTCTCAATGGGTCGTAGCTCCGGGCAGTTGGGAGGATTGAGGTGTTTTTCAACAAAATCGTGTAGTGATACGTGGCCAAATCAGGCCAGAACAGTACAGGTGAAGTATGCCTCTTAATGAATGGCAACAATCGTTTTTTGAGACACTCATTCAGGTACAAATCACCATTTATGGTTCCATTAGTAAAATATGGTTTACTGCGTTTGCCACATGAACAGATCGCCTGCCACGCGAGAACTTTATTTGCAAGTTTATCCATTTTGATGACTTTATGCTCTTCACTTACTGCTTTTCTGTCGGTCCCAGAATAATAGTGGTGTCCTGGAAGTGATTTGAATTCAAGTTTGCAGTAAGTTTCGTCGTCCATAACAGTACAATAATTTTTCTTCGTCATTTTTGAATAAAGCTTTCTAGATCTGGTTTTAGACTCTATTGACAGTTTTGCATTTTTATTGAGCACTTTAGTTTGTTAAAACGTTTTTAAAGAATTATTTCTCTTGACTCGTTGCACAGTAGATTTCGAGGTTTTAAACTTTTTGCCCAAGTCTCGTACAGAGAGGGTAGGTTTTTTCTGTAAAGCTGTTATAATCTTCTTCTCGATATTCTTGTTTACAAACCCTGGTGTACGTCCACTTCCAGGCCGTCGCCGTATACCACCAGTCTCCCTGAACCGTTTTAAAACCCTTTGAACGGTTTTTGTAGACGTGTTTAGCTCCGTTGCCACTCTTTTCGCAGAGATGCCTCCATATTGAACATATTTGTACAAAAATTTTTCGTGTAACTTTTCTTGCACCGACGACATCGTTGAACATCTAGTACTGACAGCGTTTTTTTTTTATTTTAATTTGTACATGAATGACCATCCTAACGGAGAGTATAGTTTTCAAACCTCTTGAGATTTCATCCTGGTACCACCCCATCTAATAATAAGCGACATTTTTTTCTGGGACAAGCTTTACAGTAAAGAAAGTTTATACAATTTTCACCTGATTTTTACGGAATTTATGAAGATTACTTTTCAGTATTTTTTACCGTATCGGTATTAAATTTAGGTGGATTGTTAATGAATATTTAGTCAAATTACCCAACCTATTTTTTGGTGTAAAAATATGGCTGATATCGATATATTGTTGTGTTTTCTTAGAGCGAAACTGTAAAGTTCTCAGGGTATCTGGTCAAAATGTTCAGTAATAATCTACACAAATCGTCAATAACAAACCTGACCACATCTGCTGTGCATACTACTGTGGTTACATGATAGATAATGCTATGAGCTTGAGCATGGAGGGGTAGGTTTGAATAATAAATGATTTAGTCTAAACCCAACCACGTAGTTTGATTGACATGCGTCAGTGGATCTTTGTGTAAGTAACTGTGCCCCTTAACGTTTACAAAAACATCCAATTATCATCCAGTAACATTATGGAATTGAAATCTCAACTCTCATTTTCATTCAATATTCTGATGTACTACTTTACATCACTAAATCTATATTTCCTCCGCACTTTGACGGCATCATGATCAGACTAGCTGGCACGGTCGAATTTATGTCCGACATAAAATTAAAACATTTGTCTGCGATCTTACTGCGTTTGCGAGCCACGCCTCGGACAGGACATACACATACATACATACATACATACATATAATCACGCCTCTTTCCCAGAGGGGTAGGCAGAGATCACGGATCTCCATTTGCTACGATCCTGACAAACCACTTTCGCTTCACTCACTTTCATAACATTTCTCATACATGCTCGTCGGTTTAGGGTACTTTTGACCTGGCCTTTCTGTAAGATTTCTCCAATTTGATCGGAGAAAGTTCGCCTAGGTCTTCCCCTTCCAACTTGCCCTTCCACTCTTTTTATATACACTCTCTTCCACTCTCACACATACACATGTTTAACTTATAACTCTTGTTTGCATTGGGAGTTAAAAGCGATACAATATTACAGCACTATTTAAGCTAATTCTTGATTACTAGATCAGCTGGGTTAGCAAGGTTAGTAAAGCACTGACTCAGAATAGAGTGTTAGTAACATGATAACCAATTGTTATTTGAATACACTCATTATATTCTGGTTTCACAATCGCCTATGAAAACAATGGCGGAGATGTTTTAGTATTGAGTTTGTGCTCAAGACAATGGTATGGGTATATTATATGTGTATGAAATATCTTATTGATTGTTATAAAACAAACCTAACCTAATGGGTTCTACACAATGACCTTTTAGCCGTACCTAAAAAGTTCACGGTTTCTGAGTAATAGAAATTCGAAGATGTGAAAATCCGGCGAAACAATGTATTCGGTGAAACGTTTGTCGGTCATTCTGGCACTCTTTGAGGGAGGTCTATTTCTAGCAGTAGACGTCTTTCGGCTGATATTATACCACGTCGGTGGCAAACAAGCTTACGGCCCCCCACCGGATGGTAAGTGGTTACCGTAGCCTATGGACGCTTGCAACATGCGCGTTGCCGACCCTTTAAGAATTTAAACACTCCTTTTTTGAAGAACCCCTTACTGTAGCCCTCGGGATAACCTCGGCAGAGCTCATTGCAGAACCGGAGCGTCCGAGGGAGGAAATTTCTCTGAACAAGTGTCCATAGGCTACGGCAGTGTTTTTCAACCTTTTTCATGACGCGACCCCCTAGAGTAAGAACCCAAGCAGCCGCGACCCCCCTGGGGGTCGCGACCCACAGGTTGAAAAACACTGGGCTACGGTAACTGCTTAACATCAGGCAGGCCGTAAGCTTGTTTGCCACCGTCGTTGTATTAAAAAAAAAACCGTGCTGTACGCGACCATTTAGGTTCCAGGGTATGAGGATGAATGCCCCGCCGACGGCGAGCGGTGGGGTGGGTGCGGTTTCGGCTGATATGGTGATGATGATGATGATGGTTAATATGTAGGTGCAAATTGTAAACACATCTTTCATGCTGACCATACGGTCGCGGATGCTTGAATTTTGGTTAGTTACAACATTTAGAGATATCATATTTGTAAAATAGAAAATATAATAAAGAACAGCGCAGAGTGGGGGGTCGCGAAATATTTTCTTACTCTAGGGGGGTCGCGCCATGAAAAAGGTTAAAAAACACTGGATTATAACATACCAAATTACAAAGAAGTATCCACAGTAGAGCTGATAGAAACTGGCGGTAAGTAGTGACTGCGGATCTGATTGTGCAGTCGAGAGACTTCGGCGTCCAGGCTCTCCGTCTCGCGGACTAGTTGCGTGAACTGCACTATACCTGCAAATGGCAATAACATAAGATAAGCTTTTATATCCTTAAGGGGACTGTTCGTGGTCTTCTCTCCCTCTCACTGAGCATAAGTGTGAGCGAGATGGAAGTGCGTGTTTGGAAGCGCGGATATCATGTTTTTTAATTTTTGTGCGTTTTAATAAATAAAAAAGTAATAGCTGATATCCCTCAAACATGACATTGCCGATTTTTAGAACCAATTTTAATATGTTTAGCTGTTGTGCATAATTTGTTACGATTTTTTAAAGTGTATTTTAGACCTATGTTTGTGATTTTTTTCTATCAAGCGAAAGTCAAAAACTCAGGATTCGAATAGCTGATTTTCCTCGAAAAAGGCCTCAAGATTGCTAATTAAATTTAGGGCAGCCGTATTATAATCCAAAGAAGAGCTACGATTTTTTAAAAATCAGTTTTTGGAGCTCACGTCGCCTTAACCCTTTATCTACGGGTGTCAATGTCGACAGAAGCCAACATCGCTGTAATACGGGTTGCACCTCTAGTTGATAGACAATGGTAAAGTTGAAATGTTTTTTAACAAAAAATTAGACAATTCGTTATTCTTAGTCTGAACAGTGATCATTTATCGAATCTAAATATAGCAGTGAATGTGCAGCACGGCCTTATTAGAAAACTTAGAAAGAGAGGTATACTTAGTGCGAGAAAAATCGAGAAAGCTCGCAATTTTCGCAAGCTCGCGTCTTGTGAATTTTCAAGTCAAAAGCTGTAAAAGTTTCCGAAATACAGGTAAGTGAATATACCAGGCTGTCGACTCTCGTCAGAACATGCCGTAATTGAATTGCTACAGGTTTGTGAGGTTTGTCACACATTTTTTATAGCAAACACCTCCACAACATCCTTTACATTGAATTGTTTCTTCCTTTTTCACGGATACGTAAAGTTTGCATTTTTTACACTGCACCATCTTTATATGTTCACTTTATACCGTAACTCAAGTAGTAGAATAACACTAGTGCATCCACACGTCCGCACGCGAGCGCATCTGCAGGGAACTAACTTAGTACAGTCGCCATCACATACATTGGTACACTATAGTTGTTCAAAAATATTGGCACATGCACCCTAATGCCTTGAAAATAGAGGTGTGTTCCAATGTTTGTGACATGCTTGTTTGCTCCCATTTATGTGATGGCGATGATACTATAATATACTTCATTTGATATGAACTATGATCCACTGATAAAGGCTAATATTATCTTAACCTTTCGATACCCCATGGAACTGCAGACATACATACATCTGTATTGGCAAAAGGGTAGGTAGAGCACATGAAATTGAAATTTCTGTGTAACTTTTAGCAATTTTAGGTATATTTTTGTTGTCTAGTACCCATAACACAAGCCGTATTGAGCTAAGAATTTGTTTAACATTGTGCCCTAATATTTATTTATTTTTTATACTGTAATGTATACAAAATAAATTAATATTATGGTGATATGTTGGTACCCTATAGCTACAACATACTAAAACCTCTTCCATAGTCAACTCTGATGACACCCAGGAAAAAGGGCTATTCTAACCTGTATGCTGGTAATCCCTGCAAAAGCCTGTTAGTACAGTAAATGTCTATAAATATAGACACATTACTAAAGTAATGTATAGTGAATAACACAGAAAGTTTCAATTTAAAGGGAATAATTTAAAAAATCCCTAACGGCTAAGGCGTTCGAAGAGGTAACTGGTTGAAAGATTTGACTACCGAATAAGATTCTTCCGATAGCTCAGGTGGCTACGTTAAATGCCTCCTATGCCTGAATATTGCAGGTTCCAATCCTGCTGGTGCAATCATCATCATCCTACAATACAAAATACATAGAATACATTCAAAAAATTCCAGTACTCCCTGACAAACACGCCCCCTCTATCCCAGCTTTCATTATTCCCAGAGTAGTTTATAAAAACAAACTGAAGTATATTCACATTTAGGGTCTAGAGCACATGGGCTAGCTGAAGACGGGTGACAGACTGACTTTCCAATCTACCTTCCATATACTTGAATGACATGTGCCACAAAACTACCCACTTTGTTGGTGCCGGTTAATGTATGGCCCAATAATTGGCGTCCACTATATCTATGTCTCTTTTTAACTCATGCTAAAAGAGAGAGAGAAAGATAGAATGACGCGTATTATCGGGCCGTACATTAACCGGCACCGATGTTCATACACAACACAAACAATGAACTATAATAGTTTAGCAACAAAGATCATACACTAACCTTCTCGAGTACCACTAAATCCATGGCGTTTGATAGTCTCCATCTCAATCTGCACAACCATGGGGAAGACAATTTGCATCATTTTCAGCATCTCATTGCCCGCCGCTTCTTTGGCTTCGTCAAGTTTGCACGAGTAGTCGGGCGAGTCGAGGGCTTCTATGACTTCAGACAGGATCTGCCGGATCTGGTCAACTGACACATTTTGCGACGATGCCATTGTAAGATTTCATCTAGCGAATGGAATTATAGAACTTGGGCTTTGGCTGGTAAATACGAGAATAATTCCAACAACACCTGCAAGAACACACAGTTGTAATTTATATTACAATAAATAATTCAGCGTAACTTACTTACTTCCGTGCGCCCGAATGCCGCGAATCGTCCGAATCGAGTGCAATACAATCATATCATACCTTATTTATGAATCATACAGTCATGATCATGAAAATTGAATACCATAAAACATTCAGCAATTATTGACCAAAATTTTACAGTGACAGTGACAAGAGGATTTATATATATTTTTTAAAAATTTTGTCAACTACTCGTAGAGTAGATGAGAGAATTACATTTATGCCGTCGTTAAAAACCAAGGCTTAAATGGTATCACTTGGTAGCGCTCAGATTCGCTTTGAATCGTACACAAACAGCCAGAAGCGTACGAGAGCCTTACCTGACAAACTTGTCAAACGTACGCAATTTTGATTACTGCCCCACCCCTATTGTTTATTTATTTGTAACCTATAATTGAATATTTAATTTAGGTAGTGTACATAAAAGGCCCCTGAGGCTGCCACTTCACTTATACTTAACTAGTGTACATAAACATGAAAATTTCTGATTAAAATTCAGTCGTAAATCATATATCCGTACTACCTACGTCAGATCAGAAGGTGAAAACAAAATCTATGAATTAAATGTATTAGGTATTCTATTATTATGATTGAACCTATTATACCCCGATAAGATAACTTATCTCAGTAATTTATGTTTTATAGGGTTTATCCATGAATGCTATTTAGTATCAAGTCACTTATTGTTGCGGTATCGCTCATAACAAAGGAACAAAAAAGCCTTGGTTTTTACTAATATTTAGTGTTTTGCATCTAATGTAAGTAAAAGGATAATCTTGATAAAATATTTATAATGCATTACATGCCTCCCATTGAATGAATGCTAATATAGATATACAACTTTTAATTCTAACAAGTCACTACTTTTCCCTCTCATGTCTGCAAAATCTAGAGCCTAGGTACACTGATTCTTGAAGATAGATGTGATTACAGACTGATATTACTAATTCTTGAGGACCAAAATAATCAGTTTCATACTCTCATAATGTAGTCTTGGGCATTTTCATATTTAAGATTTATATCAATTAAATATGTCAATGTCTAATAACCATAACACAGGCCTTATTGGGCTTACTAAGTTTTGTATATTGATACGTGTGTTAGTTTATAAGGTATTTGTAAATATGGGCCTTGTTGCCTGAGACAAATTATTAAATATGGAGCTAGTTAGATTTGCATAAGATAGATCCTAAATATCTTTTGTATAGAGATTGGCAGCTAAGCAAACTAGCTGGGGATGTAACTGGGAAAATATCCGGTGCAAGGATCGTTAAACAAGAGCACTGCATTGCAAATATTACTCTGTGTGTAGTATGTGCAGGCACATGGGGTGCACATAGTGTTCTACTAGTTAACAAGATCTTACATTCGAGATGTACAGTCGCCATCACATACACCGGAGCAAACAAGCGCGTCACAAACATCGGAACACACCTCTATTTTTAAGGCATTAGGGTGCATGTGCTGATATTGTTGAACACCTATAGTGTACCTATGTATGTGATGGCGACTGTACCTAGATTGAAATAATAAGTATTTGAGATATGTTTTTGTCAACAAAACACATCAACAATGAATCTGACATTCACAGTGAACATGGAGGATGAGATTGAGGAGATGGAGTCTCGGCCTCCGAGTGCCCGCAGGAACTTCTCTCTGAGGAGCAATGCGGCAAGACAGGTCGCCATCAACTTCATGCCTTCCAGGCACCTGCCGGGCAGTGAGTATTGATATTTCTTCTTCTTCTTGGTCATATCCTCATGTCTGAGGGATGTGATGTCTTTGGGTGGCGCTTTCCACCTCTGCTCGCCAGGCCGTTCTATCTTGAGCCTTTTGTATGGTGGCCTGTAGTGTGGACCCGGTACGAGTAATTTCTTGGACTACATCTGTCCACCTCCTGGACGCACAACCTCTGCTCCTCCTTCCTTCAGGGTCAATTACCTTTTTCTTCTTGTTATTCTGTCCCGGTAAGCCAAGAGAACAGTAACAAACTTACTTAGCAAAAATACTATAAACTGGACTCCTATCATGCTAAGGAGATGCCCCACCATAGAATGGGTTTACCAATATAACAAAAACACGTGTTTAGTGGATGTAAACCCCATAAAATAATAGTTTTAAAGAGTGACCCAGGAGACGTAACCATGGCAATGAGCAACAACAAATAGTTGATTGACCCTTCAACACAACCAGTAATTAAACGCTTTTCTAGCGTATCCGCGCCGCGTCTGATAGTGTGTCCGCAGAATCTGAGATATTGAGATTTAACATGATCATAGCTTCAAACATGTATGTAAGCTGTAGCTCATGGGCATTTAGAATGACATTTGGTTCTATATCGAAGCAAGAGGTCCTGGGTTCGAATCCCGGTAAGGGCATTTGTGTGATGAGCACGAATATTTGTTCCTGAGTCATGGATGGGCCCTCACAAAAAGAAACACCCAGAGGCTGAAAGTATGCCAACAAAACATGGAGCGCAGCATGCTTAACATAAAAACGAAGGACATGGTGTCCCTAACAAAAATTAGAAAGAAAACCAAAGTGGCGGATATAACACGGTGTATCAAAAAGTTGAAATGGAAGTGGACAGGACTCATGATGAGGGAAAAAATGGAAAAGTGGACAAAGGACATCACAGAATGGTATCCAAGACTGGGAAAAAGAAAACAAGGAAAACCTATAATGAGATGGGAGGATGATATTAAAAAGAAAGCAGGAACAATATGGAGAAGGGAGGCTAAAGACAGAACAAAATGGAAAGCTTGGGAAGAGGCCTATGTCCAAGAGGCAAGCTGAAGTTAAGAAAATAAAACAAATATATATAGAAAAATGAAATATTTATTTAAGAAAATAAATTAGTTTAAGTTGTTTAATAAGCATGCATGTAGTAAATGAAATGTAACAAAATAACTCAGCAAATAAAGGCTATCTTATCTTATCTTGTCATGGATGTTTTCTATGTATTTTAGTATCTATTCATCTCTCGTTTGCCCCTATTCGTTCTTATGCCAAAATAAATAATATAATAACGCCTTCAGGATGCTGATGGGGCTACCTCGATTCTGCAGTGCGATAGGGGCTCGAGTAGACTGTTTCTATAGCACGATGCGTGAACTCTGTGCATCCCTGACGCGCATAGTTCGTGATAGTGCCAACAGCATTCTGAGCATGGCGGCAAATAGGCTGGACTGTCCGTACTTGAACCATTGCTGTCAGCTTCAAGTGCAGAGTAAGTCTAAATAGCACTATGGACCCATACTTAGTTAAGAAAACCTTGTAACTAACACTAATATAAGTTCAAATTGTCTACTAACACAATGATCCGAGTTGGTCGAAAAACAATCATTATATTATAAATAATTTCACCGGAACCTGCATGAACCAAATTTAATTCTAAATGCTCACTAGCTCTACATTTCACAGCAATTATTATTAGTTTAGACAAGGTATTAAAACTTGTTGATATACATATCATGACAACAACATTAAGTCAATTTATTTAACTTTTATATCACTCTTTTAACGGCCCAACCCATTATCAGAGTATTACTAGCAGTTCTAAATTGAATCACCACTTAACAGCACCACTGATTATCCTAATTACGTTACAATTAGTGTGATTCAGACAGTATAGTACTGGCCTCCCATAGAATAACACTTGGCACTGTTATTCCTAGGTTTGAGATAAAGGTGTTTATTTGAACTGTTTAACTTAGTGTGGTTTACGTTTACTCAGTGTTTTTGTGTTTGTGCCTATAAAACAATTATACCTTTATTCATAATCGCCCATCAAACCCAGTTTTACTAAAGTGCCGTTAAAATTGGTTTCATTTATCTGTTACTACGACATTTGTATTTGTAAGAATAAGATAAACCCGTTTAAGTTAACAAAGTCATGTTTAGTTTTATGAAGAAAGGGGTTTAGTTTTATTATTGTTTTCCTGCCAATTAATAATGATGCTTGTGTCTATGTACAGGGTGGGCCAAAAATTCGGCCCTCCTGTTGTCTACCTTTGTTTATACAGGTTGTCCCAGAGATCGTCAAGTTGGATTTTTTAAAAATTTTCTATCTAAATTTAAATTTTTAAAGTGACCATAATTTTAAAAGAACACGAGTTGTTTTTTTTTGTATTTTTCTGATAACTGTTATGACTTGGTCTATCATACGTTTTCGGCTTGACGTCGATCTCTGGGACATCCATAAGTTACGAGAAACAAGTACATATACGGTTTTTCGAACTTATTTTTGGGGAAGAGGACTGAAAATCGTATACATATTTTTAGACTTACCTATGGTATTGTATAATTCGTCGGGTGACAAGCAAAAGTCACTACCAAAACTGTCACTGCTCTTCAAAACCTCGTATCTCAGTACGTAGTCGATATTGAGATACGACCATTGATTTAAGTAGGTATTTGTTACTTAGTGAGTTTTGCTTGTCACCCGACGATATTATGGATGAGATTATTTCGTCGGGTGACAAGCAAAAGTCACTACCAAAACTGTCACTGATCTTCAAAACCTCGTATCTCGGTACGTAATCGATATCGAGATACGAATTTTGATTTAAGTAGGTATTTGTTACTTAGTGAGTTTTGCTCGTCGCCCGACGATTTAACGTGGTCGATTTTTTTATAAAACTGCTATTGGAATTGGAATCTTTTACTTTGGACGGTAGAGTTGCTTTTTGATTGGATTACTTTAAAGCAAATCACCCAACTCAAATAGTTTCAAGTACATAATGGACTAAGGTGCAAAATTGAAACCATAACTTTACCTTATATCTTCGACTTGAATAGTAAGTCCGTAACTGTAACAGTAAATCCTGACAAAACAAGGCAAGTAAAAAACGACCTCATATTTAGAGCAGGAAGGTTGTTTTTTGCTTGCGTTCGTTTGACACAATTTTCTCTTATAGTTTCGGATAGAGTAGGTACTTACACTACTTACTACAAAAGTCAGGGTTTCCCAAATCAAGTGTATTTTTGTGAATCATGTCGCAACGTGTGACTTTGTGATCAGTTTGAGACAGGATATAATAGTGAGAAATAATGGAAGAATCTGTGACAAGTGTGACTTCTGCGAGTGACATAGAACTCCAAGAACTGATTAGAGGTAGGTATTATCAATAATCCTGAGTTGTTTAGATTTGTCCATTTACTTACCCTTTGCCCTATTTATATGCGACTATAATGTACGACTAATAATCCTCTATATCTCTGTCTCTTTTTAACTCATCCATAAAGAGAGAGACAAAGATACGTGGACGCAGATCGTTCATTATAAGGAACCTATTTATGGTAGGTTTTAGGTCCGACAGTAAATATAAAATGTTTATAGTTTAACCCCCAACGGAAACGAAGGGTGTTATAAGTTTAACATGTAACGTTTATCTGTGTGTCTGTCTGTGGCATCGTAGCTCCCAAAGTGATGAACCGATTTGAGTAAGGTTTTTTTAAATCGAATGTCTTGTCTGATGAGATGGTTTTTAGCTATGCTTTTATACACCGTGTTTTTTTTGAGTTCCGTTAACTTTAAGGGAAGAATCCTCAGGTTAAATGGAACTAATTTCTCTAAGAAACTTAGTGTCTTAACTCTTACTATTTTTCAGATATTCAATAAATCAATTTAATGACCGAATCAGTGTGAAGGGTCCTTTATTTTATTTACGTTTTAATTTTTGTTAAACGAAAAAGGGAATTATTGGGATTTGAACCTGGGACCCCTCGCTCCATAAACAAACTATTTACCACTGAGCCATGTGTTGAAAAGTGCTGTCGTAGGTGAAAATTAACTTTGTGTTAATTGAGATTAAGTGTTAGAGCCCTCCCACACTGTAATATTAATTTCGTTTGTATGAAAAATGAAAAAAAAAAAATTTTTCGAATTTAACAAAAAGCAACATACCAGGTAGCTTCTGTTAATGAACCGAACATCGTGTCGAAATTAACGGAAATCAAAAAATACACGGTGTATAGGGGGTGTAAACATTTTTTTTGTCTATTTTTTGTATTGTCTTGTCTTGCAAGGTTTAATATATAAAGTTTTGAACCGCCGTTTCAATGATGTTTCTGTAATATACTGTTGTTTTTTTAACCCCCGACGGAAAAAGAGGGGTGTTATAAGTTTGACGTGTCTGTGTGTCTGTCTGTGGCATCGTAGCTCCTAAACGAATGGACCGATTTGAATGCGGTTTTTTTTGGTTGTAGAGATATTGAACTTGAAATGAATATGTCGGGGGTATTTCAACTTTTCTAAGTGGTATATAGTTATTTAATTCGCTTCTTATTGAAATAGCTTAATAGAATAAGCAGACAGGTGAAAGAAATGTCCAATTAGTTCCATAAATTATTGAGCTCCGATGTATACTTGGGTATTAACGCAAAGATACATACAGTCAGATAATTAAGAACATGATTTCTCCCCATACAGTTGCATACAAATATGACTTTTCAAATTTGATGATAATATATAATGTGTTTGATTATGTTTGTTTCTGATTATACGGATGTAACCGTGTTTAAACAGTATTTAATATAGTGCAAAAGAGCTTCTGTAAAATTCAGACTTTCAAAATAAAACACAAAAGTCAAGTCAAGCATCGGCACCCCTCTTCTTTGGCCTCGCCTTATCCCGTTACGCGGGGTCGGCTTTCCCAATCATGCGGCGCCACTTTTTTCGGTCCTGTGCGTCCTCTGTAGTAAGGCCCACCTCCTTCATGTCTCTCTGGACATTTGTCATCCAGGTGGCTGGAGGTCTTCCTCTTCCCCTCTTTTTTGTAGCCATGGATAGGCACTTTTTCACGACATGATCATCCGTTCGTCGCAACACATGACCGTACCACCTCATCCTGGACTCTTTTATCTTGTCAGCTATTTTAGCAATCGGCACCCCTGTCGGAAGTTATTCTCAACGCAACGCATAATGACACACTACTCACAACATCTGTTTGAGCTTCTGTTATTTGTAAAAAAAAAACATCTCCCAGTTTGAGCGTGTGAATGTACCAGGCAAACAGCTTCGTTCAACTGGACGCCTAATGACAGTTCCTCGTCGCATGGCGCTTTCAGAGAAAAATCCCCGGGTTATAGGGCCTACTTATTTCGAGCACCTACCCGCCGATATAAGAAACGAACCTTGTGACGAAACACTTAGGCGTAGACTGAGAGATCTTTTGTTGGATAACCCTCTGTACTCTGTTCATGAGTTCATGGAAATGGTTTTTAAGAGTTTATTTCATTTATTGACAGCTATAATTTGATATGATTTCTTGTGTAACATTTATATTCTATATTCAACTTTTAAATCGTACCTAATGCATAAATTGACATTGTTTATTTCTGTTTAATAGTATGTGTCTATTAGTTGTTAAATGACAATCCGTAATTGGAGCTACAATTTCCACTTTGTGTATTTACATTTTGAATATTTTTAAATTTTATTTCTGATTATTGACGATCGTAATAAGGATTCTTATAATTTTTGTAATTTTTATCTCGAAATAAATAAATCTAAAATCTAAATCTAAATCAAACATATTTTAAATCATCATTAAATTTGAAAAGTCATATTTGTAAGCAACTGTATGGGGAAAAAATCATGTTCTTAATTATCTGGCCATGACTGTGCATACTCGTACAGTCAAACTGAGAACCGCCACCCTTTTTCGCAAGTCGGTTAAAATATTCATCTAACACTGTAGAGATCAATGAGCACGTGTCAGCATTTTCCTGTTACTTTACTACTACCTACTGCGTCATGATACCTAATATTTACCTATATTATTATTTTAATATAGCAGTGTAGGCTACCACGAACTTGTGGCAGCCGTAAAGAGTCTTATGTAACGGACTTAATGTCTATTAAAGCTTGCACCAAGTGCATACATTACATACATTAAATGTGGCTTAACTAAGCATATATTTTTGATTTCTTTAGTTAGCGGAAATGTGTTCATTGGTTTAGTTGACTTTTGTTTTATGATGGCTGCTTTTCAAATGTGTACGTATTGTTTATCCTATATATTATAAATGTGAAAGTTTGGATGTCTGGATGTTTGTTCTGAACCGATTTGTATGAAATTTTGCAAGAAGATATTTTATAGCCTGGATTCAAATATATGATAGTTTTTATCCCCGGTTTACGCAGACGAAGTCGCGGGTGGAAAATAGTACTTATCTATAATATATATAAGTGAAATGAAGTTAGTATTAGGTAACCAACTGTGTAACTAATACATCTTTAGCGTTTGAACCGCTCGGTTCTAACGTCATTTGTCAGCTCAAGATTATTTCAGCAGAGGTATAACTCAGCAGCGCTACTTCGAATCTCGAACTTCGTATATCTCCGTCTCTGTCGCTCGAGTACCATAAACCATAAGTGCGATAGAGATGGAGACATACGAAGTTCGAGATTCGAAGTTCGTGGTTATAGCTCAGTACCGGTATTGACTTACGTCTTCATAAAAAGTGGACTCTTATATTCGTCTCTTTTAATAGTTTTTGCTGACGACGACAATGACGAGAAAAAACGCCTTAAGGGGACGTAGGTTCGTGGTCTTCTCTCCCTCTCACTGAGCATAAGCGTGAGCGAGATGGAATTGCGTGTTTGGAAGCGCGGATATCATGTTTTTTAATTTTATTTCTTTGTGCGTTTTAATAAATAAAAAAGTAATAGCTGATTTCCCTCAAAGATGACATTGCCGATTTTAAGAACCAATAGTAATATGTTTAGCTGTTGTGCATAATTTATTAGAATTTTTTTAAGTGTATTTTAGACCTATGTTCGTGATTTTTTTCTATCGAGCGAAAGTCAAAAACTCAGGATTCGAATAGCTGATTTCCCTCGAAAAAGGCCTCAAGATTGCTAATTAAATTTAAACAAGAGCTACAATTTTTTAAAAATCCGTTTTTGGAGCTCACGTTGCCTTAAAAACGCTGAATTCGCCCATTTAGAGTTCACTACTGTGTAGGTAGGTTCTAAAGATATCTCGTGACAAAAAACGCCAATAAATATACAAAAATAAAAGTTATAATATGAGTATTAAGTAGAAGAATAAAGAATCTATACTATAGTACTAATATTATAAAATCATCATCATCATATCAGCCGAAAGACGTCCACTTCTGGACATAGGCCTCCCCCAAAGAGTGCCAAAATGACCGGGTCTGCGCCACCCGCATCCAGCGGACTCCCGCGACCTTTACCAGGTCATCAGTCCACCTTGTGGGGTGTATTATAAAATATAACACTTTAAACTCTCGCGCTTTGTACAGTCACCGGCATCAATATATGATGAATCAAAGGCCGCAAAAATATGTGACACACTCTTACGTCTCTATGAATAGAGTTGTCATCAGATATTTTTGCGGGCTTTGTTCCATCATACATTTATGCTGGTGACTGTACACATATTATATACAGTTATCTGCGACCATGACCGGTGCGAACCGTGTAGAAACGTCAGAAATAAAGGTTAATAAATAGCGTGTTACACCCGGAAAAAACAGTATTTAATATTCTAAAGACAAAGTCTGTGTGTAGCTTTGTATGCTTTTATGTATGTATGTATGTAAATTCTTTAACGTACAGTCAGCATCAGTTAGTAGCAGCCAAGGTAGCCAAATATATCGCAACACGTCTTTATTACTATAGGAGTAAGGATGTGTTATTATTAGGCTACCCTGGCTTCGTGGTGACATGTTCGCGATCCCATGGCGCTCCCATTAACGGCAGGGACGGAAACGCCGGAGTGGTATTAGTGGGTAGACTCCCTCCCCCTTCTCTTTAAATAGAGATGGCTGGAGGGTGTGAGTCCCACATACCCCCCATTATAGCTTCCCGGCTGGGGGGATGCGTAAGTGCATTTCCACTCCGTCAAAAAAAAAAAAAAAAAAAAAAAGGCTACCCTGGCTGCTACTAACTATATGACGCTGACTATACATGGAACAGAACACAACAACATCAACAGTACAATTATTACAAGAACACTAAGTACGTGCGTGCGGGCTTTTACGTAGGGGATAATCGCCACCTGTGTATACAGGGTGTCCCAGAAATCGACGTCAAGCCGAAAACGGATGATAGACCAAGTCATAACAGTTAACAGAAAAATACAAAAAAAAATATTCTTTTAAAATTATATTCACTTTAAAAATTTAGAATTTACGACGATAGACCAATAAGGAACATTACTGCAATGTTCTGCCGCCAGAGGCATCACTACCACTAATAGTAAACCAGTATAGAAATATAGGGATTCACTCACACATGCAAAATTGATTGTCAAATGAGTGACAAGGATGCTTGCATAGACAATACCGCAAGTGCGAACGAGATACAATGTCAACGCTGCTAGTGTCGCCACCTACGAAGAGTTTTGCGTAATGTTCCCTATTAATTAATAATTAAATAAAAATCCGAGTTGGATTTTTTTTTGTATTTTTTTGATAACTGTTATGACTTGGTCTATCATCCGTTTACGGCTTGACGTCGATTTCTGGGACACCCTCTAGATTGGACCTTCTGGATCGACACAGGCGATATTTTATCCCGCGGATTTTCCTGCTTTCTTTGCAATACGCGGGCGGAGATAATAAATGGTTGTGTAATGTTTTCCTTTATTTCCAGACACGATACGCATAAAGCGAAACGCGTCGCACAATGCGTTGCTCGAAGAGACAGCTGACGCGCCCGACTCGGCGGACAGAGAGGTTGACGTCATCGTGCGCGAGATGGAACAGCACTCGCGGCTCATGGAGGACAACCCTGAGGCCGAGGAGCTTCGCAGGTGACGACAGCACTATTTCTATAATGTCCCACTGCTGGGCAAAGGCCTCCCTCTCGATTTCCACTCGTCCCGGTTCTGAGAAATCTCTGGCCAATGGGGAACATGCATGGGACTTCAATTTCGAATAAATTGCACTCAATTGATGCGGATATACGTAGAAATATCATACAGAAGAAAAAAAAATAACCGGCCAAGTGCGAGTTGGACTCGCGCACGAAGGGTTCCGTACCATTATCTATAAAAACGGCAAAAAAGTCACGTTTGTTGTATGGGGGCCCCACTTAAAAAATATTTTATTTTGTTTTTAGTATTTGTTGTTATAGCGGCAACAGAAATACATAGTCTGTGAAAATTTCAACTCTCTAGCTATCACGGTTTTTGAGATACAGCCTGGTGACACACAGACAGACGGACAGACGGACGGACAGCGAAGTCTTAGTAATAGGGTCCCATTGTACTCTGTGAGTACGGAACCCTAAAAAACGACTGTATTAGTTTTATCTCACGTTAAAATGACGATAAAATTTTTTTTTTCGTTTAAATTACATAACAGTTACCACATAATATTGAATTAGAAATGATATTTTGTATTACATGTATAGACTTAAACGCAAATGTTGTGGAGATAATTGCAAATTAATGACTTAGGTACTCCATAGTAAACGCGCCGAGTATATATTATGTTGTGACGTCATAGCATAAGCCAGTTTAATATAGAGGCGTTTCGGGGGGGTGCCGGCGCGTGCAGATTTCAAATGCATATAACATCAGAAAAATAAATCATAAGAAAGTTTTAGTGCTACAGTTGTTTTAATGCTGGATTATAATTTTGATTTTCGTAATAAAATAAAAAGATGCAAGTTCCCTATTGTTGCGAAATGCGTCTAGTTCGTCCGGCCATCTCCGTCTCGGCCTGCCACGTCAGCAGTCAGCACTATTGCCGTTTAATCATTGGAATCATCACCCATATAGTACATCTGTATGTATGTCAACTTAAAGCCGCGTATCCATTGGAGCAGCCTCAGGCCGAGCAGCCTCAACTTGAGGCAAACAGCCTCAAGTCGAGGCTGATGCTCAGCCTGAGGCGTAGGCCCGAGGCACGTTGCGGATCAAGCTGAGAGCCTCATCGCGATCCGCGACATCCGTGAGCTAGTTTAAAGCAAACACGCGATGGCACCGGACGCGCGTAGAGTTGCTGGTGATTTAATTGTCATTAGCATCATTAAAAAAAGAGAAAGCTACAAAAAAGCTGATGAAACAAATTGCTGTTTCGTTGTGCATTGCGACCCGAGGCAACACGCCCGTCTCCATCAAATGCACGGCTCAGACTGGACCCCCCTTTGAGCACGGCATAAAAACCGACAAAATATGGCTCGTCTCGCGGCGCAACTCAGGTTGAGGCAGCGTCTTCACTTGCGTGGCCTCGAAGTGAGGCAGCCGCTCGGCCTGAGGCTGCCGCTAGTGGATACGCGGCTTTAGACCAGCTTGATAGGACTGGCTTCCCACGAGGCATCATCACTATTGCTATGCATAAAGCCTCTCTGCCTCTCACAGACTAGCACGGCCTGCTGATAGTGTTGTGGATAACGCTCATTTTGAGGCTTAAAGACTCGAACCCTAAAGACTCCCGAGGCTTAAAGACTCAAGTGACGAAAAGTCAATATTTTGCATTCATATGCGTAAAATAGACCAACACGGTTCTTAAACAGCATCGAGTATTTAAGCCTCGGGAGTCTTTAAGGCTCGAGTCTATAAGCCTCGAAATGAGCGTTATCCACAACACTACCTGCTGATAATCAAGACCGCGTGTGTCTGAATCATTGATAGGTAGGATTATCATAGTATACAACTGGACTCCATCGCGTTTTCCTAGAAGTAATCAACCACCAATCCGTTAACACGGCAAGGTGCTCTGCTACCAAATATTAAAGGAATTGTATATTCTCAGGGAAGCCTTACGCGATCTGCCTCAAGGGCTGACGATGAAGCGGCACGTCAGAGCCAAGCTGTCAGCCTCCGTCAGCCTGCGCTCCAAGACCAAGCCGATCTCGTGCTTCAAGCGGCTCAAGTATCGGATGAGCTTCCTGTGGAAACGGGTGAGATATTATCTAGTAGCATTTAAAATGTTTGTTGACAGTTTGGCCTATGCTTATGTCAAACGTAGGTATTGGTGGGGTTGGCCGGTGAAAGCTAATTGTAGATGGCGTTCTGCGGACATTACGTAACTAAACGCACGCTGCAATTTAAGTATGTCAAGGACCACTGGACCATTAAAACTAGAAATCCTTACTATAGTAGTTTATGTGACTGTACATAATGAAGGGCATTAAACACGAGTGTGGGTTTATGAAACGAGCCGAAGGCGAGTTCATAATAACATCACACCAGTGTCTTAATGCCTAATTATCAGTGATCGGATCTAGGATGCAATTTGGGGTGAACGACCCCAAACGTTATGCTTATCGTGGATGTGTCTCGGATTTCCCGGGATTTTGGCTATTGTAAATTAAAAAATACGCCACTTAATATTTGCACACTTAAAGAACACTAAAATCGTCTAATAATGGGAATTTATAACTGAAATTATTATTATTTGTCGATATGTTGAGAATGTGATAACGATAAGCAGGGCTCGATTTGAATGACAATGTCAGTCAAGACATTATATACTGCTCATTTCAAGTGGCCATTTAATTTAATAAAAGAGATTGATAAGTGGTAATTGTTTACGAAAAGCCCATTTGAAGGCATCCTATGTGCGGTGCAGTGCAACGTCATCGGCTCTAAAAGTTTGAGCCCTGGTGATAAGATTAACAAAATAGTGATACTAATAACTAATAACAATTATTACTTTTACTTGTATACCCTGGTTAACATATAAGAATAATAAAAATACATAAAAGATAAGACATACAAGTTACGTTCAGTTCTGCTTTGCAGTAGGTACTGTAACCATTTTTGTTAATTTTATACTGTAAACTACTTAAAATTAAAGGTAGGGAACAAAAAAAGTCGCGGGATTGTAAGACATATCCATCTTAATATTACGGACTTAAACCCCGGGAAATTGCATCCTAGATCCGATCACTGCTAATTAACAACATTTCATTTTTTCATAGCGGCTCAAACTAAAAACCATTTAGAGATTTGGGATAGCTTGGTAATAAAAAAAAATTACAGATTTTTATCTTCGCTAGTTCTTGAGAAAAGTGGAAATTACTTTGCAAAAGCCATTTAAAGGCTGAACGCGGACATTCCATGGCTTTGTTTAATGTGCCCTGTAATAAACAACTATTGGTGTAGTGGTTATATTCTCTTTGGGTGTGACATTGACAGTGTGACAGTTATTTGACTAATTCTTGTCAAGCTAAGTCAGTGACGGTAATATGTAATTTTGATAAAACTTTGAAAATAATTAATAATGTAAGTCACCGATGGCTACGTTATAGCTAATTCTTGCAATCTGCCAACGGTGGATAGAATAATGTTAACGCAGTTTATGTGTGGAAGCTAACTCACCAGTCACATCAATACGGTGTTATTGGACTCGGCTTAAGTTGTCTGAGGCTGTTTTAAAAGATAAATTTGTCTTAGCTCAATATATATTAACTCACTGAAGCACTTCAAAGGGTATGCAGAGCAGAAATTATCACTGGAAGTCAGAGATGTGTTGGAAGACATATACCTGCTTATTTTTGACAAAATATCTAGTAGTGCAACAATACTGTAGGTGATATTGTAATACAATTAAATACTGTAAAATAAAACGCTGTCCAGCATCAGGTGTAATTATTATTTTACGCTATTAAGGCGCTCTTATTAGACGATATTTAGGTATTTGCGGAGGTGAGGCAGACGGAGCGGGAGACGCGCGTCCCGCGCACCCCGCTAACGGCCTTATTCTGTTGGCATCCGTATTCGGCTCGTTTTTGCGGAACATACGATCAAATGTTTGTCTTCTTGAATAATTGTTTTATTTTTCAAATCTTGGTTGATTTGTGTAAGATTGTCCCCAAATATTTATTGTTTATTTATTTATTTAAATCTATTTTTTTTTAAATAAGGAATAATAGGTAGTTACAGTTCTTAGGTACATCGTAGTATGATGACATCAATTATGGACACTTACTTTCCAAAGATATGTTAGTACAGATTTCTTCATCATCAATCCACCTATCGTTTTCCCAGTTCCTATGTGGGTGCTTCCGTTTTCCAAATACGTAGAACTGATAAAATAATAGTACATCTTCACTTCCTAAGGGTGAACGTCACCAATTATGGATTGTACTAATATATTACAGGTTTTTTAAACCGAAATAAAATCGATTACTTCTAGGTAAAGTTATAGCGCCGGTTAACACCCGCTTAAGAAACCATCAAAAATAATAAACAAATAGCTATGTTCATCTATGTATCTCCTGGCAAATTATATTATTACCATGTATGTCTTTCCCGCTCACAGGACAATGATGTCCCGGACCTTTGGGAGGCATGCGTGGGGCTGGGTACCCACAAAGTACCAACGGAGCCAACACGTAGAGGCCCTTTTGACAATTTAATGAAATGCAAGGAGTATTATTACCATAATTATTACCTTTGTTACATAAGTATGACAGACTGATCAAAAACTGGATAATTAGACCACTGTTAGTCAGAAGAGCATTTTATTATACAGGGTGGTTATTTTAAGACCAGCAAGTTCTTCAGTACATGACTATGTCTATTAAAAAATGTAATTTGACCAAACATCATATAAAAATAACAAATTCAATTTGTCTCTTAAATACCTAAAAGTGTTATGTCACTGCGCTCGCGCGGCGCGTGCTGCCTACCATGCTACCTCGACCAGCGGCCACACCGCGATGGACCTTGATACTCTCAACAAGCCAACAAGATTGGACTTATACTTGGCTCTATACTCCAGGCAAAATACGGTTTCAAAAATCATTAATTTATAATAGCGTTTTTTTGTATATTTCATTTTTAATCGTTATTCTAAGATGCTTTACACAAGAATTTTCCAACCGGAAGTAATTATATAAATATAAATTAAGCTTTAATTGTCTTTTTTTGTTTGATTTATATTGATTTTTTTAAAGCAAATGTAAATTTAGGTAAAAGCCTCCTCGATCTCATGCCATTTTTTTCGGTCTTTAGCCAACTGCATCCAGCTAGGTCCGGCGACCTCAGTTATGTCATTGGTCCAACGTCTTCGTCGTCTACCTTTCCTTTTTTTGCCTTTCGGCCCTGACCAGTTTGTTGCTTCCAGTGCCCTTCTTTTCTCCTAATATCTGGCGATGTATGGCTTTTACCCGAATGGGGTCCATATAAGAAAGAAAAAATTGCATAAATCTTTTAGATTTAGTAAATATGTACTAACACAAACAATATGGAATAAATAAAGCTTAAATAAATATATATATATATATATAAACTAGCTGTTGCCCGCGACTTCGTCCACGTATAACATGTTATCGTCTAAATGTTTGTTTAAGAAATTTAAATGTTTGTTTAATAAAAAAAAACATTGAAATTAGTTTTGTACAGTCAGCATCAGATAGTTAGTAGCAGCCTAGGTAACCAAATGTATCGCATTACGTCTTTGTTACTATAGGTGTAAGGATGTGTTACGATATATTTGGCTACTTTGGCTGCTACTAACTATATGACGCTGACTGTACCTAGTCTTTAAGTAAACAGTCTAAAACCGAAGAAACAAATCTCTCTTTATTTCAAAATGTCTTGCTCTCTATACAAACTTAGAACCCTCTTTGAACTCTCATAGTAAATAGTCTGAAACCGAAGTTACAAATTTCTAACTTTAAAAATGTCTTGCTCTCTATATATAATTCGAACCCCCTTTTAACCTTCTTAAGTGATTAATAATTAAAAAACCGAAGTTACAAATCCCTTACTTTAAAAATGTCTTGCTCTCCATACAAACTAGAAGAACTGTATATCCTAGAAGTAGGTATTTTTGTCAAGACCAATCCAAGCATGTTCAGTAACGTTTCAGAAGGCCGCAGATTTCCGACACGTAAACAATACAAACGAAAATTGAAAACTTTGCAGGGTAGCAACAACACAGCGCTAATCAGAGGCGGAATCTTGGGAATGGCACCAAACATTTTCAATAAAATTCCAGACTGAATTAAACACTGGATATTAATAAATTTAAAAGACAATTGACTTCAGATTCAGATTCAGATTTGTTTATTATCATAATTTTACAATTGAAATCATAGTACAATGAATATAAAGGTAAAAATGTGTTAAAATTATAACTTGTCAGTTACAATAAAATACAATAGATGTGTACAGTTGTGTACAGAATTGTTATTATTTGTAAATAGTTTAATAATACTCATACTCATAGCATAATGCTATTACATAAAATAGAGAAAGAAAACATAATACAAATATTAACGTCAAGCTTTTAAGATCTTGTTATTTAGTCATTTGAAAGAAATTCTTGTAAACTATACAGTGTTTTTTCAAGCAATAGTTGTTTTACATGGAAGCGAAAAGAGTTGTCGTTCGTTATGGTTTTAAGGTTTGAAGGTAGCCGGTTAAAAAGTATTTGTCCTATTAATTTCGGAAGTTTTGTGCCTATTCTAATTCTGGGCGAGGTTGTTTTGAAGTGGATAAATCTTTGCTCGCGTTCTTGTATAGGGGTACAGTTCAAAATGTATCACGTAACTTCCGGATTAACTTTTTGTAGAGAAGCCTAATCTGATTTCAAATAACTGTTTGTTACATGTTTTAATCCTTCTTTATTTGCTATTAGTTGTTAATCACAAAATGTTATTTAGTTTATGTGACGGGCATGAAAACTATGCTGAAATGACCGCCATTTTCAATGCCTCGCGAGTCAAACGAGCTACGTCAATCAATGTTGCTATATATACCGATTTATCTGTGCTTATACAGATTTTAGTAAATTAATGCAGATATATATTTTACGGGGACAACCAACAAATAAGTATCCACTTAAACTTAATTAACGGTTGTATCTCGGACACAACCCGCTTCTTTTTAAGTTATTCGCATTTCTCATTGATCTCGAACTATTTCCACCTCTCCTTTGAAATTCATTTGGATAACGTTTAACATACATCAAAACTTCCAATATATAAGTTGAAACTGATGTTAAGATACTAATTTTTCTTAAATGTTCGCGACACGTGTATCTGTCCTTTGCATAGGGAAGTACTCTAATTGCACGTTTCTGGATCTTTAGGATGCGCTTATAATCCGTACTGTTGCCCCAAAGCATTATCCCGTATGAAAGTTGAGAGTATATGTACGCATAATACAGCTCTTTTAAGCAACTTTCTGACACAAGTGGTCTTAACTGTCTTAGAGCATAGATCCCTCTTGCTAACTTACTGTATAATGTATCTATGTGATCTTTACATGACATTATTGGATCAATCATTTCAATCAATAGATCAATATTTGATTGAAAAGTGTTATTATACCATTAAAGATTACTTAAACGACCCTACGACATAACATGATTCCATTCCAGACATTCCTTAGTTATAATATTCTTTAGTTATAGTATTTTTTGAGAGTTTTTGACATGTATTTGTAGTATTTAACACCAATCACTGTATTGACATTTTTTTTTAATTTTTATAAATATATTAGCTGGCTGAAATATTTTGTAAACCTACATTGTGGGTAATGCACAGAAGTCTTATATTTTGTATACCAACAATACTTGTAAAAGTTGTACCTATGTTTAAATAATCGTAGTATTACAAAAAAAATTAAATACATTTTTTTTGTAATACTACGAGTAACAGAGGAAACTTACTCGTAGTATTACAAAAAAAATGTATTTACATACGTAGTTGATTACCTACACTATCAGCAGTCAATACTTGCGTATGATTAACTTATAAAAGTGTTTACAGTGTAAGTAGTAGTAAGTCTTGTTCCTTACAAATAAAGTTATTTTTATTTTTATAAAAAAAAAAAAAAAAAAAAAAAAAATTACTTGAATTGAAAGTACTTAATTTGTATTCTAATAAGTAATCTTTATGCAAAAATTTAAGTCTCTAGCTCTAAAAATAAAGATTCCCCCATACAAACTTTGCACCCCTATTTACCCCCTTTAGGGGGGGAATTACCAAAAATCCTTCTTAGCGTTGCCTACGTTGTAAAAGGTAGTTCTGGTGAAAATTTCAACTCTCTAGTCTTACTAGTTTCGGCTGTGCGTTGATGAGTACCGACAAAAGGTATGTTCACTTAGATAACGTCACATTTATTTGCTTTAGTGGGCTTATTTTTAAAGGGGCGTGGCAGGGGAGGCTTTCTTGGTAGTTATTTGGAGAAACAGCGGTGGCAGAGTGAGTGCGAGATGTGAAACGGCATACTTTAGTGTTTTGTGATGGGTATCATGTGCACAAACAGCTGGCAAAGTTTTGCAGCTGTATAGGGGAACACCCTGTAGTACTTTGTACCCGACTGCCTCAGAAGGAAGTTTATGTTTTTCGAGCGTATGTATCATCATATCAGCCGAAAGACGTCCACTGCTGGACATAGGCCTCCCCCAAAGAGTGCCACAATAGCCGGTCCTGCGCCACCCGCAACCAGCGGACTCCCGCGACCTTTACCAGGTCATTAGTCCACCTTGTGGGGGGCCTAACCACGCCGCGCCTTCCGGTACGTGGTTGCCACTCGAGAACCTTTCCGCCCCAACGGCCATCGGTTTTACGTGCAATGTACCCCGCCCACTGATACTTAAGTTTAGCGATTCGGAGGGCTATATCGGTTACCGTGGTTCTGCTGCGGATAGCCTCATTTCTGATGCGATCGCGCAGAGACACTCCCAGCAAAGCCATCTCCATCGCCCTTTGAGTGACTTTGAGCCTTCTTATGAGGCCTATAGTAAGCGACCACGTTTCCGTTCCATATGTCATCACTGGCAACACACACTGGTCAAAGACTCTCGTTTTGAGACACTGCGGAATATTGGACGAAAAGATGTGCCGTAGCGTATGTATGCATGTATGTCTATGACGAAGATGAGGAAGGGCCGTGGCCCGCTGCTGGTGGAGTGGCAGGGTCTTTTTCCGCACTCGTTTTTAATAGAATCTACTAAACAGCAAGTAAATATACTTCAGTTCACCAACTCGTTTAGGACTTTAGTCTAGGTAGTCGCTATCCGGCGCAATAGCCCTAAATGCTTTTGATATATTTCTGTATGAATAAATAAATCTATTATTCGTACAGTCCATAATTGGTACCATTACCCCCCCAACCATGTGCTCGTGTCCGAATCCGATTTACACCCGACTACTTACTACCTAACAGTTCTAAATACGTATTCAGGATAACTGAAGATTTTTATTGACATCTTGTCAATATGCTCCAGCTACCTATTAATACGTTTTAGGTGCGGATGTAGAAACGCTTTAATGTAGTAAATATCGCATACCTTATATTTGTTATTCTATCATTTCGAATGTGTTCTCCAGCATGTATTAGCGTTTCCTATTCCTTTATATATTTTTATTTACCTTGATAACTCGAAATAATTGCTGCAAAAAGGCGTATTTGCGTGCCAGGTAAACATTCACAGGTCCGTCGTCGGCAGTGGCCACGGGCGTACTAAATTGTACTCGCCACCGCGCATGCATGACGCGGACACCCGGTTTTTGAGACAAATGACCAAATGTATTGAATTATCAAACATATTGAAATTCTAAGAAGCCAGTAGATAGATCTACCAAAAAGCTACCTGTCACAACAAATTTCATTGTAATATTCCAAATAACTTTTGAGATATTTCGAGTTTGGTGGTAAAAAAGCACTGTTTTGAAAGACAAAATCTATCGAGGTTTTTGTAAGCAATCGTGATTTTACGAAGTACGAACATAGCCAATGAACTGAAGATATACATATCAAAAATTTGGATCTCTAGCAATAGTACAAGTATACTAATAATCGGTTTGGAAAAGGCACTTTTTCGATGCGCAGCTGCATACAGCGCCTTAACCTTTTTAACGGCAAGAACGCCTAAAGGTGTTGCGGGTTATCGTGCCCACGGCGCCGTTTTTGTCATCTTTGCTTGTTGTGAAATGCGTCGAAAGGATTAACTTTTACTGTTTATACCTTGATCTTAGGCCCTAGCACACTAGGTTTTATGTCACGTTTTACGTGACGTTTCAGTACAATTTCGCCGTAAAACGTGATGATAAAACCTAGTGTGCTAGGGCCTCTAGTACTTGCTAGTTACATATATTATGATTAAAATAAAGGCTGGTCCAGAGCAAGCAGGAGGCAAAAGTCGGAACAAAGTGGACTTGACGTGATTAGGTAGATATAAATACTTATAAAATAAAACACATTTATTGTCATGTAGGGCCTGGAAAAAATTAAACAACGCTTAAAAGAATATTTACAATTTTATTGTATTAAACAGTTCAATATGTCCAGCAGTGGACGTCTTTCGGCTGATATGATGATGATTAAACAGTTCAATGTTTTTCAGCCAACGAGTTTGAAGATTAATGATCTAAAATGCTATTATCAGTTTGGGTTATCTTCACATATGTATAGTAAACCTTTCGGAACATTGGATTTCAAGAGACATCAGTGCCGTGTGCCTGCAACTTAGCACAAAACACGAAATCAATGGATTTTGACAATACATTTTCGTTTTCTCGTTACTCTCCAAAACACGTTTATTTGCGATTAATGATGTGCAAGATTCTATTTCAAACGAAAACCGTCAGCAAGGAACCGTCAAAACTCAAAATGTCAAATGTTCCTGTCACAGATACAGCAGCATACTTTTTACTTTTTAATTCAATAAATAGACTACAGTGCTAATTTTATTCATCCTATAAACATACTTAGGCCCTTTTCGAACGTGGTAGTTTAAAACTACCAAATTTAGGGGGTTTAACTTAAAATTAAATGAAAATAAAAAATACGTGTCTACTAACTTTTCAAATACTATTAAATCCAGCCGAGCTAACGTCGTGCGCAGATAAGCTATGTAGCGATCCTAATCATAAAATAGTATTAGATAATATGCATAGTTACATAGTAAACACGTTAACGGATGCGGCAAAAAAGTCTAGTAAGAAAGGGAGGAGGAAGCAATGTAGACAGGTGGCTGGCTGGAACAAATATGTGGCTCCTGCTCACAAGGATGCCAGGGAGAAATTCTTAGTGTGGGTGTCTGCGAACAGGCCTAAAGAGGGGCCTCTCTACCGGGATATGTGTGAAACCAGAAAGCTTTTTAAGTCCAAGCTGAAATGGTGTCAGGACAGGCAAGAACAAATCAAAAGTGATATTCTTGCCACAAACCGGACAGCTAAGGATTTTAAAGCTTTCTGGAAGAACACAAATAATTCGAACACTAAGCCGGGACTCCCTGTGAGCGTGGGTGGAGAGTGTGACAGGAAGGCCATCGCTAATAATTTCAGCAGGTTGTTTGCCGTAAGTCCTTTGGTGGAGTCGACTGTGGATGGGGTGGGAGATGCTGAGACTAACATGGGCGAAAGTTCCTTGAGATTTACAGCTAGTGAAGTTGACAAACTCATTAAAAACATGCAAAGGGGTAAATCGCCAGGGCATGATGGTCTCAGCATCGAGCATCTCAAACATGCGGGGGTGCACCTGCCGCGTGTCCTGGCAATGTTCTTCACTCTTTGCCTCAGACACGCCTATCTTCCCCAGCAACTCACAAGTACAGTGGTAATTCCGCTAGTTAAAAACAAAACGGGTGACCTATCGGATAAGGGCAACTACAGGCCCATCTCGCTTGCCACTGTACTGGCGAAAGTGCTTGACGGCTTGCTTAATGCTCAACTTTGTAAGCTTATTAAGTTGCACGACGCTCAATTCGGCTTCAGGCCAGGTCTGTCGACTGAAAGTGCAATTTTGTGCGTTAAGCAAGCTGTCAGGTACTACAAGGACAGGACCCATTTATGCGTGTTTCCTGGACTTGTCCAAAGCTTTTGACCTGGTTGTGTACGACATGCTGTGGGATAAGCTACAAAAAACTGATCTACCTAGGGAGTGCGTAGCTTTACTAAAGTATTGGTACAACAGCCAGATCAATCGGGTAAGATGGGCGGGGATCGACTCGGATGTATATAGGTTGAAATGTGGGGTAAGACAGGGGGGGTTGTCTTCCCCTATCCTTTTTAACCTATATGTGAACGAATTGATACAGAGGCTCAGCAGTACGCATGTCGGCTGTCATATTGGGGAAATATGTTTCAATAACATAAGCTATGCTGACGACATGGTCCTGCTGGGGCCGTCGGTCGACTCCATTAAGGATTTACTTGGACTGTGTGAGGGCTACGCCCTACAGCATGGTCTTAAATATAATGTAAATAAAAGCGAAGTGCTCATTTTTAAAGCACGTAAATACAATTTAAACACCTTGCCTAAGATCATGCTGGGGGGCGAGACCCTTAAAATAGTGGACAAGTTTAAGTATCTAGGCCATATGCTCACTGCGGACCTAAATGACGACCTAGATATGGAGAGGGAGAGGAGAGCGTTGGCAGTACGAGGCAATATGCTCGCCCGCAGGTTTGCACGCTGTAACAAACAAGTTAAGTTGACCCTTTTTAAAGCTTATTGTCAAACATTTTACACGTGTAGCCTGTGGGCGAGATTTACTCAGAGGGCCTATAACATCCTGCGTGTTCAGTACAATAACATCCTCAGAGTGCTGTTGAAGCTGCCGAAGCACTGCAGTGCATCAGGCATGTTTGCCGAAGCTCAAGCGGACGACTTTTTTGCCATTCGGCGGAAAAGAATAGCGTCACTGCTGAAACGGATGCGCGGTAGCAGCAACAGTATGCTGAGGGTGTTGGCAGAGCGCCTCGACTGCCCGCTCACCAAATATTGGGTTGAAGTGGTCATTGGTAGGGCCAAGTAGGGAATAAAATATTCGCTACTTGGTCCTACCTTTCTGCCATAGGTAACCGAAGAGGTGCCTAAATGTAAATTTAATTAAAATTTTATTTAAACTAAACTTAATCGTGTAATACTAATATAGTCTTGTAAGCCCCATTTTGTTACTAACACTATTATGGATCTCGGTCTGAATTAAACAATTTTTATTTTTATTTTATTTATTTTAAATGCCTCAACTAAATTAAGGAGTCAGAAAAATGAAATGTTGTCAATTATGTACAGTTACATACACTGCTTTATCTATACACATATCATACGCCTCCACGATGCGTTCAGGAGCCGCATATTATCAGGGTGTTATCAGTCTCATACAACGCGTCTTGTATGGGCGATAAAAGCGTTGTTAAATTTCCCGTCCTATAGGACTAGATGGTGCCACTTTCGATAATTCTTAACAATTAGACTATTTGAACTTCAGTTAGGCTCATAGTTTACTATTATTAATTTATAATAATTTCAAAATTATTCTCCTTCTAAATAAATGTTTCAGTTGCTTGTTTAAAACTATCAGGTAAGCCTACTAAGGCAACACTAGATACTTTTTTACAATGGTACACTTTGACAGCGGCGCTATTACAAAAATCGTCAGTCGAAATTCGCAATATCTCCTTCTCGGTCGCACTTGATTCTAGTGACAGAGAAGGAGATGTTGCAAGTTTCGACCTTCGATTTTCGTAGTAGCTCCACAGAGCGGCTACTATGAAACGCTTCGATCGTTCGTTCGTCTGTCTCTATCTCTGTCACACTTGCATATTCAAGCGACAGAGAGAGAAATATTGTGAGTTTCGACTTTCTATTTTCATGATAGTGCCCCAGCTTGCCAACCTGTACTCCATTTCACGCTGAATCATTTAAAAGATGTTCGATGCCAAATTATTGAAACACAAAATAAAATTGTTACAAGATATGTAACAATACGAAATAACCCCCAAATTAAAAATATGCTGTAAAAATGTTTGATTTCTTAATAATATTTTATTTTACTGCAATTTGAACGTTATACTTTTGCTCGACTGAATGGAATGGAACGTCACAAAGTAATTTTCATATATTTTTGACATTTTGAAATTTTGATTCAAATCTTTCTGATTTCCTGCAGTCTGTTTTTTTAAGATCTTGTTATTAAATTGCGGATTCAAAAAAGGTAGCGATGTCGTTTATACAATTTACAGCTACTTACACAATTTTTATATTATCATGCCCGATGTGGTTAGCAAACAGCACCGTAGCAATGGATGGACGTTTGCTGTTCGGCGAGTCATAGGCAAGCGTTTTGTCAACTCCTTAATGATTTGAGGATTCCTTGTGTAAACAATAAACAGGTAACCTAAATATCAACTAACTAGTTATGTACTAATGTTATTTCGAGGTAACCTTTAGGCTATACCACATAATAAATAATAGTACTACGTACAGAAGGCTCTCTGTTACCAAATCCCATGTTTAGGTATGCCGAACGAGCCTAAACGTAGCCATCCCGTTTTATCGCATGCAACTCGCTGCGATAGCATGCGTGCCGTATCAGCGCTGTACCGGCCGGGGCCGGTAGTGCCAGCATGTAATTGTAGCGGCGCGACGAAATCACGGAGTGGCCACTGGCTGTATCTACGTGGTAAAAAAATACAAAATCGGGTAGAAAATAACAATATAGGAGTTAGTGACACAAAAGGGTTGGGGTATACCAAAAGGGGCCCGGTTTTAGGACTTAAAAAAATCTTGTTTACAAAAAGATATTTCACATTTTTGCTACTTTTTTGATTAGAACTTTAAAAAATACATTAAAATAAGCATATTTTATTGATTACAATTTTTTTGATTAACTTGCCCGTTTAAGAACTAGATCGATTCAAAGTTGCGAGTTCGGCCATAGGATATCTAAGGCGCGGACTTGGAAAATTTACGATGAAATTTTTTAACCAGTATAACCTCTGTTTTTTTATTACTGAATCATATAGAACATGCTAAAATTAACATATTTAATTCATATAGTTTTTTCATTAACTTGAACGTTTACAAACTAGAGTGGTTCAAAGTTATGGTATTCTGCCATAGTTTTACCTATGAGTTATGATCCGAATCAGAGCACCCAACTATCCACGTGGTCTTGTCTGTCCTACCCCTAGAGTGTATACAAAAAGCCGGAGGCGCGGAGAGAGAGCAGCCCTCGCCCGCTGTGACAAAGCACGGGAGCCGTGCAAAGCGGTTCGGCGACCACCAAGGGCTTGTGCACAAATCACGCGAGGTTTTTTCGGCTACTTTTTGACCCCCCCCGAAAACTTCAACACCTAAAAGATGCTCATTTTAGCATGTTATATATCGTCGGGTGACAAGCAAAAGTCACTACCAAAACTGTCACTGCTCCTTAAAACCTCGTATCTCGGTACGTAGTAGATATCGAGATACGACCTTTGATTTAAGTAGGTATTTGTTAGTTAGTGAGTTTTGCTTGTCACCCGACGATATGATTCAGTTATAAAAAATAGAGGTTATACTGGTAAAATAAGTCCCTGGCTCCGTAGTAATCCTATGGCCGAACTCGCAACTTTGAACCGCTCTAGTTCTGAAACGGGCAAGTTAATCAAAAAATTGTAATCATTAAAAGATGCTCAATTTAATGTATCATTTAAAGTTTTAATCAAAAAAGTAGCAAAAATAAGAAAAAAAAATTGTTAACAAAAATTATCTAAGTCCAAAAAACGGGCCCCTTTTGCTATACTCTGACCCACAAAAGTACAAAACCGACAGCACTGGGGGGAAATTGCCACCCACTCCCAATTTAGAAAAATCTAAATCATACCCAAACGTTGCAATTTCTGAATTTGTCAATGAAAGCTGATAAGTGATAAAATATGCTAAGTACCTACAATTCATTCTAACATTGCTATTCAATATTTTAATACGTTTCAGAGAAAAAAATCAAGGTACGGTCAACCAATTTGATTCCTAAGCCACTGTAGAACCCTGTCACTTTAACTGCTACATAGCGACGCAATAATCCTAGTAACCCGTATTGACATAGCATTGACAACGGCAAGGTTCTATGATGGCCTAGGAATCAAATTGGTTGATTGTACAGTCGCCATCACATACATAGGTACACAATAGGTGTTCAAAAATATCGGCACATGCACCCTAATGCCTTGAAAATAGAGGTGTGTTCCGATGTTTGTGACGTGCTTGTTTGCTCCGATGTATGTGATGGCGACTGTACCTTGATTTTTGGCATTTAAACTCAATAGGTATTATTATTTATTGTATGGCAAATCATTGTATTAGAACCGTGAGATCTTCGAAAAGACGGTTGTAGCACTTTTAGCACCGCCCAGGGGTCACGTGTAGGTTAGCGTGTGGGTAATTCCTACGGACGTGGTGCAACTTCAACCCCCAACCCTATCTAGTATACCTATTGAGTTTAAATGCCAAACACAGCTTGCCGTTGGTTCATTTTGTTACACAGACCACTTGTTACATTGACATGTCTGTGTATCTGTGTGTCTGTCTGTGGCTTCGTAGCTCCTAAACGAATGGACCTATTTGAATGCGATTTTTTTATCCGAAAGCTAACGTGATGGAGATGGTTCTTAGCTACCGTTTCAACAAAATCAGTTCATCCGTATTTGAGATATTTATTTATCGTATGGCGGTTACACACTGGTACGTATATATGTATTCTTATCGATGTCGCTCATAGAGTTCCAGTGTGCGCTGCGAGGTTCAGCGTTCAGAGGGAACAGTGCAGCTGCCGAGTTTGTTGTTCTTATAGCACCAATTTTAGCATTTGAGATATTGAACTTTGAAATGAAAATATGGGGGGTTTTTTGACTTTTCTAAGTTGGTTTTTATTATTTTACTGCGTAAAAACATGTACACTAATTTTATATAGAAAACTCCCGTGAGAATCTGACATATCCATAGTATCCATACTAATATTATAAAATACGATATCTGTCTGTCTGACTGTCTGTCTGTCTGTCTGTATGTTTGTCTGTCTGTCTGTATGTCTGTCTGTATGTATGTCTGTATGTCTGTCTGTATGTCTGTCCGTCTGCCCGTCTGCCCGTCTGTCCGTCTGTCCGTCTGCCCGTCTGTACGTCTGTCCGTCTATCCATCTGTCCGTCTATCCGTCTGTCCGTCTGCCCGTCTGCCCGTCTGTCCTTCTGTCCGTCTGTTCGTATGCTCGTCTGTCCGTCTGTCCGTCCGTCCGTCCGTCCGTCCGTCCGTCCGTCCGTCCGTCCGTCCGTCAGTCAGTCAGTCAGTCAGTCAGTCAGTCATTCAGTCAGTCAGTCAGTCAGTCAGTCAGTCAGTCAGTCAGTCCGTCCGTCCGTCCGTACGTCCGTCTGTCTGTACGTCTGTCTGTCTGTCGATCTGTGTGTGACCTCATCACGCTTAAACCACTGAACCCATTGAGATAAAATTTGGTATGGAGATAGTTTGAGTCCGGGAAGGATATAGGATAGGTTTTATCCCGAAAATCATCCTTTAAGGGGATGAAATGGCGGGGAGGGAGGGAAAATTGTATGGAGCTACGATATAAATGAGTTCCACGCGGACGGATTCGCGGGCAGAAACTAGTAGGCTATATGTTATCCTACAGGGTTTGCCTGCCTATTTTGCTATACGCGGACGAAGCCGGGCAGGCAGCTAGTCAGTTACATGCATCGATTTAGAATACCCATTACATGATCGAAGATGCACATCGCACACATTCTGAAATATTTATACAATGTCTAAGGAGTCGGTCTCCTCAGTAACAACTTTATCAAAATCGCCGCGGCCGCGTTTGGAAAACTGTCAATTACATCCAAATCATTCATGTGGGGTATCATATCATATGAAAGCTGAATAAATTGTGTATATTTCATTCAGTTTTGTCAAATTTCTTTGGAGTATTAATACATATATTGAATAGCAATACAGCTTTCATAATATATATACCTAATATCACATTTGCATTCAGAAATTGCATAGTTTCTGTTTAATTTTCATTTTTCTAAAGCGGGAACGGGTGGCAATTTCCGCCAACTTACCTACTGTCGGTTTTGTACTTTTGTGCCACTAACTTTTATAATGTTTACCCGATTTTGGACTTTTTTTATGCTAAAGCGGTCGAATATACATCTAATTATTAAATCACAATGTTAGCAAGAGTTTATAGCATATTTGTATAGCTTTCAGCTGGCGCTGGTTTCTGGAAAATGGTAATTTCAATAATTTTTAGTTTTGTAGGGAAAAGCCGCTTTGCTTTTTTGGTGTTTTGAGCATAAATTTTACCATTTTGCTCTTATCTTAAAATATTAAATTGGAAGGCAAAGCTGAAATACTAGTTATTTTTTGTGCCGTACCGTACGTTCGTTTAATCTTTTCTAGTTAAGCCGCAAAGTCCTAACACTATGGAATCTTCTTTGAATGTTTTACACTTTTGCTACTCGTAATTCTGAAACTTGTGTGTACGTAGTGTATTTTTAACCGACTTCAAAAAAGGAGATAGATAAGGTAGGCACTAGTTTTAAGAAAGCGACTGCCATCTGACCTTCCAACCCACATAGGGAAAACTAGACCTTAATGGGATTAAACCGATTTCCTCACGATGGTTTCCTTCACCGAAAAGTTTACGTTACCTACTTAAATATTCCGTACATAAGTTCCGAAAATGTGATTGTTATTAGCCGGGATTCAAACCCACGACCACCGCTTGACCACCGCCTGAACTGATGAAGACAGAATGAAGGAATTAAATATGGACTTTATTGAGCTTTGTCAAGTTGAGTGCACGCTCCGCTCCCACGAGTTTCTTTGCTTCAGCTTGTGCCAAAATTCTTTCGTATGTCCGTTTGTCCAGCTGCTTTCGTATGTCCGTTTGTCCAGCTGCTTTCGTATGTCCGTTTGTCCAGCTGCTTTCCTCTACAGGTCGTCTTTCTAAACCGACTCTCGTGAAATTTTGTCATCATCATCATCATATCAGCCGAAAGATGTTCACTGCTTGACATATATGTCTCCCCCAAAGCGTGCCTCAATGACCGGTCCTGCGCTACCCGCATCCAGCGGACTCTCGCGACCTTTACCAGGTCATCAGTTCACCTTGTGGGAAGACCCACGCTGCTCCTTCCGGTACGTGGTCGCCACTCGAGAACCTTTCCGCCCGAACGGCCAACGGTTCTACGAGCAAATGAAATTTTGTGAGCAGGGTAAATAAATACTTACATAGAACTTTGCTGTCCGCGTGGCTTAAAGAACGCAGGCAAACCCACGTCCATACTACACACAGGTGAAAGATTTTTTGAAATCGGTCCATTCCATTGGTTCCAGAGATTACCCATCTATGTGATGTCCGGGGACTTGTGGCTTTGTATAAGTAGATTAGTATATTAAGTATGCATGCACGCGTAGACGAGCTGTCCGCGCGGCTTTGCCCGCGTATTGCAAAGAATGCAGGCAAATTGCCTATAGCCATCCAGAAAGTCGTCCAGTCAAAGTCCAGCTTTTTAGGGTTCCGTACTCAAAGAGTAAAACGGGACCCTATTACTAAGACTCCGCTGTCCGTCTGTCTGTCTGTCTGTCCGTCTGTCACCAGGCTGTATCTCAATTACCGTGGTAGTTAGTAGACAGTTGACATTTTCACAGATGATGTATTTCGGTTGCCGCTATAACAACAACGTACTCAAAGAGTAAAACGGAACCCTATTACTAAACTTCCCTGTCCGTCCGTCCGTCCGTCCGTCTGTCTGTCACCAGGCTGTATCTCAAGAACCGTGATAGCTAGAGAGTTGAAATTTTCACAGATTATGTATTTCTGTTGCCGCTATAACAACAAATACTAAAAACAAAATAAAATATTTTATTAAGGGGGACTCCCATACAACAAACGTGATTTTTTTGCTGTTTTTATAGATAATGGTACGGAACCCATCGTGCGCGAGTCCAACTCGCACTTGGCCGGTTTTTTATAGATAATGGTACGGAATCCTTCGTGCGCGAGTCCAACTCGCACTGGGCCGGTTTTTTATAGATAATGGTACGGAACCCTTCGTGCGCGAGTCCAACTCGCACTGGGCCGGTTTTTTTTACTCATCCCCCAGGGGATTAAAAAGGATTTGAAAGCGTGTATGGCGAGAAAGTCTTTTCCGAAGAGTCTTGAAATTATTTTGGAAACCAAGACAATTAATATCAGCGTTTTTAAAAATTCCACCCCTCATATTCTTACCGTTTTGCCCGATAGTGCTCAAACGAGCCCAGGGTCTACTTTGGCACCTTATACCAAGATTTGGCGTAGGAACTAGTTTTTACGAAAGCGACTGCCATCAGTTCTATCCGACCTTCCAAACCAGAGAGAAAACTCTAGTTTCGTCCCATTGGGATAAGACCGGTTTCTTCACGATGTTTTCCTTCATCGAAAAGTGTTAGGTAAATATCAAATGATATTTCGTATTATGGTTCAAATATATTTTACCGAGCTCTCCATTCTCATTCAAACACGAGCACTCACTTATGCAATAAACCCGTTACAAACACTGCATGAAATTTAAAACTAAGTGTCATTGTTATATTACAGATCTTGATGGCATTACATTGCTCTGCTTTCCAAATCCTGAAAATAATGCAGACAGATTTCGAATTTGGCTCTATGCAATAGGAGGAGATTAGTATTTACTGTATAGACAACCAATTTATTCACAAGTCAAGAAGAGTGTGTCTACTTTACGTCTCCCAGGTAATTAAATTGTTGTTATGTATATATATATATTGTATGTATAAAATCAATCCCATTATAAAACATTCGGAATCACCTGAATGGCTTCGAGAAAAGGATGGTACCTACGGCCGTGCCTCTTCGTTTGGCCGACTTGGCGGGGGTACTACCGTGCCCGCAGATTTCATGCAACTCGTTCGTATAGTGTTCTCTTTGCTATCTTAGGTAAGATCGGATATGGAAATAAATATTGGGAACCACTCCGGCAATGTAACCAATAATGCCAGTTCAAGACTGGCTTATTGGTTCGATTTTTACAAGCTTTTATTTAACTTGACATGTTCGTTTGTGTGTTTGTGTGGGACAAATCTTGGAACTGAATTTTGAACCAGTTAACCTCAACCCATTGAGCTGAAATTTTTGGTATAATAGTATGATACATTTTAATCTCCAGATGGCCCATTTGATCTGGCCCCCCTCACCTCTGTGCTTGCCTTAATCGGTCGGCCAGAGTGGAGTCGCAAGAGCGGAACCTATGCTCCAAGTAAAATGTCATAACGCCGGCGGCCCTTGAACGGAACACCAAGATCTGGCGCACCGCAGACTCACCTCTCGACAACCTCACAGCCGCTCAGACGTGTTGCTCCATTGTCGCACTGTGCTTGCGAATATTTTATGGGGCCCACTCAGTGAGCCAGCGAGTCACCGCCTTTTTACAATTTTGAGGCTGGTTGTCACGGCAGGTGTCCGCTAGTTTCCTCCCATAACCCATTTTCCAGACCACACACCATTCAACCCACTAACCCATGACCTTAGTTTCCATCGCAACACAGTGTTAGGTACACTCTCAGAGCATAGAATACTAGAGAGAGGACAAGCCGCCGGCGGCCGTGTCGCAGCTGTATGCTCAATGGGCATACACTGCCATACTGTGCACGCGTGCTGATCGCAGAGAATATTACGTTTTTTCCCAAAATGCCTGATATGATGCGCGTTTATTGTCAAAAAAGCGTGTAGGTATACAAGTGTGTGTGTGTTTTAGATGTGTGCGTGCTTTGTCTTGTTAATTACTTGGGCGTTGTGTGGGTTAATGTACTTGCGACAGGTTCACTCTATACAAATCGGCCGCCATGTCCGATCTCCTTATATTCATACATCTGTGGGTACACTGCAATAGTCTTTGCACCGGGCGGGGACCATCACCAGTTGTATTATGTTGTGCGCTCGGATATGGTATCCGCCATTGGAATCCCTCGCTTTAGATTATTTTTGTTTTAAAGGGCCTCTGCGCTGTTGGTTTCGGCTTTAAACGCATGCCTTCCAAAAGTCCGGGACCCCACGGTCCCGAGATATGGTAAAAACATATAGATATAATAAATTATTAATAGGTATTTTTCAGATCCTCACTGCGGAGCCTATGGCAGAAATTACCAAGTGTTCTTCTTGATACTGAAACGACAGTCCTTAAATCCAATTTGCCTTCCACATCAAGAAGTAAGTACATACGTGTTTCATTTTCCTTAATTGATTTAAAAATTTAACATCTATAAATATTATCAACGTCCTAGCATTTTCCCGGTTCTAACCTAATAGAGACTGGGGTTTGCTTTGGCACTTCTTCCAAGATTTGGCGTAGGCACTAGTTTTACGAAAGCGACCGGATTCCACACAGTGTTTTCCTTCACTTTTTTCACTCACTATTACGTTTTTAGGGTTCCGTAGTCAACTAGAAAGTTTCACCATGTCCGTCTGCCCGTCCATCCGTCTGCGGTACTACTAGTTTATTAAAACCTAGTGTTTCAAGCTGTGGTTCAAATCCATGACCTCCAATTCGAAAGTATGCCACAAACACTTTGAGCCTTACCTACCGCTTGGCTACAGTGGCGAACATTAAGTTTATAATGCGTGTCGCTACACTCGCTACATAATATGTATTTACAACAAGAACATTTATCAGCCGAAAGACGTCCACTGCTGGACATAGGCCTCCCCCAAAGATTGAGGGGTATATGCCATAATCGCCACGCCTGGCGTGCGGGTTGGCGATCGCAGTATTTCCACCGAACTCCAGGGATGCTGCTGCCCATCCCCCGGTGGTCTTGGCCGTAGTTTAAGGACATACCCGGGTCAAGGACATACCTGTATATGTATTTATTCACTGTAAATGTTTACTAAGCAGAAACGTCTCGTGCGGCAGAACCCAATGGCAGTCCTTTCCAGTGTGAAATGTAAAACTGAATTCATGGATCCTGAAGTCAACAAGCCTACCATCTACTGGTAAGTGTCACATTTCTTTACATCCGCTCTGTACCAAGTATATATCTTTATTTCGATAGATTTTATCAAATTCCCGCGAGTTTGAATTTGACATTACATATATCTGTAGATAATTATACACCTGTATACAATACAATACAATTATTTTTTGATAACACCATAGTTACAAGTCAAATGTTTAAGGTAGACAGTAATAACAATAATAAGTACCTACTTGAGTACAGTCGCCACACATCCGCGTATGTAGAATGTAAAAAAATAGACGTTATACTACCAATTATAAGGAATCTATCCCACACATCCAGAGATTCTACTTCGATCTAGAAATGGAAATAAAAAATAAAAACCAAAAAGGAGATATTTTTTTGCGACGAGTCTGTTCAAATTTAAGAGCAAGTGAAATCGGATAAATATGCGCATTGAATTGCCACATAAAACAATGCCACGTTAAACGATGAACTGGCCATAGTTTTTTTATAGGAATTAATTTTCGTTTTCCATTCGTGACAAAGTCACACAAACTTAAAAAAATCTGTCAGAATAAATATTGAAAATCGGCCTACGAGACATCTCGTCTCGCATTTGTAACGATACAAGCACTATATTTGTCTAATAAAAAGAGGATGTCACACTTTTGGGTCAAAAAACAGACTGTGCATAGGTACAGGTGTTCAAAAATATCGGCACATGCACCCTAATGCCTTGAAAATAGAGGTACTTATGTTCCGATGTTTGTAAGCTGCTGGTTTGCTCCGATGTATGTGATGGCGACTGTACCTAGGTCAAACGTTATGTATATGTATAATTCAACGAGCTAGCAAAGCGAGAGCGAGCTAAGCAAACGAAGTTCCCTGGTTCACGTTGGGCAAAAACTGTTTCGTATGTCCGGCGTCTGTCCGGCTGTTCTCCTTCCCCTACAGCTCGCATTTCTCTACCGATTCTTGTGAAATGTTGTGACCAGGTTCAATAATTGAACGAGCGAGCGAAGCAAACGAAGTTCTCCGTTTCCGTTTGTGGGCGAAAATGCGTTTGTATATCCGGTCGTCAAGCTGTTCTTCTCTACAGGTCGCATTATTGAAATCATTAATTTTATTCTGCAAGTAAGCCGCAATGGCACTTTTACAAGTCACAATTCTACCGATTCTATTCATTCTTCAACCGATTCCCGTGAAATTTTTATAGCAGGTTCGATGATTATAGTTATAGATTTTTTTTAAAGATAAAAAAGTCTATATTGCAAACAAAACATTAAATTTATAGAATTTGGTGCATGACATTTGAATTTTCAGTTTTACCAGGGGTCCCCCGCACTAGGCTCGGCCTGTATCGCGGGAGACCATGTGTACATTTTTAGGGTTCCGTACTCAAAGAGTAAAACGGGACCCTATTACTAAGACTCCGCTGTCCGCCCGTCCGTCTGTCTGTCACCAGGCTTTATCTCACTGATACCGTGATAGATCCAGTTGAAATTTGTACAGATGATGTATTTCTGTTGCCGCTATAACAACAAATACTAAAAACAAAATAAAATAAATATTTTTATTGATAATGGTACGGAACCCTTCGTGCGCGAGTCAGACTCGCACTTGGCCGGTTTTTTATGTCATGCACTAGCTTCTGCCCGCGACTCCGTCCGCGTGGATCGTTGTCGATGTAATTATATTCGATGAAAAGTACCTATGTCGGCAAAACAAGGGGACACCACCCGATATAGCCCTCTGAATCGCTAAACTTAAATAAGAAAAGAATACCTAAGCATAATTTATTAGGCAATCAAGCACATGATTACAAATTATACAGAAATTATCCGTTGGGCTCCAAACTAGGCTGAGTCTGTATCTTGGGACTTGGGACCCACTGAGTCGGTTAACAAATCACTTTAGACACGACACGTCACAAGGAGCACGACATGAACGTGACAAAGTGAAAGGTTAAGTTATTACAAACGTATATACCTTAGGTGCAGGGACGTAAAAATTTCTCCGAATTTATACGACAGTGTAGCAAACCATTTCTTTAGAGTGGACTTAACTTTGCGTATGGTGCATTTTTTTATGTCACAGCCTTTACAGGCACTAGCGTTATAGACAAAGGGGTGAATGAAGAATGCGGAGCGTTTGGCTCCGAGTTGACTGAGGGAGTGGGGACTGGGGACTCTATACAGGATGTACTAATCAAGCGGGGCAGTGAGGGCAAGTCCGAAACTATAAGAGATATGGAAATTTGCTCTTATTTAGGAGTCACGAGTCCGATTTTAGAAAAAATAAAAACTGCATTCATAGATTTTGAAAAGAGCCTGATTCATGGCCGGGAATCGAACCCGGTCAAATGTGTCAAAAAATCAGAGTTAGTTTTTTTGCCTAAATAAATAGTGCTGGTTATGAGGAGCAATTGTTGCTAAGGAACCCTGTACCTACGATCACAGGAAAATGCCGAATTTCATAGTTTAATGTACGGAAATGGACCTCCTCATTAGCACAGAATAAGTAATAGTACAGGTACAGAAGGGACACTCCTTTGATCTTCACAAAAGCCGCTTCTTTCTTAGCAAAAACACTATGATTTATGGCCCTCTGACGTCGTCGACTCCAGCGCAAGCCAAAGGGAACGTTAAGTCTGTGTACGAACGGTGAAAATGAATTGGCTCACTCGCCGCGTCGCCGATAGTGAGGGATGTCAACGACTACATAATTGTACTTTCAAAACAAAGTTTTAACCGACTTCAAATCAGTAGCCAAATTGCTTCAAGTTTGCCTATAAAATTTGAAGAGTTCCCTCGATTTCTCCAGGATCCCATCATCAGAACTGGATTTTGGTGACAACGGGACCAATCTGGAAGTATATGCTTTCGAACACAGAAATTTTTTTTCATATCGTTTTAATAAATTACCGGGATATCGCGTAACATACACACATAAAAAAACAGACGAATTGAGAACCTCCTTCTTTTTTGAAGTCGGGTGAAAAATAAAATAATAATGTTTTGCCCATCTACCTCTATGACTAATAATGACTTATAACCTTTACCATACGAAGTTGTTGTTTTAGTAAGTAGGTATATTTTACTATACTAGAATTTAAATTCACACTGATATACATCAGCAAACAATCAATTAAAATTTACCTGTATACTAAAATTACTAAAACATGGATGTTCAGATCTTTGTGATCGCCCTGATTGCTACGTTTATAGATACGTTTTGACAGTTTGAGCGATCAGATATATTCGGCAGGTCGTATGCAAATAAATTATTGAAAAACAGCGTGCTTAGATGTTTATGGCATTGTAGTAGTTATGATATAAATGGCATTTGTAGTCTGCAGAATTTATTGAAATTTAGTCTTGCTCAGAACTAAATATTTGGACAACTTGGCCGCTCCGATATATCTGATCGCGACTGTACATTAAACTATGAAATTAGGCATTTTCCTGTGATCTTAGATAGAGGGTTCCTTAGCATCAATTGTTTCTCATAACCAGCACTATTTATTCACGCAAAAAAGAACTCTGATTTTTTGACAAATTTGACCGGGTATGATTCCTGGCCGTGAATGAGGCTTTTTTCAAAATCTTTGAATGCAGATTTTTTTTTCTAAATTCGGTCTCGTGACTCCTAAGAGCAAATTTCCGTATCTCTTACAGTTTCGGATTTGTCCTCACTGCCCCGCTTGAATAATACACCCTGTATGTGTATATGCGTCTACTCAATGATGTAGTCTATAAGCGGCGACTTCACAGTACTTCTGTGGACTCGAACGACAGTATTCGTGATAAACAACTGCCTAACTCTAAGAAGACCTGTTTTGTGATAAAGAGTGGGAAAGTGAAAAGGTTTTCTCGTAATTACTCATTACCTTGATAACTGCACGTTGCGAGCGTTCAAGGGCAAGAAGTGCTGTCTTACCAGCGCTGCCCCAGACTGCAATACAATATAATTTAATAATTGATTGGCACAGCGCGTGATAGACTACGCGTAGTACCTCCGGACACATTGCACGTACAACCGATGGCCGTTGGGGCAGAAGGGTTCTCGAGAGGAGACCACGTACCCGTAGGCCCCGCACAAAGTGGACTGATGACCTGGTAAAAGTCGCGGGAGTCCGCTGGATGCGGGTGGCGCAGGACCGGTCATTGTGGCACGCTTTGGGGGAGGCCTATGTCCAGCAGTGGACGTCTTTCGGCTGATATGATTATGATGATGATAAGGTGTCGTTGGATTTCTCTTAATCGTAGGAGTGACATATGTTATAGCGCTATAGGTAATATCGTCGGGTGACAAGCAAAACTCACTAACTAACAAATACCTACTGTAGGAAAAGGTGGTTACGTGTGATGATAACGCACCCTTTTCTAGAGAGAACAGACCAATTGGGTTTGAGATTCCAATAAGCCGGTACTCTAATAAGATGAAGGTGGATTCAGGCCTGGCTAACAGAACAGCAAACAACGATTCTAGTAAGATTCGTTTATTTTCACAGGTTCGATTCAATAAACAAAAGTTCTTTCACTTAAATGTTCACAAAGTTCACAATACACTTGATAGTTAGTTATTCACTTTTGACAAAGACGTAAGTGCGACAATATATAGCTTTTAGACGAGTGGGACGAGTTACGCTCCGCGCTTAGGCTTCCGCCGTACTTATTCCGGGTTGCACCGTTTGTGATCGGAATTGCGACCATAGAGGGTTTACGCAATGTGTGATCGGGACGGTGCTTGTTCCGTACTAAGTAAGGAGGCGGCTTACACCCTTCACTATCCAAGGCAGTTCGCGGTCGGAATTGCGACCATAGAGGGTTTATGCAATGTGTGACCGGGACTGCTTGGTATAGAGCAAGGTGTTAGCTTGGAGGCGACTGGGATGTCAACTGAATATTCCAGCCACCAGTCTGCCCTTTTATACCATCTGGTGGCGTGGGTGCCTACGTGACATCGGGGGTGACGCTATTCCGTAGCGTGGCGTCGTCTGGTCATCTGGCGCTTTGTTTTGGCGCGCAGAATGCGCGCGAACGTAAATCTATAATGAAAAAACAGCGTCTGGCCGGGCCCAAGCGAGCGGCGGATGACGGCCGCTACCTGCTTTGCGCGTCGCTGTCCTTTTTGCACGACTATTAACGTATTTGTGCTACACTACTTAAATTAAAATTCGTATCTCGATATCGAATACGTACCGAGATACGAGGTTTTGAAGAGCAGTGACAGTTTTGGTAGTGACTTTTGCTTGTCACCCGACGATATTTGTAAAAATGCAGTTGGATTTTTTGAAAGATATTTCGATGTTATTGTCGATTCGGATTTTATAGAAATTAAAAACATAAATGTTTGTAAAAAAGGCAGGTATCTGAATTATTAAGTTTTGGTACTACTTACCAGTGGCGGCGCGTGATAATTTTCGATGGGCAACCCGGAAGAAAAAAGTTATGAAAGTGTTAAAGGCCTCCACACACCGGTCGCGTGCGCGGGCCCGCCGGTGTGTGGAGGCCTTTAGAGTAGGCTTGTCTAAAAATAAATTTTAGGCAAGCCGGTGGGAATTGGCTTGTATGGGCGCTCCGCCACTGCTACTTACTTAACGCAAAACATTATGTTATTTATTTTGCTGCAAAGTAACTTTTCGCAAGGGTACACCATATAGAAATTATGAGCGAGAAACCAAAAAAAATCCCCAAAATTTCGAGCATTTGTAGCTGCCAATGAGGCTCCGCGATATATATATCTCGTGTTACCATTTTTGATATTTACTCGGTTCCATCCAAATCCTACAATATATAAAAAAATAAAATCGAATGCACCACCTTTTGTAACATATAATAAATAGTACATTATTGCCGTGGCCGGGAAGGAGGCAATTGCAGGCTGAGTATTTTGTTTAAACGGACGAGTTTGCGAGCCCGTTTAATTATAATACGAAGCCTGCAATTGCCATTCCGGCTGAGGCTAATATAGTGCTTTTCTCAAAAATGGGGGAATAAAAAAGACTAAATTGAAATCAAGCGTTATTATTAAATACAAATTGAGGATACTGCAAATTACATAAAATGAAACGTCATATTTTTTTTTAAACATAATCGCAAGTGTATTTTTTCACCGAAAAACGCAATCTTTTTATAACACATACAAAAATGTCGCATTTGCAACAGAAAAATACGACTTGATTTGGCTGAATACGACCTGTGCTGTCTTTTATATGCCAGTTTCTACTTTTTAAAAACTTTGGTACTCGACAAATAAAGGAATTCATATGTAACATTCCAGGCGGCCTGCAATGTTTTTTATTTTTTAATTTTGATCTGGCCTTAAACTATACACTTTACCTTCCAATATGTAGCGAGTTATGTTCACTTTGCGGGCCATTTTTGAGAAATGTACTATTACTGACTGGCTTAGGCATTCATCTATCCAATTAGTCGATCCTTGCTCATAAATGCTTGCGAATGGGCAGTGCCTACCTATTAAGCCCCCACGCTGATAGGATACGGATAGGATGGGGACGGTGCGGATAGGTTGGAATTATTGATAATGTAAGAATCTTCTACTTTGGACGGTAGAGTTGCTTTTTAAATGGACTAACTTTGATGCAGTTCAGCCAACTCAAATAATCTCAAGTATACATCTTGGAAATTTTACACATTTCTGAGCATGAAATATTCTTACTCATTCCTTGTATTGCTTCAGGATTTCGAGCTGAACGTCTTGCCTTCAACGTCAATAGAGCCATATGAACCGGCAGTACCCGCTCAGGACGCTGCTACTGTTAATATAACTAAAAAAGCGCCTACTGCTGGTAAGCATGCAATTTTATTTTTATATACGGTGGGTTCTTTGCATTGCTACTTTGGTCAATTCCAACTAACAACTACCCCATTTATGAATTTCAGAAATCATTTTCAAGAATGGCAACCACTTAAAAATAGTACTACAGAAAGTGACCCGAAAAAAACCCGTCTCAAAAAGATACGTTAAAAAAAATTACATGCCTGTCAGCAATTTTCATGGTAATGCAGTTCCGAGAAGCACCAAAAAAGAAAATGGCCAGACGAGACGGTTCACTGAACAAGAAAAAAAATGGCTCCGACCATTTACAAAAATGGACCCAAATGCTACAGATTTCTAAAAAGTTGTTCGATGGTGTTGGTGACACTCTTAATAAGAGCCGGATTAAACAAAAAGTGGTTTCAAGTATCGCCAAAAAATTTTAGAAAATGACAACAGACGATAAATAAAATTGTGCACGTTATTATTCGACGAAATTAGCATTACCCCTCACTTTGATTACAGTCACCGTAAGGATAGAATATCGGGATTCGTGTCAGACGGAAAAACAACGGAACGAAAAATATGTGATCATGCCTTAGTCTTCATCATCAGAGGAGTGTTGCGAAATCATAAACAGCCGGTGGCTTACACATTTTGTTCTCTAAGCATAAAAAAGGAGACAATCGCTGTGTTAATTCAAGATATTGGTAAGGGATATTGTACTTAACAGTATCATCCCGTCTTGAGCCGTGCTGGCCGCTAAAACTGTAAGCACGGCTATCACAAGACGGCCGCGACATACTCTCGAGCTCTCTCGCACTATCCGTCCCTTTCTTATTAGACCACTTAGAAAGAGACGGATAGTGAGAGAGCTCGAGAGTATGGCGCGACCGTCTCATGATAGCCGTGCAGTAATGACTTTTAACTTTTTAAATTTGCTCTAGACAGTAACTTCACGTCCTATTTTTGCATATTGGAGAAAAGTATGTTGAATATTTACGAGATACACTTTTTAAAAAGCATTGCATTAAATCGTTATGGATGGAGGAATATTAGTCCATCCCCAGTCGGTTTTGAGACAGCATTTGCTTCACTATTATTTAATAATTGAACGGGCAGGCATTCTCCAGGGTCCGATTGTGAGGACGATGATTGCTCTAGTATATTTAAATGAATGAGGGATTTATTTAAAACTAGTGAAAACATTCAAAGCGGTGAGCAGGAGATTGATTTTTCCTACATTGAAGATACCTAACATTATTGTACCTAGATTTTGATAAAAAAACGATTCAAGAATATATGTCAGTGGCTGTCTGTTAAAAAAAGTTAAATTATTCATTTCAAGCATTTCTAAATGTTCCAATTAGAAAGAGACAGACAGTCTATCTCGCCGCGACACAGTTCGCGCGCCGTCTTGTGCTAACCGTGCTGCACGGCTACCTGTCACAAGACGGCGCGCGAGCTCTCGATTTTTGTCGCACTCGGCGGATAGTGCGAGAAAAATTGAGAGTTCGCGCGCCGTCTTGCTATAGCCGTGTAAGTGATGTACATATTTTGTCTCCCGCTGTCGTGTATATTAATTACCTAGTTATTATGCTTCCGTTTAAAAACATTGTTGGCTTCCTGTACCTATTGCTGTTTTATCTTAAACGTACGTACCGGTATATACAAATTGTCAGTCATCGTTAATAATCTAGGAATAAGTATGTTTGTTAGAAATTCAAAAAGTCTAACTTGTACAAAGGTTGACCGAAAATCAACTGACTATAGCAGAGTTAATGGCACCTGGTCAAAGTTGGTTTACCATTGTCAATCTGCTACTTGATGCTACTAAAACTAAATGTGTTAGATTCTATTTGCCTAATGTTAGACCAGCTTGTATATTTTTAAAGTATGCTTACAAGTAGTAGATAAAGCAATATTCTTGGGTAACATTACAAGAAAGAATCTACATTGAAAAGCCCATTTTAAGTTTACCCGCATATGTTATTAGAAATATAATAAAGACAGAGATGCTATTAACACACCACATGAAAGCAACCAAGAATGACGCGTTTTTTAAGAATAAGATTATATTTAAAATTGCAAACTGTGCACATAGATCGTAAACAATGTCACTTGTATGTACGTTCTTACGTGATTAAGCATAAGAAAATAGACGAAATTAACTCACAATTTAATTTTATTTACCTACACGATCCCTCTATTCCCCATAAGTTACCGTGAGATTGGGTTAAGTTAGATGAAAATTAAACCTACGAGGTTTAATTTTCATCTAATTTAATCCATTCTCTCATCAAAAACCAAAATTTTCATCAATTGTACAAGTATAGTAATAGCTGTAAGTATACAGGTACACAGTGGCATATATATGTATACAGTAAGTAGCGCATAAATATGTATACATCCGGAGTAGTCCTATCGTATACCACTAGATGTCGCTAGTCAGTACTGGCGACTGATGTCTCTATCTCAGTATATATATAGTACTCTTTGCATATTATGACCGGCATCGCAGCGTTGTTTTCTGGCAGCTGTCAAAGTTTTTTCTTAATTCAGAGACAAAATAGAGTCGGATCTAACTATCATATCATTCGATATCTTACTTACGTGCGACATTTGTCAAATTTGTATGCAAATTGACAATTCATTTCGAACTAAACGTCATCTCGACTGATATTAGAATAGAGGTCAAATCAAATTTCTTTGATTTCAGAGATGTTCGAAATTTGAATGAAATAATATTGTCAAAATCGATGTTATTATTTAGCAATAATAACATTTTCACAGATAAAGAAATTTGTTCTAACAAAACAGTCTATTTTATGGTGGCCATAATGTGCGGTTCTTGAACGCATCATGGAGGGTTTATGATATTTGGATAGATAAAGTATATTTATCTACACACATATCATTAGTGCTCTAAAATGCGTTCAGAAACCGTCGGTAATGACCAGCATTACAACCAATTTTACTATGACAACTTTCTTGTCTGTGGTAGTAGGTAAAATCTGTACTGTAATGTTATTACAGTACAGATTTTTGTATCGTTATGAGTTTAAATTTGGAATAGCTGTCAAAACTCAAGTGGGTCTCTATTCTAGTATCTATAGATATTAAAACAGTTATCGATACGAAACGTCAATTTATTATGTTTTTTAATTTTACTTTTTTAACTTTTTTTTTTACATTATTTTAACTTTTTTTTTACCTTTTTCACTTTTTTTTACACTTTTACTTATTTTTTAGTGTTTTTTCACTTTTTTTTTTAAAGATAATTTACAGGTAGCTCTAGTACCAATGCAGGTCATTTTCCTACGACTTCTGAACCCATCTTAGAGTAGGTAAATATGATATGTGTTTAGATAAAGTAGTGTATGCAACTGTACATAATTAGGCCTTAAACACTCGTGTGATCCTATTATGAATCGCGTGATCGGTGAACCACACTCGTATTTTAAGGCCTCTCATTATGTATCAGTAGCATAAACTACTAGAGTCTGGCAAACGAAAGCGTGACCTGAGAAAAAGCGGCAAATTCAAAAAATTTACATGTGGTATTACTAATTATAGTAGGAAAAAAATGTTTTGATACTTGTTTTTTTTTTGTATTTATGACAATCAATTTATATAATAGTTGTTGGCGAACTTAATTTCTTATTTAAGGAACACACCACATCTTTATAAATATTAACCTGTGGTTAAAAACACACTCCAAAAAAACATTTTTTTTAAAGACTCCGCTTGGTGTGACGATGCCTTGACTGTCATGGATGTGAATAAAAAAAACGAGTGTATTGATTTATTTATTAGAATGTACATAATATTTACCTACTGAATATTTACTTTCTTCAACAACAATTTAGTACATAGTGTTTAATCTAGTACAGGATCCAATGGCTATGAATTCAAAAATAACAAAAATTAATGGTCATTGCTAATAGTGTCATGATATTGCAGGTTGAATTTTTGGACTCTGAGTTTGATTATAATGATTAAATAATAAAAAAACTGACTTTTATTTTTACCATCCCATATTGTATGTATGTATGACACCGGGCCCCCGAACGACTAATTGACTATCATGCATTTTGCAAACTTTCCAGGACAGCGATTTAAAATCATATCTTCTTTCCTATTTGTTATTTTCAAAAGTAAAGTACTGCTAAGTAGAATATTATGTAGCTAATGTAATTATCCATAAAACAGTGATAGTTAGTTATGTATGTTTGTATTGGTTAGTCATCATACTCAAAATCAGAGTCCAAAAATTCAACCTCTAAGGATTCATCTGTATCAGTAGAGTCATCATCACCTACACTTATTATGAATGGTTCTAATACTTCTTCTGTTATGTGATCTCTTTCTTTGTATTGTAAATTGTCTAAATCCGACACTGTGCTTTTGTGAGGCCGTTTTTTTCCTGGAGTGCTCCACATCCCTTCATTCACAGACCCTTCCTTTTTAATTTTTTTTAGTGTCGTGACACCAACCTCTGCAAAACAAAGTATGTTTAAGTACCCAAACAGTTTGATGACATAAAAAAAGGAAAAAAGAAATACGGAATAGACAATGGGAAAAAATTAAGTATCGGTTCATTTTTCGTTTTTACGTTTCAAACAGTGAACCACCTTTTTTTTAAGTCGGTTAAAAATAACACAACTTTGTGAAATGGAACAAACACATAAAAATATTCTAAATCGATGCAGGTACATACCAGTTAGTGAAGATATTTCTTCTAAGAACTTAGTCTGAGTTTCAATTAAAGATTTTTTTTCCAAATTCCTAAACCTTTCAACAATGTTTTTCATTTCGCAGATTCCTTGAATATCTTCAAGATTATCTGTAAACATAAGAAACGGTATCATCATTATCGTCAATATTATTATATTAAATAATCAGCCGACAAGGATTAAGATTACTAAGTCATACTAACCTAAAAAATCCGACATCGCATCTAAACATTGTTGTTTCTCTTGGAAAACCACTTCTTTCTCCTCTTGTTTTTGCTTGAACTTACTGATCATAGTATGTAGCAGCTTTCGCACATTACTTTTTATTGTTTTACCCATATTACGGCAATTATAAATGAAAAATAATTGAGTAACACAAAATACTGTACTGACAACAGTGACAACTCCAAAAGACTTTGACGTGCAATTGACAGATTAATAATGTTGCCATATTAAAACTAATAAAAAAAGTCCAGGTCACGCTTTCGTTTGCCAGACTCTATTACCATTACTTTTTGTGAACAGACTCGCGACCGCTTCCGCGACTTCATATTCTCCATCGAGCTCTGGTACGAGCCGATCCGCTCCATCGAGGGCCACTTCGGCTCGGCAGTCGGCTCCTACTTCTACTTCCTGCGCTGGCTGTTCATGCTGGACGTTTTGCTGGCCATCGTGCTGGTTGCGTTCGTGGTCGTGCCGCAAACGCTGCATGATGAGTCGAGCGGTGAAACTGTGCAGTGGGGGTTCTTGGATTTTATTAGTGGAAAGGTAAGTGACAAAGAGTCATGAAATTTTTTCATTGTTTAATGTTCTGCTTTGGTTTAAAGATTTTGTATTTCTTTTATATTAGGTATTCTACTATCACGTCTATCACTCTAGCGTCACGGAATGTTTCCTCTGGCTCGCTCCGTGACATCAAGCCTTTTACTGCAAATTTCTTAAAAATTATATGTATAAGGTTAAGTTTTGTTGTACAGTCATCATCAAAAGTAGCTACGAAAACGAAGACGTCAAAAGTCTTTATTAAAAGGGAATAAGAACTTTTGACGTCTTCGATTGCGAAGCTACTTTTGATGCTGACTGTACTCTATCTATGTATAGATTTTCTTTATTTCTTTCTTTCTTAAAAAATGCTGAAGTATTCGATAGACGATGACATTTGATCCGATTGTTTGCAAATTGCCTAGTCCAACCAATATTCGCTCGCGTCCCACGGTTGGTTAAAAGCTGGGTTACACCAGAGCTATTACGAATGTCATCTATAGTATTCACTGTTCAGAATAGGGATGGTGACTAAGATTTTTTTACGATGCCATTCGAACCAGGTTTTGGAGAGGAACAAATGTTTGTATGGGAGCAACTACAATAATGGAAGAACATAAATACACAAAATTTTGAGACATAAATTGACCTAACTGGCGGCAGCCATAAACGCTTCATACTAATTGACACACAGGTGTTACGTCACACCTGTTATATACTAACCGTTGTATGGAAAATCAAGTAAATTACTCTGTTTCATAATAATTACTGCGTTTAGGTACATAGTTTTCATACAATTTTGTTTCTATAAAAGCGTAAGGATTCTATTGGTAGCTTTAAATTTACTAATGGACAATAAAAAATATCTTTTTATGATTTGAATTATAATTTATACTTTATTACAAGATATTGACGTTTTAAACAGTAAAGCCTCAATTAGTAAACGGCCCTTCGCCTAAAAGACGCAGTATTCCTCAGCCATTGTTGTATCCACTTGCAATAGGCAAGATGCAACATTTTCATTTTTGCTTTCATTTGAAACAATTGCATGTCGAATGCACCACGAGTGTATATATTTTTTAAAATACTATTATATATAGTCAAAAAATTATATTACACACTGACAATTTAAACTTTCGCGCCTAAACGGATCTACAGTTCCTGTGACGTCACTCGTGTTTGTCATTCGCCATAATTTATGATTATGACCTGGTCGACACTAACTTTTGGAAGTTTTCTAGAGTCTGCTCTGCTTTAATAAAGCTTACACCCATTTTTATTCGAAATCTTAATTTTTTTTAAATCAAACAATCTTTCCCTCTACAATTATAACCTTTCATTAGTTAGTTTAAGTTTTCATAACAGGAGTGACGTCACCAGTCGCTGATCCGTGGATAAAAGCACGTTCCGTTTCACATTACTTCAAATCGTGTTAGTATAAACGTTTCAGTAGCAATTATTTTATGTTTTTTCAACATTTTGAGCACACAATAATGGTAAATATTAAAGCTGCATCTTCCCTATTGCAACCTTATCCAGGGTGGGTTAGAAGATTCGCTGCTATTCTACGGGCACTACCACTCGGGCGAGGTGGCCGCGCCGGGCTACAGTATGCCGTTCGCCTATTTCTTCACCATGATCTGCCTGTATCTCATGTTCTTCGCGTTGCTGTGCTACAGGTAACTTTAGAAGTATCATTTTTAGGGTTCCGGAGCCAAAATTGCAATAACGAAACCCTTATCTGGGGGTACGGCAGTGCCCCCGCCAAGTCGAGCAAAACAAAGAGGCACGGCCGTACCATCCTTTTCTCGAAGCCATTCAGGCCATTTTCAACATCCTGTAATTTTGTGCTGGCTAAAGCTAGAACCCTGAATTTTCAGTAATTTGTAGGGCATAATATGGCTTACATATAATGTCAAAAACATTCAATTTGAACTTTTAGTTTAAGAACTATTGTCCGTCAAAGTTCGTAAGTTTTGTCACTGACATACTCACTTATATACTGATGATCAACATTGTAGTAAGTTAAACCACCGAGCTCGGATAGCAACTGATTTATTAAAATAACAACAGGTACACATACATTTGTGGAACTACCTACAACATCTTTCCCTTAAAATTAATAAGCATGCAGATAACTAAAATAGAAAACTAATGTATAAAAAGTCTTACACTACATGTTCAACCCCCCTTCTAAAAGAAAATGATTTTAGAGCAAAGAATTTATATCAATGCCCATTTCACGAGTTTTCTTACGAGTAAGAGCGGGCTCTTTTCTCTGATCAGCAGGCCTTGCTGTCGCAATCGGTTTCGAACCTTGCGCCTGCAAAGCAGGTGGTACCGGCGCACTTTTTACATCAGGCGGGATTGAACCTTGAGCTGGTAGCGGCGGCGGCGGGGGAGGCACGCACTTCTCACCCGGCATCGGCGCTCCCGGCTCACATTTGATTAGATGTCGGCGGTTACGACGATACTGCATTCCTTTTCGATTTATTATTACATATGAACGCGGAGTATTACATTTTTTAACAACTTTTCCTCTCATTTTGTTTGCCACACTAGTGTGATCCAGTATGATTACGTCATCGCCAACACCTAGCTCAGATAGATTTTTGCAATGTTTATCATAGTTTGTTTTGGTCTTATTTTGTTGCTTAATGAGCTCATTATAATGTTGCATGTCATGACTAACCGGTTTTAACAAACTATGATGAACAGGCAGCCTACAATTAAGTCTACGGCCCATAAACAATTGCGCAGGAGAACCTATGTTTCCTCGCGGTGTATTTCTGTAACTTAGTAAATCTAGATAAAAATCAGTACCACCATTAATTGATTTTATCAACATTTTTTTAATAATTTGGACGGCTCTTTCACTTTTTCCGTTTGATTGATGATAGTAGGGAGACGATGTTACGTGTTCGAATCCCCATTGAGTTTTAAATCGATTAAATTCTCTACTTGTGTATTGGGTACCGCAATCACTAATTACCGTTTGTGGGATTCCGTATCTTGCAAAATTTTCTTTCATAACACTAATAACTGCCATCGAAGTTATATTTTTTAACTGTGCCACTTCAATGTAACTAGAATAATAGTCGATCAGTATTAGAAAATATTGTTTTCTGTATTCAAATATGTCGGTCCCCACTTTATACCACGGCAATTCAGGGATTGGTATAGGCAACATCGACTCCCTAGCTGGAGCATTCTGACATTCCTGACAAGCGTCACAGCGCCTCACGTACATTTCAATATCTCGCGATATGCCTGGCCAGAACAACACTTCTCGCGCGCGACCCTTGCAGCGATCAATGCCCTGATGACCATCGTGAATTACTTTTAGCATTTGGTCTCGTAAAGACGTCGGGATAATAACAAGCCCATTTTTAAAAATTACACCTGAAATAATATGTAACTCATCTTTAAATGACCAATATGGTCTTAATTGTTCCAAAACATCACGCTTATGCTGTGGCCAGCCATTATTGATATATGCTTTTAGCTGACACATAACCTTATCTTTTGCCGTTTCATCACTGACCAGTTTCAATTTTAATTCTGACATCTGTACGTTGCTAATTAACTGATTTACTTGGTACCCCACACACCTACTTATCGAGTCATCGTATAAATCCGGAAGGGGCTGTCACGTAGATAGGGAGCCCTAACTTGGGGTACCTATCTAGGAGCAAAATTATAGATGATAGAACAGTTAAGAATTTATTGTTAAGATTAAGGGGCGGTTCGATCGCCTAGGTCGGGCTATGGCTAGATGCCAGGTCTGTTTGAGGGGTGGTCGGTCCTTCCGGGTACCCTCACTCCCCTCGCGGTACGCAGCTGGATGGCAGGAGACGATGGTGGTCCGAGGTGGTCGGTGGACGCGCTGGTAGTAAGTGCCGGGAGAGCGTCACACGCCAGGGGCCTCCAACTTGTTTACTCCCTGGGGGAGCGTCTGCCTCGGCTTCAAATGTAAGCGTAGTTCCTGCAACGCGTCCACGTTTACGGTAAATAAGGGGTCCACATTCTCGACCTGGACTGCAGAACCATGTGCTCACGCAAGGGGGTGGGGCAAGTTATAGAAAGGAGCATTCAAGAATGATGGCGGTGCAGTCCAGGTACAAAATAAGCAAAGCAGGGCGGCGAGAACCATATGCCAAGCGTGAGTCGGCAATTTCCGAAAGAGAAATAAGATTACTTATCAATTAATTATTAATTAATTGATAACTAATCGAACCAAAACGATTGAAAGGTGCACGGCTATAGTTACAGTCTATTTGAGTAAATTTAGAGGTTATGTATATTTCTAAGTAATAAATAAATTCATCAAAATTATTAAGCAAGAAGGAAAATGCAAAAGCAAGGCCGGCGGAGTGCAGTTGTTTAGCGTGGTGCGTTAGCATAGGATTCTCGGATGATTTCAGTACATTTATGATTCGGAAATTATATACCGTGGACATTTTCCATTGTATATCAAAGTAGAAAGCCTTTTCCGACTTATTTAAAATGTGATTAAGCATAAGAAATGTAAACTAAAGCTTAAAACAATGCCATGCAGGCAAAAACACATGGCGTGAAATAACGGAAATACATAATTTCCGCATAGGAAATTACAGCAATGACATTAAATTCGTTAACCATTAATAGTACACTAGATCGCACAGTACAGCACTGAATAAAATAAGATATTTAGGTAACACATGGATGTAGCATGTACCTAGTCTAACCTAGAATTAACAAATACGTAATCGCTTAAAGCGTGGAAAAAAACTACACGTGATTCAGCTGGTAGTATATTCGTAAAGTATACAGTTCAAATTAATGTTCAAATTCGTCGTACTAATAACTTAAGGACGAGACACGCGGGCGTGGCGTGTTCGGCGTCCAAGACAAAATAATTTAATCCCGATGGAAGTAATTACCAGCTAAACCACGATTTACATAACTACATTCATTTAAATAAGGAGCAATTGTGCAACACTTACCCAATTACGGGAAACTACACTCACTTCACGGATTGAGAAATTAGGTACGTCCGCTTAATAGCGGCGTCTTTATTTATTAAAAGTGCGCAGCGGCTTGTCCGCGTCGCAGCTGGGTGGCAATTGAACGACCCATCGCGCTCGAGCTCGCGGTCTCGGCCGCAGAGGGCAAAACATAATAGCGGAAGGTCGACCTACGTCACAGATCTAGAATGTTCCGAACTCCCGCGCCTAGACAGTATTATAAGTAGAGGTTTTCTATGTTTTTAAGGCAAAATTAAATAGGCTACGCAACGAGATAAATTAAGAAATAGAACTTGTTTATTAAAACCTATTTCTGGTAAGGTGTTACAGTAGGTATTTATGTTTAACGTTATACGTTACAGTACACCGTCTCCTAGGAGAAGGATTTTTCCTAGAAGAAAAATCCTTCGAGAAGAGCTGAGGGTCCTATTCACTACTTTACACTTTCATACATCATCTATCATACTAGCATATCGTTCAAACTGTTTCTTCCACTTTTAGAATAGTAGAGAAACTCCTTATAGAGAGAGAAACGCACACTTACTTTTGTGCGATGCTCCAGTAGCAAATGTTGCTAACCATTACATGGTTGATTTTAGGGTAACGTACAGTTATTAAAAAAAATAGTTATAGCGAGAACTACGACTAATTTTTACACGGATTACCAGAATATAGAGATACGCGCCTTATAGGCACATAGTCGAGGATTTAAGGCTACAGGAAGTCACCACCCGCTTCCAGTTGAGTTCTCCCAAGGGACAGAGAACCCAGGTGAAGGCTTAGTGAGGCTATTGATAAGATAGGAAGTCACCACCCGCTTCCAGTTGAGTTCTCCCAAGGGACAGAGAACCCAGGTGAAGGCTTAGTGAGGCTATTGATAAGATAGGAAGTCACCACCCGCTTCCAGTTGAGTTCTCCCAAGGGACAGAGAACCCAGGTGAAGGCTTAGTAAGGCAATTAATAAGATAGGAAGTCACCACCCGCTTCCAGTTGAGTTCTCCCAAGGGACAGAGAACCCAGGTGAAGGCTTAGTAAGGCAATTAAGAACATAGGAAGTCACCACCCGCTTCCAGTTGAGCACGCCGTTCAGAGAAGCATGCTCAGGTGAGGGCTTAGTAGGGCAATTAAGAAGATAGGAAGTCACCACCCGCTTCCAGTTGAGTTCGCCGTTTAGCGGCATAACTCTGGTGAGGGCTTAGTATGGTTATTGAGGATAGGAAGTCACTACCCGCTTCCAGTTGAGTTCGCCGTTTAGAGGCATAACTCTGGTGAGGGCTTACACTGTTCTCGTTGCGTAGCAAAAATCTCAAGAAATTCTAAAGTTATATTTCGTCACCGGCTTATCGGTGACGAACGCACACTCTACCCAATAAAAAACAAAAAGAAAAAAAAACTAGTCATTGTAAGTATTTAATAGGTCGAGCCATTGTATCAAGTTAAAGTTTTACCGTTTTACAGGATTGAAAGTAAATTAAGTGTTAAGCTTTACTGTTATTCATTTATTGTTAATTAAGGTATATATTAAGTTTGCAAGTGTAGCAATATTAGGGTAAAAGAAAGAAAACAGTAACTGCAGGTTGCCAGCCTGTTATCCACAACACACAATAACCCTATCCTTCAGTCGCCTTTTACGACTCCCACAGGAAGAGATGGGGTAGTGCTACTCTAACCCGACACCACACGGGGATACCTCATATACAAGCTCTGATTTAGTTAGTTGTAAGTATTTAATAGGTCGAGCCATTTTATAACTTTTGAGTTTTACTGATTTAGAAGAATCAAAGTAAATTAAGGGTTAAGCTTTATTGTCACTAATTAACAGATAATTAAGGTATAAATTAGGTTTGCAAGTGTAGCAATATTAGGGTAAAAAAAAAAACTGTAGCGGCCCCACGTTGGGCGCCAATTTGTCACGTAGATAGGGAGCCCTAACTTGGGGTACCTATCTAGGAGCAAAATTATAGATGATAGAACAGTTAAGAATTTATTGTTAAGATTAAGGGGCGGTTCGATCGCCTAGGTCGGGCTATGGCTAGATGCCAGGTCTGTTTGAGGGGTGGTCGGTCCTTCCGGGTACCCTCACTCCCCTCGCGGTACGCAGCTGGATGGCAGGAGACGATGGTGGTCCGAGGTGGTCGGTGGACGCGCTGGTAGTAAGTGCCGGGAGAGCGTCACACGCCAGGGGCCTCCAACTTGTTTACTCCCTGGGGGAGCGTCTGCCTCGGCTTCAAATGTAAGCGTAGTTCCTGCAACGCGTCCACGTTTACGGTAAATAAGGGGTCCACATTCTCGACCTGGACTGCAGAACCATGTGCTCACGCAAGGGGGTGGGGCAAGTTATAGAAAGGAGCATTCAAGAATGATGGCGGTGCAGTCCAGGTACAAAATAAGCAAAGCAGGGCGGCGAGAACCATATGCCAAGCGTGAGTCGGCAATTTCCGAAAGAGAAATAAGATTACTTATCAATTAATTATTAATTAATTGATAACTAATCGAACCAAAACGATTGAAAGGTGCACGGCTATAGTTACAGTCTATTTGAGTAAATTTAGAGGTTATGTATATTTCTAAGTAATAAATAAATTCATCAAAATTATTAAGCAAGAAGGAAAATGCAAAAGCAAGGCCGGCGGAGTGCAGTTGTTTAGCGTGGTGCGTTAGCATAGGATTCTCGGATGATTTCAGTACATTTATGATTCGGAAATTATATACCGTGGACATTTTCCATTGTATATCAAAGTAGAAAGCCTTTTCCGACTTATTTAAAATGTGATTAAGCATAAGAAATGTAAACTAAAGCTTAAAACAATGCCATGCAGGCAAAAACACATGGCGTGAAATAACGGAAATACATAATTTCCGCATAGGAAATTACAGCAATGACATTAAATTCGTTAACCATTAATAGTACACTAGATCGCACAGTACAGCACTGAATAAAATAAGATATTTAGGTAACACATGGATGTAGCATGTACCTAGTCTAACCTAGAATTAACAAATACGTAATCGCTTAAAGCGTGGAAAAAACTACACGTGATTCAGCTGGTAGTATATTCGTAAAGTATACAGTTCAAATTAATGTTCAAATTCGTCGTACTAATAACTTAAGGACGAGACACGCGGGCGTGGCGTGTTCGGCGTCCAAGACAAAATAATTTAATCCCGATGGAAGTAATTACCAGCTAAACCACGATTTACATAACTACATTCATTTAAATAAGGAGCAATTGTGCAACACTTACCCAATTACGGGAAACTACACTCACTTCACGGATTGAGAAATTAGGTACGTCCGCTTAATAGCGGCGTCTTTATTTATTAAAAGTGCGCAGCGGCTTGTCCGCGTCGCAGCTGGGTGGCAATTGAACGACCCATCGCGCTCGAGCTCGCGGTCTCGGCCGCAGAGGGCAAAACATAATAGCGGAAGGTCGACCTACGTCACAGATCTAGAATGTTCCGAACTCCCGCGCCTAGACAGTATTATAAGTAGAGGTTTTCTATGTTTTTAAGGCAAAATTAAATAGGCTACGCAACGAGATAAATTAAGAAATAGAACTTGTTTATTAAAACCTATTTCTGGTAAGGTGTTACAGTAGGTATTTATGTTTAACGTTATACGTTACAGGGCGCACGTGATAAGGTGTCTGGTATGTACATATATTTACCAGGTTTATAGTTAACGCTCAAGTCATAACCTTGTAACCGCAACATCATTCTCTGTAAGCGTACCGGGATCGTGTTTAACGCTTTTTTAAATATACTCTCTAATGGTTTATGGTCAGTTTCAACGAGGACTTTTTTTTGACCATAAATGTACTGATGATATTTCTCACACGCAAATAGGATGGCCAACATCTCTTTTTCTATTTGAGCATACCTCGTTTGGGTGTCTGTGAGCGTGCGCGACGCGTACTCGACGGGGCGCCCGCCCTGAAGTAGGACGGCGCCCAGCGCCACCGCGCTGGCGTCCACCGAAACCACCACGGATTGCGACGCATCAAACAGAGTCAACACCGGTGCATTGCAAACCAACTCTTTCAACTTTGCAAACGCACCGTCATGGACGGTGTCCCAGCACCACGCGGAGTCTTTTTTAAGGAGTCTGGTAAGCGGAAAAATATGTTCCGAGTAATGCGGGATGAACTTGGACAAATAATTAATTGCGCCTAAAAAACGTTCAAGCGATTTCTTATCGTTAGGTGCCGGCATATCTTTTATGGCCCTAATTTTCTCTGGATCAGGTTTCATGCCATTTTTATTAAACACGTGACCTAAATATGTTACCTCCTCCACACACAACTTACATTTGTCCTTATTGAATTTTAAATTTATTTCTCTAGCTCTCTTTAGTAAATTATTCAATCTTTCGTCATGTTCCCTCTTGGTCCGTCCCCAACAAATAATATCATCAATAAACGAATCGACCCCATCTACATTTTCTAATAATTGTTTAATCTTAGCATGGAACACTTCTGAAGAACAATTTAATCCAAACGGTAACCTCACGTACTGGTACCTACCAAAAGGGGATCCGAATGTGCACAAATCTGCACTTTCATCGTCTAGCTGCGTAGTCCAAAACCCCGAGCTAGCATCTAGAACCGAGAAGTATTGAGCTCCATGCAGTTTAGCCGCTATCTCATTAATAGTCGGCAGCTGGAAATGCGCACGCTGCACGGCACAATTGAGCGGGCGGGGGTCTAGGCAGATACGAAGCGACCCATTCTTCTTAGCCGCTATCACCAAGGCACTGACCCACCGTGTAGGATGATTTACTTTACGTATGACCCCTAACTGAACCATCCTGTCCAATTCTTGCCGCAATTTATCATGCAAGCCTATCGGTACTTTCCGCGTCGCACTCACTACCGGTGGAACTGACTCATCAACCACTATATGGTACCGCCCTGGAAGGCATCCCAGCCCCTCAAACAAATCACTATATTCTGCTAAATTAACAGTATGAATGCGTTTAATCAATCCTAGCTCACTACAGCTATCACGCCCCAGTACGCTTTCACAACTTATATCAGCTATAGCAAATTTCAATGTATACGTTTTATTTTTGTAACACCAATTCATATAAGATATACCTTTTATAGGGATTATATTACCACTATAAGAATGCAATTTCATGTTCGGTTTATTTGTAATTATTTTTGGGTCATAACCTAAGCCCAAATATCTTTGGAATGACAGCACATTTATATCAGCACCAGAATCCAGTTTAAATCGCTCATCTCCACACTCACCTCTTAATGTCTCATACCAGTCGTCCGACGACACGTTCACTGAAGACACATCAGCAATCACTGGTATATAGAACGACTCACACTCGTCATCGGGTTCGTCTTCGTCACAAACGGCAATCTCATACATTTTCTTCTTAATCACATTATTAGCACAGACTCGAGCAAAATGTCCATACCCTTGACACACAAAACATTGCACCCCGTTGGCCGGACACATGCCAGGATCACAGGTCTGCCCGCACCCCGGGCACGGAGGACGCACCGCGCTAAAGCTGCGCTGCCGCACCGGTGACGTCACGCCGCCGCCGCCGGGCCGCACGCCCCAGGCGCCGCGACTCGGCCTCCATCGCCTGCCACCTCGGGCCCCACGGCTTGCTCCACCGCCACGAAACTGTACCGCGTCCACCTGTGAAGGACCCGCGCTTATTCTAAGCGCTTCTAACCTCCGGGAACCGTCACTCGATATTTCATCTGCTTGGCAGATCTTGATCGCCTTATCTAACGTTAAATCATCCGTACGTAGTAGCCGATCTCTCACGATAGCGTTATTGATGCCACAAACGATACGGTCCCGAATTAGTTCCTGTTCCAACGATGAAAATGCACAATTCTTTGCCAATAACCTAAGAGCGGTCACGTATTGACTAATACTTTCACCATCCTCTTGACTGCGAGTGAAAAACTTGTATCTCGCTAATGTTATATTTGGTTTCAAGCCAAAATACCCATCAAACTTTTCTTGAAGGATAGTAATACTATCGCGATCACTTTCCTTATCGAATACAAATGTTTGATATGCGTTGAACCCCTCCGGCCCTATTAAATTGATAAGCAAGCTTGCTTGAGTCCCGGAATCTTCTTTAGACACCCCGGATGCCTTAAGAAATAAATTGAATTGCATCTTCCAACACTGCCACGCGTCAGCCCGGCTGACGGGGCTCCCTTCGGTGTTGAGCTCGGGGGGCGGTCTCGCGTGTTCCATCCTGGTCGCAACTTGTTTTTCACACTGACTACACAATTACACCACAAATACTCGCAAAATAAATGCCGAAATATTTTATTTTCACCGCTGTCACCATGTAGTAAGTTAAACCACCGAGCTCGGATAGCAACTGATTTATTAAAATAACAACAGGTACACATACATTTGTGGAACTACCTACAACAAACATAATTCTAAGGTACTTCTATCAGACCCACAAGTTCCAAATTTCAATCGTAATTAGTTTTTAGCCTAATAATTCATAAAAAACCTAAACACAAACTGCATAAGTAAGTTTGTAATCCTATACAAATACATGCGATTACAAAGTTACTTCCTGCAAAACTATTCCAACGTTATTTGCGGTTGGTAAAATAACATTCCCATACAAAGTCTACACAAAGAAATGAGATCCCATAAAAAACATTCCATTTTAAAAATAGGCCAAGTCTCGAAACTCTTCCACAGTCAAAAGTGGTGAGATATTTCGTAGAGCCAAGTCAGGCATTCTTATTAATCTTTATTTGCTTGCTAAATAAAATTTTGTGACTTGGCAATCACACTTACAAGTTTTAGGTACCTATGCAAAAATTAGTAAATGCAGTAAAGTTGTGTGATTCCCAAGTTGCAGAATTTTATTTAGCAAGCAAATAAAGATTAATAAGAATGCCTGACTTGGCTCTACGAAATATCTCACCACTTTTAACAGTGGAAGAGTTTCGAGACTTGGCCTATTTTGTTTTACATGGAATGTTTTTTATGGGATATCCGTCTGTCCGTATATCACAGGCATTTTACTCTAAAACTATGAGGTGTATTTGAATAAAATTTGGAGGATAGGTGTATTTTCTTAGCCGCTATAAAACAATATTTTGTTAGGCGTGCTCTTCTCCATACATATAACAGAAAGTAAAAAAAAAGTCACATCAATCGTTAAGCCTTTCAAAATAAATATAAGGTTTTTCAGCAATTTTTTTGATTTAGGGAATATAGTCGCAGATAATCGCCCCGAAAGTCACTAAAATTGTGTCCCCCCCCCTCTAATTTTCAGTGTGAAAAAAAAAATATGGACATAGTGCTTATCAAATACTTTCAACGAAAATAATTCTGAACAAGATCAAGAAAAACTGCCTTTCCTATAGAAAAGGACGTAAGTGTCATAAGATATTTGTGACGATAACCGAATCCTTCGTTGCGCGTGGTCCGATACGTACTTGGCCGGTTTTAATTGATGGAATCATACGTTACTGTGCGGATTCCATGATAAGTTTTTTAGAACAACATGTTCCTTTACTTTTTCACTAAAGAACGGGCAGGCAGTCTAAATTGGGACAGAATTGCATTTTTTTTATTTCGTTCGATTTGAAAACAAACCAAACTCTACTACAGTACGCGACACAAAAGTTTGCGCGTCTGAAGTTAGCCTCGAGTCGCCTCCCGCATACCCGTCCAACCCCTCTGACACCTTTACGGCGCTACTAGTAGCTAACATCAGAATCGTTAACTGATTTTAATCGTATTGTACATTTCCTATTCTAATTGATTCAAATTTTAATGCCAATTTTTCTTACATGGTGGTTGGCTAGATGATATCATCAATTTGTTAGTTTCCTCTGAAAATAGTCCACTACCAGAAAAATCCGCTAGCATTGCTAGAATCGTTCTAGCACCTCTACCTATTGGTGGATTTTTGTCTAGCACAGCTCCAAACAATTAACATATTTTTTAAATCAAACTTCTTCCCACAGAACTGCGTTATCCTATCGTCGAAACTTCATCGAAACCGCCCGGATCGGTGGTATGAGCCACGTGTTTGCCAGCAAGGTGTTCTGCGGGTGGGACTTCGGCATCGCCACAAGAGAGGCCAAGGCGCTCCACGCCAACAGCATCTACAACGAGTTCAAGGTACTCCATGAACCATGAGACACGTGTTCACCAGCAAGGTGTACTGCGGGTGGGACTTCGGCATCGCCACAAGAGAGGCCAAGGCGCTCCACGCCAACAGCATCTACAACGAGTTCAAGGTACTCCATGAACCATGAGACACGTGTTCACCAGCAAGGTGTACTGCGGGTGGGACTTCGGCATCGCCACAAGAGAGGCCAAGGCGCTCCACGCCAACAGCATCTACAACGAGTTCAAGGTACTCCATGAACCATGAGACACGTGTTCACCAGCAAGGTGTACTGCGGGTGGGACTTCGGCATCGCCACAAGAGAGGCCAAGGCGCTCCACGCCAACAGCATCTACAACGAGTTCAAGGTACTCCATGAACCATGAGACACGTGTTCACCAGCAAGGTGTACTGCGGGTGGGACTTCGGCATCGCCACAAGAGAGGCCAAGGCGCTCCACGCCAACAGCATCTACAACGAGTTCAAGGTACTCCATGAACCATGAGACACGTGTTCACCAGCAAGGTGTACTGCGGGTGGGACTTCGGCATCGCCACAAGAGAGGCCAAGGCGCTCCACGCCAACAGCATCTACAACGAGTTCAAGGTACTCCATGAACCATGAGACACGTGTTCACCAGCAAGGTGTACTGCGGGTGGGACTTCGGCATCGCCACAAGAGAGGCCAAGGCGCTCCACGCCAACAGCATCTACAACGAGTTCAAGGTACTCCATGAACCATGAGACACGTGTTCACCAGCAAGGTGTACTGCGGGTGGGACTTCGGCATCGCCACAAGAGAGGCCAAGGCGCTCCACGCCAACAGCATCTACAACGAGTTCAAGGTACTCCATGAACCATGAGACACGTGTTCACCAGCAAGGTGTACTGCGGGTGGGACTTCGGCATCGCCACAAGAGAGGCCAAGGCGCTCCACGCCAACAGCATCTACAACGAGTTCAAGGTACTCCATGAACCATGAGACACGTGTTCACCAGCAAGGTGTACTGCGGGTGGGACTTCGGCATCGCCACAAGAGAGGCCAAGGCGCTCCACGCCAACAGCATCTACAACGAGTTCAAGGTACTCCATGAACCATGAGACACGTGTTCACCAGCAAGGTGTACTGCGGGTGGGACTTCGGCATCGCCACAAGAGAGGCCAAGGCGCTCCACGCCAACAGCATCTACAACGAGTTCAAGGTACTCCATGAACCATGAGACACGTGTTCACCAGCAAGGTGTACTGCGGGTGGGACTTCGGCATCGCCACAAGAGAGGCCAAGGCGCTCCACGCCAACAGCATCTACAACGAGTTCAAGGTACTCCATGAACCATGAGACACGTGTTCACCAGCAAGGTGTACTGCGGGTGGGACTTCGGCATCGCCACAAGAGAGGCCAAGGCGCTCCACGCCAACAGCATCTACAACGAGTTCAAGGTACTCCATGAACCATGAGACACGTGTTCACCAGCAAGGTGTACTGCGGGTGGGACTTCGGCATCGCCACAAGAGAGGCCAAGGCGCTCCACGCCAACAGCATCTACAACGAGTTCAAGGTACTCCATGAACCATGAGACACGTGTTCACCAGCAAGGTGTACTGCGGGTGGGACTTCGGCATCGCCACAAGAGAGGCCAAGGCGCTCCACGCCAACAGCATCTACAACGAGTTCAAGGTACTCCATGAACCATGAGACACGTGTTCACCAGCAAGGTGTACTGCGGGTGGGACTTCGGCATCGCCACAAGAGAGGCCAAGGCGCTCCACGCCAACAGCATCTACAACGAGTTCAAGGTACTCCATGAACCATGAGACACGTGTTCACCAGCAAGGTGTACTGCGGGTGGGACTTCGGCATCGCCACAAGAGAGGCCAAGGCGCTCCACGCCAACAGCATCTACAACGAGTTCAAGGTACTCCATGAACCATGAGACACGTGTTCACCAGCAAGGTGTACTGCGGGTGGGACTTCGACATCGCCACAAGAGAGGCCAAGGCGCTCCACGCCAACAGCATCTACAACGAGTTCAAGGTACTCCATGAACCATGAGACACGTGTTCACCAGCAAGGTGTACTGCGGGTGGGACTTCGGCATCGCCACAAGAGAGGCCAAGGCGCTCCACGCCAACAGCATCTACAACGAGTTCAAGGTACTCCATGAACCATGAGACACGTGTTCACCAGCAAGGTGTACTGCGGGTGGGACTTCGGCATCGCCACAAGAGAGGCCAAGGCGCTCCACGCCAACAGCATCTACAACGAGTTCAAGGTACTCCATGAACCATGGCTGACTTAATATCCCTTTCCCGCTTTTCGCTTCCCATAGCAGATTTACACTCCCTCCTAGAACAAACTACAACTCCTCTCCGATTTGGATAAAAGCTGTTATTCTGTGCCGTCAACCTGGAGACAACTTGACATAGTTTCTTAGAAAAATAGTTGCAACATGGTCTTCTAATATTCTAAGAAGATATATGTGTCATAAAAAGGGGTTGAAAGTAACAAGAAAACCCCACTTTTAGTAGACGAAAACCAATAAAATTGATTTCGAAAAAAGTTGATTACCCATTGAAATTTATCTCTCTGTACTTCAACTAAAATTTCTCAAAATTTACTTAAGGCGAGGCCGGTTCATGGTCGTCTCTCCCTCTCACTGAGCATAAGCGTGAGCGAGATGGAAGTGCGTGTTTGGAAGTGTGTAACATCAATTTTTAGTACATATTAATGGTTTTTTGGAGTACTGGATGATTTATTAAAATCTATCCGGTTATTGTCTTAGAAAAATAAAAAAACTATCCTTTTTATAAAAAAAAACATAGATTGTCATTGAAATTTACGAGATCTCGAACATTTAAGTTTATTTTTATGGTGATATTTATGATTTTTTTACAGAGTTACCAAGTAATTTTTTAATAATATTATGTTCGGTTATTGTTTTTCTTTGTCCCTTTTTCAGTCTACAGTAATTTTTCTGTAGTAGGAGTCTTCATTATTTCTTCACACTGGAAGCTCAAAAATCAATCTTTTCGTCAGATCGTGAACCGGCCTCGCCAGAGAAAATTTTATGCAAGTTTAACTCATTATTAATTTCTTCCAGGAACTCCTCAACGAACAAAACAAGAAGCAATCCTCCAAATCATTCTGCATTCGGCTCGGCCAGCGGCTAGCGAATATGATCGTTACTGCCTTAGTTTTAGGGTTGATAGTCGGACTGGAGTACGGGTTCCTATTGCTACTGCAGCGGGAAAGCAAGATGGCGCATTGGGAGATACTCGTGTCTCTGGGTGTGACTGTGGCTGTTACTGTGTGTCCGCTGTTCTTTGCCTTGATTGTCAAGTAAGTAACATCCGAATTTGAACTTTATGCCTTTAAGTTAGGGTTGAGAGTGAACCTGGACTGGCTGTGTACTCCCTGGTAAAAAAGGAAAAAGACCTAAGCATGTTAAATCATTTCCCAAATGAGTTTGTTTTCCTCCATTCCATTTTAAAACTGTATAGTCGCCATCACATACATCGGAGCAAACAAGCAGCTCACAAACATCGGAACACACCTCTATTTTCAAGGCATTAGGGTGCATGTGCCGATATTTTTGAACACCTATAGTGTACCGATGTATGTGATGGCGATCGACTGTACAATAGACATGATGCCTCGTGTTAAAATGGATACCGTAGTGTTGCTGATTGCTGCTAAAACCGTCAAATTATAGTAATGAAGTATAAATTATAATTAAAATCATAGAAAAATGTGGATCTTGATTTTTTTTTATGGTTCAAGAGTAAATTTAAAGCTATCAATAGAATCCTTACGCTTTTATAGAAATAAAATTGTACAACAACTATGGACCTAAACGCAGTATTTCGCGACCGAAACTGCAATTTACTTAATTTTCCATACAACCATAAGTATGAATTGCAACGTGTGACGTCATACTTTAACGTCAGTTAGTATGAAGCGTTTCGCCTGCCGCCGGCGAGGTCCGTCTTTAACACAATTTTTTGGGTATTTACGTTCTTTATAGGGGAGAGTAAGACACTGTATAAAATAATCAATAATGTTGCATTTTCTCGAAAAAGTATTAAAAATGTAGTCAAATGGAGAAAAAACAACGCAAGTAGTTAAATAATCACAAAGTTATAAGTATCCATAGTTTTAAGAGGGGGTATGTTCTGTCCCTTTTCCGTCAAACGCACCTTCATATGAAACGATTGTCATTTACTATGACGCTAGAGGATCGTGATGTCACGACCCCCTAGCGTTTTCTCTCTATAGCAACCAACATTAAAACGGTTGAAGCTTCGTAATTTTATAAGATATTTGAATGGGATTTTCGTCATCAGGCATAATTTTTTGCCTTCTTTCTTTTGAAGTAATAATACATTTTGAGTCTACACCCCTATTGTAGTTGCTCCCATACAAACATTTGATCCTCTCCAAAAACCGGTTCGAATGGCATCGTAAATAAATCTTAGGTATATAGCTCTCATCATCTAGCCTATTTAACTAACAAAGCTTTTATTTGTGTTGATCAGGTTAGAGTACTACAAACCCAGGACTGCCGTGTACGTGACTCTGGCGCGGACGTGTTTTCTGGATATCGGTACTCTTATGTTGCTGCTGTACTACTGGTCCAATTCGGGAACGGCTGTGAGTAGATACTATAGTACGATTGCCGATGACCAGAGCCCGGATTTTTCACGGCAAAACAAAACACTATCGTAATCTAGCCAGTGATAGAAACATTTTTTTATCGATATCGAGTATTATTAGGTATATAGGTATAAAAATAACATGCCAACATATTTTTACATTATTGACAATTTATTTAAAGTGTGCAAAACAACCTTTTTATATCTGAAAATATTACCCAAACTGAAAATTAATTTTATAAATTTGCTCCCTTGACGTCAAGTGAACTTGAACGTACATTTAGTATACCTACATAAATGGCTTTATAGTGATAAACGAAACTGTTTACTCCCAGAGAATGTAGAAAAACTAATATGATTATCTACTACTATCACTATTACACAAATAAAATGCCATGTGCTGCTGTGTTCTGACGTGGATTACGAAGAAGAAATTGCATCTGTTTCTAATATATAATTTCATACCAACTTCACGTAATTTTTATTAAATATTTACCTACTTTATTTGGTGACGTTTTTTCTTCTACTACACAATTATCGATATCGTTAAAATAATATTTCAACCACTGTAGCTCTAGTATAAGTTTTATCGATACATATACGTTTTCGAACGCGTTTGCGTTTAGTTTAAATGTGTATGGCAACGAGTAGTTCTTAATAGTTACCACCAGAGGCGCTGTTCGCGTTGCCATACAAATTGAAACTAAACGAAAACGCGTTCGAAAACGTATTGTATCGATAAAACGTATACTAGAGCCTCTGGCTAGATTACGATAGTGTTTTGTTTTGCCGTGAAAAATCCGGGCTCTGCCGATGACGAAGAATATCGTTCATTTACTCACACACACACGTTCACGTATGTGTAATCCTTACTCGGAACATTGAAATAGTAGTATATGTGACTCAACATAATGCGGGGCAATAAACACGAGTGTTTTAATGCCTAATTATGTACAGTTACATAGACTATGTGTATAAATTTCACCCACATGTTATAAATCCTCAATGATGTGTTCGACAAGCATTAGAATAACCTGTATTGCACCGCCATGGCCGACTAGATTTCAAATCATGACCAACAACATCATGCTGCACGACCCCAACACCGGACCTGATTTCCATAATAACATCGATTGTCGATGCTATTATGATATGATAACACATACATTATAATAACACTGGCACAGATAAAACGCTGATGTTACGAGTACGTTACTAGTTGCAATTATGGTGGTCGTTATATATGGTTTCCGAACACATTCTAGAGGATTTATGATATGGGTGTAGATAAAAGAAATTGAGTCCAACTACAAACCCTTACTTAGCAAGGTCGGTTGAGTAAAGTGTGTTCAGTTCTTTACTTAATAACACAAAAGATATAGTGACAATTTTGAATGTCATTTATAGCTAAAATAGGTTTGATAAACGTAAATGGATAAAAGCAATTATGTTATTTGATGATTTTATTTTCTTTGATTACACGTTTTTACTTTGTTTATTATAATTTTGTTATGTTTTTGTTTTTATTTTCGACTAGTGCTGGGAGACTTCCTTCGGCCAGGAAGCGTATCGGCTGGTGTTGCTAGACGCTATAGTATCGCTCGTGGTGTTGCCAATTATTGAGTTTGTGAGAGCTTTAATATTTAAGTAAGTTTTTTTGTTCTTCCTTTATATTCTTTTCTCTATATTGTTTTTTATTAAGTGTGATATTTTTGTTTAATACCTTTCGTTTTATCATTCATCATTATTAAGGGTTTAAAATGGAAAGTGATGTAAATCATAAACAAAACATAAAAGAAGGTAGTTTATATGGGATCTGTCTTTATTAAGAATAAAATGTTGACTTAATAAGTCTCTTTAAAAAAATTCATTTTGGTACAAGCTTTTATTGCCGACTGTACTTTTCTGTATACCATCATCAACAACTCATTGAGACGATTCTAACGAGCCCAAACTCAACGGGGTTACGTCGGTTAAATACTGAATTCCCATGGCCGTCTTCTGTCTCCATCATCAGATCAGCTCGATGGTACCATAATATTGAATTGTCATCCAAACCATACTAATATCCAAAATTTCAGCTCAATCGGATAACAGGAAGTGACTGAAAAATGGATTGCAAATTTAAACGGACAACTTACGAACAGGTCAAGTTAATATAAAGCTTGTAAAAAGAGGATGGGATTGTCCCGTAATATTTATTATTTATACTAAAATGGATTTAAAAAAAAATTAACGCTTGGATAAGCGTTAATTTTTTTTTAAATCCATTTTAGTATAAATAATAAATATTACGGGACAATCTTACACAAATCAACCTAGGCCCACGGTAAGCTCAGTAAGGCTTGTGTTGTGGGTACTAGGCGATGATATATATAATAGATACATACATATAGATACTTATATACATAACATCCATAACTCAGGAACAAATATTCGTGATAAATACACAAATAAATGCCTTGACCGGGATTCGAACCCGGGACCTCCAGCTTCGTAGGCAGAGTCACTACCCACTGGGCTACGGAGGCCGTTAATGATTTAGCGCTCGGCCGAGCCTTGAAGACTCGAGCCGTCAAAGCTAAGACTAGCGTTATGCAGTACTGAGAAAACTCGCGTTAGCCCACTCTCACATAATTACAACTTAGAAAAGTTGAAAAACCCCCGACATTTTCATTTCAAAGTTCAATATCTCAAAAACGGCTGAACCGATTTTGTTGAAACGTAGCTAAGAACCATCTCGATCACGTCAGCTTTCGAACAAAAAAAACCGCATTGAAATCGGTCCATTCGTTTAGGAGCTACGATGCCACACACAGAGACACGTCAAACGTTTAACACTCCTCTTTTTTCGTCGGGTGTTAAAAACGCTGATTAAATAAATCAATTAAATATGCTCGAGTGATTTCGTTTAATTGTAGATTGAACCCAAAGTCCAGAGCGCCAGAGTTCAACATAGTGTTCAACTCCCTGACGATAATCTACAACCAGGGCGTGTTGTGGTTCGGCATGCTGTTCGCGCCGCTATTGGTGGTGGCCGTGGCGTTCAAGTTCCTCTGCCTGTTCTACGTCAAGAGGGAATGCGCTTTGAGAGCTTGCCAGCCGGCTAGGAAGGTATATTAATATTTTTTTCTCAAACATGCTCGGAAATGTATGCGTTAATGTCACGAAATGAAGACATGAAGTTCCTTGTTTATGGCTGCCTAACCTAACTAAAAACATTATTGGCCGCTACTCTAACTTTTTAAATTTGCTTACTGATATTAAACAGACAGGAAAAAATACATACTGCCAACCACCAATACTTTTTTTAATTGTTTAAAACAATACAATACCTAAAGCTAAAATTAATTGTTTTAATTGTTTTAGTTTTTTGTAAAAAAAAAATTGTTAGTTTTATACATTTTTTTGTTATTTTTCGTTTATTTTTTAGTGTTGTTTATCGTTTTTAATGATTAAAAAAAAAATCTTTTCTTTTCTTGATGTTTGTCTATTTTTTAATGTTAAAATTTTTGTAGGGTCTTTTATGTTATTTTTAAGTTTTTTTTTATCTATTTTTCCTTTTTGTTTTACTTTTTTTAATGTTTTTTGTTTTTTTCGTCGTTTTTTTTAATTTTTTCAAGTTTTCCTTTTTGTTTTACTTTTTTTTAATGTTTTTTTTTTAATGTTTTGTTTGTTTTTCATTTTTTTTAGTTTTTTTGTTTTTTTGTTTTTTTTGTTTTTTTTTGTTTTTTTTTTCCTTTTTTTTTTGTTTTTTTTTGTTTTTTAAATTGTTTTTTGTTTTTTTTCTGTTTTTTTCCTTTTTTTTTGTTTTTTTTAATGTTTTTTTGTTTTTTCCTTTTTTTTTGTTTTTTGTCATTTTTATGGGCGTTTTTTTTGTTTTTAATTGTTTTTTTTTGTTTTTTTTGTTGTTTTTTTTTGTTTTTTCCTTCTTTTTAGTTTTTTTGTTTTTTAATGTTTTTTGTGATTTTTTTTGTTTTTTTTTAATGTTTTTGTTTTTTTGTTTTTTCCTTTTTGTTTTGTTTTTTTAAATGTTTTTTGTTTGTTTTTCTTTTTTTTGTCAATTTTTTTTTTTTTTTCTATTTTTTTTTGTTTTTTGTCATTTTTTTTGGGCGTTTTTTTTGTTTTTTTAGTTGTTTTTTTTTTTAATATTTTTTTTCCTTTTTGTTTTACTCTTGTAATGTTTTTTTAATATTATTCTTTTTTAATGTTTTTTTTTTCTTTTTTAGATTTTTTTATCTAGAATCTTTCTCACTTTAGTGAGGTGAAAAGGATTCTATTTTTAAACCACTCACATTCGCTTGCTCGTGTTTCAATTCCACACTCGCGGTTAAATTATAACTGCACCCTTGTATAACAAATAACTATTTATTATTTCCTCACATCGTTTGAGAAAAGCACTATACAAGCCTCGGCCGGAACAGGGATTGCTGGACTCGTTGTATCCGGCCTCGTCTCCGACTCGGCCGTCTAGCCCAAACTCGTCCATCAATCCCTTACTTCACGGCCTATGCAGTAATGTACTATTTCAACACATTTGCTCGTAACGTGCCTCTTATTGTGCCGCTTTTAGGCTCATAATCCTGGGTATTAAACACGCGTGTTTTATAATATTACTACACTCGTGTAGTTATGTTTATATCCCGATTAAGACACGTTGGCACCTTTCAGCAAGGTGTATGTATGGACTCGGCGCATTCTTAAATTGACCGGGTTATACAGGTTTGTTTTTAATTCTCGGCAAATGGATTCTTACTCGAGTAAACAAATTAAATCCTTCTTGTGAATTAATTCATTATTTCTTTTTGGATATGATAAAGAAACGTTTGATTTAGTAAAACTATTTACTTTTGATAACATTTTACATGAATTTATATTGAATACGAAAATATTTATTTTATTTGTATTGGCTGTTTAGAGATTTCATCTAAGCCTCGCTGCGGGCGCACTGCGTGAACTTCACGAAAAAAAATAGTTGCGCGCCATTATAAGTAATTTCACATATATTTGTAAACATTGATGATGCGTGTTTGGTTATTATTGAAAATGTTGACTCGTGGTGAATAAAAAGTTATAAATAGAATTGAATGAATATATGTGAGTAAAAACCTGTTGTCATTAATAACTAGGTAAAGGAAACAACTTAGGAGCCTGTAACATTTTCATTTTATGAAAATGATTTTTTCCTCGCAAATGTGTTGAAAAACGTCGTATGACACGCGTGAGCTTTGATAATTACATACTCGGCTCTATTATCACGCTCACCTCCGGTTCACGTGACAATTCCGTATCTGATGTAATGATCAACATAGCTCACTTGTATCACAATGTACTATTTATTTACTAAGTTTTCATCTTCAAGGTGTCTTGTGCGATAAAGATTTGCCACGAAGCTGTATAAATAAATATAATCTTATATACAGGGTGACTGGTAATCCGACCTATTCCTTGAAAGGGGTTACACTAGAGCTAATTTGCAACAATTTACGTCCAGCCAACCAGCGAGTTTCGACTCGCTGGTTTCCGAGTTATTCGAGTTTTTATTTGAATTAAAAAAAAAAACGCTTTGTAGCCTTAAACTGGTGATTGTGACAAAAGTACTTCCATTTGGATGGTAAAAAAACATTTTTGTCACATGGAATAGGTCGAATTACCAGTCACCCTGTATAGGAAACGCTGGTATTTAATAAATGAATGTAATTTTACATTCATTTATACATACTACCTTTCCCCGCGAGTTCGTCAACATATACTTGTTGATAGCATTTACTACGCCTGTACAAAATCTAATAGCAAATATGCTGTTAGACTTCTCATAGGCACAGAAGCCATTATCGGACTCCCATAGAAACTTCCACTCCCCTTTTCATCATGATCATGACTATCGGGATAAAAACTGTTCTATATCCTTCGCAGTTTCAAACTACCTCCATACCCAAATTCATCAAAATAAGTCTGAAAGGTAACAGACAGAGAGACAGATAGACTAACTTACTTTCCCATTTACACGAGGGCGGAGTGATAAGTCTGGTAAAAATAATATTCAAGATAATGTGTTCATAAATTCAATGATGTCCACTTGTAGTCGAACCTTCTTGAGGTTAAATATTATATTTTCGGCCAGTTCGCATGACAAAAAAAAAATTGATAAAAAAGAAAAAAATATCGCTTTGACGTTTGCAAACATGGAGAAAAGTGAGTTTCGTGTTCTGATCAAACATTATTTTTTGCGAAAAAAAACCATTACAGAGACAAAAAAAGCCTAGAAAAATATTACGGAGACTCTGGCCCGTCAATTAAAATGATTCACAAGTGGTTTACTGATTTTCGTTGTGGTCGTACAAGCACTGTTGACGCCGACCGACCCGGACGGCCAGTTGAGGTCACTACACCAGAGATGATCACGAAAATCCATGATATCGTATTGAATGACCGAAGAGTTAAAGTTCGTGAGATGTTGATATTTTAAGCATTTCAGACGAACGGGTTCGTAATATCCTAATACACTCTTATTCGGAAATGAAGAAGCTATCCGCCCGTTGGGTGCCGCGATTGCTCACAGTGGACCAAAAACGTACTAGAGTGACCATATCTGAGGAATGTTTGGCGAAGTTTAGGCTTAATAAAAAGGACTTCATGCGTCGTTTCATAACTGTTGACGAAACCTGGATACATCATCATACACCAGAAACCAAGGAGCAGACGAAACAATGGATTGCTTCAGGTGAACCTGCACCGAAGAAGGCCAAAGCAGTTTTATCGGCGAATAAAGTTATGGCTACTGTCTTCTGGGATGCTCGTGGTGTAATACATATTGATTACCTTCAAAAAGGCAAAACAATCAACGGCGAATATTATGCTAGTTTATTACAGCGATTCCATCAAGTTTTGATGGAAAAACGACCCCATTTGGCGAGGAAGAAAATTATTTTTCACCAAGACAACGCATGGGTGCACACTTGTGCAGTTGCTATGGCTAAAATCCACGAGTTACATTACGAATTGGTCCCGCACCCGCCTTATTCTCCAGATTTAGCCCCCTGCGATTATTTTCTTTTCCCCAACTTGAAGAAATGGCTTGGCGGAAAAAGATTTCGTTCCAACGAAAAAATCATCGAAAAAACCAATGCTTATTTTGAAGGGTTGGAGAAACTGTACTATACGGAGGGAATCGAAAAGCTAGAAAAACGATGGGATAAGTGCATTGAGTTAGAAGGAGACCACGTTGAAAAATAAATATTTACTTTGGCCAAAACAAAACAAATAGTTTATTTTTTACCAGACTTATCACTCCGCCCTCGTATTATTAAGTATTGATTTATACCACCTATATTTAAACACAACACTACATACCTAAAGAGCTAGTAATCCTAGTAGCGTTATTACGACAGCGGTTTTCTGTAAGATGGAGGTACTACCCTAGTTGGGCTGCTCCAAATATGAGCGAGACGACATTCCGCTGTGCCCTACCTCTATTAACCTTTTGAACGCCATTCTTCCGTACTAAAGTGTCTGACACACCAACCTTTTGACATGATAGCGTTTTATAAATCGATGAACGCCGGCTGCGCGCACGAAATATCAACGCACAGCCCAAACCGCTGGGTCTAGACTTAAATAGAGATTCCAAATTTGGCACGTAGGTTCCTTATAAGGTCCACGGGTGCAATAAGAAAGGATTTTTCAAAATTTACCTTCTAAGGGGGTGAAATGGGGGTCCAAAGTTTGTATGGCAGCACAATGTTTTCTTATGACGTTATCACGTGAAATTATCGTCCGTAAACCGACTTTATAGACGTCGTTGTTGTTCTACGTCCGTAGGAATAACCCTAGAAACCCTACACGTGACCTCCGGGTGGTGCTACAAGAACAACAAACTCGGCAGCTGCACTCTTCCTTCTGAACCTCGCAGCGCACACTGGAACTCTATCAGCGACATCGATACGAATACATATATGTACCAGTGTGTAACCGCCATACGATAAATAAATAAATATACAACCAATTTGTTTCCATAAGATAGTAACTATGAACCTTATATGACAGACAGAATTTGGCAGGTTGTTTTGACAGCGGACGTCATAACATAACACTTAAAGGCGTTCTTGGCGCTTCGAGCATCTTGGCGTTCAAAGGGTTAAAACACTGAATGAATAAACATTTTTTTATACATGTGTAGATCTGGCGCGCGGCGCAGACGCAGACGGTGCTCTATATGCTGGTGACGATGTCTCTCTTCAGCACACTCTTCGGCATTGGAACTTTATTCTTAGGGTGAGAAATGTACTACATGCACTTTACAGGTGTTTCGATCAAAGAGGAAAATTGAAAAGCTATTCGCCACGAGCGGGATTTGAACCCGCGACCTCTGGAATCCGTCCATTGCTCTTATCCAACTGAGCTACCGTGGGTCCCGCCAGTGGCAACGAATCTTTCAATCCCTTCACTCTTCTAATTAACCTTAAGGCGCTGTATGCAGCTGCGCATCGAAAAAGTGCCTTTTCCAAACCGATTATTAGTATACTTGTGCTATTGCTAGAGATCCAAATTTTTGATATGTATATCCTCAATTCATTGGCTATGTTCGGGCTTCGTAGAATCACGATTGCTTACAAAAACCTCGATAGATTTTGCCTTTCAAAACAGTGCTTTTTTACCACCAAACTCTAAATATCTCAAAAGTTATTTGGAATATTACAATGAAATTTGTTGTGATAGGTAGCTTTTTAATAGATCTATCTACCTGCTTCTTAGAATTTCAATATGTTTGCTAATTCAATACATTTGGTCATTTGGCTGAAAAACCGGGTGTCCGCGTCTTGCATGCGCGGTGGCGAGTACTATTTAGTACGCCCGTGGCCACTGCCGACGACGGACCTGTGAATGTTTACCTGGCACGCAAATACGCCTTTTTGCAGCAATTATTTCGAGTTATCACGGTAAATAAAAATATAATAAAGGAATGGGAAACGCTAATACATGCTGGAGAACACATTCGAAATGATAGAATAACAAATATAAGTTATGCGATATTAACTACAGTAAAGCGTTTCTACATCCGCACCTAAAACGTATTAATAGGTAGTTGGAGCATATTGACAAGATGTCAATAAAAATCTTCAGTTATCCTGAATACGTAGAACTGTTAGGTAGTAGGTAGACGGGTGTAAATCGGATTCGGACAGGGGGGGGGGGGGGGGGGGGGTAATAGTACCAATTATGGACTGTACGAATAATAGATTTATTTATTCATACAGAAATATATCAAAAGCATTTAGGGCTATTGCGCCGGATAGCGACTACCTAGTCTAAAGTCCTACACGAGTTAGTGAACTGAAGTATATTTACTTGCTGTTTAGTAGATTCTATTAAAAACGAGTGCGGAAAAAGATCCTGCCACTCCACCAGCAGCAGGCCACGGCCCTTCCTCATCTTCGTCATATACATACATGCATACATACGCTACGGCACATATTTTCGTCCAATATTCCGCAGTGTCTCAAGACGAGAGTCTTTGACCAGTGTGTGTTGCCAGTGATGACATATGGAACGGAAACCTCATAAGAAGGCTCAAAGTCACTCAAAGGGCGATGGAGAGGGCTATGCTGGGAGTTTCTCTGCGCGATCGCATCAGAAATGAGGCTATCCGCAGCAGAACCACGGTAACCGATATAGCCCTCTGAATCGCTAAACTTAAGTGGCAGTGGGCGGGGCACATTGCACGTAGAACCGATGGCCATTGGGGCGGAAAGGTTCTCGAGTGGCGACCACGTACCGGAAGGCGCGGCGTGGGTAGCCCCAACCCCCCCCAGGTGGACTGATGACCTGGTAACGACCTGGAAGCGGGAGTCCGCTGGATGCGGGTGGCGTAGGACCGGCCATTGTGGCACTCTTTGGGGGAGGCCTATGTCCAGCAGTGGACGTCTTTCGGCTGATATGATGATGATGATGCTCGAAAAACATAAACTTCCTTCTGAGGCAGTCGGGTACAAAGTACTACAGGCTGTTCCCCTATACACCTGCAAAACTTTGCCAGCTGTTTGTTTGTGCACATGATACTCATCACAAAACACTAAAGTATGCCGTTTCACATCTCGCACTCACTCTGCCGCTGCTGCTTCTCTAAATAACTACCAAGAAAGCCTCCCCCGCCACGTCCCTTTAAAAATAAGCCCACTAAAGCAAATAAATGTGATGTATCTAAGTGAGCATACCTTTTGTCGGTATGGACTTATTGATTAGCCCATAATTTACTTAATTTAGCTAACGAACCATGCAAAAATCATGTTGAAAAACAGCAATCAATGGCAATAAAATTTAATTAAAACTTATACACTCGAAAAAAATGCGTTTTGGTCGAGAGTTACATAGATAGGTACATTGCTTTTTGAATAGTAGATGTAATTGGTACACATTGTTGATTTTAATCTTTTAAATACTACTTACTTATACTTTTCTTAACCCTTAAATCGAAAAGGAAAACATATGGAAATTTAGTTGAAGCTATTGTTTTTATGGATATTTATGTATTTATAAATACTGGAAAGATAATATAAAAAATCAGTTTATGATAGTTTCAGAGAAATCGTATGTCAAGCATATTGGACGTTGCCAAGCATGCGGTGAACGTAGAACATACAGTATTTTGTGCATTACCAATTGTACGGTACGTTTCTTTTTTGTGCGTTTAATTGAATATTTACATATTTATAAGACACTAAGTGTCAATTTATCTCAAAATCTCCATGAATCATGTATCCGCACTAAACAAGCAGATATAGATGTGCGTAGTGCTGGCAAGTCACAGCTACCGTGGGTTTTGTCGCGCCGCCATTGCCGAAAAATAATCGACGTAATTAATCAATAAATAAAGCTCACTTTTATACAAATCAAACTAGCCTCAAGGTAAGCTCAGCGTTTTCAAAAATTTCAGCGTTTTGAAAAATTCATTTGTATCGAGGAGACTTTTTTTTTGACTTGTAATTGTGTAGAAAGATTATTTATTAGAATACAAATATACAGATTAATTGCTTTCAGTGGTTTGGAAAATTCCATTCGCTAAGAGAGGGATAAAGAGGTGCAATAATTGTATGGGAGAAAACGTTTTTTTTAGGTAGAAACTTAAAACTCTGTAGAAAGATTAAGTAGCTACTTAATCTTTCTACAATTAAAATACAAAAAAAGTACTACCAGCGTTTTGGAAAATTTCACCCCTTAAGGGGTTAAAAAGCGGTGCAAGGTTCGTATGGGAAACACTTTGTTTAGCTAGAGACTTGATATTTTGTAGAAAAAATACTTACCTATATTACAATAAAAAAACTTAGTGTTTTATTTTTAATTTTTCCCTGAAATGCGTTCAAAGTTTGTAAAGAGAGCAAGAAAATGATAAAGTATGAGATTTGTAACTTAGATCTTAGCCTGTTTAGACTACAAAACTTATTTTAGCGTTTTTAGAAATTCATCCCCTAAAGGGGATTATAAGGATGTTCAAAGTTTGTATGGAGAACAAGACATTTTTAAAGTAAGGGATTTGTAACTTCGATTTTAGACTGTTTTCTAAAATACTACAAAACTCATTTCAGTTTTTTTTTAATTCATCGCCTAAGAAGGTTCAAAGAGAGTTCTAAGTTTGTATCGAGAGCAAGACATTTTGAAATAAAAAGAGGTGTTCTAACTTCGGTTTTAGACTGTTTACTAAAAGACTAGGTACAGTCAGCGTCATCAGCCAAAGTAGCCAAATTTATCGTAACACATCCTTACTCCTACAGTAATAAAGACGTGTTGCGATATATTTGGCTACCTTGGCTGATACTAACTATCTGATGCTGACTGTACAAAACTAATTTCAATGTTTTTTTTAAATTCATTCCTTAAACACGTTCGTTGCCAAGCCGAAAATGCAGAATTTATATGGATGGCCACACAAACAACACACCCGCACAGTACGGCTGCGGCGAGCGAACTGTCCAGTGCTCGTAAAACATGGCTACCCACAGGCCACGCCCCCTAGTAAATAGGTAATTCCCTTCCCTAGTGGCCAAAGGAAAAATCAGAAGCCAATACGCAACGGGCGCAATTTTGTGGCTCGGACAATATTGTATTCGATCATCACGCGAACTCGCGTGAGCGGCCACTACGTATACAGCCGCTTCACGCGAGTTCGCGTGATATGGCAACCAACGTGTTAAACAAACATTTAGACGATAACATGTTATACGTGGATGAAGTCGCGGGCAACAGCTAGTTTATATAATAAAATAAATAATAAAAAAATAAAAATAAAAATAAAAAAGCCTTTTATTTCTTGCATTAAAACAAACAATTTTAGCTACTGGTAAATAATAAGTAAAAAAAAAATATCACTGTTGGTTTTACATTAATTTAGTAAAGTAGTGAGTTTTATAAGTACGATAATAATACCATGCATTTATAAAAATAAAAAAATATGTATATAGTTTATATATATATATATAGGTATTTATTTAAGCTTTATTTATTCCATATTGTTTGTGTTAGTACATATTTACTAAATCTAAAAGATTTATGCCATTTTTTCTTTCTTATATGGACCCCATTCGGGTAAAAGCCATTTATCGCCAGATATAAGGAAAAAAAGATGGGCACGGGAAGCAACAAAATGGTCAGGGCCGAAAGGCAAATGAAGGAAAGGTAGACGACGAAGACGTTGGACCAATGACATAACTGAGGTCGCCGGACCTAGCTGGATGCAGTTGGCTAAAGACCGAGAAAAATGGCATGGTTAATAATAATAATAAGTTATAATACATTTGCTTTAAAATATTCAATATAAATCAAACAAAAAAAGACAATTAAAGCTTAATTTAAATTTATACGAGTTACTTCCGGTTGGAAAAATTGTTGGATTCTTGAATAAAGCTTGATTTAATTCTTGAATTGACAGTATAGAGTCAAGTAACAAGTGTAAGACCAATCTTGATGGCTTGTTGCAAGTATCAAGGTCCATCGCGGTGTGGCCGCTGGTCGAGCATGGTAGGCAGCACGCGCCACGCGAGCGCAGTGACATAACACGTTTAGGTATTTAAAAGACAAATTGAAATTGTTCTTTTTATATGATGTTTCGTCAAATTACATTTTTTAATAGACATAGTCATGTACTGAAGAACTTGCTGGTCTTAAAATAACCACCCTGTATATAAAATGCTCTTCTGGTTAACAGTGTTCTAATTATCCAGTTTTTGATCAGTCAGTCATACATATGTAACATAGGTAATAAGTATGGTAATAATATAATTTGCCAGGAGATAAATAGATGAACATAGCTATTTGTTTATTATTTTTGATGGTTTCTTAAGCGGGCGTTAACCGGCACTATAACTTTACCTATAAGTAATCGATTTTATTTCGGTTTATAAAAACTGTAATATATTAGTACAATCCATAATTGGTGACGTTCACCCTTAGGAAGTGAAGATGTACTATTATTTTATCAGTTCTACGTATTTGGAAAACGGAAGCACCCACCTAGGAACTGGGAAAATGCTAGGAGGATTGATGATGAAGAAATCTGTACTAACATATCTTTGGAAAGTAAGTGTCCTTAATTAATGTCATCATAATACTACGATACACTTAAGAACTGTAACTACCTATTATTCCTTATTTTCCAAAATAATAGATTTAAATTTAACGGCCTCCGTAGCCCAGTGGGTAGTGACTCTGCCTACGAAGCTGGAGGTCCCGGGTTCGAATCCCGGTCAGGGCATTTATTTGTGTATTTATCACGAATATTTGTTCCTGAGTTATGGATGTCCATATATGTATATAAGTATCTATATGTATGTATCTATTATATATATCGTCGCCTAGTACCCACAACACAAGCCTTAATGAGCTTACCGTGGGCCTAGGTTGATTTGTGTAAGATTGTCCCGTAATATTTATTTTTTTTATTTTTATTTTTTTTATTTTAAATAAATAATAAATATTTGGGGACAATCTTATACAAATCAACCAAGATTTGAAAAATAAAACAATAATTCAAGATGAAAAACATTTGATCGTATGATCCGCAAAAACGAGCCGAATACGGATGCCAACAGAATAAGGCCGTTAGCGGGGTGCGCGGGACGCGCGGGACGCGCGTCTCCCGCACCGTCTGCCTCACCTCCGCAAATACCTAAACATCGTCTAATAAGAGCGCCTTAAGGAGGCTCGTAGCGACATCTTCCGTGAAGTTGTTACAAACTTCTGATACGGCACCGGCACCAACGTCCCAAGTTACATTGAGAATCGTTAGTAACAATGCGCTACTCCATTTTTAACAGTAAATGTATACTAAGCAGAAACGTCCGCTAACGAAATTCTAAGTTTCGATCAAAGAGGAAAATTGAAAAACTGAGCTACCGTGGGTGAGTTAAAGGTGTTTCTAGAACCATGGATCAAATATTGATCTAAACTTTCACGATGTTCACACATCTTTTATACTAAACGGGTGGTTACTGGACGTTTCGGATGTGTCACAACATCCTAGGCCGCTAGCAGACTCAAATAAATAAACTTAATTGACATCATTTCAAACTATGTAATGTAATGATGCCTAATTCAAAAACCATTTCGGTAATTATGGTACCTGTAGCTTTAGTATAAGTTTTATCGATACATACACGTTTTCGAACGCGTTTGCGTTTAGTTTAAATTTGTATGACAACGCGTAGTTCCTAATAGTTACCACCAGAGGCGCTGTTCGTGTTGCCATACAAATTGAAACAAAACGCGAACGCGTTCGAAAACGTATTATATCGATGAAACTTATACTAGAGCCTCTGAACGTAATAAAGTCGTTTTCAGATTTCATTTCTCACCCGTTTTTAAGAAAATCGCGAAATTGCATAAGTGTGGTTTAAGCCGTGTGTGACGTCAACACTACGACTGTCATATGAAAGGTGTGCAAGCTGCCATACAGAGCCGTAACGTTGACGTCATAATGTAGTTACGACCTTATAGAATTCGCTACTTTTTAATTTGATATTTCTGAATGAATTTAGGAAGAAATAAAATAAAACGAGCCGCTTAAAAAACATTTTCTAGCGAAATAAATCATAAAATGGCCCACTTGAAAACATTCAATGTTGTCAATTACACGCCATTAAGTCCCGTTTAGTAAAAAAATATGCCCCAAATCTGAATGGAAACACGGCGAATTTTTTTATACCACATACAATCGTTTTTTAGGGTTCCGCACCTCGAAAGGAAAAAGCGGAACCCTTATAGGATCACTTTGTTGTCCGTCCGTCCGTCCGTCCGTCTGTCAAGACCCTTTTTCTCAGGAACGCGTGAATGTATCAAGCTGAAATACAGCCGTTTACTTACTTACTTCCTGTGAACTCAGAATCTTGAAATTTTGTACGAAGCAACGTCTTATAGCACATATAAAGGAAAAGTTGCGAAAGCCGTAAATTTTTAGTTACATCACTGAAAATTTAATGTCCAGTATAAACTGACACGCACTAAGTATGTGAATACATACTTTGTGAGTGTCAGTTTATAGTGGACTTGTTTCTATTGTACGGGGTGATCCGGAACCCGCGTTGCGCGAGTCTGACTCGCACTTGACCGGTTTTTTTTTCTAAAACGAATTCCTTCTAAAATTATTTTTTTTGACAGAACTCAGTCCCACCATTGCGGCCCGTTCCAAAACAACGGGACAGTGTTCTCGGTATTCACTGAGGACGTTCTAAAGCTGTCGACTCGCAAAACGCTGCGGGGCGTACTTGTGTTCTTGACGCGCCCGGGCGTCATCGGCTTCCTGGTGTTGACGCTGTGGTAAGTTTTTTTTTTTTAATACCACGTCAGTGGCTAACAAGCTTACGGCCCACCTGATGGTAAGTGGTACCGTAGCCTATGGACGCTTGCAACTCCAGGGGTGTTACATGCGCGTTGCCGACCCTTTAAGAATTTATACACTCCTTTTTTGAAGAACCCCAAACTGTAGTCCCTTGGGAAAACCTCGGCAGGGAGCTCATTCCACAACCAGAGCGTCCGAGGGAGGAAATTTCTAAGTTGTATCCTGCTTCATCATCATCATCATCAAATCAGCCGAAAGACGTCCACTGTTGGACATAGGCCTCCCCCAAAGAGTGCCACAATGACCGGTCCCGCGCCACCCGCATCCAGCGGACTCCCGCGACCTTTACCAGGTCATCAGTCCACACTGTTATTTTGTATTCAACTACCTTGTGAATACATCAAACTAGTTTTTATGTTGCTGGATTCTTCGATCTATGAACTCGAAAGAAAAACGGCCGTCTTAACTTTGGACGCATAAATTGATTATTATTCCGACGCGGAGCGACTCTCGTTGTTCATAATGCGATCCGAAATACTCGCAAACAACGAAGTTAAAAATAAAAAAAATAATAGAAGAGGGTATAGTCCGAAAAAAAAAAGTTATCACTCGCGATTCCCTTTCCTTATTTTTTTAGGACTGCCTCTAGTTGAAAGTTATAGGAATTTAAAGAATCAAGCTTTAACATTCCTCGACGCATTTTATAAAAATAGCTACGGTACGTCCAATCTCTTCGGCAGACGACGCAACAATGAGAAAATTGAGAAAGCCAATATGGCGGCGGGCGCACGGGCGCTGGTTCTAGAGTTGACAGGTTGGCGAAGGCGGATGTGACGTCACAGCGAAGGCGCGGAGTGGGTTGTTTGACGCAAACGGTTACTTCCGGTCGTGGGCAGTGGCGCCCTCTCAAGTTATGGATCCCGGATATCTCAGGAAAAATAATAATAATTTTATTGGAAGGTAAAATTTCATATTATGTATTCAAAAGATACTTAAATACAAAATACAGTGTGTAGCGGCCTACTTTTTAAACTATCTATCGTTAAATTTAAATACTCTCAATTATTTACCAATGGCGCTAGTGAGCACGTGAACGGGCTCATAAATTAATTTCTATAAATGTAGGTCTTTCGCTCTCAACACAGTGTTACCTCGGGAGGCCTGGCGACCTCACCGCCAGGAACAAAACACCACATACCCACACTGCCGTCGTAAACAAAAAGGACGCATCTGAATATGAGTCTCATTTAAAAATGACGCATCTGTATATGAGTTATATAGTCAGGTGCGTCCTTTTTGAATGAGACTCATAACCAGGTGCGTCCTTTTTGAATGAGACTCATAGTCAGACGCGTCCTTTTTGAATGCGACTCATATTCAGCTGTGTCATTTTTGAATACGGTATTGTGTTGTGGGGTAATAGTACGAATATTATTCATCTCTTTAGATTACAGAAGCGTTGCATTAGAATACTTGTTAATATAGATCCCATGGTAAGCTGTAAACCACATTTTAAAAAGTTAAAAATTCTGACTTTAGTGTCTATGTATATTTTAGAAGTATGTTTATTTGTCAAAAATAATTACAATCTTTTCCCGCAATATTCCCGCCCTCAAAACTTACGACCCAGAAACAAACTAGCTACGCCTAATTCAGCGCTAGAAATGATCCATTCAAGCCCTTATGGCATGTCAATAAAAATTTATAATAAAATCCCCAATACTATTAAAGACATTGAAAATTACAAAATATTTAAAAATACAATAAAATTATACCTCATGCAGAAAGCTTATTATACATTAGACGATTTTTTTAATGATCAGTTTGAGGAGTGGACTAAATTGTAGGTCATTGTAACGGATTGATATTATGAATTATTATTAATTGATTATTGTGACATTCTTAACTTAAATTTAATTTTTTGTTTTTTAATTTAATTTATATGATGTGAAATATTAACTTTTAATAGTATTGTTTAATATCTTTAATATTTTGTCGCAATTTTTTTTATATTTCTTAAGTTCGCGTGAGGTGTGAAAATTATGTGAGGGTTATTATTATTATTATTTTAATTATTGTTTATTTCATTGCTGTGCCCTTACAGGGTTCATGTAGAACTGTAATATATAATTTAAGAACTATATACTAACATGAGTGCAATAAATGATTTGAATTTGAATTTGAATTTGAATGAGACTCAGTCAGATGCGTCCCCTTTGAATGAGACTCATAGTCAGATGCGTCATTTTTGAATGATACTCATATTCAGATGCGTCCTTTTTGAATGAGAGTCATATTCAGATTCATCCTTTTTGAATGAGACTCATAGTCAGATGCGTCCTTTTTGAATGAGACTCATAGTCAGATTCATCCTTTTTGAATGAGACTCGTAGTCAGATGCGTACTTTTTGAATGAGACTCATAGTCAGACGCGTCCTTTTTGAATGCGACTCATATTCAGATGTGTCATTTTTGAATGAGACCCATAGTCAGATGCGTCCCTTTTGAATGAGACTCATAGTCAGATGCGTCCCCTTTGAATGAGACTCATAATCAGATTCATCCTTTTTGAATGAGACTTATAGTCAGATGCGTCCTTTTTGAATGATACTCATATTCAGATGCGTCCTTTTGAACGAGACTCAGCCAGATGCGTCCTTATTGAATGATAATCATATTCAGATGCGCCCCGTTTAATGATACTCATATTGATATGCGTCCTTTTTAATAATACTCATAGTCAGATGCGTCCCTTTTGAATGAGACTCATATTCAGATGCGTCCTTTTTGAATGAGATGCATAGTCAGATACGTCCTTATTGAATGATACTCATATTCAGATGTGTCCTTTTTAATGAGACTCATAGTCAGATGCGTCCTTTTTGAATGAGACTCATAATCAGATGCGTCCTTTTTGAATGAGATGCATAATCAGATACGTCCTTTTTGAATGATACTCATATTCAGATGTGTCCTTTTTAATGAGACTCATAGTCAGATGCGTCCTTTTTGAATGAGACTCATAATCAGATGCATCCTTTTTGAATGACACTCATAGTCAGGTGCGTCCTTTTTGAATGAGACTCATAGTCAGATTCATCCATTTTGAATGAGACTCATAGACAGATTCATCCTTTTTGAATGAGACGCATAGTCAGATTTATCCTTTTTGAATGAGACTCATAGTCAGATTCATCCTTTTTGAATGAGACGCATAGTCAGATTCATCCTTTTTGAATGAGACTCATAGTCAGATTCATCCTTTTTGAATGAGACTCATAGTCAGATTCATCCTTTTTGAATGAGACTCATAGTCAGATTCATCCTTTTTGAATGAGACTCATATTTAGATTCATCCTTTTTGAATGAGACTCATAGTCAGATTCATCCTTTTTGAATGAGACTCAGTCAGATTCATCCTTTTTGAATGAGACTCATATTTAGATGCGTACTTTTTGCTTACGACGGCAGTACAAAGCAAGTAGTAGCGGTATTATGGCTGCGGTCTTCTGTAAGGTGCCCGTTATCAATTTATCAAAACATGTGGAAACTACCTTTTTGGGGAAATAGCTATTTCCCCAAAAAGGTAGTTTCCACATGTTTTGATAAATTGATAACGTAGTGTTGCTAAATACATAGTAAATAATGTATAAATTACATAATATTATTAAAATAAAAAAAATAAACTTTAAAGTTTAGATTTTCTTTTTTAATTGTCATAGAGTAAATTTTAGGCTACCACTAGAATCCTCACGCGTTTATAGAAACAAAATTGTAGGAAAACTATGGTTAGTATTATTTCAATAATGTATAAATAACAAATTATTATAAAAATCATAAAAAAAATAGAAAGAAACTTAATTTTTTTTAATGTCCAAGAGTAAATTTTAAGCTACCAATAGTATCGTTACGCTTTTATACAAAAAAAATCCGATCCGAAATCATTGGTTCACATTACTTGTGGGTGAACTGTGACAGTGAATATATTAGTTATCTATCTTGCTGTATACTCGATTAAATCTTCTTAGTTTCAAATAGTTCTGCTTTTATACTACATTCTAAATGACCAAAGTTTTTACAAGCTTTATATTAATTTGCACTGTTCGTATGTATGTATGTAAGTAAGTTGTCCGTCAAAATTTGCAATCCATTTTTCAGTCACTTTCCGTTATCCAATTGAGCTGAAAATTTGCAAGCATATGTATATCGCATGACAATACAATATTATGATGGCTTGGAGCTGATCTGATGCTGGAGCTGGAAGGTGGCCATACGAACTCCGCAATAAAACGACACAACTCCATCGAGTTTGGGCTCGTTAGAATCGTCACAATAAGTAGTTGATGATGGTGTGCAGAAAAGTACAGTCGGCAATAAAAGCTTGTACCAAAGGTGAATTTTTTGACAAAAACTTCATTCTTAAAGTATTCATTCCACGTTATGAGGTGGGCAGTTATTGAACGGTGACCAGCTACTAACGATTTACCCTATATTGTGTAGGAGGTCGTTGTTGTTCTACGTCCGTAGGAATAACCCTAGAAACCCTACACGTGACCTCCGGGTGGTGCTAAAAAAACAACAAACTCGGCAGCTGCACTGTTCCTTCTGAGCCTCGCAGCGCACACTGGAACTCTATCAGCGACATCAATACGATTACATATATGTACCAGTGTGAAACCGCCATACGATTAATAATAAATATTGTGTGCAGTGTGCTGGTGTACTACATGCGCGCCAAGGCCAAGGCGCACCACTCGATGGTGGAGATACTGCGCCAGATGCTGGTGCTGCAGGCCAAGGACAAGGACTTCCTGCTCAACGCCATCGCCAAGGTCTCCAAGGGAGGTAAGGTGACCAAGCAACCATAATACCGGTATTCATTTCATACTTAGAACCGGTATTCGTCGGCATCTCGCTTTTTATTTCATATTTTTGTATTCTAACCTCATCTATTGTTTAAGCGTATTTTTTTATGAATACCTGTATAATGAAGTCCCTGCCTATGTCTATGCTATCGAATCGTTATCTGTAGCTCTAGTATAAGTTTTATCGATACATATACGCTTTCGAACGCGTTTGCGTTTAGTTTCAATTTGTATGGCAACGCGTAGTTCCTAATAGTTACCACCAGAGGCGCTGTTCGCGTTGCCATACAAATTGAAAATAAACGCAAACGCGTTCGAAAACGTATTGTAGCGATAAAACTTGTACTAGAACCTCTGCTAAAGTGCATATCGATACCCTAGTTCACAGTCGTACTAATTACATTTTTTTTGTCGCTGAAATTGTACCTTTATGATTTGTGCACAATCATCCTGATTACACCACTTTTCCCCCGTAATTAACTACGATTGTGAACTGGGGTATCGTTATAGAAATCCATCCATTTCCGTTAAGCATATCGATCGAAAGAGCGATTAAAGAGTTCTGTGTACGTAAAAAAACGTGTTTACGTAATAATAAAAATAAATTACTTAAACGTGACTGGCGAAAGAAGACTAAAATAATTAACGCGTGTATCCTTATCCCAGTTCATTTGTCAACTGTAACAACATAGTACAGTCACCGGCATACATATATGATGGAACAAAGGACGCAAAAATATCTGATGACAACTCTATTCCTAGAGCCGTAAGAGCGTATCAGATATTTTTGCGGCCTTTGATTCATCATATATTGATGCCGGTGACTGTACAGTTGACTTCAAAGATATATTTACACTTTGCACCTTATTACAAAGCAATAAGGTGCAAAAGTGTACTCGTATCTTTGGCGTCGACTGTACTACCCGGTCACAATATCAATGCGACTCCCTGGAATTCGACGCCAGCATCCCGCTTCCCATTTTACCTTGCCGCCCTCTCTAACTACGCTTCACACCGTACCCAGAGCGCAGATATGATGTTGCGCGGTGAGGTGCATATTTGTTGTGACCGGGTAAGTAGTCGATAAATGCGCTCCTCTCCATTTCACCATCATTAAAATTACATTAATATTCGCACAATAGGGGCGTAGACTCAAAATTTATTATTACTCCAAAAGAAAGAAGTCAAAAAAATATGCCTAGTGACGAAAATCTCATTCAGATATCTCAAAAAATTACGAACGGTTGTACCGTTTTAATATTGCTTGTTAGAGAGAGAAAACGCTAGAGGATCGTGACATCACGATCCTCTAGGTCTAGCGTCATAGTAAATGACAATCGTTTCATATCAAGGTGCGTTTTGCGGAAAAGGAACAGAATATACACGGATACAGTTTTTAGACGTGATGTTCTTTTTTAAAATTATTAATGGTGTGATACACTGTCATAACATAACCTCTTGGAATCGGTTACTTTTAGTTGCCCGCATCACCCCTTACGTTCTAGATCTTTATTTCATATCAGCTTTGCCCCCAAAAATTACTCTAGGCATATTTTTTTCAGACGCGTCCCTAGTTTTTATAACAAGTATCTGAGCGATATTGATCCTTTCCACAAATCATTGTTAAGTGTTAAATTGTTAGTAAAATGTAAGTCATTTTTAGCTCATCCATGAGAATAATATACTTACCTGGTAAATCTTACTACTTGAAAATACAAATCCAACATGTCTTCATTAATCCTATGTACCCTACTTATTACCTACCATTAACTTGAGCATGCATACTGCGTCGAGGACCGCTATAAATTAATTTGTTAAGTTTACTAATTTATCTTTTAATCTTTGTTTTTTTTTATGTTTTTTGGATTAGGTTGTTATGTTAACATAGTTTTTATATATTAATGAACCTCCAGGTCTTTAGCTTAATGTCTGTTGGTACTCTTATATGCTTGTTTATGCAACTGTTTGTGTTCTAAATAAATTATAAATATATATATGAAAGTTTAAAAAAAAATGTTTTTTTATTATTGTCCTACAGTAAATTTAAAGCTACCAATAAAACTATAACTAAACGCAGTATTTCGCGACAGAATCAGCAATTTACTTGATTTTCCATACAACGATTAGTACAAATAGCAGTTGTGGCGTCATACCCCTGTGACAATTAGTATAAAGCGTTTCGCCTGCCGCCAGCGAGGTCAATCTTTGTCTCAAATTTGTCGAAACATTTGTTCCTCTCCAAAAACTAATTCGAATGGCATCGTAAAAAAAATCTTAGTCATCATCCCTATTACCTATATTTTCTTCGCTCGCCATCCTACATCTAGTCTAGTTCCACGCATCACCACATATTTAATTCCAACATTCATTGCACTGGTAAGTCCCATAATACCTATACCTATGTAATGCCTAATTTTCATTTTGTCTATGATTGGAGCTTCTATTTTATTTAGTTAGATTTAAAAAAAATATACTTTATGGTGAAGGTTATAGAGATAGGATTATGTCTCCAACAGGCAGTTTTATGTCGAGAGGTCTAACTGTCTAAATGTAGCCATCAAATGAATAATAATACTTTTATTTAATGACATGTACGTATCTCATTAAATAGTTTGTAAAAGGTGAAAACCTAAAAATGTTTTACACCGTAAAAATTATCTATATCTAATATTGATGTAGTATTATTTTGAAATTGAAATTAACATGCACGTTTCTTGATTTTTTTGTTAAATGTACCTACTGAGGTGCTATGAATATTGCACGTTCATTACGATCTTTAATGATTAAGAGTCCGCAGTAAGCTCGATTCTCCATACAAACGTAGTTACGCTCTCATTTTAAAACGACTAGCTACTCGTAGTTTGCTCTGAAACGTTGTACTTAGAATAAGTTAAGTACCATCCAGGTCTGTAATTAGTTTATCTAGCTTCAGATACCATGGTAAAAAATACAGAAAATTTTAGTTTTTCATACAAAACTTGTTTTTTTTCTGTATTTCGTATGTTTTATAAACTGCAGTCATATAAACTAATTACAGATTACCTCATGTCATTGTATATGCAAAGTTTCGTTACAATCCAACACGTAGTTTTAAAATGAGAACGAAACTCCGTTTATATGGGAAGGTGAAATTCGGCCGAGCTTACTGTGGAATTTTAAACATGATTGGTGGAATTTGACACTTACGCCTCTCGCCACAGAGCTGCCATGTGGCCACATAATGCTTTTAGAAAACAATCTTTCGAGGAACGGTTAAGACATTTTTATTTATTTCGCAGAGTGGATGTACAGCCCAAAACCCGAGGACCCCAGCAACAGTCACACCTGGAAGTACCTGAACGAGGTTCGGAAACCATCGAACGCGGATTTCCATTTCGACGCCTCCCGTCTCAGTCACTCCTTGCTCGAGCGCACGAGCAAAAGTCGACCTAATTCGTACGCCCCCGAGAAATCAAAGTCCAATGACGATGGGGATACTGACAGCTCTTTCAGTTGGCAGGGGTCTAGTAGTTGTTTGAGTAAGGAGGATGCGAAGAAGTGGATTTAGGGGCGAAATGGATTAAAGGATATTACTAATAAATCCACGGTTAAAGTCACGTATTAAATGTCACGGACAGGCGACATGTTTCGAACTCTTCGAGAGTTCTTCAGGATGAGTGCACTGGGGGGCAATTTTTGACTTTCGAGCGCTCGAGAGTAAAATATAAGTAAATACAATTGTAAAGTGTCAAAATTACTGGCACTTACTTTCTACCGATATAATTGAATACGAGTGGTCGATACCGCTCGTTTTTCAATTTTCTATCACTATTTCAAAATAGCATTTCATCATTTTTGACTGATTTAGAGTGAAAGAGTCGAGCACTCGAAAGTCAAAAATCGGTCCCCTGCCCGCGCGCGCCCCGACCAAGCGACATTGCCGCGAAAACACTCACCCTGAAGAAGAAATCCCGAAGAGTTCGAAACATGTCGCCTGTCTGTGAATTTATTAGTAGTATTTTAGACATGTCTCACGAAAGTTTAACCTAGTAAGGCCCAACATATAAAATGTTTACTAAGGTATCTAGTTGTGTAGAAAATAGGATTGCGTTTCATTTCTTCAAATAATCAACGTGAATTTATTTGTTTTATGAAATATTAAAATTCCATTGAAACGGAGTTTATGTTGGGCTTTATTCGGTTAAGGTGGATGCTATTTCAGTGCGGATTCCAGTATTTTATTATTAATGTATTCACTTTATTTTATTTTCGATGTTTTTTTATTATGTCAGTGTCAATTTGCACTTCAATAAATAAAATACGTATTAATAATTGAATTAATAAAATGACATCCATTTAATATTGAGCATTCATGTGAATTATGCTAGTGGACAAGAATCAATTATTGTTTAAACAGCAGTGGCGCAACATCAAATTATATCCGTACGACAGCCGCCATCTAATTTGACTTACTTTTTGTTCAACTACAGAATCCTCTCCTATACTATTCTGAATGTGAAAGTTTGGATGTTTGGATGTCTGGATGTTTGTTACTCAATCACGCTTAAACGGCTGAACCGATTTGGATGAAATTTTGCACGAAGATAGTTTATAGCCTGGATTAAAATATAGGATAGTTTTTATCCCGGCGTTACGCAGACGAAGTCGCGGGTGGAAACTAGTATGACATATGTCACAAAATAGGTATGAAGTGTTCGATGTAAATCGAGTGATATGGACGCCACGCGTCTGGTAGCTAGTTAAGCGGCCTTTCGAATTTGATAAACCATCTCGCTCTAATCAGTGAGTACTGTGAGTGCAGTTAGTGCACTGCATTAACCTTTTCGACGCTAACGACGCATATATCCACACCGCAGCGCAGGTTCAACGCCAATGGCTGATATTTGCGTCAAGGAGCCCAGAGCGATAGCAACCTTCTTACATTGACATAAGGTTTAACTCCGCACTAAATGTCTTGTTGATTTGGCGGGTGCTGTCAACTTATCTCTTTGACAGAGCGTTGAAAAGGTTAAGCAAAGTCTAAAGGCCGTTTTAGGGCTCCGCAGAGTCGTTGATAGTTAATTTGTTACTAACCCACATCTTTAGAATAATATAATTGTGTTTAAGGATTTCACGCCTATTTAAGGCCATGTTTATACCCTTGTTCCAAATAGGTATCAGGAATTTGGTAGCCAGTTATCTGTGAATATTTTTTTTCCTCCAAGATCACTGGTTATTTTCAAGGATTTGATTTTCCTTGTTGTGGGCCAATCGCCTTGCGTGGTATGGGCACGTAATGCGGAGGGATGAATGTCATGTGACCAAAAGAGTATTAGGTATGAATGTGGATGGATGTAAAAGACGAGGTAGGCCAAGGAAAAGGTGGATGGACTGTGTGAGAGACGATATGAAGAGAAAAGAAGTGAATGATGATATGACGGCTGACAGAGAAGTATGGAAGAAAAAGACATGCTGCGCCGACCCCAAGTAAATGGGATAAGGGCAAGGAAATGATGATGTTGTAAACGAATATTTTCGATATGGTTATCTCGTTATCTGTAAAGAAAAATAGTTCCTTCAAGATCACTGGTTATCTGTAAGGATTTTATCATATTTGCCTGATGTATCGTACGCTTAGGTTTACGCATCTGATGCGTTCTGGGAATATATTGTAATACTGTAGTTCTGACGACGGCACTGTTTGTGTCAGACTTTGACTAACACAAATGAAGATCTCTTACTACAAAACGGTGATATTTTAAGCATAATAAAATAAATAATAGAGGCTTTTTTAGGGTCGATCAACTTTTTCTTGTTTTCTTCGGTTCCGGTAAGCGGGACAATAATTACATAGTTTCTTAGAAAAATATTGTAATATGGACTTTTAGCATACTTAGGAGATGCTCCATAACAAAATGGATGTGTACTATTGTCACAAAAACATTTGTTTGGAAATTCTATGAAATTATAGCATTATATTCTTCGATGAGTAATCCAAACAATCAACATTTAATGTGACGTAGGCTCGTGGTCTTCTCTCCCTCTCACTGAGCATAAACGTGAGTGAGATATCATGTTTTTTTTATTTTAATTTTTTGTGTGTAAATAAAAAAGTAATAAATGAATGAATGAATGAAAACATTTATTTCAAGTAACACAGAACTCATACAGGAAAGTACATGTAAACTTAAGCACAGCATAAAAACTAAATTAAATTCCTACACAAAATATGCACTGCTGGAAACGTGCATTTCGCAAAAGTGCCTCATGTATGGACAATCTAGCCTGTCCGATATCTTACGCAGGCTGGGGTTGGGGCTGACGCGCGCCCGGCGCACCAGGGATGTGCAGCGCTTGCGCATACAAGCATACAAACAGTCTACACGCGCTTCTGCGAACATCCCTGATGCGCTACAGAGGCGGGGCAGCCCCACCAGCACCCGGAACGCGTTATTATATTGGGCCCTGAGGGCTCCGTTGCGTGTAATACCTCCATAAGCCGCACGTATACAGGGAAGTACAATATGCTTTGAACAGAGTTATTTTAACCTCCGTCGTACACCGCGCGAACTTACGGGAAATCATATTGGCCCTCACTGAAAGAGCCCTCCGTTCCCTTTCTATGTCCATGTCCATGTTATCTTTTAAGTCAGCTGTGACAATATGACCTAGGTAATTGAAGCTTGACACCATCTCTAGTGGAACACCATTTAGGTATATGGGAGGCACTCCATATACTCTATTATTGCCCGGCTCAAATACCATGAACTGACTTTTGGCTACATTATATCTAAGCCCGTGTTCACGTGCGTACTTCTCACATACGAGGAGTAACTTTGGTAGGCCACAAGCCGACGCGCTGAGTAAAACCATGTCGTCATGTAATAGCTAAGTTCCCTCAAACATGATATTGCCGATTTTTATTAGATCCAATTTTAATATGTTTAGCTTTTGTGCGTAATTTGTTACGATTTTTTTAAGTGTATATTAGACCTACTATGTTCGTGATTTTTTCCTATCGAGCGAAAGTCAAAAACTCAGGATTCGAATACCTGTTGTCCCTCGAGAAAGGCCTCAAGATTGCTAATTAAATTTAGGGCAGCCGTATTATAATCCAAACAAGAGCTACGACTTTTTGAAAATCCGTTTTCTGAGCTCACGTCGGTGGAGTAGGCTTTCTCTCGGTCCTCGGCTAATTTCTTTAGGTCCCGGTAAGACAAGACATTTCCTTTTACTTTTAGTTGTTGTATAAAGCTTATCCTGGGTCGAGGAGTAATCAGGTCAACAAAAAAAGTGGATCGACCCTTAGGTAGGTACTTTTATACATTGCAAAACTATCACAATAATACCGGTTGCTTATAGATGGGTTGTGTTTTTAACCGACTTCAAAAAAAGGGGGAGGTTCTCAATTCGGATGTATTTTTATTTTTTTTTTTTTATGTTTGTTACCTCAGAACTCCGTCATTTATGAACCGATTCGTACAATTCTTTTTTTAACTGAAAGTATATGCTTCCAGATTGGTCCCATTGTTTCCAAAACCCCAGTTGGATGATGGGAACCATGAGGAATTGGGGGAACTCCTCAAATATATTAGGCACGCGTGTAGTAATTTCGGTATTTTCTATTATAACTCGTGTATTTACACCCGGAAATCATAAATTTGGTGAAGTGGAAGTGATGATGAAGACCACAGATGGCTTGTGGCTTGTGTGATGTCTCAATGATGTACTTCAAACTATATAAGTACGTCACAGATTCTGATATTATTCCGTTGAAATAGCAAACAATGAAGTGCCAAAGGTAATTCTGGGATCCTTGAGGAATCGACGGAAATCCTCAAATATTATCGGCCCACATACAGCGATCTGGTTTATTGGTCTAAAAATCAAAGCTTTTGTTCTCGGAAATCAGTTCATGTGGTAAATTGGAAAAAAAATTTGGAAATGTTAATGTGGCTTGGCGGAGTATTGAATTGAAGTCGGTTAAAACTTTGTATTGAAAGTAAATTATATTTACTAAGATACATGACTGAAAAATGCGATAGCCAATAAGAAGCTGGTAGTATTGTTTTGTACTTAGATTAACTTTTACTTAAGTCTGTGAAAATTATAAAATACATAATTCTATACAACTTTACAACTATTTATAAAACATTTATTGTATAGGCAAATATTTAAATGAATTAATTATGGTGCTATTGTATAATAAAATGTATTAAATATTTCTTTGTATGATTGATTTCGTTGTTTTATTTTTTAAATTATTTGTAAGATATAATATCGCAGCGCCTGAATTAAATATCGTTGCAAATTTTATTGCCATGTCACCGCTAGAAAGTATGACCATACTATGGGAACTTAGAACTTAATGCAAATCCAGTTTCTTATTGAAAATAGTGCCACCTTCTTGATAGATGGCGAACTCTCTGAAGCTCTAGCGATTGCTAGGCTAGGCTGTCAAGGTATTTCAAAATTCGCCGTATTGTCATAAGTCATCAATAGCCTAGAGGTACAGACGGCGGTATTTGGACGCACTTTTTGTATGTTTTGTACATTCAAAGAAAAGTTTTAAGTATCGCAGAAGAGATGGCGCCTGTATACGCAAGCATTAAATGCCTTCTCAATTTGGTCGAGTTGCCTGTCTATCTCAGTATGTATATTGTAGTCTTTGAGTATGTCACCGTATTTTTTAAAGTATTTATTTATACAGAATGGCCGCAACCGTACCCTAATATTACTACCAAGCTGTATCTCATGAACCGTGATAGACGGTTGAAATTTTCACAGATGATTCATTTCTGTTGCCGCTATAACAACAAATACTAAAAAACAGAACAAAATAAATATTTAAGGGGGCTCCAATACAAAAAACATGATTTTTTTGTCGTTTTTAGGGTTCCGTAGCCAAATGGCAAAAAACGGAACCCTTATAGATTCGTCATGTCTGTCTGTCTGTCTGTCCGTCCGTATGTCACAGTGACTTTTTTCGGAAACTATAAGAACTATACTGTTGAAACTTGGTAATTATAATGTATTCTGTGAATCGCATTAAGATTCTCATACAAAAATAGAAAAAAAAAACAATAAATTTTGGGGGTTCCCCATACTTAGAACTGAAACTCAATTTTTTTTATCATCAAACCCATACGTGTGGGGTATCTATGGATAGATCTTCAAAAATTATATTGAGGTTTCTAATATATTTTTTTTCTAAACTGAATAGTTTGCGCGAGAGACACTTCCAAAGTGGTAAAATGTGTGTCCCCCCCCCCTGTAACTTCTAAAATAAGAGAATAATAAAACTAAAAAAAATATATGATGTACGTTACCATGCAAACTTCCACCGAAAATTGGTTTGAACTAGACCTAGCCAGTAGTTTTTTTAATTCGTCATAAATCGTAAACTGCAATTTATTTTACGGAACCCTTCATATGCGAGTCCGACTCGCACTTGGCCGCTTTTATAGATATGGGTACGGAATTAACCCTACGTGCGTGAGTCCGACTTACACTTGTTTGATACTGTGCACTAGTGGGAAATTCCCCAAGCCTTATTAATACCTTATATCTTTGGCATCGATCGTAGGTACCTACACATTTAGTAGATAAGTGGTTATTATTTTTTAATTTTTTTCAAACGATTGTAACCATATGTACCTACATAACGATTGCAGCTATGTGCAAACATATGTAGGTGCATACGAGTAACTAATATATATGTTGCATTATCCTCTGCCGTACTTAAACAGTTCGCATATTAACTTACACTTCTAACTAAAGTTAAACAATAAGTAGAGTAAAAATAAATCACTGCACATCCGTGCCGCCAACAGGTCGTAATTTCGTATGAACTCTGTAGGGACTTACGGCCTTTTGGCTGGGGCGGTAGTGTAGTGTTTCGATGTACCGCGATAATATTATCTTTTTATTTAAGTGAGCGAATCGCCAACAAACTGCTTTGCAGTTTGGCGAATCTTTAGGTTAAGTTACTAAAATTGTATTTTTTTTTTGATTCCAATAAAGAAAACTAACAATACTAACATTATAATTGTTATAAAGATAAAAAGTCTGAGATTGTAGCATTGTAAGTCTGTATGTAAGGACAATTTCCGGAATCAATTAACCTCAGAGCATAGAATACTAGAGAGAGGACAAGCCGCCGGCGGCCGTGTCACAGCTGTATGCTCAATGGGCATACACTGCCATACTGTGCACGCGTGCTGATCGCAGAGAATATTACGTTTTTTCCCAAAATGCCTGATATGATGCGCGTTTATTGTCAAATAAGCGTGTAGGTATACAAGTGTGTGTGTTATAGATGTGTGCGTGCTTTGTCTTGTCAATTTCTTGGGCGTTGTGTGGGTTAATGTACTTGCGTCTCCTTATATTCATACCTACATCTGTGCAATTAACAGATTTCAAAAACCTTTCTCAGTATAAAATGGACGTTCTGGGTGGACATAGGCTACATTCATCCCGCGGGGTTGCTTGCGTTCTATGGCAGCTAGTGTGTAAATAAGATACAGTAAACTGTGTAAATGTCTGTGTGTCATGACTCATGACATGACGTATATAATCATCATCATCATAATTATCAGCCAAAAGACGTCCACTGCTTAGGCCAACAGGCGAACAGCGCCTCTGTTGATTACTATAAGGAACTACGCGTTGCCATACAAATTTAAACTAAACGCAAACGCGTTCGAAAACGTATGTATCGATAAAACTTATACTAGAGCTACTGTGCTTCTACATCACAGACGTAACTAAACAAGCTAAATCAAAAGATTTTTCAGAAAACCCAATTGTTTTTTAGGGTTCCGTACTCAAAGAGTAAAACGGGTACCTATTACTAAGACTTCGCTGTCCGTCTGTCTGTCTGTATGTCTGTCACCATGCTGTATCTCACTGATACCGTGATAGTTCCAGTTGAAATTTTCACAGATGATGTATTTATGTTGCCGCTATAACAACAAATACTAAAAACAGAATAAAATAAATATTTTTATAGATAATGGTACGGAAACCTTCGTGCTCGATTCCGACTCACTCCCACGATTATGAGGAATCCAACGACACCTCATATCCATCAAGCCGTTAGGAGGTTAAGACTGTGAAATAGATATTTCTTGTCCACATACTATTTACATACGCTCGAAAAACATAACCCTCTTTCTGGGGCAGTTGGGTAACACTGTTTTGTTGTAGCAGTATAATTTTTTATCTGTTTTCTGTATCACTTCAGCACTAGGTACACACTTAGCAATGTACACAACAACTTGCAATAGTTGGAATGAGACAGCAATACATACCTCTCATTCTAACTATACCAACTCGGTGTGACAAATTGCATAATAGGGAACATTACCTACGCAAAACTCTTCGTAGGTGACGACACTAGCAGCGTTCACATTGTATCTCGTTCGCACTTGCGGTTGTCTATGCAAGCATCCTTGTCACTCATTTGACAATCAATTGTGCATGTGTGTGTGAATCCCTATATTTCTATACTGGTTTACTATTAGTGGTAGTGCTGCCTCTGGCGGCAGAACATTGCAGTAATGTTCTCTATTTGCAGTGTGCTTATTTCTACCTAAACTCTTTGGTTAGAATGGTTGGATACTGGCTGACTGTTACTAATCTTTTCCATGGCGACGTCACAAGCGGTTTCCATGGAGACGCGTCACTGACACGTCGCTTGTTGTTATTTATCTTGTGTAAAGTTATTCCCGAAAATAACTAATAAATGGTGGTTTAAAAAAAGCAGGGTTTTTTAAGGTAAGATGTGTAATAACGCATACACTAGGTAACTTATTTTTTTTCCACATAAATAGTTTAGCACACGCTCACGCACACTACTACGAACTAAATTGCAAGAAACTCCAAATGTGTGATCGTGACAGCGTTGCAACACGTAGGTACAGTCAGGGGTATTAATATACGTACAGTCGCCATCACATACATAGGTACACTATAGGTGTTCAAAAATATCGACACATGCACCTTGATTGCCTTGAAAATAGAGGTGTGTTCCGATGTTTGTGACGTGCTTGTTTGCTCCGATGTATGTGATGGCGACTGTACCTACATAAATATCTGTACACTCTTTTATATTATTTTTTTTACAACCAAGTAAACTATATTTTAAAATATAAAAGAACAACTTAACACATTATAAAAATAAAATTAAGCTAGCCTAAAAAATAATACAAGTAGAAATATTAAAACTAATAATCAAATTCTAAAATGGGCCCCTGTGGCAAGGTACCGCGATGACGCTGGCAGCATTTCCTCGCTGAATAGCAAGGCTTATGCGTTGAGCGGGGAAGCTGCCAGCTCTTCTATCCCCTGTGACGTCCACCAACCGTTTTGCCGATTCACGATAGAGTGCCTGTGCGGCTGGGCCCCACGGACCAAGGGTCTCGACACCAAAAGCAACAAAGTTGTAGTTGGTATCGATGCCCCTATATTTGCGCCTTTTATTCGCCTCAGCAGCCTCTGCCGCCGCACCGGCCTTATTTGTGGTATAGCTGAGATGGGAGGGTGCCAGTGTGTCTACGCAGGTCGTGTCCCACACTAGCACCCGTCCCATCTTCCACGGAATTAGTGTCATCCCATCTGGTCTCTTTATAAAACTGAAAATGACAATGACAGATATTTATGTACTCATATTAATACCCCTGACTATACTACGGACTTGAGAGATGATGGCTTGAATTTAGGAACATCAAAAAATACGTTGTGTAGGACTAACTAACAAATTAGGTGTAATTTTGACCTGTATTCGCTTGTGCCTTACAAACGCTCGTTGCATCGTCAGCTAGAGACAAATGGCCCTTCACTCTCATTGTAACGTCGTACCCCTGTGACAATTAGTAAGTATGAAGCGTTTTGCCTGCCGCTAGCGATGTGGATCTTTGTCTCAATTTTTTCGGTATTTGTGTTCTTTAAATTGTAGTTGCTCCCATACAAACATTTTTTCCTCTTCAAAAACTGGTTTGAATGGCATCGTAAAAAAATCTTAAGCCATCATCCCCATTGCCATCAACAATACAATTAAATAAGTGGCGTTATTATGGCTGTGGTTTTCTGCCAGATGAAGGTACTTCCCCAGTTGGACGGCTCCAAATATGAGCGAGAGGAAATACCGCTGTGCTGTGCACTTTTAAAAATTTCTGGTAGCTTATCGATGTGATTGTCGAAGTTATATTTTATATGTAGACCTAGTTAAGCTGGTCCAATAATTATACATTAGCAGTACAATGGCAAGTGGCGACCGCAAGCGCAAGAGCAAGCCGGTAGAAGGCGAGCCATGTTCACCGCGTTTCGTGGTGCCAGCGCGCGCGCCGCTAGATCTGCCATGGATGCCACGCGCCGGCCGCCATTCGGAGTTAGAGCGAGACAGCGTGCTGCTCAGCGCGGCCAAGAACTTCTACCCTGAAGGTATGCTAGCCTGGTACCTACGTCAGCAGTAGCAGCAGTAATTGAACGGTGTTCTGACTAAAACTACTTACCATCTTCTAAAGGCGGCAAGCATATCATGTGCGCTAAGGCGTTGACATACCGCCAAGATAAAATAAAATAAAGAGGTGAAGTTTCCACGTTAACTACAGTATCAGCTTGTAGGCGTTACGTGGGACCTCTCACAAGGTGGATCAAGAAAGATCGCGGGAGTCATTGAATCCCGGTGGAAAGTGCACCCATCGCTATGATAAGTGCGTAAGTATATGGGCGCCATAGAAGATGTGTCAAATGTAACTTCATGAGTCACGAACTCATGATATGAAAACTACGCATGCCTAAATTGACTTTTAATTTTTAACTCTGTCGCAAATCGCAATGCGTTAATGTATACTTTACACTGTTATTACTTGATATAGTTGACTGTGGCGTTGGGGAGATTAACGCAGCTTCTGTGGTGATACTTGTATTGTGGCGATCCTTGTGGAGACTTGATTGGACGGTGGCTGACATTGATGATGTTGCAGGCGAGAGCGAAGGCGGCTGCAGCGAGTTCCCGCCGCTGATGCAGAGGAAGTCCTGGACGCGTGGCGTTCCTTACCGAGACAGCTACGATCACGCCAAGCCCGCAGATTCCATTGGTAACCCGAGTTGTTATCTTCATAACAACTCCTTACTTCTTTCCACATTTCTGCAGCGATACGGTGTAGTGTTGTGATTTAGCGCTCGGCCGACCCCTGAAGACTTGAGCCATTAATGCTAAGACAAGCGTTATGCAGTACTGAGAAAACTCGCGTTAGCCCTGACGGCTCTAATCATTATGGATCGGCCCAGCTTTAGCTCACAACACTAATACAAGTGGCGACACAGCCGCGATGTAATCTTGATTCTGTAACTTTGTCGACGTTTGCATTTGATGGTGAGACAATATTTACTTGGTTAAAATGACAAAAAAATGGCGATGCTTCTTGATTGGGCTACTTGCCTTTTTTACAATTTTATGCCTTTATTATAAGTTACTATATAGGCTTAGGCTGTTAAGCAAATATTTTAGATGCATTATTTTGTCCCAAAATGTCATCTCTAAGAAGAAAAGTCTGTGACTGTGGGGCTGTAAGTGTGTATGTAGGGGGGTAACATCCGAAATTACTCATCCGAATTCAAAAATCCTTTCACTAATATACTGAATAGACCTTCAGGAGGAACGTAGGCTATATTTTATCCCCAGGCACCGGCTGGATTCTGTGCAACACGCGGGCGAAGCCGCGCGGTGAGCTAGTCCTATGCCTATGTAATCCTCTGTTACAGGAAACTGCTACACACCCTCCTCAAAGACCATGCGCGTGGTAAATATGCCCCCGAAACGCCGGATTCCCCCCGTGCTGTACGGGCCTCTCGGGCCCCGCGGCGAGGTGCAGTTTCCCCCCCTCAAGCCCTATGCGGAGAGAATGAGAGAGAAGGAGGATGCGGTGAGGCGGGAAAAGGAGAAGGGGAAACTTCAAAAAGGTAACATATACGTGACAAATTTAACAAAGTTCGACACGACAAATTTAGTTAGATTAACCAACTAACTCCAATGGCACAGCGACCCAAAGTCTCCGACACGAGTAGTCGCCACTTTTCCCAGTTTTCTGCCATTTCCCGCCAGTTTTTGGGTATAAGATCATACAGGTATGATTCGACGACATCGAACGATACCTGGGAGGTAGCATTCGACAAAAAAGTGTCTGGAGGACGGTCAACGCTGCTTCATCGACATTCAGAAACTTTTATGCAAAATGGTCATGGAAAAATTCGACAAAAGAGTGCATACGTTCCAGAAAAGGAGGTCACGTGCCCTAAGCGCTACTCCTTACATAATTTACATATCCCTAGGTATATTGTTTACAAGATTTGATTTCAAAATGAAAAATGCCTTGTTTTCTTAGGGCTTGTGTTACTCGAGGACCTGGTCTCCGGTGCCTATAATAGAAAAAAAGAAGCTGAAGCGGAAGCGAGACGACAGAAGAGGGAAAAGAGAAGAAGAGAGAAGGAAGCCGCAGAAGAAGCAGCAAAAATTGCTTTAAAAAAGTATTGATTCAAAAACTTCAATTTTTGAAAACAGAACCACCACTTAGCTTCTACCGTGAAACGCCAACTTCGTTCATTCGCATGTTTGTCTCCCTCTCTGTCACTCGAATAGCAAGTGCAATAGTGATAGAAGAAATCGAAAGAAGTTGACGTTCCGTGGTAGCCGCTCGAATCGCTATTATGTTTGTCTCACCTTTCTCTCGCACTGTAGAGTCTGACTAGCGAAAGATGAGCCTGAGATTTATTTAAAACGTCTTAAATTAGTGTGACGTCCTAATCTTTATACTTGATATGCTAACTAAGAAAGTAACTGTTCCATAATAAATCAGACTGTTTTTGCTTTTTAAGAAAACTAAGGATATAAAAATTAATTATTGACATTGAAGAATATCATAAAAAGTTCAATTATTATGTCTCGTCAAAATTGAAATTTTGGAGAGCGGTTTTGATTATTCTTCTTAAATATAAAGTAGACTGAAGTTAAAGAGTTTCATATAAATTTAATCCCTTCTGCTTGACTGTTGCATTGTGTGAATTGAAGAAAAATTATAATTGTTCAAGTATCATTATTATTTTATCGCATTTACGCGGTTTTACAACACGCTGGTTTTTTTTTTAATTTGTTGCTCTTTTCTTGGCTCATTTTTCCCTGGCCAGGCTCTAATAAACAGATACCGATTGATATAATTTTCGCCTGATGATCTCCCTTTCTTACAGACATTTAGAAAAATTAGAATTTGAGGTCGCGAGAGATCCGGATGATCAGAAAGTAGAAATGTTGACCATTAACGAAAAAGAACACTACAGATACATACATCCTAAAGATTTACAGAGGATCCACTACTATTTGACCACGGTACATTTATATTGATATTATGAAAGCAAGAAGAAATTTTAACTACGCCCGCCCGCACGCCTGCTCTGAGCAAGACTTTCAACTCATTTTATTAGGAGACTTCCACTTGTTTAACATGTTACAAGCCTTTATGAAATACTGCACTCTGGCCAGTACAGGAAGCAACACGGTAGAATTTTACACGTCTAAATTGGCAACACTGAGCAACTGCCATTTGACCAGTGTCCAGTCAGTCAGTACAGTTTCCTCCAGAAATACTACGCATGTTTCTACAGCTAATATCCTTCTCAGTTTAAGAAAATTAAGAAATGCATCAGAAATTGCCCATCACTTTTCTTCTTCTCGTGTGGATGGTTTCAAACTGTGCGGGACCAGTAGCTCTAGTATAAGTTTTATCGATACATACTTGTATACGTTTTCGAACGCGTTTGCGTTTAGTTTCAACTTGACTGACTGGACTGGTCAAATGGCAGTTGTTATTGGACAAACCTCAGTGTTGCCAATTTAGACGTGTAAAATTCTAACGTGCTGCTTCATGTACTGGCCACAGTGGGGTATTTTATAAACGCTTGTAACTTGTTATACAAGTGGAAGTCTCCTAATAAAATGAGTTGAAAGAAAGTTTTTTAGGAAATATGCCCCAGTGACGTACCTACAGTCGGCTTTGTATTTTCTACCAGTCTGGTTGAGTTAACATATACTTGCAGTTTTTGCGAAGTGCACATCATGTTTGATATGATAACTTTTGTGAAATCAAGCTACAATCTCTGTTCCTTTCAGGCCCTCGACGGAAAACACCTACCAGACTTTCCCCAGCACCTGTACTTACGGGCAAAGGCTGTTGTAGACAAACAAACCGCCAAAATTAAGAAGAGACTGCTGATCCTGACGTATCAGGCCTGTGTGAGGCAAAGCCTGGCTGATATCAAGGAGTTTTTTCTTTGGGCTATGAAGAGGTAATTATCTGTGGTGTTAACTAGTCACGATTAAGCTTTTCGGATCCATGAGGAATTGAGGGAACTGCTCAGTTATACTCGTACGCGTGTAGTGATTTCGGCATTTTCTATTATAATTCGTGTAACGTGTACCCTCGGAATCCACAAATTTAGTGAAGTGGAACTGATGATGAGGAACGTAGATGATGTATGGATCTCCTCAATGATGTAAAGTACGTCACCGATTCTGATATCTTTCTTTTGAAGTAGCAACTAATGATTCAGATTTTTTTGAGGAATCGACGGAATTGCTCAAATATTATTCGCACACATATACATGGCTTTTTTGCAATAATTAACGCGTTTGTCTCGGAAAATAGATCATGTGGTAAAGTGGAAAGGAAATGTGGCTTGGCGATACTGAACTGAAGTTGGCGAAAACATTTTTTAAAGTAAATTAAGTTCTATAATTTTTGATACGGTATGCATCGAGGGTGGAGCTAGGTTCTTGTTGGTGGAGGAATTTCCAACTTCTGTATTCCAATTTGGGGTAGTGTAGTGGAGTGCTTTTCCTCTTGTATTCCACACCGCAGTTTACGAACCGCCACCAGACCAAAATTTTTCTTGGAAGTTGCGAACGTAGGTAGGTAATCGGTAATATTTTCTGGTTGATGTGCACGATGTACAGTCAACCAATTTGAGTCCTATTCACCGTAGAAACCTGTCATTTTAACTGCTACATATAATAATATGCGATGCAATGATCCTAGTAGCCCGTATTGACTTAGCATTTACAACGGTGACGTCACTCATTGAGCAGCGCCCGCGCACAGTACGTTGGCTGCATGTGTGCGTGTGCATAGCACGATAGCGCATCGCAAGTATACCTCCTCGCAGCTTATAACGACCTAGTACACAAAATGACGCACTTAGGCGAGAAATCAATGTCTGATTCGGAACTCACACTACAGATGAATAGTGACAAAACGCCACCGAGCTATGTCAAACTTGCTGCACGCTACAAAAGGAAACGGGAGGACGAGACCACGGCTGATTTTACCAGATTTAAAGAAGAAATTAAAGAAATGTTGACATCGATGATGGCGTCTCAGATGCATGAAATGAAAAAAAAACTCTAATACATTACAGGAAATTAAGCAAACAAACCGTAATCTTGAAAATTCGGTATCGTTTTTGTCAGAAAAATTTGATGAACTTACTAAAAAAATACAAAACTTGGAACTGCAAAAATCTGAAGATAAAAAATATATTACATTACTGGAGGACAAGCTGGAGGGATTAGAGAGAAGCTCTAGAAAATCTAGTATAGAGATTAAAAATGTACCCAAATTACCCGACGAGAAAAAAGAAGACCTTATAGAGATGGTGATCAAACTTTCGGATGAAATTGAGTGCCCAATAAACAAGTCCGATGTTAAAGATATATATAGAGTGCGTAGCAAAAAAGACGGACCGTCCAACACACCTATCGTAGTCGAGACCTCGTCGACGGTGCTCAAGAATGACATGCTTAAAAAATGCAAATCTTTTAATTTTAAAAATAAAGATAATCTACAAGCCCAACACCTAGGACACCGCACATCTGAAAACACCCCTATCTATATATCGGAACACTTGACACCCAAGGCAGCCCGCCTCTACTTCTTGGCTCGCGAGCTGAAGAAGGCCGGCCGATATAAGTTTTGCTGGACATCGTACGGAACCGTCTACCTGAGAGCCAGTGAAAACACGCTTATTATACCCATACATAGTGAGGCTCAAGTGCAGGAACTGTTGAAGCAAACCTGACTATTGGTATGTCATGAGATCATTGGTAGTTCCGCAAACGATATATTATTATTTGTATTAGACTATGTATATTTAATATATTCACTGGTTATCATATTAACAAAAATTGTTAATATTTGCTATTTGTTCTGTTTTTGTACTTATAAACAGCACTACAACATACACACGTACATCACCTTACATATTCTTCATACATCTAAAATAACACACACTCATACCAGTTTACTGGTTTTACATACACAAATTAAAACCCACACACACTCGTATAATCAAAAAGTACACAATATGTTAATTGCAAAATATGTTACATATTCACAAATCCCTTACAATAAGAATAAACAAATCCAAAGTGTCCTATTACCTGTTGAAATACAACATCATTTCAGTTCGATAATTGTATTACAAAAAAATAACCCCCCTATGCTAGTCTATCTGGTCATGCTAACTTCCAAATATGGAGACACATCCTGATGTAATAAATGAAATTGACGAAACAGAAGTTGCTCAGTCCATTGTATGTGACATCCAGGACCTAAAAAAACACATACAAATTACGGATAAGGACCTAACAATTGCAACGCAGAATATACGAAGCGTTTATGGTAACTTCGACAATCTTAGTCTAACTCTGTCTACCTTGGACTTCGATATCGATATACTAATTTTAACCGAATGTCGTTTAACTCCTAATAAACCTATTCCCGATATAAATAACTACACATATCTTGCATCTGTGTATAACTTAAATCAAAACGATGGTGTAGTTTGTTATTACAAAAATCATTTACAAGCTAATATTAGAGAAATAAGACTAGATCAAGCATCTTGTATACAATTACAACTTAATGATAAAATAATACTAGGCATTTATAGATCACCTTCAAACCATAACGCGTCCAAATTCATAGATTCCTTAAACAATTATCTTGAGTCCATAAAATCATGTACCAATATAATAATCACAGGTGATATAAATATAAACCTTATTCCTCGCTTACAAGAAACCAGCCAGGACACTTATAACAGAGAAAGTTACCTTGATATGCTATCTACTCATGGCCTGTTGCTAGGCCACATCCACCCAACGCGGGAAGATAGCTGTCTGGATCACGTTATGCTGAAGGTTGGTAATCGTCACGTATCAGCCCATATAGCCGTACTAAATACTTCTATCACGGATCACCTAACTGTTATTTTGGTTCTTAAGAACACACATTTAAAAGACATTTTACCTAAAATAACTGAGAAAGTCGACTACAAAAAAGCTTTTAATAACCTGCTAAATAAAAATATTGAATATCTGCTTTTTAGTCATGACCCCCACTTTATCACCCAGCATTTATTATATCAGCTCTCAACTTCTCTCGACGAAAGTAAAACAGTCTCAAATTTACCAAAAAAACTTCGTAACATTAAGCCATGGATAACACCGGGGATATTACGCTGCATCAGAAACAGAAATATGATGCAGAAAAACCTTCGCACTGATCCGCACAATGAGGTCCTGCGTGTCACATACAAGAGATATCGTAATTATTGCAATAAATTGACCAGAAAACTGAAACAAAAATACGATAGAGAATTACTAACTAAATCAAGCAAAGACCCTAAAGCTTTATGGACAGCCATTAAAAAAGTAACCCATTACAAATCTGTTAAAACTCAAAACACACAGCTTTTGAACTCAAAAACATCCCCATTGGAATCTGTAAACCACGTCAATAACTTCTTTTCGGTCATAGGGAAAAACCTGGCAGAGAGTATTTGTTGGGTTTCGTTTTTATGTTTTTATGAGTGGGTAGATTGTATTTTTTCCCATTACCTGTCAAACCCCGTCATTCCTTTGGCATGCACTGTGTAACGAGATGCAGCTAGCATCGGACGGTCGCTCGCTCATTTTCGACTAATTTTACCGCCATATTGGTTGAGGTTCGCTTATAGCCTCCCAGAGTGAATTGATATTCAATAACTGTTGTGATTTGTAATTTGTGCCTTCAAGAACATTTCTTCAGAGTGCGTATTTTGGTTGGCCAACCACGTCGAGACCAGACAGCAGACCAGAAATAATCAGGTTAGTGCATTGCCGATCCTTTCTCCTGTGTGCCTAAAGACCAAAATACCTAATCCTATCGCAAAAATACAGTCCACTTTCAAATTAATTTAAATCCGCAAAAAACCATCCCCTCAGGTGTCGAGGTCGCGTACCGCTACTTATTTAATAGATTTATGGTTAATTATGACACCACCATAACTTTTTGGTCATTTCGAACAGGATAGAATCACACTTATGTGATTATTGTATAAGTTTAATGATAATTATTGGGGAAATATAGGCGATCATTGTGCTAGTATTGAAATAATTTGTCACTTTAAATCTTGTTATACAAACCGCATCGGCAATTATTTCGCTTTATTTTCGCATCCGCATACTTAGTACATTATATTGCTAGTTATTTCCTAATATATTTCATTCCTCGTGATCAATTTTGATACACGAGTCCATACATTCCTTTGTCGTTCTAATCGTACCTACATACCACTGCACGGCCGCCATATGCAATCTTTGTAACTCAAATTGGTTCGGTTAACGACATTTATTTACTCCGACATACTCCGCTAATATTAGAATCACAACAGTACAAATTCATCGTATCTTAAATTTAAATACGTAAATATTACGTCCCGCTCGCATTTATCACATTATTGTGTTCCGCTAAGTTAGTTAACAATAGTTATCTAACAAATCTATTTTTCTTCCGCAATTCCATATAAATAAATTCTTATAACTGCATAGAATAGGTACTTTTGCATACGCGCATACCATTATAGTTAACTTGAGAAAACTATCTTTCGTATCATACTCATGCTTCCAATGCAATAGGTCCTAAGTTAATAAAGAATCGCTGTCGGTTACGTCTTTTATACGTCCTGTGTGCATTATTCGCACGTGTTTAAATAAAACGTCTTAAGTCCTTAGTAAATCGTAGTGACTTACGACCTTCTGTAGCATATTCTTCGTGTTTACTAATTGATTGCTTTTGTTATTTTATTTGTTGAAATTGACTGTATAGCTACTATTTACGATGGGTAAAGGTAGAAAAGGGAGTGATCAGTTTAGCCCGGGAACAGATTATGACGCAAGTAAAAGTCAGTTAGCACTTTACACAGTTCGGCGTGATGTTATCTATAAACGGGTAGAAAACATTCTGGAATTGGCTTACAAAGCCGAGACAGATCCCGCACAGTTTAGGGTATTTAAGGCAAGTGCATTGAATATAGACGCATTGCGTAACGATTATGAAAAGGTTTTAGAATCGTATAACTTGTTGTTTTTACAACTTAATCCTGAGTCACAAGTTGATTACGAGTCGTGGACTTCTTTTGAGGAAATGTACTGCTATATTAAATACATATTGTCAGAAAATGAAGTATGTAGTGTACCCGTGGTTCAGTCCCCTGATGTTAATAGGTCACAACCCCGTTTGCCAGTAATTGAATTACTTTCCTTCGATGGACAACCCCAAAACTGGCCGCTGTTTTATCAGCAATTTAAGAGTATGATACATGATAATAAATCACTAACTGATAGTGAAAGGATTTATTATTTAATTGGCAAATTGAGTGGCACGGCACGCGACATTTGCGCCGGTTTGCCTGCTACTGCCCAAAATTATAGCATTATTTGGAATGCTTTAATTGAGAAATATGATGACAAAAGATCGCTAGCCTGTACTTATCTTAAGCAGTTGTTGCAGTTTAAATCGCTATCGACTGGGAGTTCGCTCGGTTTGGATTCATTTATAAATAACTTTGATACATCCGTAAACGCGCTCAAAGAGATGAAACTGAACGATTTAACAGATTTCATCTTCTTACAATTGGCATTACAAAAATTAGATGCAGAAACAATTAAATTATTTGAAATTGCTTATCGCAAGGAAGATATTCCAACTTACAAAAGTTTAATTGAGTTTGTCAAAGAACAAAGCAAAGTGTTATCTCGGACACCCAATGCTGTTATTAGTAACAAGCCGATATTTAACTCGCCTAAGTCACATATCCCGAGAGTCATCACAAAATCATTCGTATCAGGGCCGGACTCGGGCAGTTCGAATATTAATATTAATTGCGGACTTTGTAAAACTAAACAACATGAGCACCTATATTTGTGTTCGGCTTTTATGAAAATGACACCGCACGAAAGATATAATTTCATTAAATTGAACGCATATTGCAACAATTGCTTAAGTGTAAAACATAAAACGTCAACTTGTACTTCGACGCGAAATTGTTCTCATTGTTCAGCGAGACATCATTCGTTGTTGCATTTTAACGTTAGTTCGAAGTCCAATCGTAATGTCGGAACAACTGTTTCCAAACCCGCTAATAATTTTAATTGTGAAAAAATCGGAGATTCTAAATCCGTCCCAGGCGTGCGTACGTTATCTCACGAGGAAAATAATTTGTTTAATTCCGCTAATGTTGATAATATAACTAGTGCAGTTATGGTCGACCAAAGCATTCCGCATTCCTCTTCGAGTGATCGTAGCATTTGCACTAGGGTCGTTTCGCCGGTTAGCGACCACTTAGCCGAGTTGCTCACTTTAGATTAGTAAAAATATACCTATTCAATTTACACACATAATAGATGGTATTCGTAAAGGCTCTGAGTATAGTCAAGTTTTGAAACCTACAATAAAATATAGCACTTTCATCCATAGATTAGGAAACAATATAGAAAAGGTTACAAAATAGCGAATTTGCTAGATAGCGACCGCTTTAGTCGGTTTGCGACCACCTGTTAGCTAGTTGGCGACCACTCTTGCAAATAGTGTTTAAGTAGTTAATAAAACTATTTATCATCATCATCATCATATCAGTCGAAAGACGTCCACTGCTAGACATAGGCCTCCCCCAAAGAGTGCCACAATGACCGGTTTTGCGCCACCCGCATCCAGCGGATTCCTGCGATCTTTACTAGGTCATCAGTCCACCTTGTGGGGGTATATCCACTCTGCGCCTCCCGGTACGTGGTCGCCATTCGAAAACCTTTCCGCCCCAACGGCTATCGATTCTACGTGCAATATGCCCCGCCCACCGCCACTTAACTTTAGCGATTCGGATGGCTATATTGGTTACTTACCTTGGTTATGTTGCGGATAGCCTCATTTCTGATGCGATCACGCATAAAAACTCCCAGCATAGCCCTCTCCATTGCCCTTTGGGTGACTTTTAGCCTTCTTATGAGGCCCATAGTAAGCGACCACGTTCCAGTGCCATACGTCATCACTGGCAACACACACTGGTCAAAGACTCGCCTTGAGACACTGCGGAATATTGGACGAAAAGATGTGCCATAGCGTAGCTTCCCGAACGCTACCCAGACGAGTCGGATTCGACGATTTACCTCTTTCTCTCAAAGTTTGACCTACCTAACTGCCCTTATACCACTACAAATAGGAGTGTAGGTAGACTAACCATTTATTATTAATCCAAAAAAAGAAGGCAAAATGATAAGCCTAAGTGACGAAAATCCCATTCATATACTCGTATCTCCAAAAATTACGAAGCTACAACCGTTTTAATATTGCTTGAGAGAAAACGCTAGTGGATCGTGACGTCACAATCCCCGAGCATGATAGTAAATGACAATCATTTCATATGAAGGTGCGTTTTGCGGAAAAGGGATAGAATACACCCCCTCTAAAAACTTTGGATACTATAACATTGTGATTACTTAATCCCCTGCTCTTTTTTTTCTCCATTTGACGTTACATTTAATCCTTTTTCGAGAAAATTCATCATTATAGGTCATTTCATTTAGTGTCTACACCCCTAAATTGTTACTCTTCTAAATCTACTTTACATTGCTGTGTCAATGAAGAATAGAATCGAAAAAAGCGCGCCATTTCGCTCACACCATAGTGCTTTTATATATATTGCTATTATAGTCACACATGTCAATCATAGTAGGTATATAAATGCCACCTTTTTACAAGCTTTTATTTAACTTTTAGATTATATTCTACTTACACTAGCGTCTGCCCACGACTCCGTCCGCGTGGAAATCGTTTATATCGTAGCTTTACAAACTTTCACCCCCTTAGGGGATTATTTCGGGGATAAAAACTATCCTAGGTATGTCTCTTCCCGGGACTCAAACTATCTCCATACCAAATTTCATCAAAATCGGTCCATCGGTTTAAGCGTGAAGAGATAACAGACAGATAGACATACACACTTTCGAATTTATAATATAATTATCTCATATAAATTATTTATTATTATATAATATAATATATAATTATATATTATTATTATATTATATATACTATGGACATAACATAGATTGGCGCGGCTTAAATACCGACTCAATTTGCTAGCCAAGCTAAATATCGCGGGTGCCGCATAAGAATCCATAAGGAAAGAAAAAGAAAACGATGTGGTCGCTATCCGACTTCTTTGGTAATTATGTATTTGGGTACGCGACCACCCCATTTTATTTAAATCTATTTTTAAATATGCCGAATCTCAACGAAATTATTACAACAGCTAAATCATTTAAACGATCAATTAACTAATTTCAGCATAATAATAAATTTAAGTGACGTAACTAAAGTTTTCGCGCCAACTGTCGCGTTATTTTTTTTACAGATTCACTGCACGTCAACACTTTTCGGAAGCAATGTGTGAAATGTGTGAATTGAGGTTATTTTTTCTTGCTGTGGATTAAGCTTTGGGTTTTAAAGTGTATTTATTCTTATTCTGACACTATTCAAGAATAGTTAATAACTTATTATTTTTCTGTTGGGTTTGTAGAAATTTTAATATCTTTAATTGAAGCAGCCTAGTCCGTCAAGTGGTCGCTAACCGAAGGTGGTCGCGTTACCGGCGAAACGACCCTATTTCGTGCGACAGTAATAATTGTCTACAAACGACAACGTTACTGGCCACCGCAAAAATAAAAGTTATTGATTCTTTTAACCGCACTTACGTGTTGAGATGCTTGGTCGATCCAGGCTCTCAAAGTGATTATATAACCGCTCCTTGCTGTAAGCGACTATCGCTACCTATAAACAAACAAACCCGCTATTCTGAAGTGCAAGGTATCGGTGGGACTTCGCAAAAAATATTAGGTGTAACTTCACTTAAATTCACGCCACGAGTAGGAAACCCGCGCGAATACACAACCAGACCCCTGGTCGTGGACCGGATTACGACGCAGTTGCCTAGTGCGCGCGTAGATAACGCTTCACTCGGATATATTAAAAACTTACCGCTGGCAGACGATGACTTTTCACAACCTGGGCCAATAGATATGCTGATAGGTGTGAAACTTTACTGTGAAATTTTATTGTTTGATAAAATTAAAGGCCCATCCGATAATATGCCAAATGCTTATGAAACTACCTTAGGGTACATATTAATGGGTGACGCTCCTATAGTTGATTCCCAACCCGCTCCGCACACGCTCTGTGCTTTTAGCTGTGACCCGCTTCATCAACTGGTCGAGAAATTTTGGTCTGATGAGGAAATACCCTCGCGTACTTTTTTAAGCCCCGACGACCAAAAATGTGAGGATATTTTTACTTCGACGACTGTTCGTAATGCTGACGGCAGTTACTCAGTTGATCTTCCATTCAAAGATAATCCCGAAAAATTGGGAGATTCTTTTAGAACAGCAAAAAAGCGCTTTTTACTTCTCGAGAAAAAGTTCTCGAAGGATCCCGCACTTAAATCTAGTTATGACAATGTTGTCCACGATTACCTAACTGAAGGTATACTCTCCCGCACCGCACCCGAAGAGTCTCTCTCTCCTGGCTATTTTTTACCGCACCATCCTGTAATTCGCAACGATAAAGCTACATCCCAGGTCCGGCCAGTTCTGGATGGATCTGCTAAAAGTGACACAGGGTTGTCACTTAACGATATTTTATATACTGGATGTAATTTACAGGCAAATATATTTACAATTTTATTAAATGTCCGCATATTCAAAGTCGCATTTTTTGCTGACGTGAAACAAATGTATTTACGCATTCATGTGAACGCACAGCATCATAAATATCAAAGGATATTGTATCGATTTGATGATACTGATCCGCTAGAGGTATATAACTATACTCGAGTATCTTTTGGGTTGCGAAGTTCGCCATATTTGGCGCTGAGAACCCTACGTCAGCTTGCTGCTGATGAACGGCATAAATGGCCAACCGCGGCTGCCGTGTTAGAGAGAGATGTATATATGGACGATCTCGCTTCTTCTGCTTCTTCTCTCGGAGAAGCAGTAAAGACAGCGGACGAACTCATCAACCTCTTCAAGGCTGGGGGGTTCGCCCTAGTTAAATGGACATCTAACTCGCGCGAACTACTCGAGCACATACCTGAGTCACACCGGAAGTCTGAATCTATTTCCTTTGATGACGGAAATACCTTCAAGATCTTAGGTTTGCGATGGCTGCCCGCGCAGGACATGTTCGTGTTCGATACCTCTAGACCGCCCGCGCTGTGTACTAAACGCGCTATCCTATCCGCTACCGCTCGGTTATATGACGTGCTCGGTCTCGTCGGCCCGGTTATTTTATACGCTAAATTAATAATTAAGGAGCTGTGGCTTATGAATTTGCAATGGGATGACATAGCGCCCTCTCGCATCGTCAATTTGTGGCAACAATATTTATCAGAGCTGCCGTTGATATCTCAGCTTAATTTCCCGCGTCATCTAGGTGTAGAAGTAGGAGCTCAAGTCTCATTGGTAGGTTTCTCAGACGCCAGCGAGGCCGCCTACGGCTGCGTAATATATCTACATGTTGTCAACGCCGAGCAGCCACCGATCGTAACGCTTGTCTGTTCTAAGTCACGAGTAGCTTCCGCTAAACCAAAAATTACTTTAGCGCGTTTAGAACTCAATGGAATTTTATTAATGTCAAGGCTTCTACGCGAAGTTCACGACACGCTGTCTAAAAGACATAAAATTGATAATGTTTATTGTTTTTCTGACTCAGAAGTTGCCCTATGTTGGTCGGTTGCTTCGCCACATAGGTTCGACACCTATGTCGCCAACCGCATTTCCCAAATTCAGACAAATATTTCGCATGATAACTTATATCATATTGCTGGAGTGCTCAACCCCGCTGACGCTATTAGCAGGGGTCTCACTCCCTCCCAGCTCATGCAGCATGAGTTGTGGTTCCATGGACCGCCATGGCTAGCACGGCCTTTAAACCACTGGCCTTTACAAAAGTTTATTCCCAACCGCTCATCTTTGCCAGAGGAAAAGACTGTAGCACACGTGATTACTAGTGTCACTGAAATGGAACATCCGGTGCTTACGCTTGCTTCGCGATGCTCCTCCTGGAATAAACTTCTTCGAGCTTTTGTTTACGTGCTCCGCTTCTCGAGGAAGCTCCCTCGAAATGACGTAATCACCGCTAACGATTTAAATACCGCCGAGTTCGAAATAATTCGTGTCATACAGTCTATATATTTCTCTGACGACATTAAAAATATTTCAAAAGGGCGACGTTGCTCTCAAAAACTCCAAAAATTATTTCCTTTTATTGAAAATGGAATCTTACGCGTCGGAGGTCGGCTGGCCAATTCGACATTGGATTATGCATCTAAGCACCCTATTATCTTACCTAAACGTGACAACGTGGTGCATTTAATTGTTGATAGTTATCACCGTGATAACTCCCACGCAGGACCGCAGCTGTTAGTAGGCATATTAAAAACTAGATACTGGATACTTTCCGCTCGCCGTGTGGTTAGACAACGCTTACAAAAATGCAATAGCTGTTTCAGGTTAAGTCCTAAAGCTAATTCACCGGTTATGGCTGACTTGCCTAAATGCAGATTAGAGCAGTGCAAAGCGTTTTTGCACACAGGAACTGACTATGCAGGACCCCTTTATATTACTCCATATCGAAAGCCCGGCGTACGCAGTGTTAAAGCATATTTATGTATTTTTATTTGTTTAGTGACAAAAGCCGTACATTTGGAGTTGGTATCGAGTTTGACTTCTGCTGGTTTTATAGATGCATTTAAACGTTTTACGTCGCGACGAGGACCATGTACCTTTTTATATTCTGACAATGGAACCAATTTCGTGTCGTCGAAAGCTTATTTTAACGAACTCCACGAATTTTTACAATCCGAAGAATATTATAAAACTTTTAGTAACGAACTCGCTAAAACCCGCATTACGTGGAAAATGAACCCTCCGACTGCCCCCCATTTTGGTGGTATATGGGAAGCTAATATTAAAAGCGCAAAATCATTACTATTTCGCGTAATTGGAAAACAAATTCTCACGTTTGAGGAGATGTCTACTGTGCTTACACAGATTGAGGCCGTGCTCAATAGCAGACCTCTATATGCTCAAAGTTCTGATCCCTCCGAACCGCTTGCGCTAACTCCGTCCCATTTTTTGTCTACATCTCCGTTAGAGTACCTTCCCGCACCCGACTTGTCCGACGAACGAACCAATTTGTTGTCTCGTTTTCTATTAATGGATTCGCTAGTCCAGTCATATTGGAAGCGATTCAAATGTGAGTATCTGCATAATTTGCAGCAACGCGAGAAGTGGAATACTTCTGCAAATCCAATAACGGTCGGCACGGTGGTACTGTTAAATGTCGATAATGCTCCGCCGCTACAGTGGCCATTAGGAGTTATAACTAACGTTTATCCCGGTAAGGACGGAATAACGCGTGTTGTGGAAGTAAAGACGAAAGTTGGAACGTATAAACGTTCTGTAGTACGTCTTTGCCCTCTCCCGACTCAATGAGTCAATCTTAATTAAAATATTTAGTATTTAAGTCCGCGTCTTTATCTGCGGACAATCTTAGTTAAGGTTAATTTTAGTAGCGTAGTGTGTTTTCATAAATACTTATTTCGCGCACAAACTATTGTGCTTTTCCTAGTTTAAGTTTTCTTACTATTTACTTACCGATAAGCACAATGATCGCACCCCGCTCTTTATAAATAGAGCAGAGCACTTCAGCTCTTTTTCTTTGAAGGGTTCCTTCAAGGCCGGGGGGATGTTGGGTTTCGTTTTTATGTTTTTATGAGTGGGTAGATTGTATTTTTTCCCATTACCTGTCAAACCCCGTCATTCCTTTGGCATGCACTGTGTAACGAGATGCAGCTAGCATCGGACGGTCGCTCGCTCATTTTCGACTAATTTTACCGCCATATTGGTTGAGGTTCGCTTATAGCCTCCCAGAGTGAATTGATATTCAATAACTGTTGTGATTTGTAATTTGTGCCTTCAAGAACATTTCTTCAGAGTGCGTATTTTGGTTGGCCAACCACGTCGAGACCAGACAGCAGACCAGAAATAATCAGGGTAGTGCATTGCCGATCCTTTCTCCTGTGTGCCTAAAAACCAAAATACCTAATCCTATCGCAAAAATACAGTCCACTTTCAAATTAATTTAAATCCGCAAAAAACCATCCCCTCAGGTGTCGAGGTCGCGTACCGCTACTTATTTAATAGATTTATGGTTAATTATGACACCACCAGTATTGGTAGTTCAGCTGCTCCACAGTACATAAACGGTCCCGATCCCTTACAAACTACACCGTCTTCATTCGTCCTTTTAGACACAGATCCCAAGAGGTTGACAGAGTTATTATGAGCCTAAAGTCTGGTAGTGCCCCTGGTTGCGATGGTATAACCACAGGATTCCTTAAGCTAGCTAGACCATTGGTTGTTCCTGTTATTACGCATTTGGTCAACCTTTGTTTTGAAAAGGGAGTCTTCCCTGGTCCACTAAAACAATCAATAGTAACGCCGGTTTATAAGGGAGGTGAGAGAGACAATGCCAACAACTATAGACCAATCTCCGTCTTACCTGCCATTTCTAAAATTATAGAAAAAATTCTAAATAATCGACTCAAATCATACCTCAACAAATTTGACATACTCTCGAGCTCGCAGTATGGATTTAGAAATGGCAGATCTACGGAAGATGCAGTGCTGGCAATTACGTCTGTGATCACTAAGCAAGTTGATGGTGGTAATAAGAGCTTGGCTGTGTTCCTGGACTTAAAAAAGGCCTTCGACACGGTATCAGTATAACTAGAAATGTAAAATTAATGTAAGATTTGTGTATTCAAATTATGCATAACTCCGGATGGGAGGGGCGGCTTCTCCTAACACAAGTATTGTCATACTTACCTGGAGGGGTCAGCCACGTACAATTGTAAAAACCAAATTTTTGATACCAAATAAATATTTTTGATTTTTTTTTTGACAACGGCAACGGAAGCATTCCACGGAAAAGTCCACCGTTGTCTCATACGAACACGAATTTTCAGAAAATTGGTAAGTTTTGGAGTTTCTTTTTCTGCGACAATAGAGTTAAATTATGGTCAGAATTATAATATTTTAATTAAAATTGCAAAGATAACGCTAATGACAGAGATATACGCGCGTTTGTACGGGACAGCTCGTGGAATGCCCCAACGGCGGCATCATATAAATGAATGGCCTAGGAATCAAATTGGTTGACTGTACAACACTTAACTAATAATTTACTTTAAAAACAAAGTTAAAACCGATTCCAATTCTGTACTTCACACACACGTAAATTTCCACATTTCCTTTCCAATTTACCACATGAACTGCTCTCCGAGAGCAAATGCGTTGATTATTACAGAAAAAACCCAAGTCGCTATTTGTGGGCTGCTAGTATTTGAGGAGTTCCGTCCATTCCTAAAGGATCTGAGAATTACCACTTCATGAGTTGCTACGTACTTCAACGGAATCATGTCAGAATCTTTGACGAACTTTAGATCTTTGAGGAGTTCCATAAGTCATCTGTGGTCTTCAGTATCAGTTCCACTTCACCAAAATGACGATTTCCGAAGGTAAAATACACGAATTATTATAGAGAAGACCGAAATCACTACATGCGTGCCTATAAAATTTGAGGGTTGCCCTCAATTTCCCTGGGATCCCATCATCAGATCCAGATTTGGTGACAATGAGACCACCTCGGAAGTATACTCTTTCGAATAAAAAAATAATTTTGGAAATCGGTTTACAATTGACGGAGAAATCGGGGAACATACCTACATAAAAAAAGTCCTATCCTTTTATGAAGTCGGTTAAAAATTGCGCTTTTTTTTTATGCAACGACGTTTTCAAACAAGCTTACGGCCTGCCTGATGTTAAGCAGTTACCGTAGCCTATGGACACTTGTGACTCCAGAAGAATCAGAAGCGCGTTGCCGACCCTTTATTCACTTGCGCTATAGAAGTTCCTAATTTTCCAGATGCATCCTCTCCTACATCCTAGAAGACCCCGAGGAACGTGCTCGCCTGCACATCGCGTTCCTACCGCCCCTATGGCCGACCTGTGTGGTCCGGGCGCCCATGCCGTGGCACACCGAATATGTGCGCGCCAAACAGGCCATATTCTTTCGGTACTACGAGGGAAACCCGGTGCTTATAGAGCTGAGGAGGATATGGTTTGAGAGGTAGGGTTGAATAGGTCTATAAATATTTTGCGGACAATCTTACACAAATCAACCTAGTACCAAACTAATCAAAGCTTGTACTATGGGTACTAGACGACGATATAGATACTTATATAGAGAAATAAATATTCAAATACATAGAAAACATCCATGACTCAGGAACAAATATTCGTGCTCATCACACAAATAAAGGCCCTTACCAGGATTCGAACCCAGGACCTCTTGCTTCGTAGGCAGGGTCACTACCAACTAGGCTAAAGCGGTCGTCTAGAAAATACTCTCTCTAGTCTTTCCATCATAGCTTACGATATAGGTCACAAAAACCTAACACGGACTGCAAATAGGTTTAAGGTTACGTTAGGCAACAAACCGACTTGGCAGCGACATGGTTGGACAATCGTTGGGGGCTTAGTGGGTAGTCTGGGCCTTCTTTCCGGGAGTCCCACACACCCGTCCGGTCCCCCCTGACCGGGCGGACGGTGCGTCAAAGCATTCCCCCAACGTTAAAAAAAGGCAACAAACCGACGGTAATGGTAAACAATGTTCGTTAAAATCTGAATGTAAGAAAAGTTTTTATGGAATGACAGACAGAGGCCTTCGGGCGGCTTAAGAACCTCTAACAGTCGAGTTGCCCACTCACTTGACAAAGGGGGGACAACTGTCACTCGCGTCCGCAGGAGCTACCTACCACAACCCTGCACGTGTCCCCTGGGTGGTACTAAAGAGTGACAAACTCAAAGGCCAAAATAATAATTGCCATACGATTAAATAAAATAATGGAATGACAGCTCCCAGCGCCATATTTAACGTTCATCTGTCTGTATTTTGGTTGGTGCAACATGTCCTTAACCATTTGCCCATCTTACAAGAAAATTTTACTACGGTAGGACACAGTGTAGAGTTTGTTTTATTTCAAAATAGAATACAATAAAACAAAAGCAACTCTAATCCAATGCCCATTTGAAAATGCCTTTTAATAGGCCGGGTGGCTAGAGGATAATATAGTTGAACCTATAAATATAGCACGTGCACCGCTCACAAGGTGGATTAATGACCTGGTAAAGGTCACGGCAAGCCGTTGAATACAGTTGGTGCACGACCGGTACTTGAGGCACTCTTTGAGGGAGGCCTATGACCAGCAATGGACGGTTTTCGGCTGATATGATGTTGATGAATCCCTGTATCCCCACAGATACCAGAACATGTTGATCTGCGACATGAACAAGATGCAAGAAGGCCTGCCGTTCCCCCAGTACCCTCACGAGTTCTCCGAGCGCCTGCAGAAGATCTGCGACGCCACTCGGGCGGAGCTCGTCGATAACTGGCTGATCGACGTGGCTGACACTATGATCAAGATGCGGCACCACTGGTCCGTTTACGTGGCGAAGAGGAAGAACGAGTCTACGTTTCAAGTGGAGCAGTTTTTTCAGTACGTTTCCTTGTTACTTTCTTCAGTGGCGTACCGTGGGTTTTCGCCGCCCGGGGCCGACCGGAAATTCGCCGCCTCTATGCAATGAAATATTTTCGTTATGTTCCTTATCCGCCGCCCGGGGCATTGATTATGTATCTTTTAATTAGGCTGCAAGGTATGTAGCGCCTTTTCTCGCGTCGGGCGCGTCTTGTGCTGACTGTTTGAATTGATTTCTGAATACTCAATGTACGAATATGAATTTCAGCTAAGAAATTACCTTATAATTGAGATTATTTGATCAGATACGTCCTTATAGTGACAGAAATTCTGTAAAAGGTAATCTTTGCTTGACTTCGTTTCAGATGTATCCACGGGCTGATGTCGAAGCAAGTTCGTGACCTGGTTGAGCGCAGTGTCTACCATTTTGCCTCATATTTCTCTTATTACTTTGTGAGTTTATGATATACACAAACGCGTTGTTTGAATGTACGAGTATCTGCCTTTATTAAGGAGTATTGCACACGACTGGATACCTTTGCTATACTTTTCCCCTCTAAAATCTCTAGTAGCACCTGCTCAAATATATGTTCTATGCATGATGCTTGCTTATTCATGTACTGAATGAGATGGGGGAGTTCTATGCAGCGCTTAGAATTATTTGTTGAAAGAAAAAACCGGCAAAGTGCGAGTCGGACTCGCGCACGAAGGGTTGCGTACCATTATAAAAATGACAAAAAAATCACGTTTGAAAATCATGAGAGCCTCCTGTAGCCTAGTTGGTAGTGACCCTGCCTACAAAGCCGGAGGTCCCGGGTTCGAATCCTAAGGGCATTTATTTGTGTGATGAGCACATATTTGTTCCTGCTGAGTCATGGATGTTTTCTATGTATTTATTTAAGTATTTATTTATCTATATACGTTTATCGTCGTCTAGTTCCCATAGCTTTGCTTAGTTTGGGACTAAGCCGATGTATGTAAGATTGTAAAAGAAAAATAAATAAACAAAAAATTAATAAAAATTAAATATTTATTCTGTTTTTTAGTATTTGTTGTTATAGCGGCAACAGAAATACATCATCTGTGAAAATTTGAACTGTAACTATGACGGTTGTTGAGATACAGTCTGGTGACAGACCGACCGACAGACAGACAGACAGACGGACAGCGGAGTCTTAGTAATAGGGTCCGGGTCTTTGAGTACGGAACCCTAAAACCACTAACAGGAAGACGTAAGACCTAAAACCACTAACAGGAAGACGTAAGCTAGGCTAGCAACGGTATTGGTGAAATTTTTCCTCGCTCTCCGCTCCGCTACCGCACACAGCTCTGGAGTGGACTCATCCTTTACTTACAGTCATAGCGAAAGATCAACATTTCCCTTCGTAAATATTTTGTTGTACTGATGTTTATACCTTATCGTATATTACTTAGGAGGGCAACGACTACGGAACAGAATACCGCGACTACATGTTCATAAAGTGCCCGCTGCTTCGCATCAAAGCCATCGCGCACCCGGGCTCCACTAACATCACGTTCGACCCTCCGCTGGAGCAGATCTGGCTGCAGATCACCAAGTGGTTCCAGTGCATCATCAGCGTGGGCACCGAGCTGCCGAGCGTTGACGCCATCATGTATCCTGGTCAGTTGGCGCAAGTTCAAAGCTGTTCCAGAAAGGAGACAGAGCGCAGTGACTCGTATCTACTTGCATTTTAACGGATTCTGAGGTCTACTCGGACCTTATTGGGATTAAGATTTAGTCAGGTCAGGAGAGCTCAAGCCGTTATAAAACCTCAACTCAGCCTGACGTTAGGAGGACGCTCAGATAGTAACCGCTCAAAGCTTGGTTTGAGCGCTTAGCAAAATGTCGCTATGATATGAAAGTGCCAAACACGATTTCATTCCAGTTTATCATCTTAGGGTGCCAAGATGGGGTTCTTTTTGTCGCAGAGTTTTAAAGATGTATTTCCCTGTAAACAGCGTAACAAAAGTTTATATTTACTATTATTATAAAGAGTTGAGTAAGTTTGTATGGAGGGAGTAGCCTTCGGAAGTTATCCGATTTTATTTTTTAACAGTATATCGAATAAACCTTCGGGATTTACATAGTTTATATTTGATCCCGCAGCTCCGCCTCGTTTTCCTATAATACGCGGGCATTTTTGTATTCAGCCTCCGAGCGCCCCAGACCTTCGCTCCTGGTAGTGCATCCCGAAGAACACTACATGAGAGAGCTGGTCAACAAATCCATACACTACTTCAACCTGAACAAGCCCGGACCGATCTCGTTCCTGTCTCGATACGCGCCGTACTATTACATACTGGATGGCACTGCCAAGCAGGATCTGATGGTGTTCTTTGCTCAAGACCCGGTTCCGTTGTTGAAGGTAATTCGGGAATAAAACCAAAAATTTTACTGTTCTGTTAACGAAACTTTTGAGTTTGTCACTCTTTAGTACCACCCAGGGGACACGTGCAGGGTTGTGGTAGGTAGGTGCTGCGGGCCTCATCAGGCACTTGGAGTGCGAGGGGCCGGATCTAGCCGACTGCCAGTTTGGCTTCCGCAGGGGCCGTTCAACGGTCGATGCAATACAGCGGGTGAAGACAGTGGCGAACGAGGCCGTGTCCCGGGGTGAGGTCGTCTTGGCGGTATCGTTAGACATTGCCAACGCCTTTAACACTCTACCTTGGGACACAATAAAGGAGGCGTTGCGGTATCACCAAGTAACCCTCCATCTGTTTCGCATCATCAAGGCGTACCTTAGTGAGAGGTTCATAACCTGGCCCGGGCAACGGGAATGGGGCAGGAGGGAAATGCGCTGTGGAGTTCCACAGGGGTCGGTCTTAGGGCCACTCCTGTGGAATATAGGTTACAACTGGGTCCTGCGGGGGGAAAACTTGCGTAGAGTCAACGTCATCTGTTACGCAGATGATACGCTCGTAACGGCCCAGGGATCCAGCTATCGCGACGCAGCCGTGTTGGCGACGGCAGCAGTTGCCCACTGCGTGGGGAAAATCCGTCGGCTGGGCCTGGAGGTGGCTCTGACGAAGTCCGAGGCCATATGTTTCTATGGTCCACGGAGAGCGCCCGCAGCCGGCACAGCGATTGTGGTGGGAGGAGTTCCAATTGCTGTCAAGCCGACGCTGCTCTACCTTGGCGTCATGCTTGACAGTAAATGGAACTTCAAAGCACAATTTGAGCGCCTGGCGCCCAAGTTGCTGCGTGCGGCGTCAGCCTTTGGGCGGATACTACCAAATCTGAGAGGGCCCAAGGCCTCATGTCGCCGCTTGTACACGGGGGTTGTGCGCTCTATGGCGCTCTATGGTGCCCCAGTATGGGTAGACGCGCTCAGCAGCCAAAACATCGCTCAGCTGCGCCGACCGCAGAGAGTGATGGCTCTGAGGGCAATCAGAGGGTATCGCACCGTAAGCGTGGAAGCCGCGTGTGTGCTAGCCGGAACCATGCCCTGGGACCTGGACGCGAGGGCCCTCGCGGACCTGTATCTGTGGCGCGAGGAGGCGCGAGACCGGGGGGACCTGCTAGCTCCACAGGAAATAAGGAAGCGGCGAACCGAGCTGCTGCAGGAGGCGATGGACGTATGGGAGCAGCGGCTGGAACAGCCGAGCGCCGGCTCCCGCACCATAGAGGCGGTTCGACCAGTCCTCCATGACTGGGTTGAAAGGCATTTCGGGGTTCTCACCTTCCGGCTGACGCAGGTGCTGTCGGGACACGGTTGTTTCGGCACCTTCCTGCACAAAATCGCACAGAGAGAGCCGACCCCGGAATGCCACCAGTGCGGAGCCGGCATAGACTCGGTGCAACACACGTTGGCTGAGTGTCCGGTTTGGAGTGCAGAAAGACAGGAGTTGGTCGCCCGAATAGGGCAAGATCTGTCGCTGACAGCCGTAGTGCGGGCTATGGTGTCCAGCAAAGCAGCCTGGAAGGCGATGCTGGACTTTAGCGAGCACGTAATGGCCGAGAAGGAGGCGGCAGAGCGCGAGCGGGAAGCCCGGGCTGAGGCTGACCCAATGCGCCGCCGCAGGATCGGACGCATGCGCGCCGCGCACAACCGGCGATTGCCGCCTTAACGAAGACCTCCGGGTGGCAGGCACGGGGGCGACTGCCACCCATAGAGAAGAGGTCCTCGAGCTGAAGGGCGTGTCGGGTGTTCGGGCACGCCCCTTAAAATGTTATTCTGGGGACATGTATCTATCTCCTCCCCTCTCGCGACGGGTCTCACATGGGGACAGCTGCTGGCGGAGTCGCGGAAGTGTGCGTGAGCGTTCCCGTGGCTCCGCCATAAATCAGTGCGCAGAGCACCGTGGGGTTTTAGACGGTAGTCCGGGCGGTTCCCGGGAGTCCGTCATACCCGTCCTGATTCCCCAGCCAGGCGGGATGTGTAAATGCATTTCCCCACGAAAAAAAAAAAAAAAAAAAGGTAGCTGCTGCGGACGCAAGTGACAGTTGTCCCCCCTTTGTCAAGTGAGTGGGCAACTCGACTGTTAGAGGTTCTTAAGCCGCCCGAAGGCCTTAACGACTACTGTCATAGACAACAGCCGAGATCAACTGATTAGCGTGCCTTCCAAAGCACGAAAGCGCTCATTTATAGTAACCACTCAAACAGGCGGTCACCCATCCAAAGACTGGCACCGCTGCCATCTTTGCTTAACATGCGTTATCGTTTCCGTTTCGCAGGCGCCGCTGGGCTAATTCCAATTTAAGGGATAGGTATATTCAAAAATGTATCGTTCCGAGAAGGATTCGAAACTGCAACATTCAGACATACGGGACCTGTCGCTATAGCTAACTAAGCTATCGAACAAATCCTGCAACCAGATCTTACAACGCCTTAGGCACCTCCCTAAGCAGCCTAGAGATGGAACTGGCGAGATGTTTCTTAGCTATGTTTGCCGATGTGTCGAGGAGTATTCAATTTTAAAAATCCATTTAATTTGATGATGATGGCATCCTGGGGACCGATTTTTGACTTTCGAGCGCTCGACTCTTTCACTCGAAAATGCAATTTTGACATTACAATGGTAATTAGGTACTCTTATTTAATTTTCGAGTGCTCGAAAGTCGAAAATCGGCCCCCAAGCCGCTTTCGGCCCGACCGAGTGTGTATTATTAGTAGGGTCATTTCGCCGGTTACGCGACCACCTTCGGTTGGCGACCACTTGAAGAACATGGTTTTTTTAATTGAAGATAACATCAATTCTACAGAGCCTATTCAAACAGTCAGCAGTATGCCTTATTGTTTGTAGTTATGGAATAGGAATTTACAAAAAAAACGAGAAAATATGCTTTCAGTTCACCAAGTCAGCTAAGTGGTCGCTAACCGGCACATGAAATTAAGTGGTCGCCAACCGGCGAAATGACCCTACCTACTATGTTGGGTATCAGCTTTAAAAATTATGCGTTATTGGAGTGTTGTCGTCCTCTCAGAATTCTCATTTAGAATTTATGTAGTTATTAATATGAGGTCTGCACCTCACGTAGAAAATGTGTATCAAAGTGAAACCCCTCCCCAGGACCACACGGAGCGCATCTACATGTACGAGGAGGTCCGCGACGACATAGCGTTCCTCCGGCGCGACATCCCCCTCAACATGGTGATGCTGGACTGCGCGCCGCTCAACGACGCCATGAAGGAAGTCATCAGCGGACTGCGGCAGCACATCGTCGACCACTTCATACTCGTCAACAGGAAGTGGAACAGGGCGTGAGTACAATATACAACATGGTGATGCTGGACTGCGCGCCGCTCAACGACGCCATGAAGGAAGTCATCAGCGGACTGCGGCAGCACATCGTCGACCACTTCATACTCGTCAACAGGAAGTGGAACAGGGCGTGAGTACAATATACAACATGGTGATGCTGGACTGCGCGCCGCTCAACGACGCCATGAAGGAAGTCATCAGCGGACTGCGGCAGCACATCGTCGACCACTTCATACTCGTCAACAGGAAGTGGAACAGGGCGTGAGTACAATATACAACATGGTGATGCTGGACTGCGCGCCGCTCAACGACGCCATGAAGGAAGTCATCAGCGGACTGCGGCAGCACATCGTCGACCACTTCATACTCGTCAACAGGAAGTGGAACAGGGCGTGAGTACAATATACAACATGGTGATGCTGGACTGCGCGCCGCTCAACGACGCCATGAAGGAAGTCATCAGCGGACTGCGGCAGCACATCGTCGACCACTTCATACTCGTCAACAGGAAGTGGAACAGGGCGTGAGTACAATATACAACATGGTGATGCTGGACTGCGCGCCGCTCAACGACGCCATGAAGGAAGTCATCAGCGGACTGCGGCAGCACATCGTCGACCACTTCATACTCGTCAACAGGAAGTGGAACAGGGCGTGAGTACAATATACAACATGGTGATGCTGGACTGCGCGCCGCTCAACGACGCCATGAAGGAAGTCATCAGCGGACTGCGGCAGCACATCGTCGACCACTTCATACTCGTCAACAGGAAGTGGAACAGGGCGTGAGTACAATATACAACATGGTGATGCTGGACTGCGCGCCGCTCAACGACGCCATGAAGGAAGTCATCAGCGGACTGCGGCAGCACATCGTCGACCACTTCATACTCGTCAACAGGAAGTGGAACAGGGCGTGAGTACAATATACAACATGGTGATGCTGGACTGCGCGCCGCTCAACGACGCCATGAAGGAAGTCATCAGCGGGCTGCGGCAGCACATCGTCGACCACTTCATACTCGTCAACAGGAAGTGGAACAGGGCGTGAGTACAATATACAACATGGTGATGCTGGACTGCGCGCCGCTCAACGACGCCATGAAGGAAGTCATCAGCGGACTGCGGCAGCACATCGTCGACCACTTCATACTCGTCAACAGGAAGTGGAACAGGGCGTGAGTACAATATACAACATGGTGATGCTGGACTGCGCGCCGCTCAACGACGCCATGAAGGAAGTCATCAGCGGACTGCGGCAGCACATCGTCGACCACTTCATACTCGTCAACAGGAAGTGGAACAGGGCGTGAGTACAATATACAACATGGTGATGCTGGACTGCGCGCCGCTCAACGACGCCATGAAGGAAGTCATCAGCGGACTGCGGCAGCACATCGTCGACCACTTCATACTCGTCAACAGGAAGTGGAACAGGGCGTGAGTACAATATACAACATGGTGATGCTGGACTGCGCGCCGCTCAACGACGCCATGAAGGAAGTCATCAGCGGGCTGCGGCAGCACATCGTCGACCACTTCATACTCGTCAACAGGAAGTGGAACAGGGCGTGAGTACAATATACAACATGGTGATGCTGGACTGCGCGCCGCTCAACGACGCCATGAAGGAAGTCATCAGCGGACTGCGGCAGCACATCGTCGACCACTTCATACTCGTCAACAGGAAGTGGAACAGGGCGTGAGTACAATATACAACATGGTGATGCTGGACTGCGCGCCGCTCAACGACGCCATGAAGGAAGTCATCAGCGGACTGCGGCAGCACATCGTCGACCACTTCATACTCGTCAACAGGAAGTGGAACAGGGCGTGAGTACAATATACAACATGGTGATGCTGGACTGCGCGCCGCTCAACGACGCCATGAAGGAAGTCATCAGCGGACTGCGGCAGCACATCGTCGACCACTTCATACTCGTCAACAGGAAGTGGAACAGGGCGTGAGTACAATATACAACATGGTGATGCTGGACTGCGCGCCGCTCAACGACGCCATGAAGGAAGTCATCAGCGGACTGCGGCAGCACATCGTCGACCACTTCATACTCGTCAACAGGAAGTGGAACAGGGCGTGAGTACAATATACAACATGGTGATGCTGGACTGCGCGCCGCTCAACGACGCCATGAAGGAAGTCATCAGCGGACTGCGGCAGCACATCGTCGACCACTTCATACTCGTCAACAGGAAGTGGAACAGGGCGTGAGTACAATATACAACATGGTGATGCTGGACTGCGCGCCGCTCAACGACGCCATGAAGGAAGTCATCAGCGGACTGCGGCAGCACATCGTCGACCACTTCATACTCGTCAACAGGAAGTGGAACAGGGCGTGAGTACAATATACAACATGGTGATGCTGGACTGCGCGCCGCTCAACGACGCCATGAAGGAAGTCATCAGCGGACTGCGGCAGCACATCGTCGACCACTTCATACTCGTCAACAGGAAGTGGAACAGGGCGTGAGTACAATATACAACATGGTGATGCTGGACTGCGCGCCGCTCAACGACGCCATGAAGGAAGTCATCAGCGGACTGCGGCAGCACATCGTCGACCACTTCATACTCGTCAACAGGAAGTGGAACAGGGCGTGAGTACAATATACAACATGGTGATGCTGGACTGCGCGCCGCTCAACGACGCCATGAAGGAAGTCATCAGCGGACTGCGGCAGCACATCGTCGACCACTTCATACTCGTCAACAGGAAGTGGAACAGGGCGTGAGTACAATATACAACATGGTGATGCTGGACTGCGCGCCGCTCAACGACGCCATGAAGGAAGTCATCAGCGGACTGCGGCAGCACATCGTCGACCACTTCATACTCGTCAACAGGAAGTGGAACAGGGCGTGAGTACAATATACAACATGGTGATGCTGGACTGCGCGCCGCTCAACGACGCCATGAAGGAAGTCATCAGCGGACTGCGGCAGCACATCGTCGACCACTTCATACTCGTCAACAGGAAGTGGAACAGGGCGTGAGTACAATATACAACATGGTGATGCTGGACTGCGCGCCGCTCAACGACGCCATGAAGGAAGTCATCAGCGGACTGCGGCAGCACATCGTCGACCACTTCATACTCGTCAACAGGAAGTGGAACAGGGCGTGAGTACAATATACAACATGGTGATGCTGGACTGCGCGCCGCTCAACGACGCCATGAAGGAAGTCATCAGCGGGCTGCGGCAGCACATCGTCGACCACTTCATACTCGTCAACAGGAAGTGGAACAGGGCGTGAGTACAATATACAACATGGTGATGCTGGACTGCGCGCCGCTCAACGACGCCATGAAGGAAGTCATCAGCGGGCTGCGGCAGCACATCGTCGACCACTTCATACTCGTCAACAGGAAGTGGAACAGGGCGTGAGTACAATATACAACATGGTGATGCTGGACTGCGCGCCGCTCAACGACGCCATGAAGGAAGTCATCAGCGGACTGCGGCAGCACATCGTCGACCACTTCATACTCGTCAACAGGAAGTGGAACAGGGCGTGAGTACAATATACAACATGGTGATGCTGGACTGCGCGCCGCTCAACGACGCCATGAAGGAAGTCATCAGCGGACTGCGGCAGCACATCGTCGACCACTTCATACTCGTCAACAGGAAGTGGAACAGGGCGTGAGTACAATATACAACATGGTGATGCAGGACTGCGCGCCGCTCAACGACGCCATGAAGGAAGTCATCAGCGGACTGCGGCAGCACATCGTCGACCACTTCATACTCGTCAACAGGAAGTGGAACAGGGCGTGAGTACAATATACAACATGGTGATGCTGGACTGCGCGCCGCTCAACGACGCCATGAAGGAAGTCATCAGCGGGCTGCGGCAGCACATCGTCGACCACTTCATACTCGTCAACAGGAAGTGGAACAGGGCGTGAGTACAATATACAACATGGTGATGCTGGACTGCGCGCCGCTCAACGACGCCATGAAGGAAGTCATCAGCGGGCTGCGGCAGCACATCGTCGACCACTTCATACTCGTCAACAGGAAGTGGAACAGGGCGTGAGTACAATATACAACATGGTTATGCTGGACTGCGCGCTGCTCAACGACGCCATGAAGGAAGTCATCAGCGGGCTGCGGCAGCACATCGTCGACCACTTCATACTCGTCAACAGGAAGTGGAACAGGGCGTGAGTACAATATACAACATGGTGATGCTGGACTGCGCGCCGCTCAACGACGCCAGGAAGGAAGTCATCAGCGGGCTGCGGCAGCACATCGTCGACCACTTCATACTCGTCAACAGGAAGTGGAACAGGGCGTGAGTACAATATACAACATGGTGATGCTGGACTGCGCGCCGCTCAACGACGCCATGAAGGAAGTCATCAGCGGGCTGCGGCAGCACATCGTCGACCACTTCATACTCGTCAACAGGAAGTGGAACAGGGCGTGAGTACAATATACAACATGGTGATGCTGGACTGCGCGCCGCTCAACGACGCCATGAAGGAAGTCATCAGCGGGCTGCGGCAGCACATCGTCGACCACTTCATACTCGTCAACAGGAAGTGGAACAGGGCGTGAGTACAATATACAACATGGTGATGCTGGACTGCGCGCCGCTCAACGACGCCATGAAGGAAGTCATCAGCGGGCTGCGGCAGCACATCGTCGACCACTTCATACTCGTCAACAGGAAGTGGAACAGGGCGTGAGTACAATATACAACATGGTGATGCTGGACTGCGCGCCGCTCAACGACGCCATGAAGGAAGTCATCAGCGGGCTGCGGCAGCACATCGTCGACCACTTCATACTCGTCAACAGGAAGTGGAACAGGGCGTGAGTACAATATACAACATGGTGATGCTGCACTGCGCGCCGCTCAACGACGCCACGAAGGAAGTCATCAGCGGGCTGCGGCAGCACATCGTCGACCACTTCATACTCGTCAACAGGAAGTGGAACAGGGCGTGAGTACAATATACAACATGGTGATGCTGGACTGCGCGCCGCTCAACGACGCCATGAAGGAAGTCATCAGCGGGCTGCGGCAGCACATCGTCGACCACTTCATACTCGTCAACAGGAAGTGGAACAGGGCGTGAGTACAATATACAACATGGTGATGCTGGACTGCGCGCCGCTCAACGACGCCATGAAGGAAGTCATCAGCGGGCTGCGGCAGCACATCGTCGACCACTTCATACTCGTCAACAGGAAGTGGAACAGGGCGTGAGTACAATATACAACATGGTGATGCTGGACTGCGCGCCGCTCAACGACGCCATGAAGGAAGTCATCAGCGGGCTGCGGCAGCACATCGTCGACCACTTCATACTCGTCAACAGGAAGTGGAACAGGGCGTGAGTACAATATACAACATGGTGATGCTGGACTGCGCGCCGCTCAACGACGCCATGAAGGAAGTCATCAGCGGGCTGCGGCAGCACATCGTCGACCACTTCATACTCGTCAACAGGAAGTGGAACAGGGCGTGAGTACAATATACAACATGGTGATGCTGGACTGCGCGCCGCTCAACGACGCCATGAAGGAAGTCATCAGCGGGCTGCGGCAGCACATCGTCGACCACTTCATACTCGTCAACAGGAAGTGGAACAGGGCGTGAGTACAATATACAACATGGTGATGCTGGACTGCGCGCCGCTCAACGACGCCATGAAGGAAGTCATCAGCGGACTGCGGCAGCACATCGTCGACCACTTCATACTCGTCAACAGGAAGTGGAACAGGGCGTGAGTACAATATACAACATGGTGATGCTGGACTGCGCGCCGCTCAACGACGCCATGAAGGAAGTCATCAGCGGACTGCGGCAGCACATCGTCGACCACTTCATATTCGTCAACAGGAAGTGGAACAGGGCGTGAGTACAATATACAACATGGTGATGCTGGACTGCGCGCCGCTCAACGACGCCATGAAGGAAGTCATCAGCGGACTGCGGCAGCACATCGTCGACCTCTTCATACTCGTCAACAGGAAGTGGAACAGGGCGTGAGTACAATATACAACATGGTGATGCTGGACTGCGCGCCGCTCAACGACGCCATGAAGGAAGTCATCAGCGGACTGCGGCAGCACATCGTCGACCACTTCATACTCGTCAACAGGAAGTGGAACAGGGCGTGAGTACAATATACAACATGGTGATGCTGGACTGCGCGCCGCTCAACGACGCCATGAAGGAAGTCATCAGCGGACTGCGGCAGCACATCGTCGACCACTTCATACTCGTCAACAGGAAGTGGAACAGGGCGTGAGTACAATATACAACATGGTGATGCTGGACTGCGCGCCGCTCAACGACGCCATGAAGGAAGTCATCAGCGGACTGCGGCAGCACATCGTCGACCACTTCATACTCGTCAACAGGAAGTGGAACAGGGCGTGAGTACAATATACAACATGGTGATGCTGGACTGCGCGCCGCTCAACGACGCCATGAAGGAAGTCATCAGCGGACTGCGGCAGCACATCGTCGACCACTTCATACTCGTCAACAGGAAGTGGAACAGGGCGTGAGTACAATATACAACATGGTGATGCTGGACTGCGCGCCGCTCAACGACGCCATGAAGGAAGTCATCAGCGGACTGCGGCAGCACATCGTCGACCACTTCATACTCGTCAACAGGAAGTGGAACAGGGCGTGAGTACAATATAGAAAGATACTCACAAGGTACATAGACATAAAGCTGAGTGGAGACCATTTCAATTACGATTTAAATACTTGACTTGTTAATTTTCTTATGTATTAGCCTAAGTTTTAAAGCGTCATGATCGTGAATAATAGTACATTGTTTAACAAGGGGCGTATGAGGAATATCGCAAACGAGGTTCTATCAGAAGCCCGACGCCGTAAGGCGGAGGGGTTTTGATGACTCGAGTTTGCAATATTCTTACGCCCGTGTTATACGCAATGTTTTTCATCACATTTGCGAGGAAATAAATAACCACAAAAGACAGAAAAACCTATGTTTTATACAAGCGCATCAATTAAATGTTGAAGATCAGTGCGAGTGAAGGGCGTAGCTTCAATATTTCAACCAATCACAGAGTATGGAGCATGTGGTTCTTGCAGGGCATGGCCTGCTCGATTTTATTTTCCAACCAATCACAGAGCAGAATTCTTGCCGTCCAGATTTGCTTAACCAATTAGATCACACACAAGCTCATTACTCCCTTGGGACCATTATTTCCCGCGGGAACAATTTAGGCCATTGTCCTTCTGTATACAGGCAAGGAATAACACCATTTATGAGTAAGTGTGATGAAAACTTATTTTCTTTTTTTTCAGTATCTGCAACGTGTACGAAGACATAGCGGCGCGCGCGGGCGAGACCCCAGAAACCACCGCACAACTGGTCGACCTCGTCAACTTTATCACGGAGAGTAGGGACTGTGCGCTGTTCGAACTGCGCGAGAAGTCGCGCACTACGGCCGAATACGTGTTGTTCCTTATGACGCATGCACACCTCAACTGTGAGTAACTTTATTGATATCACCTTTTCAGTATCTGCAAAACTCCAGAAACCACGGCGTAACTGGTCGACCTCGTGAACTTCATCACGGAGAGTAGGGACTATTGGCTGTTTCTCATGACACACGCATCTCAACTGTGAGTAACTTCATTGATATCACCTTTTCAATATCTGCAAAACTTCAGAAACCACGGCGCATCTGGTCGACCACGTGAACTTCACGGAGAGTAGGGACTGTGGGCTGTTTCTCATGACACACGCATCTCAACTGTGAGTAACTTCATTGATATCACCTTTTCAGTATCTGCAAAACTCCAGAAACCACGGCGCATCTGGTCGACCACGTGAACTTCACGGAGAGTAGGGACTGTGGGCTGTTTCTCATGACACACGCATCTCAACTGTGAGTAACTTCATTGATATCACCTTTTCAGTATCTGCAAAACTCCAGAAACCACGGCGCATCTGGTCGACCACGTGAACTTCACGGAGAGTAGGGACTGTGGGCTGTTTCTCATGACACACGCATCTCAACTGTGAGTAACTTCATTGATATCACCTTTTCAGTATCTGCAAAACTCCAGAAACCACGGCGCATCTGGTCGACCACGTGAACTTCACGGAGAGTAGGGACTGTGGGCTGTTTCTCATGACACACGTGTATCTCAACTGTGAGTAACTTTATTGATATCACCTTTCCAGTATCTGCATCGCGCGAGTGAGACCCCAGAAACAACCGCGCAACTGGTTAAGTCTAACTCTTCAACATCTGGCTTCTGTTCGTTCTGCGAGAGAAGTCCCGCACTACCGCCGAATACGTGCTGTTTCTCATAACACACGCGCACCTCAACTGTGAGTAACTTCATTGATATCTTGTAAGAGGTAAGGTAGATAACTCTAAACATCAACAGGCAAAGTTTAGGGCCAGAGCTCCTGGGGTTACCCCTATATAGGATTCCGCGGTCCAGCCAATAAACTTATGATGGATTTTCTTAACCACCGCCAGCAAGTGGTGGCCTTGAACAACGGCCAGGTCCAGTCAGAGTACGGAAACGTCGATATTGGCATGCCTCAAGGATCGTCGTTAGCAAACTTGTGTTTTTTAATCCAAGTTAACGATCTACCCAAAACCGTTAAGGGTGACATGTATCTTTTTGCTGACGATGCATGTAACATTGTAACTGCTTCTTCATTGCAGCAGTTGGAGGATCAAATAACAGTTGACATAAGGCACATGCAAAAATGGTTCACAAACAACGGACTTGTGTTAAACCTCGCAAAACACACGTCATTCATGTCAATCTAGGGGGCAAACCTCCTCGGTCTCTAAACGTTCGCATCGATGACACATTTCTCGAACAAGTGCAATACACTAAATTCCTCGGTGTGACTCTGGACTCCGCCCTCAAATGGGACAAACACATTAATATACTATGCGGCAAACTATCTGGCGCATGTTTTGCGCTAGGGAGGCTTGCTCGTGTTTTACCGCAAAACCATTTGCGCTCAAGTTATTTTTTACTATTTCACTCTGTTATGTGCTACGGCCTCGAATTTTGGGGTTCAGCAGCTGAATGGCATCGCGTCTTTGTCTTGCAAAAACTGGCTATAAGAATAATAACCATGACGCCACCGGGGACTCCAGCCAAACAGTTATTCATTGATAACCATATTCTCACACTACCCTCACAACACATTTTCAACATTGCAGCGCACGTACACTCACACAAACACACCTTTTACACAAACAAACTCACACGTACCCGTCTAGGCAGTAAAGAGCGGCTTCTTTCGTCTTGTCACCGACTGACTAAGTCCTCCAAGACAATGCACGTAATAGGTCCCAAGGTGTATAACAAACTACCTGAAGACATTAAATGGAGGAAGGCACAAACACCTTCAAAAATAAATTAAAAAAGCGGCCAAGTGCGAGTCGGACTCGCACATGAAGGGTTCCGTTAAATAAATTGCAGTTTACGATTTATGACGTATTAAAAAAAACTACTTACCAGATTTCGTTCAAACCAATTTTGGGTGGAAGTTTGCATGGTAATGTACATCATATATTTTTTTGAGTTTTATCATTCTCTTATTTTAGAAGTTACAGGAGGGGGGACACACATTTTACCACTTTGGAAGTGTCTCTCGCGCAAACTATTCAGTTTAGAAAAAAATGATCTTAGAAACCTTATATCATTTTTGAAGACCTATCCAATGATACCCCACACGTATGGGTATGATGAAAAAAACATTTTTGAGTTTCAGTTTTGTGTATGGGGACCCCTAAAACTTAATGTTTTTTTAGATTTTTGTGTAAAAATCTTAATGCGGTTCACAAAATACATCTACATACCAAGTTTCAACAGTATAGCTCTTATGGTTTCAGAAAAAAATGGCTGCGACATACGGACGGACAGACAGACAGACAGACGGACGGACATGACGAATCTATAAGGGTTCCGTTTTTTGCCATTTGGCTACGGAACCCTAAAAATGGCTAATTGGACATGCCTTTTATCATTTAAATAAATTTTATGAAAATAATAATTGAATGATATTATTACGAGTATGTATTAGTACATTATGATACAAGTGTGCTAAGTTGGTCAATACACTCGAGTCGGCTCAGGCTTAATGGAGACGAGAAGTGTAATGACCAATGCTCACGTGTTTCATACGACGTTTTTCAACACATTTGCGAGGAAAAAAAAAAAAAAAATTAAAATGTTAAAAGATATGTAATGAAAAGGCACTAGTGCGATAATGTTATGTAAAAATCACGGCATGGGTAATATTCAGCATTATTTTGCTAATATTTAAAAAGATATGTAATGAAAAGGCACTAGTGCGATAATGTAATGTAAAAGGCACGGCATGGGTAATATTCTGCATTATCAGTGTAAATACGCTGTAATAAGACCTACTTTACGAGCAGGTGTGTTGAAAAAACATTTATAAAATTGAATTGCTTATAATATGAAATTGTAAATAATATGTGACGTGTGATATTTTTATAATATTATAAATAAATGAGTATGAGTATGGAGCACCCAAATCACTGCATCCTTACAACTACATTTGCACGTGGCCATGCATAAGGCGGGTGATAGAAGCCTATGGAGGAGCCTGGTCAGCAAGAATAGGACATGATGTCCCGGTCATCATCATCAGTCGTTCCCCCAATGTTGAAGATTGGGGGAACAACTGATGATGATGAACTTCTGCCAGGTCGGAGAAATTCCAATAATTGTATAAATCGATTTATTTTTCTGAACATGAACTGAAATGAATTAAAGTCTGTAGCTAGAACTCTACATTAAGGTTGCGTAACTAAGTAATGAATAGCTAAACATCAGGCCCTTATTTCCCAGTACACAACGACTATCTTACCTGTCGAATAAACAGCGTATTGTCATAAATGGTCATAAATCTATTGCCAAAGCGTTCGAATAGTACTTAGCTCACGTTTTCAAATATGCCTCTATCATTAACCACAACCTAAAACCCCCCAGTTGAAGACATAAACCTGAATACCCGCGTGTTCCTCTGGCCGCTCGACATGGAGGACACCATAGACCTGACCCTCAAGACCCTGAACACCAAGAAGTCCATGGCCGAGGACAAGCTTCGCAGCCGCAAGGCCGTCTTCGAGGAGCGTCTGAAGTTGCATGAGAAGGACTTGGAGTTGTTCCGTCGGTATGACCCGCCGCTGCTGACCCTGGATTTGCTGAGGGAAGTGATCAAGAGGGTCGATGCAATTAACCAGGATCTGGTGGTGAGTGAACGTTCTACGTACTATAACTCTATAGTCGCATGGTCTTCGAGGAACGTCTGTAGCAGCATGATAAGGACTTGGAGTTGTTCCGTCGGTATGACACGCCGCTGCTGAGCCTGGATCTGCTGAGGGAAGTGATAAAGAGGGTCGATGCGATTAACCAGGATCTGGTGGTAAGTGAACGTTCTACGTACTATAACTCTATAGTCGCATGGTGGTCTTGGAAAAGCGTAAGGTGCTGATTCATATCATAATAAAATAAAATCACACATCTTCCTCATTTCGCGATATGTTGTTGGCATTTCAAAATTGTATTTATGTAGTGACGCTGAGATATTAGATGAGTCGGTTAGGTTACAACAATATGAAATAACGAGCGATACCAAAATTGAATACCGGTATTTTTTTTCAAACGAATATGTAATATGGTTCCTTGATAGGATTTAATTTCATTTCGTTCATGAGTCAAGCAAGTCCTATGCCACTCTGATGAAAAATCAACGTTCATTGATAATTTATGTTTGCTTACATATATTTCATTCGTTAACTTAACTCGATACTGATTTTTTCCCTTGCGTCTTTAGAACTGACCATATCACTTAAATGTTCCACTCAAACCTTGTTTTCGTCATCATTCAAATCTTGCGGGACTTTTGCGACGCCCTTAATCTGTTCAACCCAGAAAGACAGGATCGGTCAGTCAAATCTACACGCTATTGCCTGTAGAATGCTGTTGGCACTTGTTCTCATCCTGCTGAATGTCAGATGCAAGCTGGAAACGCACAGACAGCGGTGGCGGCGCGGTGCGGTGCGGCGAGGAGGCGGTACCGGTTGTATTGTTCTAGCTAATATGAAAGGATCCGCACAGAACGGCGCGGCGCGGTGCGGTATTCTGTGCGGACCCTTTCGTATTAGCTCGAACATTAAAACCGGTACCGCCACCGCGCCGCTCAGCCACCTCTGTCAGTGCGTTTCGGCCTCAATAGCGAGCTTCATACAAGTTGTGTATGCTTGCAGGACGACAAGCACGAAGCAGAAAATATCACAAGCGAAGAACAGTTGCTGGACCAGGACGTGTCCGTGTATTTCAGTCTACAGACGATGCTGGCCGGCATTGAGCCGTTCCACAAACTCTGGCACACCTCCTACGATTTCTACGATGGTTATGAGAAATGGTGAGTGACAGAACTATTTAACATAATTTAATACCCAAAAAACTGACTTCAATTTTGTATTTTGCCATGCCACGCACGTGACATTATCACAAATCCTTCCCAGTTCACCATGGGGTACAATAAGCAAACATACATACATAGCTGTACATGGGTACAGTAAGCAAATAATGCGGTCTACCAGTTTTGAACCTTAATACACAAAAAATGGTAGATCACTTTCTTGGCTGACTGCACTGCTTTCCGATAATCAAATGCCGTGGTTACTACGGAAAATAGCCAAGTCGCGTTATATGGGTATTGGCCCATGATATGATGATATATGGGTTCCGTTGATTCCTCAGAGATCCCATAATTACCTTCAGTTCCCCAGCATTTCAACGAAATTTCATCGGAATCGACATCATTGGGACGGCATGATTTCAGTTTTCTAGCTATTAACATCGTATTTGCTACATAGAGGGTAAGTACTTTTAGGAACCAGGGGCGGAAATAACTAAAAAGAGGTATTATTTACAACAAAACTTTATTTTACACAATAATTTTACAACTTTTAACAATTAATTAAAATTAAAACTATAGGCGTAATTTAGGCAATCTGACTCTTCAAACGAGCAGAGGTTTTGTCTATCAAGTGGCCAATGCACGAATGTGCTCCAAAATGAGCGCGCTGTAGCTTTTATGGACTAGACGACTTCCCCCACTCCGTCACCATCGCCTGACGGGTTTAGTCGCACCTGCGCTAATAGTACCTACTATTATTTATTCTGAACTATAAGTTAATTATCCAGGTACCACGGCCCATTCCTCGGCCTGGACGCCGAGCTGATCTCCGAAGACGTCGAGGCCTGGTGGAAGCTGTTGTACAAGCTCGGTAAACAGATGTTCGAGTACCCGGGCGCCAAGCGCATCGCCGACATGGTGCGGAACAAGGTGGAGAAGTTCAAAGTGCTGCTGCCGGTGCTCTGTGGTATATGCAACAAGGTATGTGAAGAACTAATACCACACTAGCTTTTGTTGGCGACTCCGTCCACGTGGAACTCGTTTATGTCGTAGCTCCAAACAAACTTTCACCCCCATTTCACCCCCTCAGGGCCTCAGGGGATGATTACCGTGATAAAAACTATCCTTTGTCCTTCCCCGGGACACAAACTATTTTTATACCAAATGTCATCTAAATCGGTTCAGCGGTTTATGCGTGAAGAGGTAACAGACAGATATACAGACACACTTTCGCATTTATAATATTAGTGTAGAAGGATGGATTTGCAGGAGATACAATAAAATGCACAGTTACATTGAGGTTATTTAATCGAGACAAATATTATGTTGCTGCCATAGTGTATAGTGTGCGCGCTTTCGTGGGTTTAAGAATCCGTAAGAACAGAAACTACTCAAGTTATTTCATCATCAATATTAAGAGGGCCTGGTCTCTGTCGTAGCAGCATTCTGCTTTCCAATCTATCTTGGGCTCGTCTTTATTTATTGGTATGTGTGGCTAGAGCACCATATCTTCATCTGTGCCATGTGTGGTCTGGGCCTTCCTCTCTCTCTTGTTCCCCCTTGTTCAAGTTATTCAGCATTATTAAATATGTAGTTAGCCTGTGTTTCTAACGTTGGTTCTTTTCGTGGCAGAGGTTTATTTTTCCGAACCGGTGGTAGTTTATTAACATTAATAATATTAGAACTTTGACTTTGACTTTCTGCTAAATGTTCGACGACCATTATTCCGAAATTACTATTGGTAATTTAATTATCACACTAGTTTTGTCCATAATTGTCATTGCTGAACAATCTACGTGTAATCGTTATTAATACTTTCACATATTTGCCAACACACGGCTCGGACATGATTTGGGGTACCGATGCACCATACGTAGGAGCGAGAGATCTAAGCGCGGGCTCTCACTCCCACGTGTAGCGCACCACTGGCGCTGCCGATGCCGCTGAAAGTCATGGCCCAGCCCTAACTGCAATACAAATCAGTGCTATTTTTACTTTGCTTTTTTAGTGTAAAGATCCCGCGAGTGATACGGCCAAACTTTGCTCCATTAAACGTTTATCTGTTATTGAACTTTCTGAGACAATTTAGTATTTTTTAATTAGCTTTGTAATAGTACATTACTTACCTAGGGCGGTTAAACAAAGAATGTCTCAGATCGCAGGTATTTGACGCCCGAGCCGAAGGCAAGGGCGATAAATGTGCGCTCTGAGGCTTTCTTTATTACCGCCCGTGGTGAGTACAAAATTTTACGTCTCTATCTGGCCAGGAAGTGGGGTTTTACGCACGCAAAATTTTGTACTCACCACGGGCGGTAATAAAGAAAGCCTCAGAGCGCACATTTATCGCCCTTGCCTTCGGCTCGGGCGTCAAATACCTGCGATCTGAGACATTCTTTGTTTAACCGCCCTAGGTAAGTAATGTACTATAATCGAATTTGTTGCAGACGTGTAATTAATAATTATTGTCCCTTCAGATGTTCAAGCTTCCCTCCATTTCCAGGGTATGCGTGACCGACACTGGGCTAAAGTCAGCGACATGATCGGAGCCCCGGTGGTGCACGAGCCGGAGACCAGCCTCGCCGACATGGTCGAGCAGGGGGTCCACGTGTTCGCCGCACAACTTGAGGAGATTGGCCAGTATGCGTCCAAGGAGTACTCGCTGGAGAAGGCGCTGAATAAGATGAAGGAGGAATGGATGGGAGTCAAGTTCGAGGTTATGCCGTACAGGTTAGTACTAGTGACAAGCAGGATATTTTGGAGAGTCTTTTGATGTACTTTACTTATGGGCCTGAAAAGGAAGCTGTTAGGTAAAGACACAGATACCATCAGGACAGTTCAGCCAGCCATACGTATCACACACACACGATTGAAAATCAAGGAAAAAAAATGTGTGAGTGGCACTGTGGCAGTGGTGTCTACCGAGCCTCCGAACGTCCTAAATGGATGAACTGAGGAAATCTACAATCTTTTTTTTTAACCGTACCTATGTCACTTTTAAAAACAATATTCAGATACTTAGCTTGTTATAAAAATTACTTTGAGGTTTGCTTTTTACTGTGATTGGCAGGCCAGATCCTTATCCTTTATCAACATGGTTTCAATCTTTGACTGGTCACTCGAGACAAGCCTTGACCTTATTCAACCTCAATAAGACCTAATCGGCTCTTTAGACCTGTAAAGTTACATTAAAATGTGTGCACTTACAGAGACACTGGCATCGGTATCCTCACGGGGCTGGACGACGTGCAACAGCTGCTGGACGACCACATCCTCAAGTCGCAGACCATGCGCGGCTCTCCATACGTGAAGGCGTTCGAGGCTGACATGGTCGCTTGGGAGGAGAAACTGATCAGCATGCAGGACATCTTGGACCAATGGTTGATTGTAAATATCGATAAATATCCATTTGATCGATTAATAGCTTGAAGGTGGCTTCTCCACTGTGAGGAGATTATATCTAGGTGATAGGGACCCTAGTTTTCCGGAGAATATAGATGGACAATTGGTATCTGAACATCTGGACGGCCAAATCCTCAAGTCGCAGACCATGCGGGGATCTCCATTTGGCACGCAATCCCAACATTTGGCTTATGCACTAGTTTTGCTTAGCTTCTGCCATCTGACCTTCCAATCTTGAGGGAAAACTAGACTTTTTTAGTATTTAACCGCTTACCTGTCGATTTTTTCCCCCACCGAAAAGCTGTACCGTAAGTCTTTTTTTAAACCCAGTGGTACGTACAGGGGTTCGAAGATTTCGAAGCCATGACCTCTTAAGCAACGCCAACGCGAGCCACTGGGCTTCACCGTGAAGCTAAAGTGGCAGTGGCTTTGCAAGGCATTTCAGCGACATAGCAGCGATGGTAACTTTTATTCCAGTGCCAAGCCACCTGGATGTACCTAGAGCCCATCTTCTCCTCCGAAGACATCATGCGTCAGATGCCCACGGAGGCGAGGAACTTCCGCGACGTGGACAAGGAGTGGAGAACCATCATGACTGCCACGATGAAGGACCCCATGGTGCTGCCCGCCACGGACTTCCCACAGCTGCTGAAGAAGCTGAAGTATAGCAATTCGCTGCTGGATGATATACAGAGGGGATTGAATGATTATCTGGAGAAGAAGAGGCTCTTCTTCCCGAGGTTGGTGGAGAGATCAGAATATTGCAATGCTTTTCAACCTTTTTCATAGCGCCGTTCATTATCATCATTATCAGCCTGTAATCACCCCCTGCTGAGCATAAGCCTCTCATCGAGTAAGCAACTTATCCCGGTCCCGTGAATATCGCCCTTAGTATAGAAAAAGAAAGAAAGAAAGAAAGAAAATACGTTTATTTAGCACTTTGTAGGATAAAAGACAAAAAATTACAGACATAATGATTAAATGCTAAAATGGCTGCCACTCAGCTTTGTGCCATATTTTGCAACTCGGGCAACCTCCGCTTTCTTAACTTATTTTTGTTTAACTTATTTCAAACTATTTCACCAGTTTAAGGATCACGACCCACATGTATAAAAAACAAAATACATGAAGATATGTATATACTCAATATTCCGGTGGGTATATTGAGTACATATCTTGATGTATTTAATTATATATTGAGTATATAATATATCTCGGTGTATCTATTCTCGTGGAATAATTTATTTCCTTTCGAAGCCATGTCTTATTCTGTTTAATTCTAACTTAGGTTTGAACGTTATTAATGAACCAATATAATAGATAGTGTGATATCTTCTAGATTTTTCTTCCTCTCAAACGACGAGCTGCTCGAAATTCTCTCCGAAACGAAGGACCCTATGAAAGTGCAGCCGCATCTCAAGAAGTGCTTCGAGGGGATATACACGCTGGAGTTCAACGCGGCGAAGGAGATCGTTGGCATGACTTCTGCTGAGGGGGAGGTTGTGAAACTCTCGTCCAGTATACAGCCCGCTGATGCAAAGGTGAATAGAATACAGAATTTATTGATACAATTACTTTCCAAAACAAAGTTTTAACCGACTTCAAATCAGTAGCCAAATTGCTTCAAGTTTGCCTATAAAATTTGAAGTGTGGCCTCGATTTCTCCAGGATCCCATCATCAGAACTGGGTTTTGGTGATAACGGGACCAATCTGAAAGTATATGCTTTCAAACACAGAAATTATTTTTCAAATCGGTTCATAAATTACTGAGTTATCGCGTAACATACACACATAAAAAAATAAAAAATAACATTTTTTTAAAGTCGGTTAATAAGCATTTTACAACAACAACCAAACAAACAACAAATAGTGATCATAATCCCTGTATAATGTAATTTAGGTTCAGTTTGGTCAATATCAGTTGACTTTACGAAAGAGACTGATTTTCCACATCTCAAAGTCTCCCAAGCTTCACATTCAGAAAATCTCCCTTGCAAGGACATAGAGGGAAAATCTACATGCGGATGCGTTTTTCTCCATGTAGGTAGGCATGTTTTCTTTTCAAAACGTATACTGCAGGCTTGTGCAGAATATATTGAGCTTTAATGTTGCCGTAGGCCATATTTGCATAGAGTAGTTTTAGAAAAAAAACGCGAATGTATTACGAATGGAGTACAGTCGGTGTCAAAAATATTATTGCACATTTGCACTTTTTTTTTATAAAGTGAATAACGCATGCATGTTTTTGACGGGGCCGTTCCACAAAATCCTGTTGCAGGGACTTTTAGTAGATCGCAAAAGGGGCTACAGTGAATCTTCGAATGAACATTAACACCCCTTGATTTCGAGGTTGGACAATATGGACTGTATTATGTGGCAACCGGAAGGCCTTGTGTAAACTTCCATCTATTCCCCAGGGCATGGTAGAGCGCTGGCTCCAACAGCTGGAGCACCAGATGATCGTGAGCCTCCGTGACGTGGGCTCGGAGGCTGTGAACGCGTACCCCATCACCAAGCGCGAAGAGTGGGTGCTCATCTGGCCGGGGCAGATCGTGCAGACTGGCTCGTGCGTGCACTACACCGCTGAGGTAACACACTAGCAATGCTTCCCGTCTAGCCAGGGCATGGCAGAGCGCTGGCTCCAACAGCTAGAGCACCATGATGATCGTGAGTCTCTGTGACGTGGGCTCGGAGGCTGTGAAGAAAAACTGGCTAACTGGAGCGTCGTTCGTGAGCTCTCAGGTGACTGACGTAGCCTATATTTGCAAAGAATGAGCGATCACACTCCCTGCAGGTCAGCACCACTGCGATAAAATTGTAGGTGATGCCCGCAGGTGGTCGAAGCCTTTAACTATTCGCGCTTAGCGTCGAGTTCGTTACGTCTTCGTCCTTCGAAGGCTCGCACATTAACCCTGCACTGTATTTGTGCCACTTTGACCGATCTAGAACCAAAATCTCCCAGCGCGACGGTTCAATATCATATCTCCGCATGTGGCGCTTCAGCACATCTTTATAGCATAGAAGCTGGCCGCCCTGTTTTCGTTTGCCTTCCTGCAAGTCTGAATAAAAGATGCGCTTAGCCACTCGTTTTTCGGCCATGCGGGAGATATGACCACACCATCGCAGCTGCCTACGCATTAGACAGGCTTCAATGCCGCTGACATTAGCACAGCGCAGAACTTCCGTGTTCCTGACATGGTCGGACCAGATGTTCATTATATCACTCAGCCATTTGAGATGACACCTATCTAATACGCGAATGTGTTTGCGGTAGAGCCATCACGTTTCGGAGGCATACAGGTGATTGGGCAGAACTATTGCCATGTACACAGAGACCTTGGTTTGGAGCTTTATGTCGTGTGACCGGAACACCTTGACGCGCAGTTTCCCAAAGGCAGCAGCAGCCGCCCCGATTCTGCTGTTTACTTCATCATCAAGATACTCCCCACATACCTGAACCTGTCAACTTGCTTAAGAGAGTCATCACCGAGTTTGATGTCAACGGGCGCTAGTGTACCTAACCCCATAACTTCGGTTTTTTAAACATTAATACTTATATCTGTAATATAAGAAAATATATACTTACTAATATTAACTATAAAGAGGAAAAGTCTGAGAGATTGTAACTTTGTATGTAGGAGTAATCACGAGGATCAGAATTACAGGAACCTCTTATCTACATCATGATAGCGTCATCTTTATGTCACTTTTAAATGTTGCAAAGTATCGTTTTCACACCACTGCCTCAGAAAGAGGGTTTTTTTTTTCGAGGGTATGTATGTATGTGGACCTGAAAATTCTATTTCACGGGCTACAATCAAAACGCTACAATCAAATCCACTGCTGGGCATAGGCCTCCCCTATGCCCAGCAGTGGATGTCTTTCGGCTGATATGATGATGATGAATCAAAACGGTTTGATGGATTTTGGCATATTATGAGGTGTCGTTGGATTCCTCGTGGGAGTGACATAAGCTATGAATGGCTATAATATTTGAAAAAGCGGTACCCTTCTTTGAAAAATGTTTTGATGTCACTTGTCAGTTTATTGCTTTACCAATATACACTTTATCACCAGGCAATAGAAGCGATCCAAACGAACACTCTCCCGGAGATGGTTGCGCGCAGCACCCAGCAGATCACTGGCCTCGTGTACCTGGTGCAGGGGGACTTGGAGCCCGGGAACAGGGTCACGATGGAGGCGCTCATTGTCATCGATGTGCATGGTAATTTGGACTCTGTTGGTGTATTTATAGAGCTTCGTTTAGCGAAAGTTTTTTTAGTACAGCCAATAAAGTAGTCTACCACTTTTCGACTCTATTATTTGAGCACAGAAATTTTGAATTTTGTTCATGAAATCTTTCATATTACATCCACAAAATACAAAAAAATGTGTTGAATCGTTTTTTTGTATATGGTTATCCGAAAAAAGATAAAAGTGGTACCATACACGGCTCACTTGGATGAAATTATGGAAAATATAATAGGTTCACCATAAAATTGTGAGAATATTAGTAGTAGCGAGTAAAATATTAACCCGACTCAGGCATCCTTCTCTTCAATTTCCCTGCATTTGTTGATTTGTTCCATTTTCAAACGTATGGTGGGTGGTTAGAGAATATTTCTAATTAGAACATTATTCCACCAGGCCGCTCCATATTAGAGGAAATGGTCGAAAAAGGGGTCGTCGAAATCGCCGACTTCAACTGGATATCACAACTGCGTTACTACTGGCGCGGAGAGAAGGTCACCTGTTCCATGATCACTACGGAGGTTGACTACGGGTTCGAGTATCTGGGCAATATCGGGAGGCTGGTCGCCACGCCACTCACCGACCGCTGTTTCAGGTTTTTAATTTTAGTATAAATAAATGATCTTAGTAACCTGATGGAAAGTGAAGGAAAGTGGCAAGTAAACAGGCATCTTCTGACCTTGTTAAGACAAGGTCAGAATACTTATGCCTGTTCACTCTTATCTTAAAGACATCAAGGTTGGTAGGTTTAGGAATATCACACGCCGGGAGACAACTTCTGTTTGAAGCAGTGTGAACTGAAAAGGATTTCTTAATTTGTGAAGTGCGGTACAGCGGGAATTTAACACAGAGGGTGGAAATGGAAACCCACGCGGTGTTTAGTAGTCCGAGAAAAGTCGATGCTTTATGATCTGATACCCTGAAGCCCGTCAGCACACTCTCCAAAATACACCCTAGTCACCCTACATACTTTATGACCGACATATCTTGACCTCCATTCCTTAATCCATTTGCATTAACTTTGATTCCTAGAACCCTCATGAGCGCATTAAAGCTGAACCTCGGCGGAGCGCCCGAAGGCCCCGCCGGCACCGGCAAGACGGAAACCACCAAGGACTTGGCCAAGGCCGTGGCGAAAAAGTGCGTCGTGTTCAACTGTTCTGATGGTCTGGACTATAAGGCGCTTGGCAAATTCTTCAAGGTAACGAAGAGATCTTATAAATGTTCTAGAGGTTTAGTCAAGCCAGATCGACACTGTAATCCGAGAAGACTTCTAAGATCAACACTATTGGAGAAGACCCTATGCGACGGAGTGGTGGAACATGATGAAGCTTGGTTTGATATCTTATCTTATAGCGGTGAATTAATATACCAAGGTGGTGCTCTTCCTCTTTCATCCCAAGACAGGATATTTACTCTTCAATTCGGTATTTGACAAAAGTCAAATCAGCTTCTTTTTATAAAACGTCAAAAACGCTCCGTTAGTATGGAATTTGTAGGAACTACTATGTTGTGACGTCGCAATCAAACAACGTCCTTATTGTTATTTTTATGAATTTAAAAAGCTTAAAATAGGAAACATAAATGACAGCTTGATACTTTACGAGTATTTTCGTAATGTTTATCTGTTGCTGATGAAAAAACAATTTATTTTTACTGTTGTCAAATATCCAATTATGCCATCGTGGATTTCGCTCCCGTATCGGACTTACAAGCCACTTACGGATGGAGGGTTTGGATATTTTCTGTAGTAACCTAAGCATTTGCTCTCGGAAAGCAGTTGGTGTGCTGAAGTGGAAAGGAAAGTGACAAAATTTAAAACATTTTTGGGTACATATTATTTTGTCTATTGTTGGGTTTTTTTTTGGTTTATTGTATAGCGTCAAAAACGCTCAGTTAGTATGGAATTTGTAGGAACTACTATGTTGTGACGTCGCAATCAAACAACGTCCTTATTGTTATTTTTATGAATTTAAAAAGCTTAAAATAGGAAACATAAATTACAGCTTGATACTTTACGAGTATTTTCGTAATGTTTATCTGTTGCTGATGAAAAAACAATTTATTTTTACTGTTGTCAAATATCCAATTATGCCATCGTGGCTTTCGCTCCCGTATCGGACTTATAAGCCACTTACGGATGGAGGGTTTGGATATTTTCTGTAGTAACCTAAGCATTTGCTCTCGGAAAGCAGTTCGTGTGCTGAAGTGGAAAGGAAAGTGACAAAATTTAAAACATTTTTGGGTACATATTATTTTGTCTATTGTTGGGTTTTTTTTTTGGTTTATTGTACTAACTCTATGGATCGCATCTGGTCTGAAATAAACACTTTTTTTATTTATTTAAAACTCTAAGCAGAAAACCTTGAGGACCATAATAGGTGACATCATACAGATACCATATCAGCCACATCTGCTAGTATTGCTATTACTCTTCCTAAAGCTACCATTCAGTTCGCTATAGACTATCTATGTTCCCCAGGGTCTCGCCCAGTCCGGAGCCTGGGCATGTTTCGACGAGTTCAACCGAATCGAGCTGGAGGTGCTATCGGTAGTGGCGCAGCAGATCCTCTCCATCCAGATGGCGATCATGCGGCACGAGAAGCGGTTCGTGTTTGAGGGCACCGAGATCAGCCTCAATCCCTCCTGCTGTGTCTTCATCACTATGAATCCTGGGTGAGTGGATAGGGAATATAGATGTTATGTGATTGTCAAAGGTACTTCGGCAGGTGACGTCCAAGGTACGTCTCTTTCTGACGATGTGCAATACCCTTGCAGGGTGTCATGTTGTACCTACTATAGACTGTAAGATATTTAAGACCTGACATGAGTGCAATAAATTATTCTTATTCTTATTCTTACATTTGACGACGAATACGTTTTACACATTTTACGACCAATGGTTCCAACGGAAGACCAGCGCTGGTAATCGCCAGCACTATGAGTTGGGACCATTTCGTGACGTGTTTTATTTATATTTTTATTCAGTGTTTGTCGTTTTGTGTGTGTCACGAATCAATGTTATTTCTATTTCTAAAAGGAATGAACAGATGATAGGTAGGTACAGATAAAATAAACTACACACTCGATATCACTAGCCATATATTTAACAGCCGGTTTACAGAGTCGTTGGCACATACCTACTGTTCTTTGAGCGGTCCAGCGACCATGTACAGTTGACGTCAAACGTATGTCGAAACTTTAAAGAGCCATATGTACTGTAAAACGTTGTACGATACACGTGCGAATAGGTAATTCGCAACGAGTGGTGATAAATTAAAACACGACCGAAGGGAGTGTTTTAAATCGACACGAGTTACCTATTTTCTGCACTTGTATCGTAAATCACTATTAACGTCGACTGTTATGTACAACATGTGTTTTCTGCGTCGGCGGCGCGTTCTTGAACAAGAGCCTGTCTTCGCGAAGTTATTGTTCTTTTTTCCCAGCTGACCCTCGCCATCGAGATATGTTCCGTAGCTGGACATCCACGCAGTCGGGAGTCTTACAGCTAGGCAACTAGTTCAAGCGGCGGCGGCAGCGGTGCACCACACGTGGAAGCGAGAGATGACGCAATGACGCTGCCACCGCCGCTGGTTCGTGATCGAACCAGAAGGCATATACTATTCTTTGAGCGGTCCAGCGACCATGTACTTCTTCGTCGGCGGCGCGTCTTCGAACACGAGTCCGTGCGCCTTCGCCAAGTCTTCGTACTTGACTTCGAAGACCGTCTGCCAGCCATCCCGCGCGGCCGCTATCTGTGTGCCGTGGGCAGTCATCCAGCCGCCTGTCTTGGGGATGTTCAGTGCTGCACACATGAGTCGCCTGGGGGTTAGTTGTTGTTTTAGAGCGTGCTTCAAGTACCATTCGACCTAACTATTATCATATATATAGAAAAGGCTGAATTTTACTATAGAGTGATTCACCTACTTTTATCAATTGATCATTATTATCCTCTAGCCGTTTTCGGCCACAGTTACGGTTATCTACCAACACCTAGAGTTGTTAGCGTCGTACTTCATTAACGATAACTGAGAGCTATCCTATTAGAATAGAATAGAAAAGCTTTATTCAACATCACATTGCAAACACTTTATGCCCTAATCCTCCTCCGGATGTCGTTCGTTAAAATGGATTCCTATCCTACTTCCTACTAATATTATAAATGCGAGAGTTTGGATGTTTAGATGTTTGTTACTCAATCACGCTTAAAACGCTGCACCGATTTGGATGAAAATTTTCACGAAGATCGTTCAAAGCGTGGATTAAATAAAATATAGGATAGTTTTAATTCCGGGTCCACGCAGACGAAGTCGCGGGTGGAACCTAGTTAAGAAGAAAAAAATAAATTTAATTTTGGATCAACTAAGAAATGAAATAGAGTAGAGTTTGTTATGTTTTGAAATCGAACGAACTTCAGAATTATATAAATTCCATTGAACAGGATGCCCTTTAATAGGCATGTGGGCGGCTGCTAAAGCTTATTCTATAAATCTATACATACCGTATTGGATTGATAAATAATAGTTCTATCGTTTGACATTGCCCATACTTGCCTAGTTTTTAAAAACTGCCCTGCAATCCCATGCCCCCTGTAGTCTGGCAACACTAGAATGGCATGGTCATCTAGGTACAGGTCCAGATTGTTCTCTTTCATTGGGTGGTACATTTGGGAAGTGGCGTGGAACACTGCTGCCAACTTTTTTAATTCTTCAGGGCCATTTTCCTGTAAATATTTTAACGAGCAGTTGTTTAGCAAAGAAAATGATGTTTGTGTTTTGATATCCATCCATTTTTGAGTCTAGTCGTCTGGTGAATGCTTTCTGGGGACCGATTTTTGACTTTCGAGCGCTCGATTATTTCATTCGAAAATTGTCAAAAATGATGGATTACTAAGGACCGTACCGGAAAGAAAGTAGACAACTTCAAAATGGTATTATTTTTATTCTGTGTGAAAACTGATAATGAAACAAAAAGAAACTGAAAAATAAGGTCTTTATAAATAACTGTTTTGAATGAATTCGTCGTATTTTATATATTTTGCCTGCAACCTAACTTTCTTTTTGATGTGTCTCATTCAATTCTGGACGATCACTTTTGAAAGAAAGAAAGAAAGAAAGAAAGAAAAATGTTTATTGTCACACAAACATATTACATACGAAAAATACATTATGAGAAAAAAAAATACAAGATTATTTGTGTGACAAAAGGAACGAACTCAGCATGTGCTGTGACAGTCATTGCTGTACAGCGCTGGTTTTCAGTTCGTCCCCTTTTCACTCACACCACATCCACATTGACTGCTAGTGCAGGTCGAGGTAGAACAAAAAATAAAGAAAAACACAAAGTAATTACAATATAATACAATAAAAAAACAAATACGGTAAAATAAAAAAGAGAGAAATTAAAGAAGAACACTCACATTGGCTTAGACCTACTTATAGGGAGAATAACTTAACTTACTACAAAGTTTAGTTCCTAACCTGTAGGAACAGACAGGTCGATATATTTTAAATGCATCGAAGTTAAATAATAATAACAGCCACAAGACACCAGATTTAAGTAGTGCCTTCAGCTTGTATCTAATTGTTTTGCTATTAAAATTAAACTCAATTTGCGCTTAAACGTTAGGAAGGACAAGTTAGTTCGTAAAGGCGGTGGTAGGTCGTTCCATATCTTAGATGCCGAGTATTTAAAAGAACCCCGAAAACCCGCGGTTTTGTGGTGCGGAGCATTCATTTTGTTTAAAAACTTACTGCGAGTGTTTCGGTCATGAGCATCTTTCATCCACTTTATTTTAAATGATATTCAGGTTTTTGTGTAGAAACTATGCTTCGAACCAAACTTGCCAAATGCAGTGTCCTGCGTGCAGCCATTTTTAAGATTTTCCTCTCATTGAGGAATGGTGTAATACGGGATCGTTTGGGCACAGAAAAACAGAATCTAGTACAGGCATCCTGAACTCTCTGGATTGCCTGCGCGGTTTTAGCAAAGAGTCGTGGCCCATATACGGTATCACAGTAATTGAACTGAGAGAGTACAAGTGACTCCACTAAAATTAGCCTTACCTCTTCTGAGAGGAAATTTCTAATGCCATACAGAACTTTCAATCTATAGAAAGCGTTTCTTATTTTTATATTTACGTGTTCAATGAACCGCAGATCACTATCCATCAGTAAACCTAGATTTTTGGCGACTTCCACTCTCTCAACACCCTCCCCGTCAATCACAAGCATCGGGTCATGGCGCGACTACGCTGCAGTTTAGAGCCCAATACAAGATATTTTGACTTTGCAGGGTTCAAGACTAAGTTATTATTGGATGCCCATTTGTATATAATATCAAGATCCTCATTTACTAACTTCACCGCAAGTTTTGTATCTTGTGGGTCAAATGAGAAATATACCTGCGTGTCGTCTGCATACAGATGTAATTTGCAGTGCTTGAGGAGCTTACTAAGGTCTGCAGTAAATAAAATAAAAAGTAACGGGCTGAGAATTGAACCCTGTGGTGTACCTCGTTTGACTGGCTTAGTTGTTGAGCGCAATTCCTGGCCACATGCATTTTCCGTAAGAACATACTGCTTGCGGTCTGTTAGATATGACATGAACCATTTCCGAGTCGATACTGACAGACCATAGTACGCCATTTTTGCTATCAGTAATTCCTTACTAATGCAGTCAAATGCTCGTGAAAAGTCGAGCAATACGAGTATACTGCATTTACCCTCATCAGTAGCTGATAAATATGTCATCCGTTACATGAGCCAACGCGGTAGTCGTACTGTGCCCGCTGCGGAATCCAGATTGTACGGTGGGTAGCATAGTATTCTGCTCTAAGTATTTAGTCAGCTGAGAGCAAACCACTCTTTCAAGAAGCTTGGACATGACCGGGATGATGCTTATCGGACGTAAGTCTTTATGGGTTTCCACAGTAGAACTCTTGGGAAGAGGTTTAACTCTGGCAATCTTCCATGCCTCAGGGAACACTTTTAAGGAAATTGACTTATTCACTATAGCCGTTATTGCTGCTGCGTTTCTTTAAATGATAGGCACTGATTCCGAAACAGACTTTAAGTCTGTTTCGGAATCAGTGCCTATCATTTAAAGAAACGCAGCAGCTATAGCCGTAATTATAGGTAACGTAAGAGGTAGCGTCATACGAATCATTTGTATGGTAATTAAATCATCTCCGCAGGCATTTGTTTTAATATTACTGATTATATTTAAAATTTGGTCTTCGGAACACTCCGATATTTCAAAAGTACTACTTCCAAATCTGTTCTTAATGAAATAGGTATAAGTATTCAAGTCGATATGACTGTTACCTGGTATATTTAAAAAGGAATCGTTGATATCATCGGGATTATTTAAATAGTCAGGTATAGGAATAATGTTCTCACTAACAAAAGCCGAGGATCTTTTTAAATGCTGCCACATTTTAGCAGGGTACTTTATATTGTTATTAACATAGAAAGTAAAATGAGCCAATTTCTCTCGTTTGATAGAGCTATTAACGAAATTACGCAATTCTTTATAGTAATCAATATGGAAGTCGATTTTAGTTGACTGAGCTCTTATAAGTGCTTTATTACGCATACTCATCATAAGTTTAACATTGTCAGTTAGCCATGGGTGTGGCTTATCTTTTACAAGCACTCGTTTAATCGGAGCATGCTTATCGAACAGTATTGTCATATAGCTATCGAAACACTTTACCATTTCATTGACATCCTCAGGCAGCAGAACATCTAACCAAGGTATAGCACGGAGGTCAGTTTGAAATTCAGACTCGTTTATTTTGTTTAAAGATCTAAAAGTCATAACGCGCGGCACATCCTTGGGTTTCTTTATACGAAATTCAGAAACAACCAGCGCGTGATCGCTCAAAGACGGATTGTGGTAGACTTTTGTCTGTTTGCATAGTTCAGGGGCATCTGTTAGAATTAAGTCCAAAAGAGTTGCAGAGTGTTCTGTAATACGTGTGGCCTCCTGTACCAGTTGACTGAGACTTTGTTGTGCGAAAAACGTTAACAGCTCGGGACCATGATTCTTACCCGGCTGCAAAAGATCTACATTAAAGTCAGTTAGTACGAACACATGATTGCAAAATGCGAAAGCACTTACCGAGTCACTAAGCGCATCAATAGCGTTACCTACTGTCAGTGACTCAGGCCTATAGGCCGTGCCCACGGCTAGCCGCACTCGCCCGGGCAGAGTAACTTCGAGCCACATTTGCTCGAGTGGCGAGTCAGGATGGTCTTGCACGCGCACGCGCAGCCCGCGCCGCACATAAAATCCCACCCCGCCGCCTCTGACTGACTCTGACTTTTGACACATTTGATGATGCCCTGTTCCACTTAATTTTAAAGTTTTTAACTGAGGTGGCAGCTTTGACGTTTTTTTAGAGGTGTCGTTTCATGATATACCAATATCGCTCAATTGGGTGAACTTCTGGGCAATTGGGAGGAATCATCTCCTTATCCACTACTTCTACCTTATCGGCTTTATACCATTCCTTCGTTGTTTTAGAGTAATGATAAGAAGCCAAGTATGGCCAAAATAAAGTGCTACTCCTGTGCTTCTTTATTAGTGGTAGTAATCTTTTCTGTAAGCACTCGTCACTGTATACCGTAGCGTTCAATGTCCCTGTAGTAAAGAAGTATTGCGATCGCATACCGCATTGAAAAATCGCTTGCCACACTAATACTTTTTTGCCAAATTTCTCGATGTTGATGGCCTTATGTTTTCGAGTAACCTTCTATAAGCCGGCACCGTAATAAATTGAGGTCCTGGTAAGGCTTTAAAGTCCAATTTGCAATAGGTCTCGTCATCCATTATAATGCACTGATTTTTCTTGGTCAATATACGGTCGTATAATTTCCTTGTCAGTTTTCTGACAGCTATTGTTTGATTTTCATCTCTTTTTGGTTGTTTTAGTTTTTTATAGGTCTTTAGGTTGCATCTTAGTTTGATTCTTTGTATCATAGCCGAAGAAGTTTTGGCTCTTTTTGCCGCATCTCGAATTGAAAGGGCGGATTCTGTTTAAACATTCTTACGACTTTCTTTTCTCATGCCAAGTCGGTTGTCCCCGGTTTTCTTCCAGATTTAGGTAAATCTTGGAGAGTACAGAAGTCACCAAATTTATTTATTACCTTGTGCACGCCCGCGGGACTCAACTCGTACTTTTTAACCAGTTTTCTAATCGTCATACCTTTTATTTTGCACCAATCGTCCAAAATATTTTTACGAACGTGTAAGCTAATTCGCCCCAAAAAAACTGTAATACCTTGAGGGCTTCAACTGTCTCGTCCCAGTTGAATTCTTCCGTAATGACTGCCATAGTAGACGTCCCCATGATGTCCCCCACATTGTCTCCATTGTCCTCGCAGCAGATGACGGTGTGGTTCGTAAGGTCGTGCAGTACCTTTAGCAAATATCCTCTGTAGTGTTCTATTGCCACTGGATTCTTGGTAATACCTGGTTAGAATAAGTTCATGTTAAGTTAGTGCGCAGGATTGCTCAACAAAGTTTGGCTCCTCATCTCAGCGTTTTTGTTGCATCCTTACCTTTCACGCAAAAATACGACATAATTAAATTATATAAATACGTACGCGCGGCTGGGCCTTTTTACCAAAACTAGCTGCCCGCTCGGCTTCGTTCGCGTAGGGTCATTTCGCCGGTTACGCGACCACCTTCGGTTAGCGACCACCTGAAGAACATGGTTTTTTTTTTTATTGAAGAAGACATCAATTCTACGGAGCCTATTGAAACAGTTAGCCGTATGCATTATTGTTTGTAGTTATGGAATAGGAATTTACTAAAAAAACGAGAAGATATGCTTTCAGAGGCTCTAGTATAAGTTTTATCCATACAATACGTTTTCGAACGCGTTTGCGTTTAGTTTCAATTAGTATGGCAACGCGTAGTTCCTAATAGTTACCACCAGAGGCGCTGTTCGCGTTGCGGTATAAATTGAGACTAAACGCAAACGCGTTCGAAAACGTATTGTATGGATAAAACTTATACTAGAGTGGCAGTTCACCAACTCAGCTAAGTGTTCGCTAACCGGCACATGAAATTAGGTGGTCGTTAACCGGCGAAATGACCCTATAGCAAACCCGCGTGATAAAATATAGCCTATGACTATCCGGAAAGTCCAATTCTACACGCAGGTGAAATAATTTTGTAATTAAATTTAAATAATATTGACAATATGAAATTTTACCTTCCAATAAAATTATTATTATTTTTCCTGAGATATCCGGGATCCATAACTTGAGAGAGGGCGCCACTGCGCACGTTCGAACGTAGCCGTTTGCGTCAAACTGTCATTCCACGTCATCGCTGTGACGTCACATCCGCCTTCGCCAACCTGTCAACTCTAGAACCAGCGCCCGTGCGCCCGCCGCCATTATGGCTTTCTCATTGTTGCGGAGGAAATGCCGTTGGTAGCCCCCAGGAAGCCATTAATTGGATCCCGGATATCTCAGGAAAAATAATAATAATTTTATTGGAAGGTAAAATTTCATATTATTTGTTACGTTCGATATCCGGGATCCATAACTTGAGATCTGTTTATTATCTCCTGGTGGCGGGTCAGCGGGCGCCCACGCGTAGGTAGAAAAATAATTTTCCTACAAAAGAGAACTATTGGATTAGCGTTAGATTTCTAACGGGCACTAAACATTAGACATTAAATAGATTCGAGATAAACGTCTAAGAGTAGATTTTAGGTGCCAAATAGCTTTTGTTATAAATGTCGTTAATTGGATAGTTTTCCATCCAGTTTTAACGACGATACCACGGGTCGAAAAGTTAGTCAGATGTTACTTGAAGGCCCGATTCTAAAAAAATAAATAAATTTAAAATTTAAACTGTTTATTGCATTAATTTAATTGTTACAAGTATGTCTACTTATTGCTTAACGCAATCTCAATTTTTTGAGATTATTTGCTAAGCTTAGCTAATATCTATCACATTTCTAAGTTTAATCTATATAACTTAACTTATTTATATAATATAAGTGTTCGCATAACAGTATTTATTTATTTATTTTCTATTATTTTACTTATCACACATGATCTTCTTCAGGGTACATTTGATCTTCTGTGGTTTATTCTCTATAATATCTATAACCTCACTGGGTAAACTATTTAGGATATGCGGTAAGTGACTGGACCATATTCTTTGTCCATATATGTTCTGTCTGAAGACGCAGCATAAAACCAAGAGAAGAGAAAGTATATGTATATGTACTTTAAATCCCGTCTCCGATAAGCTTGGCTTGGACGGTACACTAGTTGATTCGACTAAATTAGAGCAGATTATTGAAGTTTTACACCTTCCGAAATCGTTATAAGTATATATCCAGAACACTGGGTTAATAATTTTTGTCCAGAGCTTTCAATAAGTCTGTTGATAAAATTATCTTATTTAGGACCAGACTTCGGATATAATGCAAGATTTGTCAATTTGTCTGGGCTACAGTGTAGCCATGATCTCTGAGGCCTGAAAAATAATTCAGTAAAAGTGCAGCCGATCTTCTTGATACGCCAGGGTAAAATTGAAGGCAAGAGAGGCAGAGGAAGGCCTAGGCTAACATATTCTAGCCAAATAAAACATAAAGCTGATGTCGAGTCATATGAGGAAGTCAAGATGCTGGCAATGGACAGAGAAAAGTGGCGGTTACTCCACCGACAAGAGCAAGGCTCTTAAGTAATGATGATGATTATAAAAACAGGAGGCGTTTATACTTCGGAGTAGGAATTCTACCAAGCACTTCAACTTTATGGCCCTTAATTTAGGCAATGTCTACTCAAAGACATGGACCATGATTCCCCTGTTTTATTAGTAATCAGTTCGATAAGTTTGTATCATATCAAGGACGTCATCCATATAGACAGTCACCAGAAGGCCCTGGGACAACAAGAAAAGCAAATGGCTGTAATTTCTTTGAAATAGTCACGAATGATTTATAAGTACATGCACTAAAAGCTTATTTGAAGAGATTTTATGTGTCACGGCTGTATAGGGATATGGCAGTGTACAAACTTGTGCATTAGAGAAGTCCATAGATAGCATAACACGATCAATAGGGGTTTTGAACAAAATAAAATCGGTACTGATCTGAAATCTAAGACCATTTTCGGTGCCTTCAAGTCTAATGCTAAACTGTTTCGGTAAGACATTCACGGAAGTCATTATCTATAGTGGCTTATCCGAATTGAGGTATTTATTTCCGATCCCTTCTCCTTGAGCGCGGAATCTCGGACTCGCTTCGGAGCGGCAAGTGGTTTTGTCCCAATTTTTGTTTATTAGGCCTCTGCGAAAGGTTTGTCTTTATAGAGCAGAACCTGAGCGGGACAGCGAGAGCGAGCTAAGAGACGATCTGTTTGCCTACCTTGCCGAAGCCGTCCATTCTCCACCTGTTCCAGGATTGTTTGACGGGGTTGAGAGATATATATTCAGAGGTCGGAGACCCCATCTTACTTTTTAACGAATCTCATATCGAGTCCTCCGACCGCACGGTACGTTTTTCCGAGACAAACTGCTGGACCTTGTAATTTGATTAATTACCAAGTAGATTAGAGCCTGCGGCGTACTGGACCAATTGGATATAATTGAGATTTTAGGGCTTCATTCTGAGTGTTAGGTTGTACCCCGACACTCGCTCGCTCGCGCAAGAACGCCGGGGAAGTCACGCAGCTCCTCGTTGATTACCTCTGTGAAGCCCAGAGACGTAAGTAGTTCTCCTGTATCGATGAAGCGGCACCGCCTTCCACTCCGGACGGCGGGCGTTACCATCGTGGCGGGCAGCGCCAGAGTAGCGTGACAGACAGCGCGGCATTGGCGAACAGCGCCAGCGTGGCGGACAGTGTTACCGTGGCGGATAGCACCGCCATGGCGGACAGCGCCAGCATATCGGGCAGCGCCAGCAGTGGCGGCAGCGCCAGCATATCGGGCAGCGCCAGCATGCTGGACAGCGCCAGCAGTGGCGGGCAGCACCAGCAGTGGCGGGCAGCGCCAGCAGTGGCGGGCAGCGCCAGCAGTGGCGGGCAGCGCCAGTAGTGGCGGACAGCGCAAGTGTGGGGGACAGCTTCAGCGTGGCGTCCAGCACCGCCGTGGTAGAGAGCACCAGCGAGGCGGACAGCGCCCATATAACGGGCAACGCCACCGTGGCGGACAGCGCCAGCGTAGCGGACAGCTTCAGCGTGGCGTATGGCATCGTTGTGGCCGGCAGCGCTAGCGTAGCCTACAGCATCGAGGTGGCGGGTAGCGCCAGCGTGGTGTACAGCATCGCCGTGGGGGCAGCGCCAGCGTGGCGGACAGCGCCGCCGTGGTAGATAGCACCAGCGTGGCGTACTGCATCGTTGTGGCGAGCGTCCGGCGTAGTGGACAGCATCGCCGTGGGGGCAGCGCCAGCGTGGCGTACTGCATCGTTGTGGCGAGTGTCCGGCGTAGTGGACAGCATCGCCGTGGTAGATAGCGCCAGCGAGGCAGGCAGCACCAGCATGGCGGGCAACGCCTCCGTGGCGGACGGCACCGCCGTGGCGGATGGCACCACCGTGGCGACAGAGTCAGCGGCGGGCAACGCCATCGCGATCGGCGTCGCCATCGTGACGGACGGCCCATGGTAGGAGGTGGCGCCATTGAGGCGGACGGCACCAGATAAGGGGTGGCGCCATTGAGGCGGACGGCACCAGGGTAAGAAGGTCGTTGCCGGTGGCGGCATCGTGCCGGATAGCACTATTACAGCATAACGATTGGCTCCACCACAGAAGCAAGCGCCGTCGCGGCGGGGGCGCCGCCACGTGGCGCGCGGGAGCCCCATAGCGCGCGCGGGGGCCTGCACGTGGCGCGCGGGAGCCCCATAGCGCGCGAGTTAAGGGTAGTGAACCCACCCTTTTTAGATTTATCAGCAAGCCTAAGCAGGTCACTGCTGAGTCTGCTGAATAAGCATATATTTAGTATATAAGATAGCTATTAATTAAATTTAATTCATTATTGTCTTGATATTAAGCCGTAACGCTGTTTATTTTAAATAAAGTATTTATTTTTAACCACAAGTCTCGGACCAGTTACTTATTTGGCGCAGCCGGAAAGGGGTTCCGTCGGTGATCTACTGCATTAGACCATCTTACGTTTCAACGTTTCAACGGGACATCGAACCAAACAAATTTAATAAGTACCAACGGGCAACGGCGTAGTGGAAGGCAATAATCAACCTACAGGAGCAAATGGGAGTAACTACGGAGTTGTGAGTAAATCTTTTCACCTTCCTTTATACAGTTTTCCTCTATTGTCCGCTCTTGTAATATATTTACGTGTTTGTGTATTAATTTCTACGTAGGCACGATTGTGTAGGTCGATCAAATCTCGTCACTGCATATTAAAGTAGGTCAGCAATCAGCTTTTAATAGGAATATTTTATTCGTCTTGTTGTTTTGCTTTATACTTAAAAATGGATAATATTAGGCACGTATCCGCGGAGATGATCAAGTTCATCCCGGAGTTTACGGGTAGTCCTAGAAAGTTAGGCACTTTCATTAAGAAATGCGAGTATATATTAATTAATTATGGAGAAGAGAACAATCTAGCACAAATGACGTATTTGTTCCATTTAATAACTAGTAGATTAGGAGGTGAGGCCGCGGATCTAGTAGACTCCCGGGAACATATTGAATCATGGGACGAGTTAAGGGAATTACTGAGTCTACATTTTGGCGACCGTAGAACGGAAGATTGTCTCGCGAAAGAACTAGAGAATTTACGGTTAAATCGGGGTGAAAGTTATGAGGAATTCTTTAAAAGGATACAGCAAACTAGGAACGATCTAATGGCGAAGGTTTCGGAAACCAACGCAAACGCCCACATGCGTTTATCAAAACGCGCTATTTACGATCATACCGCATTCAAGGTGTTTCTGTCCAATTTGCCAATGTACCTTAATAGATGGGTGCGTATGAGAAATGTGTCAACCCTGGAACAAGCATTGGAGATAGTGTTAGAAGACCAAAATTATCAGTCTTCAACTGATTTTACTAGCTCACCAGTAGCTAATAGAAACCCGAGGTTGGGCCCAGTAAGTAATAATAATTATTTCAGTGCTCCCAGGCAAAACATTTCTCAAAGGCAACCACATCCTCAAGGACCAAGTAATTCAAACTATAATCAGTATAATCACACCCCTTATGTTTCGAATAATTCGGGACAATATAGAAATCCCAGACCGTTTAACAGTAATCAATCGGGTAATTATCGGGGACCGCAGGTCGGTAACCCACATATGCATCGTCAGCAACAAGCGGACAATGCTCCGCGCACCTGGCAAAACAATCTAGCGCCAGTGGCATCGGGTTCCAACACGGATGTTACAATGCGCACTGCAAGTTCGCGACGAATTAATTACACCGATAATAATTATACCACTGACTCACAGCAAGGAGAGCCAGGGCCGTACTTAGGCGAACCGAGTGAAGAAACTGTAGAAAATTTTTTCATCAGAGCCAGCCACGAATCGAGAGAAATAGACCTTAATATGTTAGAGGCAGATGACATATCTATGCAAGTCAACACGGATCAGGACGCGGAAGAAGAGTTTGACTTAGAGCAATTTTTAAACGACACAGCAACCAAAGCACTTTGTCCGAGTAAAGATAAAGACAGCTTAAATGAAGAGTCAGGAGAAGACGCAAAAGTGGAAGACGGACTAAGTGTGGCCAGTAATGAGGATACCCAGGAAGAAATAATTGAAATTTCTGACTCCGAGGATGGAGCCACTGCGCATTCAATATCTAACAGAGAACATGAAGGTATTCCTATAGTCAAAGAAGCAATAGATACGAAGCCAAGACAAATTTTAGTATTTTCATGGCTCAAGGATGAAGTTAGTGTACTAGAGATTGGGAGTAAAAAACAACAGATCACCCAAGTACACATGCCCACAGACAATGAAAAACTCGTAAAAAAAATTCTTAAGGAATATATTAATCCCAAAAACAAATATTTTATATATTTTGAGGACCAGATCTTCCGAAAAACATTCGCTAGAGTTGTAACTAGTATATTCAAGAAGAACATGTTCAAAATAGTCGAATGCACAGAAAGGGTGGTGAACCTATCCGAGGACGAGGGCGACGAAATTTTTATGAAAAATACTAGGCCTAGAAAAGCAAAGGAGCTACCTCGATATGAAAAAGCGCAAATTATAGGGGAACCAGAAAGAAATATTGTACCCGTATTATTAAAGAAAAGGAAGACCAAGGTAGCACTAAAAAACGTCAAACGGCCTCCACAGGTGGTGCCTAATGATGCTGCTGGCCCTAGCTGTTCCAGGATTCAGCCTAAGGCTCCAGAATCTCGAGCGGAACCCGGGGATAACTCCGATGAAGATAGGAACAGCAGTGGTGAAGATTGACAAATGGACCATATTCAAAACGGTGGATTTAGATTCTATTAGGATACAAATAGAAAATAATTTAAGAGAATACAGTAGATTAAAGGATATAATATATAAGCATTCCGAATTAAGACGGGAACTTTTAGGAATAAACTTGCATATAGATACATTTATTGAATTAACTAGGGATAGGCTACATCAGATTCTACCGGCAAGTAGAACCAAAAGGGGAATTTTAAACCCGTTAGGGTCTTTAATTAAAATAATCTCTGGAAATTTAGATAATAATGACGCCATACAATACAACGAAGAAATAGGTAAATTAAAACATAAGGAACATTTAATTGAACGGAAAACATCTTTAATGCAGAAAGCATTTGACAAATTAGTTAATATATCGGACACCATAAATTTCAACGTAAACCATTTACATTATAAAACATCGCAAATAGAGACATTAATACAAAATGAAAATAAGTTGTCTAACTCCGTCCCTGTATTAAATAGCATGTATCAAATTCTTAGTAACTTTCGCACCATTTATAGCGTCATACAAGATTTAGAGTCAGCAATTGCATTTAGCAAACTCCACACATTACATAATTCTATTATTAATTCCACTGAGTTATTTAACATTTTAAAAACAATAAATTACCATGAACAACTGTTATACCCGGTTACTATAGACAATTTAGTTAAATTAGAACGTAATATAATAGTTAAATCTTTTGTTAATGATTCTATGTTAGTATTTATTTTAGAACTACCAATTATTGATGAACACACGTATATATATTACAAGATTATCACGATTCCTATTTTTAACCCTTCCAAAAACACAACCCTTATAATTATTCCCCAATACCCATACCTATTGGTGAATCGATTGAAATACAAATCACTCCGAAGTCCCTGCGAACAGATTGAAAGCGACAGATTCCTGTGCCATGAAGACGCCGTGGAGCAGTACCCAGGGGAGACGTGCATCGAACAACTTATGCAACTAAAGAACAATTATACAGCTTGCGAACAAACTACAGTCCAGATCGAAGCAACCAGGATACTTCGGATCTTCGAAGACGCTTGGCTACTGTACTCACAAACAGACACCCTAATCACTGAAAGCTGCAACAACGAAGTCCACAAACAAATATTACGAGGAACATTCATAATATCTCCGAGCCCAAGTTGTGAAGTGCAGTTGGGAACTATAACCATTAAACCACCAACGAACATGACCCTTACTAGATTTTCAACACCACCAGTACCACTACCAGCGTTAACAAAGACAGACCGAGAGGACAAGCAGCAGCAGAAGGACCTCAGAGGAGTCGACTTCAGCGAAGTAAAAGACATCCTCCGTGCAAGCGACTACCAACCGGACGACATGAACTACATCATTAGCGATAGAATCAGTTTAGGAACTTTGATACTCTACATATGTTTAATTTCAGCAACTATAGGTTTTATCAGTGTTAAATTACATAGCAAATTGCTAAAACAGAATTCTCTGAAGGCTTCATCGTCACCCTCAGATAATTCCTCTCTTGGGGAGGGAGGAGTTAAGGGTAGTGAACCCACCCTTTTTAGATTTATCAGCAAGCCTAAGCAGGTCACTGCTGAGTCTGCTGAATAAGCATATATTTAGTATATAAGATAGCTATTAATTAAATTTAATTCATTATTGTCTTGATATTAAGCCGTAACGCTGTTTATTTTAAATAAAGTATTTATTTTTAACCACAAGTCTCGGACCAGTTACTTATTTCGCGCGGGGGCCTGCACGTGGCGCGCGGGGGCCTGAACGTGGCGCGCGGGAGCCCCATAGCGCGCGCTGGGGCCAGCACGTGGCGCGCGGGGGCCGGCGGTCTGCCCCGCCGCGCCGACGGCGGCACGCGGGGCACCTAGGATATTTTTTGTAACTGACTCACCGATCGATTCGAAAGATATTCAAACCTCCATTCCGGGCCCGACAATGTGCTCGACGAGCGCACGCGCCCACGAAGGCGACGCTCGCCGTGGCGACCGGCCGCTTTCGGGCTCCGATGCCATCCATCCTCCACATGATCGCGAAGCGCGTTCATTCTCCTTCGACGTGGAGCGACTCTCGTTGCTCAAAATGCGATTCCAAAGCACTCGCGAACAACGAAGTAAAAAATTTACATAAGAGGGTAGTCCGATAGAAAAGATATCACTCGCGATTCGCTTTCCATAACTTTAATACTATTTAGGACTCCCTCTAGACAAAATAATACTATCCGATGTTAAAAATCGAGATTTAAGATTTCTTGTTGCAAAAATAGCTACGGTACGTCCGATCTGTACGGCAGTCGACGCAACAATGAGAAAGCCAATATGGCGGCGGGCGCACGGGCGCTGGTTCTAGAGTTGACAGGTTGGCGAAGGCGGATGTGACGTCACAGCGATGACGTGGAGTGACAGTTTGACGCAAACGTTCGAACGTGCGCAGTGGCGCCCTCTCTCAAGTTATGGATCCCGGATATCGAACGGAACAAATAATAACATTTACAGGAACAAAAATAAATAAATTTACCTAAAAAAAGATCATAATAATACTAGACACTCTAAGAAATTACCCCAAGATGCTCGCGGCGTTTCCACGCTGCGCAGCGATACAAATGAGCTTATTTTAAAGTATTTTTTGAAATCTTTCGATATACCTAAATCAATCCGTGGCAAAGTACAAAATTTTACATCAACCAGGAAGTGAGATTTACAACACGCATAACAGACGGAACTTGAAATTTTATGACGTTCCATTACGGACTCCTGAGGCTCTAGTATAAGTTTTATCGATACAATACGTTCTCGAACGCGTTTGCGTTTAGTTTGTATGGCAACGCGAACAGCGCCTCTGGTGGTAACTATTAGGAACTACGCGTTGCTATACAAATTGAAACTATACGCAAACGCGTTCGAAAACGTATATGTACCGATAAAACTTATACTAGAGCCTCTGGTCTCGCCGCACTCGAAACGTGATACTTCATAGCGCGCGTTCCTTACTTATTATAAGGAAACATAAGAAAACAATATCTTCCTTAGAACATAAGAAAACAATTATACCTACTTAATATCGTTGTCACACAATACCTGCTGCTCTATGTACAATTTCGTCCCTCGCGAAGTATTTCAACCTGAACTCGATGGCTTCCTCGATTCGCTCGAGAGGCAGATCTTGTATCCTCAACCTCCACACTGAGCCATCTTTTTTCTTCCTCTCGAATCTTAGCCACACTTTTTCAGGTGCCATTTTAAGAGACCGATTTATTTCTCTGCTACGCGTATTTCTTAACGGCCTAATGCCAAGTGAATGAGTTTATCTTATCTCGACATGGACGATTTAATTTAATTGATAATTAGAGTCAACAATCATTTTAATTGCGAAAAGGATTAATATTGAATCCTTCTTTAAATGTCTAATACGTAACCTATTATGCAAGACCAGCGTCGGGTACTCTAGTAGCACCTGGCATTATGCTGAGTGTTTTCATTTTTCCAGTATAGGTTAGTAAAATAATGAGTATGACTTTTAACTAAGTACATTTAACTGATAAGTTCTTCCATTGTTTTCGTAGTTTTTAGGGTTCCGTACCAAAAAGGTAAAAGAGGAACCCTTATGGTGCGACTCTGTCCGTCTGTCCGTCCGTCTGTCACAACGTTAAATGTCTCAGGAACTACTTATGCTATCTATTTGAAATTTGGAACAACTGTTAAGAAGGTTAAGACACGTGTATACAGGATAAAAATGTTAAATATACATTTTTATTTTCTGTGTTACTGACGAATATGAGGGGGGTTAAAAATTCAAAGTCTAGTTAATAGATCAAGTGGGGTGTCATATGAAACATATGAAAGTGCTTGATTAGCGCTTTCTAAAACCATTTTTTTTTTACTGTTGGTAAATTTTGATTTATTAAGGCATATGTTGAAAATAATACCATCCCCCCCCCCCCCCCCTATCTCCGAAGTTTACCAAGCGAAATGTAACAATCAATTTGATTGCATTGCCCTTAATAACAAACTCGCATATAAGGTACCGAATCGTTGTATTCAGCGAGAGGCGCGTCCTCACCGGCTGTTTGTGACAGGCCGCTGCCGCACCAACGCCGGTGAGCGCGCTCCTCTGCGCAGGCTCGTTCACAATTACAATGTACATTTTAATCACATAGATATATTTGGCTTTAGTATTAGTTCATACAAAAAACAAATAACAGATGTACTCAAAAACAATACAAACTAACTGAAACACTTTGATGTTGTTTAAGCACTTAGTTTAACCATATTAACTTACATACTAAATTATCGCTCTTAATGTCACCGGGCATGTGTTTTTATTTTATTATTTTTCTTTCTCTTTTTTTATTGTGTTAGTATTTAACCCCCCGGATTCACAACACTTCAGGGGCTGCACCCCTGACTTACTCCACATGATGATGTAATATAAAATAAGTAATAAGTGGTGAACGGTGTTGGCCACACATATTGTATTTATTTATAAGGCTAATAATTTAAGACTCCCTTGTAGTGGCTGTTTGTTTACCTAAATAAAACAAAAAAAAAAAAAACTGAAATTATTACATATGATTAAGAGTAACATAAATAATACAGGAAAAATGAAAACGATACCTTAAAAATATCCGTACTATTTTTTATTTATCAAAAATAATTTCTTAATTATGTTTGTAATTTGATTCCTTTTTTATTAAATTTTATGTATTCAAATTCCTATAAGATTATCGTTAACGTCCCTCCATTTAAATACAAACATAATAATCGAAATCGGTACGCGTAATAAAAAAACATCGCTGATAAACAAACATGCTAGGTTGCAAGTTATTAGTACCACAATGCAGATGGCGCTGCTACAAAAACATTGTTGGACAGTATGAATTCATAGAACGCCTGTTTGTGCGACATCCAGCTTTGACGCCTGAATTCTGACCATCTTTCGCCACATTTCCAAGCAGTGCCGTGAAAAAATAATAGTACTTACGTACAGAGGCAGAGGTAACAAAATCGATGTTTAGCAGCTAGACAACTTAAATCATGCCATCCCGCTTTACCGAATTGCACGTGCTCTTTTGTTCAGTTAAGGTTGTCGAGTTTTGTGTGACACTGACAGCGCCGGCCGCGCGAGTGTGTGCGAGCGATAGAGTCACTGTCCGGCGGTGTCAGCCGAGTTCGAGTGAATTTGCACGTTTAGTCGAAGTGGCATTAGGGACAGGCTTCATTATTATCATATCAGCCGAAAGACCTCCACTGCTGGACATAGGCCCAAACACAACATTTCAAGCCTTATTTCAATTAGGTTCTGTAAATACTTTGCTATTTGTTTGACAGTTATGCCGGCCGTACGGAGCTGCCAGACAACCTTAAGGTGCTGTTCCGCACCGTTGCCATGATGGTGCCCGACTACGCCATGATCGGGGAGATCACGCTCTACTCCAACGGGTTCGTCAACGCGGGACCGTGAGTATTCACCTTGGCCCAGGAATTGTTACAGCGTAGCCTAATAGAACTACTAAGATTTATATATATTGCATAAAGCGACAAGGTCCCAGACCTTACAGACTAACATACATAACATATCAATATACTACACTTAATATATAAGATATAGACTCATTTTAATCTTGCGAGTGTCACTGAAGACATAACCGTAATCAAAATTCAAAATGGCGGCCACCAGACCCCATATTGTAAAAAAGAAAAAAAAATAAGTCGACGTACTATGTTATGTTGGGTATCGTTGAATAGGTATTTTAAAATCATTATTAATTTTCTTCACTCATTTATTAGTTAAAACAACTGTTTAGGATTTATAACGATTTAAAGTTGACTTAACAACAAATTTTTAGAGAGCTGTATCTCGGTAAGTATTTGACTTACATAGCTGGTTCTGGTCACAAAACGTAGCGATTTTAGAATACTCTAAAAAACGTGTAGATTTTTGTAAAAAAAAACCGCATAGTTTAGTACTTATATTGACAATACCAAAAAAGTGCGAAATTTTCGTGGTTTTTCGAGTGCTGCAAAGTTAGCACAGGTTTTTCGAAGCTGCAAACTTGGATATACGGTCCTGGTAGTGGTCCTAACAATGTATTCAAAAAGCAGAACTAGCCGTTAGCTTGCGATTTTAGCGATTTTTCTGGTCAAATATGACTGGCCTATTGTGGCACAACTCTAACTGCTCGACTCTCAGGATTAAAAATGTTTATATCAGGTTGTATGTCAGGATTTATGTTTATAGGTTGGCCCGCAAGATCGTTCAGGCATACAAACTCTGCTCAGAGCAACTGTCGTCTCAAAACCACTACGATTACGGCATGAGAGCTGTCAAGTCGGTACTCCTGGCTTCTGGAGCCCTCAAGAAGGCCTACCCAGAGAAAGACGAGGCCCAGCTGGTGTTGAGAGCCATTATTGACGTTAATATGCCCAAGTTTTTGTCACAGGTAAAGAATAGCGTCTTGTTTTTTTGACATGTAAGCAAATTTGTAATGTAATTTTTTATCATGAAATAAATAATCTAATCTAATCTATTGTAGTGTATTAAATCCCTAAATAAATAAATAAATCTCTGTTTCTCAATCTGTATGCTAGAATTCTTATCAGCATCTTTGTATGATTGAGTAACAAACGTCCAAACATTAAAAAACGTAAAATTTTTTTTTTAGCTATGCCCGCACGGCTTTGCTCGTGTATTGCAAAGAAAGCAAGCGTGCATACTAGTCCATTCTGTACACAGATGAAAGAGTATTTCAAATCGGATGAAAAGTTCCGTAAATTACCCCATAATTACAAACTTACTAAGATACAATTTCACAGACTTTACTATAGACATAGGATAAAATGGTTAAAATTGACAACGTCGTGTTGCTAAATGGATAGTAAACCATCAAATTATTGTAATAAAGTATACATTACAAAATATAATTAAAATCATGAAAAGATCTTGAAAGTTAAGAAAAATATGCATATAACAATACAATGGGACATTTAAAAAAAGTCCAAGATTAAATTTAAAGCTATCAATAGAATCCTTACGCTTTTATCGAAAAAAAATATATGACAACTATGGACCTAAAAGCAGTATTTCGCGACCAAAACAGCAATTTACTTGATTTACTGCCGCCAGCGAGGTCTGTCTTCAACACAATTTTTTGGGTATTTACGTTCTTTAATTGTAGTAGTGTTGGTTAGGACATAAAATTAAAATGAGTTTGTATGACCTCTGGTACCTCATTTCCAAAAATGAGGTGATACAGTCGCCATCACATGCATAGGTACACTATAGGTGTTCAAACATATCGGCACATGTACCCTAATGCCTTGAAAATAGAGGTGTGGTGTTTGTGACGTGCTTGTTTGCTCCGATGTATGTGAAGGCGACTGTACAATGTCCTGATTGTTGTTGCTCCCTTATAAACATTTGTTCCTCTCCAAAAACTGGTTCGAATGGTATTGTAAAAAAATGTTTGTCATCATCCCTATTTCCAGGACGTGCCCCTGTTCATGGGTATCTACTCGGACCTGTTCCCCGGCGTGCAGATCCCGCAGCCGGACCGCGACGAGCTCACCAGGTGCATCGTCAAGGAGCTGGAGAAGCGGAACCTGCAGGGCACCGAGTGGTACATCGAGAAGATCATTCAGGTGCCTTACCATTTTAACACCTTCCATTTTTAGGGTTCCGTACCCAAAGGGTAAAACGGGACCCTATTACTAAGACTCCGCTGTCCGTCCGTCTGTCACCAGGCTGTATCTCATGAACCGTGATAGTTAGACAGTTGAAACTGTTGAAATTTTCACAGATGATGTATTTCTGTTGCCACTATAGCGGCATCAGAAACATCATCGTCATCTCCACTTATAACAATCTCCACTTATAATAAATTTCTAAATTAAAAAAAGAATCAGCCAGTTTGAAACTAAGCTTTGTTTGTCACGAATGTTCTCAGCATCCCATGAACGGGAAAATATGAAACATTTTTTATAGGTACATTATAGAGACAATTAATTAATTTTCCGAAATATACGACTTCATTCAGTTTTTCATTTACTTTATTGAAATCAAACGCTGCTAGCGTTTGATTTGAACTGTCAGCTGTGAGAAACGTCAAAATGGCGGAATTGTTTTGCCTTTCACGTCTTATTAATAATTTAATTCCCGTCTAGGATAGACCTTTAAGAGACACATGCCAAAAAATAAAATATAAAAAAATATTCGATTCTGATATGAGAACTTATATCCGCAAATGTCGTTTTAAGGCGTTATTTCAATAAATGTGTCATTAAATTCGAACAATATAAATAACACAAATTTGTTTTTTTTAATGGCAATGGCACGCGCTCTTTGCGCATTCTGCCAAAGTACCTGCGGCGCTACCACGAAGACCGAAACTCGAAGTTCTTATATCTGCATCCCTGTCAGTCGAGTACAGTTAGTGCGATAGAGATAGAGATGCCCGAATATTTTCGAATTCCGAAGTTAGTGGTTATTAGCTCAAGAATCGAGAATAGGGGTGTGTAGACTCTAAATAAAATAACCATAATGTAGTATTTTCTTTTAAAATGTAGTCAAATGGAAAAAAAACAACGCAAGAGGTTATATAGGTAATCACTAAGTTTTAAGTATCCAAAGTTTTCAGAGGGGGTGCTTTTTACTATGACGCTCGAGGATCTTGAAGTAACGGTCCGCGATCGTTTTCTCACTCTAAAAAGCGACATTAAAACGGTTGTAGCTTCATAATTTTTTGAGATATTTGAATGGGATTTTCGTCATTAGGCATATTTTCTTGCCTTCTTTTTTTTGAAGTAACAATAAATTTTGAGTCTACACCCCTATTTGGAAGACAAGCGAAAGACCCAGCACGGCTATCACAAGACGGCGCGCGAGCTCTCTCGATTTTTCTCGCACTATCCGTCTCTCACTTATTAGAAAACTTAGAAAGAGATGTATAGCGCGAGAAACATCGAGAGAACTCGCGCGCCGTCTTGTGATAGCAGTGCAGGAAAGAGTAATCTATCTTCTATATATATAAATGCCTATGTCCTGACTGACTTATTCACTGACTCATCAACGCACAGCCGAAACTACTAATCTTAGAGAGTTGATTTTTGCATAGTAGGTTGCTTTTATAACGTGGGCTAATGATAAGAGGTTTTTGAAAATTCCACCCCTAAGGGGGTAAAATAGGGATGCAAAGTTTGTATGGGAGAACCTTTTTTTTTTGAGCTTGAAACTAAAACTTTGTAGAAAATTTAATGATTACAATACAAATAAAGTACTTTCAGCGTTTTGGAAAATTCCTACCCTAAAGGGGTAAAATAGGCGTGTGAAGTTTGTATGGGGGAAACAATATTATTTTTAAATAGAGACTTAAAACTTTGTAAAAAGATTAGTCATTAGAATACAAATAAAGTACTTTCAGCGTTTTAGAAAATTCTACCCCTAAGGGGGTAAAATAGGGGTGCAAAATTTGTATGTGGGAAACTTTTTTTGAGCTATGGACCTAAAATTTCGTAGAAAGATTAGTTATTAGAATACAAAGAAAGCACTTTCAGCGTTTTGGAAAATTTCACCCCTAAGGGGGTAAAATAGGGTGCAAAGTTTGCATGGAAAAAACTACTTTTTTTTAAATAGAGACTTAAAACTTTGTAGAAAGATTACTTATAAAAATACAACAAAAGTACTTTCAGCGTTTGGAAAAAACCATCTCTAATGCTCGAGATTCCTCTTTAATACCTACAGAGGACACGCAGTCATATCATTTAGAAATACTAGTAAATACATATTAAGTAAAGAAGGAACAACCCTAGGCGACCCATTAGCAATGCAAATGTATGCGATTGGAATATTACCACTAATAAATCATGCAAAAACAAGAATAAATACATTCAGAACTGGTACGCAGACGACTCTGCATGCTTAGGTAAATTTGATGATTTACTAGAATGGTTCAACCTACTAATGACAAAAGGACCCAGATACGGCTATTACCCTGAACCAACAAAGAGTTATCTAATAGTAAAAGAAGGCCTCACAGAAATTGCCAAACAAAAATTCGAAACATTAGGAATCAACATTGTAAAATCACAACGGTTTTTAGGAAGTTTTATTGGGCCTATAAACGATAAAACCGACTATATACTACAAAAAGTGAAAAACTGGACTGACTGCATCCCTAAAATCACAAAAGCCAGTGAAAAATATCCTCAAGCTGTCCATACTGCATTTACTAAATCACTGCAATATGAATGGCAATACCTACAAAGAGTAACCGGTGGAACAGACGAAGACTACAATGACCTAAAGAACGCAATCAAGACTCAGTTAACGCCCTCCATACTAGGCAGAGAAGTAACATCAATAGAACACGAACTCTTTGCACTTCCAGGAAGGCTGGGAGGGCTTGGAATTAATGATCCCACAAAACAAGCCAAAACCTCACATGAAATTTCATCAAATGCAAACAAAATATTAATAAACGCAATTCGAACCGGCGAAGAAATTAACTTAGTCGACCAACAAGAGCATGTATATAAAGTTCTGAACGAAGAAAAAAAAAAGCGAAAAAAAAATGAACAACATGAACAAGAATCAATCCTTTGTAAGCTGACAACAAAGAAACAAAAAAGCATTCAAAGGGTGATTAAAAAAAAACATCACAATGGCTAACAGTAATACCGACCAAAGCTGATGATACCGACCTAACAGCAACGCAGTTTCGTGATGGCCTTGCGATCAGATACGGTCATGTACCCTCTGGCCTGCCACCAACTTGCGATGGTTGCGGAGAAAATAGTTTCAACCTCAACCATGCATTTAATTGCAAGAAAGGAGGGCTTATAAAAAGAGGCCACGACCAACACAGAGACGACATCAAAAACTGGGCGGAACTAGCATGGGGTTCGGCTACTACTGAGCCAATAATGCGAGCCGCAACCCTAGATCAACCAGGGTTAATAAGCGACTTACTAATCGAAAGTGTATGGGAGCCAGCGAAGAAGGCGTTTTTTGACATTCGCATCGTAAATGCCGACGCCGCTTCGTATGGCTTATTCACAAAACCACGCTCGCGAAAAACATCGCAAATACGACCTGGCTGCAGAAGATCTTAGAGCCTCATTTACTCCCCTTGTGGTCTCCTGTGATGGCATCGTCGGAATGGAATATGAATCCTTTATAAAGAAAACATCTCTAAAGCTATGTGAAAAATGGTCCAAACCATACTCACAAATAATAAGCTGGATCAAAGTCAAAATACAAATATCTATCATCAGAGCGGTCTCTATGATCTCTACAAGGGAAAGGGTAGCAAGTACGAGTGCAATAACTACCGCGGTGTCAAGCTTTTAAGCCATACTATGAAGCTTTACGAGAGGGTGATTGACAGCAGACTGAGATCCGAGTGCGTACTATCTGAGAATCACTATGGCTTCGTACCTGGCTTATCTACCACAGATCCCATGTTTGCACTGAGTGTGATCGCTGAGGAGTATCGCGCAAAAAACCGGCCATTATTCGTTGCATTTCTGGACATGGAAAAGGCATTTGATCGGGTCCCGAGGGATACGATCTGGTGGAGCCTTCGCAAGAAAAATGTCCCCGAACAATATATCAACATCATTGCCGACATGTACAGAGGTGCACGGTCAATGGTACGGACGGTGGTGGGTGAAACAAAATCGATAGCGGTCACAGAAGGTGTTCACCAAGGTTCAGTACTGAGCCCTTTTCTGTTTTGCTTGGTTTTGGACTCACTCACCGAGGCAGCGCAAAATTCAGCAGCATGGTCATTTATATTCGCTGACGATGTTGCTTTTTGTACTGAGAGCCGTATTGAGTTACAGGAAGCGCTTTTGTCATGGAAGCACCAGTTACAGGCCGGTGGCCTAGTGTTGAGTGTTGCAAAGACCCAATTTATGTCCCTGAACGAGCCAGATCCCGGCGACGATAGTCCGATTCCCATCGATGGGCAATTAGTCACCATGTGCGATCAATACAAATATCTGGGTAGTGTGATGCACAATTCAGGGAACATAGAATGCAACATTCAGCACCGAATAGCCGCTGCATGGTTAAAATGGCGAGAAGTGACTGGTGTTACATGTGACAAGCGAATGCCGGTTAAACTTAAAGGTTTGGTCTACAAGAGCATCATAAGGCCGGTTCTCATGTATGGAAGCGAGACGTGGGCGTTGACTCAAAAGCATGTCCATACCATCCAAGTTGCCGAAATGAAGATGTTACGGTGGATGTGCGGCGTTACCAGGCTCGATAAAATCCGCAACGAGTACGTACGAGGAAGCCTGGGCGTCCGTGACATCGCCGATAAGATCCAAGAAAGCCGGCTGCGATGGTATGGTCATGTGAAGAGGAGGCCACCAAACTATGTTGGTAACTTGGCACTACAACTTTCCGTCTCTGGTCGAAAATCCAGGGGCAGACCCAGAACAAGATGGAAGGATGTAGTGCTAAGAGATATAAGAGAGAGCAAGTTATCCGAAACCGATGTCGAGGACAGAGCGAAGTGGAGAAGTAAGACGAGGAAAGCTGACCCCACCACCATGTGGGATATATAGCTGGGAAGAGAGAGAGAGAGAGAGCGGTCTCTATGAGAATTAGAGGAACGAGAAGAAGAATAGGAAGATTTGGATGCGAAGACGGCTGTGGAATACCCACCATAGAACACTAGATTCCTCTTCTTTTTTATGATATTGTATGAGTTAATATTTTATTATTTAACGCAATAAACTATTAGTCAGTGATCGCATCCCTAAAGGGAATGAAAAGGGGTACAAAGTTTTTATGAGGGAAAGTTTATTTTTTGAGTTCGAGACTTGAAACTTTATAGAAAGATTACTTATTTTAAATACCTACAAAAAAGAACATAAAGCGTTTTAGAAAATTCCACCCCCTAACGGGGTTAAAAAGGGGAGAAAGCTTTGCATGGGCAACAATTTTTTTGAGAAAGAGACTTAAAAGTTAGTAGTAAGAATACTTACTACAATACGAAAAAAGTCCTTTCAGCGATTAGAAAAATTCAACCCCTAAGGGGGTTTAAAAGGGGGTTCAAATTTTAAATGGAGAGCAAGAAAATTTTAAAGTATGAGTAAGAGATTTGAAACTTCGGTCTTATTCTGTACGTTAAAAGACTACAAAACTAATTTCAGAGTTTTTCCAAATTCATCCCCTAAGAGTGTTAAAAGGGGGTTCAAAGTTTGTCTATTTCAAGACATTTTTAAAGTATGAGATTTTTAACTTTGGTTTTAGACTGTTTGTTCACAAACTAGAAAATGAACATCAACGTTTTTTTTTAATTTATCCCCTAAAAGATGGTTCAAAGTTTGTATTGAGAGAAATCATTTTCTAAGACGATAAAATGTTCTACGCGGATGAAGTCGCGGGCAACAGCTAGTTCATGAATAAAATAAATATTTAAGGGGGCTCCCATATAACAAACATGATTTTTTTGCCATTATTATAGATAATAATACTCACCACCAGAAACAACACCAAATACCCACAAGGCAAGTAATGGTGTTATTACGGCAGCGGTCTTCTGTAAGGGGAGGTACTTCCCCAGTTGCGCTGCTCCAAATATGAGCGAGATGACATTCCCGAACTAGAGTACGCCGCTTATCCTGAGCCTGCGCCACTTCCAGCCACTTTTCACCTTGAAGGTGACTTAGAGCCGCCTGCACGCTATCCCTCCAGCGATAGGGCACGTCCCACTTTTTTTTTTTGATTTTTTTTTGATTTTGAACTGACTCGAGGTACTTCATACTTTCCCGCAAATACCGATCATGTTTGTGATATTGGTAACTATCCTCAACAGATTTACGAGATGATGCTGGTACGCCACGGCTTCATGGTGGTAGGCCCTCCAATGGGCGGGAAGACGCAGGCCTACCAAACGTTAGCCGACTCCCTGCGAGCCCTACAACTGACCAAACCCCCGCCAAGGCACAAGGAGTTCGGAGCGATATACAGGATCCTCAATCCGAAGGCGATCACTATGGGCCAGCTGTATGGATGCTTCGATCCTGCTTCGCACGAGTGGTGAGTGAGGCCAAGTTTCAGACATGGTTATTTTCTAGCCGATAATACTATGGTGCATCAGTTTCTGGTCCATGCGGCTCGGCCACGATTTCACGGCCAGAGATCGGAGGGGGGCCCCTAGCGCCCACTGCGCTAGGATTACACGAATTAATTCCGCCTTCACTTGGGACTATGCGCGATCGTGGGGTGGAAACCCCTATGTTGTTGATTTACCACTGATTCGCACGAAGCGCTTTGCTTCCAGTTTTCTCGCGAAGGCAGCTAAAGAGTTGAATTCACTACCGGCATTCCTTTTCTCAGCTATGCTTGGATCTTTTCAAGACGAGAGTGAATAGGCTAGTGCCTATCTAGGTATGCATGTAACACCCTCATCATCATCATCATTTACCATCAGGTGAGATTGAGGTCAAATGCGTACCTATAAGTAATAAAAGTAGTGTGTGTTGCCAGTGATGACATATGGCACTGAAACGTGGTCGCTTACAATGGGCTTCATAAGAAGGCTCAAAGTCATCCAAAGGGCAATGGAGAGGGCTATGTTGGGAGTTTCTCTGCTTGATCGCATCAGAAATGAGGTTATCCGCAGCAGAACCAAGGTAAACGACATAGCCCTCTGAATCGCTAAACTTAAGTGGGAGTGGGCGGGGCACATTGCAAGTAGAACCGATGGCCGTTGGGGCGGAAAGATTCTCGAGTGGCGACCACGTACCGGAAGGCGCGGCGTTGGTAGGCCTCCCACAAGGTGGACTGATGACCTGGTAAAGGTCGCTGGATGCGGGTGGCGCAGGACCGGTCATTTTAGCACTCTTTGGGGAGGCCTATTTTCAGCAGTGGACGTCTTTCGGCTGATATGATGATGATGATGATGAAGTAATAACAAAAATGGTGCGCCACTGCCGCTGCTACCGCCGCTCGAAGTGGTGGTCGATTCCTTAATCTGATTGGAATTGAGTTCCTAATGGGTAGTTCCTAATGGGTACAACGGATGTTCGAGATGTCGATGCTCTTCAACGCGCGTACAATGCGTTACGTGATCGACCTGCTGGGCTCGTATAGGTTCTAACATTCTACAACATTGTATACCAGACGCTATATTTGTAATTTGAAATAATGTGTACCCCTTCATATCCAGGTCGGATGGTATACTGGCCATAGCGTTCAGAGAGTACGCCATGTCGATAACGCGGGACCGCAAGTGGATCCTGTTCGACGGGCCGGTAGACGCAGTGTGGATCGAGAATATGAACACCGTGCTGGACGACAACAAGAAACTATGTCTCATGAGCGGCGAGATCATACAGGCAAGTTATCATACATTCACAAAATGACATATTTGAAAAGTATCCCCCTATTTTAACGCTATATTGTGTTCAGTTCTCAGTTCTGCGTGGTATGGGCACGTAATGCGGAGGGATGAAAGCCATGTGACCAAAAGAGTATTAGGTATGAATGTGGATGGATGTAAACGACGAGGTAGGCCAAGGAAAAGGTGGATGGACTGTGTGAGAGACGATGTGAAGAGAAAAGAAGTGAGTGATGAGATGACGGCTGACAGAGAAGTATGGAAGAAAAAGACATGCTGCGCCGACCCTCGATGATGATGATGTGCTCAGTTCTCACTGGGACAATCCCGCATGCTATTACATAACTGGCTTAGGGCAGTAAAACAAAGAAAGTCTCAGATTGCATGTATTTGAGCCTGAGCCGAAGGCAAGAGCGATAAATATGCGATCTGAGGCTTACTTTATTACCGCGCGCGTTCAGTAGTTTAATTGTCCACCTGGGCAGGAAGAGGGATTTTCTGCTGGAAACGCATAACGGGCTGCAATTACCACTTTTGAGCCAGGTCTGACGTTAAGAAATATTCAACTGCTAAGAATCATTGAGCATTGTTGACAACCAAATTCAAGTGCAGCTATACAATAACCGCTTCTTCAGTGCCTTTTTTCTCAGAAAAAGTAACTTTTAATGTATTAATCCTTTCGTACTTTTTGACAGATGACAAATAAAATGAACTTGATATTCGAACCAGCGGATTTGGAGTTCGCCTCTCCGGCCACCGTGTCTCGGTGTGGCATGATATACATGGAGCCGGAACAACTAGGTAAAGGCAAAATGATTGCATTCATAATGCATCCATTACAATAGTATTTTATGCAACTTTTTCTACGACACATTTTAAATAAATAGCAGACTACAGAAGCAAGTTTTCTATTCGTACTTTTGCTACTCACGCAATTTCTTCAGGAGTGCAGTCATTAATTTCTTCGACCATTTTAAAAGGAACGTACACTTTTGTCTTCACAAACACGAATAAAATCTTAATAGTTTAGGACTAATAGTTTATCATCTTTCGTCTTTTCATTTTGAACTGTATTTTGGTGGGAAATCGGAAATGTGACAGCTCTTGCTTATGGTTTGTTTTTTTTTTATTTGTTTGCACTTGCCATCCGAACCAAACCGAATCCGGACCCGGACCGAATTCGAACTGTTTATTTTTATAAATAATACCAAGAATTTATAAAACATGTAATTTATTTAACACACAATAGATGATGATTTATTATTATCGTAGTAAATAATTTATAATATACAAATATTAAATCGTAAATACTTTTATTTCGAAATATTTGTTTATGAAGTTGCAATATAGCGGCCGATTTAAAAAAAAGTTAAACAGTGCTTTTATGAAAAATGTATGAACCAAAAAAGTACGCTAAACAGTGCGGTTTTGGGCCATAGAGCATAGAGTTTTGCGACGACTTATTAGTGGTGTCATTGTATTTGAGCTACAGCCTATATAAATGACAGATAACGGTACAGGAGTAGAAAAAATATTTTATATCTCTGAAAGATAGATATTGGATAGTACTAATCCGTAAGCCCACTCCTAATACGCCTACGTCTCATGACAACACGATAAAATGTATGGCAGCAGGTCGAGGAAGTTGTGCTGAGCAAGAATCAGAAGATTATAGCACCTAATATTGGCCGAAAGTTTGAAAAATCCTTCACTTCCGGTCAACATTGTAAGGGTAGGTATATTTACGTCATGTGACAACAGTACGATACATGTGGCATCATTTAGCCCTTTAATCGAAGAGAGAGTAAACCTAAGTCTGTCAGTCCTGAAATGGCCGGAAGTACTTGGCAGACGGTGTCAAAGAAGGTGGCCAATTTTGGTTCTTGCGCAGTACAACGTTCTCGATTCGCTGCCATGCATTTTATCGTGTTGTCATGTCATAAGACGTAGAGGCGTATTTGGAGTGGGCTTACGGTCTATTCGGCATTCATCTCACCTGTGAAGGTTACAAATTCTCAAAAAATCCTTTCGGACTAGCGTAATTTTTAAAATTACTCTGCGGATCTATGTATAAAAAGGGTTTTGAGTTGCAACGCGTTCCTATCAATCTTAAAAAGTGCTTTTAACATGAGGATCTATTGCTGACAATATTATAATACTATTAGTCTTCTTCCACGTATTGTTTTTGAGTAATTATTAGCCATGCGGAAAAGAGTGCATACCGTAACTAACACTTGTAAAATAAATGTCCGTGCACGATTTGAAATCCTTATTCACAAACGTTAATCAAACTTTTTTTAACTAATATGCTGTTATAATTAGTTTGTCCTTATCTGTCACTTTGACATTTGTGTTGATGAGACAAGGGACAAATGGACAATACAATTTATTTTATGAATAAGTCAGTAAGGGTTTAACGATAGTGTCAGGTCGGGCCTAAGATGGTTGCGATGATTTGGGCGCATAACGTCCCACACGCAAAACGTCCCGTTTGCTTGCCGTCAAGCTTGTTTAAGTAGAGACTAGGAGTCTTCTCATTGGATAAGAGATGGCCAATAGCGGGTCATTTTGCGAAAGGGACGTGTTGCGAACGGGTCACTTTGCGAAAGGGACGTTTTGCGAACGGGACCTTATTTATGTGAAGGGACGTTTTGCGAACGGGACGGGAGTAAATATGTATAAATGAAATATAAGGTAGTGTTTATTAATATGGTTGTGTATGTAGATGTAGATAATGTAAAAGTGTATATAAATAAATATGTGTGAATGTAAAAGGGCAAGTAGCCCACAGCAGAAGGGTCGTTTTGCGTAAGGGACATTTAGGAAAGGGATATTTCGCGAAAGGGACATTCTGCGAGTGGGAAGTTATGCCATAACCGTTGCGAATTTATCACTTATCGTTAAATCCAATTTAGTTTTTAAGTTCTAACATAGTTTTATTGTTTCCAGTACAGTGCATACTAACAAAAATTAGATCCTTGTTATCTTGAATAAATTAAATTGAATTGAATTGTTTTGGATAAGACACCCGTCACTCTCCCACTCGCATACTTGACAGAACGTGATGGATGTCTTATCGACAGCGATAAGTGATCAAATGGCAATCATGCTACGCCCGGGGAAAATTGTTGACTGTGAGTCTTCATTGACATATTTTAACCCAGGATGGGAGGCCTTCCTGGCCTCGTACAACACTTGGCTGAGCAAGAAGCTGATCCCAGAACAGTTCGACCTGATCCAGGAGCTCATACGGTGGCTGATTCCGGCTATCTTCGAGTTCATTGGCACCAAATGCACACATTTCGTCTCGGTCGGCGAGATACATCAGTTTTATGTAAGATTTATACAAATTAAGCGCAAAATACACCTGACCCCGTAGCATGGATAGCCTTATCACGCGATAAGTGACAAGATAAGAGTGTCGTCTTGTTCTATCGAACGGTGTCAGCTAGGGACGGATGCTCTATCATGTCACTTATCGCGTGCTATTATATCCATGCTACGGGGCCTGCAAGAAATTGCGTGCAAGTTTCATTACATTGCGGGTTGCCGAGGATGCCGAATTGAGCTATCGAAACCCGCAATGCAGTTAAACTTGCATGCAATTTCTTGCATGTGTAAATTTCGCTTTAGAGAGATAGTAGAGTTTCTCTTAAGTCTTCACAGTTAAAGGTAGACCGTTTAACTCAGTCCTCGCTTGCGCGGCGCGCTGGTGTGGAGGTGTGACCACAGATGTTTGAATATAAGGAGATCGGACTGGCCGGCCGATTTGTATTGAGTAGGCCTGTCGCAAGTACATTAACCCACACAAAGCCCAAGTAATTGACAAGACAAAGACGCACACATCTAAAACACACACACTCTTGTACACCTACGCTCTTATTGGACAATTCACGTGCATCATATCAGGTATTTTGGGAAGAAACGTAATATTCTCTGCGATTAGCACGCGTGCACACTCGGTATAACAACGGACGGTGAACAAGCGGCAGAGTATGCCCATTGAGCTAACAACTGCGACGCGGCCGCCGGCGGCTTGTCCTCTCTCTAGTATTCTATGCTCTGAGGGTGTGACGATAACGAGGCGCGTGCGGCGTGTTTTGTCGCCCGCGCCCTGTTATCGTCATACCCCTGCACCCGCGCGCTGCGCAGGTGACGACAGTTAAACGATAGATAGTAATAGGTCTTCACTTCGCTTCGGACGGAAGGAACCTGTCACACTGGACTGACACAAACCACTTGATGCTCTGCAGGTAGGTACACCTAGAGATAAGAGGGATGATGAAATGCCACTGACATGACGTGCTAAACTGATTTGCAATGACGCTTTGAGTATTAAAGAACAGTAAGGTAGACTTGGTTCGATAAAAATTACAAGCTTGTCTTACGAGTGAAGGAAAGCTGAGCTAGCGTCAGATATATGCACTCAGTGCTTCATTTTACAAGCTTTTACTTAACCTGCATGTTGCTTAGTATTAGTCAAGTGTAAAAATATGTATCGATTTAATCCTCTCATAAATATGTACCGAAACGTCCGAAACCTTAGTCCGCTGACATTAGAGCGATGAGACATATTTAATGTGTAAGTTGTATGCATCCGTTTTTTTACACTGGACTGTACGTGCCGGTCAAATGTTGCAACTGAATTGGCTACCATTTGCCGATATCCGATTGAGCTGCAATTTTGTATACTTATACTTATGTAAGTTCGGTGACAACGCAATATGGCACCACCGAGCTGATCTGATAAGAATAAGAATAATTTATTAGACAATCAAGCACATGATTTCAAATAGGGAACATTACTGCAATGTTCTGCCGCCAGAGTGCAGCACTATCACAATTAGTAAATAGTTTTTTTGACAACTTTGACAAGTCCTTCAAAGCTCTGGATCAAATAGGGAAGAAAATATTTCAATAAATAAGATGCATCAGTGCTGCGTAATTGGATGCAAGAATGAAGGGCATCATTCATTTCCTAAGGAACCGATGATACTAAAACTATGGGAAGCGGCAATACGTTCGTAAAGCAAAACGAAGCCCTCATCCACCTTTAAATAGCTATAGGATGCCATTTTAATATCACAGTACAGGTATTTTACACACTCGGAATGATAATCAAACGATTGTAGTTTAACGCGTTTTCATCAATTATTTGTTATTGTTTGTTAGGTAAATAAATATGACATTGTACGTCATGGCGGTTTGTTTACGGGTTGTGTTAGTGTCGCCCCCTACGCAGGGCTTTGCGTAATGTTCCCTATTATACAGACATTGATGATGGAGACAAAAGGTAGCCGTCAATCAAAATAGACCCGTCGTGTTTGCGCTCATTGGAACCCCTCTTAGGGCTTGTCCATATAGTACATCATCGTCGTCGTCCCCCGTCCCCCCCATCATCTTGTTTATTCATTTAATGGACCCCACCCGCCTAATAAAATGACTACCGTCATCCAATGGTCAGACCCCCCCCCCCCTTTATTTTGAAATGTCATAATATATATGGACAGCCCCTTAATAAGTAGTTGATGACCGTGCACAGAAAGTACAGTCGGCAACAAAAGCTTCAACCAACAATGTATTTTTTGTCCAAACTTGTTTTAGGCCCCCCTTTTGCACTTCTCCTATCTTTGTCATTTGGTGCCTAATCTATTTTCCATTGCAGTCGTTCGCTCGTCTGCTGACGTGTTTGCTGGAGAACGAGAACCAGTTCAGCACCATGTGGCTGCAGTGCACATTTGTGTTCTCGCTGCTCTGGGGCTTATGCCCTACTCTCACAAGTAAGCATCAAACTAAAGCGAAATTTACACATGCAAGAAATTGCATGCAAGTTTAACTACATTGCGGAGTTTGCTAGATCAATTGAACTCAGCATCCTCGGTAACCCGCAATGTAATGAAACTTGCACGCAATTTCTTGCATGTGTATTTTGCGCTTAAGTTTCTTCGATTAAATTGTAGAAAAGTTCACGAGTACATACTAGTACAGCCGGCCAAGAAAGTGGTAGTATTTATTTATCTATATAAGTATGTATATCATCGTCTAGTACCCATAGTACAAGCTTTGCTTAGTTTGGGACTAGGTCGATTTGTGTAAGATTGTCCCCAAAATTTTTTTTTTTTTTTTACCAGTATTGACAAAAGTTTCTGTGAGACAACAACAACAGCAACAATCTTTTTTAATCATCGACGCAAAAAAGGGGTGTTATAAGTTTGACATGTCTGTCTGTGGCATCGTAGCTCCTAAACGAATGGACCTATTTGAATGCGGTCCTTCACCGAAAGCTGACGTGATCGAGATGGTTCTTAGCTACGTTTCAACAAAATCGGTTCGGCCGCTTTTGAGAAATTGAACTTTGAAATGAAAATATTGGGGGTTTTTTCAACTTTTCTTAATTGTTGATTATCTGAATAGCAGGTGTGAAAAATACGATGTTAATGTTCCTAGGCGACAGCCGTAAGGCCTTCGACGTGTTCTTCCGAAAACTCCTGGAAGGCAGTAACGCGAACTACCCCAAGCCGAAGTCGTTCAAGCTGACCAAGAATCAGCTGTTCGGAGACAAGGACACGGTGTATGACTACGTGTACGACAAGAGGAACAACGGCCAGTGGATACCTTGGATGGAGTTGGAGAAAGAGGGACAGATAGCGGCGAATGCTAAGGTTTGAGTGCGACAAGTTTAATACAAAAAATACAAAAAAAAAACAATTAATTATATACCAAAACAGCAAAACAATAAATACATTATCAGTGGCCCTCACACTAGGTCCAGCCTGTGTCGTGAGGACCTAAAGTAAACAGTTAGGGATTAAGTATACAATATGAAGATGCGTGTAATAACCCACCAACCTAGCTTTAGACATGTTAGAAGGAATATTCTTTATGGGTCTTCATTAAAAACGTGGTCCTTACGAATTTTGTTGGTCCAGTAAATAATTCATCACTACATAGTACAAAGTCTGTCTGTCTTGAAGATGCGTTTTGCGGAAAAGGGACAGAATATACCCCATCTTAAAACGTTGGACACTATATTTCTCACAATATTTTAATCCTTTATTGAGAAAATTCATCATTATTGGTTATTTTATTTGGTGTCTACACCACTATATTTGTGATATAGGGCGTCTAATCGAACACGCTTCACAGGTGAACGACCTCATAATCCTAACGAACGAGAACGCCTGCCTCCGCTACTTCGTGACCAAGATGGTTCAGTCCAGGATCCCCATCCTGTTGGTCGGCCCCACCGGGACCGGCAAGTCCTCGCTCGTGCTGAACTTCCTACTGTCGCTGCCTAAGGAGAAATACATCACGAATACTATTAACTTCTCGGCCAGGACAACTGCTAACCAGGTGAGGCTCAAGCTCTTCTCAAAAGTATCTGAGTCCTTACCAAAATCTTACTTCAGAGGAGTTAAGCCCCCTCCATCCCCCATTCCATCCATTCCATTACTATTAACTTCTCGGCCAGGACCACTGCTAACCAGGTGAGGTTTATACTATTATCCATTAGCAGATCCAAAGGGGGCTAAGTGGCTCAAGCTCTTCTCAAAAGTATCTGTGTTTTGAGAGTCAAGCCTCCAAGTGGTATTACCCCCCTCCATTTGACAATATCAAACAGAGGAGTCAAGCCTCCAAACAGTGTCACCCCCCTTACAACCAAGATCCTTGATCTGTCACTTGAATGCACTTGAAGTCCCAGGGATGTTGAATGATAGTCAAATCAGCAAGTTTTATGAAACATCAAGAACGCGCGCTCTCTTAATAACTATGAAGTTTGTAGGGATACATGAACATGTGACAGCACGATTTTTTAGTCAAATAGTGTCAATTTTTTGATCTTTGTGTACTAAAACGTACACAAAGACACACACACACACGCACTCTCTACACTTACACTTGATTGACAATCCCATTGTACCTAGGCTTCATTTCCAAAGGCCTTATTCCTCCTAAACTGGTCACAGACCTCTAGTACCTACAACTTTCAAATGCGGCAAAATTAATGAGATTTAATTTGTTCTATATTCTAGACGCAAGATATTATTATGTCCAAAGTGGACAGACGGCGGAAAGGCGTTTACGGGCCTTCCATGAACAAAAAGGTATGTAAGCTTATTAACTTCCAGTACCGTATGGAGAGTAGGAGAGGACACATAATAACGATTAAGGGTGAGTTTCCACCAGAGTTGTGTGAGGTAGAAAAGCGGTGTGCGAGAACAAAAAAAAACCAATAGGAAGAGATGCGTGAGTTAGGGTAGCAATGCTATGTTATTGGATTTTTTACCTCATACAGGTGGATACTCCCTTATTCAAATATTTTGTATCCTCTCCTACTCCCCATACCTGAATACAACATTACTGAATATTATCCTTTATGGTGGCATTCGCCTTGCTTCTTAAACTATCTGTTCTATTTCTCATCTGTTCTGACTTATTTTTGTTGTTTGCTATCGTCTGTGCTAATGGATTTCACTTTTCATAACTTCACTTACAAAACCTTTGATATCCTCAGTGCGTCCTTTTCGTGGACGACCTCAGCATGCCGCAGAAGGAAGTGTACGGAGCCCAACCACCGCTCGAGCTGATCCGGCAGTGGATCGACCACGGCCACTGGTACGACCTCAAGGAGATGGTCAAACAGGAGGTGGTTGACGTGGTAAGTCACCAGATTTGTACAATCATTGTAAACCGTAACCCCACCCCCAATACGCCTACGTATCATGACAACACGATAAAATGCATGGCAGCAGGTCGAGAAAGTTGTGCTGAGCAAGGATCAGAAGATTATCGCACCTAAAATTGGTCGGTAATTGTAAGGGTGGGTATATTTACGTCATGTGACAACAGTACGAGACATACGGCATCATTTAGCCCTTTAATCGTAGAGAGAGTAAACGTAAGTCTGTCAGTCCTGAAATAGCCGACAGTACTTGGCAGACGGTGCCATAGTTGGCCACCTTTGACTTACGGTCTATTGGTGTTATGATGCTTAACACAACGCTTTGTCTACGCTGGAACCACAGATGTATGAATATAAGGAGATCGGACATGGCGGCCGATTTGTATAGAGTGAGCCTGTCGCAAGTACATTAACCCACACAACGCCCAAGTAATTGACAAGACAAAGCACGCACACATCTAAAACACACACACTTGTATACCTACACGCTTATTTGACAATAAACGCGCATCATATCAGGCATTTTGGGAAAAAAACGTAATATTCTCTGCGATCAGCACGCGTGCACAGTATGGCAGTGTATGCCCATTGAGCATACAGCTGCGACACGGCCGCCGGCGGCTTGTCCTCTCTCTAGTATTCTATGCTCTGAGGCTGGAACGGAGCGGACAGGAATCGCTGTATTTCAGTTGAAGCGGTACTATGATTAGCGCTGTCTGCTGCGTTTTTCTTACCGTCTTCCAGTGCTAAAAAACGTTATAGGACAATTTCTTTTTTGTAATTAGGTATATCAAGTTTATTTTCTGCCGTAGGTTTGTTACGGTTACTTTTGTTACGGAAATGTGTTTCTATATAATCAACACGTGTCATTTTATACAATATCCTTTGCTCCCAAGATATAGATGTTTGGCCTAGTTTAATTGGGATCCACAGTCTATAATAATATTAGTCATGTGTATATATATCCTAATAAATTAGATTGACTTTTTCAACAATTTGGGACATACAACATAATGAAACCTTATTTGGGACATTCATATCATAGTTGAAATGTTCATAGCCAATAGTTGGTTACAGTAAATAAGTTTCTGTCAAAAACTAAATTTTTGGTACTTGACAAGCTTTTATTGCCGACTGTACTTTGCGGTATACCGTAATCAACTACGTATTGAGACGATTCTAACGAGCCCAAACTCAACGGGGTTACGTCGCGTCGGTTAAGTACTGAATTCCCATGGCCATCTTCTGTCTCCATCATCAGATCAGCTCGACTCAAACCAAGTTGCAAGATTTCACCTGAATAAACATAGTGACAGACATACATAGATGTAAATGCATCGCAAGTTAATGGAAAGCTTGTAAAAACGTGCGTCGCATCTTCACTAGACAGGCCCTTCAAGGGGCAAATTTTACCACTCTTCTCAACATTTGTTATCAGCTGTTCGTGTCAGCCATGCTCCCGCCAGGCGGCGGCTCCAACCTCATCTCCTGGCGTCTGACGCGCCACACCATCCTGATCGCCCTGGACGCCTTCGAGGATAACACGCTCAACAAGATCTTCGTCACCATCATGGACTGGCACTTCAATAAGGGCTTCAATGAAACTCTCATGCGGATGAGTAAGGTGAGCGTCCATCATCATCACCATCATCATATCAGCCGAAAGACGTCCACTGCTGGACATAGGCCTCCCCCAAAGAGTGCCAAAATGACCGGTCCTGCGCCACTCGCATCCAGCGGACTCCCGCAACCTTTAGCAGGTCATCAGTCCACCTTGTGGGGGGCCTACCCACGCCGCGCCTTCCGGTACGTGGTCGCCACTCGAGAACCTTTCCGCCCCAACGGTTATCGGTTCTACGTGCAATGTGTGGAGGTGAGCGTTAATTTGTTCATAATTCGACAAAACAAAGCGAATGTCCATATTCCAAGCCTCGTGGAATAGTCCAAACGATTCTGGTCCAGAAAAACAGACGAATACGGTCAAAGAGTATGTCCAGGATGGTGGACGTTGTCGAATAGGGGTGTAGACTCAAAATTTATTATTACTCCAAACGAAAAAAGGCAAAAAAATATGCCTAGTGACGAAAATCCCTGTCAGATGAAAATTATGAAGCTACCACCGCGCACCGTTTTAATATTGCTTGTTAGAGAGAGAAAACGCTAGTGGATCGTGACGCCACGATCCCCGAGCGTCATAGTAAACGAGAATCGTTTCATATTAAAGTGCGTTTTGCGAAAAAGGGATATATTATACCCCCTCTTAAAACTTTGGATACGTATAATTTTGTGATTATTCCCCTGCTTTACTTTTTTCTCCATTTGACATTATATTTAATCCTTTTTCGTAAAAAAACATCATTATTGGTAATTTCATTTGTTGTCTACAGTTCTACACCCCTATTGAGGGACCTCTAGATAGCTGTCCATCAAGAATCAACTGTAATAGGAAATAGAGTAGAGTTTGTTTTGTTTTAACTCGTTCAACAAATTCGTCGGGTGACAAGCAAAAGTCACTACCAAAACTGTCACTCCTCTTCAAAACCTCGTATCTCGGTACGTAGTCGATATCGAGATATCACCTTTGATTTAAGTAGGTATTTGTTACTTAGTGAGTTTTGCTTGTCACCGTACGAAATGCAATGAAACTAAGTATTCCAATTTAGAACGCGAACGGTTTAAAGCCGTTACGCACAGCGACTTTTTGAAGCGCTATAAACACCATACACAAATTAAATTAAATTCCATTGCGTAGGCGCTTTCCTCTATAAATGATTTTTCTACGACGGTAGCGCTACGAAACCATTAGCACTGAATGTGTTCACTTCTCCACAGAACGTAGTATCAGCGACAATGGAAGTGTACAAGTCGGTCACCCTCCAATTCCTCCCGACACCCAGCAAATGCCACTACCTCTTCAACTTGAGGGACTTCGCGCGCGTCATAAAAGGGGTCCTGCTGGTTCCTGCCACACACATGAAGGAGATCAACAAACTGGTGCTGTTGTGGGTACACGAGACGTTCAGAGTGTTCTATGATCGGCTGATTGATGAAGCTGACAGGTGCGTTTATTATCATTTCTAAATATAGTATCGCACAGCGTACTAAGGCGTGAATTATACTGATATGGCGTAAGGCGTGAACCACACATAGACGGCGTAAGGCATAAGGCGCAGCGCGCTTCAAGCTATTGTAGACCTTTAATACAATGAAATAAGGTCCAGCATTGGTGAATTGAACGCGGTGCCTGCGTAGAATGGATACGGCACGGAGGCGTGAATTATACAGAGACGCCGAAGACGCAGCGTATGCATAATGCCGCTTCAAACGACAGTAGACCTTAATACAATGGAATACGTTCCAGCGTGTGTTTGCCTCTTCATCGCATACGTGCCGCATTCGTTCGACGCCTGCGCTGCGCTTGCGCCGCGCCTTACAGGCGACGTACGACGTGAATTACACTCAAGCGGCGCTATATAAATAGACTAGAGATAGCTTATATAGACCTCATCGATTTCGATGACGGCGACCAGCAATTACGGATTTGCCCTATCGCGAGCTCTGATGTGGCTGGCTAAGCCAAACTTACTCTTAAAAACTCTATTGCATGACGGAGAGTAGAGTTGGCCAGTTGTGTTAAATGTGTACAGTCACAGTCAGCATCAAAAGTAACTACGCAATCGAAGACGTCAATAGCTCTTATTCCCTTTTAATAAAGACTTTTGACGTGTTCGTTTGCGTAGCTACTTTTGATGCTTACTGTACACGTAGGAAGGTTTAAAACTCTCTTTTCGCAATTGGCGTTTTGTGTCTAAGGTTGTTAAGCGGTTTTGTTCAAAAGATTTAAGCTTACGAAATGGTAGATCGTCAAGATGACCTGATTGGAGCTAGCCCTCCAATACGCAGGCTCGATAGCGCCGGCGTTCAGATGTCGTTGCATCATCAACATACGGTGGTGTTTAACCCTACTGGATTTTTGCACGCAATCTCTTCCAGGCTGAAACTCTTCGACATAATCTATAAGGCGGTTTACGGCAACTATCGGGTGCACATGGATCAGGTGATGAACGAGATGGGCTACATACCGGAGGGAGAGAAGCTCAGCAACAAGCACGCCACCAACGTGTTCTTTGGCAACTATATGGAGCCTGATGCTGATCCGAAGATATATGACCAGGTATTTCATGTGATACTTTAAAATCTCGCGCTTTGTAGCCATATGTCACGAGGCTAATGGGTCAGGTATCGCAGTTCACAAATATTCCTCATCTTATTGTAGTTTCATGTTGTACCCTTTTTCTTAACATCATCTTCTTAATCATCATGTTTTGTACTGTTTCGTACTGGATCCGAAGAGTCATTTGTTTCTAAAAGATACTTTTTTTTAACTGCGACCGGTTTGCAAATCATTCTCCACACTGACATAATAGGGTATTTTCATCTATCAAAATTAAATGATCAAAGTGTTTTGATTATATAGTTTTTTTACCATAAGAAATACGAATATGTATTTTGTTATAAAAATATAAGATTTATTTTTAATTTGAAAATTAAGATCGTAGTTTTATTATATTTGTATGTTACGTGACCGAAAACGGCAACCGCCATTTTGTCTTCTGTGACGTCAGAACAGCAAATGCTAAAATCAGAAGGCGTAGATAAGAAGGACACGCACATTTGACGTTTCTAATTTGTTCTGCACATAGTATCTTCTTAGTAGTCTGTGGTTTGGTGTTGCAGTTATGACGTAACGATAATGGCGGCTGCATTTTTGACGCAAATATATCACGTTCAAATTTCAACCATTATTTATTTCCATAAAGCGATATTATTTTGAGGAAATAAAAATACCAGTTGACTATCGAATCTATACGAACATTTTGAAATACATAAAAAAATCGTAGAATAGCCTAGTATACAAAACTGTCACCTGCCTCCCCAAACTTATCGCGGTCGAATAATACTACGATGCCTTCTAAATAGGTGACGAACCTCGACGACATGGCGGTGAAGATGGAGTACTACCTGGAGGAATACAACGTAGTCTCCTCGTCTCCTATGGCCCTGGTCATGTTCCGATACGCGCTGGACCACATATCCAGGTGCACTAGGGTGCTATTGCAGGATAACGGTGAGATACACAGCTTGTAATAAGGGTTATCTATATATCTATTCAGGCCGTATCCACCCACTGTTGAGTATAGGCCTCTTCTTTATTACGCGACTCTCCCCGGTCCTGTGCTAGTCTCATCCACTGTTTGCTTCCTGTTCGGCAGATATCATCGGTCCAATGGGCTGGTGGTCTGTCCGCTGACCGTTTCAATGACCTTGGCCACCATTCAGTAACCCTTTTGTCCATCTCCCATCGTATCTTCTCGCCAAGTGTCCCAAGTGTGCGTGTGGGTTATATGTATAAGCGTATTGAGCATTTACATTGAGCACAAGCTGCGGACGAGTTCTTTCAAACATTGTGTACAGCATTAGCCTCACATTGAGCGTTTAGTGGCTCGCGCTCGCTTACTAGTCTAGTTTAATGGCTGTGATGCATGGCGACTCTTAAGGTACGCCAACGAACCCGCGAGGCAAATGTCTAAACCACAGATGTATGAATATAAGGAGATCGGACATGCCGGCCGATTTGTATTGAGTACGCCTGTCGCAAGTTCATTTACCCACACAAAGCACAAGTAATTGACAAGACAAAGCACGCACACATCTAAAGCACACACACTTGTATACCTACGCTCTTATTGGACAATACACGCGCATCATATCAGGCATTTTGGGAAGAAACGTAATATTCTCTACGATCAGCACGCGTGCACACTCGGTATAACAACGGACGGTGAACTAGCGGCAGAGTATGCCCATTGAGCTAACAACTGCGACGCGGCCGCCGGCCGCTCTCTCTAGTATTCTATGCTCTGAGGTCTAAACCGTCAATGGCGCACCTAGAAGTCCGCCGTCTTAAAAACTGGCGGATTGGCTCGTTGGCTCTTTGTGCATGCTTGAAATCCTGCGCCGGCGATGAGAGTCGACTGTTTTGCTCGCCAATGGATCACTAAGTACAAAATTCGGCGAGCCGACGAGCTAACGATTTATACCGCTGGCGCTGGCTGGCTTTTGATCGCAAATGGATCACCCCCTTTAAAATACTGCCTTGTCAATATGTTTTCTGTCGAACAGAAACTAGTTTCCGACCTAGATATAGCGGATCCCATTGTGTATAGAAACATTCATGTTATTCCAGTATGCTATGTTAAAATGAGAACCCAACTACGTTTGGATGGAGTGTCTTGCGTTGCGTCGACCGTTCTGGGGACTCTTAAAAGTGAAGAAGCATAGTATTAACTTTGGCTTGATTTTCTGCGCAGGTAATCTCCTACTGGTAGGCGTCGGTGGCAGTGGGCGCAGCAGTGCGGTGAAACTCGCGGCCAGCATTCTCGAGATGAACGTGATACAGATCGAGATCTCGCGCGTGTACGGACAGAACGAGTGGCGGGACGACATCAGGAAGCTGCTGATGAAAGCAGGAATTATTGGGAAGCCGTTGGTCTTCCTGTTCGCTGATAATCAGGCAAGAAGGTTTTAAATGTTTTGCCAGTCAGAAGTGTTACTACTTTTTCTCGTTGCCTGAGGGGTTTTCGTCACATTATTATAACACGATGTAAATGACGGATTATGATGATATGATTAACAGTCTGGCCACGTCTTCCAGCGGCTGCCGTGCTCCATACGTGAGAGCGAGATACCGCGATCCAATCTCTCGCTCTCCCACATACGGCGTACCGCTGTACCGAGCTGTACGAATTCAATTGGAATGGTTACATAATAAATGCTTGAGGATTATTTCAGATTATGTACGAAGGGATGGTTGAAGACATAAATATGCTGCTCAATACCGGGGACATACCCAATCTGTACGGTATGGATGAAAAAGTGGAGATTCTGGACAAAATGCAGGCAGCTGTCAGGGACACGGTAAGAGAAAAAATTGAGTTTTAATGTAAAATAATAAAAAAAACAAGCTTCCTGGTTAGAGAAAATCATAGGCATCGCCCATTATATATATCGCAGGGAAATGGTAAGGGATATGAATATGACCAAATCACGCAATTATTTGCCTAGAAAATATCAGGCCTTTGAACAAATCCCTGAATCTGTTTAGTGAAATGACGAAATCATACAAAAAAGGCAACTCGTTTTTTCATTTCACCAGATTTGTTCAGTGATTTGATAAAAGCCCTGAAACACGTCAGTGAGTTGTCGAAACAAACTCGCAAAGTCAACTCGTTTTATAATTTCACTAGACACGTTTAGAGATATTAGACCAGCAAATAAACTTATGGACGAAATATCATTTCATGTTTAACAGCAGCTTTTCGGTGAAGGAAAACATCATGAGGAAACCGGACTATTACCAACCAAGTCTAGTTTTTCCGTCTGGTTTGTTGGTCAGATGGCAGTTGCTTTTCTAGATAATTGCTGACGCCAAATCTTGGGAATTGCCCCGGTCTCCTTCAGGATACATCATCATCATCAATATTAAGACCGCCTGTCATTGCAGCATTCTCCATTGCATTCTTCAGGGTACAACAAATAATATTTATTTATTTACATCAGTCAACAAAGGCACATATTCACAAGTACCTTACATACCAACATACATAATTATTAATATACAACACTTAAATGGTAACGCAATAACACGCTAAGACAGCGACGTAGGGTCATTTCGCCGGTTACGCGACCACTTGAAGAACATGGTTTTTGTCAATTGAAGATAACATCAATTCTACAGAGCCTATTGAAACAGTCAGTCGTATGCCTTATTGTTTGTAGTTATGGAATATGAATTTACAAAAAAAACGAGAAAATATGGTTTCAGTTCTCCAAGTCAGCTAAGTGGTCGCTAACCAGCACATAAAATTAGGTGGTCGCCAACCGGCGAAATGACCCTACGGCGCATTTTCTGGGAGTCAAATAACCGGTCTCGAAATCGCCGCAAAAGTACACCCTCCGGCCAGATATCCTTCATAAAAGTTTTCTTCATGTTGTCGACCAGGGCCGTAAAATGGAGACGACACCGCTGGCCATGTTCGGATTCTACGTGGAGCGCGTGAAGGCGAACCTGCGCATAGTGATGGCGATGTCCCCCATCGGCGACTCGTTCCGGAACCGTCTGCGCATGTTCCCGTCGCTCATCAACTGCTGCACCATCGACTGGTACAGTCACCAGCATTAACCTTTTGATACCCGGTAGCTCTCTAGGGAGCCCCTAGTCCAATGAAAACACTACCAACATGACAAAAATAAGTCTTAACACCCGCCTCGTCTCGAAAGCCACGAGTTTCAAAAGGTTAATAATTTGTATTTATTGTTGCTAGAATAGCAGGACAGAATGTCCCCTTAGCGAAGTAATGATATGACAGAATTTCTTGTAACAAAAATCAACATGGACTTCTAGAAGGGGCCGCTTTGAACCCATAAAATCGCAGTTTTAAAAAATGTCCCAAGAAACGTAACCATAGCAATTAGTTATAGAAAAAAGTTGATTCAGTTATTTACTAAATTATTGTTAATAGGTTCACTGCATGGCCTCCCGAAGCCTTGGAGCGCGTAGCTCAGATGTTCATAGCGAAAATGGAGGGCGTTGGGGCGGAGATGTGCACGGCTTGTGTGGAGATATGCCAGCTCTTCCATATGAGTGTCGTCCAGCTTAGTGACAGGTGAGTCTACACTTACTTCTACGTAAACTTAGTTTACTCGCTCACTCACTTCATTTCCTCGTCTTAGCGTTATCCCGGTTGCATATTAGCTGACTGGTTGCATCTACGTTGATGTTGAGTCTATGCGGAGTGAGAGTTGACATTTATACTGGAGTGTATCACAGATTTGATGATTCATGGAAGATAATAGTCAATAATAGACTACAGTAAAAAAATATGTAATTGCTTAGAAGTTCGTGTGTTTCAAAGCGAAAATAAACATGCTGCAACATTTAAATCTACTATACTTATCCTTAATAATCCGACCGCTTCTATAATAAACCTTACTCTTGAATCACTCTATTTAAAAAAAACCGCTTCAAAATTCGTTGCGTAGTTTTAAAGATCTACGCATACATAGGGACAGACAGACAGCGGGAAGCGACTTTGTTTTATACTATGTATAGATTATACGTTTTCGAACGCGTTCGCGTTATTTATAGAGTTGCATTTGACGACACGACACAAAGTCGTTCGATTTTAAAAGTAATCAAACTCAACTTTATTTCCTCTAGTTTATTCAAATTTCAACAGAAAGCCTTACATCAAGACTTGTAAAAAAACAAAAGATGTGATGGTAACGTTTAACTATTCAGGTTTTACAACGAGCAGAAGCGCAAGGTGTACGTTACTCCGACGAGTTACCTGGAGTTGATCAAGGCCTTCCAGACACTTTACGCCATGAAGGTGAATCAGATCACCCACGCCAGGATCCGGTGAGACATATTCCATTTCGAAATATTTATTTGCTGTCAGCACAAGGATAATACAATTTTTATAAGTACAACAAAAAAATTACAACAGCCTCTACTCCAACAGAAATTAAAAGTCCACCATTTGTACCTTCCTTGTGCAATAAAGTATAAATAAATAAATTTAATTCATTGGCAAATTATTCGACAATTGAGTAGTCGGGCCTTTTTAAGTCGGGCCTAAGTTGTTGAGGATCTTTAAATTCATATGTTTGCTCTGCAAAAAAGCACGTTTTTCCCAAAGCATCATTATCCAGATATATGAAAATTCCATTCCAAGTCCTTTATGTATGATGGTGGTCAGCAGTGGCAATACATCCGTCGGAAATAGGTCGGACCCTGTGGGCCATCTAGACATATTAGTCTATGATCGGACCGTCTCGACAGGTGTTTGTATCATCACCTGACTTCCAGGTACGAGACTGGCTTGGAACAGCTGGACTTCGCAGCGGGGCAGGTGGCGGTGATGCAGCAACAGCTGCGAGACCTGCAGCCGCTGCTCGTGGAGACCTCGGACAAGACCGAGAAGCTCATGATCAAGATCGAGCAGGACACCGTCGTTGTTGAGAAACAGAAGGAGGTATTTGTTTATTGTTGTTATACCACTCATACCGCAGCAGAACCAAGGTAACCGATATAGCCCTCCGAATCGCTACACTTAAGTGGCAGTGGGCGGGGCACATTGCACGTATAACTAGTGTTGTGGATAGCGCTCATTTTGAGGCTTAAAGACTCGAGCCCTAAAAACTCCCGAGGCTTAAAGACTCAAGTGACGAAAATCAATATTTAGCATTCATATGCGTAAAATAAACCAACACGGTTCTTAAACAGCATCGAGTCTTTAAGCCTCGGGAGTCTTTAAGGCTCGAGTCTATAAGCCTCGAAATGAGCGTTATCCACAACACTACGTATAACCGATGGCCGTTGGGGCGGAAAGTCACACAAGGTGTAGGCCCCCCACAAGGTGGACTGATGACCTGGTAAAGGTCGCCGGAGTCTGCTGGATGCGGGTGGTGCAGGACCGGTCATTGTGGCACTCTTTGGGGGAGGCCTATGTCCAGCATTGGACGTCTTTCGGCTGATATGATGATGATGATGATGATGATAACACTTCTTTGGGACATGGATTGCTGTACTTTGTCGTTGGAACAGTGTGGAGTTTACTTCGTGCACTATGGTAGATTGCGTAGTCTTTTGAAAGATTCGAGACATTGTCGTTGTTGTGAAAGAAAGGAGGCATTGTTGACATTTTAGGACAGTATGGATTTCTGTCCTATTTCGTTGATATGGAGTTAACTTGGTTAACTATGATGAACGAGTATGTAGTCTTTTTAATGATTATCTTGGGACAGGTGGAAAATCAGAATGAAAAGGTATTGTTTCTGTATCATAGTGATGGACCGGTATGCAGTAGTTTTTTCATTAGCTACTCTGGGAAGTGCCAGAGCCCTGCGACTGATGGGGCGTCGTAGCTCCTTCCAGATCGCGAACTAGACCAATAGGAAAATGTCTACCTTAACCTATTCATTGTCAAGCACGATGGATGCGTCAGAGCGCTACTGGCACACATGGTCACAAAATGTGGGATGGGGGATGTGTCAGCATACCTCAGCGCGTGGAGACTTCTACCAAGTTCGAGCAAGACTGAAATATCATGCTTCCACCTAAAGCAAAGCACTTAGGAACAATCCTAACCCAAAATACCTAGGAGTGACGTTGGATAGATCCCTGACATTCAGAAAACACCTGACCAAATCCACGCAGAGAATCGGTACGAGGAATAACCTGTTTCACGCCTCTGTTGCGCTCTCTATTACCTGCCATGACTGCTGAGGCAGAGAGTGCAACAGAGGTTGTTGGAGCGAGAGTTTGATAATAGTACCTACCTATAGGAAACCCTGTTATTAAGTTGCCTTCAAACCAACTGCATTTCTCCAGATCGTTGGAGCAGACGAAGCCCTAGCCAATGAAGCGGCCGCCGCCGCCCAGGCCATCAAAGATGACTGCGAATCTGACCTGGCCGAGGCAGTGCCTGCCCTCAACGCTGCCCTCGACGCCCTCAACACCCTCAAACCGGCGGACATTACCCTCGTGAAGAGTATGAAGAACCCACCGGCGGGAGTTAAGTTGGTGATGGAGGCGGTCTGTGTTATGAAGGGAATCAAGGGGGATAGGAAGACGGATGCCAACGGTGAGTGACGTCACATATTTCAATTTATACAGAGAAAATACAGGGTGGAAAAATAAGTCGGGCCCTGGAGGGAAACTACCTTAAATACTAAGTTGGCTCATTTTACTTAAAGGAGACATATCCTTTATTTTTAAAAACATACAAACATAGACTGCTAAAAACATATCCCTTCCGTTCGGCTCTGCCGTCGGGCAAAAAGAAATACAAATACAAATACAAAATATTTTATTTGTTAAACATAGGTATGTACATCGGTGTTACAGTTTATGGTTTGTCTCACTATGTCTTGCCTGTTAAGGCATACAAATAGCCACAAAATAGCATGCAGCATGCACTTACACACTAGATATAAGTCGTTAATTATGCTATCATTTGCTTACGTTATGCTAGGGTCATTTAAATATTCTTGTATGGAATAGTATGCTTTGGCAGCTAGAAATTTAAACAATGCTTTTTTAAATAAATGAGGGTCATGGAATTTCAAAATGGCTCTTGGCAATTTGTTAAAAATTCTAGGCGCCATTCCAAATATGCTTTTTGAAAGTAGGGCAGTTTTGTACGGTCCATGGTTTATCTTACCCTTCATACGGGCACTATTAAAGCTCGAGAACTGGTTACTGTTCTGTTTAACATACATTGCTGTTTCAAAAATATAGAGTGATGGGAATGTCAAGATATTTAATTTAATAAAATAGGGTTTACATGATTCGCGGGGGTGAAGAAACAAACCTGCTTTCAAAGATTTTTTTAAACTCGCTTGCCTCACTCGGTACTCGAACCAACTAAAATTAAAAAACAAACACCCGCTATTTTATTATACTAATCGGTAGGATTATTATTCAGGATAAAATTTATCTAACAAACATTTGGCCTTACTCTCGTCTGTGGTACAAGATATCCATGAAGTAGTAGTTCCGCCACTGTGTGATGTAAGGTGACAAGCGAAAATATCAGCTTAATAGGGAACATTACGCAAAACTCTTCGTAGGTGGCGACACTAGCAGCGTTGACATTGTATCTCGTTCCCACTTGCGTTATTGTCTATGCAAGCATCCTTGTCACTCATTTGACAATCAATTGTGCATGTGTGTGTGAATCCCTATTTCTATACTGGTTTACTATTAGTGGTAGTGCTGCCTCTGGCGGCAGAACATTGCAGTAATGTTCCCTATTCTTTCAGCAACATTTAGTCCCACTGTTTCCTAATAGAGGCGCTACTGTAGATAAGTGTAGATTTAGTTTTGCGCCCTCTAGTTTGAAATTAGCAAAATGTTTGACAATGACAGTGACACTCCGAAGTGAAAGTGACATTTAGCTTACGTTAGTGTGCGTAAATGCACCTCACAGCACCGTTTTGCATATTTTCGGACTACATTTTAAAAAGAAGCACTGTTCAGTGCAGATTGATTGCGATTAATATGCAGTAAGCCTTTGGCCTTCCGCGGTTAGAAACACAGGTGGGTACTGGTCACGGTTTTGAGAAAAATGATGTGCAAACACGGAAATTACTTTAGTGCGCCATCTGTTGGCAACTCTATGGCAGGAATCCTTGGTGTTCATCCTTAACCCGGCGAGCATGACCCAGGGTATGTCATACCCTGACAGTATTAAAAACTTTTGGTATTTTTCAAATCTTTGTCTGGCAACACTAGCTCGCTCAGTAGCTGGAGGCAGGGGAGTCCGGGAGGGGATAGTGGCGTGATCGCAGTGCGACGTGAGGCGTCGGCCGATATATTCGTGCTGCACAAACCTGTTTCGGGTATGTCACACCCTGCGTCATTTTAGACGTATTTTTTTATGCATAATTTATAAATTCTTAGTGTTTTAAGGTTTCAATGTATAGGCTTGAGATTACTTTATTTATATTAGTTGTTTTTTTTTTCATTTTCCATACAAGAAGGACAGAAAAACCAAATATTCCTGTAAAAGTTGCAGCAAGCCCATATGTATGGATAATGCTAATCTCGATGGCATTTATTAACCATATTTTCAATAAAAAAAATATTGTTATGTTCTTTTGAGAAGAGGATCTCATTATCTTTTAGTTAAAAGTTGGTTTTTATTCCAAAGACGGTTTATTTTGTTTAATTGTTCATTATTGTAAACCTCGAAACTTTTGTTCCTATAATTACATAGTATAAGGTAAACACGAATAAATAAATATTATTTCATAATTAAAACTTGTCTTTGATTTAAATTCATTAAATAAGTCATTATTAAACAATATACACTGCACGAAATAAAATAAAATTAATAAAAACTATATTATGGTACATTAAATTTCGGGTATGTCATACCCTGCCTCATCCTTGATGTAACTTTTTTTCACGTCATGCTCGCCGGGTTAACTATAAACAATATAAAAGCTTACAACTAGTGACAGTAGTAGTCCGTAATATTTACAAGATTAGAGTGAGACAGATGCGCGAGAGCAGGAGGGAGATAGGTGGCGCGCGAATAGGGTCCTGCGTGGCCCGGCTTGCAGTAAGTCTATCAAAAAAAAAAAAAAATCTCGATCCTTTCCTGCGCCGGCCGTCGAGACGAACACATCGCTCTGCGCTCGAAGATTGAAGACGAATAACCTCGACAATGGTGGTGCTGCATGAAGTCAGTAGTTATATCAGGCTTCAAAGTATCACGTTTCGGGCGGATCAACTCGAGAATAGAAATTGAAGGCCTTAGTTTGATTTGAGAAGTTTTAATTTTTTTATTTCATTGCATGTTTGAGAAAAGTACTATACATGCCTGGCCGTGAAAAGGGCTTGCCGGCTTCGTATCACTATCCGGCTTCGCTACGGTCGGCCGTCTATACCTACTCACCCGACAACCCCTCTTTCCCGGCGTCTGTAGTAATTTACTATTAATGTGGCCGACTTAAAAAAAACTGTCAATGGAATTGTAATTTTCTACTTTGGACGATAGAGTTGCCTTTTGAATAGACTACTTTGATGCAATTCGGCCAACTTAAATAATCTCAAGTGCTGGCATGATATCCAGCGCTCGGGTCTTCGGTGGTTTCTCTTATACAGTGTATTTGGTGACAGGTAAGGCGTACGAAGATTTCTGGGGCCCGTCGCAGAAGATGCTGGGCGACATGAAGTTTCTGGAGGGTCTCAAGGCCTATGATAAGGACAATATTCCTGTCGCCACCATGAAAAAGATTCGAGACAAGTGAGGCCTATATAAATTACATTATAACTCAGTAAGTTAAATAAAAAAACCTATATATGGTAAATCGCCAGTAACTGGCCACCGTTCAACAACTGGCCACCGCATACTAAAGATGAACTCAATTCACCTATAATAGAATTCATTTTTACTATAAGGTTTTAATTACTGGCCACAGTGGCTACTTTCAACAACTGGCCACCGCAAACTAAAAATGAACTCTGTTCCCCTACAAACAGAATTTAATTTAGTATAACGTGGCCAGTTATTGAAAGTGGCCACTGTGGCCAGTAATTAAAACCTTATAGAAAAATGAATTCTATTATAGGTGAATTGAGTTCATCTTTAGTATGAGGTGGCCAGTTATTGGCGATTTACCCTATGTCCCACTGCTGTGCACATGCCTCCTTTCATGGATGAAATTGAGCAGACAGGAGAATACTTCTTAAGATGTGTTGTTTTTTTTAATTCAACGGCACCGTAGCTAATATATGCTTACGATTCCAGGAGAATGAGAAGCGCGTTGCGGCCCTTTATTGATTTGAGGATTTGTTGTGTTGACAGCTAGATACAAGATAAACACAGTACAGTCAAGTGAAAAAATATGTATCGAATAAATCGTTTCATAAATATGGTACGAAGTTCTTATTTCAACTACATAAAGATCATTGGGACACATTTTTGAGTATTTTAATGCACCCATATTTTTACACTTGACTGTACCTCACTTTCAAACATTATAGAATTCATTTTAGTATAAGGTTTTATTTATTGGCCATCCTACCCCTCATCATCATCATCATAATCATATCAGCCGAAAGTTGTCCACTGCTGGACATAGGCCTTCCCCAAAGAGTTCCAAAGTGACCGGTCCTGCGCCACCCGCATCCAGCGAACTCCCGCGACCTTTACCCGTCATACTAAAAATAAACTCTATCCACCTATAATATAATTCAATTTAACATAACGTGGCCAGTTACTGGCGATTTACCCTAAAATATTTTGGCCAAATTTTCCATAGATTGCGATCTAGGTTGCCTGTATCAATATTTATTTTCCGTGTTTAAGATACATTCCCGATCGCGAGTTCGATCCAGCCGTGATCGCGAAGGTGTCGTCAGCGTGCGAAGGGCTGTGCAAGTGGGTGCGGGCTATGGATGTGTATGATCGTGTTATTAAGGTGAATACTTCTAATTATTTTTACTCCATCCGCTTATCGTAGAGCCAGGCGCAGCCGAGGGATTAAATAAAGCCTTTGTCCATCCTTTCCGTTGAAAGATTTTTTGTTATCGGTGTAGGACTTCCTCCCTGACCTATTCTATAAACCCACAGACTTTTTCTATTGCACGCAATATCAATTTATGATAACTAATAAAAAAACCTTTCAAGAAGAAAATAAAAGAATTATCAATTTGTTATGGAATCATAAAGTGCACAGTATATAGTTTATTTATGAAGTACCACATAGGGCAAATAGCCTCATCGGTTGTTCTGTAACGAACACACTCTCCACGACTTATCCATGATATTTTTTGTTGAATTTCCTCCTTCAATGCACGGTGCTGTTATTTGAAGACACAGGTCTATGCCGATCAGTGATCACCTAACCTTTCGAACGCACGTTAGGACAACTCAACTGTCATTTTCGCATACAAAAAGTGACATCTAGATCAACCTGACGCGCGTACAATGCGCTATGTGATCGACCTGCAGGTCACAGCCTACTGAGAAGATGCCCAGAAAGAGGCACCTACTAAATTCTGTTTATTTTCAGGTGGTAGCCCCGAAGAAAGCAGCGTTGTTTGGCGCAGAATCGGAACTGCAAGCTCAAATGAACACGTTGAACGCTAAAAGAGCGCAGCTACAGGGCGTGCTTGACAAGTTACAGGTCGGTAACCTAATCATAAACAGATTTTAACGAGACGTGTGGCAAGGTGCCATTAATGCCATGCAGTAGTATGTCAAATGTTTAGAGAGGTAGGGCCTATGCCCTAGAATTTATGTTATCTCGCTCATATATGGAGCAGCTCAACTGGGGAAGTAACTTAACAGCCATAATAACACCACTACTTGCTCTGTAGGTACCTATGTGTTGTTGTGTTGCTGAGGGTGAGTAAGGTCGCCAAAGCTCCAGAGGATATATCTAACTAACAAAACAACGAATCCTCAAATCAACGAAGTCTCGGCAACGCGCTTTTGCTTCTGGAGTCGGAAGCGTCCATAGACTATTGTGTCTGCTTCTCGCAGGCTGGTTTGAAACTATGCATTGGCCCAACCATTGCATTCAATTTACATATATATTTGCACATCCCTTGTAAACTTGATACTGCACAGGCCCTAAACGATGAGTTCGCCGAAATGACGCGCAAGAAGAAAGGTCTAGAAGACGAGATCGACCTGTGCTCGACCAAGCTGTCGCGAGCGGAGCAGCTGATCGGCGGGCTGGGCGGGGAGAAGATGCGCTGGTCGGAGCTGGCGCACAATCTACAGGAGCTGTTGGGGAAAGTCATTGGTACGTATTTTCACTAATACGGACCGACCAAGTCAAAACTGCACTCAATGGTCCACTCCACTAATGTACCAGAAGAGCAACAGTAAGGGACGATTGGCGGCGGAATGTGAAGCTTGCCACCACCCATGACGTGATCACGACCACTCTGCCAAGAGTGTGACGACGAAGATGAAGATGATGATGACGTTATGTTAGCAGTATTTATGTATGGTGAGTTGGCAACACTGGGGGCATCGTAGAAGAAAGGTCTAGAAGGCGAGATCGACCTGTGCTCGACCAAGCTGTCGCGAGCGGAGCAGCTGATCGGCGGGCTGGGCGGGAAAAAGCTGCGCTGGTTAGAGATGGCGCACTATCTACAGAAGCTGCTGGGACAAGTTATTGGTATGTTTTACCAGTATTTCTGAATGTGGGCGAGCTGGCAAAACTAGGGCGTCATAGAAGTAAGGTCTAGAGGACGAGATCGACCTGTGCTCGACCAAGCTGTCGCGAGCGGAGCAGCTGATCGGTGGGCTGGGTGGGGAGTGAGGCGCTGGTCGGAGCTGGCGCACGGTCTACAGGAGTTGTGGGGAAGGTCATTGGTATACGTATTAATTAACAGTATTTCTGGTCTTATGAATGTTGAGTTAAGCGGCAATTACACTTCGTCGTTCGCCGCATACAGCATGCGGCGAACGCAAAAGTGTAAAGAACACGTTAGTCGGCCGCATTCGGCGATCGACAGCTGCCAATAAACTGACATTGGCGGACAGACTAGTGTAAAGATGACGTTTGTTGGCCTACGTACCGACGAAGTGTAATTGCCGCTTTAGTTGGCAACACTGGGGCCTTTTTATTAACGTTGGAGAAATGCCTTTACGCATCCTGTCTTGTCCGGGGAGGCAGAAAGGGTATGATGGATTAACCGAAGCAGGACTACCGTCTAAAACCACCAACGAGTTCCGGCGCCGCCTTGTAATGGAGGGCGTCGCAGGATCGCTCTTGGCATTCAACTGCGAATAATAATCCTCGTTGAGGCTCGAACTCGGGTACTCAGCGGCGCAGTAATGCGAGCTGCACTGTGCGGCCGCTAGACCACGCAGACGATGGCAACACTGGGGCCTGTTCTCCACGAAGCTGTTGGGGAAAGTTATTGGTACGTATTGTTGACACTATTTCTGAACGCGTCTTAAGAATGTTGCGGTGGCAACACTGGGGGCATCATAGAAGAAAGATCCAGAAGACGAGATCGACCTGTGCTCCACGAAGCTGTCGCGAGCGGAGCAGCTGATTGTTGGGCTGGGCGGGGAGAAGCTACGCTGGTCGGACCTGGCGCACGATCTACAGGAGCTGTTGGGAAAAGTTATTGGTACGTAAAGCTATTAGCTTTTCTGAACGCTTCTACGAATGTGGGGAAGATTTGTTTGAGGCCGAGATTCTCTTTGAGTCTTCGAACCAGTGTAGTTATTGTACCGTTGACTTTTGTTTTCACATGTAACAAGGCATTTTATTTCTAGGTGACGTGTTATTAGCCGCCGGCTTCATAGCTTACCTCGGCCCTTACACGGTGAACTACAGACGGGAGGTTCTCGTCGTATGGAACAAACGCACCTATGAATTGGGTGAGCCATCACGATTATCCCTGAATACTTCGTCCACAGAACAACCACGTTCTCATAGGCTGCATAGCCAGTTGATTGTGGCCGACTGGTTGCGGCTGGTCGGTCTTCCCTTCCCATCCCAGAGCGTGTCACTCCCCACAAAATTGCGCCCCCTGGTATATCCGGCTCGTCCGGGTCAGGCTTGCTTCCTGGCTGGGTGTGGTGCCTATGTTCATGTTCATGTTCACAGAACAACCACGTTCTCATCTATATTAATAAAAGAAAGTTGTGTTAGTTCCTTTGCTTATAACTCGAGAACGGCTGAACGGATGTTCATGATTTTTGATTTGTTGGATTTGTCTTCGCCCCGAATACCAGAATAACTATAAAAAAATCGAAAAAATAATGTTTTTTTTTTTGCATTTTGTACGGCGGAACGAAGTTCGCGGGGTCAGCTAGTTTATTATATTAATAGGAAAATTTATCGTCGACATGGGCTGAAGTTGATCAAACCATTGACCAAGTTGTTTGCACTTGGTGCGGAATTGCACTCTTTGTAAATATGCAAGTTTTCCGCCAAATTTGCAAACAGTTTTGCAGGCACTTGCCGGTATCAGATTGAGCTTAAAATAGGGAACATTACGCAAAACTCTTCGTAGGTGGCGACACTAGCAGCGTTGACATTGTATCTCGTCCCCACTTGCGGTATTGTCTATGCAAGCATCCTTGTCACTCATTTGACAATCAATTGTGCATGTGTGTGTGAATCCCTATATTTCTATACTGATTTACTATTAGTGGTAGTGCTGCCTCTAGCGGCAGAACATGGCAGTAATGTTCCCTATTAGTGAACACCACCGCCGAGCTAATGTAATGTAATGACGGAGGCAAAAAGTGGCTATTAAACTACGTAACATACATCCGGCATATTTGGGCTCATTGGATCTCAATGAGTAATGGATGACCGTGCTACAAAAGTAAAATGTATGTTTTTGAAGAGTGGTGGTCGATCTTTTACCATTTTGAAAAGCAACCCGTTTTTCCAGAGATCCCGTGTTCCGAATCGTTCTCCCTGATCACAACGCTGGGCGAGCCCGTGGTGATCCGCGCGTGGAACATCGCGGGGCTCCCCGTGGACTCCTTCTCTGTGGAGAACGGCATCATTGTGGCGCAGTCGCGGCGGTGGCCGTTGATGATTGACCCTCAGGGTAAGATTCATTTAACCACAGACTTAGAGAGCGGTTACACATGGAGATTTAGCGAAACAAACACGAAACTGGTTCGCGACACTAGCCATAGATCGGCTGATATCAGTGGCGGAGCGCCCATACAACCCGATTCCCACCGGCTTGCCTAAAATATCTTATTACTCGTAGGCAAGCCTTTAGTTATATACTCTTAACTCTTTCATAACTTTTATGTTCCGGGTTGTCCATCGACATTTTTCACATGCCACCACTGCCTGATACAGTTACCTGCATCGATAATGTATTGCGTTTGTATGTACATACGCGCGTGCTGTAAAAATTCGCCTTGTGTAACCGCGATTAATTACAGTTCTATTAAGATGGCTCCTATCCTATGGCTCCAATGTCGTTATGTGATGTATATTCCTGTTGTTCCAAAATTAATTTAGTCTATTCTATTATATTCCATTCTATAACTTTAATTTTCAATGCCTTAATAATAAAATAACGATTAGGAGCATAGCGTATCGCGGTCCTAGTGACTGCGCCAATTAATCCAACAACAATTTTGCATAAAGAATCGTGATGTATCTAAGTTCAGTGCTCGTGTAAAACATGCCACTGGTAAATGATACAGCAGTCATAAAGCATTCGCGCTCTTGCTTGTTTGAAAGAATCGAATATTTATGCTATATACAATATTTATTCAATCTAGATTAGAAAGCCAATGGAAATTCGTGATGCGTGCCTGCGAAAAGCTTGAGAATATGTAAAATATATATATATTTAAACGTGAAATTGTTTATAGAGCAAGCGAACAAATGGATAAAGAACATGGAGCGCGACAACCAACTGAAGGTCATAAAGCTGACGGACTCCAACTACGGGCGGGTGCTGGAGAACGCGATCCAGCTGGGCATGCCCGTCATCTTGGAGAACATTCGGGAACACGTGGATGCTGTGCTGGAGCCTATCCTGCTGAGGAATATCTTCAGGTGTGATTTAATACATAAAGCTGACGGACTCCAACTACGGGCGGGTGCTGGAGAACGCGATCCAGCTGGGCATGCCCGTCATCTTGGAGAACATTCGGGAACACGTGGATGCTGTGCTGGAGCCTATCCTGCTGAGGAATATCTTCAGGTGTGATTTAATACATAAAGCTGACGGACTCCAACTACGGGCGGGTGCTGGAGAACGCGATCCAGCTGGGCATGCCCGTCATCTTGGAGAACATTCGGGAACACGTGGATGCTGTGCTGGAGCCTATCCTGCTGAGGAATATCTTCAGGTGTGATTTAATACATAAAGCTGACGGACTCCAACTACGGGCGGGTGCTGGAGAACGCGATCCAGCTGGGCATGCCCGTCATCTTGGAGAACATTCGGGAACACGTGGATGCTGTGCTGGAGCCTATCCTGCTGAGGAATATCTTCAGGTGTGATTTAATACATAAAGCTGACGGACTCCAACTACGGGCGGGTGCTGGAGAACGCGATCCAGCTGGGCATGCCCGTCATCTTGGAGAACATTCGGGAACACGTGGATGCTGTGCTGGAGCCTATCCTGCTGAGGAATATCTTCAGGTGTGATTTAATACATAAAGCTGACGGACTCCAACTACGGGCGGGTGCTGGAGAACGCGATCCAGCTGGGCATGCCCGTCATCTTGGAGAACATTCGGGAACACGTGGATGCTGTGCTGGAGCCTATCCTGCTGAGGAATATCTTCAGGTGTGATTTAATACATAAAGCTGACGGACTCCAACTACGGGCGGGTGCTGGAGAACGCGATCCAGCTGGGCATGCCCGTCATCTTGGAGAACATTCGGGAACACGTGGATGCTGTGCTGGAGCCTATCCTGCTGAGGAATATCTTCAGGTGTGATTTAATACATAAAGCTGACGGACTCCAACTACGGGCGGGTGCTGGAGAACGCGATCCAGCTGGGCATGCCCGTCATCTTGGAGAACATTCGGGAACACGTGGATGCTGTGCTGGAGCCTATCCTGCTGAGGAATATCTTCAGGTGTGATTTAATACATAAAGCTGACGGACTCCAACTACGGGCGGGTGCTGGAGAACGCGATCCAGCTGGGCATGCCCGTCATCTTGGAGAACATTCGGGAACACGTGGATGCTGTGCTGGAGCCTATCCTGCTGAGGAATATCTTCAGGTGTGATTTAATACATAAAGCTGACGGACTCCAACTACGGGCGGGTGCTGGAGAACGCGATCCAGCTGGGCATGCCCGTCATCTTGGAGAACATTCGGGAACACGTGGATGCTGTGCTGGAGCCTATCCTGCTGAGGAATATCTTCAGGTGTGATTTAATACATAAAGCTGACGGACTCCAACTACGGGCGGGTGCTGGAGAACGCGATCCAGCTGGGCATGCCCGTCATCTTGGAGAACATTCGGGAACACGTGGATGCTGTGCTGGAGCCTATCCTGCTGAGGAATATCTTCAGGTGTGATTTAATACATAAAGCTGACGGACTCCAACTACGGGCGGGTGCTGGAGAACGCGATCCAGCTGGGCATGCCCGTCATCTTGGAGAACATTCGGGAACACGTGGATGCTGTGCTGGAGCCTATCCTGCTGAGGAATATCTTCAGGTGTGATTTAATACATAAAGCTGACGGACTCCAACTACGGGCGGGTGCTGGAGAACGCGATCCAGCTGGGCATGCCCGTCATCTTGGAGAACATTCGGGAACACGTGGATGCTGTGCTGGAGCCTATCCTGCTGAGGAATATCTTCAGGTGTGATTTAATACATAAAGCTGACGGACTCCAACTACGGGCGGGTGCTGGAGAACGCGATCCAGCTGGGCATGCCCGTCATCTTGGAGAACATTCGGGAACACGTGGATGCTGTGCTGGAGCCTATCCTGCTGAGGAATATCTTCAGGTGTGATTTAATACATAAAGCTGACGGACTCCAACTACGGGCGGGTGCTGGAGAACGCGATCCAGCTGGGCATGCCCGTCATCTTGGAGAACATTCGGGAACACGTGGATGCTGTGCTGGAGCCTATCCTGCTGAGGAATATCTTCAGGTGTGATTTAATACATAAAGCTGACGGACTCCAACTACGGGCGGGTGCTGGAGAACGCGATCCAGCTGGGCATGCCCGTCATCTTGGAGAACATTCGGGAACACGTGGATGCTGTGCTGGAGCCTATCCTGCTGAGGAATATCTTCAGGTGTGATTTAATACATAAAGCTGACGGACTCCAACTACGGGCGGGTGCTGGAGAACGCGATCCAGCTGGGCATGCCCGTCATCTTGGAGAACATTCGGGAACACGTGGATGCTGTGCTGGAGCCTATCCTGCTGAGGAATATCTTCAGGTGTGATTTAATACATAAAGCTGACGGACTCCAACTACGGGCGGGTGCTGGAGAACGCGATCCAGCTGGGCATGCCCGTCATCTTGGAGAACATTCGGGAACACGTGGATGCTGTGCTGGAGCCTATCCTGCTGAGGAATATCTTCAGGTGTGATTTAATACATAAAGCTGACGGACTCCAACTACGGGCGGGTGCTGGAGAACGCGATCCAGCTGGGCATGCCCGTCATCTTGGAGAACATTCGGGAACACGTGGATGCTGTGCTGGAGCCTATCCTGCTGAGGAATATCTTCAGGTGCGATTCAAATATGGCCTGGCTGTACCTAGGTCTAGCACAACTTGCTGCTATGCTATGTTGACTCAGCGGTTCCTGTCTCACTCGAACTGTCCAAATAAGAAAGAGGTAGATTTCCTCGTTTCGCGTTGCGCCGTGGCGTCAGTTGTGCTAACCCCGCTGGTCAGGGAGATTAATAATATTACGTCAACACATCTGTGTTTACCTACGTCATTGGACGCATCGCAATGATAATCACGCCACGTTCCCTATGACTTATCATAGACTGTGACGTCCACAATGTGTCATTTCACGTAACGCGCTATCATATTTGACGGATCACGTTTTGAATCGCTTATTGTAAGAAAAAACAAATATTACCCACATACATCTTATTGCTCTTGTTTTAACAGACTTCGGGAGTACTGTAAATGGTTGTAACCGCTTCTCGTATACTCAGGTCTGGAGGCATCGACTGCCTGAAGTTCGGCGACAACATCCTGGAGTACAACTACGGGTTCCGCTTCTACATCACCACGCGGCTCAGCAACCCGCACTACCTGCCTGAGATCGCTGTTAAAGTATGTATTCACTAGGTTATGAGGCAGCTCAGCAACCCGCACTACCTGCCTGAGATCGCTGTTAAAGTATGTATTCACTAGGTTATGAGGCAGCTCAGCAACCCGCACTACCTGCCTGAGATCGCTGTTAAAGTATGTATTCACTAGGTTATGAGGCAGCTCAGCAACCCGCACTACCTGCCTGAGATCGCTGTTAAAGTATGTATTCACTAGGTTATGAGGCAGCTCAGCAACCCGCACTACCTGCCTGAGATCGCTGTTAAAGTATGTATTCACTAGGTTATGAGGCAGCTCAGCAACCCGCACTACCTGCCTGAGATCGCTGTTAAAGTATGTATTCACTAGGTTATGAGGCAGCTCAGCAACCCGCACTACCTGCCTGAGATCGCTGTTAAAGTATGTATTCACTAGGTTATGAGGCAGCTCAGCAACCCGCACTACCTGCCTGAGATCGCTGTTAAAGTATGTATTCACTAGGTTATGAGGCAGCTCAGCAACCCGCACTACCTGCCTGAGATCGCTGTTAAAGTATGTATTCACTAGGTTATGAGGCAGCTCAGCAACCCGCACTACCTGCCCGAGATCGCTGTTAAAGTATGTATTCACTAGGTTATGAGGCAGCTCAGCAACCCGCACTACCTGCCCGAGATCGCTGTTAAAGTATGTATTCACTAGGTAATGAGGCAGCTCTCCTAATAGATAGTCGGACCAACTCAACAATCCAGACAGAATCGTTAACATTGCAACTGGCAGGAGCCGATGGAGACAATTCGATCGTTCCAGACTTGCATCCCACCATGACCACGATCTTCAGACATTCAGGACCGACTAGGGAGGGAGACATTAGCTAATACTTAGAAACATGTTAGTATTTAATAGGCTCGATTTCACAAAGCTCCGATCTACGCACTACCTGCCCGCGATCGCTGTTAAAGTTTGTATAGCTTTTGCCCGCGATTTCGTCCGTATACTCATTACTCGCTTAAGCTTTCGTTTGCCGTATTCCGGATCCGTCCAGAACGGTTTGAAACTTTCGTCTAAAATGGCAAGGTCATGATCTCATGATTTAAGTAATACATTTTTGACATCAACATCGCCAGTAATTAATAATATGCCTGTACAAAACCAAATAGCAAATATGACATTAGACTTCCCGCAACCGCAGCATCAATTATTGCACTCTCAGTAGAAACCAAAACTGCCCCTTTTTACCCCTCTAAAGTTTGATTTTTGTGATAAAAACTATCCAATGTCTTTCAGAGAATCTCAAACTATATCCATTCCCATCTAAATCAGATCAGAATTTTAGGCGGATAAGGCGAAAAACGCACACTTACTTTCTCATTTAGAATATTAAAAACATATTGGGCGTGCGAACACAAAAGTGTGGTAAACAACGAGGTGGACTGAAGACCTGGTAAAAGTTCGCGGGAGTCATCTAGATGCGGGTGGCGCAGAACCGGTCATTGTGGCACTCTTTGGGGGAGGCCTATGTCCGGCAGTGGACATCTTTCGGAGATATGATGTTGATGATGGGTTAAAAAAACATCTCCCCAGGTGACAATGCTGAACTTCATGATCACACCGCAAGGCTTGGAAGACCAGCTGCTGGGCATCGTAGTGGCCCAGGACAAGCCGGAACTGGAGCTGAAGAAGAACCAGCTCATCGTCGAGGGTGCCAACAACAAGAGGACGCTCAAGGAGATCGAGGATAAGATCCTGGAGGTAAAGCCTTCATTCATGTTTATTTGACGTGATGCTCTCTGATGCGCTCTGACGGCTGAGACTGTTGTCTATGTGTGACGTGACGGATCATAATCATTATCATAATTTGAACAAAACTTTGGGTCCGTCACGTCTTAGCGCATCAGATGAGTGAGAACCCAACAGTACTTAATGTACGAAACCGATAGGTCAGGCAATGAATGCTCAAAAAAAGATATAGAGGGAAATGCTTGGAAGACAATTTTTGACTTCGTAACTTTGTTTGGACTAGTTAGGAGATCAACATATCAAAGTCTTCTTGTTTGACGTTTATCTCGGCGTCTTCGGTGAAATGTATGTCAACAGACTTGCTGAGTCGATAGTGCATTTGATGCTCTGCTACTTTCGTGCTTGAGGTTGATGGAGAATAGCCGACAAAGACAAAGAAGAATACCAGAGAATGACCAACGATGTAATTCTGTCGCGTACAAGTAATATAACACGTCATACAAGTATATATCCGGCTTAACTTGTTGATAAAATATAAGCACGGCTGATTTCGGCCAAGGTGACTGCTCTCATCTCCGTACTCTATGCTGCCAAAAGTCCTAATACTAGTGATTTATAATGGAAAACGATCACAAAACAATTCAACCATATGTCTTAGCGCTTCCCATAAAATTCTTAGGCCCTTCTCTCACGAGGCTATTCAAATGCTACGTGACTGAGATGCAAACCAGTAGGCGACTGGTATGCTACTCATTTCCGCACACGGTGATACGCAAATGAGACTATTTTGTGTCAGAGCATTCGTGCGACGATGTCTAGTGACTCCAGCGATGAAGACAAATTTTCTTCTCTATTTATATTGCAAGAACAAGCGCTCAATATTATTATTAGCGCAATGTAGGAATCCTCGCTTTAAAACAACGCCTTCTCTCGGACAATTCAGACACTAGACGCTTTTTCTGTTACATCTTTCCTGACATAATCTGCCAGCTAATAATTAATAATTAATAAAAAATAATTTTCCACCTCCTGATCGAAATTAATATTAAAATTTGTTCTGCCGCCGCCATTTTGTGTTGAATAGCGTGCGGCCAGCAATACAATAGCGTGCGACTGATATCAAACGCGTCGTCGACGCGCCTCGTAGTGTGCGAAACGTAGTGAATAAATATGGCCGCTACTCACAAGCGACGCGTACGAAACACAAATCGCTTGAGAGTATCCTCGTGAGAGAAGAGCCTTATTTCCAGGTTCTGTCTTCAGCCGGCAACATATTGGAAGACGAATCCGCCACCAAGATCCTATCATCATCCAAGGTGCTCTCGATAGAGATCAACGCGAAGCAGGCAGCGGCCGCCCTTACCGAAGTGGAAATCGATGAAGCGAGACAAGGATACGTGCCCGTCTCGAAACATAGCGCCGTGCTCTTCTTCTGCATATCGGATCTGAGCAACATCGATCCTATGTATCAGTATTCGCTGAGTTGGTAAATATATTTAATTATTTATTAGCTATACAGGGTGTATGGAAGATAGTCTGCCAAAAGACTAGGGTGGGTAGGTAGGGTCACTTGCAACACATTTTGGGCCAATTAACACTCGTCCTGCCCACGATTTTAGACTTAAAAATTGTAACTTGTTGCTTCGTGAATCGGTCATTGTTACAAAGTTTTGTTTTAAAATTTCTTGGAATTTGTTGGCAAGTCGTTAGTACACTCGCCAACACATACATAGGTACACTATAGGTGTTCAAAAATATCGGCACATGCACCCTAATACCTTGAAAATAGAGGTGTGTTCCGATGTTTGTAACGTGCTTGTTTGCTCCCATGTATGTGATGGCGGCTGTACAGATGTAGTGAATAATCATTTCCCATCGTATTTTCTCGGAAATGTTCGTATTTGTCATGCTACATCAGTCAACCTCATTACTTTTTGTACCGTGACCGACTGAAATAGTTCGTACGTTTCTGTGAAAAAACGAAGGGAAACCATATGGTTTTTTATGAGTTATTTTTTAGTATGAGGTGCATACTAAAAAAGAACTCTATTCACCTATAATATAATTTATTTTTAAATTGAATTCTGTTTGTAGGGGAACATAGTTCATTTCTAGTATGAAGGGGCCAGCTATTGAAGGGTGGCCAGCTACTGGCGATTCATTATTTATCTGAATTGTGCGAGATAGCCTAGTGTACCTGCGTGCCAGCATTGCTAGCCTCGTTCAAGCATCTCATCCGATTGGTGGATAATTTCCTCGCACACAGCTCTAGTGGATACTCACCCGTATTTCCATTCCACATTCGTAGGTTCATTAACCTCTACAACCAGGCGATCATCAACTCCCCAAAATGCGACGAGCTGGAAGAGCGCCTGGTCAGCCTCAACGCTTACTTCACCAAGAGCATGTACGAAAACGTCTGCAGAAGTCTCTTCGAAAAGGACAAGCTTATATTCTCTCTAGTTCTAACTCTTGGGATACTGAGGGCTAAGGTGAATTGAACTTTGTTATCAGTTAAATTATATTCTAGTCTAGTTTTGAGAGAGGTAGGGTACTGCGGAAAGTCATTATGCTCATATTTGGAGCAGCCCAACTGGTGAAGTATATACTCCACCTTATAGAAGACCGCAACCATATTAATGCCACTACTTGCTCTGTAGATTGGTGGTGAGTTCGGTCACCAGAGCTTTCAAGAGCGCACTGTGTTGAGAGGAAACATAGCGATTCGTGGGCATTGTTGAATTTGTAGGAAATTATTGTGAATTGCTCCGCTCATTTTGCCGAGATGTCGTGACAGGTCAAAAATCTATACGAACTCGGCGGCAAAATTGAAATTCAATCACAGTGACACCGCTATCCTCGTCTCCCGTGCCACTAAGCTACAAGTAAAAAAAAACAATTCTAAACTGGCAACACTGGTCAAATGGCTAGGCGTCAATTGGTCAAGTTGCCAGATAACATTTAGCTTGGTGTAACGCGCCACAACGACCATCGGTTCTACGTGCAATGTGCTCCGCCCACTGCCACTTAAGTTTAGCGACGCGGCGGCGCGGGTAGGCCCCCCACAAGGTGGACTGATGATCTGGTAAAGGTCGCGGGAGTCCACTGGATGCGGGGGGCGCAAGACCGGTCAATGTGGCACTCTTTGAGGGAGGCCTTTGTCCAGCAGTGGACGTCTTTCGGCTGATATGATGATCATGAACGGGCCACAGTCTGTTCCAAAGTTAGTTCGTTGTCCATAAACGTGAATGTTGTCAGGGTCACCTGGACGAGGAGATGTTAGCGTTCCTGTTGACCGGCGGCGTGGCGCTGGACAATCCCTTCGAGAACCCGGCGCCATCTTGGCTCTCCGACAAGGCCTGGTCGGAGATCGTGCGCTCGAGCAATCTGCAGGGGTGAGCTTGTTGCATAGACTTTAGCTGCGACGGTGGGAGATAATGCGGGCAAACCGCTGAAACAGTTTTGCAGAAAAATGCATTAGATCAGGGGGTCGATTTTTGACTTTCGAGTGCTCGACTCTTTCACTCGAAAACTGACAAAAAATATGAAAAGCTATTTTGAAATAGCGATAGAAAGTTGAAAAACTCGTATTCAATTCTATCGGTAGAAAGTAAGTGCCTGCAACTTTGACGTACAATCTTATTTACTATTATTTAATTTTCGAGCGCTCGAAATTCAAAAAGCGGCCAAGTGCGAGTCGGACTCCGGTAAATAAATTGCAGTTTACGATTTATGACGTATTAAAAAAAACTACTTACCAGATCTCGTCCAAACCAATTTTCGGTGGAAGTTTGCATGGTAATGTACATCATATATTTTTTTGAGTTTTATCATTCTCTTATTTTAGAAGTTACAGGGGGGGGGACACACATTTTACCACTTTGGAAGTGTCTCTCGCGCAAACTATTCAGTTTAGAAAAAAATGATCTTAGAAAGCTCAATATCATTTTTGAAGACCTATCCAATAATACCCCACACGTATGGGTTCGATGAAAAAAAGAAGTTTCAGTTATGTGTATGGGGACCCCTAAAAATTAATGTTTTTTTTCGATTTTTGTGTAAAAATCTTAATGCGGTTCACAAAATACATCTACATACCAAGTTTCAACAGTATAGCTCTTATGGTTTCGGAAAAAAATGGCTGTGACATACGGACGGACAGACAGACAGACGGACATGACGAATCTATAAGGGTTCCGTTTTTTGCCATTTGGCTACGGAACCCTAAAGATCGGCCACACCACATGTTCTTCAACCTTTTTCGTGGCGCGGTCTTTTGGTACAGAAATAAAATCGCATCCTCCCTATTGTTGGTATGTAAAATATCTGATGACAACAGCTCTATTCCTAGAGCTGTAAGAGCGTGTCAGATATTATTGCGGCCTTTGATTCATCATATATTGATGCCGGTGACTGTACCTATAATTAGCAATTATCAAAATCCACGAATATGTTTCAGCCTGAAAGGATTCAAAGCAAATTTCATGAAAAATATAAAGGGTTGGAAGGAGTTCTACGACCTGGCTGCCCCGCATGAGGCCGAGTTGCCCCCACCGTATCAGACCATTAGCGGTATACCAAAGCTGATCATACTGAGGTAGGTTGATAGGACATTTTAATACCTTTATTGGATGAAATTCACGCAAGTTACATCTGATACAACGTGTTTTGTCCCTTTCTCACAAACACAACTGTCAAAGTGACACATAAAGACGAACGTATTTTACCTAAAACCGGTTCAATCTAACCACCCAAATGCTTATTAGAAATCATCGTGAATCAACTTTTTTCTGTCACTAGTTGCCATCTCATAGTTAGGTAGGCTTTTTAAAATTTTATTTTTTTAGTGTGTTTTTTCATTTTTTTCCATTAATTCAAAATTATGTGGTCTAGTGTTCCTGTTGTTGAGCTGCCGAGGATGCACTGTGTTTAGACCTTCATTTGTCTCTCTACACCTCCGAAACCACAATTAACAAAAAAAAATGATTTTTTTTTAATATACAATTACATACCGATGAGGCAATGCGCTTGCGTTTTTTCGAGAGTCATAGGCGTCCATAAGCTACGGTGACTGCTAACATAAGGCATTCCGTATGCTTGATTAATTAGAATAGAATAGAATAAACATTTATTCATGACAAAAACATATGCACATAAATCTACATACAAAAAAAAATGGTTGTGTATAAAGTCGGTTAACGGACGATAATGTTATCATAAACCCGAACGCTCGGCTCAGGCGGAACGGGACAATGAGTTATACTTTTTCGTGCGTGCTGCCGGTGGTCATCGATTTATAAGACGTTATCACGTCAACAACAACATTGCCACGAAACGGTTCCATCTCAGCGTTGTGCTGGCCTAATTGATGTAGTAGGTACTTTTTGTTGGCCACGAATATATGTTTGAGCTTAAGTTTGTTTGTCATCGTCGTAGCATAAAAGAGAAACCCTTTCTAACCAGATGCATTCGCCCCGACAAGCTCATACCACTCGTCCAGCAATACGTAGTCCAGGAGATGGGTAGAGTTTACATTGAGCCGCCACCTTTCGACCTGGAGAAGTCATACAACGACAGCAACTGCTGCTCGCCTCTCATCTTCATATTGTCGGCCGGCTCTGATCCCATGTCGGGACTGGTCAAGTTCTCTATGGAGAGGAAGGTCGTTAGCTTTGAGACGATATCGTTGGGACAAGGGCAGGTATGTAAAAGTTATCTTTTAGACGACCGGCTTAGCCCAGTTGGTAGTGACCCTGCCTACGAAGCTAGAGGTCCTGGGTTCGAATCCCGGCAAGGGCATTTATTTAAGTAATGAGCACGAATATTGGTTCCTGAGTCATGGATGTTTTCTATGTATTTAAGTATTTATTTATCGTCGTCTAGTACCCATAGTACAAGCTTTGCTTAGTTTGGGACTTGGTCGTTGTGTAAGATTTTCCGCAAATATAAAAAAAAACTATATGTGAGAAGAGAGCAAATCTATAACAAAGCAGTCGCGAGCAGTTTTGGGTTGCCGTAATCTAATAGCATGATTTGTTACTGATAAGGACGATTGTTATGAATGATTGACTACTGGTTACGTTTGGTTAAGACATGAAGGTCGTCTAAGAATTCTAAGATTCCTGCAAACATTTAGATCAAACATACCGATCGACAATAGTTCGTTAGTATGTGACTTATGTGAGGGTCAAATCCTGCAACTGAATTTTCATCCACTTGCCGGTATCCGATTGAGCTGAAATTTGGTATACTTACGTAGGTTCGGTGACATTGGATTATCATGACATGACATCACCGAGCTGATCATGATGGAGACAGGTGGTGGCCATAACAACATAGTGGAGTATATTCACCAGAAGACTGGCTACTCGCTGAGGGCTACTCGCCATTTCCATTCCATCCATTTGTTAGTATTTAAGGGTCACACACCAAGCGATCGATCGATGCCATTGATCGATATCGATCGATTGGTGTGGTAAGTTTGGCTGATAGTTAGAAACTGTCGATCGACGTCGACCAATCCATTCTACCATCAATCGATGGCACCGATCGACGACCGATCGATTGATGTGGTAACACCCTATGGTATCTGTAACTATGGGCCTAAGATGCCCGGGTACGTCGTAAAACTACAGCCAAGACCACCAGGGGATGGGCAGCAGCATCCCTGGAGTGCGGTGGAAATACTTCGATCGCCAACCCGCATGCCAAGCGTGGCGATTATGGCCCCATGGAAGGTCTCTGAAATAAATGGTTTGTTATTATTATTATTAAACTACTTAACGTGTTTGGGCTCATTGGAAACCTCAACGACTGTGCAAAAAAGTACAGTCGACAATATACACTTGCACTAAAAAAAATATTTTACCCCAGGGTCCAATAGCAGCGAACATGATAGCTGAGGCCATCAGAACCGGCGGCTGGGTGGTCCTGCAGAACTGCCACGTGATGGACTCGTGGATGGGCGAGCTGGAGCGCATATGCGCGGAGGTGATCACGCCTCAAGCCACGCATCCCCACTTCAGATGCTGGCTCACGTCGTATCCGAGTCGCGCTTTCCCGGTCACAGTGCTGCAGAACGGTTGGTTCACTTACTGCTATTCGGAAGTTTCCAGTCCATTCATGGTGATCTCGCCGGTCACAGTGCTGCAGAAAGGTTGGTTCACTTACTGCTATTAGGAAGTTTCCAGTCCATTCATGGTGATCTCGCCGGTCACAGTGCTGCAGAAAGGTTGGTTCACTTACTGCTATTAGGAAGTTTCCAGTCCATTCATGGTGATCTCGCCGATCACAGTGCTGCAGAACGGTTGGTTCACTTACTGCTATTCGGAAGTTTCCAGTCCATTCATGGTGATCTCGCCGGTCACAGTGCTGCAGAAAGGTTGGTTCACTTACTGCTATTAGGAAGTTTCCAGTCCATTCATGGTGATCTCGCCGATCACAGTGCTGCAGAACGGTTGGTTCACTTACTGCTATTCGGAAGTTTCCAGTCCATTCATGGTGATCTCGCCGGTCACAGTGCTGCAGAAAGGTTGGTTCACTTACTGCTATTAGGAAGTTCCCAGTCCATTCATGGTGATCTCGCCGGTCACAGTGCTGCAGAACGGTTGGTTCACTTACTGCTATTCGGAAGTTTCCAGTCCATTCATGGTGATCTCGCCGGTCACAGTGCTGCAGAAAGGTTGGTTCACTTACTGCTATTAGGAAGTTCCCAGTCCATTAATGGTGATCTCGCCGATCACAGTGCTGCAGAACGGTTGGTTCACTTACTGCTATTCGGAAGTTTCCAGTCCATTCATGGTGATCTCGCCGGTCACAGTGCTGCAGAAAGGTTGGTTCACTTACTGCTATTAGGAAGTTCCCAGTCCATTCATGGTGATCTCGCCGGTCACAGTGCTGCAGAACGGTTGGTTCACTTACTGCTATTCGGAAGTTTCCAGTCCATTCATGGTGATCTCGCCGGTCACAGTGCTGCAGAAAGGTTGGTTCACTTACTGCTATTCGGAAGTTTCCAGTCCATTCATGGTGATCTCGCCGGTCACAGTGCTGCAGAAAGGTTGGTTCACTTACTGCTATTCGGAAGTTTCCAGTCCATTCATGGTGATCTCGCCGGTCACAGTGCTGCAGAAAGGTTGGTTCACTTACTGCTATTCGGAAGTTTCCAGTCCATTCATGGTGATCTCGCCGGTCACAGTGCTGCAGAACAGTTGGTTCACTTACTGCTATTAGGAACTTCCCAGTCCATTCATGGTGATCTCGCCTCAAGCCACGCATCCCCACTTCAGATGCTGGCTCACGTCAGCTGATGAGCTTTTTTCAAAGTTGGGAGGTAACATTGTTACGTGGTGAGCGACCAGCAGGCGTAGCATGGTTGCCATTTTATCGCTTATCATTGTGGATAAGACATCCATCACTCTCGCACTCACATACTCGTCAGAACGTGACGGATGTCATATTATCGACAGCGGTAAGTGATAAAATGGCAACCATGCTACGCTCGCTGCAGTGCAAAGGTGAAGTGATCACACCATTATTGAGTGTTTAGAGCTTGTCTTCAACACCACTGATTGATTGTGATTCTTCTGGAGTCACAAGTGTCCATAGGCTACGGTACCAGCTTAACATCAGGCAGGCCGTAAGCTTGTTTGCCACCGTCGTTGTATAAAAAAAAACTGTAGGTAGAGGACAGGCTCAGACTTGTAAAAGCGCCCCTGTGCCCGCTTGCAGAGTGACCATCATTAATGGTCGTGATCTTCATTGCTGAAGGTCATGTTCATGTGCGTCTTGTACCTTTTTGGAGACTTGTCACCAGCTTCCAATCTATCCTGTCCTCGACGAATTATGGAGTAAAATTATAAATATCATTTTAACAGTTCATAGAATGTTTGGCATTATTCTGGCTGTGATGATTGACATCAGCGCTATTATGAACCGTAATTGGTTTTGGCTAACCAATTACGGTTCATAATAGCGCTGATGTCAATCATCACAGCCAGAATACCTTGTCTATAGAAATAGAAAATGAGTATTTTTTCTAGGTGTAAAGATGACCAATGAAGCACCAAAAGGACTCAAGAACAACATCTACCGCTCGTACATATCGGATCCAATCTGCGATCCAGAATTCTACATATCTTGTCCACGCACCGAGGAATGGCGGCGCCTGCTGTTCGCACTGTGCTTCTTCCACGCGATTGTGCAGGAGCGGCGAGCGTTCGGCCCACTCGGGTGGAACATACAGTATGAGTTCAATGAGAGCGATCTGAGGATCTGTATCATGCAGTTGCAGGTAAGATATACATTTAGGTAGCTACCTATAGGTCTAAGACGCGCCTCACTCTCAGACTCTACGCTATGGACAAAAACAAGCAATAAAAAGGAAATTTATAATTGAATAGTATCTGGCGCGTCCTGGTGAATTGATCGGATACGACGTGGAAAGTGGTCCAGCGCCGAAGCTGGACCACCGATGCTTTACATGCATCTTCAGTGGCAATATGCAGCTTGTCGGTCTTCAGTATGCGCGTTGCGCTGATTATAAGATGTATAAGAAAGTGTAAACTTAGTATCCTATAGTTTTTCATTTATGGCTATTAATGACCAGATTTTTGAACATTGAAAAACGGGACTACAATTTTTTTTAGATGTTTTTAACGGAATACGTGGAGACTCCGTTCGACGCGCTGAACTACCTCGCCGGGGAGTGCAACTACGGCGGACGAGTCACCGACGACAAGGACCGACGGCTCATACTGTCGTTGCTCTCAGTGTTTTACAACGAAGAGGTTACTGGCAATCCGGAGTGAGTATGATGTCTGCGGTCTCCCCCGCCTGTTGTAAAAAGCGACTAATATAGTCCGTAAGCCCACTCCCAATACGCCTACGCCTCATGACAACACGATAAAATGCATGGCAGCAGGTCGAGAAAGTTGTGCTGAGCAAGAATCAGAAAATTATCGCACCTAAAATTGACCGAAAGTTTGAAAAATCGTTCGTTTCCGGTCAAAATTGTAAGGGTAGGTTATATTTACGTCATGTGACAAGAGTACGAGACATGTGGCATCATTTCGCCCTTTAATCGTAGAAAGAGTAAACCTTAGTATGTCATTCCTGATATGGCCGGAAGTACTTGGCAGACGGTGCCAAAGCAAGTTACAAATTTGACTGGGAGTGAAGACCGACTGATAGGGGGTAAAGGGGTCGCGAGCATTCCATGTGGCAGGAGGCCGCGGCTCTTGCCTAAAAAATCTTAATAAAACTTCAATTACGAAATATCATTTGATATTTAACAGTAGTTTTACGGCGAAGGAAAACATCGTGAGGAAACTGGTCTAATCCCAACAAAGTCTAGTTTCCCTTCTGGGTTGAAAGATCCAGGTGGCAGTCGCTATCGTAAAACTCGCGCCTACGGCAAATCTTGGGATACAACCGGGAAAAACCCTTGGGTGATGATGGAAAAGGACGAGGTTAAACCGTGTAGGCTCGGACTGGAATAGGTCCGAGTACGGTCATCCCCGCGCCTGTCATAAAAAGCGAATAAAGGGGGTCATCGGGGTCACGAGCGTTCCATGTGGCAGGTGCCGCGGCACTCACCTAAAAATCTTAATAAAACTTCAATTACATTCACTCCTTGTTCCCTGATTTTAGTATACGTATTATAGGTAAGTAGATGTAACTACTTCAGACATGGTGGAATAATAAGGGATTTTCACTCATTCATTACCATCACCATCAGCAAGATTTCAAACTCATTCTGTTTTTTTCCATAGGTATTCGTTCTCCCCGAGCGGCAACTACCGCATGCCACCGTCCATGGACTACAATTCTGTGCTGGAGCATATTCGCGCGCTGCCGATGATCGCTAACCCCGAGGTGTTCGGTTTGCACGACAACGCTGACATCACTAAGGACAACAAGGAAGCGGGTGCTGTGAGTATTAGTAACATAGGTACTTATTTTAAACAAAGTTGTCAGTGTACCAGCAAGCCATGGTACTTCCGATTCTCTTGTATGCTTCGGAAACAAAAGTGATATTCGCTTGCTGGACACGTTCCACCTACGGCCGGTGCTTGCGCTCTATTCTAAGAATAAAGTGGCAGGATCGCGTCCCCAACACAGAAGTACTACGTCGTTGTAAGATGTCTGGATGGAAGCTTTGCTGATGAAAGGTCAGCTAAGGTGGTGTGGGCATGTTACTTATTCATTTAGTGCCGAGACTAGGGACATCCTTAACCAATTAAGAGTCCTGGGGGCCGATTTTGGACTTTCAAGCGCACGAAAGTTAAATAAAAGTACCTATTACGATTAATTAGTGTCAAAATTGCGGGAGCTTACTTTCTACCGATAGAATTGAACACGAGTGGTCGATACCACTCGTTTTTCAATGTTCTATTGCTATTTGAAAACAGAGAAAAGTGGCGGTTACTCCACCGACAAGAGCAAGGCTCATAAGTGATGATGATGCTGATGATGATTTTAAAATAGCATTTAATCATTTTTGACAGTTTTCGAGTGAAAGAGTCGAGCGCTCGAATGTCAAAAATCGGTCCCCTGCTGGTCGATTAGGTACATAACGCATTGAAGCTCTAAATGTAATTTCTGCTTGGGAAAATGCCAGATGAGTTGGCCAAACGTGCATTCGAAAAGTTGCGTGCGTGTGAGTAGGTACCTACATTAGAATAACGGGACTCCAGCAAGTAGTATAACTCGTGAAATTGTAGTAGCTAAGAGCACTCATGGAGGCGTCACTAGACGAAAACGAAAAAGGTCAAAGTTACCCATTTTCGGCATCCCGAGGGTTAAGTCTACGCGACAACGCTGGATATGGTTAGGGCTTGTCTCATAGCCTACTAGTTTTTCACGAAATGTTGTCCTTTCTCGTATAGCTACTGTTCGGCACCCTGCTGACGCAAACGTCTATAATCGCGGGTGGCGGGGGCGAGGGCAGCGGGGAGGGAGGCGGCGTGGTGGACCTGACGCACGACATGATGGGCCGGCTGCCGCGGTTGTACAACATCGACGAAGTCAGCGCGAAATACCCCGTGCAGTACTACAACAGCATGAATACTGTGCTCAAGCAGGTTCGTTTGAAATAAGTTTCTGTCAAAAATGTCATTTGTGATACATGCTTTTATGACTGTACTTTTCTGCACACCATCATCAACTACTCATTGAGACGATCCTAACGAGTCCAAACTCGATGGGGTTGTGTCGTTTCATTGCCGAGTTCCTATGGCGTAGCGACGTTCCAGCTCCAGCATCAGATCAGCTCCATGTCATCATAACATTGCATTGTCATGCGATATACAAATGCATGCAAAATTTTAAGCTCAATGGGAAACGGGGAAGTGGGTCAAACTTAACTTGCAAAAATTGATTACAGACAGACAGACAACGGGACAGGTGAAAGTAAATAAAAGCTTGTAAAATGCTAGTATGCGTTAGAGGGCGCAACTTCTTCGTTTCCTTATGACAGGATCGTGACCAATCACGAAGTCCTTCCATACGACGCGATCAAGGGCTATGAGAGTTTTTAGCGTCTATGAGAATTAATTTGCTGTCATCGCGTTGCATAAATATAGGTACTGAGGATAACATCGTGTTGAATCCTATATCTCCGAAGAAATTGTTTATGTGAAGTCCCCAACCCGGGCGAGCGCGGGGGCTACAGCTCTTTCTCATTCATAAGAAGACTGTGTTATAAAAACCAAGAGTAGGTTCCAAAATTAAAAAAAATCCTGCAGACTACGTATGTTTACTGAACGTGTGACGTAGGTTCGGTTTAGTGAGTGACCGAATCGAAATGGAACGCGTCGTCGCAGTAAAAGACGTCCTTAAATGCCGATAATACGTACCCGTTATAGGGCTACAGGTCTAACTCTTTATTTCTGGTGATGCGACAGGGGTCACTCCTGCCTTTAGCCATCTGTCACGTCAACGTCAGGAATAGAGGTAAAAGGTAAATAAATATCGAGTAAGACCCGTGTAAAGTAATCTTTTGAATTGAACAAGTTTTTGAGCATACCTACTCATGTCTTACTCTTTACCAGGAGCTGATCCGCTACAACCGTCTGTTGGCCGTGGTGGCGCGGACGCTCTACGGCGTCCACATGGCAGCCCAGGGCCTGGCCATCATGAGCGCAGAGCTGGAGGAGTGCAACAACGCCTTCGTGAAGGGCATCGTGCCAGGAGCGTGGATGTCCAAGAGTTACCCGTCTATGAAACCCCTGGGATCGTACGTTGCGGATTTGCTGAGCAGGTTGGTCGGTCCTAACAAGCTCAAGCGCTCGGTTGGCTTCTAGCGGGTTTGGATATCCAAGTGTGGCCTATCTATGAAGAATCTATCCCTTGGCGTCGTGTTTTGCAGTAACTATCCCCGTAAATATTCTCTTCTCTATCATGTTTTATTGCCTATTCTCTGTATAGTAAAGCTCTTCTGTTCTAAGTTAGTTCTAAAATTGACCGAGAAATTAAGCGACTACGGCGGCTCGAAATGCAAAATTTTGTATGGGCCGCGTGCCAGTCCGCATTTCCTCTTACCTAATTGATATTCTTAAATGGTACAAACTCATACGTTTGTGTGTTAATTTTTGCATGCACTTGTATTTTTTACTCTAATACCCAAGAATGGAATGAAATCTTTGACTAATTCGTGTAATTTATACATTAGTTTATTAATAAGTATTTTTATTGTTACTAACCAAAAATATGAATGTACACGTCCGAAATTAATTTTTGAATTGAATTGAATATACGTTTAATACACGCATAATTGAGTAGATCAGGACTATCGCTGCTAAATGAGTGGTATGAATACGGAGGAGAAAAAAAAGATGTTTAACAAATAAATTCAGTTTACTATCACAATGCTAAAGCTAACATTAAAATACAATGTTTGTACTCAGTCCGTTGTTGTACTGATGCGAGCGTAATGCACGTGTAACTAATGTAATATGACACAAAGACTAACACTTAATTAACCCTTATAGCCATCAAGAACAAGCACCGACAAAAATAAGTTTACGCCTAGCTGGCCATAAAGTACCAGTTACTGTCTGCAAGGCGTGCGGAAAATCCCAGTTTTGGCAAGCGGGAGAAGTAAAATTTTGTACTCGCCACGGGCGGTAAGAAAGAAAGTCTACAAACTCTTATAAACCCTTAGCTGTATATGGTATCAATCACTTTGCTTATGAAATGGCTTATGCACAATTAAATTGAACCCACATCACAAATGAGACTCCCGTGTCAAATTTGACAAAATCGATATTGTCATTAACTTGATTACTACTTGTGTCACTTCTGTTGTATCATTTTTGATACTGTATGCATCTAAGGGTTCATCGCCTGAGACATTCTTTGTTTTACCGCCCTTGGTGAGCAATGTACTATTTATCTTTTGTGTATGTAGTTTAGTATGCGAGCTTGTCCAGATGTAGGCCTGATTGTCTTACATATTGCGGTAGTGGATTGAACGTACTAGTGTGCGGTATCCTCATTGTTCCTCTACAGCGCGCGCTCCCTAGTTTACGCACACAAATATCATCAACCGGCATTCGTAAAATGCAACACCTGTACAAGCAGATCGGCTACTAAAACAAAACTTGTAACACTTCTATTCAACCTTTCAACAGTGCCGTTTTGCATAGGCTTTTTAGGCCGTTTTAAGAATTGTTTTAGACAGTCAAATCGATACGGTCTATTCATATATAGGAAGGATTTGCGAAAGAGAGCATTTGCAGTCCAAGTCTTTTTAGCCTAATTATCTACTACATCAAATAGGATAATCAGATCACACCGAAACATATAGTTAATACATTCTTAACAATATATTAGTAATTATTACCTGAGCGAAGATTTCTAAATCTTAACAGCAAAGATTGTTCAGAAATCTTAATGAGAATTGACACATAGAAAATGCACTAGACAGTCATTAGCTAACACCTACATTGTGCAGTGTTCTTAAAGTTAAGATTTCAATCACAGTGGTCACAATGTCATTAAATATAATCCAAAAGTCGCGTCTTTAACTTCGCCAGACAAATAACGCAGACAAAACCCGCGGGGTAAAATATAGCCATCTAGAAAGTCCTTTCTACACGCAGGTGTTTTTTTTTGATATGCGGTTCCGGAGATTGCCAATTACATACCAACGTACAAAGCAACATCTCACAGATATTTCCTCTTTATAATATTAGTATAAATTTATTTTATGAAATATTTAGTTCACATCTGAACATATCAAGCCTACATGGTTTACTCCGCGGAGCTCCGTCCCGTTAGCCAGGAGACAACGTGAAAGGGTTTCTAACAAAATTGGTTAAAACATGGACTTCTGACATGCTTGGGAAACCAATAAATAATTAATTAAAAAAAGTATATTAATGGAAGTTTAAAAAGTGACTCGGGAGATACGACCGCCCATATATATAATATTTGAGAAACACGCTTCGAAAAAATACATGCAGAACAAGTATACATATTCTTACATACAAACACCAAAAGAAGAAGATTAAATATCCTCCTTTGATTTGATATTAATCTATTTTAGAAGCTCTAAAGCCCTGCACAAAAACATCTTTGGTTTTACCACCACCAATAGACAACATAATAGACGCCTCTTTTTAATCATACTCTATGGTTCAAGTACAAGTACTGTGTTCCTTCTGAAAATAATTATTTAATAATAAAAACGAAAAATACCGCAAAAAAAAAACACTGTTGTACTAAAATCTAACAAAGAAGGCGCTACATTTTTGTAGCTACTATACATACTATATATAACACATTTATGTCAAATAATGTAATATAAACATACATTCATATGAATGCAGTTCCTAATAAGCTCGCCTATCGGCAAATGATACAAAAAGAAGGAACACTAATAACTCATTCATTGCCGCGGACGCTGATATGGCCGATTACATCAAGTATATACAGGGTGTGGCCTGTAATAGGAGCAAATATTCAAAAGGAGGCTTCCTTAGACCATTTTCAGTAACCCCTTGTGTCCCATTCATTTTAATTTTTTTTGGTTTCGGAGAAATTTTGATCTAAAGTTATGCCCTCCAAGTAATGTATCTTGGCACCACGACATCATAGCACAGCAGTCAATGCAGAGTCATAATAGTTTTTGCATTTTTGTTTTCAAAAGATATATTTGTGATTTTTTTTTTGTGTTTTTAAAATAAAACGTTACTTCAGAAGCGTCAAACAATACAAGTAAACTGATTTGGAAGAAAAAAAAATCTAAAAAAAATATTTTTTTTTTCCAATTAAAACCCGTGTAAATAATTGTTCATAAGCTTAATAATCTACCGTTTAATGTTTTGCTCTTATTACAGGCCACACCCTGTATACTAGTATTTTATACCATATTCAATAACGCAATGCCCTGTATATACGTAAGCCTTTATTGAGCTTTCAGAACGTCCGACTATTGCCGGACGTACAAACACAAATGTTGATTACTAAGATTTATTTTCGTATTCTTAATACAATGCCGTAAACGCCGATGCAATTAAGCTGTATCTGGATGTTGCGGACGCCGATTCGCGTCCTGTTTACGGAAGCGCGGCATCGCCGCCAAAGTACGCATCTGACGCTCGACAATGAATGGGTTAAGATTACAATTTATCCTAATTTGGTCTAAATGTTTACTTTTAAATACATTTTATAGCACTGATAAATACTGACAGTTTCGACAGTCGCCAAATACAACCTTATTATCACTTTAAACAACCTTTAAAAATCGGAAAACCAATATATTTGTCCAAAAGCTCGTGTGTGTGACAATTTCTATCTAGTAAGGCTGTTTGTTACTACAAAATAAGCTCTAGAATCTTCTTGATACGGCTCGAAATTCAAGTTTCCTTCTTGGCGAGATCGAGCAGTTTGTTCATCAACTCACCACCGAAAGACTCCCTGTATTTCTGACTGATGCTATTGAGCAGCGCGTAGGGGGTTTCATAGTTCATGTTCTCTATGATGGCTAGGGTTGTGTCGTCGTAGGTCCGGCCCACGACCCTGAACCCGGCTGCGGACATTTCGATGCAGTAGTCGGAGTTCTCCAAGGTTGTCAGATTGATGTAGATCCGCTGGTTGTCGTTCTTCAGCTGCGTTGATATGTTGGCCGACTTCACGTGTTTGCGTATGTCATTGATCGCCGCTTCGGCCTCTTGAGGCCATGTTTTTTCGCTGAGCACTTGGTCTTCCATTGCACTGGAATTAAACAAAAGTGACGTGTGAATATAAGTTTATTTTTCGGTTGCGTTACAATGACTAACTGTAAATGTTTTTTTCGTGGAGCTGAAGTGTAATTTGAGTATACTGACTCATTCTTGGCGCAACGAGTAAGCCACACAAAACAACCCATAAATATTGTCGTATACACTGTACTTCGCCCGTCCGAGCCGAGCGACTGATGAGAACTAAGAATGCTTAAAATTTAAGACAGCGCTAATTACAAAGCTTTTATTTATATATTGTCTTTGTATGTAGGTATTAATACGTACGCCCACATGCATATGTACTCGTTAATTTTTTACGATATAATGAAAAACGACTATGCATCATGGCACCACGTAAATGTATTGTAAGTACTGAATGCGTTAGCACCGGAATGTCATTGACAGACGCCAGATCTGAAAAGATTGTGGGTTTTTAGGCACATACGCAAAACAAAAGAATTAGCATTCTTGGTTGGTTGATAAACGGTTGATTTTTCGCCCATAAAACTAGTAAATTATGCGCTCATTCCCTTGAAACTAAAGCTGGGCATTCACCTAGGCGCCACGCCGTTTGTTTCGGCGCCAAACTATGCTACAGACTACATTCACTGTCGCGGTAGCTGTGACTTAGTCGTGGTCGTGTTTTTGACATTCACTAGCGTGTACCGCTGATGCATATGTAGGTCAGGTCCTGTAAAATGTATACCATTCTAAATTGGAAAAGAGTTCCAACGTTGAATTTTAACATTCACGACCATTGTCATTCGGATGGCGTGTTGGCGCGTCGCGCTCCATTTGGATATTCAACTGGCCCCGCGAAATCTTAAACGCTACAGTTTTTGAGATTCATGAACCGATTTTGTCGCGGGGCTGCTCTATTCGGCTTCGCTGGTCGTCAATGTCCAAAATCTGCTTTATAGTAGATTTTCTTAAATCTTTATTCTTCCACAGGCTTAAGTTCCTCCAAGACTGGGTCGACGAGGGCCCGCCCATCGTGTTCTGGATCTCAGGGTTCTACTTCACGCAGTCATTCCTGACGGGAGTGCTGCAGAACTACTCGCGACACAACCGCATACCCATCGATCAGGTTAGGAGCACTCTTTCTCATTTCTTCTCATTTGTAGAGTGTACTATTGAGACGCAAATTATTGCGGTTGCACGGCGGTCAACACCTGCGCCATAAGGACGTGCTCAAAGGACACCTGAGCGCGTGCGGTATCGATTCTTAGTGCTGGGAGGAGTTAGCCGCAAAAAGGCCATCTTGGCGATCTTTCAACTTTCAGAGAGTTAAACTATTTGAGGAAAAACGCCAAGCACGAAAAGAGAGGCCTAAACCCTTCAACGTGTACGTATAACACGACTAGCCAACTGTAATATCACATTTATCACCCTTGCAATAGAGTATTAAAAAGCAAGTTTGGCATCAGAGCTCATAAAGTCATAATAGTTAATCCATAATTTGTTAGGGCCGTCATCAAAATCGATGAGGAGGACTATACCTATATGTATTATTTTTTTTGAGACGTAAATGCACTCGAAGATACAAACACAATGGAAGAGCCGACCGCCGTAATAATATTATGATAACCTCTCGCCACCCAATAAAAAGGCAATAAAATGTTAATCGACTATATAACCTACTACTATACTATAATAGATAATAGCGTATAGTTTGTTAGGTTTTAATAATAGGAATGAAACAAAACATATGAAACTATGTTTCAATTAATATTTGTATACATTCCATTGAAGTGGAGGATGCCTTTTAATAGGCCTTTAGGGGGCTAGAAGAGGTTCTGAAGCGAGCTGTCTGTTGAGAATGTCAACTCTTTTTTTTCACCGGCAGAGATGTTCCGCAGGGGCAGCTTGGTAATCATATAGGTTCCAATGACACAGGCTTTTGAAAAAAACAAGATTTATTCCGTCTCAGTGGGCAAGAAGATAGCTGTGACAGAGTTTATTAGTAAAATGACTTTAATGTTCACTGGTAATATTCTTACATATGAAATAGATAAGTACATAGATTTACGATCTTCACAAAGATTGATCTAAACCCTTCAAATGGCAATGATAAACAAAAAAAAATAGCCAGGCTCTTCGGCCCTCAGCGAAATGCTGTTGTTAGATAGTACTGTATAGTAATATTACTTTAGTAACTTGTATAATCTGTAACCAGGTCCAGTTCGAATTTGATATCACCACCATGGAGGCAGAGTGCAACCAATTACCTGAGTTTGGGGTCTATTGCAAGGTAACATATGCATTGCATTTGTCTCATTAATGCACATTTTCAATCATACGTGTACCCAATTAGCGTGAGCTGTTAAATAAAAATTAAGTCAGTGTCAGTTTTGTAACGAAAGTTAAGCATACAAATGATGTGAAAATGAACTTGTTTCACATTTTAATAACGTGAATAAAGATATAATTTATAAATTGAAAAGAAAAAGATTTTTTAAATACTAATTGAATACTTAATTGTCGTCACAAAACTGACACTGAGTTAATCTTTGTTTAACAACTTACGCTAATTGGGTACACGAATTATTGAAAATGCCCTAATACGTTCGCGGACATTTCTTATTTATTTATTAAAAAATCTTAATGTTCCGTGCAAAACCGTTTAACCTTTTGAACGCCATTCTTCACGTACTAAAGTGTCACTGACAAGCCAACCTTTTTTCCATAAGAGAGTAACTATGAACATTATATGAAAGACAGAAGGTTGTTTTGATAGCGAACGTCATAACACTTGAAGGCGTTCTTGGCGCTTCGGGTACGACAATAGGCGTTCTTGGCGTTAAAGGGTTAAACAATAGCATTCCAGTAATCTTTTGTTATTTTATGGTCTATGACATGCACTGTTACTTACTGTCCGCGAACGTGTTAAACTGTAAATATCCTGCGAATGACCAAAGTGCCTAAGAAGTAAACTGTCAGACAGACGGAGTGAACAATTAATAACATATTTTATGACGCCATTAAAAAATTATATAGCTATTTCAAGATGATGAGATAATGAAATATGTATAATGTTTATGTATTGTATGTTGAACTAGGTCATTTGTTGGCAATAACCATATGGAAAAATTTAATGTCAGAGTACTACTTATAACCAAACATCGGGGTTTTCGGAGCGGGAACGTTTGACATTAGCCAAAGAGTAGGTATTTACTTAAAAACAGATCGTACCCTAGTAGGTTTCTACCGAATGAATAATTGATTGAAAAATAAATAAAGATTAATCATACATATGAAACATATTTTATATTGGTCATTCATTATCAACCTCTTCAGTTAAGTCTATTCATTTATAAGAAAATGCTTCATAGATATCGAGCGTCAATATTGACATTGTATTAGACACCTATTGTCAACCGTTACCCTTGCTTGTCTAGTAGATAAACTTATATGCAATTGTATTTTAAAAAACTGTAAATAATCAGTCAACACAAATATGCCTCCGAGAAAAAAAACTCGTTACGAGTTTATGCGTTCGTGGATAGAAAATAAGAGGTTCGAGATTCTTTATTATTTTGCACCAAGTGCAATGTGAGCTTCGCTCAAACGAAATCTAGTGTAACGCGACATGTCGCATCTAATAAACATACAGATATGAAATATGATTTCAATAGTGAGCTCTTGAAATTTGTTGTGGGCTGTAATATACCATGGACGCAGGTAAACAATCCGATATTTAAAGATTTTATCGAAAATTGTGTTACCGGTAAATTTGGAAAAACTGCAAAAGTTCCTTCGGAATGTCAACTGCGACGGGAATATTTAAATAAAGCTTACGATGAAAAAATTAATAAAATACGGAGCGAGCTAAAAAATGAATATATATATGATGTGAGTGTTGACGAAACCACGGATGATTATGGTCGTCAAATAGCTAACGTAATAGTGGGAGCAATACGTGATGATCACATTGGCACTCAACACTTGATATCCAGTAAACGGTTAGACAGCACGAACAATGTATCAATATCCAATACGGTCACAAGTGCTCTTGATGAATTATGGGGTGCTAACCATAATAATCACAATAAAGTACTTTTACTTTTAACTGACGGTGTGGGCTACATGCTAAAGGCTGGAAGAAATTTAAAATGTATTTTTCCCAATCTTTTGCACGTCACATGTTTGGCTCATGGTTTAAATAGAGTGGCTGAACTAGTAAGAAAACTTTATCCAGATGTGAATGATTTAATCGCAAATATTAAGAAGACATTTTTGAAATCTCCTAAAAGAATACAAAAGTTTAAAGAAATGCTCCCCGGAGTGCCTTTACCACCTCGACCAACAATTATTCGGTGGGGAACCTGGATAGAAGCTGCAACGTATTACAGCAAACATTACGATGAAGTGAAACGTGTTCTAAATACATTCAGTCCCACCGAAGCCCAGAGTATTAGAAAGGCAAAAAGAGCGTTTGGAAATGCAAATATAAAAAGCGACTTAAATTTCATAGCAAATCATTTGATGACTATCCCAAATGCTATTAAAAAACTACAGGATGCGAAGCTGTCCATCAGCGATAGTTTAAAAATAGTTCATGAAACCTATAGAGATGTTTCCAAATTAAACATGAGCGTAAAAGGAAAACAGATTTATGATAAACTGAAGTTGGTGTTAAAGAAGAATTCTGGCTATAGCACACTAAAAATTATAAATGAGTTGGTACAAGGCAAAGAAATAGAACTTCAATCTCAAACTTCTCGTGCGTCAATTGATTCCTACAAAAAATTTAAATATGCACCTATTACAACTGTCGACGTGGAAAGATCATTTAGCTCCATAAAATGGATATTTACAGCAAGACGCCGTAGATTAACTGTCCCAAATATACAAAAAATATTAATAGTTTATTCTGAAAATCGTGTCAACTATTCAATTTACAGCAGGTAATTAATTAAAGTTATTTTTATTGTTACCTTATAAGTTATAAGACTTTTACGGAAATTAAAATAAAACTTTGTCACAGATTGTATACAACTCACAGAGAGGTAGTTATTCATTAGGCATAATAAGATAGATTTCTTAGACTAACATATCTGTTTATCTCTACTCTTTCTCAAATCATTCCCGCTCCGAAAACCCCGATGTATGCTTATAACGGATTGAATCTTATAGATAATCAAATAAATACCAAACTGTCTCGGCCAAGTAAAATAAAAAAAAATCATATTCTTTATATAAGTAATAAGTACTACTTTCCGCCAAAACTAAGCCACAATTTTAACACTTACCTCTTTTTGTGGAATTACTTTCCCATTGCTATATGTCAGTAAATGTAAATCAAATGTAACTATTTCACCAAATTCAAAAACTGCAATCGCGAGACTTTCCCATTTTCCGCACTATCATTCGACACCTAACAATAGAAAAGAACTTCACAGCAAAACAAACTCTACACGTAAGATAGAAAGTTCATATTCTATTACACGCATCATCTGATATCAATATTGACCCCGTGGTATTTTTAACCGTATTGATGTATCGCAAGCAGCAAACACAACAGATGAAGCGTCAAGGCCACGAACACAGTGTGTTTGTTTGGGTGAGTCGTGTGTGCATGTTTGGAAGTTTGACTTGGTTTTGCTAGCCGACCAATATTAGATAATTGGCGTGGAAAGTAATCGATATATTTCGTGTCTTCTTGATTTGGTTGGGGCACACAGCACGATTTTTGCAAGCGGTGGAAACACTAGAAATCGCTATTATATGAGGCGACATGAGCGTGTCGCGACTGAAGTCACGCATGGGGTAGATACAGTTCAGCTTTGAATGCTGAGCATCAACGGTAATGATGGAAATATTGAATTTAATAGTAAGTCCATTATGTAGGCATGAATGATTGCGTACATGTTAAGCTAAGAATAGTCAGTTATTTAGAACAATATTCTTCTGCTATTCCGCTAAAGCTCGAGTCGGTTTATAAGCGATGCACTAATTTGCGTATTTTTACATCCTAATGCGCCCACACCCTCCCTCCATTAACCGCATGTAAAAATACGCAAATTAGTGCATCGCTAATAAACCTGCACGTTCTAAAGAACCTTTTCGACGCTCTGTCAAATAGAAAAGTTGTCACCCACACATCAAGTCAACAAGCCATTTAGTGCGGAGTTAAACCTTATGTCAGACAATGCAAGAAGGCTGCTATCGCGCTGGGCTCTTTGGCACAGCTGGCGTTGAACCTGCGGTGCGGATATATGCGTCTTTGGCGTCGAAAAGGTTAACGGAATAGCAAAAGAATATTGTTTTAGTGACGTACCGTACCTGTCATATAATTCCGCAAAGTCACGCCGCAAAATTACTATAAGAATAGTCATTCATAAGACCAAGCCGTACGTAGACTTCTCGATTATTTTACTGCAGCTCAAAAACGTGTCGTTGGTAAGTATATCTGAGAAAACGTGAATTGCAATCGACCTTGTAGGTATTTGTTGCCCGCAAGATCGGTGTAGGTAATTAAAATCACACGTTTTCAAGAATCAAACGAATGTAGCAATTAGTGAAATCGTACTATCAAATTAATTGAAAGCATGTTAGGTACATAACCTTTAAATGAACACTTTTTTATAAAATACTAGTTGCTCGCGCGTGGCTTCGCCAGCGTATTGCAATTATTGCGAAGAACGCAGGCAAGCCCGCGGGATAAAATATAGCCTATCACCATCTAGAAAGTCCATTCTACACGCAGTTGAAAGAATTTTTGAAATCCGATAATCGGTTCCAGAGATTGCCCATTACATACAAACTTACAAACATCACAGAATTTTTCTCTTTATAATATTAGTATGGAAAAAAACTGTTTTTTTTTAAGAACTGCCTGCTTCTAGGGTCGTACCAAGGTCCCGTAAAATGTACCTACCCTTGCGCTTCGCTTGGCTCGTCTTGGCGGGGGGACTATCAAATACATTTCAAATGTTTGAATATGTGCGTGTAACAAATACCTACAAACTCAATTTCAATTAAATACGTCTGCTGATAACTGATAAACCAACAACAATCCTTATTGCTTTTCACGCTTACTGGAGCACAATAGTTTATCTAGAGCACTTCGTGTTGAATACTAACCTTTATTGTAACTGTGTGAATATTGAATGACATGCCTTATAGTCTATAATCTATAATGTATCTATGATCTCTTGTCTACGGTATGCACTAAGAGATCTGTCATGACTTGTACTTGTAGTGATGCAATGTTAACGTACCGTACTTTAGATTATTAAATTAAATATAATAATGTGATCAGTGTTTTTACTTCCGCACCAATCTTTAATATGGTAGCAGAACGTGTGAACAAATTGGAAATTTGTTGGGTTGCGATCCACGGACACACGTAAAGAAGTATAAAGGTACCGGAGAAATGGCGACTGCGGCGTCATTACTACCTATATTGAACGAGAACACCAACTTTAGTACATGGAAATACCGAGTGAAACTGATACTTGAGGAAAGACAAGTGGCTTATGTTCTAAGTACAGAAAAAGTGGAAACAAGTAAAGAAGAACAATTCAAGAAGGATGACGCAAAAGCGAAGTCATTAATCGCTCAAAGTTGTTGCGACAAGTACATAGACGTCATAAAAAATGGCGAAACAGCAAAAGAAATGATTAATTTGCTAGAAAACATTTTTGAGCGCAAGAGTGTATACAATAGGTTTCACTTAAAGCGGAAACTGATTACAATGAAGTGCAACGAACCACTGCAGTCATATTTTATAAAATTCAGTGGGCTTATCAGCCAGTTAAGTGCTATTGACGTAAAAATTGACGAGGAAGATCAAATTTGCTATTTACTCTCGTCCCTACCCAAAGAGCCACCAGGTCATAACAGCAATAGAAACTATGGCCACAGAAAACAAACTGAGTTTTGATTTAGTAAAAGGGAGGTTATTAGATTCCGAGACCAAAATAAAAGGAATAGTCACAGAACAAGAAAATGCATTTACCTGCTACACCTGCGGGAGAGTAGGTCATAAATCGTTTGAATGCGCCAACAAGGACCGAAGCAGTGAGCGGGCCACCAGAGGGAGCGTGGACGCGGATTTAGAGGCAATCGCAGTAGGAGCAGATCTTATGGACGAGGTCGCGGACGATTTACTTCTCACCAGGCAGCGGCTGCTGACATTGACACCGGCACCGAGATAGGTTTCATAACAAGTGAATGTGCAGTGCTTAAAGCGTTAGTGAGTGATAATGGATATATTGACTTTGTTGTCGACTCTGGATGTACATCTCACCTGGTAAGCGAAAAGTATGAAAACTTTATGCAGGACATTAAATTCTTGGATAAGAGTATAAAAATATATGTAGCAAATGGACAGTACATAACAACAAACAAAATTGGGAAATTAAAAATAAAGTACTTACATAAAATAATTAATATTGAGGCCCTCATAGTAAAAAATGTGACGTACAACTTATTGTCTGTAAAAAAGATTGTAGAAGCAGGCTTTAAAGTAAATTTCACGAAAGAATGTGTGGAAATATTTAACAGAAATACTTATTTGAAAGGTGAATGCCAGGGTAGACTGTATACTATTAAAGCTGAAATATGTCAAGTAGAAACATGCGCTATTGGGGTATTGGACAATGACTTGTGGCACAAAAGACTAGGTCATTTAAATAGAAAGTGTTTGGCTAGGATGAATTTACCTATTAGTAAAAAGGTTTGTGACTCTTGTATGACCGGCAAAGCAACTCGAAGTCCTTTCAAGCCAGTGCCACGTCCCAGATCATCAGCTGTTGCTGAGCTACTTCACACCGATATAGCTGGGCCAGTCAAACAAGAAGGTCCAAATGGTGAAAAATATTTTGTTACCATAACAGATGACTACTCTCATTTTTGTGTGGTATATCCAATAACACAAAGATCACAAGCTACGGAGAAATTGATAAATTACATATTGAAACTGGAAAATCAAACGGGAAATAAAGTGAAAAGGATCAGGTCTGATAATGGAGGTGAATATCACGCAAATAGGTTGGTTGAGTTTTGCAGGCAGAAAGGAATAAGACAGGAATTTACGATGACGTACACTCCACAAGAAAACTGAGTCTCAGAGAGAATGAATAGATCACTATGCGATAAAACAAGAACAATGTTAGCGGAGACAAATTTACCGAAGCATTTGTGGTGTGAGGCTATTCAGTGTGCGGCGTATCAATTAAATAGATCCCCTTCCTGGGCTATTAATTTTGCGACACCTTGTGAACTGTATCATGGGAAAAATGACCTGTCAAGACTCGGAGTTTTCGGATCGAAAGCATGGGCCACCATTATACCCAAACCTGATAAATTAAGCAAGAGAGCTATGGAAGTACGGATGGTTGGTTATAATGCAGTTGGATATAGGCTTTGGAATCCAGAAACTGATACAATCATAACATCCAGAGATGTTAAATTTGACGAGACTGATATACAATATATGGAAAAGAAGAAAGATAGTCAAGAAAAAAGAATACTTATTGAAGAAAATGAAACAGAAAAAAGTAGAAATGAGCCAATGAATAGTACAGAATGTGAGGATGAAAATATAGATGAAGAAAAGAATAATGAGACAGATGATAACACGAACAAGACAACAAGATGCGGACGAGCCATAAAAACTCCAACACATCTCAAGGACTATGAAATAAACAATGTGGTATATTGCCTATTTACAGATGTACCAAAATCATTTGAAGACGCCATAGAGGACAAAAAATGGAAGCAAGCGATAGACAAGGAAATAAATGCTTTAAAAGATTTAGACACTTGGGAAGAAACAGACAATGTAAAAGGAAAGAAGGCTATTGAAACGAGGTGGATATTCAAAGAAAAAGATGATGGGACAAAGAAGGCGCGCTTAGTTGCCAGAGGATTTCAAGTTCAGAAAGAAGACAAATTTGATGTTATGTATGCACCAGTTGCAAGAATGTCTACAGTGAGAATGGTAATAGCAAAAGCAGTTGATGAAGACCTACCGATCAGGCAACTTGACATACCTACCGCCTTTTTAAATGGAAAAATTAAGTCAGAAATATACATTAAAATACCTAAAGGAGTTGAAACAACTGACAGCAATAAAATACTTAAATTAAAACGGGCCCTATATGGACTTACTGAATCTCCAAGATGCTGGAATGACAGGATTGACTTATTTGCAAAACAACAAGGATTTGTAAGATCAGATTATGACTACTGTCTATACAGTAAAGCAAATTGCTGGATGTTAATTTTCGTTGATGACATAATTCTTACAGGCGAAAAAGAAAAAATAAAAGAAACTGTAACAGCACTAAAAGAAGAATTTAAAGCAAAAGATCTGGGAGAAATGAAATCATTTTTAGGAATGGAAATTGAACGTCAACAAGGAATTCTAAAAATAAAACAGACCAAGTTAATAGACAAGATACTGGCAAAATTTAATATGACAGAATGTAATGGAGCTCGGACACCAATGGAAACAAATTTGAAGATAGAACAACCATCAGCGGATGATATTATAGACGTACCATACAGAGAATTGATAGGAAGTTTGATATACATATCATCTTCTACACGACCGGATTTGACATACGCTGTTTCATACCTATCAAGATATCTTGACAAACCAAGCGAACAAACATGGAAAGCAGGGAAAAGGATCTTAAGATATCTGAATGCTACAAAAGAACGAGGATTGACTTTCAGAAAATCGGATGATACTAAGCTATATGCCTACTCAGATGCTGACTGGGCAGCAGACCACCAGGATAGAAAGAGTGTGAGTGGATGCCTTGTATTCTGCGGAATAAATCCAGTGGCATGGTTCTCTAAGAAACAGAACTGTGTTTCACTATCGACTGCTGAGTCTGAATACATAGCTGCTGCAGCGACTGCTCAGGAGTTGATTAATCTTCAGGGTATTGCAGCAAGCCTCCATAACCTTCGAGGGGGGGTATTATTAGTAGACAACAGGTCAGCTATATGTATGGCAAAGAGTTATGAAAATTCAAAAAGAACCAAACACATTGATATCAAAGCACACTTTATTAAAGACCTTGTAATTAACAATAAAATACAAATAGAGCATGTTCCTACTAATTTAAACTATGCAGACATAATGACCAAAAGTTTGTCTAAAGAGAAAATGGATAACTTCATTTGTGAAATTATTGTTTAAAATGTTTAATAATTAACCTGTTTAACAATTAATAAATTGTTCATTTTATAACTATGTATAAGTATATAATATAAAAATGTAAAAGGTAAAAATTATTCAGTTCATTGTTTTAACTTAACACAACATAACTGTACCTAGTGACTAGAAATTTGTAATGTTTTGATTAGTTCATACATATACCTATGTATATGTGTCTAGAAGAACCTTGTAATGAAAATTCAATTAGTTCATGCATATATGTATATGTACCTATTAACTAGTAAGGTAAAATTTAACTAATGGCTAAATAGTCTGTGACAAGAATTGGTTTGTAGTTTGTAATGTTATCTTGCAATTGTAATCATAGTAGATTAGAATTGTGGGGGGGTGTTGAATACTAACCTTTATTGTAACTGTGTGAATATTGAATGACATGCCTTATAGTCTATAATCTATAATGTATCTATGATCTCTTGTCTACGGTATGCACTAAGAGATCTGTCATGACTTGTACTTGTAGTGATGCAATGTTAACGTACCGTACTTTAGATTATTAAATTAAATATAATAATGTGATCAGTGTTTTTACTTCCGCACCAATCTTTAATACTTCGCATATAGTTGAGATTATTTATTGTGGCCGATTTATTATAAAACTTGTGTTGGAATTGAAATCTTCTAACTTGAACAGTAGAGTTGCTTTTTGAATGGTCTAATTTGAAGCAATTCGGCCAAGTCAAATAATCTCAAGTAACCAACACAACTCCTAATAAAGTAAGTAAGTATTAAATGGGTCAATCCAATGTTGTCGTTATTTTGTCGCGGTAAGACACGAGACGATAGTAACAGAGTTTCGTGGAATGATAATAATATGGACTCCTAGAATATTTAGGAGATGCTCCACCATAAGATAGATTTACCATTATAAGAAAGACACAGGTTTAGTGGATTTCATCTTATAAAATCATAATTTTATAAGACTCTTCCAGGAGACATCCATAGGAGAGATTCATAGACATAGACATAATTTATTGGTAATAACACATTACAGGTCAAGATATTTCGTACATGAATCACATATCATATCAGGGTATTTAAAAAAAGTCGTGTACCTACTGAATTAGGGTGAGTTGTTAAATAAAAATTAACTCCGTGTCAGTTTTGTGACGACAATTAAGTATTCAGTTTGTACAAAAATTAACTTTTTCTTTTCAATTTATAGGTGATATGCACAAACACGTTATTTAAATGTGAAACAAGTTCATTTTCACATAATTTGGATGCTTAATTGGGAATGGATGAAAATGTTAGAAGTGCCAGATTTTTTTTTGGTGATAGGAATAACCTTCCTTAGCACCAGAAAAAAGTCGCAGACTCTTCAGCTGCGTCAATTATTTTGGAAAAATATAAACAGTTTCCTCACTTAGGTTTTGGGTTTAGGACGGCGAATGGGACACTTTGCTTGATCCGTCTCATATTACAAAACTTACTTCTAAAATTTTATTCATTCCCAATTATCGTCACAAAACGGACACAGAGTTAATTATTTTCTTACAACTTAGGCTAATTGGGTACCTACCTACACGAACTTTTAAAAATGCCAATCAAAAGATAGTTGATCGGCCCAAATAACATTCACTTTGATGCATTGAATTTGCTCTGTTATTGGAAAGTGTAGCGTTGCAGTGACTAACGCATGATGATAACAACTTTTAGTAGGACGCAAAGGACGAAGCGGTCATACCTGCATAGTATGATTCTGAAGGAACCGGTAAAAATGCGTCTAAAATACTGACGAGGCGTACACTCATATTAATTATTCAATAGCAGTAAATACATGGATCTGTACAAATGGCGTATAATCGCGTAAAAAGATTACCTACATTACGCACTGATGGCGCTAATATAAAATCGCAGGAGTTTGGCGCTCGAGCCGAAGCCAAGGGCAATAAATATTCTACGTAAGGCGTTTTTTACTACCGCCCTGAGTGAATACATAAGTGTACATCTGTCCCTATCCAGGAAGGTTTTTACCACATCATTTAACTAATTCCCACGTCACTGTAAGAGTTTATTTACTAAAATTTACAAATATAATGTGTATGTAGTGGCACGGAAATAGTTATAAATAAACCTAGTCCCAAACTAAGCAAAGCTTGTACTATTTATTGGGTACAGTTCCCGGCAAACAACTTGAACATGCGGGACGAAGTGGGGGGGCAGCTCGCACGTACAATTCGCCTTTGCGCAGGCAAGGTCAAATGTTCAAGAAGTTTGACGGCATCTGTACTAGACGACGATATAGATACTTATATAGAAAAATACATACTTAAATACATAGAAAACATCCATGAATCAGGAACAAATATTCGTGCTGATCACACAAATAAATGCCCTTACCGGGATTTGAACCCAGGACCTCTTGCTTCGTAGGCAGGGTCACTACCAACTAGGCTAAAGCGGTCGTCGAAGTAAGTAATCTAAATAACACCATTATAATCAATCTCACACATATTTTTTCCCTCAGGGCCTGTTCCTCGAAGGAGCCAGGTGGAACCGGGAATGTATGCAGCTGGACGAGTCCTACCCAAAAATCCTCTTCGACACCATCCCCATCATATGGTTCCAACCGGCCTTGATACAGGACTTCAACCCACCGCCATGTTACTTCTGTCCTATATATAAGACCAGTGAGAGAAAGGGTGTGCTGGCCACCACAGGGCACTCCAGTAACTTTGTCATGTTTATAACTCTGCTCTCAGATATACCGCAAAAGCATTGGATAAACAGAGGCGTTGCTAGTTTAACACAACTTGATGATTAAGGGTGGGATTGATTAACCATACTTAACAGGCTGGTTAACCTTTTCGACGCCAACAACGCATATATCCGCACCGCAGTTTCAACGCCAACGACTGATATATGCGCCAAGGAGCTCAGCGCGATAGTAACCTTCTTGCATTGACATAAGGTTCATCTCCACACTAAATGTCTTGATGACTTGGCGTGTGGTTGACAACTTTTCTCTTTGACAAAGCGTCGAGAAGCTTAAGCGTGCCCAGGACGTTCGACACAAGTCGGCTCCCCATGCAAACGAAGTTTTGCTCTCATACTAGAAAAAAAATGGAGGGAAAAGAAGTTTACTTTGGAAACTTGTTTCTATATATTTTTTTACAATTTCTAGCAACTTAAACTAGTTTTCAATCTAGATATGGCAGGTCCCATTGTGTGTACAAAATTTCATTTTATACTAGCATGGCGTTTTAAAATGAGAACCAAACTACGTTTGTACGGGGACTCGAGCGTCCTAGGGACTCTTAAGTGGTTCATGTTAACCTTTACATGCATACAGTATCAAAAATGATACAACAGAAGTGACACAACAAAGTCAAATTAATGTCAATTAAAGACTTTGTCAAACTAGACGCGGAGCCTCATATGTCATATTTGACGTGAGTTTAATTGTACAGATGCATGTATCTAAGGGTTAAATATGACGCCGGCAACTGTCATCCCATATAAAACAGAACTTTCCATACAATCAGATTTTAACGGACGTAGCTGACGGGTGGAAACAACCGACCTATAATATAGACCATAACTACCATAAGCCTGGTACCGGTACTGCCTCGATCCAAAATTCCATATATACCGGTTCGATGCCGTGGCAATCATAATATTTTTTTTAGTATCGGAAGGCATTTAGGTTACGTCGTTCCAACCTTTAGTGCGCGCGGACTCGTATGCGTGCCAAGCTGCTGCGCCAATTTTCCGCTACTTATGACTAGCCTGCTACGCGCACCAGCAAGACCCAGCAGTATCGCGAGTTGAATAGGGGTGTAGACTAAATAAAATAATCAATAATGTTTTATTTTCTTGAAAAAGGATCAAAAATGTAGTCAAATGGAGGAAAAAGCAACGCCAGAGGTTAAATAATCACAAAGTTATATGTGTCCAAAGTTTTAAGATGGGGTATGTTTAAAATTCCCTTTTCCGCAAAACGCACCTTCATATGAAACGATTAGTCATTTACTATGACGCTAGAGGATCGTGATGTCACGATCCCGGAGCGTTTTCTCTCTCTAACAAGTAACATTAAAACGGTTGTAGCTGCGTCATTTTTTGAGATATTTGAATGGGATTTTCGTCACTAGGCATATTTTTTGTCTTCTTTCTTTTGAAAAATTAATAAATTTTGAGTTTACACCCCTATTAATAACAAACAGAGCACCATAACCAAAATATCAACCGTATACCTAGTGAAAGGAGTTTTTTTTAGAATCCATAACTGAATTAATCCTTACATATCCTATATTTTTTATTACATGTTCTGTCATATTTGAAAAGTACATGGGGGACTGTACATGGGGCTTTACTCACCTTGGTGAGTGTAAACCCGGAGGAAAAGAATCCTCCCGGAAATGGGAAGTAGCTAAATCACTCTTTCGCTTCATTAGCTTCTATATTGACAGGTGATTGGAATTGCTTGAACCATTTTTGAGAAACCATTTACAGATATGTAAATAAATAATTCTTAATTTATTGATTTTTTGTCTTTTAACTTAATTTTCATACCAACATTTAATCATCAAATATACTTACAAATTATGTTTTGTTTATGGTATAGGTACTTAACAATTTTTTATATGGAACCCTAAGAATTTATATACAGGGTGGAATTTCATAAACTGTACAAAATAAAAGGAGAAAAATTTCAGCCAATTTCATCGGTGAAACGGTGTTTTTTTTTTTTTTCTAGTCATTAGTTTTTTTTTTTACAGAATTTTGAAAATTTTTGTAAAAACTCGGGTAATACACCTAATTCAGACGGTATAACTTTTGATCCAATGGTCCTAAAATGAAAATAAAAAATGCAGAGTATTACCAAGGGACAGGTTAATAATTCTTAATAACAATAGAAAACCAACTAGAAGAGAAAATCCGCAAAAAAAATTATTGTTTTTGAAAAATGGCTACAAAAATTACGAATTTTAAAAGAAAAACACAATTTTCTGAAAAAAAACGCAGATTTAGTTACCATTTTTTTTGCTTAGTATTTAACCTCACTTAATGCCGATTCTAAAACCGTTTTTAAACTGTCTCAGACTTTGAAAAATACCACGCGCACTTCCTTCTTCAAAATTTTCCAGACAGAGAATTTTGAGATTCCGTGCCTCAATGCCAAGCGTCTTAGACTCGTGGTTGGGTCCGCGTACAAGTCTCTGAGAACTGCTTCTTCTATGGCAACATCAATTATGTTTCCTGGCTCTCGGCGATCTCGGCCACCGTATCCCAGGCCAATATTGCACAACCGGCGATGAACTTCTTGAAAGTGGCGAGCAGCAGGTCTTGGAACGTCATTAGGATACTGCTCCAAATAGGCGATACACGCAGCTCTTGCAGATCCATGGCACAATCCATAATAATAGTGCATGTTGGCTATTTGTAACGGCGAAAACTCTCGTAAGCGGGGCATGATGATTCAAACTGAACAAGTACTGGAGTAATCAAAGAAGTGGCGAGCAAAGACAAGCAATTGCGATTTGCGAGCGACTGAATAGTTGACCTATTGCCCAATGCCTTTATACCCCTCATGTTATCTCCACCTTCAACCCAAAAACACCCTTCAACTACCTGGGAACAAGCGGTCATTAAGGATTTTAAGAGGATTAAAATTAATAAAATTATGGTTTGATTTACGTACCCATTAGCGTGGTATTTTTCAAAGTCTGAGACAGTTTAAAAACGGTTTTAGAATCGGCATTAAGTGAGGTTAAATACTAAGCAAAAAAAATGGTAACTAAATCTGCGTTTTTTTCAGAAAATTGTGTTTTTCTTTTAAAATTCGTAATTTTTGTAGCCATTTTTCAAAAACAATAATTTTTTTTGCGGATTTTCTCTTCTAGTTGGTTTTCTATTGTTATTAAGAATTATTAACCTGTCCCTTGGTAATACTCTGCATTTTTTATTTTCATTTTAGGACCATTGGATCAAAAGTTATACCGTCTGAATTAGGTGTATTACCCGAGTTTTTACAAAAATTTTCAAAATTCTGTAAAAAAAAAACTAATGACTAGAAAAAAAAAAAAAACACCGTTTCACCGATGAAATTGGCTAAAATTTTTCTCCTTTTATTTTGTACAGTTTATGAAATTCCACCCTGTATATCTCAGATCTCGAGTGCCTCTTACCAAGGCTGACTATATTTACATAATATTAGAGGCATACAGACAAGACATGACATGATTGAAGCCAAAAATTAATTTATGGAGTGTATTATTCACATGGATAGGTAGTAAAGTAACAGTCAGGTAAGGCAAACATTTTAACTATATTTGAATAAGTGTCCTACGAAAAAAGGCAATATTTTGTGTTATTTGTTACTATGTACTTATTGTATATTTTCTCTGTGATAATGTCTAGTCATAAAAGTTCGAAATATATTTATTTTGATATTTGTAGACTATTTCGTTTTATTGGATGTGTACTATACTATACCACCCTAGAACAATAACACTGAATGCTCATATTCATATAAGTTAGCAACCAGCTTGTGTCACTCGTGAAATGGCATGCACTTTGTGTGTCAAACAAATAGGTAGTAGCAAACACAGCAAACACAGACATTCTAAAAGCTCAAAGTACCCTACAAAATAACTTTGACAAGTTGAGCAAATGGGCCCACGATGTTGGGCTTGTCATAAACGCCAAAAAAACTAAGCTAATGCATATAACATCTGCACATAAAAAGAGACCCATTACACCATTTCTGTTAGCTCATCATCATGTCTGCATGCATGGGGGGAGTACTGACGGGGCCTGTGGCTGCTCAAAACTTGACCTAGTATCTGAACACACCTACCTTGGAATGACCATAGACAATAGATTAAACTGGAAAGATCACATTGACGGAATATGTAAGAAACTAAGAGCCATACTAGCAAGGTTGTCAATTCTAAAATTTAAAATTCCCTACAACACCTTGAGAATGATGTACTTATCTCTTGCTGACTCTATAATTAACTACAGTATCAGCACATATGGATGCACTTATAAAACATATCTAGATAAGATATATACACTACAACTATCCATTCTTAAAACTATAGTGCCTATTAAAATTAAACTCCAATGTAAAAATAATTATAACAACCCATTTGGCTTCTGTAAGGTGCTAAGTATATATGAAAAAATAAATATTCAGATCATATATGATAAATTTAGCCAACTAAAACACCTAAAAATGAGAATACACATAGTGAAAAACTAAGAAACCTGGCATACTTACCACCTTACATTTTACCTGACTATAAGAATATAATTATATGGTAAATGTACTTCAGATTTCATGTTACCTTATATACTTAACCAACTACCATCAGACATTTTAATCAAAATACAGGGAACAGAGAATCCAAAAGCATGTAAAAAAATGCTAAAAAAACATTTTATAGACTCTCATAACACCAGCACTGAGGAATAATACTGGTATGGATAAATGTGTCATAGCAAACTAATAAACTAATATTAATTAGATATTTCTTACAAATAAGCCTAATTGAGGCTTCAGTAAGAACTAAAGAGTATATAAATGTAGTAGAATAAGTTTATAATTTTGAATAAATAAAAGTAAAAAAAAGTTAAGAATATTTTTGTACTAACCCCAACCCCATGCGCTTTTTACAAAAATCACACCCACAGCTAAGAGAAATCATGACACCTCAAATGTTAATATCCAACAGCCGTTTAAGCTGCAAAGTGAGCTATAGAAATAGACGTGTGTCAACAGATAGCCCCGCGCCTCCTTCCATGGTAGTCTGGTAATGGTAACATTTAAAAAACTTGGAGTGCTAATGGAACATTGTTCCATATAGACTTTTTATTGGCTGCAAAGGATATAAATAATAACAATAATATAAATAAATATTACGGGACAATTTTTAAACAAATCAAACTAGTCCCATAGTAAGCTCAATAAGGCTTGTGTTATGGATACTAGACGACAATATATTTAATGGATATAAATACCAGTGGCAGAGCGCCCATACAAACCGATTCCCACCGGCTTTCCTAAAATTTCATGCCATATATTACCAAACTCGTAAATCATCAAAAAACAGTCCTTTTATTTGGCTCCGGGTTGTCCAATGACAATTCTTATGCGCCGCCACTGATAAATACTTACATACATAAAAAACATCCAAGACTCAGAGACAAATATTTGTGCTCATCACACAAATATTTGTCCTTACCAGGATTCAAACCCAGGATCTTCAGCTTGATAGGCAGAGTCACTAGGCTAACTGGTCGTCATAATGTTTGATATGGCTCTTAAAATATTGTTTATTTCATGAAATAAACAATATTTTTACTACTAATATCATCATCATTATCAGCCTGTAATCGCCCACTGCTGAGCATAGGCCTCTCTGCGAGTACGCCACCCGTCTCTATCCTGAGCTAATCTTATCCAGAAGTGACCCGCGATCTTCCTAATATTGTCTACTCATATACTATTAGTATATTCCCAATTGAGCTATTGAGAAAATAAGGGATTTCTAATTGAAGTTTTTGAATAACAAGTAAAAAACAAATTAAATAGACAAATCAGTACCTAAGACCATGAGGAAATTTCATGCTATATTTAGTTTGTGTGCATAGGTTAGGTTAGGGTAAGGCAATTTTCTTGTTTTCATTTAAGAAAAATTACTTACATTAACCTATTAATTCATTGTATTTCTACATCGAAGGTAGACTTCGCAAACAAAATTGTTAGTAAACAAAATTTAGATAACCAATAAGACAAACTACTTTTTGTACAGAACTCTAAGTAGAGAATGAAAAAAAGAGAATTCATTACTTATTAATCAACAAAATAAGAACAATCAAATTTGCCGCTCATATATATTAATTAATATGATCGAACACTTACCTATATTGTATTATTTGGTGATACTTTTTATGATATAATTGAACACACTGCGTGAAATTCGTCAATATTGGATAAAAGTCGATATTATCATATTTTTTATTGCCCACGAAAACTCATTTTCCAGTCTAATATTTCACTCCCAAACTCCCAATCCCACAACAAATACAATACAATACAATACCAGAAAAATTAATGACAGCTCTATTCGACCAACATGAAAAAACATACCACAGACAAAAGTTATTTCCGTTAGTATCAATGACCAAAGAAATTAGAAGGTTTTCCTATGTCCATGGTTAGTATTTATTTGATATAAGTCAACTTATAACTTCTAGAAATACCATACGCTTGAAGAAGATATTTCTGATACTATACACAATATTCAAAAAGGTTACTATGTCTTTATCAATATTGTTGTTTTGCTAAGTCATAGACAACAGAGTGTACGTTAAACAAACATAGTGATGTTGTGGATTGATTGATTTTCGCTCTTCCGGGGCAACACTATACCCGTTCCTTTCCACACTTTCTGTGAAATAACACGTGTCATATCAGGTATTTTTACATATAGTTTAAGTTTTCCACCTGTTTATTTTGCAATTAATAATGAAAACATTAATTGTGTTAGTAAATTTTATGTAAGTGATAAAAATCGTTCAAAATGATGACAAGTTAACTGATATGTCGGAGACGAATATTGCGTGTATCGAAACCAGCTTTGTTGTTTGTTGTGTTCCGTGCAGATGGCGCAACGATCTTATAAACTGCGTATCCCAAACTGACGTTTTTGGTTATTTTTGTTCTCGCCTCGTGTTTACTTTAGTGTCTAATTTCGGTCCAACGACGAAAAATTTGTTGTGCAACGACACTTCAATCAATATTTCGATCATACACGGAATCGCTATACGGAATAGTATCGATCCGCAGTTCCCGACTAGGTATATGTATACAGTATCACGTGGTGGTGTGGTGGTTTATATAATTCTTGTTTACCGCACAAGTCGAAACTTTGCGCATGTGCGTCCCGTCAGTAACCTCAAATCGTAGAGCGGGCTCGGAGTCGGCAGGTTCCGGACATCCGGGTAGCGGAGCAGCGGATCCGGCACGCGTGTGAACTTGTGATGTGCCCTTGTGCCAGCAGTGGCAGTGCGCGCCCCGCGTGTGGACCGAAGCGCTGGTGATACTCGCGCGCGGCTGACATGGCCCAGACTCAGTTCTCGCGGAGCTCGGAGAGCGACGCGTGGGCGCTGCTCTCGCTGAAGTCGCCGCCGTCTCCTTCGAAAGTGCAGTGGGCCCAGGAGCCGGCTCCGGTGGCCATCGCGCGGCTGGACGGCCGGGACTTTGAGTACCTGATCCGGCAGAAGCGCGTGGTGATCGGGCGTAACTCGAGCCGGGGGGAAGTGGACGTTAACATGGGACATTCGAGTTTTATATCGCGGCGGCACTTGGAGTTGTTTTACGACCAGCCGGAGTTCTACTTGACGTGCAACAGTAAGAATGGCGTGTTGGTGGACGGCGTGTTCCAGCGGAAGGGCTCTGCGCCGATGCTGCTGCCCAAGAGGTGAGTGCGCGCGGACCGCCACGCGGCGATAACTCGCCGCCCGCTTATTTACTATTACTCATTGGCTTTATGTTTGTAAACAAACATATTTGTTTATATCTACCCACCTGTTGTAACAAAAAAAGATCACAATTAACATCCAAGTAGTGAAGCAGCCTTGTAGGCCTCCATGCAATTTTGTAACACCTCAAATCAAAGTTCAATTTCTATATCCATCCATTTTATTGGCATGATGTAACTCTTGGCCATTTCATTGCAATATGTGAACTTCTGATACTACATAAATACAGCAACTCAGGTGACAGATTGATATAGATTTCTTATTATAATTATGGTAATTTTCAATTTGTGTTGATGTTGACATACACTACTAATAATAATATTGCAATATTTGCAATACATGCTAAAATATAATTACTAGTGCCTATGCCTATGAAAGACCATCTCCCATCTCCCTCTTACTCACTTTAACAGTATTTTCTATCCTGCTTCATTCACTGTTGACATTACAAATGGAATGCAGGCCAGTTTATTTAAGAGGTAAACCAAGTTAAAATTAGCACATCATCAAAAATACAATGCTGGTTTTAGGTACTTAAATGATTTAGCATTATTCATTTTAATAGGACTAATTAATAAACATAGTATGACAAAGCTAAACTTAATTGCTCAAGTTAAAACTGTTGACATGATGCAATCATGTTATATTTGATGTATTTATTATATCTTTAACGCATTCACTGCCACCTCCTTTTCCTGGGCATTCGCCAGGTGCCACACTTTTTAAAATGTACTTTATGTAATGCACTTTACGTAATTACGAACGCGTCTGTGCGTCGATGGCACACGGTGAAAGTCACTGGAACGCACATACGCGTCGGTGGCAGTGAATGCGTTAACACTGTCAAAATCTTCATACATTATATTGATGCAAATTTACTGGTGCATAAATGTTACAAAAATGGTGGCAAGATATTTAAGAGTGCTTGAGTACATATAAATACATGGTTTTGTCTAAACACATGTTGACCATGAATTCCTAATTCAGCCTGTAAATTGTAAATAAACAGCACATATTTACACAGCCCAAAGCCAGTTGCTCAATTTATTCAAATAACTGAGTTGTTTACATCTTCATTTTATTATTCACTGATTAGCAGTTAATGAAAACAAAGACAAATTCAACAGCCTTGCTGTCTTATCATAGTTCATTCAACTATTCTAGCGCAAGTATATACTGACTACTGCAATTGCAGTCTCCGGCAAACTTATTTACTTATGATGTTGCATCACCATAAGATATACCATATATGAAATAAAACTGTTAACATTATGTCTGTGCAGCATGTTCAATACAGTTAAATACAATAGGGGTATTCCTTCGGTTGCCCGAATTTCATTTGCGATCATATTCACAGGCCATAATTTTGTTTACCATAATTTCATGTGCCATAACTTATTTACGTGATACACACCATACTCTTGCTATTGTTGGTGCTCTCGCACGAATCGGCATTGCCGTCATACGCGCCACCAGTATGTGTATCCGTGGTACACAACAACGCTTTAAACCAAAAGTTTATGGCATATGAATGATTCGGGCATACAACATTATCGAAAATAATAATATGTCAAATGAATATTATGGGAAATGAAACGTTATGGAATATGAAATTCGGGGAAACAATAGAGAACCTTAAATAGGCAAAGGGTTTGTAAAGAAAAAGTAAGATAGAAACATATTTTTTTTAGTTTGACGCGTCTGTATCGTCATTGATCATTTTAATGTTGAACGGGGAGTTAAAAAAAATACCAGATTAAGGTTAACTAAAGTGATGTTTAAGTCACGTCCAACCTGTCGGTTTTGTTACTATCTGTAACCGTCAGTTTAAGGGACATAAATTAATGAATATTTATTTATTCCTATGGCATTGGACAGTTTGTTACAGATTTATATTGAGAGATTTAAGCCACTCAGTGGCTTCGTCAGTAAGGTTGATCGGGTCCTCGAGTGAGCCCCCTGTAAATCGTGTTTCAGATTAATGAACATGCCCAAATATGACACAAACAGAAAATATGTAACAGTTTTTCAGAGTAGCAAGTCTTTGAAGCAAAGCTGTCTCCTTATAACCAGCCATTAGGAATCTTGAATCATTTCAGTAGCCCAATTTATATTCAATCTTAGATGGTGGATGATATGACCTAAATTTAGAAAGAAGTATAATCAATCTTACTGTAGTTGACAATGTGTGAAAGAGATAATAGAATAGTAGGACATATTATTAGTCCTACTATTTCATACTATTTATGTAAATTGTGCATTTGACCCACTCTGACATTGTGATGTGTACTGAAATATAAATTACGCTGATAACCCTGGTACTCAATTAACTTTGATTGATAGTTTCTTAATTTACTATTTATATTACTATAATTGCCTTATAAATATTATTCAACTATTCATATTCAATTCACCCCTCAGTGTTTAACAGAACTATAACGTATTTATTTTGTTTTTATGCTTGAAGTATATAAATGAATCTAGATATGAAACTAATTAAGGTTTAAAGTGAATCTCTAAATTAAGTAAGGATTTTAAAGTCGTATATATAACTTTTTTAAATCTTTGGTATGATTAAGACTGCACATACAAAATTTTCCGTCTATACACAAACTAAAAATTAATTACATAAAAATACCATTTACGATCTGCGTCAAATATATGTTTCCATCTTTGCATCATAATCCTTGTGATGATCTGGGTCAATGGGGAACTTGCATCTTTTTATTATATTACGAAAATCTTAAGAGGACGCATTGGTAATTTTGGAGTCAATGATCTCAATGTTTTTCAGTAATTACATAACGAATGAAAATTATAAGTTGGTGACCTGATAATTCATGATAAAAACCTTGTTTTGTTAGTTTTCAATACATGATTAGATAACTTTTGTAACAGAGAAAATAATATCAAACATACCTCTTTTTAAAAATATTTTCACATCTTATGGGCAAACGGGACCGATTTAAGCCTCTTAACTTTCTCCGTAGTTGAGTCTATACATATTCTTTAAAATTTAAGCAGGAATTTCTCAAATTATCGTTTCTAAGTAAATTAAACAACTAAAACCATTTTGTCGTTTACGTCCTTTGGTTATAAGCCAGCGCGCGGAGGCAATCCTATGAAATCCTCGCCCCACTCAGGCGCTCAGTCCCCTCTTGACCATTGTCAGCAACGGGTCTGTGCTAGTCGGCTTGCGGACGACATTGACATTTATTTGGCGGTTTTATATTAAATAAAAATGGGAAAAACGAAAGAAAGACGTTCCAAAAGGAAAAGAAGAGCTTGTCTGTTAGAAAAATGTGCAAATATGACGAAAAAGAGGTAAGTTTACATCACAATATTTATTTTTGATATTAAAAAAAATATATCTTGTTTTACACCTTTTGTGTCACAATATCTTCTGATAAGTGTTTAGTGGTACTAAAATATTAGTTATATTATAGGAAACAATCGTTGGAACAATGTTCGGAGAACAAAACAATAGAGTCGTCATCGGATTGCAATAAAAATCAAGAAATGTCGGCAAGCTTTTTAGAAAGGTATGTATGAAAAATTCCTAAACCTACATATTTCAATAATATGACGGTTTGTAAAAGTTATATTATATCACTGAAACACTTTATTTTGTATCTTCTAGAAATCAAGACAACACGTTACCGATTTATGCAGAATTACAAAACGTATTGCCCGCGTAAGTGTTTTTACTATGTATTTTGCATTATTGATTATCCGGTACAAATTAATATATTATAATGACTTTGCAATTAAAACTTAAAAGAACAATTTTATTTTAGGACTGCTGATACGGATAACAACAATATCTCACACAACGAAGGCATTCCTGTAGCTATAGTAAGTATAATATTGACCATTTTTGTTTGTTACACAAAAAAAAGAAGTATTATTTATTTTTTGTAACTTTTAAAAGACTAACTTAAAATTTGCTGGATAGCTCAATTTTATGCAGATATTCATATATATCTTTGTTTCAGACAGATAAACATTGTGAAAAAATTAGTGCTTCTTCATACATAACCGAGGCACTAGTATTAAGTTTTGTTAACTTATCTCTGAAGTACTAGGCTCTAAATAAAAATATATATTTTTTATTTTATTTTCAGACCGACAGACAGTTGAACATTTCTCAGCCCAAGTCTTTATTTGATTGCACTTCTCCAGGAAAAACTCTCGAAGTTACATCTGAGAGAAAAGTGAGTACTTATAATACTATATTTTCAACTAGGCTTCTGCCTCATCATCATCATCATATCAGCCGAAAGACGTCCACTGCTAGACATAGGCCTCCCCCAAAGAGTGCCAAAATGACCGGTCCTGCGCTACCCGCATCCAGCGGACTCCCGCGACATTTACCAGGTCATCAGCCCACCTTGTGGGGGGCCTACCCATGCCTCGCCTTCCGGCTTCTGCCTGCTATATTATAAAATAAATACTATTTAAAACGGCTTAAACTTACGCGATTTTTGCATGTCACTTTTGGTGACCCCATCGGGTGCAGAACCCAAAAAAGAACACCTTTCGTCAATAAACAATCCGCAATTCTCAACTTTGATTCAATGCATTGAAGACAGCTGCTGGAGTGCCATTCCTTCACATTTCCCTTCATGACCAATAGACTCTCCCGCCATCACATTCCATGCACTGATACGTATTTTTTATATTTGTTTCAGATTGAGCCGGATGTACAAGATATAGGGCATAGAATAATAGATGTCAGCCATTTTGTAACAGAGCTTGTTAAATTCTCAGAACACAAGTCTTTGTTTGATTGTGGACTAGCTACATTGAAATTAGAGTCTGAACATCATGTAGGCTTGCAATCTGAATTTACATATGTTTGTTTATTGTGTGGTTACAAAAATAAAATAAAATCGTCATTGGCTGATGTAAACAAAGACGCCGTTGCGGGAGTTATGGCTGCTGGTTGTGGTGAAGCACAGCTCAACCAATTTTTGGCTGGAGTAGGTTTGCCCAATATGTCTGATTTCACATACAATAAAATGCAAAACGATATCTGTGATGACTGGGAAGAGACTGCATGGGATGAAATGAAAAAAGCTGGCGAAAGAGAAAAAGAAGCTGCAATAAAGGAAGGGAGCGTCAATAAAGACGGTATACCGCTAGTAGATGTCATTGTAGATGGCTGCTGGTGTAAGCGATCTTACAGGACTAATTATGCGGCATTGTCCGGGGCTGCAGCCATAATTGGTAGACGTTTCGGCCAAGTGCTATATATGTGCGTTAAAAATAAATATTGTTGCATTTGCGCTCGAGCTGAGAAAAAAAAAGAAACGCCAAAAGAGCACACTTGTTACAAAAATTTCAATGGTGCGTCTACTGCCATGGAGTCCACAATAATAACCGAGGGATTCAAACAATCAATTGACATGCATGGATTGATTTATTCAAGGTTTATCGCTGATGGCGACAGTAGTACATATTCAAAAATAATAAATGCTCGCCCATATCAAGGCATCACAGTTGCAAAAATTTACTGTCGCAATCATTTGCTGAGAAACTACTGTAATAAACTGCAACAACTGGCCTCCAATACGCAATATATTGCAGCAGACAGGAAAAATTTAACACAACAAAAGATACTGCGGTCAAGAAAATATATTTGTGATGCTATAAAACTTCACAAAGAAACAAAAAATGAAGATGGTTTATACAAAGACATCAATACGTCTGTTTTCCATGCTTTTAATATTCATGCAAATTGTAATCGGCAATTATGCAAACATATGGGTCCAGATCTAGATGCCCCAAACCCATTTTTTGGCAGTCTTCTTTGGCAAAAAATTAAAACAGTTGTTGCACAATTAGCTGATAAAGCACACAGTTTAATTGAAGACGTAGACAGCAACGTTGTGGAAAGATTTAATGGAGTAATAGCAAAACTGGTCGGGGGTAAACGAGTAAATTATGCTCAAAGACGTTCCTATCAAGCAAGATGCTCAGGAGCTTTGATTTCATTCAATACTGGCAAATTATTATCAACTGTTCAGCGAAATATTTATGGGACAAGTCCCAGACTGTCCATAAAAAAACATGAAAATGCAATAAATAAAAAACGACTCAAGGCTAAACTCAACACTAGAAAAAAAAATCGTTCTTTGGTACCAAGAATGCTAAATTTGGATTATGGCGAAGTAGTAGATAAACCGGACTTGGACAAAGATACTTTCGAAAAATCAAAAAAGACTTTTGTACAAAATCTATCAAAAACAGATGAAGAACGGAAAGAAATCGAAAAAAGGACCATCCTACAAAGTGAATCTGGGGAATGGCTTGAGCTACGTCGCAACATGTTAACCGCATCAAATTTTGGCAAGGTTATAAAGAGAAAGCAGACGAACTCTTGCCAAAATATAGTAAAAAATATGCTTTATAAACCCAGCATCGACCATGTTCAATCTATTAGTCATGGAAAAAAATATGAGAAAATAGCACTCGAGCAACTGTCTTCAATGCATAAAATCAAAATTAAAAATTGCGGCTTGTTTATAGACGAAAAATATCCATTTTTGGGTGCTACACCTGATGGTATCACCACAAGTGATATGATTGTGGAAATCAAATGTCCTATTGCACCATTCAAAAATGGCATAGAAGACGCGATACAAAATAATAAAATGCATTTTTATAAAAACAAAAATGGTGAGGTGTTTATTAACCAAAAATCCGATTGGTATTTCCAGATACAAGGTCAACTTCATATCTGCAAAAAAAATTGCTGTTTGTTGGGTATATGGTATGGCAATAATAAAATAAAAACTGAGCTTATTGAAAAGGATGATGCATTCTGGGAAAAAGAGATGGAACCAAAGTTATTAAGATTCTATGACGACTGTCTTCTTCCTGAACTTGTTGACCCAAGGCACACCAGGAATAAGCCAATTCGTAATCCGGGTTACGTGATTGTTCATAACAATAAAAAGACTGTGCCAGATACTTGCAACGAGCAACTAGACAATCCAACTATCTCGAAAAAAATCCAAAACAAGGAAAATACTGTGCCAGATTCAACTTGCTACGAACAATCAGATGCAAACATTGCATTTGTGGTTGATAATAATATAAAAAATTTCAGCCAGGTTGTTTCATTTTCAGAATTTTAATTACTTTAGTAAGACTAAGCGACAACGAGCTTCGCTTAGTTAAATAAATTAAATTAAAATTGTATAAGAGGTATAAATGTAAATAGATCATTTTATTGTATCATATAGATATATTTTTAAGCATTTCCCTTTTTTTAATTGTATCATATTTAAACCCTTTATTTGATGATGTATGACACAGTATACACATTTTTTGATGTGCTTTTTGTATTTTTTTAATGCACTTGAACTCACGATTTTTTTTTTATTTGCCAAATAAAGGGTTAGTTGTAAGTATTGTGTAAATAATTGTATAATATTCAAAATATAAACTCGATAATGATTACCTATACAGTGTGATTCTTTATTATGAGCAAAATGGGAGAAACTGCGCCCAATTTTATCGACGTAAAAAATGTTTAAAAAATCTTTTGGCTATTTTGAATTTTGTATGATGTTTTTTTAGTTTTTTATTTCGCAATTGCCTACTATTGTAAATAAAACGTTACTGCTCTTAAACTACACCGCCTATCGACACGAAACAAAAACAAAAATAATCATTTATAATAGGCTTAGGCACTAAAATGATAATTGTCGAAAAAAAAAATGCCTTCAATTCATTATTCCAGGGTTTTTCATAAAATTGTGTTTATTTTTCCTATTTTTTTTTCAAAAAATGTAAAATAACTCAATAAACTGTCCCATTTACCTAATTATTTTATTATTTCATGTTACTCTACACCGTATTAGCTTTCTAAGAGTAAAATTACTACGTGTATGACTGAGATACAACTTTTTTTATCAGCGGTCAAACAATGGCCTTGTGCACTACGCATGTGCTACTATGTCGCAGGTAGAGACCGTATTTTGCCAGTTACTGTAAGTGCTACGACGGTTTGGGAGTGGGAAGTTTGTTTGACCGCTGATAACAAAAGTTGTATCTAAGTCATAAACGTGGTAATTTTACTGTTAGAAAGCTAATACGGTTTAAAATAATATGAAATAATAAAAAAGTTAGGTAAATGGGACATTTAAATGAGTTATTTTAATTTTTTGAAAAAAAAGTAGGAAAAGTAAACATAATTTTATGAAATACCACGTAATAATAAATTGGGGTCGTGATTTTTTTCTACAATTATCATTTTAATGCCTTAGCCTGTTATTAATGATCATTTTTGTTTTTGTTTTCTGTCGATAGGTGCTGCTGTTTGTGCAGTAACTTTTTATTTATAATAGTAGAGAATTGCGAAATAAAAAATTTAAAAAATCATAAAAAAATCAAAATAGCCAAAAGATTTTTTTTTACATTTTTTGCGTTGATAAAATTGGGCGTAGTTTCACCCATTTTGCTATGTGCACAGTATTAAGACACACGCTGTATAAGTGTTTTATGTATATAATATCAATGTAAAATAAAAATTATGTTCAGTATAAAAATAAATAATTAAAAAAACTAATCATTGTGTTAAATATTTAACTAAGTAAAAAATGTAATATATCATAAAAAAAACATAATGAAAAAATATAGGTATAAAATGTAAAGACAACTCCAAGGCGTCTATGTTCCGCCGCGTCTTGAAATACTTACATTACTTATCGGGGTGTGTGCGGGTTGCGGGGCGCGCGTGCCCGGTTTTAGAAATTATTGTTTAACAATGCGTCGCCTTAAGTATAATCCACCATTCAGACAACTGTAGCTATAAAACTTTCTTATGATATTTTTTTCTGATGTTATATGCATTTGAAATCTGCACGCGCCGGCACCCCCCGAAAACGCTCTATATTAAACGGGCTTATGCTATGACGTCACAGCATATATTCTCGGCGCATTTACTATGGAGTAAGTTATTAATTTGCAGTTATCTCCACAAAGTTTGCGTTTAAGTCTATACTTGTCGTACAAAGTATCATTTTTAATTTAATATTCTGTGTAACTGTGAAGTTAATTTATCGAAAAAATTAAAAAAAAAATCTTCATTTTAATGTGAGATAAAACTAATACAATCATTTTTTATTTATTTTTTCTTTTGTATGATATCTCTACGTATATCCGCATCGATTGAGTGCAATTTATTCGAAATTGAAGTCCCATGCAAGTTCCCCATTCTTGATTGGTCCCCTAGCAAACGTCATTTGGAATAAAATTCACAAGTCAAAAATAATAAATAGAATACTTGCTTAATGTATGAAGTACATACATCTCAGTTTACGAATTTCCCGTTCATTATTTCACGAAATAAATCGTATTGTGACCACGTGGGCAGATCATGCTTCTATCTAGATCGTCTGGGTCTTTCCTCGGGCTCGACGTGACGTCACACATTGATCACGCATTCGTCGCAGCGCACACGCCTATCTTCCCCAGCAACTCACAAGTACAGTGGTAATTCCGCTAGTTAAAAACAAAACGGGTGACCTATCGGATATGGGCAACTACAGGCCCATCTCGCTTGCCACTGTACTGGCGAAAGTGCTTGACGGCTTGCTTAATGCTCAACTTTGTAAGCATATTAAGTTGCACGACGCTCAATTCGGCTTCAGGCCAGGTCTGTCGACTGAAAGTGCAATTTTGTGCGTTAAGCAAGCTGTCAGGTACTACAAGGACAGGAACACACCCACTTATGCGTGTTTCCTGGACTTGTCCAAAGCTTTTGACCTGGTTGTGTACGACATGCTGTGGGATAAGCTACAAAAAACTGATCTACCTAGGGAGTGCGTAGCTTTACTAAAGTATTGGTACAACAGCCAGATCAATCGGGTAAGATGGGCGGGGATCGACTCGGATGTATATAGGTTGAAATGTGGGGTAAGACAGGGGGGGTTGTCTTCCCCTATCCTTTTTAACCTATATGTGAACGAATTGATAGAGAGGCTCAGCAGTACGCATGTCGGCTGTCATATTGGCGAAATATGTTTCAATAACATAAGCTATGCTGACGACATGGTCCTGCTGGGGCCGTCAGTCGACTCCATTAAGGATTTACTTGGACTGTGTGAGGGCTACGCCCTACAGCATGGTCTTAAATATAATGTAAATAAAAGCGAAGTGCTCATTTTTAAAGCACGTAAATACAATTTAAACACCTTGCCTAAGATCATGCTGGGGGGCGAGACCCTTAAAATAGTGGAAAAGTTTAAGTATCTAGGCCATATGCTCACTGCGGACCTAAATGACGACCTAGATATGGAGAGGGAGAGGAGAGCGTTGGCAGTACGAGGCAATATGCTCGCCCGAAGGTTTGCACGCTGTAACAAACAAGTTAAGTTGACCCTTTTTAAAGCTTATTGTCAAACATTTTACACGTGTAGCCTGTGGGCGAGATTTACTCAGAGGGCCTATAACATCCTGCGTGTTCAGTACAATAACATCCTCAGAGTGCTGTTGAAGCTGCCGAAGCACTGCAGTGCATCAGGCATGTTTGCCGAAGCTCAAGCGGACGACTTTTTTGCCATTCGGCGGAAAAGAATAGCGTCACTGCTAAAACGGATGCGCGGTAGCAGCAACAGTATGCTGAGGGTGTTGGCAGAGCGCCTCGACTGCCCGCTCACCAAATATTGGGTTGAAGTGGTCATTGGTAGGGCCAAGTAGGGAATAAAATATTCGCTACTTGGTCCTACCTTTCTGCCATAGGTACCGAAAGAACCGAAGAGGTGCCTAAATGTAAATTTAATTAAAATTTTATTTAAACTAAACTTAATCGTGTAATACTAATATAGTCTTGTAAGCCCCATTTTGTTACTAACACTATTATGGATCTCGGTCTGAATTAAACAATTTTTATTTTATTTTATTTTATTTATTATACTGTCCCGCTATTCTGTAACTTGTTTTAACCTCACCTCAAGGCTCAACCACAAATATATCTTGACGCCGCGATTCGTAGTTACTAAGCGTAGGTAGAGGTCTAGTTTCGTTAGGCGTGACGAGTGGGGTGAGGCGCATTAGCGCGTAATGCCCGGGCCACACTAGCGGGAAATGCCGTCAATAATGGCGTTTAACGTTAGTGTAGCCACGACTTCGCGTTAATCTCTTTGATGTACCGCTAACTGAGCTATCGCCTAACGTCAAACGGCAATATCAATGCCGTTGTTTCCCGCCAGTGTGGCCCGGGCATAAAGAATGCGCCCTGCCTACCACGAAAATCGAAGTTCGTATATCTGCATCCCTGTCACTCGAGTTATGTAAGTGCGATAGAGATGGAAATACCCGAACTTCGAAGTTCGTGGTTATAGCTTGGTTGTCAAACGCTCGCTGCGATCGGGGCCGTAAAATGTGGCAACAGGACACACCTCTGTTGCGCTCTCTGTCACACCAATGTGCAATGATGATAGGATTGATAGGTAAGTGCAACTGAGGTGTCCCGTTCCCACATTGTATGGCGACCGTTTTATAATAGTATAGGCGCGTTCAGTGTTACCATATACACCGTTTGAAGTCCTGATATCCCTACTTTCGGATAAAAAAAGCCGGCTTGTTAGCTGTTAAGAAAGAAAGAAAGAAAACATTTATTCGTGACAAAAGAAATACATAAAACAAACTGCAACTGTTAGTTACTTCGTCTGACTTAATGCATTAATGCTTACAGACTCGAAATGCGTCTTAATATGAGTACCTATTTATCTAAAAAAACTTGACATTTCCTTGGTCAAAATTCCGTAAAAGTTCCGACATCTGGCCCCATAGCATGGATGGCCCCGCTATCACGCTATATATGTGACAAGATAGAGCATCCGTCCCTGGCTGACACCGTTCGTTAGAACGAGACGACGCTCTTATCTTGTCACTTATCGCGTGATAAGGCAATCCATGCTACGGGGCCTGGATTAGTCTACGCTTGTGAATAGAGCCCCGGCGGCCATACATTTATATGGCGCGCGGAGCTCTTAACGTGCGTTGACTTGCACCACTGGCGCGGCGCGACGCGGTGGCGTGTAAACAATAAAAGTAAACAAATGCCGACCCCGCCATCCCGGTCTACGCGCTACGTCTGTCTCTATCGATTATCAGCGATGGCCAAAGTGCGTGAATTAAATCACCTTGACGTTGATAATAATAATCAAAACAGTATAATTTTTTTACGACGAGTGGCGTCTGTTATCGTGGCGTATCGTTGCGTCTTTTGTATATGGTTTATATTGTTCCTGTTTGTTTTTTGACAGTTATTCGTATCTTTAGGTAAATGTTGTTAAAAAAGCGGTTGTCTTTATTAAATAGGTAAATGATTTTTACCTTAATAATAGGTGTCTATACAAGGTCTATAATTTCTAATCTTTTTAACCCGGTTCGTTCCTAATCTTCGTGGCCTTGGGTCTATGACCTGAAACGTATTATTATCGTTCTACATTTCTATAAAGATGTACCTATAAATAGCACGTAGGTATCTAATTAATTACATTTACGTTACTGATTAATGATTATGTTTCCTGTACTCGTTCTCGACGTACCTATAATTAGGTTAGTTTTCCTGTGTGTTTTAATTGCATTATGTAGACGTCTGCGTAAGTTGGGGTACATGATATTGATAATTAATCTAAAGCCTTGGTCAGACACACAGCGCGACGCAGCGCCGCGGTCGCGCCGCGTGATGCCGACGCGATGCCTGTTCAAACAGGGCGCGCGCGGATCGCGCCGGCCTCGCGCTCTCAACACGCCCTCATCGCGCGCGCGAACGCGGCGCGACCGCGGCGCGATGCAGGCGTGATGCGCGGCGCGATGCGGGCGTGATTCGCGCCCGGATATAGGATACCGGAAACATAAATTTTTCTATATCCATACCTAATCACAAAATAACTAAAATTATGCTACGCTCGCACTACGCACTGCGCTCTGCCTAACGTCCGACTGATGTGTGTGACCCAGCGCGGCGCAGCGTGCCGCCGCGTCCGCGCCGTGCAGCGCTGCGCCCGCGCCGCGTGAACGCAAGGGGCCGCGCGGCGCGGGGCGCGACAGAAGCGGGGCGCGATGCCGGCGGGACGCTGTCTGTTTGACGTCGCTAACCTGTTAACATGTGTCGCGGTCGCGCCGTGTGTCTGACCAAGGCTTTAAGGAAGTCTAAAAACGTGACTCGACTAAAAATCCGCACTCAAATCGGTTCATCCGTTAAAAACAATGCTGTTGTAGGTATATATATATAGAGAACGGTGCTCTCAAAAAGTTCATACCAATTTTATTCTATATAATAATAATAAAAAATAATATATATTATATACACCGTGGGCTTGAGGAACCCGACAGATTTTAGCAGCGTACTCCTAAAGATATTACGATTCATTAATGTTATATAAACATAGGTCCAGTCGCCATCACATACATCGGAGCAAACAAGCACGTCACAAACATCGGAACACACCTCTATTTTCAAGGCATTAGGGTGCATGTGCCGATATTTTTGAACACCTAAAGTGTACCTATGTATGTGATGGCGACTGTCCAATTGAATGATAAACTTGTTGATAGGAACTGGCCAGAAATACTGCGAATAGCATATTCATTAAAATAGTTTAAACGCGTCCATGTACCTACGTCACGTTCTTAGGGTGTGTTAGACTTGAGATTTTAAAATTTTAATTTTGGTTTAAATAATTTATATCTCGACGATTATGCGTAATTGGACTATATGTTATACCACATTATATACTCCAAATAGGCTCTAGAATCGATAGTTAAAGTTGGTCGGGTTCCTCAGGCCCACGGTGTATAAGATTCGAAAAAACTAGCGTTAGGCCGAAACGCACTGACAGCGGTGGCGACACAGAATACCGCGCCGCGCCGCGCCGCTCTGTGCGGTGCGGACCCTTTCGTATTAGTTCGAACATTACAACCAGTACCGCCACCGCGCCACGCCACTCCGCCGCCGCTGTCAGTGCGTTTCGGCTTTTATCGTCATGCGATTTCAAGGAAAACGATTTTAAAAACTACATAAATTTCCTGCAGTTCTTCATTTGAATATGACTTCCACCGGTTGATTCTGCTTTTATGATTCCCACTGAACATTTACGCTCATTCAGTTCAGTAGTCGTTGACTCACAATGTAGCGCTGTTTTGATAGTAGTAGCCTATACAGGTTTACTCTAGTCGAATCTAGGGCAAGTCCTAAATGCCCTTGCATGTAGCGCGGCACACATGCCCATATAGATTGCTAGTTTAGTACTCGCGTTGCATTGCATTGTATTTTGTGACTACCTGCTCGCGCGATTTCGGGCGCGTATTACATAGAGTAATTTGGTCTAAATACCTACCACATTATGACCAAATTACCCCCTCTACACGTCCGCGGATGCATCCGGAGATGACGTCCGCGGACGCATCTGCGGACGTGTAGTGGAGGCAAACAGACCTCTGGGCGTTGTTATACTTGGGACGAATATTGAGACTAGTCGAGCGGCAGTAACACTGATGAATAGTACAACTACTGAATACTAGATAATATAATAGCAACCATTTAACACCCGATTCACCCGACACTTATTTACATGGCTACTAGTATGACGATCTGTTTGTGCGACTGCGTTATGTAATTTGGAAACATAGTGACGGATTTTACGGGCGGTAACGCTAGGTTGTTGTGTAACTTGTGTAAAGTGGATAATGAAATTAAAGATAAAAAATGTAAACAAATGTGTTGCCACTGCAATAAAATCAATCCCAAGAAGTGGAAACTAGAAATTCGTTAAATACGCGAGATAAAAAATAATGCGACTAATTTATACGTAAAATAATGCCTGGAAAATATTCGTAAATATTTAAGTAAGCGAAATGAAAACGTAATTATTTTATATTCATAAATATGAGCCGTTTATATTTACGCCACTGGCAATGGTTAGGAATTGTAAACCTTTGGTTCGTAATTTAATTAATATATTCCTATTCCTTATTCTTATTTTTTTAGTAAAACCGAAAAATTAATTCAAGTTCCATTTATACTGAATTGACTTGTCTGATCGTGCGTAGACCGCTTTAATATCTTTGCCCCGAGCTGAGGCGGCCATTTTCTGAAATCTGAATCGCATTCGTTTTCTGACGTTTGTCGTGATCGAATGTTTTCCTTTCCGCTTCCTAATAAGACATATAATAATGGCACGTCTTGCTTCGATCGCTTGGTGTGGTTCTAGTGGCTGCTAGCAATAGGCTTTTGCTGTATATCGTACCCGGACTATCGTCACCTACTAAGTACCTATTCATACCAACCTACGACATTAAAGTGATCAAAGTAAAATATAAGATTGTTTTAAAAGTAGTGACGATATATTCATTAGTTAAAACCAAAACCTGGTTGATTGCCCCTGAGACGTCACTTTGATGTTGACAGTTCTTTGTTTACATTTTTTATCTTTAATTTCATTATACACTTTAGGGGTAAATTCTCGAAAGATGGCCGTGCGTTCGAGACCGCAGGCCGCATCGTGTCTGAGTTTCTTGTAACTTAGTTATGTAATGTCATTTGATATATTAACCAGCTTTTTGGCGAAGGAAAAAACTGCGCGAGGAGTATGCGGAATACATAAATCAACGAAAATATATGAGAATTTCCCCAACTCCCACTGATATACGTAAATTAGCGGCGTTAACCCCTCGAATCTCAAAGTTGGGACACTTTCAGATTCGAGGGTTCGATCCAACTCAAATTGATTTTAGTGTACATACGGGTTACGGGTAGAGCTTCTACTCACTATACCTACCCCCCTTGATTGGTTTTTCCAAGCTACAACGATACGCCAACCTTGTTCGTTTGCGTATCTCTCTCTCTCTGTCGCGCGAATACGCAAGTGTGAGAAGTGGTCGCACTACACTTGGCGGTGTTTGCCCAAATATTCGTCTTGCATCTTTTTCCTTCTTTTACGGCAAATGAAAGAGAGGCAACGACGCAACGCGAACACGTAACCCCAAGTGTAGTGTGACCATGAAGCTGGAAACGCGCAGACAGCGGTGGCGGCTCGGTGCGGTGCGGCGCGGAAGCGGTACCGGTTGTAATGTTCGAGCTAATATGAAAAGATCCGCATAGAGCGACGCGGTGCGGCGCGGCGTGGTATTATGTGCGGACCCTTACCGTTACCGCCTCCGCGCCGCACCGCACCGCGCTGCCACCGCTGTCTGTGCGTTTCGGCCTTCGTAGGCGTAAACCAAACAGAGACGGCATACGGCGAGGGCGAGGCGCAGGTAGGCATAAGGCGCAGCGCGCTTCAACCTATTGTATTGGAGACCTTTAATACAATGAAATAATTGGTGAATTGAACCGCGGTGCCAGCGCCGCGCAGCTTCGGTGTAATTTAAAATACGTCTCCTTTTTGTATACAAATGTTTTGAAGCGGCATCCAAGCGGCATCGCGCCCGCGCCGTGTCCTCGCCACGCCGTCTCTGTGGTTCACGCCATAGATTGGCGTTTCGCGGACGATCTGGAGTTGTGGCGGTGTGGTGGAGAGTTCCTTGCGCCGTGTGTTTCGTCCGCGCTAATGCACGCATGCGCGTTGCGCGGCCGCTGCACCGCGTTGCGCAATGCCACCGCTAATAAACCTGTTAGGAACGTGTCTCATGCTAAGTCGACGTCAAACATACCTTTACACTTTGCACCTTATGTCGTTGTAATACGGCTACAAATGTGTTGACGTCGACTGCTCATTAGTTTAACGCGTGCGCGGCTAATATTGACAGTAAAAATTCAACTGAATTTTAAGAAAGTTTTTGTATTGACTAAATAATCTTCCTAGTATTGGTTTTTGTTAAATATACTGGATTGCCGTAGTTAATATGTTAAATTTAATGGTTGTTTATATCGTTATTTACTTAATGTTTCTCACATGCCTCTAATAACTAATATTGACATACATCTGGGGTTAGGGTGTACATTTTTCTCAATCTCGGTGTAATTAGTTTGTCTCATATTTTTTTTTTTTTTTATTTATTTATTTTGATTCACCAACAATTGTTTACACTGAAGTTTACAGTAATCCAAGTATCATAACTACTTGCTAAGTGTAACAATCACTTAAAGGTATACACCGCATGCATTATATAAAAAAAAACCTTAACATTAACTTATCAAAATTATACATATTTTTTGCTTAACTTATTATTGCGACGTAACTAAAGAATTTAAAATTTCATTCTTATTTTCTCTTGCCTTTTCTCCCTTTCCTGTCTTGTATTGTAGAACTTTTTTTCGTCCAACCACACCACCAGGTGTGTTGCTGAGCTGACCAAAATAAACTAGCGAGTGTGAGTTGTAGACAATACGAGGTTGTCTTTTTTCAAATTAAATAATTAAAATTTCGATGAAAGACATTGACAAAAAAAACTATATAATTATTGAACCTATTCACAAAAAGTGCTCTACTATGCTGCATTTGCAAAGCGCTGCTTGAATCGTCTGATAAAGACGTAGAGGCCAATGATGTTGATTCATAAAATTTAATGAGAAGCGGTTGAGAAATGCGACCTGTAGAGGAGAAACAGCCGGACATACGGAATAATTTTTACCCAAGCTAAAACCGAGAACGCTCGCTCGTTCGTTCAATTAAGAAACGGGTTAAGAATAACTTCGCCTTCAATCCGTAGAACCTTAATTATAGGTAATTCCCCAAAAAAGAACATATAGCTCTTCACGCGAAGAACAAAAGAAGAACTATTCAAATAATGCTTAACAAAACATTGTTTTGACTAATGCCCGCCAATCTGTATTCCAAGAACGCTAACAGTGCCTATAATATTATATTTAAACTACCCGGCAATTTGCTCCAGGCTAATTTTATTTGGACACCATATTTAAAACATGCGTGTTGTGACGGCTAACGATTTCATTGATGAGCGCGTCAAGGTTGGTTAGAACCAATATAAGCTGGCACTCATCAAGTCAGAAAACTCAAGACACCACAAGCCAATAAACACTGGTCTATGAAATACTAGTTAAAGATGATCCCCATAGCCATAGCGCGCTAGGAAGTCTAGATATCTCTTAAAGCTGGTGTTTGCTAGACTATTAAATTTATCATTAGATACAGGTTTGGCGACCTAGTAAACGCAAAAGTGTTATTTAGCGGTGTTACTGTATAAATATCACCGCCAGTAATATGACTGGGTATGTCTGGAAAGTATTGAGAGGAGATACGTAATTTTCGGTACATCAGGATATGTAGTGAAATAGTACATTACTTACCTAGGGCGGTTAAACAAAGAATGTCTCAGATCGCAGGTATTTGACGCCCGAGCCGAAGGCAAGGGCGATAAATATGCGCTCTGAGGCTTTCTTTATTACCGCCCGTGGTGAGTACAAAATTTTACGTCTCTATCTGGCCAGGAAGCGGGGTTTTCCGCACGCATAGCGTGCGGTAATTCCTGCTTTGTGGCCAGGTATGACGTAAAATAATTTACGTCATACCTGGCCATAAAGTAGGAATTATGCGTGCGGAAAACCCCACTTCCTGGCCAGATAGAGACGTAAAATTTTGTACTCACCACGGGCGGTAATAAAGAAAGCCTCAGAGCGCATATTTGTCAAATACCTGCGATCTGAGACATTCTTTGTTTAACCGCCCTAGGTAAGTAATGTACTATTCTGTAACTTGTTTTCAGCTCACCTCAACGCTCACCCACAATTATACATTGACACCGCGATGCGTTGTAATTAAGCGAAGGTAGAGGTCTAGTTTCGTAACGGATGACCGGCGGGGTGAGCCGCATTAACGCGTAGCGAATAACAGCCCTGGTGAATCATTTTCTTAAATCGGTTGAGAAGTTCCGCAAATTAGCCCCTACATACAAACTTACATCCTTACAGACCTCTTAATAATTATTAGTATGTACTTATAGATAATATAAATATCGTATGTAATTTGTACGCGTACGCGTAAGCATCTGGGGCAGAACTCTTCATATATGTTAGGAGGATAGAAAGTTATAATACTGATTTATTTTTTATACTTTAATATCATCATTTTGCGTGTCACGTACGATAATTAATTTGCTGATTAAAATAGCAGTTTAGGTGTTAATTAAAGTGCTTTGATTATCAGAGCATTATGGCGGAGACCAATCAATACAACTATTAGCAATTGCGACACCAAATAAAATAACCAATAATGACTAGTTTTCTCGAAAAAGGATTATTATTGTCAAATGGAGAAAAGAGTAAAGCAGGGTATTAAATAATCACAAAATTATAAATGTCCAAAGTTTTAAGAGGGATATTCTGTCCCTTTTCCGCAAACCGCACCTTCATATGTAACGATTGTCATTTACTATGACGCTCGTGGATCGTGACGACACGATCCCCTAGCCTTTTCTCTCTCTAACAAGCAATATTCAAACGGTTGTAGCTTCGTAACTATCGTAGTATCTGAAAGGGATTTTTGTCACTAGTCATATTATTTTGGTAGTCAGTGGCAAGTAATAATACATTTTGAGTCTACACCCCTATTGTTAGCTATTTAGATACCAGTTCAGTCATACTTAAAAGTAGACCATTGACTTAGAAGTGATTTGTCTTAACCCTTCTTTGCATGGTGATGGAAATTTCCATCATAACAATGTCCTGTTAATTAAAGGTAGTTTTGCGGGAGATTCATATTTATTTTAAGACTTTTATGTTTCAAGAACAGTATAGCTTGAAATGGAACGTATTTGTGATATGCTTAAGGTCAGAGTTTGCATAATGATGGAAATTTCCATCATATCAAAAAATAAAGATATCATGTAAAACTTACCTCATATAGGTATTTTTTTTTTATATTTGTACCGAAATGTGGAGGTCAACTGACATTATCGTGATTTATTTCAAAAATAAATAAAAAATCATGCAAAGAAGGGTTAATATTACGCGTATTACAAAGAACGCAGGCGCACTTCAAATCTAGGTCGTCATAAAATTAATTTCTGCCTTAAACTGCTAGATTATGTTATCAGTCTAGAGTCTAGTCTGCACATGACTGTACAATTTAGTAGCTTCATGGCCTAGATATAAAGTATTTCTTCGTCAAGGTCGTTAACCTTATCATGACATGACAGCAGCCATTTTATCTGAGGAGATAATTTGAGTTTTGTTTTTTGTGTAAGAAAGTCCCCTAATATTAATTTATTTATTAAATCCATAGCAATTACAGAATTACATACTTATACAGGGCGGAAACATCGAATGATGGATGGCAACTACCTTAAATATTGTAAATAGCACATTCTGTGCCCCGACTGAGGGAAGCGATTTTTCATAAATCCTTAAATGCAGAATTCATTGTTTTTAAAAACAAAGGAAAGTCTCCTTTACTCAGAATGTGCTATTTACAATATTTATGGTAGTTGCCATCCATGTGGCATTCGATCTTTCCGCCCTGTATATTCTGTAATTGCTAAGGGCGGGTTGAATCGAGAATCGGTTACAGTTGACGGGCCGGTTAGCGTTAAGAGGCTAACAAGACCTAATTTGTTGAAATTGATATTATTTAAGCAGTTTTTTAAGAAAAACTATTGGTCAAAAAAAGCACATTAACAAATTCATCATATTTCCAAGACCGTAGACGAACTCGAAACATAATTCGACGAAATCGGCTCGATTGAAAATAATTGCAAATATTGGTCTTAAAATCATCTTAAACGGTTCTAAGTCCTTATTTTTTGACGTATTTGTCTGCAATTAAAAACATGTAGTCCACATATTCATACCTAAACCGCTAACGAGCCATATTTCACAAATAATCCACTTTTTTTATAATATTAATATTTATTAATTATTTTCTGCTAAAACCTGGCCGCCCAAGTAACACTCGCTCTCGTTTACTCCGATACATATAGACAGTGTGCGCGATTTTGGTGTTGACATCGTCTTAATATGGCGTCGCAGCTGTCAGCCCATAGAGATAAAACTTCTCATATATAATCAAGTTTTACGGATGTAACTTAAGACTGGCGGTGGCTGGTTAGCGGGGAGTTTCCAGCGTGCGATTGTGGCGCGCCCGTGCAGTCCATCCACCACATCATGAACGACTGCCCAAAACGAGAATCTACTGCAATATATACATGTAATAACTGCACGCAAGCACACTCACTCACTCACTCACACACTTGTCTAAAACTAAAGTAGATAATAGATATAAATAAATAAATAATTGTTAGTTACATTAATCTTAACCCTTAATAAAATTAATCTTAATGCATACAGTAGCCAAAATTATACAAATGAAGTGACATAAGTAGTAATCAAATTAATGTCAGTTATAGACTTTGCCATACTAGACACGGAGTTTCAAATGTGACGTAGAGTTAATTGTACATAAGCCATTCCGTAAGCAAAGTGATTGATACCATATGCACTTAAGCTCTACCTAAGGAAGAGCGGTGTCTCCCAACACAGGCAATGTTTTGGTTACAGGGAGACTCCATCCCTTGGATCAATTACCTCATGTATTTCAATGTAATAAATAATTTTGTATATTTAAACGGAAGTAGACATCTTTGCTCCTAGTGAAGATGCAGCCCAATGGGTGAAGAATATTGATATTTTGTAATAGCGACTTTGGTTTTGTATGTCATACGATTAAATAAATAACTTACGACTACCGACTGATTTAAACAACTGAGTTTTAGGGTGGGTTATACCAAACCGTCTGTAAGAAGTGTTATAGGTAAAATCCGAATGTATGGAAAGTTTGACAAGTTTCTGAGGAATGACAGCTGCCGGCGCCATATTTAACATTGATCGGTATGTAATCGTAAGTGGGTGCACCCCGCCCTTAATCTTCCCTTGTTACGTCATAACAAGCGACCATCATCGGATTTTCTTCGTTACCCGCTGTATTATCTATGTACATAATAGTGTACGTTGTAATAGCTGCGTTGAGTAATTACTCAACGTGTATTTGTTTATTACGAATAACATAAACTCGTAACTGGCAATAAACTAGACAATTCAGTTTACCCACAGCCAATATCGATATACTTACATCGTGCGTGCGTGATACATCCTCCTGGATTCTCCTGCTGCATCCCACACCGAGCTGTATAGGAAGAAGGTAATATCTATGCATCACGTTCATACATGTATTGCGATTTTTCCGTCTCGCAGGGCGAATGTATTAACTTATTCACGCTATCCGACCACTTCCTCACAGACAAACCAGTATAAGTCTGCTTCGACGACGCATAGTCGTTTCAGATCTGGGGATCAAGTTACGCCAGCGACGAGCTCGCAGTCGAGTGTATAATTTTTGTGAATAGCAAGTCTGCGCCCACGACGCGACATTCCTGCGTAGCAGTGCATCGCACTTGTTTATGTCTGCGTTGCTAATAAAATAATAAAAGACATATCTGCCATTCGAAAACTCATGTAAATACGACTTTTATTATATAACACAATAAGATACATTATTCGTGTTCTACAGCTACACATGAGTTCATGTTGGCACCTGTTTTTTAACAACTTAGAGATAATCTAAAGAAAGCGGAAGGTAATTATGGCTATCACGTGGTAAACAAATGATGAAGTGACCGTGGTTTTATAGGAAAGGAAATTGCCATTATTTAAGGGGTTGCATCGGCCACACATAACTATTAACCGACCCTTACTATGCAAAAAGCGACATTAAGTTAAGTCACTCTGCCAAAAAATACTTTGCTTATCTGCGGAACTACCGTATCAAATACTTTCCGTCAAATAGTGTTAGTGAAGAATTTAATATTGTCTTTAATATCTATAGATACCTACGTTACATTGCAGTTTATATATGCTACTATTTTTGGAACATAGAGTTCCCATACGCACCAATGTAAATTTCAATCTGTTTTAGCACAGCTTTTTCTACTAAGCCAGATGTCATGTAGGTTTACTTTTGTGATTTCGAGCCGCACGCAGTGCATTTACAATAAATTAATGGAACTGAGAAGGTGTTTAACTGAAGATCCCGGCTTGTCCAACATGGTAGCAGAGCGTGGTTGTAGTCATTCACATGTATAGCTTATGTTCCGAAAACCGAGCGGCCTGGAGAGCAATAGTGCTCAAAGGGACGACCTCGTGTAGTCACGAACCACAGTCATGAGAATGTAGAGATATAGTTTATCGAATTGCACTCACCGTTTTACCGATGACGTGATACACGCAAAACGGAGCGTCGGTGACACGTCTGGAAGCGTCAGCGATAATGCTGCTGGGGGGCTAGCACACTAGGTTTTATGTCGCGTTTTACGTGACGTTTCAGTACATTTTCGCCGACATAAAACCTAGTGTGCTAGGGCCTCTGGTGACTGTAAATTATGTACAATTTACCTTGCAAAGTTTTAATTAGGTACATGTAAAAGACGATTTGCTTCGAAGCTTTTGGTGAATCTTGTCTAGAAAGACGAAGAATCAGATTTGACTTGTGCGTGTTCATGGATATAGACATTAAGACATACGTACTCTGGGTCAACCAAACCTGCTTTTTTGGCTTCTGGAAGTAACTGCTATTTGAACACTATAGCTCTTCCTCCATTTCGCAAGAATGAATGAATTTTGATAATGTCGGAGAAAAGAGTTAATTGAGCAATCTACCGAAGAACCGCCACTAGACGGTGTCCCGATGCTATTAGCATACTAGTAATGTTTACAAGAGAAGTGCAGAAAAAAGCAACAACACGAGTTCAAGGAAACCTCAAAACCAGCACTGGCAGCATGATGCGTTCGATATATCATAAAGCATCCCTCGCGCACTTACATTCTTCCTTATCTTATCTTATCTAGGTGAGGGCCCTTTCGGATGCACTTCGACCCAGTGGGATCTTTTGTGCATTTGCCCTCTCCTTTATACCTGCTCCCAGGCTTGCTCCATCATTTCCACAAAGCGGATGATGCAGTTCGCCGGGAGCACCTTGAATTCCTTTGGTTGCGGGTAACCGTTACCAAAGTAGTTCATTCTTTGTCTGGCAAGGGCATGATGACATTCACACAATAAGTGTTCCAAAGTCTCGTCCTCCTCGCCACACATTCTACAGTCTAAACTTGATAGTCCCATCTTGGCCATACATTCTTCCTAGTGCAGGACGAATTATTTATATCCGACATAAACTCGTTTAGCTATTAACATTTATCAAACGCTCGCTGCGCGCGGGGCCATAAAATGTAGGAACGGATCACCTCTGTTGCACTTACCTGCCTTGATTGGTGCGACAGAGAGCCCAAGAAGCGTTGCGTTCCCACATTTTATGACCCCGCGCGCAGCGTTGCGTGTGATAATAGCACAGGGCTGCAGTTGTTAAAATTTGACGCCACGTTACGGAGTCACCACATTAGGACATGATGGTATGTCAAAACAATTTCACTGGAACCGCCGGTCCGTACGCGTTATTTGGTTTGCTAACGAGTTTGGAGCAAACTTGTTTCGTCTCCAGCTCTGGATTGTTTCGAGTGCGGTGATGTTAACAGGAAGTTTGTTTCGTAAAGAAGCCATTAGCTTCCTCTTTGAAGATGAGATTTGAGGGTAGGAACCGATTATCGCTCATATCTTCTGTCATATCGGCATGACGTTACTTCATCTCATTTAAAGTCTAGGTATTTATCGACATTTCTACATAAATGCCATTCCCTGCTCGTGCGCGGAAGACATACACGTGTATCAACAAGCCTCGGAGTACTTTCATAGACATATCTGGTGATGCCATAAAAGCCCCCCGCATTAATGTTGGTATTGTATTCTTAATGCAGAGCCATGTGTCACTTTCTTTCACATGCTTATTTCGCGCCTAAGAGGAAACATGCCCGTCATTAAAGACGCCTTGCAAGCAGATGAAGTTTTAGAATCTGTTTGGAAACAAAAACTTTAGTTAATAAAGAAACCTGGGGTTGACTCCAGTAATCCGGTTGCTGTTTGTTATCTCAGAAAACATTGAAAGTACGTAACATAAAAAAAGGTTATCCGTGTTAACCACACCGCGAAAGGAAGTCAATAGAACCAATTTACCTTTGTCACTAGATGGCGCACACCTAGAGCATACCACGGCGAGCCTTTGTAAACAAATCACGCGGACACAAATAGGTCGGTGCCCATCTCGGCGACAGACCGCCGGCGTATTTTTGGCGTTGCAACTGTCGCCCTCAACTGTGCCATTCTCTGTATCTGGCATCGGGTTCGTTGACAAATATAAATCGTTAATAGATCATTGTGAGGAAACTGAAAGTCAAAGCGATACCTTGCAGGGATTTCTATCTGAAACAGCTGGTTTTTGTACTAGTACTAATGCCTCGAGAATAGAGACGTGACGTGTTCGAAATTTGTGAGCACTTGGGCCGCTCCGATATATCTGATGGCGACTGGCAGAGCATTTGTATTGTTCTCCCCCTACCATAAACCTTTATAACATTAAATCTACAGTGATATCAATGAAAAATGAGAGTACTTAATCATTCTTGCCTGCTATGTTAATTATGAACTGTAGTAAACAGTTAATAATTAACATGAACGATGCATTTATAAAGCTTCAACGATCGAGGTGAGCAACGTGACATTTCTCCCACATTTCACCCACAAATCACCGACTAAACCCCGGGGTTTAGCCCCCCACCCGACCTGTTTCTGCTGTGCTAGACGAATATTTAATACCAAAACGTCCAGCTCACAGCAAACCGTGTTCCATGTACAGTTTATTGATTCTGCCGTGGAAATGGAAACATTCTTACACGGTCCATTAAATACCAAGTTTAAGTGTCGATGGGCTTTATTCCTAGAGCGATAGAGGTGGGAGTCATTTGATTGGGAGCGACTGTGTTGTTTGAAAGTTTAAGGAGCTCTTGTTTAAAGTGCCCGATTTCATTGTCTGTGCACAGGCAGTTTAGTTCGAGAAGTTTCTTTGACTCGGGCACATTTGGGTCACCCTTGAGTCTGAATACTAATACTCGTAGGTACCTAGATATGTTTTGAAGTTTTAATGAATGTTCTGATTAAATATTTCTTTATTTGACTGCTATTTCTCTCTCCCGAAGTAATATGGCTGGATTTGCTATTAGACGCAGTGTCCAATAAATTATAAGTCAGACGTAAACGAGAACGTAACGAATGACATGTAACTATCCTGGTGTTAATCCCTACGGAAGGTTTATTACCTAGCTAGGCCTAACTGCGTAAACAACATTACTTACTCGCTCCTCACTCCCTCACGACCAGGACAATTTTTTATGTGGCAGGGCACAGCGGAATGTCATCTGGCTCATACTATGAGCAGCCCAACTGGGGAAGTACCTCGACCTTACAGAAGACCGAAGCCGTAATAACAGCAGTACTTGCTGGTGGTGAGTGAGGTGGCCAGAGCTCCCAAGGCATGAGTTGAAAGTGAGGGTCCTGCATTTTTTGAAGTTGTCAACACAAAAAAATCTCAAATAATCAGCAACGTGCTTGTGATTCATCTCGAGTGGTGGAGGCTAATATGGTGTCTTACCATCGGGCAGGCCGTATACTCGTTTGCGTCGTAGTGTGAAAAATCTGCCACTAACCTTCTCGCATTAGCACTTGTAGTAGTAATATCACGGGTTTTCCAAAAAATATCTAGGACGAACCATGCTACGTCTGCATGCCGTTGAAGTGACGTGCACGAAGGAGGCATGGCATACTAAGTAGCTTGGCGGATTCTCTTAAAATGTTCTCGCAATATGTATATTTAGAAAAGTAGATTTAATTCAAAGGAACATCGACACTATCAGAATTTTTAATTGTTGTCCATTCTATTCATTAAAAGCCATCCCCTAGTTGTTTAATTTTACTTAAAAATCGTATTTTATGTATGTAACTCCAGCTCTTAATTACAGCCACACTATATCTGTCTGGCAACCCCAAGATGACAAATCCACGATTTAGCAAAATCCCTCAAGTTCAATTTGAGCCACGAGATCCAGAAAAATACGGTAAATCTGGATCTAACGTTTTAATAAAGTTGTCTTTCAACAACACATACGGGCGCCACCCCGTGTCACCGCGTTATTGTAAATCCTTGTCAATACTCCAGACAGAAGTGTTGCCGGCCGGGGTCAGTGCTCTCGCAGACTATGCGACGCCATGCTGACATGACACGATGTTTGACTCAATGATGCTCATAACCTGGCTACTCAACTCTGTTATTTTGTAAGAGATAAAATGTACGATCTTCCTTAGATTCTCATTTATTTTCTTCTACATAATTGGACGGAAGGCTAACCATCACTTTGACTCGATGTTATAAATATAGACGCTTCCCTAATCACATTTCCGGATAAAAAGACGCTTATCTTTCAGGGCTCGCTCCTCGCTCGCAAACGGCGTATCTGATCCATGATTTATTTACCCTAGCAAACGTAAAGTGTAAGCAAAATTCCATACCGTGTGTTGATATTCGATCCTGTTGCTACCCGGCCGAGCTGTGTGCAAACTACATTTTATTAACCCTTTATAAGACTGCTTTTCCTTCACAACCTTGCCGCCTTCAATTTATAATAAGCTTTCGCTGGTTCAAATTAAGGATCACTTTAGTTTGTTAAAGCTTTGCATCGTATCTTGTTTCGCCAACACATGATTGGCGACCGAGTTTTCTTCGGATACCGCGATGGTCGGTTTTTGGTTTTGGGCTTGACGACTTTATATCACGTGTTGCTGTTGCTCGCCTTACGTGCCTTTCATATCGGATCGTTAAGTTTGAACTTAACGGCTGAATGCAAGCATGGTTTATCGCTTCTGTTGCACAATATCTTTGTTTTCATTATCAATTAATTTTATGAACTGTTTTGATTAATATTGTCTTCTATTTCCTCAATGCTGATTAAATAAAACTTGTCTTTTGGATTATTTATTAAACATGTTTTGATTCGATTTATGGTTCTCTATAAAAAATATGAGTTGTAATTGCACTGCATAATCTCTAGTATCTTTTCAATCGCTTGTTATCTTTGTTATTGTATAATCTAGCCGGTAGTGCGGACATTTTCACGTTTATATTTATCTTGAACTATTTGTTTGTACCCGCATACAAAACCATCATTCTGAGGATTCAACTTCGAGGATATTTTTCACAGTTTATATTAATGTAAGTTATTGTTTGAGTATCCAATCCATGAATAATTTAGGTCAAAGATATGTGTACACTTCTGTGCCTTATTACATTTTTATACAGCAAAAAGTGTATACACGTTACATAGAATATAAACGTGATACCACAATCAGATTCAAAGTTGGAAATACCCAAAAAGTAAAATCATCTATGCCGTCAAACGTCGATTTTACGGATGATTTCATCTATGCTCTGTTGTAATGGTTATATTGTCTAACATCCTTACTCTTAGTACAGTCGCCATCACATACATCGGAGCAAACAAGCACGTCACAAACATCGGAACACACCTCTATTTTCAAGGCATTAGGGTGCATGTGCCGATATTTTTGAACACCTATAGTGTACCTATGTATGTGATGGCGACTGTACCTAATGATGCAAAGTTATAAAAAAATACATTAAATCTTAACAGTTATCGACTTAAATGGCCTGTATTTAAAAGACGACAAGAAATGTTCGGCGAATTAAATAAATTCGTAAACGTTAACCAATTCATCAAACATCTAAACTACGTCAAAACACTGATTCAATACAAGGTTCGTTGAAACTTGGGCCTTGAGGTAGTGCGACGGTCTCGACATTTTATCACCGGGGGCCCCAATTATGTATCAGCGGTATTCGCATTCTGGCAGCCTTGGGCAGGGGTGGTATTCGCAACGCTTACAACAACTCGTCCGAACCCAACCAGTGTAAATCTGACCTGCTAATACGCATGTTCCCCGGTTCGAGTTATACTGGGCACGAGTGGAAAGGCGAGTCTGAACGCTACGAGGGCTACTTGTGAGTAGCCTATCAGGACGACAGCCTAGACGCGATGAGTCAGCGATACGCGTTAATAACCCTCCCGTCCGAGTAGTAACTTTTTTCTTTATGGAGCCTTCCGCCCATTCATACGGCAGTGTTTTTGGCTAAAGATGTGATATTGTATGCAAATATCGCTTTCTCGTGTGTCGATTGATTTGCAAACCAACTTACTAGTATTATGATTTGTTGAGTTTGTTTTCTGTTCACTTTGTACTGAATTTGCATAAATTCCATTATTTTCTTTTCTTTTGCTATAGCTGAAACACTTCTAAAAATGTTTCAAAACTAATCCTTTCATCTAAGCAATATTTTCAGCACATGTTTAAATGTCATATTTTATTTAATGTACGAGCATTACTAATTACTTACGAGGTGTACTTGAACATTGTGCCAATAAGATAATTTATTTCACCAATGACTCGAGTAAACTGCTAATAAGACATTGAAAAAGTACCATCCAGCTTTTTTCAATGTTTGTGTTGCAGTTATACTCGTTAACTATTCATATTGATAGATCTCATAATATTGCATGCTATACTTAAGGTGTAATGGTTTGGTGTCGTTTCCGAAGTCGGCAACAGCGGCGCTACCACGAACTTCGAATCTCGAACTTCGTATATCTCCGTCTCTATCGCACTTATGGTTTATGGTACTCGAGCGACAGAGACGGAGATATACGAAGTTCAAGATTCGAAGTTCGTGGTAGCGCCGCTGGACCGTGATTCGGTGGACAAACGCAGATTTGTTCGACAACTTATCGGGCTACATGTGTGGTATGCTTAGAGCATTAAACCAACCGGAGACGACACGCGCACACTTTTCTATCTAAAAAAGTCTGCCGTTTTCGGCGCGGGGGACGAGGCAACGCACACAAATCATGTTAACACCAATGCATTTTTCCATTATATGCATTAGTGTCACTACACACGCACACGACAAAATTATCAAACACCAGCATAAACTATACTCACACAAGTACAAACACATACACAGACAACCTGTCCGTGAAAGAGATGACGTCAGCTCGAAGTAAACATCGATAGTGCGAGGAACACGTCGATAATAAATAATAAACTTATCGATATTTCATGTAGGTCCGGAAACGAATGCTCAAAAAAAGGTATAGAGGGAAATGCATGAAACACAATTTTTGACTTCGTAACTTTGTTTGGACTAGTTAGGAGGTAAACATATCAAAAGTCCTTGCCCGTAACCCTTGAGCCGGAGGGGAGGGGGGGGTTTCAAAGTCCCATTATTCGGTTTTTCACCTATATCTCGGAAACTATGCGTCCTAGCGACATAACTATTCTAAACAAAATGAAAGGTGATTAAATTTGCCACAATTTTTATAATATCAAGTTTTTCGATATCTTGTACAGTTTTCGAGATATAAGATATTATACCATCGAGTACTATCGAGCTGGTCTGATGATGGAGATGGAAGGCGGCCATAGGATATCATATTGAAATGCCATGATCGGTACTTAATAAAAGGGATTTTTTTTTATGCACGTAACATACGATCTTTGGACAGACGGTAAACGGATAACAGGATGTTTTTTCCACATGAATAACTGGCCTGAATTTTGGTTCAGGCAGGACAGGTTAACACTATACTGTATCTTTTGGAGATAACATAAAACAAGAAACAAAGAATAAAAAGCAACTTTTATGAAATAACATTCAAAATGCTGGGAGCAAATAGTGCTAGTCTCGTTTAGGAGTCCACGACACATGATTTCCACAAGCTCGGATACAGACATCCTGAATCATTACATCTTTTGGGAATCTGAAAAATAAATTATAAGAATAACATACTTATAATGTTTATCGACATTTGTTTTTGTGCTGTCCCTTCACTAACTTTCCTAGTACAGTGTTGCTAGAGTAACAAATTAAAAATGCATATTTACGGAACAAGTGACGATCGTAAATTCCGTATAATTAATAAAATACAGCCTAAACATATTATATTTAAAACATTAAATAAAAATATTATATGGTGAAAATAAAAGAATAAATGAATTTGCAAACAGTAATCCATCATTAATTAATTAAACATCTACAATTATAAATTTCACGTTATTTATGGTTGGTACCATTTTTATTGGATAAACTGTGTTAATAATAACGAATTTAAAGTAGAACTTATAATTAAACATTTATACAGTCAACTTTAAAAAATACCCAAAAGTAGAGCTAGTACCATTAAGTGGGAACACTGTTAGATTGACAATATTTTTTAGTTTTTTGCAAATTTAATGCACTATTTGATAATATTTAAACGTAATAATACTAACAGATGAAAAGTAACGTTATCCTTTTGTACATTAGATATTTCTGAACTCTTATTACACGAGAACACGTTGCAATTCGGCATTTTTAGCTCAGGTCATTCCGCGCTCACTGCGATTCATTGAATGGCGCGGAGCGCGCGGCAACTAGTTTTATATAACCGCTATGACCGGCGGTCTCGTACCTTTGGCAGAGGGGAACGCCTGGCAATGGCTACTCCGGTTGGTTTAATGCTCTAAGGTGGTATGGGGTAGAAGATAGACGGCTAATTAAAGGTGTATAAATTCCGTGCATCGCGGCCGATCGCAGCCGCGCGCGATTGATTGCGTGCGACAATAGTCAGTGTATGAAAATGCGTCTGCGGCGCTACCACGAACTTCGAATCTCGAACTTCGTATATCTCCGTCTCTGTCGCTCGAGTACCATAAACCATAAGTGCGATAGAGACGGAGATATACGAAGTTCGAGATTCGAAGTTCGTGGTAGCGCCGCAGCTTCTGTTATAGATAAAGCTTCATGGACCGTAACATTGTTGCTTTTCTTCGCTTCGTCCTGCCATCTTTACGACTTGTTTACGATCTCGAGTTAATCTCGGCATTTTCCTTTTAGGAACTGGAGTTTCTTTCAAAGGAATTGCTTTGCCAGATTGTTGCCTTTTTTTGGTTTGTACGACCGAGCGAAGCGAATAAAGTTCTCTGCTTCAGCTTGGGCCAAAAAAAATCGTATGTCCGGCGTCTGTCCGGCTGTTCACCTCTACAGTTCGCATTTCTCTGCCGATTCTCGTGAAATTTTGTCAGCAGTTTCAATAATTATACATACCTATAGGATGAATATATGTCCCTTATATTCATCACTCGGGTTTTATCTGTTTTTGCCCTCGTACGAGGAAGACTAAGGATATGTTATTGGCACTGGCAGTCTATATTTATATATTTAGTGTGTTCCACCGTAGCGAGCGTAGATACTGCACAGATTTTGATAAAAGAGGTGTTAATCGATTCGAAATTATGCTCCGTGTGACATATAGGCAACCTTTTGTATGAAAAAAAAAAACATTCTTTTTTCAGTTACTTTTCCGTAGTATCAATACAGAGGGCCTACCGCGAACGGCATTCGAAGTTTTCCCTCTCTTTCACACTTACGTACGAACTCGTAAGTACGACAGAGAGGGGAAACTTCGAATGCCTGTCGCGGTAGGCCCTCAGTTTTTTGAACTGTTTATGCTCGTTGACCAGTTGAAACTATATTGAAAGCGTGATTAGACGTTATTTAAGTACCTAATACCTACCTACTTATACAGATAACTACACTTGCTTGCACTGAAGAGCGTATTGGTACCTACATACTCGTACATACATACATAGGTAGTACATTCAGTTCGTACAGTCGCCATCACATGCATAGGTACACTATAGGTGTTCAAAAATATCGGCACATGCCCCCTAATGCCTTGAAAATAGAGGTGTGTTCCGATGTTTGTGACGTGCTTGTTTGCTCCGATGTATGTGATGGCGACTGTACATAGAAATACTCCACAAAATAGCCATAACAATATCCATTGACATGAAAAATTTAAAATTAAACTCAATTTTGGTTTCAGCTACTTGCGGATTTCGCATTTGCGGACTTCCCATTTGCGGATGTCGAATCGAATTTTTCATCTATATCAGGAGTTTCGGCAGTCATTTCAATCGTTTCGGAGATTTATGAGTTCGCCCCGGATACGCAGACTGAATGGTGTCTGCGAATATTCCCTGGATAACCCTTTGTGTATTATCAGCGTGAAAATATGAATCTTGGAAACTCAATGGCGCACTCCAAATGTGGGTCGTTCTTTGTGACATTTTTTTGCTTTAGCTTTGATCGACAGTATTTTATCTTTATCTATAAAGGTATTCGTGCAGAATTTGTAAGTGTCGCGGCGGGTGGGAAGCATTTATTCTCACTCGTGAATGATCTAGATTCTGAAGGCGCGTGCGTTTTACAAATAGGTACGACGTTACGAAAGTTGACAAATGTATCTGTATCCTGTATCCCATCAACATTAGTGATAGTCGTTTGTCTTTGTTATTATGATTGTAAGTTTATGTTATGCATGTCATTTCAAACTCTTGTTCTTATATGGTTTTACTACGTAGTCTATTCTGTAGTCCTAAATACGTAAAGTTGTTACGGTGTAATTTCGGCATCGACACATTAACTTTCAGACTCATAGCGCCATCTATTGCAGAACGGCGCAAGCGACGATTCCGACATCTGTTGACCAACGGAGGAACTGCGCCAGAGCGTTTATCATCTCGTTCAAGGCAACGATATAAGTCTTTTTTTGTGTGTTGTCAAAGCGCTAGGAATAATCCTTAACTTTTAACAAGCTATTAGAAAATATGATCATATTTGATTTTTGATAAATAATTTGTCGTCATGCATCCAAGGCATAACTACAGGTCTATACCTCTATGGTATTTGAACAGAATATGGGGATTGTCTATGGTAGCTTCTTTTTTTTTTTTTCTCGGCTGTCAAAAGCAATGAGAAGTTCTTCTTCGAAAATGCGTTGAGCGAAAAGGTCGCAATTTTTGAGAAGTGCTCGCTTCGGCCGGGAGGCCATTTGTTTAACTTAAATGTAGCAGCATACATCCAGTGACACAGAGATGCTTTGACGCTTTGGAAATGTCGGTGAGTGAAATGAAATTGTCGCCGATCTAGCGGAAGAAATATTTATCGTGTTCAAGCGGCGGTTTTTTAGAGGAGGGACATTGCTTTGTTTCAGATGTAACACACTACTTCTTAAAGAAGATATCTGGGAGGCGGAAAATCACCAACGCTTAGCTTTGAACTCTTGCCAGGTAAAGCTAGTTCTAGTAATTTCTGTCGAAATGTGGTCGGAGAGAAAGTGATAGTTGTTTGTTCGTTCAAGTCTTAAATGTTGATTGTGATTTACAGCGACAACGTGCTGGCTGCCTTGCGGGGGCTCCAGTTGCGGACAGGCAATTGAGCGGGCGCAAGAATTCGCGCGCGGTGATACGCCCCTTTTGTACTTCACATGCGGATGCCGACACGAGCAGTTTCTCATCTGGGAGCCTGGGTAGACGCAGTGGACCGCAGCGGGACGTGACGCACGTGTAGCGGGTTTCTAGAGGTGACCTCCCTCCATTTTTTTGGTGTCATTCATGGAATCTGCCATGAGATATTAATGTTGTAATTTAATAATGCAAACGAGCCTCACACAGACCTAAGCGTAATAATAAAGCCTACTTATATATAAAGATTTAACTTTAGAGTCAAACTTCGTCCTCGGTCAGGGACCTATATTTTAATCTCATCTGAGAGAGCCACGCCGCTATCCCTACAGTAGAGTTAAGGTTTAGTAAATATTTAAAACGATTGTGAGAACTGTAATAAACTTGCTTTCTGTAATTGAATCTTTGTTCATATTTCTATGTGGCTAGCTACTAAATAGGTCTCCTGCATACAACTCTTTTGCATTTTAGAGTATAAATTGAAATGCATGGCGCCCTCTTTAGAAAGCACTAATTGCTCCTATGACCGTGAACCCAAAGCATACCCACCTCTGTGAGAGATCTATCTGACTGACTAGCGCGGTGCATAAAATCAAGTGTGGACGACTCTTCGAGTTCGTCAGGTTGCTGTTACACACATAGGTAAGTGATAGCCGTCTACGCATACCATCAAACACGGTTTATCTCGTTACAAAGTTAAAAAGTGTGATGATAAATGGTGGATTGTGAACTATAATGATATAATACTTACTCTAAATTAGATGAATGCTGCTCAATCTTCTCATAAAGTATTTGTATGCCATATGGCAAAACATAGTGGTACATAATTTTAAGTTTTTTGACCATCCATATACCTATGTTTACAAATAAATGATTTTGAATTTGAATATACTAGCGTCCGCGTGAAACTCCTTTATATCGCGCCGCCTTATAAACTTACCTACCTTAGGTAGGTACCTCTATACCAAATTTCATCTTAATGGGTTCAATGCTTTAAGCTTAAAAAGGTAAGAAACAGTGAGAGTTACTTTCGCATATATATTTTTGTCACAATGATATTTCTCCAATGTTACAAAATCTTATACATTGTCACTGACGACGGAAATTCGCTGAAGTTTACGTTGACAACAATGTTTCCGTTATCTTCAAATAAAAAATTGATGAGATAAAGGGGGCACGGCGCGATAAAGTAGCGCCATCGAATGTATTGTTGTAGTAACAATTTATTTATAGAATTCTTGTTGTTAGCTATTCTCGGCGACTATGTTGGCACCTTCTCGCAGTGCACGATACAAGTATATTTAGATAACACTAATTCATCAACATCATCATCATCATTGTCAGCCCGTAATCGCCCACTGCTGAGCATTAGGCCTCTCTTCGAGTACGCCTCCCGTCCCTATCCTGGGCTAATCTTATCCAGAAGTGACCCGCGATCTTCCTAATATCGTCCACCCATCGAGCTAGTGAACGGCTGACGCTCCTTTTACCTAGAAGTGGCCACCAATCTGACACCTTTTTGGTCCACCTACCATCATTCTGCCTGGCAAGGTGTCCTGCCCAGCTCCACTTGAGTTTGGTAATGGTATCTCCAACGTCGCGCACCTTAGTGCGACGTCGGATCTCAACTCAAATAACACTAATTAATTCATATTATTCCGCGATTCGCCATCCAGCCACTACCAGCTATCCTCCTCAAGTCACCTGACTGTGACTGGATGGCCAAAACAACCTTGCTTTAAACCAGGGATTGTAACCGGTTACAAATTTACCGGTTACAGAACCGGTTAATTGTTTAGGTTCCGTTCGAACTATTTGATATGGGAGCCTTATTTCGGAGCGCTCTCTAACCGTTCACTCCGTGTTGCGATAAGGGATCAATGACCGCCGCTTCGTCGCGCCGCCCGCTCTAGGGGCGCTGCGGGTTGCCTGACAGACCAAACGCGCGCGAGAAGTGAGCGTAGGTACCTAGCTACAGTGTAGCTACCTACTCTGTTTATTCGATGAATTCGTTCGTGTTCCGCCGATGCTGACGCCCTAGTTTTCTGCTCGCCGCTCCTACTTTCGACGATAAAAATATTAAAATAAAATTTTCACACCTCTCATTCAGAAAAGTAAGTTTTGGTCCCCGACGAGAGGGAGCAAAATGCTACTTTTCTGTTCAAGCTACTTTTTTAATTTATTCATTGGCTTGTAGCATTTACACGTACGCGATGTGCCAATAGAATCTTAATAAAATAATCGATTGTAATTTCATCGTAATCGACAAACGTATATATAAGTAATTTTTTGTTTGTTTTTTTTTGTTCTTTTTGTTTGTTTTTTCTTGTTTTGTTTTGTTCTTTTTTTAGTTTTATTTGTTTTTTTTTGTTTCGTTTGTTTTTTTGTTTCGTTTTTCTTGTTTTTTGTTTTTTTTGTTATTTTTTGTTTCGTTTGTTTTTTTTGTTCGCTGTTTTTAGGATTTTTGTTTTTTTTTTGTTGTTTTTTTTTTTATTTTTGTTCGTTTTTTTTGTATTTTTTAGTTATGGTTCGTTTAGTTTTTTTTTTGTTTCGTTGGTTTTTTTGTTAGTTTTTTAGTCTTTTTTCGTTTCTTTTTTCGTTTTTGTTTTGTTCTTTTTTTGCTTTGTTTTTGTTTTATTTTTATTTTATTTTTTTTGTTTCGTTTTTTTATTTCGTTTGTTTTTGTTGTTCGTTTTTTAGTTTGTTTTTTTGTTCGTTTTTTTGGGATGTTTTTTTTGTATTTTTTTCGTTTTTTTTTGTTTTTTTAGTTTGTTATGGTTCTTTTTAAGTTTTTTTATTTCATTGGATTTTTTGTTAGTTTTTTTTTGTATTTTTTATTTTTCCGTTTTTGTTGTTTTTTCTGTTTTTGCTTTGTTTTTGTTTTCTTTTTGTTTTTTATTTAGTTTTTTTTGTTTTTTGATGTTTTTTTGTTTAAAAAAAAGAGGAACTACATCTACCAATTTTATGATTATGATAGAAATTAGCACACATCAAAATGCCTAGTTGAAGGTTGTTGAACCAAAATCAAGGTAGGCAGGTAACTAAGTTATACTTTTTACAAAGTGACTTCAAAGGTTTAGGTAGGTGCCTATAGATAAAAACAAACGAAATGCCCCTTTTGTATGTTGTATGTAATGTATGTATCTAAGTATAACCTAGTTGAGACTGTTCGCAACCATCAGTATTCGATATTTGAATATTTTTCCATACATTACCTACATGTAATGTAGGTATATGATTTTGATTAGTAATAGTAAGTGACTATATTATAGTTATTTGTGTCACAAGTGAGCAAAATAGTATATTTACAGCGAGGGCGGTGTATTGAATCCTGAGCGTAGTGAGGGATTCAAGTGTTAACGCCCAAGACGAAAATAATTTTGCTCCTGAGTAACACGTAACTTTTCACAACGACTATGAGGAAACATTTGCAAAAAATACAAAAAAACAACAAAAAAAAAATAAAAAAAAATACAACGCATAAAAATAAAAAACAGAAAAACAAAAAAACGAACAAAAATACAAAAAAGAAAAAAAACAGCAAAAAAACCAAAACAAAAACAACAAATACAAAAAATAACAAAAAAAACGAAACTAAAAAGCGAAACAAAAAACAAACGAAACTAAAATACAAAAAACTAAAAAAAAAACAAAAATACAAAAAAAACGGCAAAAAATTTAAACAAAATCAAGCAACAAGAAAAAACAAAAACAAAAAACCAAAAAAAAAACGAACAAAACAAAAAAACTAAAAGTAAAAAAAAAACAACAAAAACAAAAACAAGAAAAAAAACAAAAAAAAAGAACCAAACAAAAAAAAACAAAAAAAATATCCTTTGCACGTAGAATCGATGGCCGTTGGGCGGAAAGGTTCTCGAGTGGCGACCATTTACCGGAAGGCGCGGCGTGGGTAGGGAGTCCGCTGGATGCGGGTGGCGCAGGACCGGTCATTTTGGCACTCTTTGGGGGAGGCCTTTGTCCAGCAGTGGACGTCTTTCGGCTGATATGATGATGATGATATATATACGTTTGTCGATTACGATGAAATTACAATCGATTATTTTATCAAGATTCTATTGGCACATTGCGTAAATGCTACAAGCCAATTAATAAATTAAAAAAGTAGCTTGAACAGAAAAGTAGCATTTTGCTCCCTCTCGTCGGGGACCAAAACTTACTTTTCTGAATGAGAGGTGTGAAAAAATATTTATAACTCATTATATTTTTTTGGTCCCTACTTACGTCACAGGTAGCTAATGGCTCACTAATTCTTTGGACAAGTAACTACCTACCTACTACCTATGCACGTTAGGTTTGCGATAGGGCATTTTACCATTTTGTCGAACAAATTGGTGTACAGCCCCTGATAGACGGTCGCCAACACGCCCCTCCGACCGGGCGACCTTGGTCCGCACCGACCGTGTAGGCAGTTGTTTGGAGCTAAATTTCTTTAAATGCCTGCACCAAATGTTTCTATTAGCCCAATGGTTGAATGGTAGAGAATGCCTTATGGCATTAAGTCCGCCATTTACTTTTTTATATTGGGCAAAAAAGTATAAAATAGTAATAATACTCAAGCGTCTATATATATAGCCAACTAATCCTGTATAAGCTTGCGACTCTAGCGAGCCAGCGAGCGGTCGTTCACCCGTACACGGAGAGAGCGCTCTCTAACCGGTAAATGGTACTTCGTTCCCTGTTTGCGCTCCGACATATGCTCCGGGGAGAGCGTTGTTCTTGCGAGCGTAACCTTTATTATGGGTTAGGCTCTCAAAATCTGGCTCTAACCGCTACGGCAAAATTAACCGGGTTACAATCCCTGCTTTAAACGTCATATTTTAGTGACGCGTACGTTTCGAGTCATTGAACTGGTTAAAGCACACCCTAGCCCCTATATCGGCTCGTTAAGGTTTCAAATTGCTTGGCAATTTTATAGGAAGTAGGTGACTTGCTTTTGAAGGCTCTAATGACGCTCGGGTGTCACTGAGAGGGCTCGAGAGTGACGAGGAGGCGAGATTGCGAATTTTAGCTCAAGAGAGGAATGCGCCTAACTAAGTGAAGGCTTGCCTGTTGTGTTTGTTCCACGTAGTCTGGTTGAATGAGGTTACTTGCTTACTTGTAACTTCAGTAGTAGCGAGACCTATTTTTTACCGACCTCTAAAAAGGAGGAGGTTCTCAATTAGTCGGAATCTTTTATTTTTTACAAGCTTTCTATTTACTTGCAATGTATGTACCTAACTTACTATGTATGTAACTATGTTTGGTCGGGTAGAATCTTGGAACTAAATTTTGAAGCAGATATCTACAACCGATTGAGCTGAAATTTTGGGTATAAGTATAGTTCGGATGACAATTCAATATTATGGTACCATCGAGCTGATATGATGGTTGAGGCAGAAGGTGGCCATGGGAATTCAGTACTTAACCGACGTAACCCCGCCCGTTGAGTTTGATGGGCTCGTTAGAATCGTCTTAATGAGTATTTGATGGATGACGGTATGCAGAAAAGAACAGTCGGCAATAAAAGCTTGTAGGGCAAACCTTGGCTAATCAGTGATGGTAAGGTTTTTTTTTAGTTTTTTTTTTCTTAATTTTGACGGATGCGTTCGGATTCTTGCTGCACGTAAGTAAGTTGAATGACAGTGCCGCCACCTACTGGCAATTATTACAAGCCGTAAAGATATCGAGTAACTCCGCTTTTAGACCTTAAAGTAATTATCACCGAATAACTTCATATCACAGATTAGCCAAGGTTTGCCCCCAAAAATGAATTTTTTGACTGAAATTTATTTAATGTATTTTGTTGTTCCCCGGTTACTCGAAGACGGCGGGACCGATTTGGATTTTTTTTTTTTGTTTGAAAAGAGATCCTTCCCATGTGGCCCCATGGTCTCCAGATCAGGATTTGATGATGGGATCCTGGAGAAATCAAGGGAACTCTTCAAATTTTATAGGCACGCTTGAAGCGATTTGGGTACTGTTTTGAAGTCGGTTAAAACTTATTTTTTAAACTATACCTATTGTGGCAGTTTCAATAGGGTCGGTTTTGTGCGGTGCCATGAATCGTCGTTTGATGGTTGTTTAAATTTTACTGCGCAATTTTTTGCTGCAACGTGCATGCGGTTTCGGTTCTGTCCAGAGTTGATTTGCTCTTTTATTTTTAAACTAGTCGCCCGCGCGGCTTCGCCCGCCTGTTGAATGGAAGGTAAGCGGAGACGCGGGATAAAATATATGCCTAATATATCCATCCTGAAAATTGGTACTACTAGTATATCTATATACTGGTACTATAGACGACGATATATTTACAACACAAGCCTTTTTGAGTGTACTGGCTAGTTCGATTTATGTAAGAATTTATTGATTATTATTATTATACTCTGGTGTAAAAATTATTGAAATCGGTTGAGTAGTTCCGTAGATATCCTCCTGCATAGAAACTGAGAACCTCGCAGACTTTTCCTCTTTATTGAACGAGCGAGCGAAGCGAACGAAGTTCTCCGTTTCAGGTTGGGCTAAAAATCTTTCGTATGGCCGGATGTCCAGATGTCCCGCGGCCGCTGTCCGGCAGTAAGTTCTCCTCTACAGGTTGGGTTTCTCAACCGATTCAAGTGAAATTTTGTGAGCGGGTTCAATAATTCCCTATAAACACTTTTTGTGTCGATTCAGGTTACCAATTTAAAAAACATGTGTTTTGAAGAAACTCGCAAGTTCTACAGCTCACAGACCCACTAGTAGTAATAGGTACTTAGTATAGAAGTATAGATTGTCCCTGTGTCCAGTTTCATAACAAGAAATTAGGCTTATAGTCCAGGCAATGAACTGACAGCTTGTATGGAAAAAATGTCAAATTTGGAAATAATTTAATAATAGCTGAATTTTTCTTTGTAATGGATATATTATCAATTAAATAGTTACCTAGCGACAAAGTCCAACGAAATTTCAGACATCAAAAAAATGATAACTTAACTAGCTTTTGAAAAGTCAGAAAAAATATTAATAAATGGGTTTATGTTTATTTTGGTTCATTTACATTTGCTCTATAACATTCAAGATAAATGAGAAAAAAAACAATTCATGCTTCATTTAAATCTATTTAAATACTTCCGGATGGAAAGTTTGTTGGATTCTTGAATAAAGCATCTTAGAATAATGTTTTAAAATGATATAAAGAAAAAAAAAACGCTATTATAAATTAATGTTTTACAAAACCGTATTTTGCCTGGAGTATTATGTATTGTTTAGATAAATGCTTTCATGTATTACCGAGGTACTTTTACGCTCTTACTTCCGACCATGACAGTAAAACGTGTAATAAAATAGGTACTAGCGTAATAAAATATCCCTCACACGTAATGTAATATATGCTAATACTAGTTGCCCGCGCGGCTTCACCCGCGTATTGCAAAGAACGCACGCAAACCCGCGGGATAAAATATAGCCTATAACCATCCAGAAAGTCCATTCTATAGGTACACGCACGTGAAAGAATTTTTGAAATCGGTTTTGCGGTTCCGGACATTACCCATTAATTACATACAAACTTACATTTCCAGGACCGCTCATTGTGGCACTCTTTGGGGGAGGCCTATGTCCAGCAGTGGACGTCTTTCGGCTGATATATAATGATGAAATTTACATTTTACAAAGCTTCAATCGCACAGATGTTTTCTCTTTAATAATAACTATTAGTATAGAATAGATTATAGACAAGAAAAGTCTGTTGGGTTGTAGCTAAGTTTGTATGTATGGGGTAATCTCCGGAAGTAGGTACAGTCACTGGCATAAATATATGTATGATGGAACAAAGGCCGCAAAAATATCTGATGACAACTCTATTCCTAGAGTCTCAAGAGCGTGTCATATATTTTTGCGGCCTTTGATTCATCATATCATATTATATTGATGCCGGTGACTGTACTCATCCGATTTCAAAGATTTTTTCACCTGTGTATATATACAGTGTTTTTTTTAAATGGGACAGTATTGGGAAATCCGAATCTAAAGGAGATAGAGGAAAAGTGTCCAAGGAGACATTAGGTGTTTTTATATGTAAACTAATTTGGCTCATTAAAATTTTTGGTCAAGCGTGAGTTGTTCTTAAAAAATTATAAAGTTGGTAAATTTTTTTTGACGCGGGTCGGCTCTGTTTCATTTAAGGATTATTTCATTGTATGGAAAGAAAAAAATCTGAACAGCAGAAGTAGGTCAAATTTAATGAAAACTAATCTTCATACAATTACAGTATTCGCCTTTTAATATTGTTACAAGTGCCTAGGCGTGTAAAAAAATATTTCAAATTATTCCATTTTTAAATTTCGATAATCGATAAGAGCTCCAGATGATTCAAGAGAAGAACATTGTTTTTAATCTTCGTAAACATCATGGCACGCGATAGTCTTGAAATTATAAAAAAAAGAATTCAAATTTGGAACGTAAGTTATTTCTGCAGCAAAGAATTCAAATTTGGAACGTAAGTTATTATGCAGCTGTGATTTTGTTTCCAATCAGTTCATGCTTGTAATTTTATTCATCATGGCGTTTATAAACTATGGCGTTGGATGGGTACATATGGGCCGATAAAGTGGCCCCCACGATCGCCTGACTTAACGCCATTAGATTTTTTCTTATGGGGTTACCTTAAGGGTCGAATTTATGAATCCCGATACAACTCCGTACAAGAATTAAAAGATGCTGTTTACAACACTTTAAACACAATTCACCATAAGTCTCTGTTAAATGCAACTAGAAGTGTCTTGAAGTGTGCTCGTACCTGCATAAGACAAGACGGCGGCCACATCGAACATTTACTCAAGTAATAAACCAACTGTATGAAGATTAGTTTTCATTAAATTTGACCAACTTCTGCTGTTCAGATTTTTTTCTTTCCATATAATGAAATAATCCTTACATAAAACAGAAGCCGACCCGCGTCAAAAAAAAAATTGACCAACTTTATAATTTTTTAAGAACAACTCACGCTTGACCAAAAATTTTAATGAGCCAAATTTGTTTTCATAAAAAAACACCTAATGTCTCCTTGGACACTTTTCCTCTATCTCCTTTAGATTCGGATTTCCTCATACTGTCCCATTTAAAAAAAACACTCTGTATAGTGGCCTTTATAGATGGGCATAGACTATATTCTATACCGCCGCGTTGCCTGGCGTTCCTTGCAATACGCGGGCAGCTACTAGAGTCTGTCAAGCGAGTCGTGTTCCTGGAAAATGGCGTCAAATTTGAACAAAACGCATGCTGGTAACACAAAATGTATGGCGGCGTAATAGGTAAGTACTTATAATTGACAGCTTATTTCATACTAGCGACCCGCCCCAGCTTCGCACGGGTTTATATCAGGGACTGATTTCGGTTACGGTTATACCGGTATGAAACCGGTATTCCATTACGGTACCGTTATGTCGTAAAGGTTATGCGCGCCGCGCGAACATAACGGTACCGTAACCGTTTTGAAATAACGGGTAGCGGTACCAGTTTAAAACGATACCGTAACCTTTATAATACCGGTATTATAAAGGTTATCGAGAAAAGTAAGCGAGCTGGCACTCTACAGAGGAAGCATTGGCTACTAAACATTTAAAGATAAAAAGACAAAGCAGCATAGCCTTTGCCGGCGGTTTGGCAACAACTCCATGCCGAAGTCGATATATCGGTACCTTTACGGTACCGGAAAAAATAAAGGTACCTTTATATTTCGGTAGCGAAATATAAAGGTTCCGCTACCGAAACCGCTATTTGACAACCGATATGACGTCATACCTTTAAAATAGAATACCGGTATTTTTCGGTTATGCAGTCCCTGGTTTATATGTATGCAAATAATAATAACATGCATGTATTATACATATAAACCTTCCTCTTGAATCACTCTATCTATTAAAAAAAATCGCATCAAAATCCGTTGAGTAGTATTAAAGATCTAAGCATACATAGGGAAGCACTTTGTTTTATACTATGTAGTGAAGTAAAATTGGTTGCCATATAAATAATTAGCAAAATTTCCAGGGACACGACTCGCTTGGACGAAAGAAAAGAAAGATACATTTATTCGAGACAAACAACAGACGGCGTTTGTCACGAAACGGTTTTGTCTCAGCATAATGCTGGCATTGCTGCCAGCGCTGATAGAACCGTCGACAAACTTCTTAGATATTTCCAGGCATATAATTAACCTATAATTTTCAGAACAATCTACAGTATTATTATTATTTTGTTTGTGGGCCTTAATGTGCCGCTTCGACCAGCAAGTGATCTATTGTGGCAGCCCTTGCTTTAGAGTTCACCGTTAAGTCCCGTTGCCTCCAGGAAATTCCAGATTCTTTGGGCGGTGATATGTTGTACTTCTTGTGGGTGCATTATGTGCCGCCCTAGGTAGGTACTTCTTTTATGCATGAGTGGTCCGCAGGAGCAGAGAATGTGCATTGCAGTCTCCTCTGTCTCCTGGCAGAACCTGCAAGTTGTGTCCTGCTTCATACCCATTTGAAACAGGTGTTTGTTCAATTTGCAATGTCCTGTCAGGATTCTTGTCACTGCGCAGGTTTTGTGCCTTTTGAATTGTAATAACTCATTAGACAGCTTACTATTGAACCCTTCGATCAGGGCTTTAGCTTGTTTTTGTCCTTTGGTGAACTTCCACAGCTTGATTGCCTCTGATTTTTCCGCGTTGTTTAGCAGAGAATATGCTTTCCGTTTTGTGATGCCACAGAACGGTTCCGGGCCGACTAGGGCCGTGTCTGCGCCCTGCCTTGCAAGTTCATCTGCTCTTTCGTTTCCTACAATGTCGAAGTGCCCTGGTACCCATCTAAGTATGACTTTGTTGGAGTTCGCCAGGGTGTTTAGATTATTTTTACAATTCTGGACTAGTTTAGAGTAGTATCTACAGTAACGAGGTTTGTAAAAACGTATTCCAATTAATCACGCAAGTCTTTCAGTTCCATGAATTCCCGCAAACGTTAATGAATGCATAATCGATATATCAATTATACGTCATATTCATATCTAATCGACTATGACGAATGTAAGAGTAGGTACATAGAGCTCATAGCAGTTCCCAAGATCCGTCTTAATTATCAACCAATTTGTGTATGACATTGAGATTGTTGAAGACATTACTCAATCATTCTTCTTATTCATTATCATTACTTTCAAGTTTCGATCGAAATTTAAATTTTTTGTTCAAGCTTTTTTTGCTGACTGTACCCCCGATTGGAACCCCTTCAACAAGTAGTTAACCACTGTCACACATATCTAAAAAAACACATGTAATTTTTTTTGATAGGCTGTTAATTAGATAACGTTTTTTTAATCCTATCCAGTTTTTACAGATTAGGTCTTTTAAGATTTGCGATTTTTTTTTGATACTGTACGAACTTTATTACTATTTCTAACAATTAGATTCTTGTATACTTAATATATTTTAGCTGTGCTAACTTTGTACAAACTTTTCTAGAATTGCTCATTTGGCATTTAGACGTTCGGTTCCGTGGCTTTGTCAATTTGCCAGCGACACGCGTCACGCGCGCCGTTATTTGCTAGATTACTAATTTGTGTGCTGTGTAATGACGTCACTATCCGCGACGTCATTCCCACGCGGAGGCGGCTTCACGGAATTAAATACGGGCGTGGAATATAAACATTGGGGGTTTTACATAAGCCTACTCATTGGAACCTAATGTCCTATAATATAGGACGTATATGAATACCAAGCTACACTGACGAGGTTAGTTCGTCGTTCGCAAAGAAAGAAATCCATGTCCATAGGTACTAATCTGAACGAGGGAGCGAACCGAACGAGCATAGAACGCTTCAGCTTAGGCCGAAAATCGTTCGTATTGTCCGGTGTACGAGTATGTCCGTCTGTTCTCCTCTACAGGTCGCATTTCTCAACAGATTTTCGTGAAATTTTGTGAGCAGGTTCGTTAATGATATAGTTTTTTTTGGTAGAGTCACATTTCCAAAAAAAAAATTGTTAAAAGACATGCTCGCGTGTTCTACAGCTCTCAGAGCGACTAGTATTATAAATGCGAAAGTATGCCTGTATGTCTGTTACCTCTTCACGCTTAATCCGCAGAACCGATCGTGATGAAATTTGATACAAATAGTTTGAGTCCCGGGGAAGAACATATCAGTGGCGGAGCGCCCATACAAGCCGATACCCACCGGCTTGCCTAAAATTTCTTACTATGATTTACCAAACTCGTAAATCATCAAAAACAGCCCCTTTTTTCCTTCGGGTTGTCTTGTCAAAATTCTGACGCGCCGCCACTGGAACATATGATAGGTTTTATCCCTGAAATCATCCCCTAAGGGGGTGAAATGGGGGTGAAAGTTTGTATGGAGTTAGGATATAAACAAGTTCCACGCCGACGGAGTCGCGGGCAGAAGCTAGTGAGTTGATATGTCACAAGTTTAACAACGGACAGCTATTAGCTTCAGAACTAATATACGTGTATCTTCTCAAAGGCCTATTAGCCTAATAAGATACGAAGAGAGGCACATTGCACCCGTCTGTTTAATAGATTTAAAGTATTTTATAACGCACTAGCTTTTGCCCGCGACTCCGTCCGCGTGAAACTCGTTTATATCGTAGCTTTGTCGCGTTCGGTTTTAAAGCAAAACAAACTACCCTGTTTACTTGGTATTTTTTTTTAATTAGAGGCAGCCAGCATATTTTTGTTGATAAACCGCAATTTAAGTTATAATCCCTTGTTTGCTTTAAATATCGCGCTATCCCAATGATAAGAATAGTCAAACAAAATTTCCGCGTAAAATAAAGTAGATACATTGACCTGAAAAATATTATAAACATCATAATACCTTGTTCTATCTTAAAAAATAATTCAATTTGTTGGCAAATGGCGTTAGGAAATCTCATCAGACCCTGAGCGCGATACCATTCATCCCCTATTCACCCCACCGTTCGCCATGCTAAAATAATTACGTAAATTCACCCATAAATTGAATGAAGGCATGCGAAATTCTCGTTGCCGTGTTCATTTCCTAAAGCCTCTGGTTTTCACCGGAATTATTATGGCGTTAGTTTTTGCCTGCGGTTCTGCTCAAGTGGGTAATTCATTATGCATTCGAAAACTTGTGTTATATTTCGACTGATGAATTATTAGGTACTAAGATTTAGATTTCTGTATTACATAAATAATTTTTAAGTCTATTGACAGAAATTACAATTATTATATTGATTTAAACTTTCACGATTCGCACACAAAAGTCCGTCGTTAAGTCGCGTTTAAGACCCGATATTGGTAAGTAAGGAGTATTATAATAATGTCAGGCATTATGAACGGTAACCTATCGCAATCACTAAATGTAATTTTCCATCTGTATATCGTTTGTCATAAATTGTATTTCGGCAAAAAGCTAATTATCTCGAAAACCCAAAAGCTTTTAACTTTTTTTTATAGTTATCTTGTAAAATCCATTAGGTTAGGTTTAGGTTAGGTTTGTTTTATAAACATCCTGAAAACGTCATGGCTACAGAGAAAAACGGCTTTTAGGATAAATGAAAATTCGAACAAACGATACAGTTGGAAAACCATTTTTAGTGATATGTAAACATTATGAACATTATTTATCTATACTGATCATCATCCTCATCATCCTCTTAGCGTTATTATTCCCGGTTGTGCCCCTAAAGGAGCCCGGGCTCCGCTTTGACACCTAATCCCAAGATTTGGCATAGGCACTAGTTTTACGAAAGCGACTGCCATCTGACTTTCCAACCCAGAGGGAAAACTAGACCTTATTGGGATTAGACCGGTTTCCTCACGATGTTTTCCTTCACCGAAAAGCTAACGGTAATTCCGTACATAAGTTCCGAAAAACTCATTGGTACGAGCCGGGATTCGAACCCACGACCGCCGCTTGACAGCCGCATGCCTGAACCACTAGGCTACCGCAGCTTCTTCTATCTATCTATACTGATGATATTTATAAATTTAAATTATTTCAATTATTTATTTGTTTCGGACTAATGTCCATAAGTTGCAGTGGCGGAGCACCCATACAAGCCGATTCCCACCGGCGTGCCCAAAATTTAATGTTAGGCAAGCTTTAGAACATTGCTCTAATCTAAACTCTTTCAAAACTTTTTTGTTCCGGATTGCCCATTGAAAATTTTCACGCGCCGCTACTGATAAGTTGTTAGTATACAAATCACGAATTATGACTACGGTTAGTATTACAAATTAATGTAATCCTATAATCCTAATAGAGTTAGATGCTCCATCCCCTGGCATAGGGTCCTTTTTTTTTTTTTTGGGAAATGCCTTTACGCATCCCACCTAGCCGAGGAACTAGGATGGGTATGACGGACTCCCGGGAACCCCCCGGACTACCGTCTAAAACCACCAAGGTATGCCCTCTCTGCCGTGTAGTAGGGGCGTCATGGGATCGCGAACATTTCACCACGACGCCCCTCGGCAACAGCCGCAGCTGCCCTCACTACTGAGGCAAAAGCCCCCCCTCCCGTCGTACGCGTGCAGGGCGACACCACACGCTTCCCGACCCGACCAACGAACCTCTACGCCGGGAGAGGGTGATAGACCTCGGATTCACCCTCTCAGGTCCCCTTGTAACTTTTTATAGAGGTCATAGGGTCCTGCACAATGTAGGGTGTTCCAGTGCCTAGGTAATGGAGCATCCAGCCTCGCAGCCAACGTCCTCAGGATACTGTTACCGCTGCCACACATCCGCCGCATTAGTGATGCCGTCCTGCTGCGTATTATTGCGTAAAATTCATATGTACGTTCTGCCGCAAACATTCCGGATATAAAAAAGAAGTCTGTGAGATTGTCGCTTTGTAAGTTTGTGTGCTCGTTGGTAATCTCCGGAACAACTTAATCGATTTCAAAAACGCTTTCACCTGTGCATAATGTTCTTTCTGGGTGGACATAGGCTATATTTTATATAGGTTTGCCTTTTATGACGACTGGTTAGCGTAGTGGGTAGTGACGCTGCCTATGAAGCTGGAACTGGAAAGGTCCTGGGTTCAAATCCCGGTACTTAAAGGCAAATATTAGCATTAATATTTCTGAGCCTTGGATGTTGATGTTTTCCATGTAAATATAAGTATTTATACTTATATATATATATTAAATATATATTGCACGTAGAACCGATGGCCGTTGGGGCGGAAAGGTTCTCGAGTGGCGACCACGTACCGGAAGGCACGGCGTGGGTAGGCCCCCCACAAGGTGGACTGATGACCTGGTAAAGGTAGCGGGAGTCCGCTGGATGCGGGTGGCGCAGGACTGGCCATTGTGACACTCTTTGGGGGAGGCCTATGTCCAGCAGTGGACGTCTTTCGGCTGATATGATGATAATGATGATGATATCGTTGTCTAGCATACCCATGACACAAGCCTTATCGAGCTTATTATCGGGCAAGTTCGATTTGTGTAAGTTGGAAAAAGGAATAAAAAATAATCGCTAGTAGCCACGTTACGCAGACGCAATACCCCTTTCAGTTTACTGTAACGTATATTCCGTATCCCCTTTTCCTTGTGTGGAGAAAACGATATCTTATCTTCACCCCACCTTTTTATGGGAAGTCGATTTTCCGAGAGGCACAAAAAAACCTGCAGTAATGCCGTATATTATTGAGAATTTCGTTTCAGGTCGTTTATTTCGGCGGGGTTAGGTTGGCCCTCAAACTTTATTGCTGTGCTGAAATGGTAAATCTTTGCAATTACATTGTCATAATTTTGGGTTTATTTTATCGATCGCTACTGGTAACCAACTTTGTCACGCATCCTTCTATCCATACTAATATTATAAATGTGAAAGTGTGTCTGTATGTTACCTCTTCACGCCTTAACCGCTGAACTGATTGAGATGAAATTTCGTATGGATATAGTTTTAATCCCGAGGAAGGACATAGGATAGTTTTTATCCCGAAATGGTTAAATGGGGGATTAAAGTTTGTATGGAGCTACGATATAAACGAGTTCCAGCACGCGGACGGAGTCGCGGGCAGAAGCTAGTAGGATGCATATAAAATGATATAAATATATATTACTCATACAAAACTAGCCCCTTAGCATGCCTTAGCCACTCATCACTTGCTTGTTGGCAACCACTGCAGTTGCCAATTTCGTGCACCCGTAAATTGCTTCTGGCAACAGTGGTTGCCAAGTGAAGTATGGGCGGCTGCCTTGATAGCAGAAAATTGAAAGCAATTTAGGATACCTTTTTTTAAATTCGAAAGCAAGTGAGTGGATAGTAAGCTCAATAAGGCTTGTGTCATGGGTACTAGAGGACGAAATATTTAATAGATATAAATAGTTAAAATTATCCAAGACCCACAAACAAATATTAATATATACTTACTCAACAATATGCTACGAATATTCGCATACGCGAATGTGATATATATATATTTTTTGTGATTATTTCGTGAATGTGGTGTGTGTGACATTCGTGACATTACTCATCACAAAAATGATTGCCCTTACGGATTCGAACCAGGGACCGTCTGCTTCGCAGGCCAGAGGGGTAGGTAATCATAATCACGTAACGTTCCGAACGCGCGTCGGTACAATTTAACTGTCAATTTTTCATATAAAAAGTGACATTTAGACCTACCTGACCCGCGTACAATGCGTTACGTGATCGACCTGTAGGTCGCTACCTACCCCGGTCGTCTAATTATTTCAAGTCATAATCGCTGTAGAAATCTCACTCTGTGTTATTTCCAGATTATCACATCACTCATAGTACCATACCAAGTAGTACCTATTTCGGCACGGACGCACAAAGGGAGGGCTTTGTTGAGACACCCGGCTAAATCAAAGCAGACGGGGTGAAGGTCGTCATGCTATTCACAGCCCCCATTGACCCGTCTCACCACTAATCGCCACTATATAACAAATCCAAGATTCCTGACAACGTCGCGTACTTATATAGAGGTCAGCCTTACACTGGTCGTAACCTGAATAATTCTGGCGAATTGTTGGTGAGCATTTTGAATCGGCTCAGCTTTATTTATACATGAGACCCGCAACTGGGGGTTGTTTACTCGTAATAACGGAACTAGATGCCGGCATTCAGAAATTGCTTTAGCGGGCTTCTGTTGTATTTTGGGAGAATATTAGTGGCTGTCGTGTTACTACATCGGATCGTCTAATGATATCTCTCAATTAGAGTTGTACGGCGCTATACAGCCTCGAGCCTTTCTGGGAATTAATGTTATTGTCCGTTCCGTAAGCCCGCTCCCAATATACTTACGCCTTGGCCACGAATTTGGTCTTAAGCGACCTGCGACCAGCGTTTTATCTGTTCATTGCGCGGTCGAGACGCGCAACGCACTGTGGTTAGTTGGGATCACGCGCAATGAACAGATAAAACGCTGGTCGCAGGTCGCTTAAGACCAAACTTGACCAAAGTCGTGGCCAGGGGGTTAACGCTCATGACAACACGATAAAATGCATGGCAGCAGGTCGAGAAAGTTGTGTGAGCAAGAATCAGAAGATTATCGCGCCTAAAATTAGTCGAAAGTTTGAAAGATCCTTCACTTCCGGTCAAAGTTGTAAGGGTAGGTACCTATATTTACGTGATGTGACAACAGTACGAGACATGTGGCTGTGGCATCATTTAGCCCTTTAATCGTAGAGAGAGTAAACCTAAGTCTGTCAGTCCTGAAATGGCCGGAAGTAGGTACTTGGCAGACGGTGCCAAAGGTGCCCAGTTTTAGGTGCGATAATCTTCTGCTTCTTGCTCAGCACATGCAACTTCTCGACCGAGTGCCATGCATTTTATCGTGTTGTCATGAGACGTAGGTATATTGGGAGCGGGCTAACGGACTATTATACAGTGTGTCCCTGGATAAAGTGCACAAACGAATAGGGTTGAAACTAGATACAATTTTATCGATAAAAAAATTTTACTACCAATATTTTTTTTTTTATGATTTTTTTCAAAATATCATTTTATGCAGAAGACCTCACACGAAAAAATCAAGATATCTTGCCTCCTACGGGCTCTATTGATTCAAACTAAACTGAATTATAATCGCAAAGGGCTACTTGTAATAATAAAATCAGAAATAATTGCGAAAAAATACCTTAAACACACACAAAAAAAAAATTTCCTTAAGAAATTTGTGTTTTTTGCTCTAATTCTTGATAGTTGAGCATTTTTCAATTTTTGTTTTTCTTACTCAGAATCTTTGATACTATCGATCCTCATACAAGAAAAAAAGTGTCCTAAATATTCCATTCCAGATCTTCACATTTTTGTATGCAGTCTTTTTTTATTTATATGATCGTGACGCACTGGAAGAAAAAAAATACATAGTAAAATCTAGGACACTTTTTTTCTTGTATGAGGATCGATAATACCAACGATTCTGAGTAAGAAAAACCAAAAAATTTCGAATTCTGAAAAAAAAAAGCTTTGTACTCTTTTTTTGAAAAACGCCCAGTTACTCGATTTACTCAAAATTATGCCCATATTACCTCATGTTATTTTTATAAATAACGATTGTGTATCTCATTGCCTTTTAATAATAAAAATAACCATGTGCCTCACGCAATTTATTTTTTGTGTTTAAGGTATTTTTTCGCATTATTTCTGATTTTATTATTACAATTAGCCCTTTGCGATTATAATTCCGTTTATTTTGAATCAATAGAGCCCGTAGGAGGCAAGATATCTTGATTTTTTCGTGTGAGGTCTTCTGCATACAATGATATTTTTAAAAAAATCATAAAAAAAAATTGGTGGTAACATGTTTTAATATTTTTTTTTGTCGATAAAATTGTATCTCGTTTCCAAGCTATTCGTTTGTGCACTTTATCCAGGGACACACTGTATAGTTGGTTTATCTCACAAAAGCTTGGCTTGTTCTTGTATTGTATGCAACTTGTCTCTCTGTGTGTATGCTGTAGAGCAGTGTTTTTCAACCTTTTTCATGGCGCGAACCCCCTAGAGTAAGAATCCAAGCAGGAACCTACAGGTTAAAAAACACTGCTGTAGAGCACCTAATACATAGCCTCATGCATGTAATACATAGATATAGATACCTACGGATTTTAACTCATCTTTGCGCGTGGCTGTATGTGTGCCTGATGCGCTCTGCGCTTGTAACTGCCGCTTTGAGCGCGCGCGCGCCTGAAAGTGTGAATAATCCATAAGAGATGTGGGAAGCTGTGTTTTCTAAAGAGCTAAGCGTCACTGTCACACAAATCAAATCTGCGTAGCTACAAGCCCACGCACACATACTGCCGAGCGTAAAGATTACTTGAACTATCTGTATCTGAATTATTATATGTACCTAATGTCGAAGAAGCAAGTCAATCGAAAGCTGAATATGCCTACCCACAAAATTACATGCAACCCGCTTTCATCAATACAAGATTCAAACAGTTGCATACCTAAACAAAAATATAAGGGGTAAATACACATACAGTACATACCAACATACATAAAGCAAAAGACCTGGAGGTGCATTCATATATAAAAAACTATGTTAACACAACAACCTAAATCATGCATGCATAACAAAGATTAAAAGAAAAATCAATAAACTGAAAAAAAATCCAGTCTAATGCAACAACAACACCGCGCACCGGTCCGGTAAAAAATCGTCGGGTGACAAGCAAAACTCACTAAGTAAATCTACCTACTTAAATCAAAGGTCGTATCTCGATATCGACTACGTACCGAGATACGAGGTTTTGAAGAGCAGTGACAGTTTTGGTAGTGACTTTTGCTTGTCACCCGACGAAATGTTCCTTACATCCAGCATAGCATATCATAGCATATAACTCGGATTTTAGACAGATTTGGCCGGGTTCGATTCCCGGCTTTGAATGCAGTTTCTATTTTTTCTAATATTGGTCTCGTGACTCCTAAGAGCAAATTTCCTTATCTCTTGTAGTTTCAGGTTTTTCCTCACTGCCCCGATTGAATAATATACATTCGAGAGCAAATAAACGGAATCACTCTGCACGTTTGGCTTTTCCGCCCAATAACTTTTTCAATTTTCATGCAATCCTGAACAAATTGGTACCAAATGATAGCTGAGAGTGTAGCCTACATGAAAATGCATAAATTTTCCTTTATATCGGGGTCAATGACCGAGGAAAACCCTTATTTCCTAAGATTGGACAAAAACGCCTGGAATAATCGTAATACAAAAAATTAAAGACAGACATTTTTCTTATTAAAAAAAATTATTTAACAAATTCAATACTTTGTGTTCCCACCCCTAGCCCTTCCTACACATGTTAAACGATTTTTCATCGACCTATAATCAATTTCTGCACGTAGCATTGCGGAATCGCCGCCCACTCCTCCTGTAACGCCGTTTTCAACTCCTCAATATCGGATGGTGCAGGATCTCGCTTCCGAACATTCCTCTTCAGGTAGTCCCACATGTGTTCGATTGGGTTGAGGTCCGGGCTAAGAGCTGGCCAGTCCATGACGGGGATGTTGGCCCCGTTCAAGAAATTTTTGGTGACCCGAGCGTTATGACAAGGGGCATCGTCTTGCATCAGGAGGAACCCCTCGCCCAAATTCCTAGCGTTCGGGACCACATGCACTTCTAGGACTTCGGTGATGTACCTCAAAGCAGTCAAACCGCCGCCCCGGCCTCCACCAGGCACGAAAACGAGCTCCGTCCGTCCGCCGTAGGAAATGCCCGCCCAGAACATGACAGAACCTCCGCCATAGGCGACGGTCTCCCTGAAGCAGCATTGCGTATACCGCTCTCCTGGTCTCCGGTAGACACGTCCTCTTCTGTCGCAGCCGTTCAAACACATCCTGGACTCGTCAGAGAAAAGAACGGGGGTCCATTGCTCAATGGTCCAGTTCTTGTGTCGCTGAGCAAATATCAGTCGAGCTTCACGGTGTCTTGGGAGCAGTTTGGGCCCGGTGGCAGGCCTTTTTGGAGTCAAGTTCGCTTCCTTGAGTCTTCTTCTAACAGTCCATCGTCCAGCTGGCAGTCACTCCTCGTACGTCCCGAAGCCGTTGCTGGACTGCAACTCCTGTCAGGTGACGATTTCGGAGAGCGGTAGTAACGATGAATCGATCATCCCTCAATGATGTGCACCTCTGGCGGCCGGTCCCTGGTCTTCGAGCAAAGCTGCCAGTCTCTCGGAACCTCCGATAGACTTTTGAGATGGCAGACTGACTCAAATTCATCCCGGCAGCAACTACACGTTGGCTATCCCCACGTTCCAGCAAAGTGACGACGATTTGGGCGGCTTCACCTTCGGTGATGTCCATTTTTTTCAGGTACTGTTCACTGGGTAATTAGCGGAGATGTGTACTGGTCAACTTCTGATAAGCGCTCCCCTACACCCTTTTTATACCCTTTAATGGGTGTTCAATTAGTGACCTCAGCAACGCGTAAATTTCGACCAATCGGGAAAACGTTTGTAAACTGAAAAATCCTGAACCGATTTTCAACATTATTAATTTATTTTAAAGCTAAATGTTCAGGAAATATATTTCCATCATTAGAATTCTGAGAAAAAACTTAAATTTCATGATACGACGGAAAAACTGAAAAATGCGAAGTGATTCCGTTTATTTGCTCTCTAGTGTACACTCTGTATGTGTGCGTTATCAGTTAATGTTGCGCCATTTCGATCCGAAAATGAAACGTTTGTTTCCTTGTGCGTAAAAACCGCATTACCAGGTATTAGTCACCGCCTGGGAATGAACCTACTGTCTGGTGCCAGACTCGTAAATAGTAATAAAACGGAAGCTAAGATCCTGTTTGTTGACTCATACATTTTAGATTTGGTCATAGTTGCAGTTGATGTAAACAATGCTTTATTATGTTTAGAGTTAATACTTGATAATAATGCTAGGTAGGTATACGTTACTAACTATAACTATTCGTTATATATTTTGCAATTAAGTGCCCAATTTTACTTTCCAAATACCTGTTATGCATTGCGTAGGATTTGGTTAATATAGTTGAACCGCATAATGATTTATTTATTTATATTTTGACGTGAGTCAATTACAGTAGCTAACTAGTACTTATATATTTCACAAAACTGTTGTTGAGCAATGAACCTTCTACCATTTAACTGTTAAAATTATAATGCACATATAATTTAAGGACTAGATAATTATGGATGTTATGGAAATTTTCAGGTTTGCCCCGAAAGCCAGCGTGACCACAACACGCATATTTTAACAGAGGGTCGCGCGACCTTGCAGGGCGTCGGCCGGCTGACGTCACGACTCCCCTTGCTTCCTGTTGCCAACCCTAACTTTGCCGATTCGAATCTTGGCGATGAGGGCATTGAGTTGAGTGTAGCAACGTTGCCCGCATGGGGGGGGGGGTAGTTGTGTTTTGTTTTTGGCGTCGTGTTTTGAAACTGTCTGGGGCCTACTTACGGATCGCGTTTTGTTTTTGACATATAGGAATCTTACCTTTAAGTAACGTTTTTGCTAATTAGCGCCGTTTTCTAAGCGCGAGCGTGACGCACTGAAGTAAAAAAATTGGATTGCAAAATGGAGGTGCAGCTTTCCACTCTGGCAGCATGTAAACTCATGCTATCCTCTCATGCTTTCCTCCCAGACTGACGAATACATAACTCCTATGAGATATTATTTGGCCTCCTTATGAATTCCGAATTTATTTCATATCCGATGAAACCTTTTGATGACGAGCCTTGTTCAGGAAACGGATATGAACCTGAATTGTCCTCAGATAAGCCGAAATAATTGTAAAAGATAAGATGCTAAATATTGGTTATAGCGGGTCTATTTGAATATTAAGATACTTAATTCAATAAAAGTTGTATCAAATAAATAAATATATAAAAAACGTAACATTAACGTTCAGGGACGTTTTATCTACACTTCTTAACGAATTAAATTATTTTATTAAATATTTTTGTTTCGTGTTAATTTAACGTGAAAGTTGTCACGATCAAATTTTAAACGAATTTGAATTACAGAGAACGAATGTAATGGAAAAGTCCTAGACAGAACTAGAACCTGTAACCTCTATGTTGCCGGTACGTTTCTCACCACTGAGCTACGAGAACAGTGACTGATGAAGCGTATCTTTCAATCACATTCGCCGCCGCTACTAGTAGCGACCTCTCTGTATTTTCCTGAAAGGCTCACAGCCATAGGACCACTCTAATGGGCAAGCTATGCGAGCACCCATTCTAATCGAAACACATCAGAGGCTGTAGTATAAGTTTTATAGATATAATACGTTTTCGAACGCGTTTGCGTTTAGTTTCAATTTGTATGGCAACGCGAACAGCGCCTCTGGTGGTAACTAACTATTAGGAACTACGCGTTGCCATACAAATTGAAACTGAACGCAAACGCGTTCGAAAACGTATAATACGTACCTATATGTATCGATAAAACTTATACTAGAGGTACAGGTAGGTAGTTTCAGATTAACGAGAGGGATGGTGGTGACGTTTTATCTATAGATTTCTATCCTTCGCGTAAAGAGAATAGCATCTAGGAGAAGTCGAATAAAGGGAGTGAAATGTAGCTAATTCTGTGTTCTGGTTGCGTGGAGTAGATTAATATGTAGGCTTCGTAAGGATTACCTACTCCGTACAAAGGAAAAGGTAATCCTAAAAAAAAAACAAAATATGAAAGGCACTAATTATATCCATTTCTTGGTCATAATACTGCTACAGGATAATGTAAACTCGTTAAGCCTCTCGGGAAATCCTCTTACAGAAATCCTGTTCGTTGAAGTTCCGCCGAGTGGGCTGCAAATAAGCGGTTCTGTCTATTCGAGCCCTTGTTTCCCTATGTCACCTGGACTGTTATTTTCTTTTGCCAAACTAAGATTTTGGGCCGTTCCCGAATACTTTTCTAAGAGTTCTTTCTTGTACTTGTACCTAACTTAGAGGATTTAGCAAGCAAACGGCGTAACACGCTCCGGTGCGCAATGAAGTTAGTTAACCTACAACTGCAAAATAACTTACGTGGATAAATAAATAGTCCACATTCCATTCTGGGTCTATTTTATACGGGTTCAATATACAATTATACATGCATGACATAACATCGCCAACTACCTCTTTCGGTAATTAGGCGGCACGAAAGAGCCAGTAATTTGAATTGACGGAAGTGCGATTTACTTCCCTCACTATCCATTTGTAAGGTACTGTTTACTTGAGATTATTTCCTCATCATATCAGCCAAAAGACGTCCTCTGTTGGACATAGGGCTCCCCCAAGGAGTGCCAAAGTGACCGGTCCTGAGATAGTCCATTCAAAAAGCAACTCTACCGTTGAAGGTAAGTTAAGTTATAAGTTTCCAATTCCACAGACAGCTTTAGAAAAAATCGGCCATTTTAGATTATCTTAACCATATGAACTAGGTCTAAACTAAATACCTATGTGACTGTAATTAAAATGAAGTAGGCAGTGTTTTCGCGTAACTCAGTATTAGTATGTTTACAAAAATTTTCTGAATATTAAATGCCAAAAGGTAAATTAAACGTTAGTTGGATAACTATTACAATTATTTGACCCGGCTCGTATCGAAGTACGGCAACCTGAGCTTATGTATGACCTATTTGTTATTCCTGTCCCTTCAGATATAGTTCAAAGTGTTCAAACTGGAGTGATAAGTTGTGTCGTATATTATTCAAGCAGTAAATACAATCGTCACCCTCCTAGCGTTATTCCCGTGTGTGCTAAAGGAGCCCGGGGTCCGCTTTGACAATTAATCCCAAGATTTGGCATAGGCACTAGTTTTACGAAAGCGACTGCCATCTGATCTTCCAAGAGGGAAAACTAGACCTTATTGGGATTAGACCGGTTTCCTCACGATGTTTTCCTTCACCGAAAAGCTAACGGTGAATATTCCGTACACAAGTTCCGAAAAAACTCATTGGTACAGTCGCCATCACATACATCGGAGCAAACAAGCACGTCACAAACATCGGAACACACCTCTATTTTCAAGGCATTAGGGTGCATGTGCCGATATTTTTGAACACCTAAAGTGTACCTATGTATGTGATGGCGACTGTACCAGCCGGGATTTGAACCCACCACCGCCGCTTGAGAGCGGCATGTCTGACTAGGCTACCGTAGCTTTTTTCAAGTAGTAGGTAAATACAATATTGATGATATATTTGTTACTAATAAACTTCATTGATCTAACTAGGCTATTTGGAATACTAAGAAGCGTAAAAAAACTATTTGTGTAGGCTGTAGTTGTACTGATTAAAACGGAAAGATGATAAGTTTCTGTCAAAAATTTCATTTCAACAAGCTTCCATTGCCGTCTGTGGATACTTTTCTGTATACCGTCATCAACTACCCGTGAGACAATTATAACATTTATAACGAACCCAGAGTCAACGGAGTTACGTCGGTTAAGTACTGAGTTCCCATGGCCACCTACTGTCTCCACTCTCCATCATCAGATCAGCTTGATGGTGCCATAATATTGAATTGTCATCCGAACTATACTTGAACCCAACATTTCAGCTCAATAAAATTGAGTTGCAAGATTCCGCCATACATACCATATACTTACATAGTTTAGTCAGGTACCTACATACATTGCAAGTTAATAGAAAGCTTGTAATAAAATTGAATTTCACCTGACTTGTGAAAATGTTATTTCACTATATAGGCCTTTGGCCTGTTTGACGACAAGACGTTATTGGCTTATTGGGCAAGCGCCTCTGTTTTGCCTGTTTAGATTTGTCCAGGGCTGTTATTTGGAACGCGCTAATGCGCCTCACCTCACCCCTCACATAACTAACTAGATCTCGCATCAAGATATATTTGTGGGTGAGCACTTTTGCGTTTTCGTCATTATCACTGGAACAAACAAATACCAGATGCCAATTTTTCTAGGCAATACCCTACCCTACCCTAGGTTATATAGGGTTACTGTGACCTAAACTGTTGGTGCTAAGTTTAGTAACACCTGGGAATAACCCAACAAATCAATATACAGGGTGATGGTAATTCGACCTATTCCTTGAAAGGGGTTATACTAGAGCTAATTTGCAACAATTTATGTCCAGTCAACCAGGGGTCAAAACACGATTTTTTTTTTCGAGTTTTTAGTTGGTTTGAAAAAAAATCGCCTTGCAGCCTTAAAGTGCTGATTGTGACAAAAATGTCTTTTTACCATCCAAATGGAAGTACTTTTGTCACAATCACCAGCTTAAGGCTGCAAGGAGATTTTTTTTCATACAAACTAAAAACTCGAATATCTCGGAAACCAGCGAGTTTCGACTCCTGGTTGACTGGACATAAATTGTTGCAAATTAGCTCTACTATAAACCCCTTTCAAGGAATAGGTCGAATTACCAGTCATCCTGTATAAACGTAGGATTTCAGAAACTCGCACAACGCGTCGCTCCAATAAACTATTCGTTTTGAGCTTCTTAGCACTAGCACCCTCCGCTGCGTCGAAGAAGAAATTAATTTGTATTCAATGATTCATATTGCATAAATATAATTTTGCAAAAATTAAGTGTAGGTAGTATAACACTATCGCTCCATCGAACCTTAGGTCTGAAAAGTTCTTAGGAGATTCCTTCTTCATTTCCTATTCTAAATAATGATAGAAAGCACTTTCAAGGAAAACCATCTCAAAACACAAAAAAAATGTTTTGTTGTGTCTGAAAAGCACTTAATGATCGAAATTACTAAAACTAGTACATTCCAAGTTTCAAGTTTCAAGTTTCAAGTATTTTATTGCATTCATGTTGTTATAATATAGTACATAGTTGACACATGTTACAGTAAGTCTCAAACATGAACCCTGCAAGGGCATCGCAATACATAGGTATTTATAGATTAACTTCCCCTTTGATGTAGACCGTTAAAATTCTGTTATATGTTATGAGGTATTGTGTGATGTAGCTATAGTATATTTGCCGCGTCAGCAATGTGTAAGTCACGACAGTTGGGGATGTCCATAATTTGTACCCTTCGCGAGTGTTTGCAATCGCGTCACTCTTAACAGGGACATGGTAATTTGGGCGGCCCTTTATGTTTATCAAGTTCTAGCGAGAATTAGTATACCTTTATTTTAAAATGCACCTTTACTATAGGTCTGTCTTTCAATCCCAATAGGCAACTTGCATGGGACTTCAATTTTGAATAAATTGCACTCAATCAATGTATATCCATAGAAATATCATACAAAAGAGAATATATAAAAAAAACGAGAAGTATTAGTTTTATCTCATGTAAAAATGATGATTTTTTTTCGTTGGATTGCATTACAGTTAGACAGAATATTGAATTAGAAATGATATTTTGTATGACAAGTATAGACTTTTTAAACGCAAATTTTGTGGGAATAATTGCAAATTAATGACTTACTCCATAGTAAACGCGCCGAGATTATGACTTGTGACGTCATAGTAGGTAAAAGCCCGTTTAATAAAGAGCGTATTCAGTGGGTGCCGGCGCGTTCAGTTTTCAAATGCATAGGTAATATCAGAAAAATAAATAATGCCATGGACTTTTGATTTTCGTAATAAAATAAAAAGATGCATGTTTCCTATTTGATATGTATTGTTAAGTGTAGGTACAGTCAACCAATTTGATTTCTAGGCCATCATAGAACCTTGCCGTTGTAAATACTAATGTTTTCCTTTCTTGACAATATTTTGTACTCCAAAAATGTTATGTGGATTAACAATATTACATACAAACTTACAAAGTTTTAATCTCACAGACTTTTCCTCATTATAATATTTGTATATATTAATATTAAAGTACTTACTTACCTATACAATAAAAATGGCTCCCAATAACCGGGTTCGTGTCATTTTGTCATCCCGCTTATCAAGTTAACAGCATGTCAATACGGTGCACGGTGGACGGAAAGCGGCGAATTTCAGGACGGTCGTATTCGGAAAGGCCACCGGGTGAAGGACGTCGGTTTTGCTGGGACCCATCGATCGATACTACGCCGACAGCACATACGAACGAACCCCGACCTTGTCACCATCAACATACGGCTCCTTTTCCAACGCCATATGCCCTCGACTTGCCTGCTGACCTGTTGTTTGTGGCGTTAGTTACCAGCAGACACAACATGCTACAGCCATTACGTAACGCGACAGTATCGCTGCATGAACGTACATTACGCGTTCTGAACTCATTATTTTAATTACGCCTACACAAAGCCGACGGTGTATAGCGATCCGGTTCGAAGGACCGCTTTGTTGTCAGTTGTTTACTTTGGTGTCAGGGAAATTGGAGCGTTTGAAAATATATTCTGTCCGGCTTTTGGAATATAACAACAGTTAAGTTTACATTGGGGTTAAGTGACAGGTTCTGATTGAAAAACAACACGTAGATTCCATAGCGCTAGTTACATTGATTTATGGTTCTCCTTTTGTTCTTATTGGGTCCCATGTACCTAATGATAGCATAGCTTTCTTCACACGTGTTCATCATATCCTTATTGTCATTTTGTAACTAGCAATAGTAGCAATCTATAAAATAAATCATTTTCATGTATTATTTTTTTAATTTTTTCATCATCATCATCATCATCATCATATCAGCCGAAAGTCGTCCACTGCTGGATATATGCCTCCCCCAAAGAGTGCCGAAGTGACCGGTCCTGCGCTACCCGCATCCAGCAACAAAAGCTAAAACAACATTTTATTTGTCGTATTTTGCCACCTCTCCCTCAGGGTGTAGCGTTTAGACTCTTAGAGGTCTTCCACAGTATCTAGAATATTCTAGAACATTGCCCGTCCGTATTTGTGAAAAAAACTAGCTTAATATAGTGAGTATTTTTCTTACCGAGTCTTACCAACGTCAGATAAAAACAATACGCGACGTTATTAAGAGGGCGTTCATGTGCACACTAATGCCACTGGTAAATAATTGTGATTATTAAAATTAAACGATAGATATTTAAAAAAGGAGGCCGCTATACCTACACTCTATTTCGTATTTAAATACCTTGTGAATACATCAAACTAGTTTTTATGTTGCTGGATTCGTCGATCTATGAACTCAAAAGAAAAAACGGCCGTTTTTACTTTGGACGCATAGATTCACGAATCCAGCAACGTATAAACTATTATGATGTATTCAAAATATACTTAATACAAAATACAGTGCATAGCGACCTCCTTTTTGAAATATCTATCGTTAAATTTAAATAATCACAATTATTTACCAGTGGCATTAGTGTGCACATGAACGCCCTCTTAATCAACCAACGATAGTAGGTACAGTCAAAGAATTTAATTTCCTACCCACTTTGGACTTTGTCAAAGTGACGTAATCAATCAAAACGTAAGAGACTTCTTATGATTTTATTTACAGTGTCACTTTGAAATAGTCCTAAATGGGTAGGAAATTAAATTCTTTGACTGTACTAAAGAATACCAAGCATTGTAAGTTAAATCGGATATCGACCAAAAGATAGTCAAAACAAAACAACCCACTCGCCGCTTCGTGGAAAGTATAATATTGTTATAGAAGTGTTGGCGCCATGCAGGCCTTACTAAGCATTTATTAAAGGCTTCTGAACGCCTCCAGTCCAATAGGCTTAGCCTACGCCATCTAAATGTGAGTTCTACTCTTTTAGGAATAGAGCTGAAACTTCCTTGAACAGCCTGACAACACAGTGGTAAACACTTTTAAAATAATTTACGTAGAATAAAGTTGAGTAAACAAGCGTAATATCGATCGGAAACGCCAGCTGGCCACTTTGTAGTAAAATCGTCTTTGATACGAGTAGTTTAGAGTTTAAAATTAAACGAGTAATAAAATATTGTATTGTTTATGCTTTTTACGCTGGAAACGCACTGACAGCGGTGCCGCGGTGGCGGCGCGGAGGCGGTACCGGTTGTAATTTGTAATGTTCGAGCTAATATGAAAGGATCCGCACAGAACAGCGCGGCGCGGCGCGGTACTCTGTGCGGACTCTTTCATATTAGCTCGAACATTACAACGGGTACCGCCTCCGCCTCCGCGGCCGCGCCGCGCCGCCACCGCTGTCAGTGCGTTTCCAACTTTTAAAGCGTCTTGTTGCTATGGGAAAGGACATATGATCAACTACCTGCTGGCGCGGCTCCGGCTGCAACAAATAACTCAAATGCGGGATAAAATATAGCTTCTGCCCGCGACTCCGTCCGCGTGGAACTCGTTTATATCGTAGCTCCATACAAACTTTCACTCCCCATTTCACCCCCTTAGGAGATGATTGCCGGAAAAACCATCCTATGTCCTTCCCCGGGACTCAATCTATCTCTATACCAAATTTCATCTAAATCGGTTTAGCGATTTTAAGATTGTAACGTGAAGAGGTAACAGAGAGATAGGCAGATAGACAGAGAGACAGACATACAGATACACAGACATACAGATACACACTTTCGCATTTATAATATTAGTATGGATAAGTATCATTATCATTAGTATGGATGCGCATGAAGGGATTAGTGATAGAATTTTTGAAATTGGATGAAGGGTTCCAGGGATTATATACCCCTAAATAACTTCATCATCATATCAGCCGAAAGAAGTCCACTGCTGGACATAGGCCTCCCCCAAAGAATGCCAAAGTGACCGGTCCTGCGCCACCCGCATCCAGCGGACTCCCGCGACCTTTACCTACCAGGTCATCAGTCCAGCTTGTGGGGTGCCCACCCACGCCGCGCCTTCCGGTACGTGGTCGCCACTCGAGAACCCTTCCGCCCCAACGGCCGTCGGTTCTACGTGCAACTTGCCCCGCCTACTGCCACTAAAGTTAAGCGATTCGGAGGGCTATATCGGTTACCTTGGTTCTGCTGCGGAATACAAACTTATAACCTTATGGTCGCACCACACTTGGCGGTGTTTGATCAAATATTCGTGTTGCATCTTTTTCCTTCCTACGGCAAATGAAAGAGGCAACGACGCAACGCGAACACGAACCCCCAAGTGTAGTGCGACCATACAATCTCACAGACTTTTCCTCTTTCTATATAAGTATAGAATTATATACCTATTATCCGTAGTTTTAACCTGGGAAAATGTACTGTTTATGGTTTTTAAACATCTGAAACCAGCAATAAAAAAAACTGACACAAAATTTTATCATCCAGTGTTTTGGGAGATTTCTAGACATTATCTAGATTTTTGCATACTATTGCAGAAACATTTTTCTTTTACGGATTTTAAGCTTCATTGTAAAAACGAATTACATCCCAATTGTCGCGTTGTCACGGCTTATTCGAATTCCTGCGTGCACTCAATTAACGTAATGCAAAAGCTGCCTCCAATGAGATTTATTGGACTTCAAAAAGCAAATGGAAAATTCGAAATGCGAACGGAAAATTATTCACTCTCGACGAATGCAGAGCCGCGAATTCATTTGTTTCTTTATTATAATTTCCTGTAGCTCCAGTATAAGTAAGTTTTATCGATACATTATACATTTTCGACCGCCTTTGCGTTTTGCTTCAATTTGTATGGCAACGTGAAGCTCCGCCTCTGGTGGTAACTATTAGGAACTACTTACGCGTTGCCATACAAATTGAAACTAAACGCAAACGCGTTCGAAAGCGTATATGTATCGATAAAACTTATACTAGAGCTACTGTAGGTAATTCATTATCTTCTATTACATGTATAAAATTGGACCGTTACTTATAGAGTGACAGCCTAAACCGCTAAAGATACAAGCATGAAATTTGGAACACATATTCTTCAAGTGACGTAGAGGCGCACTTAGGAAGGATTTTTTGAAATTCAACCCCTAAGGGGGTGAAATTGGGGATAAAACGTTGTATTTGTTGGACAGCAGGGTAACGTGAAATCCGATGGTCTGTCCACGGAAATAGGCGTGCCTCAGGGTTCGTCCGTATCCAATCTGGCGTTCTCCCTTCTGCTTAACGACCTTCCGAATGTTGTAGATGTTGCCGAGATCTTTATGTACGCAGACGACGTGGCAGCTGTTGTTACCGCTAAGGACCTGGATAAACTGGAATCTCAATTAAATATAACAGCCCGACAGATACTTGATTGGTGTCGATTTAACGGACTACTACTGAACCTGACAAAAACGCAATTTATGCAGTTTGACTTATCGGCTAGAAGTCGACGCCCATTGATCGTACACCATCAAGGTACCACTATCAGTCAAGTTGCGACAACCACATTTCTTGGCTTCCGGCTTGACCAGGGCCTTACATGGGAGGCGCAAATCAGTGCAGTATGCGGAAAACTCAGCAAGGCATGTTTTGCACTTTCAAGGCTGAACCAAACCCTAGAGCGTCAGACAGTGCGCACTTGTTACTTTGCAAGCATTCAGGCAATTATGCAATACGGACTGGAGCTCTGGGGCCAAGCCGCCGAATGGCAACGCGTTTTCCGCCTGCAAAAGCGCGCCGTGCGCACGCTGGCCCGCGCCAGGCATGACGATAGCGCCAGACCGCATTTTGTCGCACTCGGTATCCTGACACTATCGTCACTGCTAATTTTCCAAATAGCCGTGTATACACGGGTGAATTTATCACTATATGAAAGGCGAAGTGATAGATCTGCTTGGGTCACTCGAAATGCGCACAAACTATTAACAATTCCCCACAAGCTCACTAAGACAGCTAAGACAATCCACGTCGCGGGACCTATATTTTATAACAATTTATCAGACAGCATCACGGAAGCTAACAGTCTTCCGACCTTTAAAGCTAAATTAAAAAAAAATGGCTTATTGAGCAATGTTTCTATACTATTAAGGAATTTTTAGAATATAAAAAATGTAATAATAATATATAATATAATAAACTAATAATCTTGTTAATTTAATTTACAAATGAATGTTCTATTTTTATTGTAAACAATGACTTGTAATACCTTATTACCAATAAAGGATGTCTATGTCTATTATGCAAATCCATTAATTTTGGAGGTAGGTCTATGAAATTCGGGACTTGGCTTTTCGGTCAGAAATAAAAGTAGGTTTCCCTTGAGCATTATCGGATATTCGGTCTTTAAAGGGGTGAAATGGAGGGTGAAAGTTTATATGAAAGTTTCGTTCTTTTTGAAGGTAGATCTATGAATTTTGAGATTTGGCTTTTCGTTCACAAATAAAAATAAAGGGGTGAAATAGGGGGTAAAAGTTAATATGAAAGTTTTGTTATTTTTGGACTTGGAAGCTGTCCACGATTTTAAGTACGGACCGTAGTTCATGTGATGACGTGGAAAGGTGCATCTATGTGACCTGGCGAATTACTAACTGAAGTCCAGAGAGCTTAAAATGGCGGCTTAAACTTTATAAGAAAACTTGCCTTAGTGAGAAAATTGTAACTTTGTTGAAATGGTTTGTTAAGGTACGCTGTTATTATAATTGGCTCGCAACAAAAATAAGCTTTTCGTCAAACTATTTGACCACCATACAATATTGAATTTATTATACAGCACGTGTATTCTAAAGAACGCAGGCAAACCCGCGGGATAAAACAGAATACAGAATACAGATATTTATTGGTAAAAGTACATTTTACAAGTCATAATTTTTAAAACACAATTAAATTAAATTAAGTTAGGTACACACAGTCACACATTACGGTGCTGGATCCTTATGAGTGTGCAAAACTCGTCAATTGAGTAACATGCCTGTTCCATAAGCAATGATTTAAGCTTGTTCTTGAATATACAAACATAGCCTATGTGCTTTCAGAATGTTCATTCTATACGCAGGTGAAATAATTTTTGGTTCCGGAGATTTCCCATTACACACAAACTTACAAATCTCACAGACTTTTCCTGTTTATAATAATAGTATTGATATCATTTACTTTAAAACAAAGTTTTAAGCGACTGTAATTCAGTACTCCGCCAAGCCACATGAACATTTCCACATGTCTTTTCTAATTTACCACATGAACTGATTTCCGAGAGCAAATGCGTTGATTATTAGAGAAAAATACCAAATCGCTGTATGTGGGCCGATAATATTTAAGGACTTCCGTCAATTCCTCAAGGATCTCAGAACTACCTTTGGCACTTCATTGTTTGCTATATCAACGGAATCATATCAGAATCTGTGACGTACTTTTATAGTTTGAAGTACATCATTAAGAAGTTCCAACAGCCATCTGTGGTCGTCTTCATCATCACTTCCACTTCACCAAAATGATTTCCGGGTGTAAATACACGAGTTATAATAGAAAATACCGAAATTACTACTCGCGTGCCTAATATATTTGAGGAGTTCCCTCAATTCCTCATGGTTCCCAACATCCAACTGGAGTTTTAAAAACAATGGGACTAATCTGGAAGCATATATTTTCAATTAAAAAAAGAATTGTACGAATCGGTTCATAAATGACGGAGTTCTGAGGTAACAAACATTAATGTAGCGAATCCAGAAAGTAATAATGTTTCCAGTGCATGCGAAAGTAACTCTATCCGCGTGTAAGTATATATACAGGTGTCTGTCTGTTGCCTATGCATACATTTACCGATGCTCAACCGATTTAGATACAATTTGGTATGGATATTATATAAAAGCCTAGGAAGGAGATATGATCGCTATTATCCCGGAAATAATCGCTTAAATGGGTAAAAAGGTGGGGGGAACTATGTACGGGGGAGCGATGTTTAAGCCTACGCCTGAAATACTTTAATAGCAACTATCATCTAAAGCGATTAACGAGATCCACGCGGACGAAGTCGCGGGCTAATGCTAGTCATTATAGATACAATTAATGGAACGATACGGACGTTGCTGTCTGTTTTATCGTGCAAATGTAAACTATGTGCCAAAATTTCTTAATATTTTCCTAATTGCTTGATTTTACCTGTTTATGTGTAGCGAGAAAATCCCATCTAAGAATATATGTATAGATCCGCAGTCCCGCATACCGCTGAGACGGCATGTGATTAAGGAATCCCATTCGTTGTCAAGCCGGACGTATTCATTGATGATGGACCGGATGCTCATTGCTCAGGAATGGGGTGGATGGGAATGAATAGGGACCTTTATATAGGACAGTTACGTGGGACCGCTAAACGAGCTATTCATAAACATTTTCAATCTGGTACTTACTATAATCGAGTGGCCAAGATATATGATCGATAGCAGTAAACGACGACGTAGGTAGTACGTGCATCCTATAATATCGTCTAGCTTGTGCTTGAGATCCTGTAACAACCTTCCACCCCCACTTCCAATCAAAGAGGTGATTTCCGGGTTAAATTTAGTATCCAATTTAGGTATAATGCAGCTTTATCAAAATTCTTCTAAATCAGTTCTGTTGTTTTTGCTTGATTGAGTAGGCAAGGTTGAGATTATTTAGTAACCGATTATAAAACTGACATTGGAAATGGAATCTACCCTGGACGGTAGAGTTGCTTTTTAATGGACTCATCATCATCATCATCATCATATCAGCCGAAAGACGTCCACTGCTGGACATAGGCCTCCCCCAAAGAGTGCTACAATGGCCGGTCCTGCGCCACCCGCATCCAGCGGACTCCCGCGACCTTTACCAGGTCATCCTTGTGGCGCCACACCTTGTGGGGCCACAAGCCTATGGCAATGGCCTACCCACGCCGGCCATTTAATGGACTACTTTGATGCAATACTCAAATAATCAATAATAGTTCGACCTACTCAAATAATCTCAAGTATCTAGATACTAGTATCTAAGATTTGCAGGATTATGTTGTTTAACTCCGAGATTATCGTCTACCTTTTTGAACAAAACAAGGCCGTTACAAGCTGGATAATTATATCCTTTATTTCACATATCGGAGCCGAAAGGTATTCTGAAGACGTTTTCGCAAATCCATTATCTCCGCCGTGTGTTATCTGTGAGCGTAGCTCCTGGATCTATAGGAGGTATTTTATTGTACAGTCGGGGAATGAAAAGGTTGATCACCTTAAGATCTGTTTTTGCTTGCTCAGTATAAGTTATCAGTAGGTATCTGCTTTATCAACCGAGTGTCAGACACATTCCGTCATAATGAATGTCATTTCACTACACCTCTTTGAATTTTGGAAAACGAGTTAAAAAAAGAAAAAATAACGTATACAAGAAATAGCAATGATGACATTGACAGGATCTGTTACTCACATTTATAGTTTTAATAATTTTAAGCGAAGAGGATTTAATCATTAGATTAATCAAACTTGACACAACGTAATGGCAAAATCAAACTAGTAAATAGGTTTTAGTTCAACTATTCATAGTCAAGGAAAATTCGTCTAAGTAAATTTGAACTTTGTTGTCAAACAGTTGAACATAATTTTCAATACATCACTCTCGTCTGATACACAGTTTAAAAAGGTAAAATGTGCTTGCAACGCGTAAATGATTTGATTTGAAAACTGATCAACCTTTTCATTCCGCCACTGTACGTCGATGTAGTCCGTATTTCTTAGAAATTTCGATTGTATTTGTCGATACGGTCATCGTCTCTGAGCTTCTTTAATGAAAACTTGCCCACGCTGCTCCGCCCGCAAAAAAAAACCAGGAAAACCCGCTGAAAAAAATATAAGCAGAAAGTCCATTGAAATGATTTTTGAAATTGGATAAGTCGTTTCAAAAATCCACTACCCATACATAGCTACAATCGTACAGGCTCCTCTTTATGATAATAGTACAGATTTGATCCGCTTCGCTGCTTAAAAATTAATGAGACCTTTTTTATATGGCTGTTAAAATATTGGTAAAGTTATATTTAAAAATGTTTGTGCTTTTCTCAATTATTAATAACTGGCTGACCCCGCGATCTTCGTACCGCCATACTAAATTAATGAGAAAATGAAAAAATCTTTTCGTAACATTTTCCGTATTTTAATCGTTATTGATTCGGAGCAAAGACAAATCTAACAAATAAAACATAAAAATTGGACAGATGTTCTCGAGTTATAAATGGTGTATCTAACACGAGTTTGCTTTATATAATATGTCACCGTTAGATTGTGAAAACCGTCAGTTTATAATCTTACCCTAACGGGATATTAAACTGACGGAATATTGCGACCTGGCAAAATAATTCATAATTTTACGCATTAATTTTTGTTAGTTTATAAACTAACAATGCCATATCGTCAAATTGTGAACTGAATCAAATTTGCCTGATTCGGAACGCAACCCGTGCGCTGTTTGGTTGAGCGAATTATTCCATTTGCATCAGTTTCCACTTACGTCAGACCATGATTGTTTTTTTCAGACATTTTAGTCCATTTATTTCGGCATCCAGCAGTGTCGACGGAGCCCCGCTGCGCGGGGCTCCTATTTCTGGGCGCTTTGCCCTTCGGGCAACTGAAGATACATAACTAACCTAACCTACCTAGTCTTTGTGTACGTTTAAGCCGATTTGATCTCAGTTCACAATTTGACGATTCGACATTGAAAGTTTATAAACTAACGAAAAATAATGCGTTAAATTGTGAACGGTTTTGACAGTTCACAATTTTTCGTCATTTTATAATAGGCAGGCGTCAGTTTTGACTCAAAAGTTTATACATCTGTAACTTTGATTACTAATTCAAAACATTAAAAGGCTTCTTCCACTTAGTTCTACAGAGGTCAATGTAACTTGATCCATGTTTAACAACTAAGTACATCAAACAAAACTGTACATCAAATCAATTTGAACTTTGCTCCGCCCTTAAAAGAGTTGAGAATAATCCTGAATAAAAACATTTCTCTCAATACGGCTTCGTTCAAAACAAGGTTTATTCAAGCTACAGTGTTATTTTGTAACATGTTTTATAATAGAACAAATTGGGGTTGTTACCTGTTTTCTCGTGTACGCGTTTAATGCCGGCTTATTTTCAATAAATAACAAGGTAGAGAAATATTATAGAAATATGAAACCTAGCAGCTTTAGTTGCCATTCCAGAAAATACGTTGGACTATTATAAAATATTTTCTATGAAAAGAGCGCAATGAGTTGCCCCTTTTCATTCGAACTGTGGTTTTCTGCAAAGATTCAATTCAACTCTCGTAGGTGACCCGATCTTTTACGCCGACGTCTGAGGCATGCCTATAATGTGAATGCTTGGCGCCTTTAGAACTAGCCTTTCAAACTATTCAGTGGGTACTTGGCGCATGTAGTTTGTATGAGTAAGAGCATTCGCTTCAAGACATTGCAAAGGATTCCCATCTTGGGAAGGATGAAGTGCTATTCTAATGACATGTTTCAGTAAACCGTAACAAATTATTCTCACATTTTCGCTAAAGGCTTCGAAATAGGAATCCAGTTGCAAACATTCTATATATTGTCGTCAATGTGAATCTTTCGCGTAATGAATTCCATGATATTTGGATTTCGGAACTTTACGACTAATGTCTTTTTACGAGGTCTTACAAATAATGCATCACGTATTAATCTTATTTCTATATGAACACATTTATTTCTATGTGAATTACATTCACACAGATATTCCTGAAAGCAAATAACAGCTTGAAATTGAAAGTTCTGATGAATCTGAAAATAATCACATTGAATCTCGTAATTCCATTTAAGCTTCCAACTCATCGTTTTCGTAGTGATGTATAAAACTGCCTTATTTGCCCAAGTGACAGTATATCCAGTTTTTCGAGTAAATGCTAGACTTTTATAGTTTAAGCAAACACAACTCGAATCAGGACGTCAAGAGAGAATGTTCTAATGTAACGAGGTACACCCGGCGAAGTAAACTCTCTGTATGTAACCCGAGTAACAGCGGCACACTTAAATACATTACATTTTACTATGGTGGTCCAACAACGGGTGGGCTAGTGTTCAAAGGCACTTGCTGCAGAGTACAGTCGCCATCACATACATAGGTACACTATAGGTGTTCAAAAATATCGGCACATGCACCCTAATGCCTTGAAGATAAAGGTGTGTTCCGATGTTTGTGAGCTGCTTGTTTGCTCCGATGTATGTGATGGCGACTGTACAATACCGAGCTTTATGTCTATGTGCATGTATTTGTAGGTATTATGTTGGTCTTTTATAGAATTCTCTGCACTGCGGCTATAAAATGGTATTTCACGGAACCGCTTTGTAGGTCGTAGCGGGCTTGATCGATACTGTTTTTGCTCGACACATGACACTAGGAGTGAATTACGAATGGCCCCACGGTGGGCGCCATTTTCAGTCGACTTCAAAAATATGTTACACTTTTGCACCTTACTCTAATAAACGTATACATATATTTGAAGTCGACTGCACAGTTGCAATTTTATATCGAGTCCTAGCAACAATCTCCTATAGTAGTTTATGCAATCGTTGTATAATGTATTATTTTTAAGTCGAGTACCACGTTTAGGCCACGAAGCTTGCTGAGTGGCCTAATTAAGGTACGAGACTTAAAAAGCTAATTATATAACTATTGTATACAATACTTGTTCTACGAGTCAACGGAAATAATAATTTATTAAACAAACTTGGTATCTATTGAAAATCGCCCTGCTGAAATGAAGCGCAGCAGCTTAAGTAGTATATTTGCGCGTTGATGTCTTCACAGTTATCTTATACAGCTCCTGGATTCATAAGATGACTGCTGGCGGTTATCTTATGGAACCACGAGCTCCGTCACCAGCTCGTAGAGCTCCAGGATTAAAAAGTATGTGATCTTAGTTTCGTGTACGAAATCTTAATTCAAAGATTAAAGTCGACGAGTAGAAAATTTTAATTATGTAGTATATATTTTCGAGATATGAAGCTTAGCCATTGCGTAGTAGTGGGATACAATGGTCTAACAAATAATCGTCGATCAAAGTTCGATTAACTTGCGTCACGCAATGATTTTCTATTGTGCTTTCCTAGACTCCTGTAATAATTTAGTGGCATCAGCCTTATTGATAATTATAAAAATACTAACTGCTTATTTATTCATAAATATAAAGCCTATACTTTCATATGTACTACTGCAGATACTTAATAATAATGAAACGGATGGAAACTAGAAACAGATTTCGTAGTCAAGGAAAATCTCATACTGTCTCTACCATTCTACTGAATTAAATCTAACAAGTTATAAGTAAACAAATTTGGCAAGTCAACGTATTGTGTTTCGCCCCGCTGGAGTTGTCGGTCGCTACTGTCGCTACCGTTGCCAACTTTGCGTTGCTTGCACATGCTCGAAATCCATAATAACTGTTTTGACTGCAAACCCCAATAGGGAGGCACAGGGTTGCCTCCACCGTGTTGTTTACGATTTCTGTATGGCCATTTGTGAATAAAAGTTACCTATATATACTGTTGTTTTAGATGTTGTTGTTGAGCTCCTTAATCTTGATGCGTTCAGTAAAGTTTTAAGAGTGATGTCTAGACCCCGCTATCGGAGGTGCAAATTGGTAGCTGTCAAGTTCTTAGGGATGGGAAAAATATTAATGATATCGATATCGATACTCTTACTTATTCTGTAGGTACATTTAGTTTTATATGTATACCATTTTTTTGACTACAATTTAACATGTTTTTTTTTGGATCCATGATAATCATTGTCATCAGAAATATAAACCATTATCAGTACAACAAAGATACTATGGTTGCTATTTTACTTTTCTAATGTTTCGAGTTGCAGGGCAGTGCATGAACGCTATTGAGTGTCTTGAGATAAACCTTTTTAGACCAATCAAATTAGCTAAACCCGGACATAATTCGATAACTGTAATTTTCTTTTTCTATGATGTAAAGTATTGTTAGTTATAGTTAAAATAAAAAGAATTAAACATTTTAGGGTTCCGCGTCATTGTAAAAAAACCAAAAATCTAAAT